>CM067335.1:91235000-92485000 GCA_034376525.1 Nicotiana benthamiana
GCCTGAGATTTTGTCCTATGCGAATGAGAAGGGGGAGTCGCAAACGTGAAGAAGCATACCTTAGTTCTATGCGAACGCGGGAGGGCCACTGTGAACGCGGAGAAGGAAATTGGGCCTGGGTGATTTTGGCCTACGCGAATGTGAGGCTGGCTACGCGAAATCGAAGGGCATGGCATTTAGCCTTCACGAACGCGAGACTAGGCATGTGAGAGCGAAGAGTCATGAGAAAATAAGCTTTCAAATGCGACGCCTGGGCTGCGAACGTGATGAAGAATATGTTCGGGCAGAGAAGTTTTGTTTTGAAAAATGGGACTTCATTCCGATTTTCCATTTTTTCAATTTAGAGCTCGGATAGGGCAGTTTTTGGACAGATTTTCATAAAGAGGGTGAGTGTTTTTCTCTCAATTTTGGTTGTATAACTCAATCTATTACAAGTTTTAGCGTCTAATCTAAGAATTTTATTGGAAATTATGGAAAATACTCTTGGATAGAATCATAGATTTAAGGGTCAAAATGATGGAATTGGATAAATTTTATATCGTTAGACTCGTGGTGAGATAAGGAACATGTTGACATAAATATTTATGAGTTTCGACACGTGGGCTCGGGGCTCAGGTTTTTTAAAATTCATGAATTTTGATATTTGATTGCTTTCGATTGTGTATTGTGTCTTTAGCATAATGCGACATATTCGTTGTGATTTTTGAAAGGTTCGTCATACGAGGAGGCTAATTTGAGAGGAAAGGGCATAGCGAGCCAGACTTTTGGCTGTCTTGAGGTGAGTAATTGATGTAAATGATGTCCTGAGAGTTTGAAACACCGAAATTTCACATCTATTGCTATATGGAGGCGTGACACGCGCTCTATGACGAGTGCGGGGTCGTTTGTTATTAGAGATTGTGACTTGGTCCGTCCTGAGAGATGTTTTTACCATGTTTTCTACTTGAACTAAATTGAGAATCACCCTTACTTGGATTTGATTGTTACATTTGGGCTTCTTGCCAGTTGTTTGAATCCTTCAGGGATTGATATCACTGTTGTAATGAACCGACCGGTAATTTTGAGCTCCGGTGCATCATTTAGCAGTATGAAGGCATGAGCAACTTTATTTCAGGTATATTGACCTGTACGCCTGGTTGGAATTGAAATTTGGTAAGTTTAGAATGGATTTTGGAAGGAGAATTCTCATTTGGCAAGCTTAAAGTTTAAGAAATGAATTAGGATTAAAATTTTGAGTAAATGACCTCTGAATTGGGACCCGAAGGTTCCAGAAAGTTCGTATGATGATTTCGGACTTGAGGGTATGCCCTGATCGGGTTTTGGATAACCCGAGAGCGTTTTAGAGCCTATTGTGAAGGTTAGCATTTTAAAAGAAATTGCATCAGTTTGGCTTAAAATGCATTTTAGCGTTATTGATGTCCATTGGGATTCCGAGACTATGAGTAGCTCCGTATGGTGATTCTGGAGTTGGGAGTGCAATTGGAAGTTATTTCGGAGGTTCGTAGGTCATTTTGAAACCGTTTGGCTAAAGATAGAAATTTGAAGGTGTTGCAATTTTATTGAAAGTGTAATTTTTGGTATCGGGGTCGGAATCTGATTTCGAAACCTGTAGTAGGTCCTATTGTCAAATATGACTTGTGTACAAAATTCGAGGTCAATCGGACGTGATTTGATAGGTTTAAGCATCGAGAGTAGAAGTTGGAAGTCTAAAGTTCATAAAGCTTCGATTGGAGGTTGATTTATGATTTTAGAGTTGTTTGATGTGATATGAGGCCTTGATCAAGTCCGTAATGTGTTTTGGGACTCGTTAATGTTATTCGTCGGGGTCCCGAGGGCCTCGTGTGTGTTTCGGGTTGTGTTGCACTCTTATTTGATGTTTCAATGTTGTTTCTTTGGACATAAAGGGTACCATATTAAGAAAATAAGCTCCAAATTAATATTTTATTGAACCAGTAGATCTGTATCGTAATTTTGGAGTCATAGGAAAAAGAATCATCGAATTTGGACATTGTTTGAAGAAGTTGTGCTCGTTTCCGTGCCGAGAAACGTGATGGTACTGTCAAAATCGCAAAAGCAGAAGTCTACCATAGTAGAGGGACCGTGGAATCGGGAATTTGTCCACAGTAGCGGAAATTTCTACGGAAGCAGAAATTTTTCGCAAAAGCGGGACTGCGAAAGCGGAAACTGCTGGAGGCAGAGAGGTTTCTTCAAAAATCGAATTTGGCTCATTTTTCACTTCATTTCTTCCATGGGACCCGACTTTGGAGCAACTTTGGAGAGCCATTTTCTTCTCTAAGCACGAGGCAAGTGATCTCTACTAGTTTTGAGTATAAACATCAATTATATATGGATTTTAGCATGAAAATAGGTAGAAATTTTAGGTTTAGAGGAAGACCCAAAAATATTTTGTTATTGGATTTTTACCACAAATGTGAGCATGGAATTAAGAGAAAATTATATATTTGAGTTCCTAAGGTCATGGGTTAACTTTATCTTCAAAGAATGTCTGATTCCGGGCACGTGGGCCCGAGGGCATTTTGGTCAACTTTTCTTTCGGGGTCGGAAATAGTTATAAATTGGATTAGAATGAATACCTTAGCATATATTAATATATTTACATAATCATTGGTTAGCTTTGAGAGCATTGGACGTAGGTTCAAGCCTTCGGAGGAATAGAATGTTGGATATGGGCCTTCAGAGCGAGGTGAGTCTCCTTTCTAATCATGTGAGCGGAAAATCACCCCATAGGTGATTTAAATTGATTATGTTCTCCTAATTGTGGGGCTACATATGCACGAGGTGACGAGAGTCCTTGCGCAGCTACTATTATGCTATTGTCACCCAAAAGCATGTTATACTTTGATTATTTATGAACCCATTGATGGCTTGAAATGCTTTAATCACATTAAATTAATAAATGAATTTCTAAAAGACTTCAGCTCTGTATTACTCAAATTATTAAAGATAATTGGACTCTCTTGGATATTTTCTCAATGTTGACTTCTTGGCTGATTCTCTGTCTACATGTGTTTCTTTTTGGAATGGGCCGAACGCCTCAGCAGATTAAATAGATGCATCTATGGCACGACCCGCTCGACACTCGGCAGTGCACACTTTACATTTCTGTTGGAGCATGCCGTCGACCTCGGCATGATTTGCGCATGTTTGTGTTGTTGTCTTGAACTCATTTGAGTTTTTTATGCCTCACTATGGCAATATCATATTGTTAATAATAGTAAAGAATCTAAGGAAATTTTCCATGAAAGAATTATATGACTACTAGTTTCTCCATACCTGGGTTCGAATCATGTTTATAAAACAAATTCACTTTTTAATATAATTATTAAAGATAAATAATCAATGGACTACTAGTGAGTGTCAAGTTGACCATCTCGTCTCTACCCTTTCGGGATTAGGAGGGATACACACGCAATTTTATGTACTCATACTACACTTGTTGTGCATTTTGTTGCGCATGTATATATGACTCTAGTGGTCTACTAGGCATATCAGCGTAGATGATTTTGGGACTAGATGAGCTGCATCATTCGAGACGGCCGCAGCTAGGGTAGTCCCTTCCAGTGTATTGTATTTACTTTCGTCCACTGTATTCCAGATGGATGTTGTATATTATTTGTTATATCACTAGATACTCATGCACTTGTGACACCGGGTTCTGGGATGGTTTGGAGTATTGTATCAGTTGCTTAAATTTTAAACTTTATTTGAAAATTTTATCCTTTAAAATTTCTAAATATGGAAGAAAAATTTTATATTTCAAAGTGTTAAAAGTGAGATTTAATTAAGTAATTTGGTTGGCTTGCCTGACAACAGTGTCCGGCACCACCACAACCCTTAGTGGATTTTGGGTCGTGACAACATGGTATCATAGCTATAGGTTCCCGCCGGTATCACGAGTCATGAGCATGTCTAGTAGAGTCTCATGGATCGGTACAGAGACGTTTGTTCTTATCCTCGGGAGGCTACGTGGCTGTGAGGAGTATTTCCCTTCTTGATTTCCTTATCGTGCAATTTGATTCCTCTAAGGCTCATGCCTTTGTTTTCTTCCTACTCAATATTATGCGACACAGAGTGCTTGTTGTAAATCAAGAATTTAAGAACTTCGATGGCAAAACAGATGTGGTGTGGGATGTTTCTCCCGGTATAATTGATTGGGCTATTACAGTCACTCTATGGAAGGATATCTTATCATTTTAGCTCGATAGCGGTACTTATGGGAGCCTTGAGGTTAGGTGCAGGTTGCCATGATGCTTATGAATGAGTTTCTGCGGTACTGATATGATGGAAAGATGTTTGCCTATATGTGGGGGCAATGAATGACTGAAGAGAGGTTTATTCAGTGCATGATCTAGAGACTCGGTGTATTATTCCCGGCAGGTGAAAGGCAATCAGGCAGAGAATGTGCAGGTTGGGTTGATGTTGTTGTCCTTAAATGTGTGACATTCACCGGTGTTATGATCTTCTACAATTCGCCTTTAGGGCAGGATATTTCGGGTAAATAATTAAGAAGCAACAGTCAGAGATCGTGGGATGCGGTGGTTGAGGATGGAACTGGTGCTCCTAATGTGATGGCTCTAGAAAGATGATCTTCGGAAAGGTTTAAAGTTAGTAGCGACTTGTGGGTTCAAGTGCTATGAAGATAGATTTTATTTAAGGCAACAATTGAGCAAAAACGTATGAGGAAGGACTTGTGGGGAGTGTTGGGCGGTGTTTAAAACTTCTAGTAGGCCAAGTACGAGGAGCAAGGTCGAATGGTCGATTAAAGGGATGAGTCTTGCCAAAGTGGGGGAGTGGGGGGTGTAGCATATGGGCTTTGTAGTAGGATGACTATGCGACTTAATGAGAGTTGGATTGATTAGAGAATTTCAGAGATTAGTGGTTGGGGCCTACGAAGCTAACTTGAAGCATAGGCCATTATGCGGCAAAAGATTTGATACAGCGAAAATGAGCTGCTTGAAGTAAAGGAGGATGCAACATAACTTTGAATTGGAAGGATATTGCCGCACATTTAATTGATGTCCCACGAGGGGCAAATGGACTGGTGCAGCTGGAGGGTGCGCTCGAACTTAGGAAGGGTTATTGGAGTTATAGTGATTGTACCTCGTGCAGCAGCATTAAGAAGATGTTGGGCAGTGGCTTGTTTAGGTGTGTTATTCCCTATGAACAGGTTAGTGGTCGTGTGGTTGGCGAAGGTTCTACAAGGTATTTTTACTAGTTGTTCAATAAAGAGATTGGTAGCGCAATGTGGTTGATGATTCGGATTTCATTGTGCAACGCTATGTCAACAAGAGACGAGAATTCTAGTAAATTCCAGAATTATGGAATGATGGCTTCAAGCTAAGTGGGAGAATCCCACCGCTTATGATTGGGTTGCATGATTAACTACTGGAGTGATTTCTGGTTAATAGCATGTTGATGGTTTATCCCAGCTAGGAGAAAAGATCATAAGTGGTAATTTGAGCAAATGAATTGTCAAATGAATTCTATGGTTTGCCTTCTTGGATAATGTTCAGCTTAAGGAGGGATTCATGATTTATGCTTTGTGTAGATGCAGGCTTCACCAGAAGTGATTTCTCCTGATGCTTCCTCGATAGAATATCCATGTGATATAAAAATTTGGGGGAGTTGGTTACATTCGGGACCAAGTCGGAGCGGGTGGCTCTCAGTAACGGTCCTCGTGAATTCAAATGGTAAATTATGGTGCCTAATGATGTCGAACTTATAAGTACAAATAAGAATCAAGCGTTGTAGCAGCTTATGAGAAGGTGCCCAAAATGTTCTACGATATTTTGGCTTGTGGTGTAGCATTTGAGAGATATGAAATGATTCGTGGGATTTGAGACAACATGGTCTCATGATTCAAGGTTACTCGGGATGAGTGTAGATGGAGTATGTTATGTGTTGAATGAAGAAGTATTATTTCCAAGGCAATTAAGAGTAAATTCGGAGGAGGTAGGTTGATTAGCCATTGTTGAATTGGCATAATTGTGTCAGTGATCAGTTCCTCCAGCGTGAGCTAGTTATGCAAGTGATTATGGCGGTACGTGTGAGGCTTCTCGGCCACAGTAATTGATTTTGTTCAGATGCATTCTTTTGTTATGGTTTATAATGTGTAGGCAAATCCCGGAAGGGCTATGTTGGCTTGGACCACTACTTAGAAATTTGCATATTCGATGGTTATGAAAATTCTCCTGTATGTTGCTATAGTTCTCATGTACTGAGTTAAAATGAAAAGTTTTATATGATGAAGTGTTAGTCTATCGGCGGTTCCAGAGTTGTGATGGAAATCGTGTCTATTGTATATCCACATGTGAGGTGCAGTGAATGGTATTCAATTTGAAGTAAGGACCAAGGTTGAGCTTTGGTAAATTATTGTGATGTCTCGAGCTCGGATGAGAAGGAAAAGAGTTTTAGTGTTTTGAGTAAGTTGGTATTGTCGTCAGTATCACCTGAGATCGGTGTTTTGTGAGGAAGGCTTTGCATCCTGGTTAAGGATTCTTGATTGATTTTTAGTGTTAGTGCGGCCGGTGGTTTGGATGTGCAGGGCAATTATTTATTTTGGAAGGTTGCGGGATTGTGTCCCACCAAAAGATTGTATGAGTGTGACGTGTAGTCACTTGATTCATTAGAGATTATTCAGAGTATGAAGATTTTGCTAATATCATCGATTTGAGAATTTATGCATGGAGGGCACTTTATTTATTGGGTTATGGACTGTGGAGGTTTGTTATAACGTCCAAATCCACCGCTAAAAAGCAATATACACGGCCGCATGCAGTATAATTTATCCAACTATGAGTCGAGGTCGAATTTCACAGAGAACAATGTATAGGCGATTAGGAATGTAAGAAAATTATCGCTAGTCGCGCAATGCCAAACACTAAAAATTTTTGTTGAAAATTTTTTTTACATCTAAAATGTGGAAATGTAAACTAACCTAGAAAGAAAGTAAAATTATCAATGGCTACAACTATGAAAGCATCCGAAATTACATTCAAGTAACGATCCAATGTATTTCTTGATTTTACAAATATGAGTGAGTTTATGTTAATTAGCCACATATAATAATTCCTAATTAGATTCTTCCGTAGACTAACAAGACTTCCTAATTGAATCATCCCTAATTACAATTAGAAGATTAAGCACACCCGAAAGGCTATAAGTATTTCAATCCTATCCCTAGGTAGAATCTATAAAATGAGGGTTAACGCCTCAGGTTCTTGTTAATTAATCTTTCCAACCCCAAACTATATTTTCCAAAATAAATTAAGTTAATGGGCATCTCCTAGGGTTAGCTAGTCCCTTTGGAAACATTAAAGAACAAGAATAAATAAAGAAACAACTCACTTCATAAATATATTAAACTCATTCAATACATAAGCATAACAAGGTATAAAATTAACACTTTAATATTCCCATAACTAAGATTTAAGTATTGGATAAAATACTACACACTTAGATAAACAATACGAAGCAAGGAAATGAAGAAATAAACATAAATGGGTAAGAAAATCTTAACCACAAGCTTTAAACTTCAAGACCCAAGTGAGTTTTTGCAAACCCTAGCTCAAGAACTTGTTCTCTCTAGTCTCTATGGACTGAAACTAAGCCAAAGATCCTTTTACAAATGAACCCTATCGGGTATTAAAAGTTTTGGGGATAAAAAAAATGAATTTGCAGAATTACCAAGCCATAGGCACGTTCTTCGCAATTGCGAACAAATGCAACCAATTCCCAACACTGCCTAAAATGCCTGAGTTCGCAATTCCCCGGATCTCTTCGCATTTGCGAAGTTGACCTTTCCTGGTTGAATTCGCATTTGAGAGTAAGCTTTTCAATTGCGAGAACTGTGTGTTTTTTGCTGAGTTTGCATTTGTGAACTATTCTTCGCAGTTGTGATATCTGCTTTCTGTTCTTGCCTTCGCAATTCCCAAGAGTTGGTCGCATTTGCGACCCATAAGGGCACTGCCCAGATTTTTCCTTTCTTTTGGATTTTTTTGAATTTTTTTCATCTATTTTTTCACCATCACTTTTAAATTACATACACCCTATAAAGTAGAAGTAATTGACATTAAATACATGATTTTATCACTTTAAACATAGCCAAAGTATAGGTTTAAAGGCAAGATAAGTCGGTAAAATACCAACTTATCAGTTCACTCCAGTTATATGGGACTTTTGATTATGTCCGAGGTGGCTTATTGCCTGAGCAGCTCGTACTGGGCGAAACCAGATTATTGGAGTTAGGATCAGTGCAATCTGATTATATGAAGTATATTAAAGAGCAATGATTGTTCTTTTGTTCGGGATGAGGTATGAATCTTGTGAGGAGCAACAACCCAATGCTTTGATGATTCATCAATTGGTTATGAATTTGGGCACGTTTCTTCCGTCGTTTCGGTGTTATAAAAGCTAGAGCAACACCTATGTAGGCCATGAGATGCAATGGGAGCATCAGATTTGTGGAATTTCGACTATTATGTTTAAAGAATGTTATTGTGGTCCTACGAGTAAAGTGATACAAAGTGTGAATTTAGTAAAGTTATGCAGTCATGTTTGGGTAAAGCGTGAAGTGATTGATATGGTAATCATATGTTGAAAACAATCTTGGACGGAACTTTCGGATTTTGGAATTGGGCTTTAAGGATTATTTACTTGATTAAAGGTGTCACGACCCGGATTTACCCACCATAGGAAGTCATGATGGCGCCTACTGTTGAAGCTAGGCAAGCCAACCTTTATAATCATTTTCACAAAACTTAAATCTAAAACAAATCAAATACTAGAATAATAAATTAAATCATGTAGAAGTCTTCTAATAACAATAACGAAAACAATATGCGGAAAGCTAAGAACATATCTCTACCCAGTATCTGGTGTCACTGCTCATGGACAACTAAAGAGTACTAAAAATAATAGTCTGAAAGAAATATGTAGCATGTCTATTTGATACAATTTAACAAAGTAAAGGTCTGGGTGCATCTTTCCAATGTATTGCGCAACCACTATAACAACAACCCAGTATAATCCCACTTAGTGGGGTCTGGGGAGGGTAGTATGTACACAGACCTTACCCCTACCATGGGGTAGAGAGGGTGTTTCCAAATAGACCCCCGGCATCCTTCCCTCCAAGAACTTCCTACCTTGCTCTTGGGGAGACTCGAACTCACAACCTCTCGGTTCAACCAGTATGTCTACGTAAAATATGGATACATTCGGTCTGGGGGTTCAAGCCTACATGGGATGATGTGAAGAAGGCTATGAATCTGGAAAAGAAAGCATGGCCACTTTCCAGGCCTATCCCGCACCTGTTCAAGACTTTTGTCAAAGTAAGTGGCAGTGAGGCATCCGGTGTCAGTAGTTCCAAAGACTGTGGTTATCTGGGATGAAGAGTTGATTTAAGAGGGTCCGAAGTCTATTCGGATGAAGTGAACACAGTAGAAATTTCGGAAGGTTCTGGTAATGAAAAAGTGCATTTGTCGGGCCAAGTGCAAAGATCAATATTTAGGAAGCTACTCCTCTTCCTACTCGGAGGGAGTGTTGGTAGTGGATTTTGATTTTCCTTTAGTTGTTGTGATTGTGATTCAATGTTACGTCCGCTTGGATGCGTTAAACCATGTTATCTTTCAATTTCAGCGAAATGCAATTTCTCTTCTTCTTCATTCCTTATAGTCATTTTTGTTTTTTTCCTTCTGCAATTCTTTATAGGTTGGTTTCAATGACATGAACAGCATGAGGAATCTTCGGCCCAATCTTAAAATCCAGTCTAACTCTGAAATGATAATTCAAAAAATAGAGCATGACGATGAATCAGAATATGATGATGATGAATCAGAATATGATGATGATGAGTGGGTCACAACCCTCCTGGAGCAATTGAGTTTGATCGATGAGAAAATATTGACAGCAGTGCGCCGTGGTCAGTTGTCTCAATAGAAAATGGAAAGTTCATATACCAAGAAGGTGCGTCCACGGAAGTTTGAAGTGGTTTGGCAAGTATTGAAACGTATCCTTCCACATCAGGTTGAAGCGAAAGGCAAGTTTGCCCCAAATTGGCAAGGGCCGTTCATCGTAACGAGAGTGTTGTCCAACCGTGCTCAAAAGGAGAATATGTATAATTTCTTTGTTTAATTATGTTGTTTACACTTGGCATGTTTTGGAGGTTGGAATGGTGAAGATATTTTGTTCTGCTATCTAAAAGCTTTATCATTTGTCACCCCATTTGAGGCTTATTTATTTCTTTTTATGCCCCTATTTTGGAATTAGTAGCAAAGATCAGAAATCCAAGCGTGAAAGATAAGTAAATGAAAAAGAAAAAAGAAAAAGAATGAAAAGAGAGAGAAAAAAGAACTAGAAAAGATAAGAAAAGAAAAAAGAAAAAAAAAACAACAAATCAACAAAACAACAAAAAGAAAAAAAGGAAGAAAGAAAAGAAAAGAAGAGGAAGAGGAAGA
Source organism: Nicotiana benthamiana (assembly GCA_034376525.1). Classification (NCBI taxonomy): domain Eukaryota; kingdom Viridiplantae; phylum Streptophyta; class Magnoliopsida; order Solanales; family Solanaceae; genus Nicotiana; species Nicotiana benthamiana. Next base: position 91,245,476 of record CM067335.1, read on the forward strand.
AAAGCAAAGAAAAACACAATAGCAAGGTAATTTTTATGACATGAATTACGTTCGACCTAATTACTTTAAAGAAACGTAAGCAGCCTCCGGTTTGTTCCCCATCAAAATAAAATCCAAAGGTCCCCAAGCAAGAAACTGGGGCATAAATTGTGATTGTTATGAGAAATCTGATTCCGGAAAGTTATAATTTTAACCAATTTGAATTGATTTGAGCCTTCCATACATTTTCTTTCTAAACCCCATCCAAAAGCCTACATTACGGTCCAAAGAAAGATCTTCTGATCAGTCTTTGAGAAACGTCAAGTCGAGCAGGTAAAGGTGATTCATGGAAGGGGCAACACTCTGGTTCGAGAAGGAAGAAAAATAAAAAATGAGAGAGTCTTATTGGTGAAAACCCTCACAGGCACCATAATATGACGGGAGCTGAGGGAATAAAATGAGAAAGTCTTATTGGTGAAAACCTTCACGGGCACCGTAGGGTGATGAGATTTGAGAGAAATTAAAATGAGAGATTCTTATTGGTGAAAACCCTCACGGGCACCTTATGGAAAAACAAGGTTAGAAGTAAAATGAGAAAGGTCTGTTGGTGGAAAACTTTTTCAAGGCTCCGCAGGATGAACAAGGTCAAGGTTGGGTAAAGTAATCAAGTTATGGAAATTCTAAGGCAACGAGGTATGGCAGCTGAAAATTGATTGGCTGGCTCGATTGGGCCGATTAATCCGAAATGCATGTCATGATCATTGGTATCGGCTGTTCCACTCAGATAAGTTTCTTTTCTTTCTCCCATCTTAGCAGTCATCTGGTTTTGGATTCTTCGTATCCTTAACTCACAAATTCATTGAATTTCATTTTCTCCTGGGTTTTATTTTACTGAGATGTTTCAATGTCAATTTTGTTACAAGCAAATAAGAATGGATTTCAAAGCTCACTACCAACTTGCAAAATTGCAAAGCACAGCGTGGTTAAAGCATACTAAAGATAGCATGATGTAAAGAAGGGTACAAGGAATCACCGAAAGTTTCATCGTTGGAATTGTTTAGTAACGTCATAGGAGATGTAAAGGTTCAGATAAAGGGATCGGAGGTGTAAAAAACAGTATAGGTGTAGAACACTCTGGTAGTCAAAGGTCATGGGGGTTTGAAAGTCAGTCCGAAAGTCAAGCGGTTCAGGGAAGCAGGTCAAAGCAAAACACGGCAGCGGGGACATCATCAACAAGAATGCCATAAACTAACCATAATTTTAAAATGACAAAATTTTTCTTTGATTGAAATTTGTTTCGGAGGAACTCTCCGTAAGGGAAAAGCAAGCACTAATCAGGTTTAACCATAAAGTGTGGCTTAATTAAAATTCAAGACAATCATGAATAACATAGAGTAATGTAAATTGGTTTTAAATTTTGTATTTTTAAGATAGGATTAAATTATGAGTTTTTAGGGCCTTCTTGAAAAAAAGACGTAGTTTAAGACCCTCTCAAATTATAGGACTCAGTAGAAGTAATACCTTTATAAGATACAACTTAGATCTATAATTTCAGTTGTCAGGGCCTCTCTGGATAATAGGACTTAGCTTCAAATTCTTATCAATAGTTGGTAGAATAATTCAATTTAACACTCGCATATGTGCCCAGCTAGCAAACTGGGGCAGGAAATTTCTTTGTTTTGTCTATTTTGTCGAAGTCTGGAGAACAGAGGCATACATTTCAAGTTTCAGCAGTCAGGAGCCCGCCTGGAGAACCGAGACATACATTTCATGTTTTCGAAGTGAGGAGCCCGCCTGGAGAACAGAGGCATACATTTCAAGTTTCAGCAGTTCGGAGCCCACCTGGAGAATAGAGGCATACATTTCATTTTTCAACAATCAGGAGCTCTCTTGAAGAACAGAGGTATTACAATTCAAGTTTTAGTTTTCAAATGCTTATTAATATCCGGTAATATGATGCCCAGCCACCAAACTGGGGCAGGAATTTTTTTTTAGTTTTGTCTATTTTGTCGAAGTCAAGAGGCTTCGAGAACAGAGGCATACATTTCAAGTTTCAACAGTCAGGAGCGCGCCTGGAGAACAGAGGAATAAATTTTTAGAAGTTAGAATCCCACCACGAGAACAGATGCATACATTTTAAGTTTCAGAAGTCAGGAGCCCGCTTTGAGAATTGAGGCATACATTTCAAGTTTCAGTAATTAGGAGCTCGCCTGAAGAACAGAGGTATTATAATTCAAGTTTTAGTTTTCAAATTCTTATTAATATCCGGTAATGTGATGCCCAGCCACTAAACCGGGGCAAGAAATTTTCTTTGTTTTGTCTGTTTTGTCTATGTCTGGAGCGTGTCTGGAGAACAGAGGCATACATTTTAGGTTTCAGCAGTCAGGAGCCCGCCTGGAGAACAGAGGCATACACTTCAAGTTTCAGCAGTCAGGAGCCCACCTGGAGAACATATGCATACATTTCAAGTTTTAGAAGTCAGGAGCTCACTTGGAGAACAGAGGCATACATTTCAAGTTTCAAAAGTTAGGAGCTCGCCTGGAAAACAGAGGCATACATTTCAAGTTTCAGCAGCCAGCAGCCTGCTTGGAAAATAGAGGCATACATTTCAAGTTTCAGCAGTAAGGTGCCCTCCTGAAGAATAGAGGTATTACAATTCAAGGTTTAGTTTTCAGATTCTTATTAATATCTAGTAATATGATGCCCAGCCACCAAACTAGGGCAGGAAATATTTTTTGTTTTGTCTATTTTGTCGAATCAGGAGCCCGCCTGCAGAATAGAGGTATACATTTCAAGTTTCAGCAGTCTAGAGTCCGCTTTAGGAATAGAGGCATACATTTCAGTTCAGAAGTCAGGAGCCGCCTTGAAAACAATGGAGTACAATTAAAGTTTTAGTTTTTAATTTTTTTGCTTTATCTATTTTGAAGTCGGGCGCCCAACTAAATAACAGAGGAACACGTTCAAGCTTTTAAGTTAGGAGCCCCCTGGATAGCAGAGACATACATTCTCTCGTCCAATATGTGTTGTAAGAATAAAGGGGGTGAAATGTCTTTAGATAAAACAATTGAAGCATATGATCCTTGTGATGCTCACTTGGGATACATTGTACTCATGATTTGAATCTACTTCTTGAATGTGTTTGCATGATGCTCTTCCAGTACGACCTCCCCTGGTTCTTGGGAGGATGATTTCTATTTGTTCATATTAGTGAGAATTTGGTTATCACCTGTTATATATGTAGGAATATGTTTTTTAGGCATTCTATTATGTATACGTTCGTCTAACATAATTACAATTTTAAAAATATTTGGAGTATGCGTTCGCACAACTTCAATCAAACTTTTCTTAATCATAGAATAATTATTAATAGACCACTAATTTAAATTAGTCTATATAGACCGAGGTGTGCCATCAACCCTTAAATCACATATGGCCATCATATTAATTTTTATGACTTAGATATAAAATGATTCATATTCTTAGAAAAGCCTTTAAGGCCGTTGAAAGCACAATCGTTATCGCGTATCCGTTCGCGTAACACAATTATGATTTTAAAAACAAAACCAGAGTATGCGTTTGCGCAACTTTACCCAAACACTCTTAATAATAATAAAGCGTTATTAGTTGTGGACACGTTCGTGTGACAAGATTTTGACGTGCTAAACAATGGGTACACGTACACGAGACCCGTTTCAAGATAATTTTCTTATTTTAGAAACGGTAATAGGTAAATGCACATAGGTTCAAAAATAATTAATTAAATAAATTAATAAGCCATGTATAATCAAAGCGACTGTGCTGGAACCACAGAACTCAAGAGTGCCCTACAGCTTCTCCCGGGTTAACAGAATTCCTTACCCGGATTTTTGCTTCACAGCCTGTTAAACGGAGTCATTCTTTTCCTCGATTCGGGATTATAAACCCGTGACATGGGACACCATAAATTTCCCAAGTGGCGACTCTGAATCTTTAATAATAATCCCATTTTGATTGCCATTTAATTGGAAAAACTCCTTTATACCCTTCCAGGGATAAGAAAAATGAGGTGTGACATTACCTTCAAATTAGAATGCAGTACTCTAGAAGAAATACTACTTTTGAACAAGTATTCACGGCGGTCAGGTATAAGTTCATTACTTATTTGTTCATATATTTTTAATAATCATTTTAGATGATAGGCAAAAAATTATCCCAAATTAGATGATGACATTAGACCCCAAAAACACGCGTAATACTTAATTATTCTAGGTCTAAGTTACTACAATTATAACAAAAAGGGTTAAGCTGTCATAATCTAAAAAAGTACCCTCGAGTCCCCAGTGTATTTACTTTTCAGGGAAATGACCATGGAGGTAAGTTGATCCAGTATTCAAGTTTTCATACTTCAAAGCTCAAACATTGAAGGACTATACATATGGAAGAAGCATAGCTCAAATAAAAAAAGGCATATCTCAAAGCATCAAAGCATGTCTCAAAGAAAAAATCTTGAAGAAAATTTTAAATTTTCAAGTTCAAAGATTGAAAGGGAAGTGAAGAACTGAAGAATCAACAGAGAACTGAAGATTCAACAAAAAACTCCCAAGAGTTATTAGGTTAAAGCTATAAATATGGTAATTGGATAACTATACCCATACCTATAAACCTGCTACAAAGAAGGTAGTTATGAAAATGTACATGAATATTTGTTTTGAAAGTTCAAATAAAATATCTTCAAATACTTCATATTTCATATTTTTACACTAATATGAAGATGAGACGTCATCTTCCTCGGTGTCATTTATATAAAAAGGCCTTCTCTTATAAGTAAGATCGTGTGTATTTAGTCACGACATATTAAAGCATTCATTCTACTTAGATAATGTGGAAAGGAGCTCTGAAATTAAAGAGCAAAAACATACATAAAATGTGTTGAAATTTAATATTGATTTTGATAAAGGTTTTCAAATAACAAACCAAAAAACAACATCCAAAAATATTCAAGAAACATAAAAAATTATCATTGGAAAAGAAAACCAGGGAGCATCCTGAGAAGGAGTGGAAGGATCAACTTAGGAACTAGAAGATAAAGGTTGGGGATCAGCACGATCAGCCTCTAATCCATCTTTGCTTAAATTAGCTTTGGAACTTTTATTCTCGGGTGTAGAGAAACTTTGATGTTGCGGAATAATTTCAATTGAATCCTTTGCCCTAGCAATCTCAGTTTTGAGATCAAAGCCTTCTTGGCTAGCCTCAACCAAATTTTAAAGACGAGTATTGTTGAAGTCCCAACTCACATCCACAGTTAGTTTATCTTTGAGAGTCTCATAATTTTTCTCCAATTATTCAACTTCAACCCTAAATTCTTCTTTTTTAGCCTCAACAATATCATAAGAAGCCTTCAAATGTTCTAGTGTAGCTTCAAGTGACTTAACTTTGTTAGAGGAGGTGCAAAGATCTTCTTGGGCTTGATCCAATACCTGGACTAAATCACCCGTGCACACTTCTTTTTGATTCAGAAGTTCTTTCAAACACTAAATCTCATCAGTAGCCGTTGAACGCTGCTCAGTAAAGGTGGCCTAAATTGGGCATATGGCCAAGAACTACAGAAACGGTAAGGATTCTGCAGAAGTAGAATCGCTTATGCAATATAACGAACCATAGATGCGGAAATGGCCTTTTAAGTCTAAACAGCAGAAGCAGCACTTCATCGGCAGATGCGGGACCGCAGAAGCAGTCCCTAGATCGCAAAAGCAGAAATCACTATTATGTTAAGGGTTTATCCGAGGCTTAATTTAAAAAGTTGTAAAATTATTTGGGAGCTCCGGTCGATTTGGAGTAGGAATTGAAGAGAAGATCACCGGATAATGTTTCTATGATCCTTTCTAGCTATAATCCAGTATTTAGTGGTTAAATCCATCTCTTAAATAAAAATATAGATTAAAAAATCGAAGAATTTAGGTGAAAATTTATTGACTAAACTATTGGGTTTTGATGGGGGGGTATTCGACCTCCGATTTCTGAGATTTTGATATGGTTAGACTCGTGAGAGTATGATGTTTCTAAAAATGTAAAATTTATTCGAATCCGAGATGTTGGCCTGAGGGGCTTCTTGGTCATTTTACCTATTTTCTTGCCTTAGCTTTAATTTTACTAGTGGAATTGGTTACTTGCGATGTTATTTACAACATGTAATTGGTTTGAATAGATTTGGGACACTCGGAGTCGGATACTCGTGGAAAGGGCATTGTTTCTTAGTGATTTTTGTACCGGTTAGAGGTAAGTGGCTTGCCTAACTTTGTGTGGGGGACCTCTCCCCTTAGTATATCTTCACTGTTATATTAAATGCCTTGTGCGTGTGGTGACGAGCGTGTACTTGTGCTAATTATTGAAAATTCACCTTACTTGACATATTTAGACCGCGTTTCTTCATGTATTTAACGTTAAAAAATGCAATTTCACTTGTTTTAGCTTAGCGAAAGCATGTTAGTTAACTTACTTGCTCTATTTGACTAAAATGCAATATCTACCTTTTCCGAAGCATGCTAAGCTCTAGATTCTACCTGTTGTCGGTACTAGCTTCTTTTTGTACCATATTGAATTGGTGTGATGGGTTTACGATTGGGTCAATGGGACGGTATCCCGGGAGTTCCCCTGTACGTATTATGTTCTAAGATTGGAAGTGCGGGATACTAAAAGAACTCCGGCACATGATTAATTATAAATGGAGGATACTAGGAGATCCTCGGGATACTTGGAGATCCCTCATAATTAAATGGAGGATACTAGGAGATCCTCGGGATACTTGGAGATCCCTCGTGTAGGTGATGAGGATACCAGGAGATCCTCAGGATACCAGGAGATCCCTGATGATAAATAGCCGGTAGTTATTGTTCTTGTATTCATAGATTATATTTGTAGTATGTTTCCATTCTACTTATTATTTTTCCACATACTCGAGGTTTACTGTACTCATACTGTCTATTCATTTCATATTTATTACTATGTTTATCTCAGTAGGGCCTCGACCTTCATTGTCACTACCCAACCGATGTTATGCTTGACACTTACTGAGTACTGCTGTGGTGTACTCACGCCTCTTCTGCGCATGTTTTTCATGTGCAGATCCAGGTACTTCTGAGCAGGCGTACCGTCGGTAGCTGTCAGGTAGCGTATTGGAGACTTCCGGTATACATCTGCTACATCCGCAGATCCGCAAAGTCTCCTTCTCATTCTATCCATAGATATTAGATGTTATTTCCATCCCTTTTGTATTAGACTATTATGGTGACTAGAGCAGTGTACGATATCATATAGCGTGTGTTGCCCGTGGGTTTCCGGGTCTTGGTGGTTATTCAGTATTTTGTATTAAAGTGTATGCGCCAGGCGGCAAACCTATACATTTCCTTTATGTTATTCGGTATTCTTCTATTATTTTTCTTAAAGATTGTTAATTCTGCGACGTGCTAGGCTTACCTAGTCGTGAAGACTAGGTGCCGTCATGACAGGTTCACAATTGGTGAACTAGGGTCGTGACAACCAGCTAGTGTAACTCGGGAGAGTATGTCTAGTAAATTATCGTAACTACTAAGGAGTGAATTACAACATGCAAAACGCTCATGATCGGTAGAGAATACTTAGGCGAAATTATAGAAGACATAGTGAGAAGGATTCCGACAATTGGGGAAATCATAACTCTAGGCCTCCTTAACATTTTTTTCCAACCTGTAGTATTTTTAGTGTTAGTTTATTATTTTAATTTGTTAGTTAGTCAGTAAGAATCGTAATATCTATTAGTTAGGAATTGTTCAAGATTGTATTCTTGGTGACAGTGAACAACTGTAGCTAAGCCTTGGTTCTTTGTGAGATTCGACTCCGGACTTTTAGACCGAATTATATTTACAGTAATAGATTATCCTTTTTATGACTAGAGTTGCGCGTGATCAGCCTGTCACAATTTAAAACTCAAAATTTGATCTTCTTTTGTCCATACGAGTTGGTGCTCTATTGTTTGGAATTCAGAAGAAGAACCAATCCAAGCAATTCCAACAAACCACAATATGTGAATTGGCATGTATTGGCTTGTCTAAGGTTGTCAGCCAGGAAATTCATCGGTGTTTCGTTATATTTCTTTGGTCTAATAAATGCTGATTATTAATCCTTCTATCCTTTAGTACTTAATCAGTTAGAGAATGCTTGATTATTTACAACATACGAGCATATATCTTGAGATTAAGGTTGCAGTCTAATATATAGCCACAACTTCACTATCTATCCAAAAATATATTATATAGAAAGAGATAGCAAAAAACCTCCCTTCAAGTTCCTTTCCTCCCTTGATAAAGGAATATTTACAAAAAAATAAAGAACAAAAATCCATCTTCTATCTATTAGTTATCTGTTTTCAAAGTGAGCTTAAATATCACTCCAAATAAGTTCGACTAGAAAAGTCAAACCATTAGTATTGAGTATTGACCGATAATTTTCCACAACATTGAAATTATGTTGATCGAGGAGAAGCAGGTGTATTTACACAAGAGGGGTTGCTTTGATGGTAAGCATTTTTCACTTCTAATCGAGAGGTTATAAGTTCGAGTCTCTCCGGGAGCAATGTGGGAAGTTCTTGGAGGGAAGGACACCGGGGATCTATTTGGAAACAGCCTCTCTACCACAGGGTATGTGTAAAGTCTGCGTACATACTACCCTCCCCAGATCCCATTAAGTGGGATTATACTGGGTTGTTGTTGTTGCTGAGAAGCTGATGTATTTAATTATTAGTCTTTCGGCTTCTTTTCTAATCTATTCCTCAAAACATGCAAATTTATTATCGTCTTCTTTTCACTTAAAATTAATAAATCTAATCATCTACGCCAATCAAAACAATTGACAAGGTATGAAGAAGTCTAAAGAGACTATAGTTTTTACTCCACACACAAAAATGTCTCTTTTCTTTTGAAAGTATATATACTCTTGTGGGAATTTTATTAATCAAAGTTTTTCCACCCTCTAGTTTCTTTTTTTTTTCAGGAGCCAAAATTAACTGCTAATGAACCATTTGACAGTACTCAAAGCCATTCTCACGTTAAATCATCGTGTTAATTAACCAAGTTCTTCCTGGATTTTTACCTATTTGATGTGAGATTTTCGTACATATTATTTTGTTGTTGGAACATTATTGAACATTTCTCTTTCTGGTTATAGAACTAGGTGACTACATTTTTACTCATTTTTGAATCCTATGTGGTCGAATAGGAGTTAAATTATGCTTCACCAATAATTGTAATTAAGGCTGTACCATGTAACGGTTCCGAACCGGAACCGTGACCGGAACCGTGACCGGAACCGCGGTTCTGGCGGTTCCGCGGTTCTAAACGGTTCCGGTTATACGGTTCCGGTTCCGCGGTTCCGGTTCCGCGGTTCCGGGCCGGTTCCACCCTTTAGAACCGTGGAACCGGAACCGCCAGAACCGGAACCGGAACCGGAACCGGACCGGTTCAGGCGGTTCTAAACGGTTCCAAACGGTTCCGATATTAAAAAAAAAATTTTTAAATTCAGACCGTTGGCGGAACCATTTGGAACCGTTTAGAACCGCCGGAACCGGTCCGGTTCCGGTTCTATCCGGTTCCCAACGGCCATATTTAAATTTTTTTTTTTTTTTTTTTAAATTCTGAAAATCAGAACGTTGGTATTGCAGAAATAGCCGTTTGGCATTTTTAAAATTTAACCATTTGACCCCTCAAATTTAATTTAACCCCAAACTTTATATAATTACACAATTTCCCATTTCTCAACTATAAATACCCCCTCATTCTTTCATTTTAATTCACCAATTCATCAATCTTACTTAATCTCTCTCAAGCTCTCTTTCAATCTTTCTGTGCAAGTGCTTAATTTTTGTTGCAAATTCGTGAAACATTGTGAAGTTGTTGAATTGAAGTTTTCAAGTGTTCAATTACAACGATTGCCAATTTTCAAGAAGTTGTTCGTCAATCCGGTAAACTCGTTTCAACTCTTACGTGCTAAGAATATTTGTTGTGTGTTGATATTTTCCTTAATTATAATTAGTATGGCATTTTCATTGAAAAAAATGTTCGGAAAAGGTACATCTAAATCCGGTGAAAGTAGTCGCCAAAATCCTACCCCTTCCCCGGCTCCCAGACCTAGAAAAGATAAACAAGTTCAAACTAGTAGCCAACCTAGAAATACTAATGAAAACTTAGGAATACTTGATAGTGATCACCCGTGTTTTCAATTTAGCAATGTTAATTTTCTACATGATATAGCAGTCGGTGATAGAATAGATGATGATATTATGAATTTGCTTTATCCTAATGCACCAATATCAGAGGGAAATGAGGGTGATGATGATGACGAAACCCAACCTCCGGTAGATTTAGATGATACACCTACTAGTCCTGCTCCTAATGACCCAGAACACCCACCCGTACAAACTCCCACTTTTAGTAGACAACCTCGGAAACGTACAGAAACTTCATTAGTTTGGCATTTTTTTATTCAACTAAGAGATAAAGATAGGGCTAAATGCAAAACTTGTGGTAAAGAACTTGTTCATAGGTATACGGGTGATCGTAGCGGAACAGGTAGTTTAGTTAAACATATATATATACATCCTAGCGATAAGGCTAGATATTTTCAAATGAAAGCGGAACAAGAGGGGAAGTCAAGTCCTGATACTACAATTAACCAAAGTATTGGTTCTAACATGGTTCAACCAGGAATAAACACTGTCACCGGAGGTATATTGTACTACGATCCTAATAAGGATCGTGAAGAATTAGCTAAAATGATTACTGTTATGTGTTTACCTTATTCTTTTGCTTCTAATCCTGCTTGGATTCAATATATTAGACGAGTATTTAATCCTACATATAAAGGTTGGCCTCGCGCCACAGTTAAGGCCGACATTTATAAATATAAGCATGAATATGAACAGTACTTGCGCTATTTATTTACTCATATAAGTAATCGTATGTCTATTATAACTGATATTGGTAGAAGTGGAAATGATTGTGATTATCAAGATTGGAATAACGTTAAGATTCTTTTAGATTTTTTAGAACATTTTAGTGTGGTTACAACTGCTTTATCTGGCCAATATTATCCTACAATTTCAAACTGTTTAGTATATATTGCCGCACTTGCTAATTTATTTGTTGATTTTAACGAGGGAGGGAAAATTTATGAAAATGCAATATTTGAAATGAAAAAGAAATTTAAAAAATATTTTTTTCCAATCCCTCCTATTTTTGGTGTGGCTGCTTTGTTAAACCCTACTATGAAAGCAGGAGGTCCTAACTTTTGGTATACTAGTATTTATCAATGTTTAGATCTTTCACCAGAAGAAATGGCTACACTATCTGATGCGAAAGCATCAATTACAGTGAATGCTCAAACTGTTTATAATGCTTATAAACAGGCCTTAGAGCATGCTAGGCCTAATATTCCAACTCCTACTTCGTCCACGTCACAATCGTCTAAAAGAGTTGCTGGCTTAACAGCTCTTAAATCGTGGACGGAGTTCAGGGGTACTCAAGGTGAGAATTTAGATGATATTTCTCATCTAAACGAACTTCAAGTTTATTTGTCGCAGGGGCTAGAGAATGATAATCCAGACGGATCTTTCGACTTTTTGGATTGGTGGAAGACAAGGGAAAAGCATTTTCCCGTTCTTGCAAGGATGGCTCGGGATGTTCTGTCCATTCAAGCGTCAACTGTTGCATCGGAGAGCGTATTTAGTCAAGCCAGACTACAAATAGGAGATCATAGAGCGTCGATGCGGGACAGCTTGGAAAAATCAGTGCTCTTCCGAGATTGGATCCGCTCTGAAAGAAGAAACTTTGGGCTAGCTGAATCTCAACCCGAAATAGATGAGTGCTATGAAGAAATGCTAGCAGAACTTGCTCAAGAATCATCTTCACCCGGAAGTGGTGATGAACAAGCTTCATTTCCACCACCGCCAACACAACCACCTCCAAACCTTGAAGGTTTTATGAGATTTGTTAGAAATAATACATAAATTATGCTGTAACTTGTACATTGGCATGTCTTCTTTTAGTTTTTTTTCCTTTTAATGGTGGTATTAGTACCATGTTGTGCTCATTCCATTGGGGGAAGGAAGACTAAGAAAGATATGCCATTTTGGTCAATAAATATGCTTTTTATCATATACTTGAATATATTTGTCTCAATATTTCTATGTCTTTACTTCTATATCAATCCTTGAATATAAAATATTTATATAACATATAATATATAACATACAACACATAATAATATTAATACTAACTACTAGACAATATACATTATTTATATACAATATATACTACTTTACTACAACATATACTATTTATATACAAAATATACACTACTTATTTTGAATATATACTAATTTCCAAACACAATATATGCTATAGTAAGAACATAGTACACCATATAAAAATATATTCTACAATATACTAATCACTACTATACAAGATATTTAATTAAAAAAAAAAAAGGTCGGAACCGCCTGGAACCGCCAGACCCGCGGTTCCGGAACCGCCAGAACCGGAACCGGGTGGTTCCGGAACCGTATGGTTCCAGTTCCGGCTCCGGAACCGCCAGAACCGGAACCGCCAGAACCGGGAACCGCCAGAACCGGATTTGCCAGAACCGGGAACCGCCAGAACCGGGAACCGCCAGAACCGGAACCGTTTACCCAAATAAACCCAGAACCGGAACCGGATACAGCCTTATTTGTAATGCTAGTCACTTTTGTGGTCCGAAATTTCTTCACAATCTATATATTTCAAAAGTTGAAGTTTGAAAAAATTGTAGAAGTACAGCTAGTAGAGAATCTAGCTACATGCTCCAATATTCTGCAAATACAGGTGGCATGTGTAAATTTTACAAATCAATTTTTGCCTCCAAATAAGAATTAACTCCAAAAGACAGTCAAATCATATTGATGTGAAGTTTGAGTATAAGATACATAAACTCATGATAAGATTGCAGTGACATTGTACAAAGATTCACTTTAATGGTTGTTGTGGAAAACATCAACTAGTAATCATATTAACAGTAGACAAATTGAACTAACGGAATAGTGTGACCCCCCCCCCCCCCCCTACATATATATATATCTATAAATAAGTAGAAGCACGACCACTATCTATTTGTTCTAGAAAACACTGATAATTGTTTATCCCAAAAATGAATTTTTTTTTGTATTATATAAATCTAAAATGTTTTACATAAATATTAGAATCCATCACTCAAATAATTGTTTAATTACTTTAAATTATCTAATTAAATTAGATTTTTTTGGTTTGTAACAGAAAAGTTACTTAACTTGATATGACAATGTCTTTCACCAGTACCAATTACCACGCCAATTAAATAATTGGCAGTGGTTATTTTGGATGTATGATTAGGGAATTTTTGAATAAGCTGTTTTGGTGTAAAGGTGCAATTTATTTCTCCGATACATACTTTTAACACAAGCTAGCACATAATGGGAATCATTGAAATTTGAGGATTACTTTTGGACTAAAGATATCTCCTTTGAGATTTAAAAGCTCAACATGGTTTACGCATCTTCAACACCAAAGGGGAAACATTAAAACCCTTGAAGAAAAAAATGTTAGAGGATAAACAACAGTATAAAAGATACGGACGATTTGCAGCCGTACCCTATATTTTGTATCACTTTTTAACTTGTATTTTATTTTTAAAAATTATTAATTTGATAGTTAGCTGGAAAAAAATTCATAATAATACAACCATTATATCCCTAACAAAACATATAAAAAATGCATCACGCATAAAACGTTTTAGCATTCTCCTCCATCACTCCCCCCCCCCCCCCAAATCTCCTCTTGTCACGAAACCAAAAAGTTGAATCATATTCAAATTCCGAATTCAAAATTAGAATATTGTAAGTATTGCAACTCATACTGATTGATCTTCATGATATATTTTCTGCAATTATTTTCGTAATTCACCATACATTTTAAGTTCTAATTCAATCAACATATAGATTTTTTTACTTATATTAATTAAATCACACTTGCATAAGCATGGAGTTTTAACTGATAGATCTTCAAAAACATTGCATGGAAGATATAGAATACAATTGTTTCACGTTGAATTCTAAAGTTTTAATCAAGTATAAGCTAAAATTTCATGTTACCATACCAGAAAATTTTTCACATTAGACCTAATTTAGCGTGAAATTATTTCATGCTCAAGCTAAAAGCTCTTCCTAATGTATACGGTTGAATGCAAGACAAACATACTGATATTTTGTCCTGTAGTTTTGTCACGAGGACAAACATGTTGAAGTTTTTAGGGCAAAGATGCTAAATTTTCAGGACAAACATGCCGAAGTTTTTATCATGTATTATGTAATTTAATAATGAATTTTTGCTAATCATGTTAAAGTTATTAGTTCATTTGCAAAAATTTCATGCTAAACAAGCTGAAGTATTTACATGATTTGCTAAAACTGCACACCAAAATTGCTGAAGTATTTGTCTTGCAGTCTAAACCAGCTGAAGTTTTTAGTTGATTTTCTAAGACTTCAACACTAAATTCTAAAGTGTTTGTCTTGCATTATATCAATTTTTCAGTGAATTTTTGCTAATGCATGCTGAAGTTATTTAGTTTATTTTCTAAAACTTCATACAAGCTAAAGATTTTACATAATTTGGCCAATGATATTTTATACTTCAATACCACACAAGAGGGGGGAGGAGGGGGGGGGGGGGGAGGGGAGGATATTTGTATGGTACCCATTTTTCACTTATCTTGATTATAGAAGAACTAGTTCTTCTATGTGTTCCAACTACTACTGTTGCAGAATAATAAATACAAAAAATAAAGAACACATGGATTTTACGTGAAAAATACCTGGCTCAAAAGGTGAAAAACCACAACCTATCTTCCAGTAGGATTTTTCCAAACTCTCCACTAAAATCACTGAGCCAAAAACAACATTAACAAAAACTCTTTTGTAAACACAATCTCAACTGTTAGCGACAATTTCAAGTTAACTCTAACTTAAAAACTCTCGTACCTAATAAAATTGCTTCTATATAAGTTGAAAGGTATAATATAAAATCACCTACTACAAATTAACTTGAATAAAAAGGCAGAAACTTGGAACTGGTTCTTTTATTTGGTTAATGTACTTCAGGTTTACACGCTTGAATCACACATAAATTCTTGCAAAATTGCTTTGCTATTTTTCTCTCAATTCACGTTTAACTTATTCTTATGTGTCTGTAAAAGAGAACAACACTGATATTTAAGGAGTTAGTAATTAGAGATTGACTAGGATGCGGATGCTACTCTTCCATGGTGGAAGAGTTCTTGTTGATCTCATACTCTTAACTCTATCCTTTTATTAAACCGTGTGCTCTTTATGCAACATGTTTTTCTCCTTATCTAATATGTAACATTTTCGATCATGATAAGGAGATATCACTTTTGGTAAGTTAGATTTATCTCCTTTACGCATATCTCATATGTTTGAGTTGATCATAACTGTACTTCACAGGATTGACCTGGTCTATGTTTGAGTTCCTTTGTCAGTCTTCAAAAATTCACCTTTACTTGGGCCAATAAATTTTCCCTTTTTGATGATGACAAACTCCGTACTTTTCGCTCACTTAGCCCTTGTCAAAACTCAAATTATTCATCAATACAAAGTTAGAAAGGTTTATTTTGCATCAAGGACCAGATTCATTAGGTTATAAACTTCACTTATTCAGAATATATAAAGCACAATATCTCTTTTTCATTTTGGCATCATCGAAAAGTTACATAAACAAAGTGTGAGTCCCAAAAATTTAACAATTACTCATAGCCATTGGGGAAACTGCAAGTCCAATCATTGATCAATCATCAGTAATCAAGCAAATATATTTAAAGTATCAAGGAAATATTAACAATCAACAAGAGAAAAAATAGTAGATATAATTATTAGAAGATATATTGCTACCACAATCTACAAAAAGAAAGCAAAAATGTACAAAACATGAGCAAAAAGAAAGAGAAATCCCTAGTCTGGGTCACTAGTGGTACTAGAATGGTTCAGAAGAGGTAAGCTAGATATCCTAAGGCTTGGCGAGCTAGAGGGTTGGTTTGGGCTTGGAGAAGGTTCAACATATTCTGAAGAATACCATCATTCTTCTCCTTTTCCTTGATGATCTTAGTTCTGAGAGTATCCCTTTTAGATTGAACTCTGCTAAGCGAGCCTTCAACCTAGAAATCTCAACATCCTTTTCTCCACTCTCCTACACTAGGGCTTTGACTTTTCTATTTATAGGTGTCTTCCTAGATGAACCAGGTTAATTGGAAATGGCACTGATCTCATAATCAGAAGTAATCAAGGTGTTGATTCCAAAGTGATCTTTGCTTGAAGTCATTTCCTACTTCTTTAGTAGCACCTTGTAGCGATCAAGAATAGTAGTCAAAATGAAATCATAAGGAGTGGCATGGGCCTTGGAACCATTAATAACCCTGTCCAGCGGCTTCATAATAAACGCATGCCAGTTGATCTGCCTTGCACTTTCAAGACACTCCATCAGCACCAAGTCCATATAATTAACAGTGTGTCTTCTTTCTTGTCTAGGCAACAAACACTTGTTGACTAATTCAAACAAGTCATTCTGTTGTGGCTTCATTTCACTCTTCTTCACAGCCTTAACCTCATTAACTTTTGCAGCATCGTAGAATCCCCTGGTAATTTCAAGGGCAGTAGGAAGAGAGTCTATACATGGCCAACTTTGCCTTGCGTAGTCATCATACGCTTCAGAGGGCATGTCAAGGATCTCACCCAGCTTCTTTGCATCAACGGTCACTTGAACTCCTTTCACCTGGCTGGTAACTCTACCATCCTTGATCTCTGCATTTTTCATGAATTCACTGATCTCATTCCAGGCTAGCCTTCCATCCATCTAAAGGACCATGTCCTTCCAGCCCTGAATAGCTAAAGCATCCACTTATCAAATCATTCCTAGTTCCACCAAGTGTTTCTGCAATCTACCCTTCAAAATATTTCTTTGGCCAAACTTGGCCAACTTATCTTCTTCACTATCAGACTCGCTCTCTTCTTCACCACTCCATTCCCCATCCTCAGTAATTCTAACTTGTTTATTTTTCAATGTAGACCTTGTCCTCTTGGCCAATGAAGGTTCACCAGTCTTAGACACACATGAACACTTCTAGGAATAAGTCTTGGTATTTTTAGGCGTGAGAGTTTGAACCTCCATTGTTGTATGTTCATCCTGATGGATCCGTTTCATCTACTCAACATCAACAACTTCAGAGGACTCTCCAATCTTATCTTTTACTTTATCCATCCTCTTTTTCTTTCTTTCAACCAATACCTTTTGTAGTTTACTCTCACTCTGTTTCACCCTACTTCTTGTGGCTCTTTCCTTTGGCAATGGAAGTTCAACAGTTGTTAGGAAAGAACCTTTTCTTTTCTGGCACCTTCTTTCTTCAGAAGGTCTGCTAGAGTCTCCTCAATAGATGAACCAGGTTATTGTCCCTGTGAACTTAGATTAGCTAACTCTTCAGCAACTTCCCCTTGATTTCTTTCCACTTCTTCCATAGTTTCATGTTCAATCCCATAGATAGCTGGTACCATCAATTCAAAAGTAGGTGAAGAACTAGCCACACTATTTACTTTTCCCCTCACATCACTTCAAACACCCTTACTCTCATTTTCTTTTTCTCCTTTGTTTCTACCGCCCCTTATTCTTGACTTAGGCAATTCCACATTCCTAACAGACCAAACCAAAACAAACCTATTTTCTAAATTTTCAACCAAAGCAGAACGTAACTCAAAACGGGAGTTTTGAGCCTTTTCAGAGTTAGAAGACCCAGTTCCTTCCCTCTCACTCGCAAATTTGAACGAATCATCTAGTTTTCAGAATCTTGGGCTTGGCATGTCTTAAATTTCTCGTTCAATTTCTTTGAAAATGCACTAGTTGCTACAGTATTTCAAGCAAGCACCTTTACTCTCCTTCTCCTAGGTTGAGGGTTTGTATTGGGTTGAGAAGGTGTGGAGGAATCAGAAGGGGAGGGTGGTGGAGGAGTGCCTGGATTATCCTGAGTGTTCGACATTGTAACTGATTTCTTGAGAGAATTTGCGAGTTTGGCTTTTGGGAAAGAGAACAATTGAGAGAGAGTTTTGACGGTTTGGAATAATGAGAGTGGCAGAGGGTGATGATGAGTATTTAAAGAAATATGCTTATTTAATGACTAATGATAGCTTTTTGTAGTCAATTAGAGGTTTAATCAACCTTAAATTTTAGATTGAATGAATGGTTAAGCTTCCCAATATTTTAGGCATTTTATATGGTGTGAACTCAAGTAGAGACGAAACTGATCCAAAATATAAACGGATAGGATTTTTGATATTTTTGAACATAGGTAGGACTCTGCTCATGATTTTAAATATCTATATTTCTAATTGTGCATAGCATAGAAAATATACCTCGTTATTCAGATGACCACTACTTATGAACCGGGTTCTTCATTTAGTATTCTCTTATCATGCCATAATTTACCAAAATAGAGAATATTATTAGAGATCAGTGAATAATATCAACACATGTCATATGAGTATGCTATTTACAGTATGAAACTGAGTAAATATTAGTCTAGATGTTTACACAAGTTCCAGATTTCCTAGCCAAAAAAATCAATTCTTTTTCATTGTGTATTCTGAGCTGATCCCGTTCTTAGTCATCTCTAATGCTAACATGTTTTTTTCAAAGCTTTATCTACCCAGTGCTTTATTAAACTTGTCACCAAATTGTTTATCAGTAGCATAAAATTCAATAGTAATCAATAATTTCTCATAGTTGTCCCTTAAGTAGTAATGTCTAACATCTATGTTCTTAGTCCTCTTATGATGAATTGGGTTATTGGTCATACTAACTATCATGACCTGTATTTCCCACCATTAGGAATTGTGATGGCGCTTACTAACGGAGCTAGGCAAGCAAATCTTAAACATTTTCTGATAATTTCTCACTAATAACAATATACGAAAACAATTAAATAAAAGCCGAAGACTTTAAGTTTAATAAAATGAGATCAAAATGCGGAATCTTAAAACATATCTCTACCCAAAATATGGTGTCACTAGCTCACAGACTTCTAATGAGTGCTACAAACAAGTGTGAATAGAAATACAAAATGTCTGTCTCGGTATAATGAAAACAAACTAAATATAGAAAGGGACTCCGACCTGTGAATGCTAACTTGGCTACCTTGAAGTCCTTGGACTGAAGTCAGCTCCTGATTGATACGCTACTGCTGTGGTCCAAATGCTGCTCCAATACCGTAAGTTGTGCAAAAAGCACAGAAGAGTAGCATCAGCACAACCAATCTCATGTGTTGTTAAGTGCCTAGCCTAACCCCGGTGAAGTAGTGACAATACTAGACAGGACCTACCTAAATCAACCTGTGCAGATATGTATTTATACAGAAGCAATGGAAATAACAATAGAAAATATCAACTAAAAGAAGAAAGGAACATGCTCGGGGAAGACACACTTATAAACAATGAGTCTAAATATAGGTAAATCCACCAACAAAACTGTAAGACCCCGTGAAAATTAGTGCTCAACTCCTAGAAACTCGTAGAGTCAGGCCCATCTATGTGTTGGGACCCTTTCTACTAATTTTATACATAATAATCTAGAGTCAATGTTTTCCAAAAAATGTCATTTCTGCGTTAAAGAATGCAGTTGTAGATAAGGTATGCAGACCACATCTCCACCACAGAGTTAACCAGAGAAGTAGATAAATTTGTTTAAAATGTGGTCCATTATGCAATCGCATAACCAATATGCGAACCGCATAGTCGTTGCATAAATTTCTCGAGAGGTCAGTTCTACGGTGCAATATGCGACTGCAGAACAAGATGTGGACCGCATTCCCACCATATATCAAAGCATAGAGGCCAGCAATTTGGGACCCCTCTGCAGTCCAATCTGCGGACCGCATATCAACTCGGCGATCATAGAGTGCGACCGCAGATCCCGCACAGGCTTTAATTTTCTTAAATTTTAAACCTGACCCATTTTATAATAAAATACCCAAATCCCTCATTTTTGCATATTTTCCGAAAAATAAGAGAGAAGGAAGAGAGAGTTTCTGAGAGAGAAATGGGTCTTCATTAAATTGATTCTCCAAAATTATCCGGGGCGGGAAATTCTAATTTACTATCTCCATCTCTAGTCTTACAGGTAAAATCTCCGACCCTTTCCCGTGATTTTTCAGATTTAAGCTAATAGAGGGAGTCTCATGCTTTGATTCTTGTAATAATGGGTGGAAACTCACATGCATGCCTTTCAAAACCTAAAATCTAGTAAGGGGAATTGGGTAGAAGTAATGAATAGTACTTGATAACCTATGCAAGCCCGATAGTAATTGTGGGCTCCAATTCTAAGGTACATGTGTTAATTTGTGAATTTGTTTAACGTGGATAGATTGCTTGGTGACTAAGAATAGGAGTTTAAAAGGGTAATTCAACTCCAGATATGTAAGGCTAACCTTGATCCTTGTGAAATCGCCTAGTTTGGTGTGTGATTTGTTTGGTAGTTGATATCCATTTGGTTGTTTGAGAGCTTCTTGTGACTGGTATGATTGTGAATGCATCTTGTGGTAAAAGTCAAGGAATAAGTGATTAAAAGGATTCATAAATGGTGAAATCAAAACAATTGTGGTAACAATGTACTTGAATTGTTGTGGGCATTTGTTCGGGTGACTTGAATAGCATATGAACTGTCAAATATGATGGAATTGGTACTATTGGCTATGGAAAAACTTGTAACATTGTTGTGGCTGTGTCTTGAGAAGTATTGTTGTTGCTCTTCTTGTGAGTTTGTTGATTGTTGTTGTGTTGTTTGTGATTTGTAAATTGCGCGGCAGGAATGGGTTCCGCGCCGCAACCCATAGGTATAAGGTGTGGGTTGGTGTGATAAGGGTGGCCGAGGTAATAAGGCTGGTTGAGGTAATAAGGGTGGAAAAGTGATCGAAATCACTATTGAAAAAAATACTCGAGCAAACTTGTGAAGTCATTGTTGTGGAATTGTGAAAAGGGGGAAAATAGGAGAGTGTGCGAATTTTTCGGCTTGATTGTACTTTTCATATGTGTTTTACTGTTGCTTCTATTGCTGTTGTGACGAC
This sequence comes from Nicotiana benthamiana, assembly GCA_034376525.1. Lineage (NCBI taxonomy): Eukaryota > Viridiplantae > Streptophyta > Magnoliopsida > Solanales > Solanaceae > Nicotiana > Nicotiana benthamiana. The sequence continues at coordinate 91,266,644 of CM067335.1, forward strand.
CCAAAGGGTCATCACCTTAATTCTCCCTTTCCTTGTGCTTCCGAGGCCTTGGAAACCTCTTATTTGGTTGCCTTAATTTGCGTGCACAATCCGATGCGAAGCCAGAAAACTTTTATGTTGAAATATATGAACTCTGTGTTAAAAACTATGGATGTGATTATAAAATTTTATATAGTTAACTTTGGTCAGCATTTTGGGTAAACGGACTCGTACCCGTGATGTGACGGTCTCGAAGGGTCCTTAGAAAAATATGGGACCCCGGCATATTCCCGAAATCGAAATTTGAGGTCCTAGGACCGAGTACGGAATTTTTGAAAGAAATTATTTATCTGAAAATGATATGAAAAATTGAAAAGAAAATGAGTTAGAAAGTGATGGTATAAGGCTCGTATTTTGGTTCTGACGCCCATTACAGGACTTAAATGAGCGTTAAGTACTATATATAAAGTTTGGTTGAAAACTAACATCATTTGACATGTTTTGTTGAAAATGAGAAATAAAAGTTTTATGGGAAGTTGGAAGAAATCATGTATTTTGAGGTTTGATTCTATGCAAATGATGTTATTTTGGCGATTTGATCGCACGCGTAAGTCCGTGGGATTTTTTGGGGTTGTGTGCATATTTGGTTTGGATCCCTGAGGGATCAAGTAAGTTTTGGATAGGCCACGAGTTCATTTTTGGCATGTTTGAAAGCTGCTGGTATGCCTGACCTGCAGTGCTCGCAAATGCGAACAATTGTTCGCAAATGCGAAGTCCCCCTTTGTAGCCCAGAGTTCGCATTTGTGACCAAATGTTAGCATTTGTGAAACGCCCATTTGTAGCCAGAGTTTGCATTTTCTAAACTCCACTTTGTAGTCCAGTGTTCGCATTTGCGAAAAAATGTTCGCATTTGCGAAACTCCCCCTTGTAGCCCAGAGTTATCATATTTGGCCTTCGTGTATGATGTTGGAGCTGAGGCTCCTAAAATAGATTATGTTCCCGTTGTGAGGGACTTCCCTAATGTATTTCATGCAGACCTGTTGGGTATGCCCTTAGATAAGAACATTGATTTTGGTATTGTCCTGGTGTCGGGCACCAAGAATTTCCATTCCACCGTATCGTATGACACCAGCAGAGTTAAAAAATTAAAAGATCAGCTTTAGGAACTCCTAGAAAAGAGGTTTATTCAGCCTGGTGTGTCACTGTGGGGTGCATTGGTGTTATTTGTGAAGAAGAAATATGGCACAATGAGAATGTGCATTGACTACAAGCAGTTGAAAGGTAATAGTGAAGAACAAGTATCCCCTACCTCGAATCGATGATTTATTCGACCAGCTTCAGGGAGCGAGGGTGTTTTCTATGATTGATCTCCGTTTGGGTTACCACCACTTGATGATCAATCAATCATATATTCTTAAGACTGCCTTCAGGACTAGATTTGGTCACTATAAGGTTCTGGTTATGTCTTTCAGGTAGACCAATACCCCTGCATCGTTCATATATCTGATGAACAGTGTCTTTTGGCCATGTCTGGATTTTCTTTGTTATTGTATTCATTTTATGATATTCTGGAATACTCATGTGGCCAGGAGGAGCACACAGAGCGTTTGCGAGTGGTATTGCAGAGATTGAGGGGACATAAATTGTATGCTAAGTTTTTCAAGTGCGAGTTTTTGCTTAGTTATGTGGCTTTCTTGGGACACGTGGTGTCCGGTGATGGTATTCGGGTTGATCCAAAGAAGATTCAGGCGGTTTAGAGTTGTCCTAGATCATCCTCGGCCATAGAGATTTGTATTTTCCTCGGTTTGGTCGGTTATTATCCCTGTTTTGTCTAGGGTTTCTCATGCATTGCCTCGTCCTTGACCATGTTGACGCAGAAGGGTGCTCCGTTTGTATTTTCGGATGAGTGTGAGCAGAGCTTTCAGAAGCTCAAGACCGCTTTAACCATAACTCCAGTATTGGTCTTGCCATCAGCTACTAGTTTTTATACCATTTATTGTAATGCTTCGAGATTCGGAATTGGCTATGTATTAATGCAGGAGGGTAGAGTGATTGCTTATGCTTTTCGTCAGTTGAAGCCCCATGAGAAGAAGTACCCTGTTCATGACTTAGAGTTGGCTGCTATATTTCATGCCATTAAGATTTTGACACACTATTTATATGGAGTATCTTGTGTGGTGTAAGCGATCATCGCCGTCATCATCATTTCTTCAAGTAGAAAGATCTTAATTTAAGGCATCACATGTGGATTGAGTTACTTAAGGAATATGATATTGCCATTTTGTATCATCCGGGAAAGGTCAATGTAGTGGCCGATGCTTTGAGCCGAAAGGCAGTTAGTATGGGATGTTTTGCATACATTCAAGTTAGGGAGAGACCCCTTGCAGTAGATGATCATGCTTTGGCCAATCAGTTTGTTCGGTTAGATATTTTGGAGCCTATTCGAGTGTTGGAGATTGTGGTTTCTCGCTCTTCCTTGTATGATCACATCAGAGAGTGCTAGTATGATGATCCACAGTTGCTTGTCCTCAAGGATAGAGTTTAGCATGGAGATGCTAGACATGTGACTGTAGGTGATTATGGAGTGTTGAGGATGCAGGGCCGGATTTGTGTGCCCAATGTAGATGGGCTTAGAGATTTGATTCTTGAGGAGGCCCATAGTTCGTGATATTCCATCCATCCTGGTGCTGCGATGATGTACCAGGACTTGAGATAGATTACTGGTAGAGGATAATGAAGAAGGATATTCTGGGGTATGTGGCTCGGTGTCTTAATTATCAGCAAGTGAAGTATGAGCATCAGAAAATGGGCGGTCTACTTCAGAAGATGGTCATTCCTGAGTGGAAATGGGAGAGAGTTACTATGGATTTCATGAGTGGTCTTCCACGAACATTAAAGAAGTTCGACTCGATTTAGGTGGTTGTAGATTGGTTGACCAAGTCAGCGCATTTCATAACGGTGTCTACTACATATTCTTCGGAGCGGCTAGCGGGGATATGTATTCGTGAGATTGTCCGATTGCATGGTATTCCAGTTTCTATTATATCAGATATAGGTACTCAGTTCACCTCTCAGTTTTGGAGGAATTTTTAGCACGAGTTGGGTACTCAAATGGAGCTGGGTTCCGCATGTCATCCTTAGGCTAATAGACAGTCCGAGCGTACTATTCAGATATTGGAGGATATGTTGAGTGCCTATGTGATTGACTTTGGAGGTTCTTGGGATGCGTTTTTTCCACTTGCAAAGTTTGCCTACAACAACAACCATTAGTCTATTATACAGATCGCACCGTATGAGGCCTTATATGGTAGCCGGTGTAGATCTCCAGTCTGTTGGTTTGAGGCCAGTGAGGCTAGGTTGTTGGGGATAGATCTTGTCCAGAATGCCTTAGAGAATGTGAAGGTTACTCAGGAGAGACTTTGTACAGCTCAGTCGCGTCAGAAGCGTTATGCGGACTGGAAGATTCGAGATGTATCTTACTCAGTGGGTGAGAAGTTCTTGCTGAAGGTTTCACCCATGAAGGGTGTGATCAAGTTCTGAAAGAAAGGGAGGCTAAGTCCGCGGTTCATCGGACCTTTTGAGGTGGTTAAGAGGATTGGAGGAAGTGGCCTATATGCTTGCTTTTCCACCCAACTTGTTGGGTGTTCATCCAGTATTCCATGTTTCCATGCTCCGGAAGTAGGTTGGGGACCCGTCTCATGTATTAGACTTTAGAATGGTTTAGTTGGATGAGGAATTAACTTATGACGTGGAGCCAGTAGCTATTTTGGGTCATCAGGTGTAAGGCCCGGGAAGATTTCGCTAAGTAATTCAGGATTTCGTAGTATCACACAGGCTTATTATAATATCTTTATATACTAATAACATTGTGAATATCAATTAGACTTGGTAAATATGAGTATAAGTCTTATGGTAAGTTATTTGATGTCCAAATGGAAGGCTAAGTGTATGCCAATATGAATATTTTCGTAATAGGAAAAAATTCTAAATGGATTCGCACAAGGCTCCACTTAAAACAAACAAATATAATTATGTACAAGGTTTTATTAGTGAATATCATATCAACTGAAAACTCTTCGAGTCTAGTATCCAAAGCTATAACCCGTTCGTCATTTCAACTTTCCTACACAAAGTTATGATCAAATTACCAAAGGCTGGAAAATGTGATCTTGTGTCATGTCAGATCTGCGGTCCGCATTTTCATTCCGCGGTCCGCATTTTCGTTCTGCGGTCCGCATTTTTGACCGCAGATTGAATCATAATAGCTCATTTTTGGGCACCGATTTTGCAGTGCATTATGCGGCGTGCATGTTTATTCCGCGGTGCATTCTGCTATCGCCGAATTGACGTCGGATGGTAAATTTTCTATATTATATAACCCGGCCACATTTTCATATATAAACTTTGGGGCTTCATTTGGGGTCCTTTTCTTACTGATTATAGAGAGGTGAGAGTATTTTAGGGAGAGATATGGAACCGAACATTTAAATCATCCAAATGTTGCATCAATCTTCAAGAATCAAAGAATCCAATCACAAGATCTTTATCTAAGAGGTAAGATTCTATACCCTAGGTTTTTAATTTCTAGTTTAGAGTATAAGATGGGTTATTGAAGTATGATTCTTGGGGGTATTAGTATTGTGTATACATGTATGTACAACTTAGGTTTATTGGAAGATTGTTTAACATAGATAAGTAAAGATTGGGTTAAGGAATGAAGGAAATCTTGAAAAGGGGATTTGAAATCAAGATGCTCATCTAGTATTTCATAAAATGCTCAAATGAGCTGAACCCATGAATATATTTCTAATTTTTGCTCAATTTTTCTATGTCTCAAAATAGATTGAAGTTGCTAGAATTTTTAGATCGTTGTAGTAACTTAAGGAAACGCTCTTCGAAGTATGCATGGCTAACTTTGATCTTTGTGAAATCACCTTGTTTGGTGTACGAATGTTTTGTATGTGATAGTTACGTGGATTATTTGTGATATTCTTGTGGTCGGTTTGTTTGGTGTTTGATTGGTTTGATTGAGTGTTTGTGGTTTCATGGTGCAAGTAACTGACAATGAACTAAATGTGTGATTGTGAAAGTGTTATGTGTTAAGAGTTGAGAAGCAAATGATAGAAGGGAATCGTAAATGATGCAATTGGAACAACTGTGGTATTAACATATTTGGCTTCTTGTGGTTAATTGTTGCACTGACATATGGACTATTGAATATAATGGTATTGGTAATGTTGGCTATGGAAATACTTGTAACATTGTTGTGGCTGTGTCTTGAGAAGTATTGTTGTTGCTCTTCTTGTTTGTGAATTGATTGATATGGTTGTGTTGTTTTTGAATTGAAATTGTACGGCAGGGTCGGGTTGTACGCCAAAACACGAAGTTATAAGTTATGGGTTGTGGTGATAAGAGTGGCCGAGGTAATAAGTGTGGAAAAGTGATAAAATTCACTATTGAAACATATACTTGAGTAATCTTGTGAAATCATTGTTGTCGAATTGTGGAAAAGGGAAAACAGGAGAGTGTGCAACCTTATTTGAATTGATTGTACTTTTAATGTGTGTTTGGTTGTTGCTTCTATTGATGTTTTCTATTTTTGTATGGTTTGAGTTTACTTGGGACAAAGTTAGTGGTTGAAAACTTGTTTCCCTTGATTTTTCCTTTTCTTGTGCATGATTGTTGTTTCTATTACATTTATCTACTTTTGTATTGTTTGTGTTTACTTGGGACAAAGTTAGAGGTTGAAAACTTGTTTGGCTTGATTGTTCCTTTTCATGTGCATTTTATTGTTGTTTCTAGTATAGTTATCTACTTGTGTATGGCTTGAGTTTACTTGGGACAAAGTTTGTTCATACATAACAGTACAATTCAAATGTACGAAAGTCCCTTTTGCCGGGGGCGCTGAATTCGTGTTATGATTGTAGGTTAATCCATAGCAGGATACTCCAGTCCACCGACCGTAGCTCCTCCTCACTTCCCGTTAGCTGATTAGTCGAGCCCCTTTCCATTCGGGGCCCTATGTGGCTCACGCCACTTTCTGTTTTGGCATCTTGTTTATGTTGTTTAAGGTCTATTCAGAGACTTGTTCCCGACACTGCCATATTATTCTTCAATTGTATTAAGAGGTTCCGTAGACAGGTTGTGGGCAGTGTCGGGCATGGTAATTTAAAAGATAAATGCTGATGTGTGGCAATGATGTATAAAAATTTGAATACCTTTATTATGATGAGTGAAGTTTCTAATGAAAATGAAATGGAAATCGGTATTGATATGTTTATAGAAATTTATTAATGGAGTCCATATCCTATAAATGACTATTTCACTTGATTATTAGGAAATGAGAATGAGGGGTAACACGTGGAGTAGAAAAGGCGCCCAGGTCCGCTTGATTGGGGATACCCGGTCGAGCTCCGGTCATGTTCCTCGAATTTGGGCCGTGACAAACTTGGTATCAGAGCCTAAGGTTTTAAAGTGTCCTAGGATGTCTCAGAGCCGTGTCTAGTAGAGTCCTTCTTATCGGTGTGTTTTTGACCACATATATCAGTTGGAGGCTATTTGGCCATTTAAGAATTTCACCCATCTTTGATAATCTAGATCGTGCGATATAGCTCAAGTGAGGGAGTTGATTTCTTCTCTAGGTCTTATTCTCAAAATTGGTAATTTTGATACCATAATTTGCAAATTTGAAGCCTATAAAGAGGGATTGATCCCGCCATTGAGTCCGAGTGGATTACCCAAGGACTTGTTAGAGGAATATGTTGAGCCATGGAGGGATCGGTAGAAATTTTTAAGAGGAGTACCCTTGTTCCTACTAATTTCACCGCACCACCAGATCATGTAGTATATTATCAGTATGTAGGCTAAAATCCCATCTTTTAGAAATTAAGCTTTCATGGTGCCCGCGTGAATGTTGTAAGTTTAAAATATGATTGATACAATACTCGTTTTGTTATGTTAAGCGAATTATTACTGTGAAAATATATGTGAGAAGTACTTCTTCATGTGTTTAATATATTATTCTTGGTAAATGAGGATATGTAAAGAATGTGTGCTAAAATACCTAGACATCAAGTCAAGTTTAAATTGATATTTGATGCCAATTTTTTTGAGAAAACTTGTTATCGTTGATTCCTCAAAAATGTTCTTATGTGGACCAAAGGTATTTGATTGATTTCTTCTAGTTGTTGGTAACATATAAAGATATTTGGAAGTGAAGTAAGTGACTGTGTAAATGTGCTAAGACTAAATGTTGGAGTCTAGTTGTGATTGATACTTTACATGAATGGGTGTTGTGACCCGATGTTTGTAAAAGATGCATTCCAATATGATCAATGTGCTATTATTGACAACTTAAAATGGGTGCAAGGATTATGAATCATGTATTGAAATGCGAAGGCCTTAAATTGAAATTGGAGCAGCATATATTAAATAAAACTATGTGAAGTCATCTGTGTATAGATATCTTGAAACAAGTCAAACGGTTTTGAGAAATAGAGTATGAACAATGTGTCAAGAACTCAAACTGAAATTGTACCTGGTGATACTTATGACATGAGGGAATATGAAACAGATTATGATGTTGATGTGAATATGCAGAAATGATATGAAATGCTGGGAAGAAGAGACTGTGTTATGAAATGAGGCCTAGCACCAAGTCTGATGTGATAATTGTGGCCCAAAGAGACGATGGACTAACATACATAAAAATGGCATGATTCTTTTTTTTGATAATGTGGTGATTGTAGAAAATCATTCTATCCATGATATATGTGCTTTGGTTGTATTAGCATGATTTTCAGGTATAGGTTTTGATGAATGACAAACAACAAAGTCGATGAATGACAAACAATGAAGTCAAGTATCGAACAACGCTATTATATGACAAACAATCAAGATTGAATGCCGAGAAGCACATTGATGAATGGATTGCATAGACAAGCCAAAGAGGAGCTCAAAAGTTCAAGACCGAAGACCCAAGACGTAGGTCGTTAGGTAGAACCAATGTAAGAGCAACGTTTAAGTTATCTCGTGTTTTGGCTCAACATAGGTCATCATAAATATGCATAAAATCATTTTTATCAAATCATATTTCAAATACTTCAAACAAAATGATTTCAAACATTTTCGTTTCAGCCAAAATGATTTTTAAACATGTCTTTCAAATCTGGACAGAAATAATCGCTTATGGTTTTCTGATAATCGATTATGTTAAGACAGTGTATAACCGGATTTTACAAAATAGCACAATAATCGATTATGCTCATGTTGATAATCGATTATGTTAAGACAGTGTAAACCGGAATTTACAAAACAGCAAAATAATCGATTATCAGAAGTGCATAATCGATTATCTTGTATCCGTTGCTAAGTGTTTGAACAGTGTAACAGAATAATCGATTATGCATATTCTGATAATCGATTATGTTGCATAAAATCAGCTTCCAGATTTTGTAACGGTAAGCTGATAATCAATTATCCAAATCTGATTATCGATTATCTTGGCATAAAATCAGCATAATTGATTGCCAATTAAGTAACGGACATACTACTTCTTTTACCTATAAATAGAGGTCTTTTGAGCTGATTTTAAATACACAACACCTCTCATTATTCATATACATATTGATATCATTTGTGCATCATTATAGAGCTTTTGTTGAGCCATTTGAGAGACAACTTTGAGTTGTTCATAGAGCTAATATTGTATCTCTTTATCTACTCTTTTGAGAGAGTTCTTGTTGTAAAAGAGAAAGGTGTTTGAGAAGACCATATCTTCTCATTGATTGTCGGGTTTGCTAAGTACCCTCAATCTTAGTGTGTGAAGTCTTGTGGTGCGGTATCCACGAGCAAGGTGAAGTCTTGAGGTGCGGTATCCTCGAGCAAGTTGAAGTCTTGTAGAGTGTACATCTATGAGCAAGTGTAGCGGTTTGTTAGGCACCCGTAAGCTTAACGAAGTTAGTGGAATCTCGAGAGAGTCTCTCGGGGACTGGACTAACAACAAGTTGTGGTGAACCAGGATAAATTCGGTGTGTTCTTTCCTTACTATTTTAATTACCGAATTTATTTTATTCCTGCAATTTTAATTCCGCAATATTTATCAATATTCTCGTGCCACACTATTCACCCCCCCCCCCCTAGTGACGGGCAAATCCTAACAATTAGTATCAGAGCCTAACTCTCTGAAAGCCTTAACCGGTTGAGAGAACGATATATTTTTGTTGAGAATGTTGAACGCAGGAATGATGAGCGAAGGACACTCTGCCATTGAGCCTCCACTATTTGATGGAACAAATTACACATATTGGAAAGAGCGGATGAGAATCTTCATCCAATCAAACAACTTTCGCATATGGAAAATCATCAAGAACGGTGAAACGCCGACAAAGAAAGTTGGGGAAGCCATGGCTCGGAAGGAGAAGAATGAATTCAACGCCAAGGCCATCAATATGTTTTATTGTGCGGTGAATCCGGATGAATATCGGAAGATTTCCTATTGCACAACCGCCAAAGAAATGTGGGATAAACTTGAAGCCATTTATGAAGGTACGCCTCAAGTCCAAAAGCATGTGACATGGGACTCGGACCGCTCGTGTGATGAAACCACTGCACTATGCCTCATGGCCGATGAAGAAGAAGAGGTAAGCACTTCTAATTCTTACTCTTTTGAAGAATTACAAGAAGCTTTTAAAGAACTATTTGGTGAATTGAAAAAGACTTCAAAAATCGCCAAAGAGGCCACGGCTAAAATCAAAGTTTTAGAAGAAGAAAATAATTTTTTGAAAAATGATAATATTGATCTTAAAAATAAAATTAAGGCCATGAATGAAACTTCTTCAATTGATCAAAGTTCTAATTGTTCATCTTGTAATTCTTTGAAATTAGAGAACATATAACTTAGGAGCACACTAGAAAAACGTAGTGTAGAAGTTCCTAAAGCTGTTGAAGAATCTAAGAAGAAAAAGACTAGGAAAAATAAAAGGCGTAAAAAGAAGAAGAATCATGATAGAAATGGTGTTGCGCAACCTAGAAATAATTCTAGCATTTTTGTAAACGAGCCTAGAATTAATCATTTTAGGCCACCTGGAAATGATTCTAGGATTTTTGTTAATGAGTCTAGAACTAATCATTTTAGACCACCTAGAAACGATTCTAGGAATTGTGTTAATGTGTTTAGAAATAATTATTCTAGACCACCTAGAAATGACTCTAGGAATTTCAATGTGTCTAGGAATGATGATTTTAGATCACCTAGAACGTATTTGGCACAACCGAGGCATATGCACAACCCAAACGTAATATGTCATTATTGCAACAGGGTAGAACACATAGCACCCATATGTTTTACAAAACATAGGGATTTATTTTTTGGCTATGATTGTTATCCCCCAAGGACCCAAAAGTGTTTGGGTACCGAAAACCTATTTTTAGGTACGTTTGCAGGTGTGCTTGAATACTACAATATCGTAGTAGATGCACCAAGCACGAAACCTTATTGCATCGAGGGGGAACTTCAGTTAGTTATCACATTTTTGATAAAAACGAAATAGTTGATATGTGTTAACGATTAATATATCTTTGTTAACAATTGGTATTAATTATTTTTGTTCATATTTTGATAACTTTTATTTTGAATAACAATTGGTATCATTATTAACGATTGATTCATGTTTTTTTAAATTAACAATTGGTATTAATTATTTTTGTTGATTCATGTTTTGATAACTTTTATTTTGAATAACAATTGGTATCAAAATTAATGATTTATTCATGTTTTGATGAATATTATTTTTAATTTAATTAACAGTTGGTATATTCTGAAAAATAAATGATTCATGTTTTTTTTTACATCTATTGGTGTGTTAAAAATTAATAGTTGATATATGATTTGCTAAAAATAACCATTATTATGGTTGGTATGTTTCTACTAACATTTGGTATTATTTTATGTTGGTATGATTCTTAATCGTCAATATATATTCCTCATTATATTTTTTATTTTTATTCTTGACACTAACAATTGGTATACCCAAAAGGGGGAAGTGTCGAAAGGGGAAAAGTAGCCTTTGTATACTCCTTTTTGCTAATGCCAAAAGGGGGAAGAGTTTAGGCGATAAGGCGATATGCATCAAATAAGGGGGAATGTATCTACGTTATAGTATGCCTTATTTGAGGGGGAATTATCATTAAGGGGAATTGTTTGCATGAATTGTATGTTGAGATATAGCATAAAGTTAGGGGGAATCCGATATGCATATCTCCTGTTGTTTGTCATTATCAAAAAGGGGGAAATTGTAGAAAATCATTCTATCCATGATATATGTGCTTTGGTTGTATTAGCATGATTTCCAGGTATAGGTTTTGATGAATGACAAACAACAAAGTCGATGAATGAAAAACAATGAAGTCAAGTGTCAAACAATGCTATTATATGACAAACAATCAAGATTGAATGCCGAGAAGCATATTGATGAATGGATTGCATAGACAAGCCAAAGACGAGCTCAAAAGTTCAAGACCGAAGACCCAAGGCGTAGGTCATTAGGTAGAACCAATGTAAGAGCAACGTTTAAGTTATCTCGTCTTTTGGCTCAACATAGGTCATCATAAATATGCATAAAATCATTTTTATCAAATCATATTTCAAATACTTCAAACAAAATGATTTCAAACATTTTCGTTTCAGCCAAGATAATTTTTAAACATGTCTTTCAAATCTGGACAGAAATAATCGATTATGGTTTTCTGATAATCGATTATGTTAAGACAGTGTATAACCGGATTTTACAAAACAGCACAATAATCGATTATGCTCATGTTGATAATCGATTATGTTAAGACAGTGTAAACCGAAATTTACAAAACAGCAAAATAATTGATTATCAGAAGTGCATAATCGATTATCTTGTATCCGTTGCTAAGTATTTGAACAGTGTAATAGAATAATCGATTATGCATATCTGATAATCGATTATGTTGCATAAAATCAGCTTCCAGATTTTGTAACGGTAAGCTGATAATCGATTATCCAAATCTGATAATCGATTATCTTGGCATAAAATCTGCATAATTGATTGCCAATTAAGCAACGGACATACTACTTCTTTCACCTATAAATAGAGGTCTTTTGAGCTGATTTTAAATACACAACACCTCTCGTTATTCATATACATATTGATATCATTTGTGCATCATTATAGAGCTTTTGTTGAGCCATTTGAGAGACAACTTTGAGTTGTTCATAGAGCTAAAATTGTATCTCTTTATCTACTCTTTTGAGAGAGTTCTTGTTGTAAAAGAGAAAGGTGTTTGAGAAGACCATATCTTCTCATTGATTGTCGGGTTTGCTAAGTACCCTCAATCTTAGTGTGTGAAGTCTTGCGGTGCGGTATCCACGAGCAAGGTGAAGTCTTGAGGTGCGGTATCCTCGAGCAAGTTGAAGTCTTGTAGAGTGCACATCTACGAGCAAGTGTAACGGTTTGTTAGGCACCCGTAAGCTTAACAGAGTTAGTGGAATCTCGAGAGAGTCTCTCGGGGACTGGACTAACAACAAGTTGTGGTGAACCAGGATAAATTTAGTGTGTTCTTTCCTTACTATTTTAATGACCGAATTTATTTTATTCCTGCAATTTTAATTCCTCAATATTTATCAATATTCTCGTACCGCACTATTCACCCCCCCTCTAGTGAAGGGCATAAATCCTAACAGTGATTATTTAAAGTGTTTGATTTGTACTTATGATTTCCTTATTATTGTATGAAGCGCATAGGTGTATAATTTGATATGTGAACCCTATGGAAGGGCTATGAAAGGAAGCCTAGAGGTATGGAAATTATGTGAAAACTATTTGATCCATTTTATTTGGTAATGTGGTGATTATTTAAACTTTTTGCTAAACCCTTATAACTTCCTTGTCCTTGCATAGATTTGTTTTTAAAAAGAATCTAAATTACAAAACATTCCATGCACCTGCTCTTTGAATGAAACATATTATTTACAAAGTCTCCTGATCACAGTTCTAGCATACAACCTCCTATGGAACTGAGCTCTATAGGTATGTTCCTGAATCGAGTTATAACACTATTAATACTTCACACTTTTTTTTCCTAAATTTTCATCAAGGTACTATTCCTAATGAAATCCTTACAGAAATGTGTTATTTAAATGGACAACATCTGCTCACTTATGCCTATACATGCACCATCATAGAGTTTATACATGTGGTGTCAAGTTCCATGCAAAGTATCCAAGATTTGTGATCGTTCTCGAGTCACACTTTTACTCAATTGTGTATATGGCTTTTATGGCTTGAACAGCCAATCCACTCTCTTTCAAGTAACATCATGAAAACCTTCTTACTATAAGGTAACATAAGAGTATGCGTCAACACTTATCCTACAAGTACATATCAATTGAAATGGTCACTGTGTGCATAAAGTTTTTTTCTGAAAATTGAGATCCTCACATCCCCATCATAGGAGATCTTTTGTTGCCATAATTTTTGTGTCCACTTGAGATATCCCGTAGAAAGTAAGTCGCTTGGTTTCTAGTATTATGGTTGCCCGCGATGTATTGCAGTTTAGAAGTTAGTATAGCATAAACATGTCCAACTCATAACAAATGATTATTTTTTCTTTATGTCTCCAAAATGTATTAATTGTATTCCTTATTTAGGGAATTCATTGTGCTAGTACCCAACACTTGTACGATAACCATTTGAGAACATTCCCCTCTATGTGTCACCATGACACCTCCTTTTTTTCAAGTCAAAACCTATGAAGATCCCATCATGAACATTTGCAAACCTTCAATGGTTATTATGCATTGTCTCATTGAGTTTGGTTTTCTTTAAACCCTCAACTTCTGAAATCATTGACTTTGTCATTGTCATGTGCGGGGAGTTATACTACATTCGGCATCTCACCTTGTTGTTCGTATAAGAGTGTTATATTCCTTATCTCCGGAGCATCGTGTTAACTATTAGAGCCATCTAACCAATCGTGATTTTGTCCCATTATCAAGATTTCCTAGCTTTGGAGTTTCACTCGCGAAAGGTTGAGATTGGATGTCTTTGGATTTTTGTACGTATCATGAAAATGTTGATTTGAATGACAAATGGTCGTATTTTTAAGTTCCCTCATATATGATCAATTACCAAGAAGTATTAAGCTGTCTAAAATATGGTAATCTCATAAGCGTTCAATTCTTTTCATCCTTATAGGTTTGTGACATAGATTTTGTGCGTCAAGTAATGTTAATAGTGTAATTCAACTTCATGTATTTTAAAACCCATATCACATTCAAGGTGCAAGAGTATTCTTATTTTTGATAGACGGATTTTTCCTACACTCTAGAAATGAGTAATTCATGTACTTGAGTATTCCTCCTTAATGATTCCTATTTCCCATGTACTACTTACTCCTATGCCTCATTTCTGTATTAATTGAGGTAGTCACAATAAATAACAATGTCATTATTGTTAGTACTGACCTTTTATGTCTCTTAGTATATGACCTCATAAAGTACTTTACTCAGTGCATTAATGGATTCCTGAATGACTTTAGCTTGATCTTAAACTATGTTGTTCCTTGTTGTATTAGATCCATTTGGTATTGTAGTTCAAACAAGCCAATGATAATGCTTCATAGCATTATCATATATATATATATATATATCACATCTTATGTAACTATTAAAGGTCATTAAGGGTTTAGTGTGATTGTTCCCCTAGAGATTTAGAGTTTGGAGGGTGAGCAGACTATTCTACATATTTTCCCTTGAAAATATTATGTTAGTTGATAATAAAGGTAACATAACTGTATTACACATTAGGTTGCAATAGGAGTATGATATTCCCCGTACCTGTTTCTCATGAGGTAATAAATTGATTTGATTGTACTATATGATCATGGTAATATCCTATATGATTCACTACTAGCAAGAATGATGGTTTCTTGACTTCATATGGATTGTTGATTGAAATGAAATTATACTCTTGTTGATGAACGCCTTTGTGATTACATTAATGGCTGGTAAGGACTATTATGAACACATGATTATTTGTTTACTATGAAATGACATCCTTTATGATATAATGCCATGTTATGGAATTGTGGTTTATTGTTGTTACCATGAATTGCAATATCTGATGAAATGTAAATTATATACTGGAAATTGTTAAAGGTAAAGTCAACGGTTAGTTAACTCATGCAAGGTGTTTATCTGTCATCCTTGTTATGTTTTTTTTGGAGTTGATATTATTTCAGAGAATGTGTCATGACAATGCTTGTAAGTCGATAATGTCATCTGGAAGGCTAAATATGTCATGGATGGAAAATATTTTCGCTTCATTGTATACCAGTTAGTTTTGACTTGGAATGTGCCATATAGGTCCTTTGATATAAAACTGTGCAGTCCATGTTCGGGTATCCATATGAAAATGTAGTGCTTGTAATACTAGGATTAGGATTATGTATATATACATTGTGGTGCCATGTATAGTTGTGGATGTGTTGTTGAGACAAATTTGGTGATTCTCTGGTGGGAGGATAGGCCTAGTTATAAAACAGACTCTGCCAAAATTTCTGAAAACTTTGGGAGTTAGTGAAAATTTAGACACCTGAGATAGGTTAGAAAAGAGATGTGTGATGTTAAAGTGTTTGGGGAAGACTGTACTCCTCATTCGAGGATGAGTGATCTTTGGGGGGGGGGGGGGAATATAAGGCCCCGAAAAATTTTGCTAAGTAATTTAGGATTTCGTAGTGTCACACATGCTTATTATAATATCTTTATATACTATTAACATGGTGGACATAAATTAGACATGGTTGATATGAGTATAAGTCATATGGTAAATGATGTGAGGTCCAAATGGAAGCCTAAGTGTATGCCAAATGGGAATATTTTCGTAATAGGCTAAAATTCCAAATGGATTCGCACAAGGCTCCACTTTAAACGAGCATATATAATTATGTATAAGGTCATGTGGTGAATAGCATATCAAATGAAATCTCTTTGAGTGTAGTTTCCAATGCTTCAAACCGTTTGTCAGTTGGACATTCCTACACAAAGTTATGATCAAATTATCAAAGGCTAGAAAATGCGATCCTGTGTCATTTCAGATCTGCTGTAGGCATTTTCATTCCGCGATCCACATTTTTGCTCTGCGGTCCGCATTTTGACCGCAGATTGAACCAGTGTAGCTCATTTTTGGCACCGATTTTGCGGTGCATTCTGCGACCCTGATTTTCTATAGCAGAATTGACATCGGAGGGTTAATTTTCTAATTTTCATAACCCGACCCCATTTTGATATATAACCTTTGGGGCTTCATTTGGGGTCATTTCCTAACAATTTTCGAGAAAGGTGACAGTATTTTAGAGATAGAAGGAGGAACCCAACATTTAAATCATCCAAATCTTGCATCAATCTTAAAGAATCAAAGAACCCAATCACAAGATCTTCATCTAAGAGGTAAGGTTCTATACCCTAGGTTTATAATTTCGAGTTTGAAGTATAAGATGGGTTATTGAAGTACGATTCTTGGGGGTATTAATATTGTTTATACATGCATGTAAAAATGAGTCTTATTGGAAGATTGTTTAACATAGATAAGTAAAGGTTCGGTTTGAGAATGAAGGAAATCTTGAAAAGGGGATTAGAAATCAAGATGCTCATCTAGTATCTGATAAAATGCTCAAATAAGCTGAACACATGAATATCTTTCTAATCATTGCTCAATTTTGCTATGTCTCAAAATAGATTGAAGTTGCTAGAATTTTTGGAACGTTGTAGTAACTTAAGGAAAAACTCTTCGAAGTATGTACGACTAACTTTGATCTTTGTGAAATCGCCTTGTTTGGTGTACAAATATTTTATATCTGATAGGTACGTGGATTGTTTATGAAATTCTTGTGATCGGTTTGTTGGATGTTTGATTTGTTTGATTGAGTGTTTGTGGTTTCATGGTGCAAGTAACTGACAATGAACTAAATGCGTGATTGTGAAGTGTTATGTGGTAAGAGTTGGAAATCAAATGACAGAAGGGAATCATAAATGATGCAATTGAAACAATTGTGGTAATAACATATTTGGCATCTTGTAGGTAATTATCACGGTGACTTGAATTGCATATGAACTGTTTAATATAATGGAATTGGTATTGTTAGCTATGGAAACACTTGTAAAATTGTTGTGGCTGTGTCTTGAGAAGTATTGGTGTTGCTCTTCTTGTTTGTGAATTGATTGTTGTGTTTGTGTTGTTTGTGAATTGAAACTGTCCGGCGGGGTCGATTTGCGCCCCGCAACACAAAGTTATAAGGTCTAGGTTGTTGTCATAAGGGTTGCCAAGGTAAAAAGGGTGGCCAAGGTAATAAGGGTGGAAAAGGGATCGAAATTATTGTTGAAATTAATACTTAAGTAATCTTGTGAAATTGTTGTTATGGAATTGTTAAGAGGGGAAAACAGGAGAGTGTGCAACCTTGTTATGCTTGATTGTACTTTTTATGTGTGTTTGATGTTGCTTCTATTGCTGTTTTCTACTTGTGGATGGTTTGAGTTTACTTGGGACAAAGTTAGAGATTGAAAACTTATTTGGCTTGATTGTTCCTTTTCTTGTGTATTTTACGGTTCTTTCTATTATAGTTATCTACTTGTATATGGTTTGAGTTTACTTCTAACAAAGTTAGAGGTTGAAAACTTATTTGGATTGATTGTTCCTTTTCTTGTGCATTTAATTGTTGTTTCTATTACGGTTATCTACTTGTGTATGGCTTGAGTTTACTTGGGACAAAATTTGTTCAAATATACTGACGTCCCTTTTTCCGGGGGCACTATATTCGTGTTATGATTGTAGGTGGATCCATAGCAGGTACTCCAGTCCACAAACTGTAGCTCCTCATAACTTCCCGTCAGCTTATTCGGCGAGCCCCTTTCCTTTCGGGGCCCTATGTAGCGCACGCTACTTTCTGTTTTGGGATCTTGTTTTGATGTTGTACAAGATATAGCCGGATCCTTGTTGCGGGCATTTTCATATTATTCTTCAATTGTATTTAGGGACTCCGTAGATAGGTTGTGGGTAGTGTCGGCGTGGTAATTTGAAGATAAATAATGATGTGTGGCAATGATGTATATAAATTGGAATACCTTTATTATGGTGAGTGAAGTTGCTAATGAAAATGAAATGGAAATTGGTATTGATATGTTTATAGAATTTGGTTAATGGAGTCCATATCAAAATAAATGACTATTTGACTTGTTATTAGGAAATGAGAATGAGGGGTAACACGTGGGGTAGAAAAAGCACCCAGGTCCACTTGATTGGGGATACCCGGTCAAGCGCCGGTCATGTTCCTCGAATTTGGGGCGTGACATCAGGTTTGGAAATTGAGATCAAAGAATTTAGCTTCATTGAAGGTATAGTGGAGAGGTTGGCCTGTGGAGGAGGCTACTTGGGAGACCGAGCAGGAGATGCGGACCAGATACCCACACCTATTTGAGAATTCATGTTTCTTGACTCGCTCGAGGACGAGCGTTTGTTTTAGTTGGGGAAGATGTGACGACCCGACCCATCATCTCATGTGTTACCATTCCATTTTCCACATATATTGCTTCTTCATGATTAATTATATGTTTGGTGATATTGAAGTGATTCGGATAGAGTTTCATAAGGAATGAGACAATTAGCTTCTTTAAGGAGAGTTTGTTTGGAATAGTCAACTAGAAGTTGACTTGTGAGTTAGAGGTCTCAGATGTGATCTCCGACAATTCGGTTAGCTTCGAGGATGATTTAAGGCTTACGAGCACAATTGGTAGTAATTTTGGAGGCTCGCTGTAGAATTAGGCTTGAATTGACTAAGTTAGCTTTTTGGTAATATCCGGTTGATAGGTAAGATTTTGATCTGAGGGTTGGGATGGAATTCCAAGAGTTGTATTAGCATTTTAGGTGATTTTTGATGTATGTGCAAAATTTCAGTTGAATTGGGGGTGGTTAGGCCGGGTTTTTGATCGAATGTGAGTTTTGGAAGGTTTAATTCAACTTAGGCTTCGATTTGATGAAAATTGATTATTTTGATGTTAACGATAGTATTTGATGATTCGAGCAAGTTTGAATGAGGTAAAAGATCATATTTGTGCTTTTGGTTGAGGTCTCGGGGGCCTTAGCGTGAGTTCAAGTGGTTAAACGGAGAGTTTGAAGTTTATTGCAGGGCTGAAGTTTGCTTGTTCTGTCATTTCCGCATTTGCATAAAAGGGACCGCATAGGCAGTTCTGCATATGCGGCTAGGTGGTTGCTAAAGCGGAAATTGGTGGCGCGAAAACGAAAAGGACTGGGCAGATATTAAGTCAAATATTTTCACGAATTTTGAAAGAACAAACATTTTGGACTTCGAACCAAGAGGGTTTTTGGCCATTTATGAAAAGGGTTTCAAGGCAATCATCAAGTATGGATTTTTGGACTTAAATTATGATATTATGTTATATAAACATGTATTAACACTGAAAACCCAAGGAATTAAAGGTTAAAAATAGAGTTGGGGCTTAAAAACTCAAGAATGTCGAAACTTTTGATCCGAAGGGTCAAATGGACCCCGATTCTGGTGAACTTGATAGATATATACTCGTGGAAAGATAAGGATCGTATTGATGTAAAATTTCCTAGATTTTGAGAAGTGGGCCTAGGACTCAGGTTTTACAAATTTCTTAGTTTTTGATATTTTTCAAGTCTTTTTGATTTGGTTGTATTCCCTTAGCCTATAGTAATGTATTCATTGTGGTTTTGGTGAGATTCGACGTGCGAGGAGGTCGATTCGAGAGGAAGGGCATTACGAGCTAGTCTTTGGACGGCTAGAGGTGAGTAATGGATGTAAATGTTGCGAGGGTTTGAAACCCTGGACTTTCACATCGTAACACTATATTAAGGCGTGACGCATTCCACGATGAATGCAAGGTCGTTTACTGTTGGTGATTGAGACTTAGTACATCTCGAGTGCTAATTTATACTAAATTGGGGATTGAGACGCATACTTTATCATTGTGAATTTGTCTTATTGCCGTGTTTGTGACCTTGTGCCGACTTGTAGAGTCCTTAGGGGATCCTTATGTGTGTTTGCTCACTTCTGTGCATAACATATACTCTCAGTGATGTTTTCAACTGATAAATACAATATAATAACTGTGTTTTAACATGAATGTTAAATGAAAAAAGGATGTGAGGGCTAAGAGCCCTATAGTATGACACGCCCGATTGGCTGTGAACTTATTTGACTGAGATGGGTCGGGGACCCGATAATGAGGATAATTCCTTTGATATGGATCGGGTTGCACGCCGCAGCGATGATATATATTGATATTGAGGTCGAGAGCCTGTTTTATGCCAATACTTGGCTGATATTACGCTTGGGTTGTAGGAGCCCCTCCGGAGTCTATATACCCGCAGTGAGCGCCGTCGATGTTAAATAAATTGAACGGGCTTCACGCCGCAGCGGGTACTATTGTGTACCATTATATGTGTTTCATTCTTTCATGCATTATTTCTTGACTATGTTACTTATTGTTTACTGTTTTCCATAGTTTTGGATATAAACTGCTAGATATAGAGTAGTTTTTGAATTTTCTTTGTTTTCTTACTTTCAAATTGTAGTTATGTTTATTACTCACTGGGTCGGAGTAATCACTTTACTCCATGCACCTTGCGTGCATATCCAGGGCAGTCTCAGGCTAAGTAGATCCAGTTGATCAGCAGATTTAGCTTCCGGGAGTATCGAGGTAGCTGGACGGCATTCGCAACCACTTATTTTTTCCCCTCTATCCATATCCTTTATTTCCGTATTTATCAGTTTTACACAGACTTTGTAGTAGGATATTACTCTGTGCTTTAGAGGCTCATGTTCGTGATACCGGGTCCTACTTGAGCTATAGTGGTATTTTGTTGGATTTTCTGCACTGTTATTAGCGTTTTGTCACTTTGACTTAAATGGCATTTATCTTCAGCTGTCTAATAAATGGGATTATTGTTATAAATGGTCGGGCTTGACTAGTAGTGTGCTAGGTGCCATCACGATCGAGTTGGGGTCATGACATCAATATAGCTTAATTTCGAAATGATGGGGTTTTAGCCATACATACCTCGTTTAAGATTTCCTTATGTTACTACGACGTTTCGAAAATTTTAGCAATCCCAACATACTTTAGACATAGCAAAATTAACATAAATTAGGAAAGTATTCATGGTTTTAACACATTTAAGCATTTTATCAAACACTAGTTCAGCATCTTGATTTTAAATCCCTTTTACAAGATTTCATTCATTCCCCAACCCAATATTATTATATTCATCAATCTTCCAACAAACATAATTTTTACATGCATGTATACATAGGACTATTACCCCATAAATCATACCTCAGTAACACATCTCACAATCTCTACAATGCCAACACAACCTAGGTTAGGCACCTATGGCTTCCGATCCCCATCCCATGAGTTACAATACTCAATCCATACTCATATTTCCATAATAACTCCATATATGTAAGTCTAAGGTGTAGGATTTACCTTTTGGAAGAAATCTTGCAAAATCCTTCTTTGGGTTCTTGAAGGATCTTCTTGAAACATCTATGTGTTTATGCAAAGATTTCATCAATATTAGTGTATAAATGATGGAATTTCACACCAAGATCATAAGGGTTACTTACCTTGAAGATGGGAGGGGTTGAAGGTCTTGGGAGGATGAAGAAATCTTGCCAAATTCTAGCTTGAATGACAACAAATAATGGAAAGGTGATACCCCATTCGATTTTACACTAAACAGGGGTATTTTATAAATTACACATGTTCCCCCACGGTCTGAGGCATTCTACCGCGGTCCACCTTGCGTCCACGCGCCTGAGCGTGCTGGTGGTGCGAGTTCGGTAAAATGGTCATAACTTTTTGTGTACGCTTCAAAATGATGAACGGTTTGTTGGTTTTGGAAACTAGAATCAAAACGATTTATTGTGATAATTTATGAATTAAAAACTCCTCAAATAATTGGAGATATGATTTTCCAAAGGTAGGTCTCGTGTGCACTCATTTACAACTTTTGTCTATTATGAAATTTTCCAACGTAGCTTGGACTTAGGCCTCTCCTTACACCCTGATTCCCTTCTAATATGAATTATAAGCCTATTAACATATCCCATTGATGCCCATTATATCATGAATCTTTCTTTGCACAAAAAATAAAATAATTAGCCTACCTTGGCATGAGGAAATCTCAAATTACTTGGAAATATTTACGGGGCCTTACATTCTCCTCCCCCCCCCCCCCCGGGACCATTCGTCCTTGAATGTGGATCAAGGTTCACTCATTAGTCATTGTTATGTAACTTCTAATTTTTAACATTATGAAATATATCAACAATCCCGAATTTGGCTAACTCCTTAAATTTTCAAAAATTTTGGCAAAGTTTCCTCTGTTACTCGGCCTATCCAACTGTCAAAGAACCACCAAAATCATCCTTTAAACACATCGACATATTGACAAAGCACCACAATGTATATACTCATACCACTAATTCTCAGCATCACAAAAGCTACATTATCATAATGACACCTGAACACGGACTGCACATTTTTATATTACAACACCTATAACGTACCCTTCACATCAAAACCAATTGTTATACAATCAAGCAAAAATATTTTCTTCTCATGATACTTTAAATCTTCAAGGTGGCCTTCTCGACTTACAAGCTTTTCCATAACACATTTATGGAAAAAATCCCAACTTCCAAACTTATCTAACAAGGATGACAAGCTGATATCTCGCATAAGCTAACTATCCATTAAATTCACCTTCAACAACTTCCACCAGAATGATACACAATTCACCTCCACCTGCCTTCTTAGACATAGGCATATGAAAACACAAATTCATGAAGAAAAATTATGGAGAAATATCATGCTCCTACTGCGACCTAATAAGAATACACTTACACAACCTTCATTATCCACTCACATAACATCTTTAGGGGAGAGCATTGATAATATCCCCTTCACCTCCCTAAACTCTAATTCTCTACAAGAACGCCCTTGTTAAACCTTTGATGAACTTTAACAATTACTCTAAGATGTGCTATTATAAACTCACCATAAAAATACCTATCAAATATATATGTGATCACATTACGAAGCTTTTTATTTGACCTATCTGAACTTACAATACCCAATGGACCTAATACAATGAGGAACAATAAAGTTCAAGATTAGACTGGAATTATTGAGGAATCCATTAATGCTCTAAGTAGAGTATTTTTTGATGTTATATGCCAAGGGATATGAAATTTACGACTAACAATACTAACATAGTTAATCACTGTGATGACATCAATGATTACACAAATGAGGCATAGTGGTAACTAATACATTGGCAATAGGAATCATTAAGGAGGAATATTCAAGTACATGACCCAATCATTCCCTAGGGTGAAGGAAAAATCAATTCATGCTCTGGTACCTTGAACGAGATATGGGATTCAAAATACATGAAGTGGAATTACACTCTAGACGTTAGCTGACATAAGGAATCTATGTCGTAAGCCATGAGGATGAAATTGAAGTTAAAACACTTATGATTATGATAACTCAAAATATCTTAACCATCCCTAACACTTGACCCTACATGAGAGAACTAAAGGTAAGATAACTTGTCTTCCAAATCAATATGCTCATGATATGCACAAAAGTTTTAAGGCATTTAATCTCACCCTTTCACGAGTAGAACCACATAGCTAGGACGTCTAAATTTTGGGATGAAATCATGTATTAGTCTGAGGCGTTCTTATGGTTACTATGATGCTACGGAGAGAAAAACAAATGACATTCTTAATCGCCCAAGGAGGTGGAATACTAATGGTTGAACATATTTCCTGACATGGCTATGATTTAGTCAATTATTCTAGAAGCTGAGGTAGCAGAAGGACATGTAACCCATCCAATACGACACACTTAAGACATTACAAAAAGGTATACAATTTGGTATGAAATCAGGGAAATTTCAGCCTAATCTCAAAGAAAAATCATTACTTTTGAAACCCATGAGTCAAGCCCTAGTAGTCCTAGAAAATCAATAACAATGGCAGGAATACATAAAACCATTACGAGTTGGTATAAAGCAAGATCTCAAAGTGCCCACACGGATAAGTTCGAAAGAATAAGTCGTCTTAAGGAATTTATCAAGGAGTAGTAACCTGGGTTATCTAGTCACATAGATATGCAGAGCAGGAAAAATGATTGTTAGAAGATCACCTAGAATGAATACCATGTCCCCTTTCTTAATGCTACAAGACTTTGTCTTTGGTTCCATGAAATGTAAATGAATTTTACAATGAGAGTTACCCGATGAAATAGATAGTAGGGTAGCAAAACAAATGATCACCATTTTGAACCAACCAACTTAAACTAAGTCGAAGACATTAGAAGTCCATATTAAAGGGGGATTTTCCTACTTTTAGCGTCCTTTTAGAAAAGGGTACTGGTGGAGTATAAAAATGAGATGAATTTGATTGAATTGTAAAGTTGGATGATTAGTCAACACATCGAGATGATGTCGCACTGAAGATTATGGGTAAAAACACACCATGCAAGACAAATGAAAACAAGGTACAAGAGCCTTATGGAATTTCTTTTTACATTGTAACCACTCTGAATGGTGGTAATATAAAGCGATTACTAAAAGCTACATTTTTGAAAGAAAATCTCTGTATGAAGTCTCATGATGTATATCTTCGGAATTATAAAATCTAATAATGTTTAGCAAATCTACTTCATAATGAAGCATAGCAACGCACTTCCACAGAACAGCTAATGCAAACCACTTTGGGAGATACTATAAGACTTAACAGAGAGAAAGGCTTTGACATATGAATGTGTTGCTACGTTTATTTCTCCTTTGTCAACCCAAAACCTAAAGGCGGGAGTTAGACTGATAACCAGATCATTGGACTAGTACAAGTGTAGATAATCCATTATCGGAAAGAGATCATTCAATTTTAGTAATTGCAGCATGCTATCAATCCTTGATGAACATGAAGTGATATGAGAATCCAATGAGATAGTATAGAATAATTATGGAGGGTTTGTAGATGTTCATAATAAGTTTTTCATGGATTTTAAATTGATAACTACCCAGATTCTAATGAAATACAGATAAAATGAGAAACAGACGTTGTGCTATAATAACCTCCAAAGGTGTGCTTGGTCTTGACGGAGAGCCTAGTAAGGGTCCTTATAAGACAGAAAGTGTTACAATGAATTATAGACGGATATGTTTTCTCATGATTATTTAACAAATGTGGGGAAACTAGCACAATGAATTCCTAACTGAAGAACACAATGAACACATGGTATGAAGGTGTAAGAGAAAGTAAACATTTGTTATGAGATGGACATGCTTTTGCTGTATTAATTCCCAACTGCAGTATATGACCATGCCACAAGCAACCACAATATTCGGACAAAGTGAGCTACTAACTTGGGAATGTCCCGAGTGGATATGAATATTATGGTGATACATGATCTTCCTATGATGTGGATGTGAGGATCTTAATATTTAGAGAGACTTTATGCACACGGTGACCATTTCGATTGACATGCACTCATGTGAGGTGTTAAGGTATGCTCCTATGTTACTAGGTAGTGACAAGATTTCAAGATGATATTCACAAGAGAGTAGATTTACTATTCAAACCATATAAGCCATATACACAACTGAGTAAAAGAGTAACTCGAGAAGGATTGAAACACTGAGAAGCTTTGCATGGAACTTGACACCATATAGGTAAACTTTACAGTGATACATGTATATGCACAAGTGAGTAGATTTTTTTCATTTAAATAAAAATATTATGTAAGAGATTCATCGGTTATTATCCTTTAGTGAGAATTTAGGAAAAACATGTGGGAAGTATCAATCCTAGAGTCATAACTCGATTCAAGGGCATAATTATAGAACTTAATTCCATAATAATATAAATAAGAGAGTTCATAATAAACTGGATTCACAAATAGTGTGTCTCGTTTAAAGAGTCGATGTGCTTTGTTATTCAACACCCTGTTAAGACCATTTTTATGAGAATTCTTCAATATGGATGTACATATACAATGAGTAGAAATTTCTATTTGACTCACTTAATAACTTTAGGTTGGTAGGGCAATAGCTTAATCAATACTCCTCGACTCAATATCCCTATGGTACGTAGGTAACATACTGATATACTACATAATGTGATTTTGAGGAGGCATCGATAGGGACAAGGACACTCCCTCTTAGCGATATGTTTTACCAATCCATCCACAGCTTAATACATTCTCCTAACAAGTCCTTGGGCAATCCACTTGGACTCAATGGTGGTATCAATCCCTCCTTGCGTGCTTCTAATTCGCGGATTATGGTATCAAGGTTACCAATCTTGAGAATAAAACTTAGAGAGGAATTCAGCTCCCTAACTTGAGCTCTATCGCACAATTGGAGTATCAAATAAAGGTGAAATTCCTAAATATCCGAATAGCCTCCAACTTATAGATGTGGTCAAAATCACACTGATAAGAAGGACTCTATTAGACACGGCTATGAGACATCCAAGGACACTTTAAAACTTTATGCTTTGCTACAAAGTTAGTGACGTCGCAAAATCCGAGGAGCACGTGTGGCGCTCAATCGGGTAAGCACGACTGAGCAAAACTGTTAGGTTTCATCTTACCCAACCCAACTCATAATTAACTAAGAGATGGAATCCATTAATCATACTTAGTAAGTATTTTATTAAAATTCCATTTCATTACCATTAGCATCATAAATCATAAATATCCAAATATTACAAGTATTGTAAACCATTACCAAACATCAGTATTCCAACCTTAATTCCAATACCTGACACTTATACATTACCCACAACCTGTCTACGGAGCCTCTAAAAACAACTGAAGAATAATATAGAAATGCCGGTAACATGGCTCTGGCTATACCTTACACAAATACAAAAATAAGACTCTAAGAAGAAAAACGGCAAGAGCCATGCAGGGCCCTGAGAGGAAATGGGCTCACCAATACAGCAGACGGGAAGTGGAGGAGGTGCTACTATGGGTGGACCAGAGTGCCTGCAACAGAACCACCTACAATCATAACACAAATGTAGCACCCCCGGTAAAAAGGATGTTTGTATATTTTAATTGTACTGGTATATATAACTAAACACCATCTCAATAGAAAGAACTTATCATAAAAGAACAAAGAAATCATAAGCATTCAACCAACACTTTAAATAATCACTACATCATAATATACAAATAAGGGGTCACACAGCTTTCACACAATTTTCATAACTTTAGTTTGGGGCATTCTTTCATATGTTCATCACTGTTCTGAATACCACCTCTATCTTGAGCGAAGTCCGATCACGACCCGACTGGCTAGGTCACCTCATTGGAGGCATATATGTCAATCACTATTTCATTTTCCTTATCCGAAATTCAATATCAGCACAGTACCACCATGTGTGCGGCATGGTGTCTGATTACGACCCAATAGGTCGCCTTACCTAGGCATTATTCCTTTCCTTTTAGTCATCACATCCAAATTGTTATTTCACATATATTGTATCAATTCCTTGGTATTTAGGACCACCATTATCAAATCGTACTTGGCACTAGGCCATATTTCACAATTATGTCACTTTCAACAACAAACTTTAGATTTAAGATAATGGGCATATACAAGAGAATTTCAAGTTATAAGCATAGAGAGTAATTCTCATGGCTTGGCACAACAAATAACAATTTAAACTTGATTTTAAATTTAGGAAATTTAGCGTCTAGTTCACATTCTTCAATCTCACTTTATGGTCTAAACATTTCAATACATGATTCACATTCCTTGCACATTTTCAAGTTATCAAGAATAGCGCATTGATCCCGTTGAAATGCATCATTCACAAATATAGGGTCACAACACCAGCGCATATAAAGTGTCAGTCAAAGCAAGAATCTAAAGTTCAGTCTTACCACATTTACACAAGCATCGATATAGCTCAATTTCTAAAAGACTCGATTTTAGCCATAAATACCTCATTTGTTCCTTAAGTTACTACAACGTTCAAAATTTCTAGAAATCTCAATATACTTGAGACATACCAAAATTAACATAAATTAGGAAGGTATTCATGATTTCATCTCATTTGAGATTTTATCAAATACTAGTTGAGCATCATGATATTAAATCCCTTTTACAAGATTTCCTTCATTCCCCAACACAATCTTTACTTATTTATATTCATTAATCTTCCCACAAACCTAATTTGTACATGAATGTATACATAGTACTATTGCCCCAAGAATTATACCTCAATAATCCATCTCACAATCTCTACAATGCCAACACAACCTAGGTTACGCATCTATGGCTTCCAATCCCCATACCATTAGTTACAATACTTAATACATACTCATGTTTCTATAATAACTCCATATATGTAAGTCTAAGGTGTAGGATTTACCTTTTGGAAGAAATCTTGCAAAATCCTTCTTTGGGATCTTGAAGGAATTTCATGAAATATCTATGTGTTTATGCCAAGGTTTCATCAATATTAGTGTATAAATGATGCACTTCACACCAAGATCATAAGGATTACTTACCTTGAAGATGGGAGGGGTTGGAGGTCTTGGGAGGATGAAGAAATCTTGCCATTCGACCTTAATTGACAAAAATGAATGAAATGTGATACCCCTTCGGTTGTTACACTGACCAAAGGTATTTTAGACATTTCACACGTTCCCTCACGGTCCACGACGTTCCACCATGGTCCACCCCGTCGTTCTAGGCAGCAAGCCCCGATGTCCATCCCGCGGCCGCGCCCCTGGGCGCGTTGGTGACGCGAGCCGGTAAAATGGTCTTAACTTTCTATACACTTCCAAATGACGAACTGTTTATTGCGTTGGAAACTAGACTGAAAGGGCTTCAATTTGATTGTTGTTCATCACACAGCTCCTTAAATAACTGGAGATATGATTGTCCAAAGTAATGTATGCACACTCATTTACAACTTCCTCTATTATGAAATTTTCCAACATGGCTTGGACTTAGGCCTCTCCTTAGACTCAAATGCACTTCTAATATGAATTATACGCCTATTAACATATCCAATTGGTACACATTATATCAGGAATCCTTATTTGCATACAAAATAAAATAATTAGCCTACCTTGTCACGACGAAATATCAAATTACTTGGGAATATTTCCATAGGGTTAGATATATATATTAATACAACTGATGCAAAAACACATTAGGCAAAAAACACTTTGTAATCGGAATGCTGCAAGTATTACCTGGTCTAAGTGTTGCAACACGGATGGTATTTGCATTCGAACGGATCTACTTGCATTACCCTCACATATGCTTATCTTTATGCAATAAAAATTAAATAATACTGACTAAATTTTGAAAATACTACAAAAACACTTCACACATGTCTGTTAGCCAACATGTATGAACAAATGTATTTCTCCTTTTTCATATAGCCGAATGAGCTCACGAAATTCTTTTGCCGCAATATTGAGTCTTTCTGAATCATCAAAAGGCATAAAAAAGAAGAGAAAGTATGTAAAATTTTAAACAGATTATATATACTTGGATCAAATGTAATAAATTCGTGATCTATAGAATCCCTTAATGTTTGTTTTCTACTGCGGTTTCGCTAGACTGCATACCTTTATCGATCTCAGTAGCTCCAGCTTCATTCAGTGGTGCGGCAACATCCAGGAGCATTAGAGTATTCTCCGGAAGGATTTTCTCAACTATATCTTCAGGCAATGCAGCATCATCAGAAAGTTTTTGAGTAGTATCAATTGAAGCACCATATATATATATATATATATATATATATATATATATATATATATATATATATATATATATTACCTGTAGTGAAAACTTCCTATGTCTCTACACCGAAAAATTCTTGGCAAATAGCTATTGTGTCTGGAAATGGATTGCCTTCCCCAGTAGTAGTGCCCACATCACTTGGTATCCATTCTTCGGTACCAACAGGTTCATGATATCCATCGGCACACATATTGCCTTTTGCAATATCACTACCTAAAGCACAAGTTGGTGCATTTTCTTCAGTAGCGACAACTTTATCATCTTCACATTTCTTGCTTCCTACATTCTCGGTTGATAACTGTTCATCATATATATCTACTTTGCTCAGTCTATCAACACTATAACATTGCTCTTCAACTTGTTGTTCAACACATTGAACTTCGTTGAATACTTGAACATCTCCTTCAAAAGTTGCTTCCTCATCTATGACATTTTCATCTGCAACTTTATGCAATGGATGTGAGCAACATTAATATCCGATAGAGGTTTGAATGAGTTGTTCGTCCTATCATATTGTCGACAGTTCATCATATCAAAATCTTCATAGCTATCATCTATTCCTTTTCATTTGTCGACAATCTTAATCAACTTTTCAAACTTCTCATCAAAATATTCCTATAAAAAATTACTAACAATGAGTAATCTGAATAACATTAGCAGGAAAAAAAGACTTCTCTATAAATAAGTTTACCTTGAATTTTTTTCAAAACCACATCCACAATAGCAGATCGTTCATTCCTTTGAAACTCGTCAACGTTTTCGTGATCATGCGCCTTTCTTCTTCTGCATATATTTTAACCACCTTTGTCACTCTCTATAATATAAATAGACACAGCATAATAATTTCATAATATAGAGATATAGAAAAAAACTTCACGTCTAAGAATGCTGAAGTTTAACAAATACATAACACACCTTCAGCCACTGGAATGCTGAAGTTCATCACAAATAGAATTAAAACTTCAGCTATAACATGTTGTAGTTTTACAAAACACAGAACAATGCTGAAGTTTAGCAAATACAGAACATAAATTCAATTACTAGAATGTTGAAGTTCAGCACATACAAAATAAAAACTTCAGCTAAAAATTGATGTAGGTCTACAAAACACAGAACAAAAAACTTCACCTAAAAACTCATATCACATATTATGTTGACTAATTCATTGTCAAACACTATTGTAGAACGGTTAGACCAACTCTCGTATGAGGTGATTCTCTAATTAGAAAAATTGGTTTCTTTTGATTGACCCCGACTACGTGGTGAGTCACTAATTCAAGGAATGGGATATAGTACCTTTGAACGAATGTGGCTACATGGTAATTGTCCAATTAAAGACATTGAATTCAGTTCCTCTTCAGTAGGAATTATATCAAATATCCTAATTAAATGTCCGATATTTCTGCTTATTACAAAAAAGTATATTATAAAGAATAAAATAAAATGATACATCAACATATTAACACAACTACAGAAAAAAAAGCGAAAAATAAAGAACATTAGCTTACACCATGATTACTGAAGTAATCCTCGTGAAGTTCTTTAATTTAGGCTCTCCCGAAGTTATATAACATAACATCCTTGGAACCTAAGAGGCATCAAGGAAGTCTTCCTCTTTTATGGACTTCTCACGAATATTTGGGAAGCACTCATAGAACTAATCCTATAATGGAAATGAAACTCCACCAACGATGTAGTCAGTTGAATTATATTTGTCCTGGTTTTCCAATGCATGTTTCATTGAGGTAATAAGATTCTCATAAGGCACATAAGCCAAATGATAATTAGCAATCCAACACAGTTGATTCAGTCTTTCTTCCAAACAAAATAGACTCCACAACAAGAATTTTCATGAGCTTCACAACATCTTCATCACTCTCATATACATGTTTGAAATTCAAATCATCCTTTTAAATTTTATTTCGGGTTATATAATCTCGAATGTCCTTCAAGGTCACACCCTTAGAATTCCCAAAATAGCTCTTTAGAATTTTGCCCTCGTTTACTTGGTTTTTCAGCATTATGTGTTGTGATCCTCAAACCGTACACAATGTGAAAGTCATCAAGATTGAACGATACACCATGGGCAAAAATTTTGAAACTAATGGTGTCTCGAATTGGTGAATATACAAGAAAGAATCAAAAAATGAACCAACTTCATGTTGCATTGAAAATTCTCCATAGCCATAATATTCCGAAATGTATCATTATTCAACCTATCATGTTGTGCAGGAGTCAAAAAAGTTGCAATTAAACTCTTGAAATCGTGGTTCCCCTTCTAGTAACTATGATAGTTAATCCAATCTTAAAAATCATAATATCTCTATCCTGGTTTTGTAGGTACATCAATAGGTACTCAAGGACCTTTGTGTATTCTATATTTTTTAGGTGCTTTAGGATCTTTCGGTGATTCGGATTTCCTAGATACCATTGGTTAAATAAAATAAATTATAGATAGGAAAAATCACTGCATAACATTATAAAAAAAAATCAGTTAAAACTTCAGCATAATTGGGCTTAAGTTATATTTTAAAGTCATCCAAATTAAAAGAAAGATAGAACACGCTTTCAGCTTTAAGAATGCTGAAGTTCAGAAAATACAAAACAAAACTTCATCAGTAAAATGCTGAAGTTCAACCATTAAAAAGAAAAACTTCAGCCAAAACATGTTGTAGTTTTTATAAATATAAAACACAAATTTAACTCCAATGATGCTGAAGTTCGTCAAAAATATAACAAAAACTGCTGGCAAAACATACTTTACTTATACAAAACACAAAACAAAAACATAAAATTCTAGAATTAAGTTATCCTTGAAGTGTTATAATCTTCACACTTTCATAGCATCATTTCTTTAACTCTCAAAAAATTATAAAAATTTTAGCGTCTCCAAAAATCACTGAAGAATATATAGAATTTTCATCAAAAATACAAAGACGGTTTTTAAAAACCAAAAAACACAATCGTAAAACTAAAACCTACAAAACTAATGCACGAATCAAAGTAAACCCTAGTAAACTATTTTTCCACAAATAAAAAAAAAGAAAACGATTCAACTAAGATGACTATCAACAAAAAACCCGGAAATTAAATCATAAAAATAATACTCCCTCTGTCTGTCTATGTGAACTATTTCCTTTTTGGTCTGTTCAAAAATGAATGACCCCTTTCTAACTTACAATTATATCTGTAATGAGAAGTTTTTATAACTACACAATACTCTAGGACCCTATTTGACTTGTTTAGGACCACGAATTTCAAAAGTCTTCATTTTTCTGGAACTCCGTGCACAGTCAAATGGGTTCACATAAATTGAAACGGAGGGAGTACTAAAATAAAACCCCATACAAAGTTAATGCAATGTACAAAAGTGACCATTATAGTAGAATCAAGTAGAATGCATTGACGAAAAAAATTTGATTTC
This sequence comes from Nicotiana benthamiana, assembly GCA_034376525.1. NCBI lineage: Eukaryota > Viridiplantae > Streptophyta > Magnoliopsida > Solanales > Solanaceae > Nicotiana > Nicotiana benthamiana. The sequence continues at coordinate 91,299,965 of CM067335.1, forward strand.
AGAGAAGAATAAATCTAAAACACGAAGAGGCAGAGAGAGAGAGAGACCGAGATAATATACAAAACACCATATACTTGGAGAGAAAGTAGTTTTTTTACTAAAGAAGGGCAAAATCATCTTTTTAAAATACTTTTAATAAAAAAAAAGCGGCATGAATACAAACAGAAAAACCAAGCGGATACAGGTCAAAAAGGGCGACCAAAAGTGACGACACGGCCCGTCGTCTCATGAGCTATAGTCCCGATTCTACCATTTTATGCTTATTCATGTTTTTTTATCAGTATTTGGTGTGTTAGACTTAATTTGGGTTGGTTTTGGAAGGCAACGAGACACTTAGTCTATTTAAGGAATGTTTGGTTTGGAAAAGTTAATCAGATGTTCACTTAACACTCACAGATCTTGGATGTGATATCCAATGGTTCGGTTATCTTTGAAAGATGAATAGTGATTTAGGAATGCGATTGGAATTGATTTTGGAGGTTCGGTGTAGAATTAGGCTTGAATTGGCGAAGTTAGTGTTTTGGCGATTTCCAGTTGATAGGTGAGATTTTGATCTGAGGGTCGGAATAGAATTTCGAGAGTTGTAGTAGCTTCATTAGGAAATTTAGGATGTGTGTTCAAAATTTCAAATGATTCAGAGGTTCTTTCATTGGGTTTTTGATCAAATACGTATTTCGGAAGTTTTAGAAGGACTTAGGCTTAAATTCGATGTAATTTGATCGTTTTGGTATTTTTATGGTGTTTTGATGATTGGATCAAGTTTTCATGATGTTTTACGATGGGTTGAAACTTTTGGTTGAGGTCCCGGGGGCTTCGGGGTAATTTTGGATGGCAATCGGGAAGAAATTTGGACTTGTGAGATTGCTAGTGTTGCTGGTATCTAGTATTTCTGCATCTGCGGAAAAGGGGCCGCGTATGCGGTAAGGGGAAATACAGGTGCGATTTTACGTCGTGAGGCAGCTTCCGCAGAAGTGGATAGTAGTCCACAAATGCAATCATCACAGAGGCGGTCCTCGCGTATTAGCGAAGTTCCGCAGAAGCGGTAGTCGCGGATGTGGAAAGGGGACTGCAGATGCAAAAAGAGTTGTTCAGAGAACTGTTTTAAAACTCATTTTGTTCTGTGACAATAAGTTCATTTCCTCTATGTTTGAGTAACTTTGAGAGCTTTGATAAGATATTAAAGGTGATTTTGACTAGGTCTGATTGGAGGTGTGTTCCTTGACCGTACTACATAATTTAATCGTAGAATTAACATAGAAATTTGTGGAAATTGATCAAGAGAGGGTAAATCTAGGGCTTGGAATTTGGTACTTCAAGTGGGATTTGAAGGGTCATTTGGGCTGGGATTTGGGAGTTTTTAGTATGTATATACTCGTGGCGATATAAGAAATCCAATGGTGTTAAAGTTTCTGACCTTTGGGAAGTGGGCCCCGGGTTCGAGTCTCGCAAATTTCATTAATTTTGATATTTTTTGAGTCTTTTAGATTGGATTGTGTTCTCTTAGCCTATTGTAACATATTCATTGTAGTTTTTTCAAGATTCGACGTGCGAGGAGGTCGATCCGAGCATAGCGAGCTAGACTTTTTGTCGGCTAGAGGTGAGTAATGATTTTAAATCATGTCCTGAGGGCTTGAAACCCCAAATTTTCACACGTAGTGATATGTTTAGGTGAGGCACACACTCAATAATTAGTGCGAGGTCATTTAGTATTACGGATTGTGATTGGGTACATCCCGATTAATACTTTGTCGCGTATTTGATTAAGACTTGTTGTTTTCACCATGACTTGTGCTTATTGCCATAATTGGGCTTCTTGCTGACTTTTTGAAATCCTTTGTGAACTTTCATCTCTGTTTCCTTACTATTTGAAATATTATTTGAACTCAGTCCAATTGAATTACACTGTTTCATGAACTCAGCTATACTTTTACTCAAATTGAGATTGAAATGATATTTGAACTAGTGTTTGAGCTGAGCATTATAGTTTTACAATGCCCAAGGGGCTTATTATTGTTTTTGGACTGACTGAGGATGGGGGCCATGTGTGAGGATATGATGAGGTATGTGAGGAGGCTTTCAGGCCTTGAGTGTTATGTGAGAAGGCTTTCAAGCCACGAGTGTGATGTGAGAAGGATTTCATGCCTTATGTTGATATATGAAGGCTTTTAGGCCTTAAGATGATATAGCGCGTGGGTAGTAAAGGGCCCCTCTAAAGTCCGCACCCCCACAGTGAGCGCGGGTACCCATATGATTTGAGAGTGAGCTCGAGGGGCTGATGTTATACTGATTGTATGACAGTGAGCCCGCAGGGCTAATAATGTACTGAGAGTTTGATATTGTGCTCGAGGGGCAGGTTTCTGATTATTTCATACTTGTTAAAAATATTTTTATTTAACTTTTTCAAAATAGAGATATTTGATACTTCACGGTTTTATGGTTTAACTGGTTTTACTGCTTGAGCTAGTATTATTTGTGCCTTTATGAGATTTCATACTTTCAGTCATTATTTATTTTTATCACTCACTGGGTCGGAGTACTCATATTGCTCTCTGCATCATGCGTGCAGATATAGGCAGAGCGGAGTTCGCTCCTGAGCACTGATTCTTTCCAAACCAGGCACTGACTACGAGTGACGAGGTAATTGTTGACATCCCCAGCCCCGTTTCTCCCTTATCTTCTATTAATTATGTTATCCTTAGACTTTGTACCTTTGTTCCAGACTTGTGGAATTTTAATAGACTCTGTAGTAGCTCATGACTTGTGACATCCTGATTTCGGCCTTTGTCGGGATGGTTTCCCTCTTTTATCACGTTTATTCCCCACTTATGACTATATTATCTATATTTTAGACTTATTCATGCTAAGTAACTGTTAAAAGATGTGATTTTGTTCTATTGGATGGCCTTGTCTTCACGAGAGGCGCTATCACGAGCGGGTTAGGGAATTGGGTCGTGACAAGTTGGTATAAGAGCCTAGGTTACATAGGTCTCATGAGCCATGAGAAGGTTTAGTAGAGTCTTGCGGATCGGTACGGAGACCTCTGTATTTATCCTCGATATGCTGCGGAACCTTTAGGAAAAACTTCATGTTCTTGAAATTCTAGTCGTGCGACTTTGTTGATACGAGAACTAAACTTCTGTAGTTTATTCTCTCATAGATGGCGAGGACTCATGCTTTGGGATGAGACGCACGACCAACAGTACCATCCACTGAAGGAACTAGAGGCTGTGGACGCGGTCATGGTCATAGAAGAGGCAGTGCCGCGAGGGCAGCACCTGTTTCTCTATCGGTTTCCCCAACTCAGGATCAAGATCCAGCTGCAGACATTCCAGTAGCACCTGTTCAGGCACCGGCGGTGCTTATTATGATTATGGGTCTTCAGGAAGCCTTAGTTCAGATAGTATCAGTTTGCACTGGCCTAGCTTCGGCAGTTTCAGCTACTACCGCTGCAGCTACTTCTCAGGCCGGGGGAGGCAATAAGACCCCCACTACTCTCACACCTGAGAAGGTAGTACGAGGATTGCAGACACCGGGAACACCTCCAGCTCAGCCAGTTGCACCGGTTAAGGACTTTGTAGTTCCAACTATTCCAGATGATGAGCAACATCATCTTAAATAGTTTGGTAGGCTCCATCCTCCTTCATTCAGCGGTGTTCAAGGAGAGGATGCCCAGGTTTTTCTCGATAAGTGTTAGCATATGCTTCGGACGGCATCGATTTTGCACTCGAGTGGTGTGGCATTTACCACCTTCCAGTTCACTGGAGCTACCTTCACTTGGTGGGAGGTGTATGAGCGGCGTAGGCCGGAAGATGCAATGCCTTTGACTTGGCAGACGTTCTCCACTCTCTTCTTGGAGAAGTAGGTACCATATTCTCATAGAGAGGAGCCGCATAGATAATTTAAGTGGTTTCGACAGGGAGATATGAATACGTCTCAATATGAGGCGAGATTTTCTAAGGTTGTTTGACATGCCTCCTGGATAGTTCCGACTGATCGGGAGAGGATCAAGAGGTTTGTGGATGGTCTTAACTATCAACTTCGTATTATGATGACTCGAGAGAGAGTTTTGGGTATTTCCTTTGAGGATTCAGTTGATATTGCTCATGATATTGAGATGGCTCGCCGTAACGATAGAGAGGAGAGGGAGGCCAAGAGGCCTCGAGGTTCTGGCAGCTTCAGTGGTGCTCTATCTAGGGGCCAGCTCCAGCATGGTTGAGGTCATTCTTTAAGGCCTCCTTAGTTGGCTCATCCCATTTATTGTGGAGCATCTGCAAGCCATGGTCATCAGGGGTTTCAGTATGTATAGTACTCACTCAGTTCCCTTCAAGCTCAAATTTCTTCACGTGCCCCGTCTGTATAGGGTTCTTCTGTGCCGAGTGCATCAGCTAGTCACTTTAATGTGAAGGGTTCCCTTCAGTCCCATTCTCCAACACCTAGGAGCTATTATGTGTGTGGAGAGTTTGGACACATATGGAGATAGTGCCCTCTTCATGCTGCCAATTCATCATAGTAGAGGGGTCAGCCCTCGTCCTCTACTCTAGTTTCTTCAGCTCTTGCCTAGTTAGCAAGGGGTGGGGGTCAGGCAGCAAGGGGTCTCCCTAGAGGATGAGGCCGATTGGGTGGTGGCAAGGCTCGACTTTATGCGATCCTAGATAAGATAGATTCCCTTGCATTAGATGCTGCTATCATAGGTATTATCTCGGTCTGCCACAGATATGCATCTATCTTATTTGATCCTGGTTCCACCTATTCTTATGTGTCTTCATATTTTGCTCATTATTTGGATACGATTTGAGAGTGTCTTGCTTCACATGTACACGTATCTACCCCGGTGGGCGATACTATTATTGTAGACCATGTGTATTTGCCTTGTATTGTGACTATTTGGGGTTTGGAGACCCGAGTTAATTTATTTCTATATTGCATGGTGGACTTTGATGTTATTTTGGGCATGTATTGGATATCTCCGTGTCTTTCTATTCTATACTGTCATGCTAAGACATTCATTTTGTCCATGCCAGGTGTTTCGAAGATCGAGTGGCGGGGTGTGACTGATTATGTCCCTAGTAAAGTGATTTCTTTCCTTAAGGCCCAGCGTATGGTTAGGTTGCCTTTCATACTTAACATATGTGCAGGATGTCAGAGCTGAGGCTCCTAGTATTTACTATGTTCTAGTTGTGAGGAAGTTTCCCGATGTTTTTCCTGCAGACTTGTCAGGCATGCCTGCGGACAAGGACGTTGATTTTGGTATTGATATGGTGCAAGGAACTCAGCCCATTCCCATTCCACCATATCGTATGGCACCAGAGGAGCTAAAAGAGTTGAAGAAGCTGCTTCAGGAACTTCTAGATAAGGGGTTCATTCGGCCTAGTGTGTCACCGTGGGGTGCACCTACTCTATTTGTGAAAAGGAAGGATGGCACAATGAGGATGTGCATTCATTTACAAGCAGCTGAAGAAAGTAACAGTGCATAACAAGTATCCACTACCTCATATTGATGATTTATTCGACCAGTTTCAGGGAGCGAGGGTGATTTCCAAGATTGATATCCGTACGGGTTATCACCAACTGAAGATCAGGGATTCAGATATTCTTAAGACTTCTTTCAGGACTATATATGGTCACTATGAGTTTCTTGTCATGTCTGTTGGGCTGATCAATGCCCCAGCAGCGTTCATATATTTGATGAATAGTGTATTTCGGCCGTATCTGGATTCTTTTGTGATAGTGTTCATTGATGATATTCTGGTGTACTCACATAGTTAGGAGGAGCACGTGGAGCATTTGCAAGTGGTATTGCAGAGATTGAGAGAGATGAAGATGTATGCAAAGTTCTCCAAGTGTGAGTTTTGGCTCAGTTCAGTGGTTTTCTTGGGGCACATGGTGTCCACCGGGGGTATTAAAGTTGACCCGAACAAAATAGAGGCGATGCGGAGGTTGTCTATATCGTCCTCAGCCACATAGATTCGTAGCTTCCTTTGTTTGGTAGGTTATTATTATTGGTTCGTTCGGGGTTTTACAACTATTGCCTCGCCCTTGACCAAGTTGACTCAAAAGGGTTCTCCGTTTGTATGGTCGAATGAGTGAGAGGAGATCTTTCAATAGCTCAAGACCACAACTGCAGTATTGGTGTCACCATCAGCTTCAGGTTCTTATACCGTCTATTGTGATGCTTCCAGAGTTGGGATTGGCCGTGTATTGATGCAGAAGGGGAGAGCGATTGCATATTCTTCTCATCAGTTGAAGCCTCATAAGAAAAACTACCCTATTTATTATTCGGCATTATTTCATGCTTTGAAGATTTAGAGGCACTACTTATATGACGTATCTTTTGAGGTATTCACCGATCATCGCAGTCTTCAGCACTTGCAGGCAAAAAGATCTGAATTTCAGGTAGCGTAGATGGCTTGAGTTGCTTAAGGACTATGATATTATCATTCTGTACCATCCGAGAAAGGACAATGTGGTGGACAATGCCTTGATTGAAAGGCAGTGAGTATGGGGATCTTGGCATACATTACAGTTAGGGAGAGGCCCTCTGCAGTTAATGTTTAGGATTTGGCCAATCGATTTGTGAGATTAGACATTTCGGAGCCCAGTCCGGTATTAGCTTGCATGGTTTTTCTATCTTCCTTATATGATCGCATCAGGGAGAGCCCGTATGATGATACGCATTTGCTTGTCCTCAAGGACAAAGTTCAGTATGGTGATCCCAGGGATGTGACCATTAGTGATGATGGGGTATTGATGATGCGGGGTTGGATTTGCATGCTCAATGTAGATGAGATTAGAGAGTTAATTCTTGAGGAGGCCCACAGCTCGCGATATTCCATTCATCCGGGGGGCTCAAAGATGTATCAGGATATGAGGCAGAACTATTGATGGAGGACAATGAAGAAAGATATTGTGGATTATGTAGCTCTATATCTCAACTGTCAGCAGGTAAAATATGAGCATTAGAGATCGAGTAGAATTCTTCAGCAGATGATTATTCCTGAGTGGAAGTGGGAGAGAGTAACTATGGATTTTGTGAGTGGTATTCCTTGGACTTCGAAGAAGTATGATTCGATTTGTGTGATTGTGGATCGGCTGACCAAGTTTGCGCACTTCTTTCCGGTATGTACGACCTATTCTTTGGAGCGGCTGGCATGGATCTTTATCCGGGAGATTGTTCGGTTGGATGGTGTTCCCGTGTCTAATATCTCAGATAGGGGTACTCAGTTCACTTCCCAGTTTTGGAGGACTTTTCAGCAAACAGACGGATGCCAGTCCGAGCGTACTATTCAGATATTGGTGGATAAGTTGCGTGCATGTGTTATTGATTTTAGAGGTTCTTGAGCTAAGTTCTTGCCACTTGCAGAGTTTGCCTACAACTACAGTTATCAATCCAGCATTCAGATGGCGGTGTATGAGGCCTTGTATAGGAGATGGTGTAGATGTCTGGTTGGTTAGTTTGAGTCTAACGAGGCTAGATTATTGGGGACAAAGTTGGTTCATGATACCTTAGAGAAAGTGAAGTTGATTCAGGATAGAATTCGTACAGCCCAGTCGCGTCAGAAGAGATATGCGGATCGAAAGGTTCTAGATTTGTCTTACATGGTAGGTAAGAAGGTCTTGCTGAAGGTTTCACCCGTGTAGGGTGTTATGAGGTTTGGGAAGAATGAAAAGTTGAGTCCATAGTTCATTGGGCCTTTTGAGGTACTTAGGAGGATTGGAGTGGTAGCATATATTCTTGCTCTGCCAACCATCTTGTCGAGCATTCATCCGGTATTCCATGTTTCTATGCTTTGGAAGTATGTTGGGGACCCATAACATGTTTTTGACTTCAGCATAGTTCAGCTGGATGATGATTTGACCTATGATGTGGAGATAGTGTCTATTTTGGGTCATCAGGTTCGAAAGTTAAGATCAAAGGATATATCTTTGGTGAAGGTGTAGTGGAGAGGTTGGCCCGTGGAGGAGGCTACCCGGGAGACCGAGCGGGAGATGCAGAGTAGATATCCTCACCTGATTGAGGCTTAAGGTATGTTTCTTGACCCACTCAAAGATGAGCGTTTGCTTTAGTTGGGGAGGATGTGATGACCACGCACGTCTTCTTATGAGTTACTGTCCTATTTCCCCCATTTTATGCTTATTCATGTTTCGTTATCGGTATTTGGTGTGTTAGAGTTAATTCGGGTTGATTTTGGAATAAAATGAAACACTTAGTCTCTTTAAGGAAGGTTTGGTTTGGAAAAGTTAGCCGGATGTTGACTTATGAGTTAGAGAGCTCGGATGTGAATTTTGATTGTTTAGTTAGCTTTGGGAGAGGAATTGTGACTTGGGAGCGTGATTGGGAGTTATTTTGGATGTCCGGTGTAGAATTAGGCTTGAATTGGCGAAGTTAGTGTTTCAACGATTTCTGGTTGATATGTGAGATTTTGATCCGAGGGTCGGAACAGAATTCCAAGAGTTGCAGTAGCTTAATTAGGTGATTTGGGATGTGTGTGCAAAATTTCAAATGATTCGTAGGTGTTTTGGTCGGGTTTTATATCAAATGTCTATTTCGAACTTCTAGAAGGACTAAGGCTTGAATCCGATGTAATTTGATTGATTTGGTGTTGTTTGTAGTGTTCTGATGATTGGAGCAAGTTTGCATGATGTATTAGGATGGGTTGGAACTTTTGGTTGAGGTACCGAGGATCTCGGGGTGATTTCAAATGGCCATCAGGATAAATTTTGGACTTGTGAGATTGTTGATGTTGCTGGTATCTGGTATTTCCACTTCTACATAAAAATGGGCCGCAGATGCGGTAAGGGAGATGCAGATGCAGTTTTGAGTCCAGAGGCGGCTTCCGCAGAAGCGAATAGTAGTGCGCATATGCGATCACCGCATAAGCGATATTAGACTGTATATGCAGTCCTGGCGTATTAGCAAAGTTCCTTAGAAGCAGATGGGAACGGCAGAAGCGGTAGTCGCAAATGCGGAAAGGGAACCTTAGATGCGAAAAGGACTGTTCAGAGAAGGGTTTTAAAATTCGTTTTGTTCTGTGACCTTAAGTTCATTTCCTCCATTTTTGTGCTACATTGAGAGCTTTTGAGAGAGATTGAAGTTGATTTCGACTAGGTGTGAATGGAGGTGAGTTCCTTTACCTTAATACATGTTTTAATGGTAGAATTAACATAGAAATTTTTGGAAATTCATCGAGAAAGGGTAAAGCTAGGGCTTGGAATTTGGTATTTCAAGTGTGGTTTGAAGAGTCATTTGGGCTAAGATTTGGGGGTTTTATGTATGTATAGACTCGCGGCAAAATAAGGAATCCGATGCTGTTAAATTTTATGACGTTCGAGAAGTGGGATCGGGGCTTAGGTTTTTCAAATTTCATGAATTTCGATATTTTTCAAGTCTTTTCAATTGGGTGATGTCCCCTTAGCCTATTTTAACGTATTTGTTGTGGATTTGGCCGGCTAGATTTGAGTAAAGATATTAAATGATGTCCTAAGGGTTCAAACCCCCAAATTTGCACACGTAACGCTATATTAAGGTGAGGAACGCGCTCAATGAAGATCGCGGGATCATTACTATTGAGGATAATAACTTGGTCCATCCGAGTTAATATTTTACCACGTATTTGATTAATACTTGTTGTTTTCACCATGACTTGGTCATATTGCTATACTTGAGCTTCTTGCCGACTATTTGAAATCCTTTGTGAACTTTCATCACTGTTTCCTCACTATTTGAAATATTATTTGAACTCAATCCAGTTGAATTACATTGTTTCATGAACTCAACTATATTTTTACTGAATTTGAGATTTAAATGATATTTGAACTAGTTTTTGAGCTGAGCACTATGATTTTAATGACGCCCAAGGGTCTTATGGTTGTTTTAGTATTGATTGAGGCCGAGGGTCATGTGTGAGGATATGTTGAGTGATGTGAGGACACTTTCACGCCTCGAATGTTATGTGAGGATGCTTTCAGGCCTCGAGTGTGATGTGATAAGGCTTTCAAGACTTATCTTGATATGATAAGGCTTTCTGGCCTTATGAAGATATAGTGCTTTGGTCGTAAGGGTCCCCTTTGGAGTCTGCACCCACACAGTGAGCGTGGGTACCCATATGATTTTAGAGTAAGCCCGAGGGACTAATGTTGAACTGTGTTTTATATTGAGCCCGCGGGCCTGATACTGTACTGAGAGTTTGATATTGAGCCCAAGGGTCATGTTTCTGATTATTTCTTACCTGTTAAAAATATTTGTCTTTAATAGTTTCAAAAGAGAGTTATATGATACTTCACGGTTTTATGGATTAACTAATTTTACTGCTTGAGCTTGCATTATTTGTGCCTTTATGAGATTTTTCGCTTTCAGACATTATTTATTTTTATTATTCACTGGGTCAAAGTACTCACATTACTCCCTGCACCGTGTGTGCAGATACAGGAAGAGCAGTGCTCGCTCATGAGCGTTGATTCTTTCTAGACCAGACAGTGACTAGGAGTGACGAGGTAGCTGTTGATGTCCGCAACCTCGTTTCTCCCTTATCTTATTTTAGTTATGTTTATCTTCAGACTTTGTACCTAGTTCCATACATGTATAATTTTGATAGACTCTGTAGTAGATCATGATTTGTGACACCCCAATTTCAGGCTGTGTCGGGATGGTTTCCCTGTTTTATCACGTTTATTCCGCATTTATGATTATACTATCCATGTTTTAGAGTTATTCATGCTAAGTAACTATTAAAAGAGGTGTTGTTGTTTTGTTGGCAGACCATGTCTTCATGAGAGGCGCCATTATAACTGGGTTCGGGAATTGGGTCGTGACAACGAATAGGGCGCCACATGCAATTTTTACAAAAGAATCTACACTTATATTGACATCACGTATCAGCAAATAAGGAAACTTTGCTTTTCCATTGTGCATAATCTTTTAAACTGATTTTTCCTATTCTTTATAGGCTTCTTGTATTACAAGTTTCTTTATGCTACTATTATATGTCTTCTAGGGTGTTAAGTTAGTATTTATTGTTTAAAAAGGATGAAAATAGAATTTATCTTGTTAAATTCTCCGAGAGATAGTAGAGCTAAGGGTAAGGATGAGTGTGTCTATTTTTTAGAACAAATTTGAGATTATGCGCGAGCGTTCAACTACAGAATACATCCACCTCGTTAGGAGCTTGATAAAGCAGTATAGGGAGAGAAACAAGGACTTGCATATGGTGTTCATCGACTTAGAAAAGACGGACGATAAAGTAACGATGGAGGTTTTGTGGAGTTAATAGGAGGCTAGAAGTGTACATATTGCCTACGTTAGGTTGACTAAGGGAATGTCTGATGGAATAAAGACCCGAGTGAGGACGGTAGATGGGGACTCAGACCATTTTTCGGTTATGATGGGGTTGCATCAGGGGCCGACACTCAGCTCTTTTTTGTTTACTCTAGTGATGGACGTACTGGCGTGCCATATCCAAGGGGAGATGTCGTGTTGTATGCTATTTGCATATGATATTGCATTGATTGGTGAGACATGAAACGGTGTGGACACGCAATTAGAGGTATGGAGGCAAACCCTAGAATTTAAAGGTTTCAAATTGACTAGGACCAAGACAGAATAATTGAAGTGTAACTTCAGTGGCAATACTAAAGGAGGGAAATGGGAGGTAAGGCTGGACTCGCATGTCATCCCTAGGAGAGGGAGTTTTAAGTACCTTGGGTATATTATTCAGGGGGTAGGAATATTGATGAAGATGTCACACATCGTATTGGGTCGGGATGGATGAAAAAGAGACTCACTGCCATTGTTTTGTTTGATAAGAAGGGGCCACCGAAACATAGGGGTAAGTTCTACAGAGTTGTGGTCAGACCAGCAATATTGTATGGGGCTGAGTGCCACGACCCCAGTTCACTCTTCGTGAAAATGTCATGACGGAACCTAGTCCCTACGACTAGGTAAGCCTAAATATGCGGTAACAAATAAAAATTTGTGGAAATATAAGCTTAAATCCAAAATTTAAAACAGAAGAAGTCAAATGTAACATGCCACTCGACATATACAACATAATTACTTAACTCATACAAATCTTTCCCAAAACCCGGAAACTCACTGGAACACAAGCTAGAAGAAGTACTGTAAATGCTCTAATATCCATAAATGTCTACAACACTACAGATAGAGTAAAAATGAGACTCTTCGATCTGCGGATGCGGCAGATGTACCTCAAAGTCTGTGTAGCTCCCTTCCTCAAGGATAGTGCGCCTGGGTGGAGGTACCTAGATCTGCACATGAAAAACATGCAAAGAAGAGCCATGAGTACAAAACAGCGGTACTTAGTAAGTTCCAAACCTCACTTCGGTCAGATTGTGACAAGGAAGGTCAGGGCCCTACTAAGACAAAATATAATAACAATCCTTGCAACAGTATGAAGTAAACAGAAATAATGAATAAAACTATGAAGTAAGACAAGTTGTACGAAGCAACAATAACACGCAGAAAATAAGGTAACATAGAGTAAAACAGCTCAATATCAGTACCAACGATGAGGATCTCCCAAGATACCGTCCTGTAGTCCATTTCATCAACTGTCCGATGAGCTCTCGGGATACCATCCCGTAGTCCATCATATGTGTATATCCGAAGGATCTCCTGGGATATCGTCCCGTGGTTCAACTATCAATGTACGGGAGATCTACCGGGAATCTAACCTGTAGTCCCAAAGTAAAAGTGCAGGGGGATCTACCAGAAATCTAACTCTTAGTCCCAAAGTAAACAACCAAGGGAGGAGCTACCGGAATCCCACATCCATAGTCCCAATGTAAATGCGGAACCATAACTAAAAGGTATTCAGAAATGAAGTACAAAAAAATACAAGCAATAAGTAGTACTATCCTAACATGCTTCACGTAGTACAGTCAAGGCAACTTAAGAAAATAGGCAATTTAAATCAACTAGAATAAAGCAAATACGAAAGAATCACAGTCTCAATATCTTAAGTAAATATCAGGTTTTTAACAATTAGCTCAAGTACACGCTCGTCACATCATGTACAAGGCATTCAATTACCAAATATCATATCCTAAGGGGGAAAGGTCCGCCACACAAGGTTAGACAAGCCACTTAACTCGAACCGGCTCAAAAATCAACTAGAAACCATGCCTTTGCCACGAGTATCCGACTCCAAATGGCTCAAATCTACTCAATTCAATTACATATCGTAAATAAAATTGCAAGAAATTGATTCTACTATTTAATTCAAAGATAAGGCGCGAAATTAGGTCAAATAACCAAAATGCCCCTCAGGACAACACTTTGGAATCAAATTATTTTACATTTTCAGAACCTTCGTACTCTCACAAGTCTAAACATATAAATGTCTCCCAAATTTGAGGTCAAACACCCACTCAAAACTCAATAGTTTGGTCAATGAAGTTTTCCCCATTTTTCATTCAAAAAATCCGAAATTAAGGATGAATTCGTGATTACATTAGCGGATTTTAAGCATAAGGGAGTAGAGGATCGTTACCCAAAAGTTGCCCTCAAAAAGACCGTTGAAATTTCTCCCAAATTCGAGCTCCCAAGCTTGTGTTTTGATAAAAATGGTCATCCCTTGGTTTTGAAATATTTTTAACTGTTCAGACATTTAATACATCGCGAACGTGGATGTGATCTCGTGTTCGCGGAGAAGAAAAGAAGGCGTTTCCAATAATGCCCTTCGCGATCGAGAGGGGAAGAACGCGAAAGCAAAGGCCTGGGGTCATAAAGCTACGCAAACGCGACATCTCAAATGCGAATGAGATGAATTAAAATAACGAGGTCCAGAAGTTACCCTATGCGAACTCGTGAGAGTGTTCACGAATGCGAAGAACGGACTAATGTAGCTATGCGAACACGTGACAGCTTCCGCGAACACGATGGGGAAGTAAACTAGGCTTCGCGAACGCGGAAGTTGATTATGTAAATGTGAAGCGAAAAATTCCAGGTGGTCAGAATGAGCTTTCGCGAACGCGAAGGGAAGCTCGCGAACGCAATAGAGGCATACCTAAAGCAGCAACATCGGTTCAAAAATAGGAGGAAATGGTCCGTTGAGCATCCAAAACACACTCGAGCCTCCCGGGACCTCAACCAAACTTATGGAAATATCCCACAACTTCATTAAAACTTGTACAATCCATTAACCACCTAAAAAAATGCAGAAACCTCGAGTTAATCAAGGATTTGAGCTTAAGTACTTCAAATTTCATCAAAACACTCTTTTGATCAAAAATCTTACCAAAACACATTTGAATGACCCGAAAGTTTGCACACACATCCCAAACGACATGATAGAGCTATTGTAACTTTCGAAATTTCATTTAGACCCTCAGATCAAAATCTCACTATCAGATCGGAAACTTCAAAATTTTGAACTTCGACGTTTCAAGCCTAAATGCGCTATGGACTTCAAAATACATTCTGAACACGCTCCCAACCCCGAAATCACCTAATGGAGCTAACGGAACCATAGAATTTCCATCCTGAGGTCTTCATCACACTATTCTGATTACGAACCACTTTCCAACACTTAAGCTCTCATTTACATACTAAGTGTCCCAGAAAGTGTTTGAAACCCAACAACAAATGTCTCGTCAAACCAAAATAGCAGAAATAAACTTAGGGGAAGCAGTTAATAGGGGATCGGGCATTAATTCTTAAGAAGATCGGTCAGAACATCACATCCTCCTACACTTAAACATGCGTTTATCCTCGAACAGGCATAGAGAACATACCTGAAGTTGTGATAAGATGAGGGTATAGGCTATGCATATCCCGCTCGATTTCCCAAGTCGCCTCCTAAGCCAGATGACCCCTCCACTGAAGCTTTAATGAAGCAATGTTCTTTGACCTCAACTTTCTGACCTGCCTTTCAAATATAGCCACTGGCTCCTCAACATAGGATAGATTCTTATCCAACTAAACTCAACTGAAATCCAACATGTGCGACGGATTACTGTGATACCTCGAGAGCATCAAAACACTATATACCAGATGAACTCCTGCTAGGCTGGGAGGTATGGCAAGCTCATAAGCAACCTCCCCAACTCGTCTCAAAATCTCAAAAGGGCCAATAAAACTCGGACTAAACTTCCCTTTCTTCCCAAAAATATCATAACGCCCTTCATAGGTGAAACCCGAAGCAGAACCCGCTCTCCGGGCTAATATGAAACAACACGAACCTTCATGTTCACGTAACTCTTCTGTTTGGACTGGGTTGTATGGAGTCTATCCTGTATCACCTTGACCTTCTCCAATTCATCCTGAACCAACTCTGTGCCCAATAGCCTGGCCTCACCTAACTCAAACCAACCCACCGGAGATCTGCACCTCCTACCATATAAAGCCTCTTACAGCACCATCTGAATGTTGGATTGATAACTGTTGTTGTAAGAAAACTCCGCCAATGGTAAGGCTAATACCAAGACCCTCCAAACTTAATCACATACGCACGGAGCATATTCTCAAGAATCGGAATAGTGCGCTCGGATTGTCCGTCCATCTGGAGGTCAAATGTTGTGCTCAAATCTACTCGAGTACCCAACTTCTGTTGTACGGCCCTCCAAAACCATGATGTAAACTGAGTGCCTGTGTCTTAAATAATAGAAGCTGGAATACCATGCAGACGAATGATCCCTCAGATATAAATCTCAGCTAATCGCTCTGATGAATAAGTAGTACACACAGGAATAAATGAGTGGACTTGGTCAGTCGATCCACAATCACCCAAATGGCATCTAACTTCTTCGCGGTCTTTCTATCTGCTTAAGAAACCCACCTGGTCTCTGGTGCTCATACTTCACCTATTTACAGTTGAGGAATCTAACTATATATCAAACTATATCCTTCTTCATCCGCCTCGACCAATAGTGCTACCTCAAATCTTGATACATCTTCGCGGCACCCGGATGGATGGACTACCACGAACTATGGGTCTGTGCTAAAATCAACTCCCGAAGCCCATCAACATTGGGCACATAAATCTAATCCTACATCCTCAATACCCTGTAGTCTCCAATGGTCACATCTCTGACATCGCCATGATGAACGTGTCCCTGAGGACCCGTAAATGAGGGTCATCATACTATAGCTCCCTTATACGATCGGATAAGGAAGACCGAGAAACCACAAGTTAGGACCCGACTGGGCTCCGAAAGCTCCAACCTCACAAACGGACTGGATAAGGCCTACACATCCATCGCCATAGGCCTCTCTGAAGCTGGTAAATATGCCAAACTCTCTGCCAGGAGACTCAAGGCATCAGCTACCATGCTGGACTTGACCGGCTGATACAGAATAGTAATATCATAATTCTTCAGCAACCATAACCACCTCCTTTGGTTAAAATTTAGATCCTTTTGCTTGAACAAGTGCTGCAAACTCCGATGGTTAGTATAAATCTCACAAGGCACACAATACAAATAATGACGCCAGATCTTCAAGGCATGAACAATAGCAGCTAACTCAAGGTCGTGGACAAGGTAATTCTTCTCATGTATCTTCAACTGTATGGATGCGTAAGAGATCACCCTACCGTTTTGCATAAACACCGCTCTAAGGCCAACCCGTGAGGCATCACAATAAGCTGTATAAGACCCTGAACCAGTAGGAAATATCAAAATAGGGGATGTAGTCAAAGTTTTCTTAAGCTTTTGGAAGCTCCCCTCACACTCCTCTGTCCACTGAAATGGAGCACCTTTCTGGGTCAGTCTATTCATATAGGCGACAATCGATGAATACCCTTCCACAAAACGATCGTAGTAACCCGCCAAGCAAAGGGAACTGCCAATCTATATAGTTGAGGACGGCCTAGGCCAACTCTGCACGGCCTCTACCTTCTTTGAATCCACCCGAATTCCCTCACAAGATACCACGCGGCCTTTGAATGCTACAGAAACAAACCAAAACTCACATTTTGAGAACTTTGCATATAACTTCTTCTCTTTCAGGGCCTTAAGTACATCCCTCAGGTGCTGCTCATGATCTTCCCGACTCCAGGAGTATACAAGAATATAATCTATGAAAACAATGACGAATCAGTCAAGATATGGCCTGACCACATTGTGCATCAAATGCATAAAATCTATTGGGGCATTGGTCATCCAATATGAAATAACTAGAAACTCGTAATGACCATACCGAGTCCTGAAGGCAGTCTTCGGGATATCTGGCTCCCGCATCATCAACTGATGGTAACCTGAGCGGAAATCAATCTTAGAAAACACATGTGCGCCCTGAAGCTGGTCAAATAGATCATCAATACAAGGCAAAGGGTAATGGTTCTTCACTATAACCTTATTCAACTGGCGATAATCAATACACATACGCAATGAACCGTCCTTTTTCTTCACAAATAAGACGGGAGTACCCCACGGTGAAACACTGGGTCAAATAAAGCCCATATCAAGTAATTCCTGTAACTGATCCTTTAACTCCTTGAACCCAGGAGGAGCTATACGGTACAGAGGAATTGAAATGGGCTAAGTGCCTGGAAACAAATCAATTCCAAAATCAATCTCTCTATCGGGCATTATGCCTGGAAGATGTGCTGGAAATACATCCGGATAATCCCGTACCATTGGGACCAAATCAACAGAAGGGGTATCAACACTGACATCTATTACATAGGCTAGATACTCAGCGCACCCCTTCTTAACCATACGCTGAGCAAGAAAAGAAATAACTCAACTAGTAGTTTGATCTAAAGTGCCACTCCACTCAACACGCGGAATACCTTGCATAACCACCATCACGATCTTGGAGTGACAATAAATAATACTATAATGGGGCGAAAACTAGTCCATGCTAAAGATAATATTAAAATCAACCATGTCGGGTAACAGTAAATCTGCTCTAGACTCAAAACCATGAATAGTAACCAAACATGACCGATAAACGCAGTCCACAACAAGAGAATCTCCCACAAGAGTAGAAACATAAACGAGAAAACTAAGAGAATCTTGGTCTACACCCAAATGCGGAGAAAAATAAGAAGACACTGAATAAGTGGATCCTGGATCGAATAGAATCAATGCATCTCTGTGACAAACAAGTATAATACCTTAGAGGACAGAACCGGAGGCAACAGCCTCTGTACCAGCAGGAATGGCATAATATTTGGCATGGCCTCCCTCTCGAGGGTGACCTCTACCTCGCCGACCTTCGCCCTTAGCTGGCTGGGCAGATAGGGTAGAAGCTGGAGCTGTGATCATGGCCTGAGAACTCTGAGGAACACGTTATGGTTGAGTGGTCTGTGAATATATAACCCTACCAAGTCTGGGATAGTCCCTAACCATATGATGTTTATCACCACACTAGAAACACGCTTTGGGAGGACATTGTGGCTATGATTGGCTAGGTCCATGTCACGACCCAAACCAAATGGGCTGCGACGAGCACCCGGTGACTTACTCAATCGAGTACCCATGTAAAATATCTTTCTTATCATACAATCATGGGTAAATGTCCAGAAAACGCATCATGAGATAACAAAAATGAAACATAAGGGAATAATCAACATATGATGACCCAACATGAAATGAAAACTTATACATGTGACATAAGGGACTATAGGGCCGACATGACCATTTCTAAACTCAAAACAAAGGCTGACCAGGCCATAAAAGTATCCATGCACCTAACATCTGTCTACAAGCCTCTAAAAGTACCTAATATCATAAAGGTCGGGACACGTCCCCGCCATACCAATCAATACATATCCAAAGCATACTGACCTAATAAGCAACTCTGGATCAAGTGGAGTGCACCAACTCCTTCCGCTAAATTGATAGCCTACTTGGAGGAATATCAACCTGTTTATCGGGACCTGCGGCCATGAAACGCAGCATCCCCGGGCAAAAGGGACATCAGTACGAATAAAGTACCAAATATTTATGGCTTGGAATCATAAATAAGAACAATAATATAAAGAGAGATAAATATGATACAACCTGTAACATTTGAGTGCCTCTAGGGACTATTGACAAGAAATGCATAATACATATATATACATAACCTTTTAAGACATTTGCCTCTGTGGGCAGCATCATCATCATATCATACCCGGCCTCAAAGAGGACTAGGTAAAAACGTACCAGGCCATTATAAGGCTTGGTAGAATCGTACCTGGCCACGTAGAGCTCGGTTATACCAACTGATCATTGGTTTCACAATAGGTGTCGTACCCGATCGACTATAGCGGGGCTCAGTTGAGTAAAATAGATACATATATATAATGCATGTTCGACTCTTGGAATCACGTTCTAAACCTTTCGAGTGATGTAAGGTCTTTGTACCTTCTATTAACATTATGGACACCATCAATAAGAGCTTCACTAGGACTCAAGGATCATACATACATTCTTACAACAACTTTGTACAGAAAGAACAACATGGACAATCTTAGTTGCTAGGAGTAGAGTCATTATGAAGTAACATATCCTTTATGTTCATTTCATTTTACATCATTCCAAAATAAAGAAGAAAGTGTCTTAACATACCCTTTATATTCTTCCCAACCTAACGCTATGCAATTTCACGGCTCCTTAGTCTATAATAAGAGAAATGACACTCTCGTTATCGTTTAAGCGTAGTAACTGTTATGTATCGACCACAACCTATTTTATAATGAAACAAACAGTACCTCCCTATACATATGACTTCACACTAGTAAAAACAATCATAAACAGCCCAACCTACCCCTATCACATCATACACAACACGACAACCATAATAGTGTCAAACAATCCAAAATGTTACAACGAACGACCAACGAACAACCTTGCCATTATGTGGTGTTTATCCACACCCTTCCTCCTCTCAAATCCATAAAAATAGTTGCAAAAGATATAACCCAATACCATCACGAAACATCCCACAAAATAGTCCCACAAGTTCATCAACTCAAAAATAATTTTCCGATTTACTTAAACACGTTTCGACTTGTATTTTCTTTCAAATTAAGAAATACAACCAAAAGTATATCATTATACCTCTTATCCAATAAACCAGACATGAATTTAACTTGAAAATAAGTTCACAACCAGCCAACCATTGCACAAGAACAAACAACATACCATTTTTTCGAACTAGATAGGTCTAATCTTTACGATAGAGTTACAACTTACAAACGCATAGATGATAGAAGGATAAACATAAACTCACCTTGGAATGAGTAGAACCACAAAACATAGTCCTTCTCCGTCAAAATAAAGTCCTCCAATGCAGCTACATGAAGAAGAAATAGAAACTAATACGATGTACGAGGTTTTCGACAGTAGAATCACATCGTAGCATAAAAAATAACCTAAGGTTTGTACGGGATTTTTTTGGGAGGAGTTGCAGGGGTTCAATTTGTTTTTCTTGGTCTGAAAGAAATGAGCTTAATAGACCTTATAAGAACCCTCTTGACGACTTTGGGGCTTTTAATTGAGGCATCACCTTTTGGCAAGTAGGCAATGCACCTACTTATCACCTACTAGATGTGCAGTCTCGCGAAAATGTGAATATCTATATATTCCGAGATTGTATTCATAAACGGTTTAATACATTGGAAACTAGACTCATAAATGTTCAATTTTATATGTAGAGAATCCCATGATTCAAATTCGTTTGGTAGAAAAGCTCAGCTACATTTAACCTAAGTTTCAACTCATTTTTGAATGTAACTTGTGATGATCTTTTCCAACTTTTGTTCCACAACTTGCTTGACTTTAAAACATAACACACGACTATCATACAACAAAAATAACTCATAACATAACCTCCTCATCATGTTAATTACCCTTTTCTCACCCCAAAAGTATATGTTATAACATTTCAAACTTGTCGACATTTGATGGAACTTATTTTCTTTAATTTGTTTAGCATCTTAGCTTTCCAACCCTTTGGTACTCATTATTCATGATCTTATAGATTTTTAACCTCCATTATAAAATTATTAACTTACTTTACGTACTTTTAAAGTTTATCTCATTTCTGAGCTTACATCAATTGACTTATAGATACTCTACATTACAAAAACATGGGGTGTAACAGGCCAGGTCTGCTGGACTAGCCTCTGATAGCACAATGCAGGAGGCACGCTAGACTTTGGAGGTGCATAGTAAGGATCCTGAATTCTAGGAGGAGCTAGAGTACTGCTAGCAGTGGGAAAAGCTGAATGTATGGGGCGACCCATATAACCCCTACCATTTCGACCTGCTCTTGGAGTACGAGCACCAAAGTAGTGGCCTGACTCTCGAGACCTCTTGGACTCTCGATCTCTAGCGAGCATACCATCGATCCTCCTGGAAATTCTCACTACCTACAGATAAGGAATGTCCATCTCCAACTCTCGACCCATGCTAGATCTGATGGGTGGGATAATACCCTCAATGAACCAGCAAACCCTCTCGCAAATAATAGCAACAAAGATTGGTGCATTCCTAGCCAATTTGGTGTAACAGATAGCATACTCTGAAACTGTCATAGCACCCTAGCGCAAATGCTCAAACTCTACGTGTCATGCATACTTGAGGCTCTGAGGAACAAACTCTCTCAGGAACATATCTGAGAATTGAATCCAGGTCATTGAAGCAACGTCGTCTAGACTGTCTATCTTGTAGAAAATTATTCTATGCATGATATGTGTGCTTTGGTTGTATTAGCATGATTTTCAGGTATAGGTTTTGATGAATGACAAACAATGAAGTCAAGTGTCAAACAGCGTTATTATATGACAAACAATCAAGATTGAATGCCGAGAAGCATATTGATGAATGGATTGCATAGACAAGCCAAAGACGAGCTCAAAAGTTCAAGACCGAAGACCCAAGGCGTACGTCGTTAGGTAGAACCAATGTAAGAGCAACGTTTAAGTTATCTCGTCTTTTGGATCAACATAGGTCATCATAAATATGCATAAAATCATTTTATCAAATCATATTTATCATAAACATATTTCAAATACTTCAAACAAAATGATTTTAACGTTTTCATTTTTAACCAAAATGATTTTTGAAGTAAGTTTTCAATTCTGGACAGCATAGCTAGATAATCGATTATCCATATGCTGATAATCGATTATGTTGAATTTCCAGATTAAACTGGAAATTCCGCAAGGCAGAATAATCAATTATCTAAAAGAGCATAATCGATTATTCTCTGACCGTTGCCAATGTTTTTGAACGACAGGCAGATAATCGATTATCAAAATCCAATAATCGATTATCTAGCATAAAATCAACTTCTGATTTTTGAACGTTAAAGCCAATAATTGGTATATCAAAATCCAATAAACGATTATCTTGCATAAAATCAGCATAATTGATTGTCAACTAAGCAACGGACATACAACTTATAACACCTATAAATAGAGGTCTTTTGAGCTGATTTGAAACACACAACACCTCTCATTATTCATATACATATTGATATCATTTGTGCATCATTATAGAGCTTTTGTTGAGCCATTTGAGAGACAACTTTGAGTTGTTCATAGAGCTTATTTTGTATCTCTTTATCTACTCTTATTAGAGAGTTCTTTTTGTAAAAGAGAAAGGTGTTTGAGAAGACCATATCTTCTCATTGATTGTCGGGTTTGCTAAGTACCCTCAATCTTAGTGTGTGAAGTCTTGTGGTGCGGTATCCACGAGCGAGGTGAAGTCTTGTGGTGCGGTATCCATGAGCAAGGTGAAGTCTTGAGGTGAGGTATCCTCGAGCAAGTTGAAGTCTTGTAGAGTGTACATCTACGAGCAAGTGTAACGGTTTATTAGGCACCCGTAAGCTTAACGGAGTTAGTGGAAACTCGAGAGAGTCTCTTGGGGACTGGACTAACCACACGTTTTGGTGAACCAGTATAAATTTGGTGTGTCCTTTCCTTAATCTTTTAATTACTGCATTTACTTTACTCCTGCAATTTTAATTCCGCAATATTTCTCAATATTCTCGTGCCGCACTATTCACCCCCCCTCTTGTGACGGGCATAAATCCTAGCAATTGGTATCAGAGCCTAACTCTCTGAAAGCCTTAACCGGTTGAGAGAACGATATATATATTTTTTGTTGAGAATATTGAACGCAGGAATGACGAGCGAAGGACACTCCACCAATAGGCCTCCACTATTGACGGAACAAATTACACATATTGGAAAGAGCGGATGAGAATCTTCATCCAATCAAATAACTTTCGGTTGTGGCAAATCATCAAGAACGGTGAACAAATGCCAACAAAGAAAGTTGGGGAAACCACGGTTCCAAAGGAGGAAGATGAATATGATGCCGAGGACGTCAAGAAAGTTGAAAATAACGCAAAGGCCGTCAACTTATTATATTGTGCGGTGAATCCGGATGACTATCGGAAGATTTGTTGCTGCACAACCGCCAAGGAGATGTGGGATAAACTCGAGATCACATATGAAGGTACGTCTCAAGTCCGAGAATCAAAAGTTGATTTTCTAACACATGAATATGAACTATTTAGAATGAGGGAAAATGAAAGCATCGATATTATGTTCGAACGATTCTCAATGATCATCAACGATCTCCATGCTCTCGGAAAAGTATATTCGAACAAAGATCTAGTTCGAAAAATCTTGCGGAGTCTCACTCCCGAATGGCGTTCCAAAGCCAATGCCATCCAAGAGTCGATGGGAATCACGGACGTCACAATTGATGGACTAAGAGGTAACCTCAAAACTTATGAAAGCACAATTCTTAATCCTTATCTTGGAAATAAAGTTCCAGGTATTGCCTTCAAAGCCTCATCCTCTAAAAGAGAAGAGGTAAGTGATCCAGATAGCGATGATGATAATATTTCCAATGCCTTGATCAAAAAGTTTTATAAGTTTATGAAAAAGGAAATAAAGAAGGAAGAACCAAGTCCTTCATGCCATAAGTGTGGAAAACTTGGCCACACCGAGTCATATTGTCCAAAACCCAAGGACAAGAAAAAGAAGAAACACCAAAGGCGCATGACATGGGATTCGGACAGCTCGGGCGATGAAACTGCCGCATTATGCCTCATGGCCAACGAGGAAGAAGAGGTAAGTACTCCTAACTCTCACTCTTATGAAGAATTACAAGAAGCTTTTCAAGAATTATATGATGAATTGAAAAAGTCTTCAAAAATCTCCAAAGAGGCCAAGGCTAAAATTAAAATTTTAGAAGAGAAAAATAAATTTTTGGAAAATGACAATATTGATCTTAGAAATAAAATTAAGGAGATGAATGAAGCCTCTTCAATTGATCAAAGTTCCAATTGTTCTTCTTGTAGTTCTTTGAAAATAGAGAACATAGAACTTAGGAACACACTAGAAAAACGTAGTGTAGATGATCCTAAAACAAGTGAAGAAATTAAGAAGAATATTAGAAAGGATGATAGAAATGAGGTTGGACCACCTAGAAATAATTCTAGGAACTTCACTAATGAGTCTAAAATTAATCATTTTAGGCCACCTAGAAAAGACTCTAGGAATTTTGGTAATGAGTCTAAAATGAATCATTTTAGACCACCTAGAAACAACTCTAGGAATCGCAATAACGACTTTAGATCACCTAGAACGTTTTTGGCTCAACCAAGACATATGCACAACCCGAATGTTATATGTCATTATTGCAACCGGGTAGGACACATAGCACCCGTATGTTTTGCAAAACATAGGGATTTATCTTTGAGCTATGATTATTATTTGCCTAACCCCCAAGGACCCAAAAGTGCTTGGGTACGTAAAACCTATTTTTAGGTACGTTTGCAGGTGTGCTTGAAGACTACAATATCGTAGTAGATGCACCAAGCACGAAACCTTATTGCATCGAGGGGGAATATCGGTTAGTTATCATATTTTTGATAAAAACGTAATAGCTGATATGTGTTAACAATTAATATATCTTTGTTAACAATTGATATTAATTATTTTTGTTGATTCATGTTTTGATAACTTTTATCTTGAATAACAATTGGTATCAATTATTTTTGTTAAAAATAATAATTGATTCATATTTTGATGAATATTATTTTTGGTTTGAATAACAGTTGATATATTCTTAAAAAATAAATGATTCGTGTTTTTAATACAACTATTGGTTTGTTAAAAATTAACTTTTGATATGTTCTTAAGCAATATGATTTGCGAAAAATAACCGTTATTATGGTTGTTATGTTTTTACTAACATTTGGTATTATTTCATGTTGGTATGATTGTTTAAATATCGTCAATGTATATTCCTCATTGTATTTCCTATTTTATTCTTGACACTAACTATTGATATACCCAAAAGGGGGAAGTGTCGAAAGGGGAAAGTAGCCTTTGCATACTCTATTTTTGCTAATGCCAAACAGGGGGAAGAGTTTAGGCGATATGCATCAAATAAGGGGGAATGTATCTACGTTATAGTATGCCTTATTTGAGGGGGAATTATCATTAAGGGGAATCGTTTGCATGAATTGTATGTTGAGATATAGCATGAATTTAGGGGGAATCCGATATGCATATCTCCTGTTGTTTGTCATTATCAAAAAGGGGGAAATTGTAGAAAACCATTCTATCCATGATATGTGTGCTTTGGTTGTATTAGCATGATTTTCAGGTATAGGTTTTGATGAATGACAAACAATGAAGTCAAGTGTCAAACAACGTTATTATATGACAAACAATCAAGATTGAATGCCGAGAAGCATATTGATGAATGGATTGCATAGACAAGCCAAAGACGAGCTCAAAAGTTCAAGACCGAAGACCCAAGGCGTAGGTCGTTAGGTAGAACCAATGTAAGAGCAACGTTTAAGTTATCTCGTCTTTTGGCTCAACATAGGTCATCATAAATATGCATAAAATCATTTTATCAAATCATATTTATCATAAACATATTTCAAATACTTCAAACAAAATGATTTTAACGTTTTCATTTTTAACCAAAATGGTTTTTGAAGTAAGTTTTCAATTCTGGACAGCATAGCCAGATAATCGATTATCCATATGCTGATAATCGATTATGCTGAATTTCCAGATTAAACTGGAAATTCCGCAAGGCAGAATAATCGATTATCTAAAAGAGCATAATCGATTATTCTCTGACCGTTGCCAATGTTTTTGTACGACATGCAGATAATCGATTATCAAAATCCAATAATCGATTATCTAGCATAAAATCAGCTTCTGATTTTTGAACGTTAAAGCCAATAATCGATTATCAAAATCCAATAAGCGATTATCTTGCATAAAATCAGCATAATTGATTGTCAATTAAGCAACGGACATACAACTTATAACACCTATAAATAGAGGTCTTTTGAGCTGATTTGAAACACACAACACCTCTCATTATTCATATACATATTGATATCATTTGTGCATCATTATAGAGCTTTTGTTGAGCCATTTGAGAGACAACTTTGAGTTGTTCATAGAGCTTATTTTGTATCTCTTTATCTACTCTTATTAGAGAGTTCTTGTTGTAAAAGAGAAAGGTGTTTGAGAAGACCATATCTTCTCATTGATTGTCGGGTTTGCTAAGTACCCTCAATCTTAGTGTGTGAAGTCTTGTGGTGCGGTATCCACGAGCGAGGTGAAGTCTTGTGCTGCGGTGTCCACGAGCAAGGTGAAGTCTTGAGGTGAGGTATCCTCGAGCAAGTTGAAGTCTTGTAGAGTGTACATCTACGAGCAAGTGTAACGGTTTGTTAGGCACCCGTAAGCTTAACGGAGTTAGTGGAAACTCGAGAGAGTCTCTCGGGGACTGGACTAACCACACGTTGTGGTGAACCAGTATAAATTCGGTGTGTCCTTTCCTTAATCTTTTAATCACTGCATTTACTTTACTCCTTCAATTTTAATTCCGCAATATTTATCAATATTCTCGTGCCGCACTATTCACCCCCCCTCTTGTGACGGGCATAAATCCTAACATATCTCATATGTGCGCCACCAATCATAAGCAGCTCCCCAAAGCTTTAAGGTAGTAAATAAAACGCCGCTAGATCCGGCTATTCCCATAGTGAGAAGAATGTGGTAGCACTCCTATAGAAACTGCAAGGCATCATCAGATGCTAGTCCACTAAAAATTGGAGGAACGTACTTCTTGAATATCTAAAAACCTCTGGTGCTCATCCTTAGAAGTAGCTGCCCCATCCTCAGATTACACTAGTACTGCAGGCTGTAGAGGAATAATCTCTGGGACCTACTCAACATGCAGTCACTACTCAGGAGTGCGGCGGGCGGGAGTCTGGGCTCCTCCCCCGCCTTGTAATGTGGCTGCAGCAAGGGGAAGTAACCCTTCCTGAGCCAAGCTGGTGTACATAGACATGAACTAAGCTAACATCTCCTGAAAGGCTGGAGTAGTAGTGGAAGTAGGCATGTCAGGTGCCTGAACTCCGGTTGGATATGCTGGAGGTACCTCAGCGGCAGCTCGCGCAGGTGCTCTAGTTGCACCACGTGGGCGTCCACGGCCTCTACCCCGTCCCCGGCCTCTGATGGCTGCAGTACGGGGTGCGGGTGCCTGATCGTCCCGAGTAGCACATGTCCTCATCATCTGTGAGAGAATAGAAGACAAAAGTTTAGAACTGTGATGTCAAAATATTGCACGACTAGGAAATCAAATGAACTGATGATTTTTCTTAACAGTTACATAACCTCTCGTAGATAAGTACACACATCTCTGTACCGATCAGCGAGACTCTAATATACCGGCCTGTGTTCTGTGACTCCAATGAACCTAGAGCTCTAACATCAACAAGTCACGACCCCAATTCATCCTTCATGAACATGTCATGACAGCACCTAGCCTCCGCGACTAGGTAAGCCTAACAATGCGGAAACAAATTGAAACTTTGCGGAAATATAAACTTAAATCGTAAATTTAAAACAAAAGAAGCGAAATGTAAAATTCCACTCAGCATATACAGCATAATAACTCAACTCCTACAAATCTTTCCCAAAATCTGGAAACTCACGGGAATACAAGACAGAAGAAGTAATGTAAATGCTCCAATCTCCAGAAATGTCTACAACAAGAGTACAATAGAAGGCTAACTACTACAGATAGAGTAAAGAAGGAGAATTCGGTCTGCAGACATGGCAGATGTACCTCGACGTCTCCGTAGTTCTCCCTGCATCAAGGATAGTGCACCTGGGTGGAGATAACTGGATCTGCACATAAAAATCATGCACAGAAGGGCATGAGTACACCATAGCAGTACTCAGTAAGTGCGAAGCCTATCCTCGGTCAGGTAGTGACAAGGAAAGTTAGGGCCCTATTGAGATAAAATATAATAATAAGCCGCTTAATAGTATGAAGTAAACAGAAATAATGAATAATAGTATGAAGTAAGACAAGTTATACAAACCAACAATAACACGTAGAAAATAAGGTAACAAAAAGTAAAACATCTCAATATCAGTACCAACAATGAGGATCTCCTACGATATCGTCATGTAGTCCATTTCATCAACTGTCCGAGGAGCTCCCGGGATACCATCCCGTAATCCAACATATGTGCATATATGAAGGATCTCCCGGGATACCTTCCCATAGTCGAACTATCAACGTGTGGGGGATCTACCGAGAGTCTAACATGTAGTCCCAAAGTATATATACAAGGGGAGAGCTATCGGAATCCCACATCCGTAGTCCCAATGTAAATTCACAACCACAACAAGAAGGTACTCAGAAATGAAGTACATAAATAATACAAGAACATGTAGTACTAGCCTAATATGCTTCACGTAGTAAAGTCAAGGAAACTTAAGCAAATAGGCAATTTAAATAAACTAAACATATTTTTCTAATCTAACACAGGGTATAATTGCAAATAGAATAAAGAAAATACGAAGAAACTCAGTCTCAATATCATAAGTAAAAATCGGGTTTTCATTCAACTAGCTCAAGAACGTGCTCGTCACCTCATGTACAAGGCATTCTATTACCAAATATCATATCCTAAGGGGAAAGGTCCCCCACACAATGTTAGACAAGCCACTTACCTCAAACTGACTCAAAAATTAACAGGAAACCATGCCTTTGCCACGAGTATCCGACTCCAAATAGCCCAAATCTATTCAATTCAATTACATATCATAAATAACATTGCAAGAAACCAATTCTACTATTTAATTCAAAGAAAAGGGGAGAAATTATATCAAATAACTAAAATTCCCCTCAGGACAACATCTTGGAATTACATAATTTTTACATTTTCATAATCGTCGTACTCTCACGAGTCTAACCATATAAAAATCTCTCAAATCGGAGGTCAAACACCCACTCAAAACTTAATAGTTTGGTCTATGAAGTTTTCCCCAATTTTCATTCAAAAATCTGAAATTAGGATGAATTTGTGATCATATTAGTAGGCTTTAAGCATAAGGGAGAATAGCATCATTACCCAATACTTGCCCTCGAAAAACCTTCAAAATTTCTTCCAAATCCTAGCTCCCAAGCTTATATTTTGATAAAAATGGCTAACCCTCGGTTTTGAATTGTTTTTAACTGTTCAGAAATTTAATACATCGTGAACGCGTAGGTGATATCGCATTTTCGGGGAAGTAAAATAGGAGTTGCAAAAAATTACCTTCGTGATAACGAGGGGAAGAGCGCGAAAGCGAAGGCCTGTGGTCACGAAACTATGCGAACGCAATGTCTGAAATGTGAACGCGATGAAGACAAATAGCAAGGTCCAAAAGTTACAATACGCAAATACTTGAGCGAGTTCACGAACTCGTGAGAGTGTTCACGAATGCAAAGAATGGACCAGTGTAGCTACGTGAATGCGTGACAGCTTTCGCGAATGCAATAGGGAAGTATGATGGGCTTCGCAAACGCAAAAGGGATTATGCGAATGCGAAGAGAAAAATTTCAGGTGGTCACAATAAGCCTTTGTGAATGCGAAGGGTAGCTCGCGAACGTGATAGAGGTATACCAGATTTAGCAACAGCAGTTCAAGAATAGGAGGAATTGGCCCGTTGAGCATCCGAACCACACCCGAGGCCCCCGGGACCTCAACCAAACCTATGTCATATCCCATAACATCATTCAAACTTTTACCAATTATTAAACAACCTAAGACAATGCCAGAAACTTGATTTAATCAAGGATTTGAGCTTAAGAACTTCAAATTTCATCAAAATACGCTTTCGATCAAAAACCTAACCAAAACATGTCGAATGACCTGAAATTATGCACACACATCTCAAACAACATGGCGGAGCTACTGCAACTTCTAGAATTTAATTCCGACCCTCGGATCAAAAACACACTATCAGATGGAAACTTTAAAAATTCAAACTTCGGTGTTTCAAGCCTAACAGAGCTACTGACTTCCAAAATGCATTATGAACAGGCTCCCAACCTCAAAAGCACCTAACGGAGCTAACGAAACAATCGTATTTCCATTCTGAGGTCGTCTTCATGCTGTGCTAATGATGGACAACTTTCCAATACTTAAGCTCTCAATTAGGAACTAAGTGTCCCAAAAACTCTCCGAAACCCAATATTGAACATCCCGGTAAACCAAAATAGTAGAAATGAACTTAGGGAAAGCAGTTAATAGGGGATCGAGGCATTAATTCTTAAGACGACCGACCGGGTTGTCACATTGAGTGTTGGCCAGTCAAGATCGCTCATTTCAAGAAGGTGAAGGTAGTTCAGATAAGGATATTGAGATGGACGTGCGGGAACACCAGGTTATGTAGGATAAGAAATGAGGTTAATCGCGACAAGGTGGGTGTGACCCCTATTAAGGACAAGATGCAGGAAGTGTGGCTTATGTGGTTTGGCCATGTGAGGAGGAGGAGCACAGACGCTCCGGTGAGGAAGTGTGAGAGGTTGACATTGGAGGGCCTGAAGAAGTAGAAGTAGGCTAAAGAAGAGGCGGAAAGAGGTATTTAGGCAAGACGTGGTGCAGCATCAGCTGACCAAGGACATGACTCTTGATAGGAAGGTATGAAGGTCGATGACTAAGGTAGTAGAATAGGTAGTCCAGAGTTTCCATAACAGTAGTATTTGCATGCAGTCTCGCTTCCTGTTGGTAGTAGGTTTTTATGTATAGGTTTTTTCTTTCATTGTTGATCATCTTATCGTTTTGTTGTTTTTATTCTTCTTTTATATGGCTTTTTAGTACTGTCCTTTCTTATCTATATTCTTACTAATGTGGTACTTATGTTTTCCTGAGCCGATGGTGTATTGGAAACAACCTCTCTATCCTCACAAGTTAGGGATAAGGTCTGCATACACACTATCCTCCCCAGATCTCACGGAGTGGGATAATAATGGGTATGTTTTTGTTGTTGTTTTCATTTATTTTGTTAACTTGATTGTAAAGTTGAAACTACTCCATATAAACACCTTAAGATTTACTGTTTTGGTTTTTAATTGTTTTATAACGAGATAGAGAACTCATCTATAATAAGATAGCAAGAAAATATATCAACTACTAGTTAATTAGTGGAAATGCAATAGAGGATTATATAATATACTATGAGAAGCTTGATGTATGCATACCATGCTTACCACTATCCTTTATAATTTGTTTTAATCAACGATTTCCTTTTCTATATCTAGGGAAATCCTAGGATATGTTCTCGGATATGAATATGGACATTTATTAAATAAACAATTTTAAATGAAAACTTTCAAGAAATATTTTATATATTTAGGCAGGGCTTTAAGAGATTTGTGGCAAACGTGATATACTCATTAATACCAAATGACCCCTCATAGTGGAAGGAAGAGATTATTATTCCTCAAAATGTCCTTAAATGTCCTAATTCGAAGTCAAATATTCAGATGTTCCAGGCATTTTCACTAATAAAGCAAAAGCAAAAGTCTTATATCTCTATATTTTATTAGAAAAAGTATAACTTGA
The DNA here is from genome assembly GCA_034376525.1 of Nicotiana benthamiana. Taxonomy (NCBI): domain Eukaryota; kingdom Viridiplantae; phylum Streptophyta; class Magnoliopsida; order Solanales; family Solanaceae; genus Nicotiana; species Nicotiana benthamiana. The sequence continues at coordinate 91,331,811 of CM067335.1, forward strand.
ATTGATCTGATTAATTAGTTGAATACATATATTGATTGTAAACTATTATCTTAAAGAAATGTCTAAGATTAACAACGGAACTTTCAAATATTGAATTTACAGAATATTATGTGGTGATTAAGGAAAATATTGGAACAGTTCATTTCAAACGAGACAAAGATATCTTTTTCCTTTTATTTTTGGGGGTGGTGGTCATGAGACAAGGGTACTTCAAAAGAATTTTTACATCCGTATGCCTTATAGAAAATTATATTGCCCTCAATGTTTAAGGTTTGATATAATTACATATGATATACTTAATTACCAATTATATACTATTAGTAGTTTTTAAGGGTATTAATTACACTCATAATTTAATGGTACTGTATATTCATTCTAATACCACTCCCCCCACGTTTTGTCTCTCCAATTACCATACTTTCCTACGTTTCCCTCCCACGCCCACGATTTCTGTATCAAAATCACATTATTTCTTCCATAGCCAAGACATTGAATTAAAATTTGGATTTTCAAAAGATATTGTTTGTTTGGATTGGATGTTGTTCCACAGAATAGAGAATTCTCTCTCTATCTCGCAATCCCAAATTTCAGTGATACAAGAGGAAAGGAAAGGAGAACAGCAATTCTACCATTGTCAGCCATTAAAAAGCTTTGAAGCTTTGAATTCTAATTTGGATTTTCAAAAATCAATATTTGTTTGGATTGGTATTATTGTAAATAATTGAAAATATAATTTGGAGTTTCTATGTTAATTTTGGGCGGTTTTAGTGAAGATTAGACTTGGTTTAGGTTGAATTTAGGATTGAAACTCGAAGAAGAAGAAGAAGACATGACATACATTATATTGCAGAAATTGTAGATAAATTGTAAAACTATTGCAGACTGTTGTTTATTTATTTTTGTGTTAAAATTTTTTATGGGAGCTTCTTAGTCCACTTCGTCTATTTTGGAGCTAACTTGTGCAGAGGAGAAGATATTTTGTAAGTTGTATATTATCACGACCAAACCCTGAACCCGGTCGTGATGGCGCATCTTGTGAAGATAAGGCCAACCAAACCAATACAGAACTCCTCTTTTAAGTAGTTATTTGCCATGAAACAATTTTAAAACATGATATGTTATCAATAATTCCCGGAAGTAAAGATAATGATAAAAGAAACCATCCCAACACACCCAAAATCTGGGTATCACAAGTAATGAGAAACCAATGACCTGAATACAAGTCTACTAAATACGAAGTCATGTACAATAGTTTGAAGAACATAGAAATAATACGATAAGGCAGGCACGGGAGCTGCTGACGCCAACAGCTACCTCGTATTCTCCGAAAACGTCGTCTGGACTGGAGGATCAGCACTCAGGCGTGGAGTCTGCTATGCTAGAATCTGCACATACGGTGCAGGGACTAATATGAGAACTCTGACCCAGTGAGTAATAATTATAAATAAATGGCTGAAAGCAAGAAAGCACGTAAAAACACAAAGCATTCTACACCAAAGCAGTAAAATCACTTAAAACAGTAAATCAGTTAAGAAATCAAGTAAAACCCCTTTTAAACAAGTGAAACGGGTAATTTGGAAGGTAAATAACAAGTAGAAATCCTCCCCTCAGGCACAGTATCAATTACTCATAATAGTATCAGCCCCTCGGGCTCACTCTCAGAACAATATCAGCCCCTCGAGCTCAATCTCATATCACAATGGATACTCGCGCTCAATGTGGGTGTGAAGACTCTGGAGGGGCCCTTTATGGCCCAAGCGTTATACAATCCACCTCGTGGTATCAACTCTTGGCTCTCGGCCTCACATCACTCAAGCCACCTCGTGGCGTTTAAATATATCTATGACGACCCGGCCGATCGTCTTAATAATTAATGCCTTGATTCCCCATTAACTGCTTCCCCTAAGTTTATTTGTGATATTTTGGTTTGTCAAGACATTAGATGTTGGGTTTCAGAGTGTTTTGGGACATTTGGTCCCTAAATGAGAGCTTAAGTGTTGGAAAGTTGTCCATAGTTAGAATAGCGTGAAGACAACCTCGAAATAGAAATCTGATGGTATTGTTAGCTCCATTAGGTGATTTCAAGGTTGGGAGGATGTCCGAAATGCATTTTAATAGTCCATAGATCATTTAGGCTTGAAATGCTGAAGTTTGAATTTTTGAAATTTCCGATCCGATAGTGATTTTTTCATCTGTTAGTCATAATGGAATTTCGGAAGTTGCAATAGCTTTGTGTTGTTGTTTGGGATATGCGTGAAACATTTCAGGTCATTCGGACGTGATTTGGTTAGATTTTTTATTGAATGTGTTTTTTTATTAAATTGAGTAGGGTATTAGGTGTTATTGGTACTTTTGATTGAGGTTTTGGGGGCATCGGGATGATTTCGGATGGTTGATGGGAAGGTTGTTGAAGTGTTTCAGCAGCTAAAGCCTTTTGCTTCTGGTATTTTCGCTTCTGCATCTTGGGTATCACAGAAGCGGCTTCGGAAACGCAGATGCGAGTTTGGGCAAGTTTTCAGGCTCCACATATCTAGTGGAAATTCGGCAAAAGCGGATACGCATATGTGAGTTTAGGACTACAGAAGCAAAATTTCTGGATTTTAATGAAATCGCCGAAGCGGCTCAATTTCCGCGGAAGCGGGACCCCAGGAGTGGTCTCTTGATCGTAGAAGCAGAAATCACTAGAGTAAAATATGAAATTCGAGGGTTTTGTTTCAAAAGTTGGAAAATCAAATTGGAGCTCGAGAGAGGGCGATTCTGAGTGGGCTTTGAAGAGATGATCATTGGGTAACTTTTTCTTAATCCTTTTTGGTTATATTCCATCAATGCATAGTTAAATCGATCATTTAAATTTTAATTGAGGATCAAAATTGGGAAATTTTGGAAGAAATTTCTTGGGCTGAAATTCAAAGTTTTGAGCAGGTTTTTTATATCTGATTTGGGATATTTTTATATGGTTAGACTCGTGAGAGTACGAGGGTTATGAAAATATGAAATTTACCCAGTTCTGAGATGTTTGTCTGAGGGACGTTTTGGTCAGTTTGCATAATTTTGCGTCGTAGCTACGAATTAAATTGTGAAATCAATTGGTTGAGATATTATTTATAATATATAATTTAATTGAATAGATTTGAGCCATTTGGAGTCGGATACTCGTGGAAAAGGCGTAGTTTCTAGTTGAGTTTAGTGGCGATTCGAGGTAAGTGGCTTGTCTAACCTTGTGTGGGGGACCTCTCCCCTTAGGACATGATATATTATATTTGAATGCCTCATACGTGAGGTGTCGAGCGTGTACTTGAGCTAATTTTTGAAAATCCGTTTCTACTTGTAGTATTTAAATTGAGTTTCCTGCTTACTTGTTTATTTCAATTTGTAAGTTTAACCCATGTTTGCTTAGAGAAGTATGTTTAGTTGACTTGATTGATTATTTATTTAAATAGTATTATTTGTACTCTGTGACGCATGTTAGGATAGAATTTACTATTACTTGTTCTGATTTAAGCATTATTCTGATATTTTGAGTTGTTATTGTGTGTTTAAATTTGGGATGACAGGACGGCATCCTAGAAGATCCCATGCACGTGTTATGTTCTGGACTACGAGTGCTGGATACCAAGAGATCCCTAGCACGGATGTTATATAAATATTGGGGATACCAAGAGATCCCTGGAACAGATGTTATATATATATTGAGGATACCAAGATATCCTTCGTGTATAAGAAGATGATACCAAAAGATCCTCGGGATACCAAGATATCCCCGGTTACTATCCGTGTTGTGAGCAGTATTCCCTTGATTTGTCTGGTTTTCTGTTTTGTATTACTGTTTTTCCTTATTTATCTAGATTAGATTTTTGCTGTAGACTTCATTTAAACTATTTTTGTTATCTTATTATTTAATATTTTATCTCAGTAGGGCCCTGACCTTCCTCGTCACTACCCAACCGAGGTTAGGCTTGGCATTTACTGAGTACCGATATGGTATACTAATGCTCTTTTTGTGCATTTTTTTCATGTGTAAATCCAGGTACCTCCACCCAAGCATGTTATCCCCGAGGCGGAGATATCTAGCTGAGACTTCGAGGCACATCTGCCGCATCCGCAAACCAGGAGTGTCTATCTTATTCCAGCATTTAGTAGATAGATTTTCCTTTCTTTCAGTTGTTTTAGACATTCTGGAGTTAGAGCAGTATATTACGTTTCCATTAGCTGTGTTGCCCATGAGTTTTCGGGTTTTGGGATATTGTTATAAATTTTTGTGATGTTGAGTTGTATATGCCGAACGACACTTATATATAGTTTTCTCTTAGCTGTTAATTTTAAGTTTTTTGCTTCCGCAAGTTATTTAATTTCCGTATTTGTTAGGCATACCTAGTCGTAAGAAGTAGGTTCCATCACAACATGTTCATGGACGGCGAACTGGGGTCATGACAGTATCTCAGGCCCTCGACCTCATATCACTTTGTGTATCCTCACATATGGCCCTCGGATGCACTTTGTCCGAAAATCATTACAAGCCCCTCGGGCATTAGTAAATAGTATCTCTCTGCCTAAAACATCATATAGAAATATCATTTAAGTCTCAAAACTGAGCAAAAGTGGCTGAGTTATAAAACAGTGGAAAACAATAGGACTGAGTTCAAGTAATATGTAAAAATAGTGAGGAAACAGTGATAAAGGGATCGAATAGTTGGCACAAAGCCCAAATCATGATGATAAAAAATACGTTTCGGTAAAATATGCGGTAAAATCATCAATCGGGATTGACCAAGTCACAAACCCCAATAGTAAACGACCCCGCTCTCATCATCAAACGCGTGTATCACCTAGCACTACGATGTGCAATTCTGGGTTTCTAACCTTCATAATATAATTTGCAATCATTACTCACCTTGAATCAGTTACAGCTCTAGCTTGCGATGCCATTGCCCCTCGAATCGGCCTCTACGCGTGTCGAATCTATCCAAAATCGGAACGAATACACCACAATATGCTAAGAGAACAAAGCCCAAGCGAAAACAATCGAAAATCCCGAAATTAGCAAAACCCAAGCCCTGATCCCACTTCTCAAAACTCAGAAAATTTCACATCATTGGGTTCCTTATACTACCACGAGTTCATACATATCAAAAATACAAGAATTTGAGTTTAATTGACCCCTCAAATCCTTAATTTAAGCCCTCTAAAACTCAAGCCCTAAACATCCATGTTCAGTCCATTGAGTCCTTAATTTTCAGTCCTAATCCATGAAATATTACCATTAAAGTGTGTTTTAGATCCTAAATCCTTACCTTATCGAAGTTCTCTTGAAATCTCCCTCCATAATCCCTCAATCCAAAATTATAAATGGTTAAACCCTTCACAAATCGCGAAGAAAAACATATATACATTCTGCCCAATGGATTTCGCATCTGCCACACCTTCACGGCATCTGCGGTACCGCATCTTGCAGTCTAACCAGCTGCATTTGCAGTTTCTCATTAAAAATCCAAACGTCGCTTCTGCGGTAGAACTCCCGCATCTGCGTTGATCCAACTCATGTAACGACCCGACCGGTCATTTTGAACTTTTTCACTTTGATCGTCAGCTCTGGGGTATGACTTGCCCCGTGTAGTGAACAATGACTTATGTTAATCGTGGATTTTAGTTTTCAAGGTAATCGAAATGAAATTTTAAAGGTCTAACCATGATTTGACTTATTTGTATATGACTTTTTATGGTTTGGTTAGGTTCGGGAGGTGATTTATGACTTAGGAGCGCGATCGGATTGTGTTTTGGAGGTCCGTATCTAATTTAAGCTTGAAATGTCGAAAGTCGAATGTTTGAAGTTTCCAGTCCGATAGTGAGATTTTATCTAAGTGTCATAATGGAATTCCAAAAGTTAAAATAGCTCTGTAGTGTTGAATATGACATTCTTGCAAAATTTCAGGTCATTCGAACGAGATTTGATAGACTTTTTGATCGAAAACATAATTTAAGAGTTATTGGAGTTCTTAGGCTTGGATTCAATGTTAAATTGGTGATTTGATGTTTTTGTGAGTGTCTCGAGGTTCTGAACAAGTTTGAATGATGTCATGGGATGTGTTGATACAATTGGTTTGGAGTCTCGGGGATACGCGTGAGTTCCGGGTAAGTTTTGGGATGTTTTAGGCCAAATATCATAGTTGTAGTAGGTCAAGAAGGGTTACAGGACTTGGAACTCACCAGCATGGTCCGCACAAAATGAAGTGTGTCCGCGGTGAGTGTTTTTCATACCGCACAAAATGGTGTGCGGTCGTGGTGAAGAACATTTCGATGGTCCTATTTTGGAAGCACATATCTTTTGATCCACGAGGAACTTTAAGATGAGTTAAAAATTAAAGCTGTAGCCCTTCGTGTCTCGTTTTCAGAAATATAAATACATTGCAATTTGGACATTTGTGGTGAAAGTTATGGAAAAAATACTAAAGCCTATCACTGTAGAGGAAATATGTGCGGCCGCGGTCATTTTTGTGTGGACCGCACTGGTTTTGTGCGGACCGTGGTCATTTTTGTGCGGTTCACGGAGGTGGATATCTAAGGGGTACTCTATAAATATGAGTTTTTGGGTTTTATTTGATATTTTTACCTATGGAGCTTGGATTTTGGCGATGTTTCTAGGGTTTTTCAAGAAATTCATCGGGGTAAGTGATTCTAACTCAGCTTTGGCTATAATACATGAATCTATCATTGAATTCATCATTTAATTCGTGAGTTGAGATGGAATTCGGGAAGAAAAGTTTTGGAATCTTCCAAAAATACAAAATGAAAATTTGAAAGACCAAGTGGTACCAAAATTGGATACTATTGGTATATATGAACTCGTGGAGTGATAACCCATTAATGTGAAAATTTCTGAGTTTCGAGAAGTGGGCCTGGGGCTCAGGTTTTGGTAATTTATGGATTTGTGTTCGATATTGATTATTTTTGCTGGGGCATTGTCCCCTTAGCATATTGTGATATATTCGTTCTGATTTGCATAGATTCAACACGCGTGAAGGCCAATTTGAGGGGCAAAGGCGTCGCGAGCTAGAGATTTCTCCGGTTCAAGGCAGGTAATGATTGTAAATACTACCCTGGGGGTTTGAAACCCCGAATTACACATCGTTGTGTTACTTTGAGGTGATTTATACGCTAGATGACAAGCGTGGGGTATCGCACCGCTGGGGATTTTGACCTAGTCCATCCCTAATCACTATTTTAATGAGTGTTTGATAGTTAACTGTTTGATGTTATTATCCACTGGTTGTATGCCATATTTTCGGGCATTGTGCCAACTTGCGGAGACCCTTAGGGGCATTTTGACTTATTTTCCTAACTTTACTTGTTAAAAATTATATCCTCAGTCATGTTTTACCTATTTACTATTCAAAATCTTGCTTTATCACCATATTTAAAAAATGTGGAAACTATTTTGGGGCTGAATCCTTTGCGTTACTGATGGTCTGAGTGATTGTGAGATTGATGACTGAGATAGACCGAAGGTCTAATTATGAAATCGATGACTCAGACAGACTGAGAGTCTGATGGTGTGGTTAATAACTGAGAGAGGTCGAGGGCCTTGTCATGAGGATTATATATCTATGGATCAGGCTGCACGCAGCAGCAATACATACACATGTGTATACGGATTGGGCTGCACACCGTAGTGATACTTTTTGGGATCGGGCTGCATACTGTAGTGATATAGCGTTTGAGCTGTAGGAACCCCTCCAGAGTCTGCACACCCCCTGTGAGCATTGTCAACGAGATATATGGATCGGGTTGCACGTTGTCGAAACGGTTATTATACGGTACCTATTGAGCATGAGTGCTGAGTGTGAGTACCGATTGGTAAAAGTGGAGTCATGAGTGACTGCGAGGCTAGCCCGAGGGCAATAGATACATATATGCACATGAGTGATATTTGCCCGAGGGGCCAGATTATGAACTTATTGATTTCCACATCTCTTTTGAGTGAGTTTCTATTTAATATGTTGATTTAATGACTACTTTCACTCATCTTTATACTGAGCCTCTGTTGAAAATGTTAGATAAACGTTTTTAAGACAACTTTCATTCAAACTGGGGTTTATGAGATGCCCATAATTTAATCATTGATTTGGTATTGGTTATTTCCGCTAAGATTTTCAAGTTATGAGATGTTTATGATTACTGTTTGACAGAGGTGCTATTTTACGAACTATGTTTTGCCTGAGGGGCCGATTATAGTTTTCATCTCTTTTGTTACAAATGGTACCAAAATATTACTGAAATTGCTGGAAGGTATTTCAAATGATTTTTACCAAAAAGATGGATTTTAAATGAGACGATTAACTCGTATTCTGAATTTAAAAGCATGTCGTGCCTATTGAGTTTAACATAAATATGGATTCATTATGTGCTACTACTCAGTTTTTATTTACTCTTATTACTTACTGGGTTGGAGTACTCACATTATTCTCTGCACCTCGTGTGCAGATTTAGGTATTTCAGAACCCGATAGCGGGTGATGATTGCTCAGACGCGGGTCATCAGAGTTAGCAAGGTGGATGCACGACGTTCGCGGCACTGCTTCTTTTCGTCTCATTTCCATTTCTATACTTAGTACTCTTTGACAATTTTTGTAATACTCAGACCTTGGTAGATACTCATGGCTAGTGACACCCGAATGTCAGGCTTGTATATTATTTCCGCACTGTTCATGTAGACTTATATTATGAAGTATTGCTTAAAAATGACTCTTAATGATTAAAAGGTTAATATGGGCGTTATGTTGGTTGGCCATGTCTTAACGAGAGGTGCCATCACGACCAGGCCGGTTTGGGGTCGTGACAACTCCTAAGTCATAAATCACCTCTCGAAGCTAACAGAACCATTAGAACTCACATCCGAGCCCTGTAAAACATATGTCAACATCCGGTTGACTTTTCCAAACTAAACCTTCTTAGAAGAGACTAAGTGTCTCATTTCTTACCAAATCCACTCTGAACGCAACCTAACCAACTCGATCACAAAAGACACATATAACGAAGCATAACAAACAGAAATGGGAGGAAATGGAGTGGTAACTAATGAGACGACTGGCCGGGTCGTCACATATATATTTCTATACCTTTAAATTCAAGAAAGTATTGTTGTATTATATTTAAAGAGGCATGAATTTATAGAATAGGTTGAATGTGAGGAATGAGTCAAATAAGATTCATAATGGCATGTTTTCTACATTTAATCTAGAAAGCATGCATAAAGTACCCATTAAACTTCTCCAAAAAAATTATTTATACATTTAAACTTTACGGGCGACCATTTACCCCACTATTCTAAGCTTAAGTGAATTTAATACCCCTTTCAGTGATGACCTGGCGTAAGACGTGTAGTTCACTTCGTAGCTGAACGTGAAGGCAAAAAAAAATAATTAAAACTAATTTAATTGTCTAGGTGTCGCTTTCCTATTGGATAATCTAACTAATTAAACTTAATACTAACTTTTTCTCTTTTCTTATTCATTTTTCTTTTCTTTTTCGTTTCTTTTTCTCTTTCTTCAATTTTACAGAACCATGGGTGGCCTGCCATTATCATCTCCTGTCATCCTCTTCCTCCCAATGCTTTGAAACTAGTCATATTTTATTTTTTGTTTCTCTTTTTCTTGTTGAATCGCTATTCACACTCCTCTTTTCCCCCATTATATTCGCCTACCTTTACAAATCCATTGCTCATACGTTCTCTATTGAATCTCCTTGAATTGATAGAAATATAAGTTCTCTTAAGCAGTTGGGTCATGGATTTAGGTTGAGATAATCTTAACACTTGATAGGAGATCTTGATCTTCGCCAATACTATTTTTCGTAGAAGAAATTTTCTCTCCTTTTCTTTTAGATCTGGGTGTTGAGTGGGTAATTTTGAATTTTTGGAGATACAGTTTATGGGTTTAACGGAGGTTATTGTTGTGGCTACCTTCCATGGTGGCGGGCTGCTATAATAGTGATGAATGAAGGTGGAGAAGATCAAATGAAAAAAAATAGAACAGTAAATAAAAAATGAAATAATACAGTACATGGCGCGTGTTAAACACATCCGACCATAAGAGTGGTTTGGTATTTTGAATGAGGTATTAAATTTACTCTAGATAAGAATAGTGGGGTGTTAGGACACTCGTAAAGTTAAGGTGTGTAAATGACTTTTCTAACAAGTTTAATGGGGTCTTTATGCATTATCTCTTTAATCTGCAACAAAATTACATATCATTTAAAAAATTAATAAGAAAATACAGAATTTCATTATTTCTATAAATTATCTACAAAAATTCTACAAACTGTTCATAATAAAACATACATTATATTGCAGAAATTATAGAAAAAAGGTAGACTGTTATTTATTTATTTTTGATCTTTGTGTTTTTGTGTTAAAATTTTTAATAGGAACTTGTTATTCTACTTCGTCTGTTTTGGAGCTAGCTTGTGGAGAGGAGAAGATATTTTTAACGTTATATATATATATATATATATATATATATATATATATAATTTATCTTTATTTTCATGTATGTTCGTCTGGAACACTAAAGTTACTTGACATGCTAACATCTCCCATTATAGAGGAATACAACTTATCTACAATTTTATACAACCTTCATACATTATTTTCACCTATTGAAATACAGCTACAATAAAATAAAACTTGTATACAAAATTTATACAATATGTCTTTTGTATATTTTGTATCTGATTTATACATAGTAAAAATAATTTTCATACAACTAATTACATATTATACAAATTATCTACAATTTTCATACATTATTTCTACTAAGTTATATACAATTAAAATATAATACCACTTGAAGATAATTTTTATAAAATGTTGTTAACTTTCATACAATATGTAAATGAATAAAAGAAAAGCAAATAAACAACATGCTATAATTTTTCTACAATTTCTGTAATATAATGTATGTCATGTCTTCTTCTTCTCTTCTTATTCGAGTTTCAATCCGAAATTCCGACAAAACCAAATCTAATCTTAACCAAAACCCCTCAAAATTGAGATATATACTCCAAACTATATTTTCAATTATTTTCAACAACACCCAATCCAAACTAATAATGAATTTTGAAAACCCAAATTTGAATTCAAAGCTTCAAAGCTTTTTAATGGCTTTCAACGGTGGAATTTTTACTCTCTTTTTCTTTGCTTTATATTACTAAAATTAGGACATAATTGCATTTGTTGCAGAAGAATTGTAAAAGATTTAGACATTTTTGATTTGTGAAATTAGAAAAAGATTGAAACATAGTGCATCTGTCACGACCCAAACCCCGCTCAGTTTGAGATGGCGCCTTTCGTGAAGATAAGGCCAGCCAACCAACCCATTTCGCCTTTTTAGAATAGTTATTATTAATAAACGGTTATTATATGATTATTTAAGCACAGACTAATAAGAAGATTTCTTTATAAAGTGCGGAATACATCCCAAATATAGTTCAAACGGAGTGTCACAAGTCACAAGAATCTATTAGAGAGTAAATTCACCTACATGGTCTGAATTAAACAGAACATGAATGATGAACATAAGGGAGAAAAGCGGAACTGTGAACTCTGGCAGCCACCTTGCCAAACTCCGATAACTCTGCCTCCGATCAGCCAAAACCCGCTATCGGGTGTATAAATACATGCATTTGCACACAGGGTGCAGGGAGTAAAGTGAGTACTCCAACTCACTGAGTAATAAAGGTAAATAACAATTGAGTAGTAAGAAATCACGCAAAGCAACCAACATGTTGTATGGAAGCAGTGCAAAATCCTTTGAGAAAAACAGTGAAACTATGAAATCTTTAGAAATATCTTAGCTCAGTTTAAACCTCTTTTGAAAATGACTTTTTCAACGGTTACACAATGATTGCAAAACAGTTAGTGCCAATAAGCACAAAAAATCCACCCCTCGGGCACAAATACCATAGTATAAAAGGTAAAATGACAAAAAAATATGAAAGATGAATACATAAAGGTTCGCCTCTCAGTCAATATCTCAGAACAGCACAAGCCCCTCGGGCTCTTTCTCTCAGAATAGTATCATAGTAACCGTTATGGCGTGCAACCCGATCCAATATAGTTATGGGTGCAGCCCGAACCACATATGGTCGACGACACTCACTAGGGGTGTGCAGATTCTAGGATGGGCCTCTTATGGCCTAAGCGCAATAGCAAGCTACCTCGTGGCATCACCACTCGGCACTCAACCTCACATCACACAAGCCACCTCGTGGCATATAAATTTATCTCAGCCCCTCATCCTCATATCACTTAGCATATCCTGAGATATAGCTCTCGGCCTCACTCAGTCCAAAAATCAACACAAACCTCTCGGGCGTTAGTAAAACAATGTTTCCCAGCAAAAAACATCATTTAGAATATCATTTAAGTTTCAAATCTGAGTAAAAGTGGCAAAGTTTGTAAAATGGTAGATATTAACAAGACTGAGTTCAAGTAATGAATCAAAACAGTGAAGAAATAGTGATAAAAATCCCCGAAGGGTTCAAATAATTGGCACGAATCCCCAATATAACAATCAGCTCAAATCATGATAATAACAATTAAGTTTCAATCAAATACGCGGTGAAACTAATCAATTGGGATGGACCAAGTCACAATCCCCAGTAGTAAAAGACCCCATGCTCATCATCCAACGCGTTTCGCACCTAAAATCTCTAGCTCGCAACACCTTTGCCCCTCAAGTTGGCCTTCACACGCGTCGAATCTATCTAAAATCAGAATAAATACATTACAATAGCTAAGGGAACAAAACTCAAGCGAAAAACATCAATATCGAGCACAATTCCCTAAATTACCAAAACCCGATCCCCGGGACCACTTCTCGAAACTCAGAGATTTTTAAATCATTAGATTCCTCATCTCCCTACGAGTTCATATATATCAAAAGTTTTCAAATACGACCTCAAATGGTCCTTCAAATCCCAATTCATATGTCCAATTTGTCAAGCCCTGGTTCTTAAATTTTAGGCTTAGTTTCCATGAATTTCTAGGTGGACTTCACAATAAAAACGAGTTCTAAGTTCAAAATCTTACCTCCAATCGATTCTACCTAGAACTGGCCATTCTTTCATCGCGATCGCGGGACTTCCTTTGTGATCGCAACGCACAAACTACCAGGCCCTCAATTTGCTCTATGTGAATACGGTGAGGTCCATGCAAACGCGATACTCATAACTACAACCTATGAGAATGCGGATAAATCCACATGAACGCGATACACCATTTGTCCAACTCACGCGATCGCAATCCATGCTACGTGATAACAAAGAACAACATGACCTTCCCTCACCATAGACTTACGCGAACACAAAGAAGAATTTCTCAGCAACAGCTGAACTCAAAAACCTGCAACTCCTAACAACATGGAATGGTCTGATTGACCATCCAAAACTCAACCGAGACCCTCGGGACCTCAGCCAAGCATGACAACATAACCGATAATATCATTAGAACTTATTCCAACATTCAGAACACTCAAAACAACATCAAAATATCAAATTTGCATCGGATTCAAGCCTAAGAATCCCAAAATCTTCTAGATTACGCTTTTGATCAAAAACCCAACCAAACCACATCCGAATGACCTGAAAATTTGCACTGACATCTCAAATGATATCACAAAACTACAGTAACTTTTGAAATTTTATTCCGACCCTCAAATAAAAATCTCATCAATCAACCGGGTATCGCCAAAATATTAACTTTACCAATTCACGCCTAATTCTGCACCGAACCTCCAAAAGCAATTCCGAACACACTCTTTAGTCATAAATCACCTAACAATGTTAACCAAACCATAAATTTTTTTATTGAGCTTACATACAAAGTCAACCCTTGGTCAAGCCTTTCAAATTCAAAGCTTTCAACTGAAACTATTTCCTTTCAAATTTATTCCGAATTTTCTGAAAACCAAAACCAACAATCTACATCTGTCATTATATTTACACGGGGCAAGTCATGATCGAGAACAGGAGATCAAAGTGTAAAATCTCAAAACGACCGGTCGGTCGTTACAGTATCGCAAAAACAGAGTATGGAAATTTGAAATGAATCCTACGATAATTATGAATGTGCATAATTTGCGTTGTAGAAGATCTGGAAGAATATTTAATTCCTCAATTTCAACGCCCATAAATAAGGAATGTTACAGCTACAATGATTCTTTATTTAATGCATTATCTGTATTTTATAAAAATATTATCAGCATGAAAAGTAGTATGTAAACTATAAATATATTTAGTAATAATTACATGTATGGTATAAGAACGGAAATTTGCCTATCTCAAATTGATAAGGGGAGACCCGAGACCATTTCTTTAAATTATGTTAGAATTTCGCTTAAGAAATGATTTTCTATACATTATAGTTTTATATTTTTTTATGTCCAAGAAAGATGAATGATTGACCGTCTCGACTTTCGATCGTCCAACAAACCGTTGGTGGCTCAAGTCAAGGGTGAGGCTGGTAATTTTCCTTTAGGCCCCAAAATTTTAAGGCCCCAAAATGTATTGATGGTGAAATACATAATAATATTTTTGTTTAGTCAATATTAAAGTTTAAAAGAGAAGTAACAAAATTTGTGTAAAAAGAAAATAAACAAAGAATGTCTACGTTTTTAACATTATAAATAGTTTAGAATTTTAAATTGAACTAGTGAGATCTTCATATTAGTAAATAATTTGTTTTACAACAAGGTCCAAGGCAATGTATCACAAACATATGGCTAATATCTAATTAACTTGAAATAACCCTTACTAATATAAATAATAATATTCCTAAGTGAAGTTAAAAGTCATCTTTTGTAAGAACACTACACTATAAATAAGTACAAAAAAATGATAAGTTAACATTAAAATTTTTGCATATATTTGTATAGATATATAAAATTTGAATTCTTATTAAAATTTGGTTTTAATTTGGCTCCTACATTTGTTGAGTCATCCTTTGTTTTGAGTAAATTTCCCTCTTTTTTTCATATAACAACAATCATTGAAATAGAACAGCATTCTTTCTTGATCAGACTTAGTTGGCTAATCGAGAGTTGATCAGTGCACAACTTTAGAAAAAATAAGTATTCCTACATTACCAAAGATACACTGTGACGTTAAATTTCTTATTTAAACTTGTCAAAGATAAAATTACAAAAAGTTACTGATTGTTACACCTCCTTTTTACACTCGAAAGTATATGGGAGTTTTTTCCAATTTAAAGCGATATTATTTAAAATGAGATTATTTAATTTATCAGAATCGCCACTTGGGATAATTTATAGTGTCCCAAGTCATCAGTTTATTTTTAGATCCCAAATCGAGAAAATTTCGACTTTATTCTGAAAGTTTGCGACCTAGAAATTCTAGATAAGGAATTATGTTAACCCGAGAAAAGGTGTTAGGCATTTCCGGATTTCGTGGTTCTAGCACGGTTGCTTAGCGACTTATACTTGGCTTAAATTGTCTAATTACTCATTTTAGGACCTATGTGAATTTACCTTTTACCGCTTTAATCACTTGATTCATTCGTAATTAAGGAATTTAGTTATGCATATGTATACTTTTTTCTTTTGCCACGTCAAAAATAATGTCACGCGAACGTGTCCACAATTAATAATGTTTTATTTGTTTTATTAAAAAAATTTGGTTGAAGATGCACGAACGCATCCTTCGAGTTACTTTTTTAGAATTAAATTAGCAATTATATTACGTGAACGTATACATAATTACAATAATAGCCAAGTCGAGCCTGGAGCAAACTAGGAGTGTTTAAGAGGATGTTTTTACCATACTAAATTAATACTTAATATGTAAGATATGGATTTTGTTTGTCAATTTTTTAACAAGGGTTGCATTTCACTTAAGCAAGACTAAGGATACTTGTATTTAAATCCTAATTTAAAATTCAAAAGAAGAATCTTTTAACTTAAATTGTGAGAGGGCTAGGATTTTAAATCCGTTTTGAGAAGGAGTTTGGCCAACGATGGCCCGTTGATTATTCACTTAAGGAAACTCAGCAACCTTAAAGTTATATTTGGGCTGGAATTCGTCCTAGAAAGAAAGGACTCAAAAGGCATCTTTGCTGAGTACAAATGAAACATCCCAAATCGGGCTTATATGTAGGTGGCCCCAGTTGCTATAAATTTTTCTAACTGGGCATATCCACCTCTGCAATTATCCAAAATTTTCCTATTTGCGATAGTTAATATTCAATTGTTGATAAGTAAAAAATTAGTATTCAAGGATCGAAACAACAATTCTAATTGAACGCATAATTAGCAAGACATAATAACATGTTTTCATCATACAATCTTCAAGGAAAACCTGCCAGCCGCTCTGAAGAATAGGTCGTACACATCGGAATAAAGTGCACAGACTTAGTCAGCCGATCCCCAAATCAAATCAAACTTCTTCAATGTCTGAGGAAGACAGCTCACAAAATCCATCGCTAATCTCTTCCACTTCCACTCGGGAATAACCATCTACTGAAGCAAGCCACCCGGTCTCTAATGGTCTTATTTTACCTGCTGACAGTTGAGACTTCAAGCCACAAATTCCACAATATATTTCTTCATTCTTCTCCACAATAGTGCTGCCAAATCCTGATACATCTTCGTGGTATCCAGATTAATAGAATACCACGAGCTTTGGGCCTCTTCGAAATCAACTCTCTAAGCCCACTCATATTGGGCACATAGATCCCGCCCTACATCCTCAACACACCATCATCACCAATGATCATATCTCTGGCATCGCCATGCTGAACTCTATCCTTGAGGACAAGCAAATGTGGATCATCATACTAGCTCACTCTGATGCAATCATATAAGGAAGACCGAGAACCACACAAACCAACACCCGACTGGGATGCTAAATATCTAATCTCACAAGCTTATTTTCCAATGCCTGAATCTCAACTGAAAAAGGGCCTCTCCCCAACTGGAATTTACACCAAACACCCCATACTCAGTACCTTTCAGCTCAAAGCATCGGCCACTACATTGGCCTTTCCCGGATGATACAGAATGGTAATATCATAGTCCTTAAGCAAATCTATCCACCTCTGATGCCTCAAATTAAGGTCTTTTTTCTTGAACAAATGCTGAAGACTACGATGATCGGTGAATATACGTAGTGCCTCCAAATCTTCAATGCATGAACTATAGAAGCCAACTCCAAATCATGAACAAGGTAGTTCTTCTCATAGGGCTTCAACTGACGAGAATCATAAGCAATAACTCTACCCTCATGCATCAATACACAATTAATCCCAACTCTCAAAGCGTCACAATATACGGTATATGAACCTGAAGCTGAAGGAACCACCAATACTGGAGCTATGGTCAAAGCTGTATTGAGCTTCTGAAAGCTCTCCTCGTACTCATTCGACCATATAAATGGAGCGCCCTTCTGAGTCAACTTGGTCAAGGGTGATGCAATGGATGAAAATCCCTAAACAAACCAGCGATAAAAGCCTGCCAACCCAAGAAAACTACGAATCTCTATGGCCGAGGACGGTCTAGGCCAACTTTGCACTGCCTTTATGTTCTTTAGATCAACCTGAATACCCTCACTAGACACCACATGTTCCAATAAAGCCACTGAACCGAGCCAGAACTCACACTTGGAGAACTTTGCATAAAGCCTCTCATCTCTCAATCTCTATAATACCACACGTAAATGCTTCACGTGCTCCTCCTAGGTACGCGAGTACACCAGAATATCATCAATGAATACGATAACAAAAGAATCTAGATAAGGTTGAAATACATTGTCATCAAATGCATAAGCGTTGCTGGGGCATTGGTTAGCCCGAAAGACATGACAAGAAACTCATAGTGACCCTATCTAGTCCTGAAAGCGGTCTTAGGAACATCTAAATCCCTGATCTTCAACTTGTAATAGCCCGAACGGAGATCAATCTTAGAGAACACCCTCACTCCCGAAAGCTGGTCGAATAAATCATCAATACAAGGAAGGGGATACTTGTTCTTTATTGTTACTTTGTTCAATTGCATGTAGTCAATGCACCTTCTCATTGTGTCATCCTTATTCTTCACAAATAGAACAGGCGCACCCCATGGTGACATACTAGGCCGAATGAATCCCTTATCTAGGAGCTCCTGAAGCTGCTCCTTCAATTCTTTAAACTTCGCCGGTGACATACGATACGGCGGAATGGAGATAGGCTGAATGTCTAGCACCAGGTCAATACCAGAATCAATATCTCTATCATATGGCATGACCGGCAGGTCTGCAGGAAATATATCAGGAAAATCTCTCACAACGGGAACAGAATCAAAGTTAGGAGTCTCAGCTCCAACGTCCCTCACAAATACCAAATAGGAAAGAAAACGCTTCCCAACCATACGATGGGCCTTCAAGAAAAAAATAACTCTACTAGGGACATAATCAGTCACACCACTCCACTCAATCCGCGGTACACCCAGTATAGCCAAAATGACTGTCTTAGCATGACAATCTAGAATAGCATGAAACAGAGATAACCAATCCATGCCCAAAATAACATTAAAGTCTACCATGTTAAATAGAAATAGATCAATGTGGTCTCCAGACCCCCAATAATCACAACACATGACCGGTACACACGGTCTACAACTACAGTATCACCCACTAGTATAGCCACATGAACATGTAAAGAAAGAGACTTACGTGTACCCAAATAACGAGCAAAATATGAGGACACGTATGAATATATGGAGCTGGGATCAAATAATGTAGAGACATCTCTGTGGCAGATTGAAAGAATACCCGTGATGACAGCATCTGAATCAATGGCATCTGTCCTACCTGGAATAGCATAAAAATGTGCCTGACCACCGCCTGATTGAGCACCACCTTGGGACGACCCCTGGCTGCCCGACCTCCACCCCTGGATGGCTGGACAGATGAGGAAGTAACTAGTGTAGATGTTGAGGGTTGATCCCTCTGCTGGAACTGACCGCCACAAAGTCGAGGACACTGCCTCCTCGTGTGGCCAAACTCTCCACACTCGAAGCAACTACTAGGTGCTGGAGAAGGGGACTGAAAGGAACACTTTGCACAGGAGTGACTAGATGATGCATTCAGCAGAGAAGAACCATGAGCTGAAAGAGCATGAGATCAACTCTGAGTTGGGAGAGCGCTAAGTGATGCCTAGCCTTGCTGAAACCCCTGATGACCAGGGCCCAAAGATGCCCCACTATACTCTGGACAAGCCAATTGAGAAGGCCTGAAAGAATGATCTTTACCACGCTGTAACAGGCCCCTAGATGGAGCACCACTGATATTTCCCGATCCTCGAGGCCTCTTAGTCTCTCTATCATCTTGCTCTCTATGCCGAGCCATATCAATCTCTCGAGTGATATTAACCACCTCCTCGAACATAGAACCCAATACTCTCTCTCTGGTCATCAAAATATGGAGATGGTAGTTAAGGCCATCACAAACCTCCTGATCCTCTCACAATCTGTTGGAATTATCCAAATAGCATGACGGGCCCACTGCAAAAACCACATCTCATACTGGGTCACGCTCATATCCCCCTGACTTAACCACGCAAACTATCTATACAGCTTCTCTATGGGATTGCAGTACATACTTCTCCAGGAAGAGAGCATAGAACTCCTGCCAAGTAAGGGCCGCTGCACCGACAGGAGAACGCCTCTCAAAGTCCTTCTACCAAGTAAAAGCAACCCCCAAGAACTAAAAGGTAGTAAAAGCCTCACCACTTGACTCCAGAATCCCTATTGTACGAAGCATACGCTAACACTTGTCACGAAAATCATATGCATCCTTGCCCTCAGCATCACTAAGTAACGGAGGCTAGATCTTACGAAATCTGTTGAGACGATATTGCTCATCATCTAGCATAGTTGGAACCATGAAGTCCTAAACTAGTATAACCGGCTGAGCTGGAGGTGCTCCCGGTGTCTGTAATCCTTGCACTACATTCTTAGATGTGCAATCAGCGGGGGTCTGATTGACTCCCCCGGCCTATGAAGTAGTTGTTGCGGTAGTGGCTGAAACTGCTTAAGTAAGGCCCGTACAAACCTAAAATATTTGAGTCAAGGCCTCCTAAAGACATGGAGTCACGATAAGCGAAACTGGTGTCTGAACATATGCTGTTGTAGTATCCACGGTTGGAGCCTAATCCTGAGCTGGGGCAGCTGGTGGATTGACAGGTGCTGCCCTCCTGCTTTGCCTCTGCCACGACCACGACCACATTCACGGCTTCTGGTGGCCTCAGTGGGTTGTACTGGTTGTTGCCCGCCACATCTAGTAGCGCGAGTCCTTGCCATCTGCGACAGAGCAGAATACAGGAGTTTAGTTCTCGGATCCACAAGGTCGCATGACAAGAATTTCAAGAATTTGAAGTTTTTCTTAATGGTTTTGCAACCTCGCGATGATAAACACAGAAATCTCTATACCGATCTATGAACCTCTAACAAAACAGCTCATGAGTTGCGAGATTAAGTAACCTAGGCTCTGATACAAACTTTTCACGACCCCAACCCCGACCATGATAGCACCCAACACACTGCTATGAAAACCTGACCAATTTACAATCTCAACCTAATTATAAACAGTTTATTATTGATTAACACAAATAACTTACCAAATTATAATACTAGAAATCTGAAATAGAGTTTGAACATTGCGGAATCCCATGTAAAAATCCTACAACACAACCCATAAGAATCTGGTGTCACAAGTTTGAGCCTAATACAGATTTAGCAACCTAATACATGTCCATCTAGAAAATAAGAAATAAAAGACAAGGATATGAGGGAGAGATCAAGGCCATGGAGATTGTTTGGTTTCATGGTGTTCCAGTGTCTATTATCTCATATAGAGGTACTCAGTTTACTTCTCAGTTTTGGAGGACATTTCAGTGAGAGTTAGGTACTGAGGTGGAGTTGAGCACAATATTTCATCCTCAGACAGGCGAACAGTCCAAGCATTCTATTCAGATATTGAAGGACATGTTGCGTGCTTGATTTATTAATTTTGGCGGTTTTTGGGATGAGTTTTTGCTGCTTGCGGAGTTTGCCTACAACAACAGCTATCAGTCCAGCATTCAGTAGCATCGTATAAGGCCTTATATCAGAGGTGGTGTAGATCTTCACTTTGTTGGTTTGAGCCCGACAAGGTTGGCTATTGGGGACAGATTTGGTTCAGGATGCCTTAGAGAAGGTGAAGTTGATTCAGGAGAGACTTCGTACCGCGCAGTCGCGTCACAAGAGTTATGTAGACCAGAAGGTTTGAGATGTGTCTTATATGGTGGGTTAGAAGGTCTTGCTGAAGGTTTCTCCCATTGAGGGTGTGATGAGATTTGGAAATAAAGGGAAGTTGAGTCTGTGGTTCATTGGGCCTTTTGAGATACTTAGGAGGATTGGGGAGGTGGCTTATATGCCTTCCTTACGACCCAGATTGTAGGGCATGCATCCGCTATTTCATATTTCTATGCTCCAGAAGTATGTTGAGGATCTGTTTCATGTTTTGGGCTTCAGCATGGTTCAGTTGGATAATGATTTGACCTTTGGTGTGGAGCTAGTAACTATTTTGAGTCGTCAGGTTCAGAAGTGGAGGTTGAAGGATATAGCTTCAGTGAAGGTGTAGTTGAGAGGTCGGCACGTAGAAGAGGCCACCTGGGAGCTGAGCGAGAGATGCGAAGCAGATATCCTCACATGTTTGAGGCTTCAGGTATTTTCTTGACTCACTCAAGGATGAGCGTTTGTATAAGCTGGTGAGGATGTTACGACTCAACCCGTCGTTGCATGTTTTACTGCTTCGTCGCTCGCATTTCCTGCTTCTTTATGCTTCATTATCAGTGTCTGGTATGATCGAGTTAATTTTGATTAGTTTTAGTAGGAAATGAGACACTTAGTCTCTTTAAGGAAGGCTTAGTTTGGAAGAGTCAACCAGATGTTAACTTATGAGTTAGAGGTCTTGGATATGATTTTTGATGGTTCGGTTAGCTTCAGGGGATGACTTGTGACTTATAAATATGATCAGAAGCAATTTTTGAGGTCCAATGTAGAATTAAGCTTGAATTGGCGAAGTTAGTATTTTGGCGATTTCCGATTGATAGGTATGTTTATGATTTGAGGGTCAGAATTGAATTATGAGAGTTTTCGTAGCTTGGTTAGGTGATTTGGGGGGAGTCTTCGAAATTTCAGGTTATTCGGAGGTGATTTGGTTGGGTTTTAATTGAATGCATGTTTCGGAAGTTTCATAAGAACTTAGGCTTGGATTCAATGTGAATTGATGATTAGAATGAGTTTTAATGATAACTTAGGAGGCGTTGGTGCTTTTGGTTAAGGTCCCGGGGCCTCGGGGTGAATTCGGATAGCGATCGTGAGGTTTGGACTTGGAAATGTAGAAGAAATTGCAGCAGCTGTTGCAGAGGACTTTTGTCATCACGATCGTGTAGGTAGGATCGTGATCACGTCAAAAGATTTGGGAGAGGCATGAGTCTATGCTTCGCGTTCGGAGAAGTCAAGTCGTATTCGCGTATAAGGTTTGGAAGTCCTGAGGCAATTGTTCTTCACGGTCGTGTGAATTGGGACGCGTAGCTTGACGAGTCAGAGCATCCCATTTGTGGGGGAGGACTCGCGTTCACATAGAGTAATTTCTAAGAAAAATAAAAAGGCTCTTCACGATCGTGGGGCTGAGGTCACGATTGCGATGAAGAGGCTACAAGACCTGGGAAGAATAGTATAAAACATTTTCTCCCCGAACCTAAGTCATTTTCCACCAGTGTTGAGCATGTTGAGAGCTATTTAGGAGAAATTACAGAGGGTTTCGATTGGGATCGATTGGAGGTGAGTCCTAGGAACTAAAAATATAATATAGTTGTGGAATTAATCTACAAATTCATGGAATCTTAGCTAAAAGGGGAAGAACAAGGGCCTGTGTTTTTTAAATTTCAAATTGGGATTTGATGGGTCATTTGAGCTCGGATTTGGGAGTTCTTGATATGTATGGACTTGTAGTGAAATAAGGAACCCGTTGATGTGAAAATTTATGAGTTGTGAGATGTGGGCCCGGGGCGCGGGTTTTGCTAATTTCAGGATTTTTAATATTTTGTCAATTGTTTTCGATTGGGTTTTGTTCCCTTAGCATATTATGACATATTCATTGTGGGTTTTGGTAAGATTCGACAAGCGAGGAGGCCGATTTGATAGGCAAGGGCATAGCGAGCTAGAGTTTTGACTGGTTTAAGGTTAGTAATGAGTGAAAATGGTGTCCTAAGGGTTTGAAACCCCGAATTTGCACATCGTAGTGCTATATTGAGGTGAGATACGCGTTCGATAACGGGTGCGGGGTCATTACTATTGGGAATTGTGACTTGGTCCATTCCGAGTGATGATTTTATTGCGTATTTGATTGAAGCTTATTTGATATCATCATGATTTGGGTTAATTGTCATATTTGGGCTTCGTGCCAATTATTTCAACCCTCCGGATATTATTATCATTGTTTCCTTACTATTTTTACATATCACTTTAACTCAGTCCTATTGTTTAATATCGTTTTACAAACACGGCAACTTTTACTCATATTTGAAACTTAAATGATATTTATATTGATGTTTTGGGCTGAAAATTGCTATTCTATTATTGTCCGAGGGGCTTATATGATTTTTGGACTGAGTCTAGAATCGGGCTACGCGCCGCAGCAATAATATATTGATATTGAGGCTGAGGGCCAAATTGATACTTGAGATGGCTTGTTATTGTGCTTAGATCGTAAGGAGGCCCTCCTTGAGTCTGCAAACCCCCAGTAAGCCCCGTCAACGATAAATAAATGGATCGGACTGCACGCCGCAGCGGGTACTAGAAAGTACCATTCTATATGTTGCATTTTCCTTATTCTTCTGTCATTTATTTGTTTACCTGTTGTATTTCTATATTTCGATTTCATTGGTGTATCGTTTTCTTATTACTTGCTCTAAGCTGTCGATTATAGATTACCCTGTGTTTTTTCATGGTTTCTTATTCTCAGCCTTTATTTATATTTATTACACACTTGGTCAGAGTACTCACATTACTCCATGCACCTTGCGTGCAGATACAGGTGTATCTGAGGCTGAGTGAGGATTATTTCAGGTGAGCACGCAGTATTCGAGAGCATTCAAGTAGCTACATGGCATTTGCAGCCTTGATCTCTCCCTTCTATCCTTGTCTTTTATTTTGTATTTCCTAGACCGACATGTATTAGGTTGATAAATCTGTATTAGAAGCTCGGACTTGTGACACCAAATTCTTATGGGCTGTGTTGTAGGATTTTTACTTGGGATTCCGCAATGTTCAAACTCTATTTCAGATTTCTACTATTATAATATGGTAAATTATCTGTGTTAAATAAATAATGAACTATTTATAATTGGGTTGAGATTGTAAATCGGTCAGGCTTAACTAGTAGTGTGTTAGGCGCCATCACAGTCGGGGTTGGGATCGTGACATCTGGGTTCTTATTTCCCAGCGGAGAGAGCTGACACGCCTCCTTTTTATACGCAGGGTGTATGGGAGATTTTTTTCAATTTAAAGTGATATTATTCAAAATGGAATTATTTAATTTATCATAATCGTCACTTGAGATAATTTATGGTGTATTAAGTCACTGATTTATTTTTAAATCCCAAATTGAGGAAATTTTGACTTTATTTTGAACGTCTGCAAATCGAAAATTCGTAAAAAAGAATTCTGTTAATCCGGGAGAAGGTTCTAGGCATTCCCAAGTTCCGTAGTTCTGGAACGGTGACTTAGCAATTTATACTTGGCTTAAGTTGTCTAATAACTCATTTTAGAACCTATGTGCATTTAAATTTTACCGCTTTCAATCAGTGGCGGATCCAGGAATCCAAGTTAATGGGTGCTCTTGTATGTTACCATTAGGTAGGAGCGGCAAACGAGTGGGTCGGATTGAATATGGTTCGGGTCGAAAATAGGTGATGAAAAACATATTAATTATCCGACCCGATCTATATTTAATACGGATAAAAAATCTAAAAGTCCTCTACTAAATATTTTCGATCTCTAGATAATATACAATATCAAACTTTGGTCTTTAAAAAGCTAAGAAAACTTACAATTTTCGAAGCTAGCAATGGGTGTATGAGAGCAACAATTCATCAATTGCATAACCCAATTACCAGTGTTACTAATATAACCTGCCCCTGATAACATAAACAAGTAAATTTACTTTATGACAACTAAAATTCATTCAATATATTTTAATTTTTACAAAGCATAAGAATTAAGCATGAGAAAACCCCAATTCCTGTTTTTTCTAGGTTGAATGAAAATTTTAAAATACCAAAATTTGTTACCTTTTATTTATGTTCTGATTTTGATACTGGAGAGAACAAGTGGGCTGCGTTTTCTTTGCCGAGAAGAAGGGTTTTTGGTTTTCTGAGAATAATTGAAAGGAAAGGAAAGTTCAGTCAACAAGGAAAAGAATAATTGAATAAAAAAAGGTAAAGAACTTGTTGGAAAGGGAGAACAATCCACGTTTTGGGCTTTTCTTTTAACTTTTAAGACTATTAGAATAAAAAAAATAATGCAAAAATAAAGGTCCTAAATCCTAAATATAATTAATATAAGAAAGTATAAAGGTGAAAGAAAGTAGGAAAAGGAGAAAAAAAGACAGAAAAGGAAACTTTATTTCTAAAGAAAAGAAAGGCCGTCGTTGACAACCACTAAAGAAAATAGGAAAATATAAAAAATAATTCCACAATATACAAAAACTAATTGAGAATTGATGTGACAAGGATTCGAACCTGGGTGTTTTGCACTCAGCAAAAGATTTTATTCCTGCATCACAACCACAACACCCATCAGTCATATTGTGTATTGGGTGCTGGCTAAACTATTATATCTAATTTGGTATATTTTTAATATAGCTATACATAGTTTATGTCAAGGTTAATGGGTGCTTAAGCACCTAAATCTAAAATGTACATTCGCCCCTGCTTTCAATCACTTGATTTATTCATAATTAAAGAATTGAGTTACGCGTATACATACTCTTTTTTTTTGGTATGCCAAAAATCATATCATGCAAATATGTCCACAACTAATAATACTTTATTTGTTTTATCAAAAAAAAGTTTAGTTGAAGTTGCGCGAACTCTCCCTCGAGTTACTTTTTTAGAATTAAATTCACAATTATGTTGTGCGAACATATATATAATCACAATAATAGTCTAAGTTGAGCCTAAAGCAAACTATGAGTGTTTAAGAGGATGCTTTTACCATACTAAATTAATACTTAATGTGAGGGTCATAAGTTATGGGTTTTACTTGTTTATGGCACACCTCAATTTTATTTTAACAAGAGTTGCGTTTCACTTAAGCAAGACTAAGTCTACTTGTATTTAAACCCTAATTTTAAATTCAAACTACGAATATTTTAACTTAAAGTGTGAGAGGGTTCCACTTTTAAATCCCTTTTGGAAGGAGTTTGGGCCAGCGATGGCCCATTGATTATTTACTCAATGGAAATCAGCAACCTTAAAGCTTTATTTGGGTTGGAATTTGTCCCGGAAAGAAAGGACTGAAGGATTTTTTAGCTGGGTATATCCACCTCTGCAATTAACCAAAATTTGGCTACTTGCGATAATTAATATTCAATTGATGTTAAGTAAAAAACCAGTATTCAAGGATCAGAACAACAATGCTAATTGAACGAAAAACTAGCAAGAGATAATAATATGTTTTCATTCTATTATCTTCAAGGAAAACTTTGCAATTAGACATCACTCTACTGGGTAAAACGCCCAGACCCATACTTGCTCAAGTGATTCCCCATGTTGGGTCTTGTTGCAAGTCTGGCCAACTCATTTTACATTCAAACACTTTTGCAAATAAATACGCTAATAACTTTTACAAAGAGATCTCATGCTATGGACCTAAATTTTAAAATCAATGCATTCCAACAGTCCTGCACTAATAAATGTCCCTGAATTTGTAGAAGGAAGATTTTTAACTTTACAACCCATCATTCTAACAATCCATTATAACTAACATCTAAAAGAAAGGAGAAGAAACATTTTAAAGTAAATAAAAGGAAAATTTCTTCTAGTTTCAGATTCCTTCCATCAAATCCTTCAAACCAAAGAACAAACTTGCAAGAAATCAGCTACAGAGCTGTTTCTCACAAGTTGACCTTTCAAAGTCCGACCATGAGGTTTCTTACTTCCAAACTAGCTTTTATTTCCACTTAGAATTTCATGGATCTGACCATGTTAAATATTAGACCCACAAAATGTCTTCAGATACATGGACCTACTGTATCATCAAACCAAACTCAAGTAAACTATGCAAAAATAAGTGAAAAAAGCAGTGTATTCATAGTTTTGACTATGTTAAAGGTCAGACTCACAAACCAAATAAAAACTTCAAACCCAAAGGCAGACTATATTGACTAACATACTCAAACAAATGCAATAATGAACAAAAGAGATGGGGTAGTGTAATCCATGGATCTGAACATATTAGAAGGTTAAATTCATGACAAAACAAGGTTTCAACTACAGGGATTTAGCATGCTGCCTAACAAATACAACAACAATAACAAAAAGGAAGTGTATACTAGCTGAAATAGACAGATAACCATGTTGCTTCAACATTTATACAAAGAAAAAGATCCTCATGATATAAAAGCTAAAAGAACAGGGAATCACACATTTCAAAGAGAAAGTTTCAATGTTGTTGCATATTAGTAGATAAATTCACATCATAACATGAAAATATAAACATACATCTTTGATAGAAAAACAACTTGTATTTATCCTTAACTTCCCATTTACAAACACATAAACAAAAAATAAGACATATACCTTGAACAACAATAGAAAAAGAAAAGAGAAAATAAATTTCTTGGAAGAAAAGAAGCAGGAACAGCAAACAGAACAACAGGATCAGTAGAGCAAACCAGAAAATCCAGCTAGAAAAATCAACCCAAATCTACCAGCTTTTAAACCAGAAATCCCAACTAAAGAAACAAGTTTTTAGAGTATTTTTTGGGTTCATCTTGTTATTTTAAGGATGGATATGGATTTTCAGAAAAATACCAATATCTTTATATGTTTTTCAGAACTTTTGAGTGCATAAAATACTAATAAGTGTGTGTATGAGTGAGTGAGGGAATATTTTCCTTTTATAGAGTGCACAAAAAGGCATCAAAAAGGAATATTTTAACCTAAAAATTTTGAAAATCAGAATAGTACATCATCTTTTACAGTTGTTTGTCCTTTTTCTTATCCAATATCATCATTGTATGCTAAGGATTGGGACATCTATGTAAAATCTAGAAAATTATGATATTATCCTATGTAAAAGTCTAGTTTTACTCTTTTAATTACTGATTATTTCAGCTTTGTCGTATGTTCTGATTTCAAATAACTTACAACCATTTAGGACCATCGTCTAAATGATTAGGTTGCCTGGTGGTATTGCATTTTATTTTCTGAAATTAAACTAAAGGTTTAAATTGTTGCTCAGAGGTTCAAACCTAAATTTAAAATTAGTTAATCCTAAGCAATCAAAACGTTTAAGCAATTAATACATGTAAACTCATATTTAAACAATGAGATTCAGCATGCTTTGTGCAAAGAAATATCAGAAATCAGAATTAACCTATTTAACTAAGAGTTGGACAAATCAGGCTAAAGCTAAATGAATCCAGAATTAGCTGAAATAGATAATTAATTAACCATTAACCCAATTGTAATTAACTAATGAATATTGAGAATGAACGTGCAAGAAGAACAAACATGAAAGAAAAAAGAAACAGAACAAGGATTATTAGAAACTAAACTTGATAAAACTTGGCAAATTAAATTCCTAATGATGAAGTCTAAAAATGCAATTAACACAGCTAAATAGATTGAAGAAAAGAAAAGATAACCAAAATCATACGGCTAAATCAAAAGTTTTATGACCCCAGTTCACCCTCCGTGAACTGTTGCGACGACACCTAATCTCTATGACTAGGTAGCCTAACAAAAGCGGAAAATAAATATTTTGCGAAAGAAATAATTCAAAATCAAATAACCGAATAAAATAGTATTTAAAATGTCGTCCCACATATACAATACAACTTCTCAAAACCCAGAATCTCATGAAACCACAAGCCTTTGAATGTCTATAAGTGTCTAACTCCAGAATATCTAAAAAAGAAAAGAAATACAAAAGAGCTAATACTTAAAAGAGAGAATAGAAAGGGACTCTTTGGTCTACATACACGGTAGATATAGCTCAAGATCTCTGGAAAAGTTGCCTCGCCTCAAGGTGATAGGCCTGAGTCAAAGTACCTGGATCTGCACATGTAAAACATGCGCAGAAAGGGCATGAGTACACCGCAGCAGTACTCAGTAAGTGCCAAGCCTAACCTTGATCGGGTAGTGACGAGGAAGGTCATGGCCCTACTAAGGTTAAATAAAATAAAAAATTTGACAGTGTAGAACATAACATTATATATAAGTACAACTGTAAAAGTAACACGAATATAAAGGACATAAACAACTACTACAGAGGCAAGGTAAATACAGAAAGAAAATATAGCTCAGCACAAAGATAACAATCAGGGATATCCCAGGATACCGTTCTATAATCCCAAATGTAAATATTCCATGGATCTCCTGAGATACCATCCCGTAGTCCAACTCATAATGTTAGGGGATCTCCCAAAATACCGATCTGTGGTATCAAATGTAATCAGTATAGGGGGAATCTAACGGGTGCAATCTCGTAGTTCCAATGTTAATGTGCAGGGAGATCTCCTGGAATACCATTCCATTGTCCCAAATTAAACACACAGCAACAACAAGAAGAGTACAAATTTCAATTCAAGTTCCATACCAAGGAAAAACAGGTAATTCTAATCTAGCATGTTGCACGTAATCCGAATAAGGCAATTTGAACAAGTAAGGCAATTAAGTCAATTAGAAATGCGTTTCTAAACTTACAACAGGCTTAAATTGCAAGTAGTATAAACAGAAAAAGAAACATACTAGTACTTACTTAAAGAAAAATCGAATTTTCAATAATTAGCACAAGTATGCACTTGTTACCTCACCTAAAATGTATTTCAATTATCAATAATAAAATCCTAATGGGAAGGTCCCCCACACAAGGTTAGGCAAGCCACTTACCTCGAACCAACTAAAAATCAACCTAAAACCACGCTCTTGCCACGAGTACTTGACTCCAAATGGCCCAAATCTATTCAATTCAATTGCATATATAAATACTAGTTCAAGTAACTGATTCTACAATTAAATTCTAAGCTAATACGCAAAAATAGGTAAAATAACCAAAATGCCCCTCGGGCCCATGTCTCGAAATCGGGTAAAATTTATATTTCCAGAATCCTCACATTCTCATGAGTTTAGTCACACCAAAACTATCGAAATGGGACCTCAATTGGTTCCTCAAATCATCACTCAAAGGTCTCTAACTAATCAAGCCCTAACCCCCAAATTACCACTGATTTTCCTTAGATATTCATGCTTATAATGACAAAAATCACCTCAATAACGAGTTTAAGGGCCAAAGACTTTACCCTAATGAGTTCCTCCTAAAATCTCCCTTGAAACTGCTCCCCAAGGCTTCTTCCCGTCTGAAAAGAAGTGAAAATAACTCAAATTCGCGAAGGCAAGAATTTATATGTTCTGCCCAGCTAATCCACTTCTGCGGTCATGGGGCTGCACCTACGGTCCCCCTTTTTCGAAACAAAGATCGCATCTGCAACAAATCATTAAACTCTGCCTTCTGCACCTGCGACTCCCCACACGCAGATGTGGTACTGCTTCTGTGGCTCCTGTTGTTCCTCCCCATTTCCACTTCTGAGATGACAATACTGCTTCTACGGCTAAGCACCTACGGGACCCAACTATATGTGTGGTTATGACAAATGATCAGCAGCTGAAGCTGCTCACGACTCCCAATTCTTCCGACAACCTTCTGAAACCATCCCGGGGCCTCTGAGACCTTAACCAAAAACACAAACAAGTCTAATACCACTGTCCAAACTTATACTAATCCTTAAAATACCTAACACAGCATCAAAATGATGAATCAACCACGGATTCAAGCCGAAGAACTCCAAAATTCTTAAAATACGCTTCGATCAAAAAGTCTATCGAACATCGCCTAAATGATCTGAAATTATGTACACACATCACATTCAACACTACAGAACTATTCCAACTTCCAGAATTCCATTCCGACCTTCGGTTCAAAATCTCACTATTGAACCGAAAACTTCAAAATTTGACTTTCAGTATTTCAAGCCAAAATTAGCAAGGGACCTCCAAACACGATCCGAACACACCCCTAAGCCCGAAATCACCCAACGGAGCTAACGGGGCCATTGAAATTCCATTTTGGTGTTGTCTTCACACTATTCTTACTATGATTAAATTTCCAAAACTTAATCTCTCATTTAGGGACTAAGTATCCCAAAACTCTCTGAAACTCAAAACCGAACATCCCAGCAAATTAAAATAGCAAAAATAAACACGGGGAAAGCACTTAATAAGGGATCGGTGCATAAATTTGCAAAACAAACGGTTGGGTCATTACATTCTCCCAAACTTAAACATTTGTTCATCCTCGAACGAGCATAGAGACATACCTGGAGTAGTGAAAAGACGAGGGTAATGGCTGCGCATATCCTGCTCGGTCTCCTAAGTCACCTCCTCGACCAGTTGGCCCTGCCACTGAACCTTTTACTGATGGAATGTTCTTTGACCTTAACATTTGAATCTGCCTATCCAATATCGCCATTGGCTCCTCAACATAAAATAGATCATTGTCCAACTAGACCGAACTCAAATCTAACACGTGCGATGGATCACCGTGATATCTCTGGAGCATCAAAACATTAAATACCGGATGAACTCCTACCAAGCTGGGAGGTAAGGAGAGATCACAAGAAACCTCCCCAACATGCCTCAATATCTCAAAAGGGCTAATAAACCTCGGACTCAACTTCCCTTTCTTCCCAAATCTCATAACACCTTTCATAGGCAAAACCCGAAGCAGAACCCGCTCTCCAACCTTATCGAAAACATCACGAACCTTTTGGTCCACGTTACTTCTTTGTGTGGACTGGGCTATGCGGAGTCCATCCTGAATCACCTTAACCTTCTCCAAAGCATCCTGAACCAAGTCTGTGCCCAATAATCTAGCGTCACCGGCTCCAACTTACCTACCAAGGATCTACACTGCCTACCATATAAAAAGCCTCATATGGTGCCATCTAAATGCTAGACTGATAGCTGTTATTGCAAGCAAACTTTGCCAGTGGCAAGAATTGATCCCAAGACCCTCCAAACTCAATCACACACGCACGGAGCATATCCTCAAGAATTTGAATAGTGCGCTCGAACTGTCCGTCCGTCTGAGAGTGAAATGACGTGCTCAACTCCACCCAAGTACCCCACTTATGCTGAAATAGGGGTGGATTTATGCTTGCCGAAGCGGTGTCACGCGACACCGCTTTGTCAAAATATTTTACTAAATATATGTATTAATACTCTACAGAAAAAGATAACTAGGAAAAAATGACACCACTTGACATAAATTGTTCTTGGTAATGTGCTTCATTTTTCTCAAAAAGGTCAAAGGTTCAAATCTCACTTAGCACATTTTTCTTTTGCAAATTTAATTCATTTTTAAATTTCGACACCACTCACAAAAATCTTTGAGTACGCCCATATGTTGAACGTCCCTCTAGAACCGTGATATGAACTGAGTTACTCTATCTAAAATGATGGAAACTGGAATACCATGCAGAAAAAAATTCTGTCGGATATAAATCTCCGCCAACCCCTCCGAAGAATAAGTAGCATACATAGGAATGAAGTGCACAAACTTGGCCAGCCGATCCATTCTCGCCCAAATGGAATCGAACTTCTTTAAAGCCCATGGAAGTCCAACTATAAAGTCCATGGCGATCCACTCCCACCCGGTATCTGGTGCTCATACTTTACCTGCTGACAGTTGAGGTGACGAGCTACAAATCCAACTATATCTTTCTTATCCGCCTCCACCAATAATGTTGTCCCAAATCCTGATACATCTTTGTGGCACTTGGATGGATGGAATACCACAAACTATAGTCCTCCTCTAGAATCAACTGCCAAAGCCCATCAATATTAGGTACACAGACCCGAACCTGCATCCTCAATACCCCGTCATCACCAATAGTCACATCTCTGGCATAACCATGCTAAACTTTGTTCTTGAGGAAAAGCAAAGGAAGGTCATCATATTGACGCTCCCTGATACGATCAAATAATGAAGACCGAGAAACCATGCAAGGTAGAACCCGACTAGGCTCCAAAAGATCCAATCTCACGAACTGGATGGCTAAGTCCTACACATCCATCGCCATAGGCCTCTCCACTGCTAGTAAATAATCCAAACTTCCCAAACACTCTGCTGGCAACTCAAAGCATCATCCACCATATTGGCCTTGCTCAGGTGATATAGAATAGTGATATCATAGTCTTTTAGCAACTCTAACCACCTCCTCTGGCGCAAATTAAGATCCTTTTTCTTGAACAGGTGCTGCAAACTCCGATGATCACTACA
Organism: Nicotiana benthamiana; assembly: GCA_034376525.1. Classification (NCBI taxonomy): domain Eukaryota; kingdom Viridiplantae; phylum Streptophyta; class Magnoliopsida; order Solanales; family Solanaceae; genus Nicotiana; species Nicotiana benthamiana. The sequence continues at coordinate 91,365,463 of CM067335.1, forward strand.
AATCTCATAAGGACAAGTGTATAAATAATGACCCTACCATCCTACATCCATATCGTTCCAAGACCAATCCCCGAAGCATCACAATAGAGAGTATAAGACCCCGAACCTGTAGGCAATATCAAAACCGGGTTTGTAGTCAAAGCTGTTTTGATCTTCAAAAAGCATTCCTTGCACTCTTTTGTCTATAGGAACAGAGCATCCTTCTGGGTCAGCCTTGCCATAGTTCTGCAATAGATGAAAACCCCTCAACAAATCGAAGGTAATAACCCACAAATACAAGAAAATTGCAGATCTTTATAGCTGAGAATGGCCTAGGCCAACTCTGCACTGCCTCCACTCTCTTCGGATCTATCCGTATACCCTCACTCGATACCACGTGACCCAAGAAAGCCACGGAATCCAACCAAAACTCACATTTTGAGAACCTAGCATATAACTTCTTTTCCCTCAAAGTTTGAAGCATTGTCCTCAGGCGATGATCATGATCTTCCCGACTCCGGGAATACACCAAAATATTATCAATAAAGACAATGATGAAAGAATCAAGATACGGTCTGAACAAATTGTGTTTCAAATGCATAAAGGATGTTGGGGCATTCATCAGCTCAAATGACATAACAAGGAACTCGTAATTGCCATACTGATTCCTGAAAGCAGTCTTCGAGATATCTAGCTCCCGAATCTTCAACTGATGGTAACCTGAGTGTAAGTCAATTATAGAAAACACATGTGCACCCTGAACCTGGTCAAACAGATCATCAATACGAGGCATGGAATAATGGTTATTTACTGTAACTTTATTCAACTGGCGATTATCAATATACATACGCATAGAACCATTCTTTTACTTCTCAAACAAGACAGGATCATCCAAAGGTGATACACTAGGCTGAATAAAATCCTTATCAAGCAATTCCTGTAACTGATCCTTCAACTTACGATATGTAGGAATAAAAATGGGTTGAGTGCCCAGCAATAGATCAATGCCAAAATCAATATCTCTATCAGGTGGCATGACCAGAAGTTCAGATGGAAACACATCAGAAAATCCCAACTACTGGACTGAATCAACTGAAGGGGTATTAATATTGACGTCTCTCACATAAACTAGGTACGCACCACTCCCCTTATCAACCATACGCTGAGCCATAAGGAAAGAAATAACTCTAATATGAGTATGATTTAGCACCCCTCCCCTCAACACATGGTACACCTGGCCTAGCCAGCATCACGGTTTTGGCGTGAAATCAAGAATAGCATAATGGGGGGACAACCAGTCCATGCCCAAGGTATTACCAAAATTAACCATTTTGAGTAACAATAAATCGGCTCTGATCTCAAAACCACTAAGATCAACCAAACACGACCGAAAAAGGCAGTCCACAATAAGAGAATCTCCCATAGGAGTAGAAACATAAATAGGGGAACTCAAAGAATCCCGAGGTACACCTAAATGTGGAGAAAAATAAGAAGACACATAAGAATAAGTGGAGCCTGGATGGTATAGAACCGATTCATCTGTGTGAAAAACCAGTAGAATACTTGTGATGACACAATCGGAGGCAACAACCTCAGTACGGGAAGGAAGGTCATAGTATCTAGCCGGGACTCTCCCAATAGGGCGACCTCTACCTCCCCGACCTCCGCCTCTGGCTGGATGAGCAGGTGAGGTAGAAACTAGTATTGTAATCACAGCTTGAGAACTCTACGGGGAACGATGTGGCTGAGAAGTCTGTAAATCTAGGATACCTCACCATATGGCATGTATCACCACACTTAAAACAAGCTCTAGGAAGATATAGTGGCTCGGTCAAGGTCTGCTGGACTGACCATTGAAAACACTCCACGCAGGAGGCGCACTAGATACTGGAGGTGTATAATAAGGCTTCTGGAGCCTAGAAAGAGCTGGAATACCACTGGTTGCTGGAAGAGCTGAATGAACGGCCAAATCATATAGCTCCTACCATAGCGACCTGCAACTAGGGCATGGACACTGAATAATGGCCCAGCTCTTGAGACCTCTTGGCCTCCCTCTCCTCTCTCTCCCTAGCATGTATACCTTCAATCCTCCTAGCAATACTCACCACCTGTTGATAAGAAATATCCATCTCCAACTCACGAGCCATGCTATACCAAATGCTGGGAATAAGCCCCTTAAAAAATCGGCGAACCCTCTCGCAAACAGTAGAAACTAAGGTTAGTGCATGTCCAGCCAAACTAGTGTAATGGACAGCATACTCTGAGGCACTCATATAACCTTAGCGAAAATGCTCAAACTCTACGCGCCATGCATTCCCTAAGGCTCTGAGGAATAAACTCTCTCAGGAATTGATCTAAAAGCTATGTCCAAGTTAGTGAAACAGCCTCATCCAGATTGTCTAACTCATAGGTGTGCCACCACTTATAGGCGGCTCCTCAAAGCTAGAAAGCAGTGAAAGAAACCCCACTCAATCATGGTATATCAATACTGCGGAGGACACGGTGACACTCCTCTTAAAATTCCAAGGCATCATCTGATGCTAACCCTTTGAATACCGGAGGATCACACTTCTTCAAACCTGTCAAGCCTCCGCTGCTCATCCTCTGAAGTCATTGCCCTATCCTTGGGCTGACCTAGGACTACAAGTTTTACAGGGATAATCTCTAGGACCCGGTCAACATGCACTCGGTGCTCAGGGGTGTAGGTGGCGGGCGTCTGTGCTCCTTCCCTGGCCTGAGATGTGGCTACAATAAGGGGAAGCAACCCTGCCTCAGACAAAGTGGTGTACATGCTCATGAACTACACAAAAGTCTCCTGAAGAGATGGAGTTGTAGTAGAAGTAGGCATATCAGGTGCCTGGACTCAAGTTGAAACTGTTGGTGGTACCTCGCTGGCAGCTTGCACGGGTGCTCTGGCTGCACCACGTGAAAACGTCCTCGGCCTTTACCTCGGCCCCGGTCTTTGATGCCTACAGTAGAGGGTGTGGGTGCTTGATCATATTGGGTAGCACGTGTCATCACCATCTGTGATAGAATAGAAGAGAGAAGTTTATAATTGTTACATCACAACCTCGCACGATAAGGAAATCAAATAAATTGGAATTTTCCTAATAGTTGCATAGCCTCTCGTAGATAAGTACAATCATCTCCGTATTGATCAACGAGACTCTAATAAACCAACTTTTAATTCATGACTCCTATGAACCTAGAGCTCTTATACCAACTTGCCACAACCCTAGTTGACCCTTCGTGTACTATCGTGACGACACCTAGTCTCTTGATAACTAGGATTTTGATTCATTTTGCACTCCTTGTTTATTTTTTGATTACAAATTCATACAAAATAATACCAAAAGTCTCATAAATTATGCTTGATTTCAGGTTTGATCAAAAACATAACAATATGCCAAAGATTAGCTCAAAAGGAGTGAAATCTGCATAAGTACCAAAGACAAGGCAAACTCGGGACAAACGGGCCTAGTCCAGCCGCACTACACTTTGTGCGTCTGCTCTAAGGAGATTCAGAGGCTCAGAATTGAAGTAATCAAAGCAGTGCTGCCACAGTAGATCTTGCACGGTCTGCACTGAAGCCACCGCAGCCGCACAAACATTTTATATGATCCGAAGAACAAAACTTCAGAGTGATACAAAGTCAGGAGATGAAGCTTGTACGTTCCACAGTCTATTCTGTGCAACCGCTTTAGAAGCCTCCACGGCTGCGATCTATTTTGTGCGATCTACGGAGCTTGAGTTCAAAGAAGTGAATTTGAAGAGTCAAAGAGCCTAGTGCATCCGCAGTTTATTTTGTCCCGCACAGACCCAGCAGGGGCATTTTTCTCTAATTTTTATATCTTAGTAAAAATGGAACCTTTTTCATTTCTAGAGTATCAAAGTTTTCCAGACTTGAGCTGTGCTCGTGAGGAGCTATTTTGTAGCCATTTTGGGCACTTTAACTTTATTTTACTTATAGAATCTTGCATTTACTTTAGTTTGTAATTAATATGTCTTCTTCATCTATTTTTTTATTTTTATCTTCAAAAATGACTAGCTAGAACCATTAGCTAGGGTTGTGGATCAACCCTAGTGTGGATAATTGATGGGTATTGTAATTTAGGGCTAGATTGACTATGGGTGTTTGTTATTTGGATCAATTTTATGGTTTAATTTAAGAATTCGTGGTTGCAAATGTCAATGCTCACTTTTTCAAAAGCGAAATCGGGTTTTACGATATTATGGGCAAAACAACTTTATTTCCCGTTTGGGAATTGGGTAATGGAATTGGAAGAGTCTCTACCTAAGGATTATAGTGCATTAGGACACTTTAAGATGAAGAGAGTGTTTGAGGGAAAAACCAGAGTTGGGTACGGGCTTGAAATTATCTTGAGGGGAAGGTGTTAGGCACCCCTCAAGATCCACAAATGTGGTTCCTGCCCGTGCTAATTGTGACTTTATAAAGAGATGAAGCAACTAAACAAATAAGGTTCACATATATGACATTCACACAACTTGAAAGCTATAAAAAAGAAAAGGACATAAGTTTGAAATAAGAGAGGATTAGTTTGAAAATCATTAAGAAAGAATTTAAAAAAAGCACATAAAAGAAACAAGGGTCATAGGTTTAACTATAATATGGATCATTCGATGCAATATCTTGCACATATTCCTAAGGAGTGGTCGTTTAATGATATTATCACATCGTCATCATCTCCATATTCTATCCTCCTACCCAATTAAGGTATTAAAACGCATTGGTATCGTTACTTACTGCATGCTAATATCCGTCCCCACCTATTAGTCTTGGGGCATTAGGACTACTAATCCTAAGGAAGGAGGAGAGACATAGGATATATAAATATATGGAGTATTCAAAGGTAAAAATACAGCGACAAGTCAAAAACAAGTAGCATATAAGAGGGATGCAAATAAGTAATTAGAGGCTCAAATAAACCTCGTGACAGACAGCAAGTAGTTTAGCATGACTGCAATTACTGATTTTCTCTTTAGAAGGGGTTAGGAGAGCGAGCAGACTAGTTTAACACATAGAATTTGGATAGAAAATCTACTTTGCACCCTCCGCGTCCATTTAGGAGTTGACAGAATTTAGAAAATCAGTGGGCTTTTGGAGAAAAATATTAATTTCAGACAAGAGTTTGTTCAAAAAAATTTAAAGTTGCAGAAAAGTTTAGAAAAGGCCTGTGAGTTAGCTGAACTGTTTGAATACAAAAGAGATGCAAAAGGGGGGAGTTTAAAAGACCTCAAAACATTATGCTTAGGCGGACAAACAATCGAAATCACGAACTCAGCACCTAAAAGATGTTTACAAATTCAAAGTATTATAAAAGGGGCTGACTTAGCCCCGATTGAAAGTAATCAGAAAAAACGTTTGAAGCATTAGGCGAGTTTGCACTTATAAGATACTTATTGGCCCCTTTGTTACCACTTTTTTACATTTAGACGACCTACTGTTTTGCCTAGTGTTTATATAATTCCTATAGACATATTTTCTAGGTGAGGATTATAATAATGCAAAACCTATAAGCATGGTTTCTATATGAGTGTGAAAGAAAGTAAATACTTATAGGCATGTCTTCTATATGATATTGTTGCAATAATGAAAAGCATGTAAACATGGTAAGTGATGCAAACCTATAAGCATGGTTTCTTTATGAATGCAAGAAAAATAAACCCTTATAGACATGGTAACTATATGACATTGATGCAAGATAGTAAAATCCTATAAACATGGTATCTATATGGGATGGTGCAAGAAAGTAAACCTCTCCCATATTCCCTTTCACTAGATCCCCCAAGTTCTTTTATTACAAGTTATTTACAAGAATATGGACAAGCAAATAACATTAAAAGAAGTAAATACATCAATACTACACCAAACCCAAAGAAGCGTAAAGCAACTTTAATGTCCAACGTATGCCTTATACCAAATCCGAGCTCCCAGGATCTGAGGCTTTTCTCTTTTTAGAGTGTTACAAAGTTCCAAGGGCTTTCAATGGAACCCAGGCATTGCTTACACTCTAATTGGAATAGTGCAAGTGTGGAATTACCAACCTTAAGGCATCCGAATTCAAAGGAGACTCCAAGGTCCCTAAGCATGGATTACCATAAGGGGGTAGAACTTAAAGAACTAAGAATAAATGAAAGGTGATAGATTAGAGGAAGACCATTGTATGAAGTGGTCATACCCAGCCTATTGAGTGAGACTGGAACACCCCAGAATTCTCACGAGTTTTAACAAACAAGAGCACACTTGTAATCAAGTTAGGCAAAGGTTTGAATGGAGATTAGGACACCAACAAGCTTTTGTCGAGGCTCAAACACATAAGATAGGGGATGGGGGACGGGATTGCTTTGAGTAAAGGCTATTGACAGCCTTAGTTCCATACTTGAAATGGCAATAAGGTGCCAACCTTGTCCAGAACAAATCACATACAAACAAATGGCAAAGGGAGAGGGGAATCGCAAAAAAGCACTTAGTAGACAAGATTAATAATGAACAATGCACAATCAAAGGAAAGTATTTAACATGCTGGACTTAATAAACATTGAATGTAAGCCCCAAAGGGAAAGGGAATTAGGGATTAACATGTTGTAGTTTGAACTAAAGGTATAAGGAGATAAGGGTTAAGGTTCAGGATTATCTTGAGAACAAACAGACAAGGGACAAAGGGAAGGGTATTATCATGAAACTAAACTGAAGTACACAAAATAGATGAGGTATCATGAAAAACTAGGGGAAGGGGGGAAGAAATTGAACATGCTAGCACTCAAATTAATTACTGAGACAAACAGATAGACAAGGGGACAGGGGGAAGGGATTGATCATGCAAGCTTATCTGAAATAACATAACAGACAAAGAAGAGGAGAGAACAAACTGATACTTGAAAGTTAATAAAATAAGGTTAGGAGCCTACCTTGCAAAAAAGTCCCGACTTTCGAACCTAAAGGCCAGGAAAGGTGATGAATGGACGAGCATGGAAGTTTCAGGCCCTGAATGGCCATTAACGCTAGTGAAGAGGACCGGAGAAGACTAGGGTTCTAAGAGAACCTAGAGAGCATTTGGGAGTGAAAGGAGGCGGATTGATAAAATTGAGGATAGGGTTAAGGGTTTGGGCGGTTTAATTTGGTAAGAATAATGTGGGCCGTTGATCTGTGAGATCAACGGCCTGGATTAAAAGGGGGAAAGGGTAGGTTAAGCTTAGTGGATTTGGATCGAGTATTTGGGTTAGGTAAATTGGGGATTAAAATTAGGCTGGATTGGGGTTTGGAATTGGGGTTACAATTGAAAGACTAAGGGCTATATTTTAAATAGCCAATTTTCCAGAATTTAATTTTATAAAAAATAGTAAAAAAATTTATAAAAATCCAAAAAACTTACTGAGATAATAAAATATATTTTGGAATTAATTAAAAAATACAATGAGAGATGTTTCACTTAAAATACTTATTAAATTGATAAATAGCCTAAAATTGAAATTAATTTAAAAAATACCTAATGGCTTTGTAAAATCTTCTAATAATAAAATAAATTATATTTTTATGTAAATGAGAGAATAAAATAATTTATTTATTAAAATAACAAGGTTTGATACTAAATATTGGATTTTATAGTACAAAATAAGTTATTAATTGGTTTTAAAATGCTTGAAAAATTATAGAAAAATACCAAACCTTTTGTGGATGCTTATATATGCATTCACAAGCTATTTTGAAAGTATTTTGGATACAAAAATACATAGGGAAAAATAAGGTATCAACATCTACCCCTCTTTACTCGAGGAGGATGAAAGAGTTGTCGGGTAAAGACAAGACGGCCAATTTGACTGAAAATGACAATTGTACGAGAATTTCAACCGTGCTCTAGCTTCTGAGATGCATACATATCCCTGGTTTTACAGGAACCAGGCCGCATGTAGTTCAAGAGCCACTGGCGTAATATGCCAATGAAAATTTTGAAAAGGTGGGTGCAATGGGGTTTGAGATTTGGAAAGGGTTCGAGGATCGGATGAGCCCCGGAGAACTGGAGTGGGAGCGCTCCTGCTAAGACAGTCGTGCCAGCTGGTGTACCTGCAAATGAACGATGTGCGTGTGCATTACATAATTTAAACGTGATGCAAGTTCCCATCGGACCATGAATGTTGTCTTCGGACAATTAGGATGGCGTCCTCAAACTATGACGTCCAGGATATGAAGAGCATGAAAGTAAAGAGTCGCAGGACATGAAATGGTGTTCTGGGGCTATGCAGATGGTGCCTCCAAACTATGATGCCTATGAATAAGTTGGCGATATTTCATCCCATGAAAAGGTGGCAATATTTCAGCCGAATGAATGCAGAGGGTGGCGATCTTTAAGCCGAGCAGGAATTTAAAATGCAGGGTGGCGATATTTCAGCCAAAAAAAAAAACAGGGTGGCGATCTTTCAGCCAAAAAATGCAAAATAAAGGAGGTAGAGCATAACCTCGGAAGGCAGAAGATAGACTTATGCAAGATGGAGGTAGAGTTTAACCTCAGAAGTCAGAGAATATCCTTATGCAAGATGCAGATGGAGACAGAGCTAAGTCTCGAAAGGCAGAAAATAGCCTTATGCAAGATGGAGGTAGAGCTTAACCTCGGAAGGCAAAGAACAGCACAATGCAAGATACAGATGAAGACAGAGCTTAGTCTCGAAAGGCAAAAAATAGCCTTATGCAATATAGCAGATGGAGACAGAGCTTAACAGAAAATAGCCTTATGCAAGGATGGAGGTAGAGCTTAACCTCGGAAGGCAGAGAATAGCCTTATGCAAAATGCAAGATGGAGACAGAGCTTAGTCTCGAATGGCAGAAAATAGCCTTATGCAATGATAGAGGTAGAGCTTAGCCTCGGAAGGCAGAGAGTAGCCTTATGCAATGCAGGATGGAGGCAGAGCTTAGCCTCGAAGAACGTAGAAGTATAAAGGAGAGGATGGTGGTGATTTCTTAGCTGGTAGATGGTCGTGCTATCGATGACTGCTAGGGAAGCGTTGAATGTAGATAGTAAGCCTTTGTCGGGTAAGTAGTGGCTTCGGAAACTTTGGTTTTGTAAGGCTCCTGCATCGCCTATTTGCACCCTGGATTCCTGGATCAAAAGAAAAATCATGAGTTCTGGGTTGATGCTAATATGATAATTGGCAAGCTGACTTCGGAATTTTGAGGGTCCTCCTCAAAATTCTACCCCAGTTCAAAATGTGGGGGAAAATGGAATTTTATTAATGTTGTGACCAAACCATTGGGTTACCTACGTATCCCCTCTTAAACGGGAATCAGGTTAGACGTAGTTCAGATTACATCATAAATAAAGCATAATGACTAAATGTAGTATCTCTGGACAGCATCTAAGTTGATCGGTTTTGGCCAGACTTCTCCGTCCATTTCTGCAAGGATAAGGGCTCCTCCAGTTAAAACTCGGTGAACCATGTACGGGCCATGTCAGTTGGGAGAGAACTTCCCTTTGGCCTCATCTTGATTTGGAAAACTTCTTCAACACCACTTGCCCTGGTGTAAACTTCCTTGGACAAACTCTCTTGTTTAAGGCTCTGGACATTCTGTTTTGATATAACTGACCATGACAGATAGCGTTCATTCTCTTCCCATATATAAGGGCTAACTGCCCGTATCAAACCTTGACCCATTCTGCGTCATCTAGCTCAGCTTCTTGTCTGATTCTCATGGATGGAATCTCTACCTTGGGGGGAATTACTGCTCTGTACCATAAACCAGCATGTAGGGAGTTGCCCCAACTTATATGCAAATTGTAGTACGATAACCCAATTGAGCGAATGACAACTTCTCATACCACTACTTATGCTTTTTGATCATTTTCCTTAGTATTTTCTTGATGTTCTTGTTGGCTGCTTCCACAGCTCCATTCATCTGAGGTCTGTAAGTTGCAGAGTTCCTATGCCTGATCTTGAAAGTTTCACACATCGCTTTCATCAGGTCGCTGTTGAGATTGGAACCATTATCAGTGATGATCAACTCTGGAACACCGAACCGACAGACAACCTGATCTCGGACAAAGTCTGCCACGACTTTCTTGGTTACTTCTTTGTACGAAGCTGCTTCAACCCATTTAGTGAAGTAGTCAATCACCACTAGAATGAACCTGTGTCTGCTTAATGCGGCAGGCTCGATTGTCCCAATGACATCCATTCCCCAAGCGGCGAACGGCCATGGTGAACTCGTTGCAGTGAGCTCGTTTGGAGGTAACTATATCATATCTGCATGTATTTGATAGTGGTGACACCTTCAGACATACTGAATGCAGTCTGTTTCCATGGTCATCCAGAAATATCATGCCCTGAGTATCTTCTTTGCCAGAACAAAACCATTCATGTGTGGTCCACAATTCCCCGAGTGCACTTTCTCCAGTAACCTGGTTGCTTCCGATGCATTGACACGCCTTAATAGTCCCAAATCAGGAGTCCTCCTATGCAGGATTCCTCCGTTGTGAAAGAAATTTTTGGACAACCTTCGAAGCGTGCTCTTCTGATTAGCATTAGCAAGCTCTGGATATTCCCCTCTTGTCAGGTACCTTTTGATGTCATGGAACCAAGGTTTTTTGTCGGCTTCTTCCTCAACATGTGCACAATAAGCCGGTTGATCTTGAATCCTAACCTCGAAAGGGTTGATGAAATTTGTGGCGGGATGCTGAATCATGGATGATAAAGTGGCTAGGGCGTCAGCGAACTCATTCTGTATTCTTGGAACATGCTCAAATTCCATTTTTCTGAACCTCTTTCTCAATTCCTGTATGTGGTGCAAGTAAGGGAGTATCTTGGAATTCTTGGTTGCCCATTCTTCTCAAACTTGGTGTATGAGTAAGCCTGAATCCCTAATCACTAGCAGCTCCTGAATGTTCATATCAATGGCCATTTTGAGCCCTAAGATGAAAGCTTCATACTCGGCCATATTATTGGTGCATGGGAACCTGAGCTTGGTGGATACGGGGTAGTGTTGACCGGTTTCCGATACCAGGACAACTCCAATACCAACTCTTTTGAAATTTGCGAATCCATTGAAAAACATCCTCCAACCGTCATAGTATTCTGCAATATCTTCTCCTATGAAAGCTACTTCCTCGTCGAGAAAATATGTTTTCAATGGTTCATACTCCCCTTCCACAGGATTTTCAGCGAGATGATCTGCCAAAGCCTGTCCTTTAACTATCTTTTGGGTGACATAGACAATGTCGAATTCACTCAACAAAATTTGCCACTTGGCTAGCTTGCCAGTGGGCATGGGCTTCTGAAAAATATACTTTTGCGGATCCATTCTTAATATAAGGTAGGTAGTGTAAGCACAGAAATAATGCCTCAACTTCTGAGCTATCCAGGTCAAAGCACAACAGGTGCGTTCTAGTAAGGAATACCGAGGCTCGTACGGGGTAAATTTCTTACTGAGGTAGTAAATACTTGATCCTTTCTCCCCATATCGTCATGTTGACCCAAGACACAACCAAATGCTTCGTCCAAAACTACGAGATAGAGCAATAACGGCCTTCCAGGCCCAGGTGGCTTTCGACAGGATCAAGGAATACTTGTCTAGGCCTTCCAGGCCCAGGTGGAACCAGGACTGGAGGCCTAGACAAGTATTCCTTGATCCTGTCGAAAGCCTTTTGACATTTATCGGTCCATTTGGTAGCGGTATCCTTCTTCATCATCTTGAAGATAGGTTCGCAAATGACGGTAGATTGAGCTATGAACCGGCTGATATAGTTAAGTCTCCCCAAGAAACTCATTACCTCGTTCTTGTTCTTCGGCGGTGGAAACTCCTGAATAGATTTGACCTTTGATGGATCCAGCTCAATTCCTCGGCGACTTATGATGAAACCCAATAACTTTCCTGCAGGGACCCCAAATACACATATGGTGGGATGCAGTTTCAAATTATACCTTCTTAGTCTATTGAAAAACATTCGGAGGTCCTCCATGTGATCTGTAGCCTTCTTGGATTTAATGATGACATCGTCCACATATACCTCAATCTCCATATATATCATGTCATGAAAGAGGGTAGTCATGGTCCTCATGTAAGTAGCTCCCACATTCTTCAACCTAATCGTCATCATTCTGTAGCAACATATTCCCCAAGGCATGATGAACGATGTTTTCTCTGCATCTTCTTCATCCATACATATCTAATGATACCCCGCAAAGCAATCGACGAATGACTGAAACTCATGCTTTGCGCAGTTGTTGATCAGAATGTGTATGTTTGGAAAGGGGAAATCGTCTTTGGGACTGGCCCGGTTGAGATCCCGGTAGTCGACATAGACTCTAACTTATACATCTTCTTCGGTACTGGCACAATGTTAGCTAACAGGGTTGGATACTCTACCACTTGAAGAACTCTGGCTTTGACCTGCTTGGTAACCTCATCTTTGATTATTAGACTCATATCTGGCTTGAATTTTCTGAGCTCCTACTTTACCGGTGGACATGCAGGATCTGTCGGCAACTTGTGAGCGAAGATAAACGTGCTGAGACCGGTCATATCATCCTCAGAACATGCAAAGATATCCTCATATTCCTTCAAGAACTCTATAATTTATCTTTTTCCATCTGTGATAAGTGCACACTAATGCACGTTTCTTTGACATTCCCTGTATCTCCTAAATTGACGACTTCGGTTTCATCCAAGTTGGATGTAGGCTTATTCTCAAAGTTTTCAGCCTCTGTAACAACCTCTTCTGGTATATCGTCCTCCTCTAAGTCTATGTCCATTTGTTGCATAGCCTCGTTGCAAGTTACAGTTGTTGGTTTATCATCAAGACACGTAATAGTAGTCCTATGTGAAAATAAAATAAATAGCAGATAAAAGTAATGAATAGCGAGATATTTGATAAACTGGAAATGCTTTTGATTAAATTCATAAATGTTCAAAACATCGGAGCTCATTTGGGAAGTAAAGACAAATGCGGAAAATAAAGAAACCAACTAAAATAAAGATGCATGATGCTCGTTCAACCTTGCTACCCCGAAGGTTTCCGGGCAATGGTGGTCCTAATTGACCAGTTGGTGAGGCGCTCCCCTCGGTTCACAGCCTGAATGGAAGGGCCTTCCTCCCCTTCCTCTTCAAAAATTACACAACATTCCATGTCCTCTTACAGAAACAAGTTCTTTATTGCCGCAAGAGCCATGTCTTCTTCTGACCCGTAGAGAGTGTCCGCTAGCTGAAATGTCTGCTCCAACTGAGGTATGGGGCATTCCAATGGGTAATATGAGCTGCGCCATGGTGGTGACCAGTTTCTGAACTCTTGCCAAGTGTACTCGTACCCCATTCCGAAGGTAGTACCATGTTTCTTCAACTGGATAGGTTTGGTGATACCTTGAAGATTCTTACCAAGTCCTTTCCCCGGTTCATACCCACTCCAATTGAGAATGCTATCAACCTTGTTGCTCCACCATTTGTCCTTTTCCACTGCATTTACCCGCTCGATATGATGATATGTCTCCCCGCATATTCTTCTTCTGCCTCCGATCTTTGGAATGATCTGGTGACTGTATATGGGGTTGCTACCGTCGCCATGGATGATTACTTCCTGATGGTTCCATTTGAACTTCATAGCCTGATGTAAAGTTGATGCCACAGCCCCAGCGGCATGGATCCAAGATCGTCCCAGCAGTAAGTTGTAAGAGGCTGGTATGTCGATGACTTGTAACTCAACATCAAACCAAGTAGGTCCCATTTGCAAACACAGGCTAACCTCCCCGAGAGTAGACCTCTAAGAACCATCAAAAGCCTTGACATTAATAGCCTCATCTTTTATCTCGTGCAATCCTTTTCCTAACTTCTTAAGGGTGATTAATGGACAAATGTTGAGACTAAAACCTCTGTCGACTAGGATCCTCTCGAAACGTTAGCAAAGTTTGCTACAAGTGAGCAGCAGTTTCTTTGGTGAGTGGAGTACCCTGAGAAGTTCCTTCAATTTCCTTTCTTGCTTCACTATTTGCCATCATTCCTTAGTTCCTGTTTCTAGGAGGAGGAGGAGGACCTTTAGATCTTGTTGAATATGTTGATAGTGCCAGAATGCAGGAACTAACCTTTGGAGAGGGGGATAAAAACAGAAAAAAAACTAAAAGGTAAAAAGTTAGTGTGGATTCTGAGGAAGAAAACATTGCGGTATTTAAACACGTTGTTGCAAGAATGTAAGTCGTTTCATATTTGGGTTCCTCGTTGTGCCTGAGGTAGGCCTAGCGATAAATATGATTTAGAGAACTCATAATACCAAATGCCTCATTTTATAGATAGAAAATAGAACGAGTCAAACAAATTAAAATAAAGAAGAATTGTCACTAATGGCCGAGGGACTTATTACATCAAGAAAATAGTAAAATCCTAACTACTTGGTCCCAGAAGGACCTTTCCCAGATTCGATATCTTTGCCTCCTTCGTACAGTTTCATCAGCTCGCGCAGTCCTAGCAATAAGTAAGCCCGAGCCAAATACCCACCTTCAATGCCTTCAGCTTCGTGATAGTCGTTGATCCTTTTCAGAAACTTGCCTTCCAGTTCCACTATACCCTGTTCCAAGTACCCCAGACGGTTGCTTGCTCGGACATCCATGTCTTTCCATTCATTGATTACCTTCTCTTGAGCCTCTAGTATTTCCTGATGTTCACTTTGGCACTCTCGCATCCGCTTGCATAGCTGATTATACTTGACCTTTGCTGTAGTCTTGTCATCAATAACCCTGTGACCATGGACGAAACCTATTTTTCCCAAGCCAATACGATCATTTTCTAATCATCTGGATAAAGTGGCGTATGCCCTGCCTAATATCTATCTGGCTCCATGAATTCCTTTTCCAGAATGATTTTGGAGTGCCACATATGTTGTGCCCGGCATCTGTGTAGGTTATCATAATCATGGAAGTCATCCATGTAGTGACTCATTTTTCCCACCTTTGGTATAATTTGCTTTCTTCCGGCTTGCCTCATGACTTGGAGAGGGACATAAGGGTAACTTCCCCTAAAGCCGATGAGTACAAGGAACGGCGCATCCCTAGACTGAACGATGAAGTCTCCAGTTGGCAACAACTCGTACATCCATTGTACTTACTCTTCCCTCAGATTCTCTAATAGTTCTACCCATCCACTGGCGTCCTCTGGGTGAGCGAATATATCTGGCATGAAGTGAATTCTCTTTGGATGATGGAAACCAATATGATCATCCCAATCCCGGCGTATTATTTCTTGCCTATACTCTCCCTTTTGAAGATGTTCAATGAGCCAGAGTTGTAGTAGAAAATTGCACCCTTCAAAGTGCGGTGCTCCTTGTTGACATTTTTCTAAGGATCGTTACAGTTCTGTGAGGATCATGGGTGCTATGTTGAATGTCTGCCCGTCGATACCCTCTATTATGGCTTTGGTTACCATGGCTAGTCTTGTATAGATTCTAATCTTATTAATCGGAAAGACCATCATGCGCAGGAAACATAACATGAATACAAAGGCTCTCCTATGTATGTGCCCCAAAGAAGTGAGGGAGAACTCCTCCATGTGATTGCGGTATGATTTTACTATGTCCGAACCTTTCGTACATGAAGTCGCAGGATATGTAGGAGTCCTTGAAACTTGTGAGATTAGGATTCTTTTTTAGCCCCGTCATTTTCAAGAACCCTCTACCTTTGTGGTTTTCCAGCATAAGAAACCCCAGGCTATCCCAAGGAATTCCGGATAAACCCCCAATTTCCTCCAACAGCGGCGTCATTTCGATATCCCCAAAGCGGAAGACAGACCATTCACTATCCCAAAACATAGTAGCAACTTCCACAATCTTGTTATCTGGCCTAACTTCTAGAAGTGAAGGAATATTTCCCAAGTGCTTACGGACAACCATCCAATCGCTACCATGCAAATCATCCCACCAGCTTAGCAACTTTGGATGAATGTTTGATACCATACCGAACCTGGGGACCTCGTGCCTCATTTTCTGCAAAACAGAGAGTTAGGCCCTTAACCCCACTAGACTCGACCATTTAAATCAATAATTAGAAAAAGGCATTTAGTTCTCCAAATCAATGCACATAACGTGAATGTCCGTTTGGGTTTCGAAGAAAACCCGATGGACTTTGGTTTAGGCTATCCTAATGAGTCATTATGCGGACGACATAACTGACTCGGCTAAGTTTGACCATGATGCATGAACAATTAAATGGAGAGATGTTTCTATTTTGAAGTGCTAGACAAAGTACCCTTGAGCGGACAACTCAAGAGGGAAAGGCGCGGAACTGTCGACTACACCTTTGATCGACTGGTTTTACCCCAAATATGCCTTTTCCAAATTTAGGGGGTTTGTAAATATCGGAAGAGCGAAACAACTCATTATATGCTTTGCTATAGGATTTGTTTGGCACGAGTGGAAAATGATGTTGAAGGATGCAATTACAACAATGAAATAAATACATGTATTTTCAAGTTCATAACGATTACACTAAATGCTCGAAATTAAAGACGGTATTAAAGTGAAACTGTAAAATAGTTAAAAAAAGAAAGACATGAAGAAACAAGTTCGTAATTGTGAAAACATAATTGAGGAAATAAATAAAGAAAGCAGTAAAGTCACAAAACGCGTAGTAATAAAAGCCTAAAAAGAATTCCTTAGCAGAGTCGTCATGTTGTCGGCGCCCCCTTTTTCAAAAGCGAAATCGGGTTTTACGACATTATGGGGAAAACAACTCTATTTCCCGTTTGGGAATTGGGTCATGGAATTGGAAGAGTCTCCACCTAATGATTATAGTGCATTGTGACATTTAAAGATGAAGAGAGTGTTTGAGAGAAAATCAGAGTTGGGTAAGGGCTTGAAATTATCTCGAGGGGAAGGTGTTAGGCACCCATCAAGATCCTCAAATGTGGTTCCCGGCCGTGCTAATTGTGACTTTATAAAGAGATATAGCAATTAAACAAATAAGGTTCACATATATGACATTCACACAACTTGAAATCTTTAAAAAAGGGGAAGGACATAAGTTTTAAATAAGAGAGGATTAGTTTGAAAAGCTTGAGAAAGCATTTAAATAAAGCACATTAAAGAAAGAAGGGTCTAGGTTTGACTAAAATATGGATCATTCGATGCAATATCCTGCACATATTCCCAAAGAGGGGTCTCTTTATGATATTATTGCGTCACCATCATCTCCATAATCTACCCTCCCACCCCATTAAGGTATTAAAACGCGTTGGTATCGTTACTTACTGCATCCTAATACCCGTCCCCACCTGTTAGTTCTGGGGCATTAGGACTTCTAATCCTAAGAGGGAGAGAGAGATAGGATTTATACATGGAGTATTTAAAGGTAAAAATACTATAGCGATAAGTCAAAAACAAGTAGCATACAAGAGGCATGCAAATAAGCAATTAGAGGCTCAAATAAACCCTGTGACATACAGCAAGTAGTTTAGCATGACTTCAATTACTGATTTGGTCATTAGAAGAGGTAAGGAAAGCGGGCAGACTAGTTTAACACATAAAAGTTGGATAGAAAATCTGCTTTGCACCCTTAGGGTCTGTTTTGGAGTTGACAGAATTTAGAAAATCAGTGGGCTTTTGGAGAAAAATACTAATTTCAGACAAGAGTTTGTTCAAAAAAATTTAAAGTTGCAGAAAAGTTTAGAAAAGGCATGTGAGTTAGATGAACTATTTGAATACAAAAGAGATGCAAAAGGGGGAAGTTTACAAGACCTCAAAACATTATGCTTAGGCGGACAATCGAAATCTAGAACTCACCAATTAAAAGATGTTTACAAATTCAAAGTATTATAAAAGGGGCAGACCTGGGCCTTATTGAAAGTAATCACAAAAAACATTTGAAGCATTAGGCGAGTTTGGACTTATAACAAACTTATTGGCCCCTTTGTTACCACTTTTACATATTTGGGCGACCTACTGTTTTGCCTAGCGTTTATATAATTCCTATAGACATATTTTCTAGGTGATGATTATAAGAATGCAAAACCTATAAGCATGGTTTCTATATGAGTGTGCAAGAAAGTAAAAACTTATCGGCATGTCTTCTATATGATGTTGTTGCAATAATGAAAAGCCTGTAAAATTGGTAACTGATGCAAACCTATAAGCATGGTTTCTATATGAATGCAAGAAAAATAAACCCTTATAGACATGGTAACTATATGACATTGATGCAAGATAGTAAAACCCTATAAACATGGTATTTTTATGGGATGGTGCAAGAAAGTAAACCCCTCCCATATTCCCTTTCACTAGACCCCCCAAGTTCTTTTATTACAAGTTATTTACAAGAATCTGGACAAGAAAATAACATTAAAAGAAGTAAATACATCAACACTACAACAGACCCGAAGAAGCGCAAAGCAACTTTTATGCTCAACGTATGCCTTTTACCAAATCCGAGCTCCCAAGATCCCAGGCTTTTCTCTTTTTAGAGTGTTACAAAGCTCCAAGGTTTTCAATGGAACCCAGGTATTACATACAGTCTAATTGGAATAGGGCAAGTTTGGAAATGCCAACCCTATCGCATCCGAGTTTAGAGGAGACTCCAAGGTCCCTAAGCATGGCTTACCAGAATGGGTAGAACTTAAAGAACTAAGAATAAATGA
Organism: Nicotiana benthamiana; assembly: GCA_034376525.1. Classification (NCBI taxonomy): domain Eukaryota; kingdom Viridiplantae; phylum Streptophyta; class Magnoliopsida; order Solanales; family Solanaceae; genus Nicotiana; species Nicotiana benthamiana. The sequence continues at coordinate 91,384,055 of CM067335.1, forward strand.
AAGGTGATAGATTAGAGGAAGACTATCGTATGAAGTAGTCATACCCAGCCTATTTAGTGAGACTGGCACACCCCATACTTCTCACGAGGTTTAACAAACAAGAGCAGACTTGTAAACAAGTTCGGGAAAGGTCTGAATGGTGATTAGGATACCAACATGCTTTTGTCGAGGCTCAAACACATAAGATAGGGGATATGGGATGGGATTGCTTTGAGTAAAGGCTATTGACAGCCTTAGTTCCAGACTAGAAATGGAAATAAGGTGCCAACCTTGTCCAGAACAACTCACATACAAACAAGGGGCAAAGGAAGAGGGGAATAACATTAAAGCACTTAGCAGAAAAGATTAGATTGAAGCATAATAATGAACAGTGCACAATCAAAGGAAAGTATTTAACATGTTGGACTTAATAAACATTGAATGTAAGCGCCAAAGGGAAAGGGAATTAGGGATTAACATGTTGTAGTTTGAACAAAAGGTATAAGCAGATAAGGGTCAGGGTTCAGGATTATCTTCAGCACAAACAGACAAGGGGACAAAGGGAATGGTAATATCATGAAACTAAACTGAAGTACACAAAATAGGTGAGGTATCATGACAAACTAGGGGAAGGGGGGAGGAAATTGAACATGCTAGCACTCAAATGAATTACTGAAACAAACAGACAGACAAGGGGACAGGGGGAAGGGATTGATCATGCAAGCTTAACTGAAATAACATAACCGACAAAGGAGAGGAGAGAACAAACAGATACTTGAAAGTTAATAAATGAAGTTAGGAGCCTACCAGTGCAAATTTGAGTAACAAAACAAACAAATTCCTTATAATTAGCTTTGACTTTCAGCCGGCTAATCCTTAGCAAGAGAGCAAGTAACAGAGAAGGAATGTAGAAGAGAATAGAGTTTTTAGTGAGTAAGAGTAGAGAGAACTCGAGTATGAGTTGTGTGCTAAGTGAAAAAAGAGAAGTCCTATTTATAGTCGAAAGAGAAGAAACAGTAAGGCAAGGAAATATTCAGAAATCAATCAGTATCAATTAATGAGAAGGGAACCCCTTCAATTAAGGAACCGGGTGGGAAAATAAATAACCTCATGTCTCATTTTGGAAAGTAAATATGGTGTTAATCACAGAATATAGGGTAAATACATATAAGAAATTTGAAAATCACACGGGTAGGGCATATAAGGCAAGTAATCACCCAGGAAATCAAGGAGTCAAGATATTAATCGTTTGAACTTAGTCAAGAAACAAGGAACAATTATAGAATCAAACAGATATACAAAAAATCAATTTAGGGTTTCAGGGAAAGGGGATAAGCAGTACTATAAAAGATGCATAAGTTTTGAACATACGAGAGACTGGCAAATAGTAGAGTAGACATGTAGAAAACACAAGAAGCAAACAGAGGCGGCGAGGGTTTCAAATAGAAAAAAGAATGGAAAATACCCTTAGAAATTAGGTTTCCCACGACAAGTCAGAACACAAGGAATATTATAGACGAAGACGAACAAGAGCAGAACACTCTAAAGAAAGCATAGAACAATTAACCGAAAACCCTAGAAAGGTAATCAGTGAGGCAAAAAGTCTTAGAGCTATAATAGAAAATGTCAAAATCATGGAGAAGAACACCTAGTAGCAAGAATAAACAACAAAATCAGAGAAATCGAATAAGTCATAGAAAACCCTAGGTCTTAAAAAGATGAACAGTTTTTGAAATCACGACTAGGTGAAGAAAGAGATGAGAAACACTTTAAAATTTTTAGAAAACAAGTAGAACTCAAAGAAGATCGTAATATAACACAGAGAAAAATTAAAAAGAACCTCAAATCATTAGGGTTTTCAGAGGAGGCCTGGAAAGGGCGAGAAAAGCCTGAACGGACTCATCGGTGCTTGGTAATGACCCAAGGCTTCAAAGACTTGCCGGAGAAAGGCCTGACACAGCCGTACAACTCCATTGAAGGACATGTGCTCTAGTCACACTTAAAACAAAGTCCAGATCTTCAAACCCAAAGGCCAGGAAAGGTGATGAATGGACGAGCATGGAAGTTTCACGCCCTAAATGGCCATTAATGCTGGTGAAGAGGACCGGAGAAGACTAGGGTTCTCAGAGAAGCTAGAGAGCATTTAGGAGTGAAAGGCGGCGTATTGATAAAAGTGAGGATAGGGTTAAGGGTTTGGGGGTTTAATTTGGTAAGTAATAATGTGGGCCGTTGATCTATGAGATCAACGGCCAGGATAAAAAGGCAGAACGGGTGGGTTAAGCTTAGTGGGTTTGAGTCGGGTATTCGAATTGGGTTAGGTAAATTGGGTATTAAAACTTGGCTGGATTGGGGTTTGGAATTGAGGTTACATTTGAAAGACTAAGGGTTGTATTTTAAATAGCCAATTTTCCCAAATCTAATTTTATAAAAAATAGTAAACAATTTTATAAAATCTAATAAAATTACTCAGATAATAAAATACATTTGGAAATTAATTAAAAAAATACCGGGAGTATTTTTCACTTGAAATACCTATTAAATTGATAAATAGGCTACACTTGCAATTTAATGCAACTTTATTTTAAAAAATACGTAATGGCTTTGTAAAATCCTCTAAATATTACATAAATTAAATTTTTATATAAATTATAGAATAAAATAATTTATTTATTAAAATAATAAGGTTTGATACTAAATATTTGATTTTATAGCACAAAATAAGTTAATAAATTGGTTTTTAAATGCTTGACAAATTATAGAAAAATACCAAACCTTTTGTGGATGATTATATATGCATTCACAAGCTATTCTGAAAGTATTTTTGTAACAAAAATACATAGAAAAAAATTGGGTATCAACAGCAAACACTAGTTTGTGCTAAGTTAACTTGACTCTTCTTGAAAAAGAGAGCCTAAGTCTCCAAAATTGACTTAACAAGGAATTAGGATAGACTCAAGAGAATTGATAGTCCTAATTAAAGGGTTAAATCTCAAGAGAGTAATTACTCAACTTGAGCCCAAGTTGCTTGACTAAATTTACCTACACATTTGGTCTTGAGAAAGTCAATTGGGCAAAATTACTTTCTCTACCGAGAGGTGTGAGAGTGGGTAAAATCGTGCATTGATTATAGCATATTTCCCCAATCATGTCAATCGAGACTTAGAAGCAATTACCCGTCAATTTGCCACTTAAGTGAAAGTCACTACCCTAGTGCCCCTTTATTAAATAGATACAACTTTTAGCAAATCTCTCATAGCATAATCTAGTTTCAATCTTCTTCTTTTTTTCTTAACTATATGTCTATATATATGAATTCTTATTCGTCTTTATTTTTTGGCAAACCACTAGGCAATCGCCTGGGGCTAGATTTCTAGTTTCAACCTTAATTTGTAGTTTGATAAAAGTAGTTTTAATTGGAAAAATCAAAAATGTTTGGAAGCGATATTTGGAAAAATTACACAATTCTATTTTAGATAGACACTTGACTCCCTTCCTAGCTCCATGTGGATATCGATCCCGACCCACAAATCGGCTAAAAGCTATTGCGGCCCTCTCTTCCTACTTTTTAGTAGTGCGGAGTTGGCAGCGATCATTTTTTGGCGCCGTTTCCGGGGAGCTAATGGAGTTGGCTATCTATTTAGTTAGTTTTGGGTATTTTTCTTCTTTCCTTATTTGTTACTAATTTTGTTTATGTCACAACTCAGATACCAATTGCTCTAAATGCTAATGACCCTCTTGGAAACGTGATTGCGGGGGAGGAGGTAGATGATCATGAACAAGATAAGGTTCCTATTTTACCTTAAGATAAACGTAGAGGCCGCCAGGCCAATGCAAATGACAACAACAATATTCCAGACTCTCCTCTGTCGCCTCCAAGAGCGGCTCCAAGGGTCCTTCCGATTCAAGGTTATGCGAGTGCCATTGTTCCTCCCTGAATTCGGGTGGGGAATTTTCAAATAACCAACGTCATGTTGACCTTGCTCAAGCAACAAGGGTAGTTTATCAGAGCCTTCGATCAAAATGCCTACAAGCATCTAAAGGGGTTCGAAGATACATGTTGGGGGAGCAAGCAGATGAATGTGTCCGAGGATGCTCTTAGATTCAGGCTTTTTCCGTTCTCACTTCAGGGAAAGGCATTGGATTGGTTAGAATAGCTCCACAATCATTCCATCACAACTTGGGATTAATTGGCGGACAAGTTTATTGCAAAATTCATTTTACCCAAGAATATAGCGGCACTTTGAGATGAGATATTGGCCTTCAAGCAAGAGCCAACAGAACCTTTGCATGAAATATGGGAGCAGTATAGAAAAATGGTGAAAGAATGCCCAAACAACAATAAGACCGAGACGATGATTCAACTAACCTTTTATCGAGGCATCAACCCTGCAAATCAATGCATTGTGAACCAATTGACCAGGGGCAACTTTATGAAGCTTCCGTACATTGAGGCTTGTGAGATATTGGACAAAATGGCAGACACTTCTTTGGCATGGAAAAGTAGAGCGAATTTACCCCTAAGGTGACCCCACGGTCATCCATTTGCACAAGGAACTGCATGATCATGGTCAAGCTATTGCTGAGCTTACTACTACTATGAACCAATTGGCGAAGGCGTAGTTGCAACAAATCCAAAATCCTTGTCGAGTCAATGTCATGGAAGGTGTTAATATGCTTAAGAGAAGGCAAAGAGGGCAAAAATCTCAAGGGAACTGTGAACAATATGACAATGATGGTGGTGGTTTTTCAAATGAGTGTTAAATGACCAAAGTGAAGAGGTTCAATATGTTAATAACTATCAAAGCAATAGAGGGAACTCTTCAAACCAACAACAGCGACCCAAAAAAATTGGGGCAATCAACAAGGTGGTGGTAATTGGAATAACAACAACCAAGGCGGTAATTGGGGGAACAACAATTCGAGCAACCAAGGGAATTGGAATGGGAATAACAACAAAAATTGAAATAATAATAGTCAAGTGGGTGGAACAACAATGGAAACAAGGTAATCGGGAGCAAGGTGTTAGATAATACGCTTAACGCTAGAGGGGGGGTGAATAGCGTTTTAATAAAATTAGCGTAAACTTGCGGAATTTAAAAATTGCAGGAAATAAATAAGTGCGATAAGTAAATAAATTAGAACAAACGCACCGATATATCCTGGTTCACCACAACCCGTGGCTACTCAAGTCCCCGAGAGACTCTCTCGAGATTTCCACTAAATTGTTAAGCTTACGGGTGCTTAACAAACCGATACAACTTGAGGACACAAGCCTCAACAACCTTTGCTCAGAGATACAACACTCCAAGACATCAACCAAGGAAACACAAGTTCCTTCTTACAGCACAAGGGACTAACACTTCCCTTCAAGTGTACAAAAACACTTAGCACTCAAACAAGACACTCCTTTAAGAGTAGATATGAAGTAAAAAGAATACGCTCAAGATCGCAACAACTTTTGACAAGAATTTGGCTCTCAAAAGCTTATGTAATGAATATAAAATGATAAGCAATAAAGTATGCAAGCTTTAGCAATTATATGATCAGTTGTTGTATGTTGTTGTACTTAAAAGACTGAATTGAAGCTGTATTTATAGTTGAAAAAGCTTGTATTACCGTTGCCTAATTGCCAATTAAGAGTTGCTGAAATTACTCAGTGACAATCGATTGTCAAGTTACCACAATCGATTGTTTGCCAGTTCTTCCAAAAATCAATCCCAGATTTTACGCATAACAATCGATTATATAAGATCAATAATCGATTACTGGCAACGTTCAAAAAATCCTTTCCAGATTTTACGTAAAACAATCGATTGTCAACAATCTACAATTGATTACTCAGCAACGTTCAAAAAATCCTTTCCAGATTTTAATTAAAACAATCGATTATAGGAAATCAATAATCGATTACCTGACGGTATTTGAAAATATTTTGGCAACGGTCAGTTATACAATCGATTATACTAAGTTAACAATCGATTATATATCAGTCTTGAAAAATCAATTTAGACACTGCCTCTTGACAATCGATTGTCATAAGTTCACAATCGATTATTTAATAACTTTGAAAAAGTCTGGAAGACACTGCCTCAACACAATCGATTGTCATAAGTTCACAATCGATTATTTTGTGACTTTGAAAAATCTGATGGACACTGTCTCTTCACAATCGATTGTCATTAGCTTCACAATCGATTATTTTGAGCTTTGAAAAACTTTGATGGACACTGCCTCATCACAATCGATTGTCATAAGGTTCACAATCGATTGTCATGCAGATTTGAAAAATCTGATGCTCACTGCCTTAACACAATCGATTGTCATTAGTTCACAATCGATTGTCAAGCAGCTGACTTAAACATAATCGATTATCATAAGTACATAATTGATTATCTTAGTCCAGATTTTAGAGGCGTGTTTAAAAATCATTTTGACAAAAGTAAATATGCATTATTTAAAATCATTTTGCTCTAAATTAAACATGCATGATTTATTAAAAGTATTTTTACGAGAGAAGCCAAGTCTTGAGTTTAAGTTGTCGGATCAAGATCACAATTAAATACCGACTCATATAAAACTTAATCTCGATCTTTGTCTTGTGCTTGAATCTTGTTATATATCAATTTCGCGCTTGTGCTTGGACCTCGTCATATGTCAATTTGCGCATAGTTTGTCATTCATCAAAACATACAAATATGAACACACGTTTAGTATAATGCCTTGAGAACGTGTTTCCAGCAATTTCCCCCTTTTTGATAATGGCAAACTTTAAGCGGGATATGCATATTAGGCAATTCATAATGACGATTCAAGACAAGTAAAGATATGCAACAAGTATATAGCTATGCAATTTGTTCCCCCTCAATATATGAATTCCCCCTCAATTTATGCCGATAAGTATTGAGTGAGAGTGCATACCCGTTATCTTCCCCCTTTTTCCATTAGCAAAAAAAATAAAAAAAATAGAATAATTAAAAAACTTGTTTATTTATTAAAAAACGGTTACATAACGGGAACAATAAAACATAGAACAATAAAATAGAAAAACAAATAAAGAAATTAGACATCATCATTTCCCACCTCATCATCCGGCACTGCTTCATAGGGAACAAGACCGGCATATGGATAATGAACATGATCAAAATATCCATGGATCTCATGTGTCAATTGACCGACAGAGGTGGTCAATGAAGCAATTTGGTCGGAAATGATTGAAGAGAAGGTTCTTGAGGCTGACGCGATCAACAAGTTGGAGGAGGAGCAGGAGCTACATGATCGCCGTCATGGGGAAAGGAGGATTCTGAAATTTCCCACTTCTTGGTGCTCTTTTTGAGAGGAACGATGGAAGTGTTGAATCCGGAAGCTTCAAGAAAATTCATAATAAGGAGGGCATAGGGAAAAGGTCTATCATCTCCGATGGCATCACGCATGTGAATTTTGACGAACTTACACCAATTGATGTGAGCTCCGGTTATAATGGCATGCATGAGCTTAGCGTCCTCTTGGGAAAGAGTGGTATGATTATGCTTCCGAGGCTTGAGGACTCGGGTGATGAAATAGAAAATCAAACGATACTCGGGGAGCATTCCCGTAATAGTAGGGCGCCGAGTAGATAGATTAGGATCATAAGATGTAAGACCTATTTGGTTTAGGAGAGTTTTCTCATCAAATAAGGCGCCAGCCTCTCTAATATAGCGAGTAATGTTTTCGCCACGTCGAGGAAGATGGGCAATGTAATGCAAGTTTTCATTGGACAAAAGAATTTGAACACCATTAATATTTGACACAAGCTCACCATCGTCATCCTCATGAAGGTTTGAGTAAAATGCTTGAATCAATGGAGGATTAATATAAGGATAGGTAAGATATAAGAAGTCAAGAAGTTGACATTCCTTAAGCATGTTTGCAGCATGGGCATATGATTCAAGATACTTGCTTGTTGAAAAGCGAGGAGGAAGAATGTCACGCTTTTCAAATTTTGTCAAAAATCTAGTAAGCTTGGTTTCAGTATTGAATTGTAAAATAGACCCATCTTGATAAGGGAAAGTTGGAGGTGGAGGAGCAGAAGAAGATGCACCTTGTCTACCTGAACGGGAGCGTTTAGAGTGTCTGCCCGACATTTTCAAAAAGTAATAATGAACTTTGTAAGAAACTTGGAAGATTTTTGAAGTTTTGGGAGCAAAGATTGATGCTTGAGTGAATAAAATTTGAAGACTTATGATGCCTATTTAAAATGGGAAGAATGGCATTTCATTTATGATGAAAATCTGCAGAAATTTATGAGCCAAAACAGTCAGAAACGGTAAAAATAGATTGCACTGACCGTTAGACAATCGATTGTTGACACGAAATAATCGATTGTTGAGCATATTTTGACTTGAACTCGAAACTGACACAAAATCGATTGCAGGGCCCAAAAAGTAACAAATATTTGAATTTCTGACAAAAAAATAATCGATTGTTGAATTATGATAATTTATTGTTGTGATACAGTGAGCACGGTGATTTTCAGACTCGAAAAATAATCGACTATATTTATGAGACAATCGATTGTTTTAGGAAAGCAGTACTGAATGGCTGAGACGGTAATCGATTATACAATTAAAAAATCGATTATTAAACACAAATGCATAATAGGCATCAAATATAAATAATCGATTAGTGGTACATGCTAATCGATTGTCCGCACAGTAAAATAATCGATTATTTGCTGTAACAATCGATTGTTCTATGCCATTTCTTTATAATTCCCCTACCATTAGGGCGATACCTGCAAAAGAGAATTGGACGTCTCCAACGCTCAAGTTAGTAATTTGTAACGGAATAATGCAATGAGAACGTGATCTCTTAAGAAGTGTGTCCTAAGGTGTTCTTAAGGGAGTTTCGGGTACTTACCTTTTCTCCGACGTCGCCAATTACCTGTTCGAGAGGGTGATCTTTTATTGTCCTCCATTCGTTAGGCATTTTCGCTTCTTTCTCCAATTGTGGCGTTTCCTCCGTTGATTGTTCCAAGATTTCATCTTGAATTTCCTTACGAGTTTCTTCTTGTACTTTGTCTTTTAAACTATTTAAAATACCTGCAAGATCAGAACAAGAATCCTCTCTCGCCAAGCGAGCATTACTTTCGGAAAACACAATATGAGGGGATTCCTCCACAGTTTGGGTTCTATTATTAAATACCCTATATGCTTTGCTATGTGAAGAATACCCAATAAAAATTCCCTCATCGGATTTGACATCAAATTTTACCAATTGATCTTTTCCATTGTTATGAATAAAACATTTACAACCGAATACTCTAAAATGGGAGATATTTGGTTTCCTTCCCTTGTAGAGTTCATAAGGGGTTTTCATTAGTATTGGCCTTATGACTACTCTATTTAAAATGTAGCATGTGGTACTCACGGCACCCGCCCAAAAATGTTTGGGAATCTTAGCCTCTTCGAGCATGGTTCTAGCCATCTCTTCGAGACATCTATTTTTCCTTTCCACCACCCCATTTTGTTGTGGTGTTCGTGGAGCGGAAAAGGTATGCTCGATACCGAGTTCGTCACAAAAGTCCGCAAAGAGATTGTGATCAAACTCTCCCCCATGATCACTTCTAATTGAAGTGACGGTTGTTTCCTTTTCGTTTTGAATACGTTTAAGAAAATATTTAAAATTCTGAAAAGCATCACTTTTATGGGCAAGAAATAAAGTCCAAGTAAATCTGGAATAATCATCAACAATAACAAAGGCATAACGATTTCTACCAAGACTTTCAATGCGAGATGGTCCAAACAAATCCATGTGAAGCAATTGCAATGGTCTAGTAGTTGAAACAATGTTTTTCAATTTAAAAGATGCTTTTGTTTGCTTCCCTTTTTGACAAGAATCACAAATAGAGTCATTTTCAAATTTCAAATTTGGAAGACCAACGACTAAATTTTGTGAAACCAATTTGTTCAAAAGATGCATGTTGATGTGAGCTACTCTACGATGCCATAACCAAGAATCATCCTCTTTGCTCATTAAACAATTTACATATTCGGGTGAAGAATTTGCAAAATCAACCATATAAATGTTATCCATTCTAAAACCACGAAGGATAATTTTAAAATCGCTACGTCTAAAAACTAAGCATTCATCCGAATCAAATAAAACAAGATTTCCCTTGTCACATAATTGACTTATTCCCAAGAGATTATGTTTTAAACCTTTCACAAGTAATATATGCTTAATGGAAGAGATTTCATCCTTACCGACCGATCCGATGCCGATAATCTTTCCTTTGTTGTTATCACCAAAAATAACACTTCCCCCTTCCTTGTGTTCTAGTTGAAGGAATTTGGATTCGTCTCCCGTCATGTGCTTGGAGCATCCACTATCAAGGTACCATAGTACACTTGATCCCTTCAAACATACCTACAAAACAAATTAATGAGTTTTAGGTACCCATGCCATTTTGGGTCCTTGGGGGTTAGGCAAATCATAGTGATGTGATTGAGTGTTATGTCTATGTCGTGTAAAACAAGCAGGAGCAATATGTCCAATTCGTCTACAATAATGACAAGTCACGTTAGGATTATTCATCCTTCTAGGTTGATAGTAATTGGACGGACGAAGTTCATTTGCTCTATTCTTGACAATATAACTATTGCGCAAATCATGAAAAACATTTCTCCTACCATTTGTTCTAGGATATGCATCATTTCTAGAATAGTTGTTTCTAGCTTGGAAGTCATTTCTAGGTGTTCTAAAAGGTTCAAAACGCTTTCTAATGTTTGGCCTAGAATGTGCCTTATTTCTAGCATGATTATTTCTAGGTTGCGATTGATGAAAACCTTTTCTAGGTTTGTTGTATCTAGGATGAGCATTTGATTTGTTTATCCTAGGTTGAGCCTTAGGTGGTTGGGGGTTGGCTTCAACTTTCTCTTTAGGCTCGTTTCTAAAACCTATGCCATGCTTGGTCGACTTCAAATTAACAAGCACTTCATTCAAATTTTTATGAGAAGAGTTAAACTTATCTAAGGTGCCCTTAAGCCTTTCTACTTCATTTTTGAGATGCATGCAAGAAGTACAATTTCTAGAACTTTCGGGCTTGTCGGCGCTTCTCTTGCCAAAAAATTTGTTTTCCTCTTTCAACTTCTCGTTTTCTAAAACCAGTTTTTCCAATTCCTTTTCTTTAAGAGAGAGTTGTTTTTGAAAATCTTTTTCTTTTAAAGAAGCATTTTCTTTTATACTCTTAGCAGTTTTTGAGGCTCTAATAAATTTGCTATACAACTCATCAAAAGCATTTTGCATTTCTTCAAGGGAAAAGAAATTTTTGGAAGAAATTTGACATACCTCTTCTTTGTTGTCTTCTTGTGCCATAAGACAAAGATTTTCGGCTTCGTCTTCTTCTTCCTCACTTGACTCGTCACCGGAGTCGCCTCCCCAAGATATGTATGCTCTTTGCTTCTTGAAGGGTTTCTTCTCCTTTTTAGCATTTGGGCAATTTGATTTAATGTGCCCGGTGTCTCCGCACTCATAGCACTTTATTTGATCTCCTTGCTTTTTGCCCTTTCGTTCATACTCTTTTCGCATGAACTTTTGAAATCTCTTGATAACCAGTCCGAACTCGTTGTCTCTGTCCTCATCATTTTGAGGTTGGCTTGTGCTTGCCTTGAGAGCAATTCTTTGCTTCCTTTGATCATCAACAAGAGGGTTAAGTATAGTAGATTCATAAGTTTTAAGATTACCTCTTAATGCGTCGATGGTGACATTTGAAATGCCAATGGATTCTTGAATCGCGTCGGCCTTGGATCGCCATTCCGGAGTGAGACTTCGGAGAATTTTTCGGACAAGTTCCTTATCCGTGAAGGTCTTCTTAAGAGCATGTAAATCATTTACGATTTTTGAAAATCGTTCAAACATCTCATCGACCTTTTCGCCTTCCTTCATGTGAAACAATTCATATGCATCGGTTAGGAAATCAATTTTAGCTTCCCTTACCTGGTCCGTACCTTCGTACGTAATTTCCAGCTTGTCCCACATTTGCTTCGCCGTTGTGCAACAAGATATCTTCCTGTAATCATCAGCATTTACAGCACAATATAATAAATTAATAGCTTTAGCATTATTTTGCACCTTTCGGATATCATCCGCATCGTATTCTTCTTCGGACTTTGGGACCCATTCATTTTCAACCTTCTTGGTTGGAATTTGTTCTCCATTCATTATGACCTTCCAAAGATGAAAACTATTTGATTGTACAAATATTCTCATCCTCTCCTTCCAGTATGTATAATTTGTACCATCGAATAGCGGTGGTCGGGTGGGCATTGTCCTTCACCTATTCCTGCAAAAGAATCACGAGTAGAAGCCATGGATGTTTCTCTCAAACGGTTAAGTCTTCAGAGAGTTGGGCTCTGATGCCAATTGTTAGATAATACGCTTAACACTAGAGGGGGGGTGAATAGCGTTTTAATAAAATTAGCGTAAACTTGCGGAATTTAAAAATTGCAGGAAATAAATAAGTGCGATAAGTAAATAAATTAGAACAAACGCACCGATATATCCTGGTTCACCACAACCCGTGGCTAGTCAAGTCCCCGAGAGACTCTCTCGAGATTTCCACTAAATTGTTAAGCTTACGGGTGCTTAACAAACCGATACAACTTGAGGACACAAGCCTCAACAACCTTTGCTCAGAGATACAACACTCCAAGACATCAACCAAGGAAACACAAGTTCCTTCTTACAGCACAAGGGACTAACACTTCCCTTCAAGTGTACAAATACACTTAGCACTCAAACAAGACACTCCTTTAAGAGTAGATATGAAGTAAAAAGAATACGCTCAAGATCGCAACAACTTTTGACAAGAATTTGGCTCTCAAAAGCTTATGTAATGAATATAAAATAATAAGCAATAAAGTATGCAAGCTTTAGCAATTGTATGATCAGTTGTTGTATGTTGCTGTACTTAAAAGACTGAATTGAAGCTATATTTATAGTTGAAAAACCTTGTATTACCGTTGCCTAATTGCCAATTAAGAGTTGCTGAAATTACTCAGTGACAATCGATTGTCAAGTTACCACAATCGATTGTTTGCCAGTTCTTCCAAAAATCAATCCCAGATTTTATGCATAACAATCGGTTATATAAGATCAATAATCGATTACTGGCAACGTTCAAAAAATCCTTTCCAGATTTTACGTAAAACAATCGATTGTCAACAATCTACAATCGATTACTCAGCAACGTTCGAAAAATCCTTTCCAGATTTTAATTAAAACAATCGATTATAGGAAATCAATAATCGATTACCTGACGGTATTTGAAAATATTTTGGCAACGGTCAGTTATACAATCGATTATACTAAGTTAACAATCGATTATATATCAGTCTTGAAAAATCAATTTAGACACTGCCTCTTGACAATCGATTGTCATAAGTTCACAATCGATTATTTAATAACTTTGAAAAAGTCTGGAAGACACTGCCTCAACACAATCGATTGTCATAAGTTCACAATCGATTATTTTGTGACTTTGAAAAATCTGATGGACACTGTCTCTTCACAATCGATTGTCATTAGCTTCACAATCGATTATTTTGAGCTTTGAAAAACTTTGATGGACACTGCCTCATCACAATCGATTATCATATGGTTCACAATCGATTGTCATGCAGATTTGAAAAATCTGATGCTCACTGCCTTAACACAATCGATTGTCATTAGTTCACAATCGATTGTCAAGCAGCTGACTTAAACATAATCGATTATCATAAGTACATAATCGATTATCTTAGTTCAGATTTTAGAGGCGTGTTTAAAAATCATTTTGACAAAAGTAAATATGCATTATTTAAAATCATTTTGCTCTAAATTAAATATGCATGATTTGTTAAAAGTATTTTTACGAGAGAAGCCAAGTCTTGAGTTTAAGTTGTCGGATCAAGATCACAATTAAATACCGACTCATATAAAACTTAATCTCGATCTTTGTCTTGTGCTTGAATCTTGTTATATATCAATTTCGCGCTTGTGCTTGGACCTCGTCATATGTCAATTTGCACATAGTTTGTCATTCATCAAAACCTACAAATATAAACACACGTTTAGTATAATGCCTTGAGAACGTGTTTCCAACACAAGGCTTTCAAAGGCCCCCTATGTACCAACAATTGAACAATTTGCCTACGTTTCAATCTCAAGGATCTAGTTCTTTGGGCAATGATATGGGTAGAATCGAGATTTTGTTCGAGCAAATAATGAAGAAGAACCAAGGTTCTGATGCTCAATTGGCTTCCCACAATACCTCTATCCGGAACTTGGAGGTGCAACTAGGCCAAATCTCTCAATCTTTGAACACTCGCCCAAAGGTTGCTCTACCAAGTGATACGGTAGTGAACCTGAAGGGTGGGAACAATCATGTTGTCGGTTACAACAAGAAGTGGGAGAGGCGGTGACGTGAATGCCTCGAGAGAAAAGCAAGTTGTGGTTGATTATGATGAGTTGCGGGATGATGATGTACCTTTGGTAGTTGAAGTCATGGTTGACAATGTTGTGAACAATGATGTGAGGATTGATATTGATGAGGCCGAGGTGGAATCTCAAAAATGCAATGAACCGTCTAGGGAACACGTGATTGACATGCCAAAATCGGTGGTGCCCAAAGCCAAGTCACCTTTTCCTAGGCCATCTTCGCTTTATTATCAACGGCTAGCAAATCAAAAGAGTGACCACTAATTCAAAAAGTTTATTGACATGATGAAAAGCCTTACAATCAATGTGCCTTTGGTGGAGGCACTTGAACAAATGCCGGGATATGTCAAGTTTATGAAGGATTTGGTGATGATGAAGTGGTCAATGGAGTGTGAAAATGTAAAAATGACTCATCAATTGAGTGTTATCGTGTATTATATGGCCCCAAAACTTGAAGACCCCGAAGCTTTTACTATCCCTTGCACAATCAGAAGTGCGGGTTTTGCCAAGGCCCTTTGTAATTCGGGGGCTAGCATAAATTTGATACCATACTCGACCACCATGACCTTGGGAATTGGAAAACCTAGGCCAACCTCAATGAGACTTCAAATGGCGGATCGATCGATGAACCGACCTTTGGGAATAATTGATGACGTTCTTGTTTAGGTGGACAAATTCATATTGCCGGCCGACTTTATCATTTTGGATAAGTGGAATTTAAAGTCCCAATCCTTCAAGGGAGACCTTTCCTTCCAACGGGGAAGCCATTGGTTGATGTTGAAGCGGGTGATCTAACTATTCGAGTGGGGGATGAAAAGGTTGTCTTCCATGTTTGCAAATCCATGAAGCAACCCAATAGCACTGAGGTGTGCTCATTTGTGGACATTGTCACAGCTGTGAAAGTGGATGACATAAGTTCTATAATTAATGTGGAGGATCCCCTTGAGGACGTGCTTCTAAATATGGATGTTCATGATGATGCTAGTAGAGAGTGGAGTGTGTGAATGCTTTCCATGGTATGGCTCATATTCTTATGAGCCGAGGAAATTGTCCTTGGATCTTGAAAATCGAAAAACTCTACCAATAAACCCATCAATTGAGGAGACACCGGTGTTGGAGTTGAAACTGCTTCCTCCATACCTCAGGTATGAGTTCATGGCATCAAATTCTACTTTACCAGTTATTCTTTCTTCTTGCCTAATTAACATGCAGATTAATGCCACGTTGGCGGTACTTCGAAAGCACAAAAAGGCAATTGGTTGGACTTTGGAAGACATCCGACGATAAGCCCCGTTTCTATATGCAAAAAATTATCTTGGAGGTGAATGCAAATCCTTTCTTGGAGCATCAAAGAAGATTAAATGAGGTGATGCAAGAAGTGGTGAAAAAAGAGGTTATGACGTGGTTGGACGCCGGGGTGGTCTACCCTATTTATGACAGCTCTTGGACTTCTCCAGTGCATTGTGTATCGAAGAAGGGTGCCATGACAGTGGTGATGAATTCCCAAACGAATTTGTTCCTACAAGAATAGTCACAGGTTTGTGGGTACAAAACATTGAAGAAAGTGACCCGCAAGGATCACTTCCCTTTGCCATTCCTTTATCAGATATTAGGTCAACTTGTCGGGCGTGCTTTTATTGCTTCTTGGATGAGTACTCAGGCTATAGCCACATATTGATTGCTCTAGAAGACCAAGAAAATACCACATTCACTTGTCCGGTTGGCACATTTGCTTTCTCTGGCATGCTCATTGGGTTGTGCAATGCACTGGCTATATTTCAGCGGTGTATGACGGACATTTTCACCGATATGGTGGAAGACATTCTAGAGGTGTTCATGGATGATTTTAGTGTAATTGGGGATTCTTTTGATGCTTGCTCGAAGAACCTTGATAGGGTGATGTTGGCTCGGCATGAAGAAATGAATCTTGTTCTTAATTGGGAGAAATACCACTTTATGGTGGAAAGAGGAATGGTATTTGGGCATAAAAGCTTGAAGCATGGGATTGAGGTTGATCAAGAAAAGATAGATGTGATTTCAATGCTCCCTCCACCTAGAACCGTTAAAGGATTCCGAAGCTTTCTTGGGCAGGCGGGGTTCTACCGAAGGTTCATTAATGATTTTTCAAAAGTAGTTAGCCCCTTGTGCAAGTTGTTAGAGAAAGATGCTAAGTTTGTTTTTGATGAAAAGTGCATGGTGGCTTTTGAACTTTACAAGAATAAGTTGACCACCACTCCTATCATTACGGCACCTAATTGGAGCTTTCCCTTTGAGCTCATGTGTGATACTAGCGATGTTGCGGTTGGAGCGGTGTTGGATCAATATGTGAAAACAATATTTCATCTAGTGTACTATGCGAGCAAGACTATGAATGATACTCAATTAAACTATACAGTGATCGAGAAGGAACTTTTGGTGATTATGTTTGCTATGGAAAACTTCCAGCCTTATCTTATGGGGGCCAAGGTTATTATTCATAAAGATCATGCCATGCTCTGGTACTAGATGACGAAGAAAGATTCCAAAGCTACATTGATGTGATGGGTCTTCTCACTTCAAGAGTTTGATTTGGATATCTTGGACCGGAAGGATAGTGAGAACCAAGTGGCGGACCACTTGTCGCACTTTGAGGAGGAGGGGAGGCCTTGTGATGCCTAGAAATCAATGACTCATTTCCTGATGAACAACTTCTTTCTGTGTCGGTGACTGAAATGCCATGGTTTGCCGATGTTCCAATTATCTTTTGATCGGAATAATATCATGCGAGCTCTCTTCTAAAAGGAAGAAGCTCAAGCGGGATAGTTTGGATTTTTATTGATGAACTGAACTTTTTCAAGATTTGCATGGATGGTGTCATTAGAAGGTATGTCCCTGAGGAAGAACAATCGAGTATCTTAGAGGCTTTCCATTCCTGACCCTGTGGTGGCCATCATGGTGGGGTGAGGACCACCTCGAAGGTTCTTAGTAGTGGGTTTTACTGGCAAACCTTGTTCAAATATGCGGGTGATTTTGTGAAGAGGTGTGACGAGTACCAAAGAGCGGGTGGAATTTCTAAAAGGGATGATATGCCTCTCAATACCATTCTTGAAGTAGATATCTTTGATATTTGGGGCATTGATTTCATGGGTCCGTTTGTGAGATCTTGTGGGAACACTTACATTCTTGTGGCGGTGGATTATGTCTCAAAGTGGGTTAAAGTTATGGCTTTGCTCAACAATGAAGCCCGGAGTGTTGTTGCATTTCATAAGAAGAGTATCTTCACAAGGTGTGGCACTCCTCGTGCAATTATTTTGTGATGGGGGGTCTCACTTTTATAATAGGGCTTTTGATTTGTTTCTTGCAAAATATGGAGTCATCTACCCCCTATCATCCTCAAGCTAGTGGTCAAGTGGAAGTCTCCAATAAGGCAATAAAGAGTATCTTGTCGAAGATGGTCAATGCTAATATGACCGGTTGGTCGAAAACGTTGGATGATACTTTATGGGCTTATCGGATGAATTACAAGACACCAATTGGTATGTCTCCATATTGGTTGGTCTTTTGGAAATCTTGCCATCTTCCGGTCGAGATAAAGCACAAGGCCATGTTGACTTTGAGAAAGTTGAATTTGGAATAGGATGTTGCGGCCAATCTCCGTATCGAACAACTCAATGAGATTGATGAGTTTAGATTCTATTCCTACTTTAGCTCGTACTTGTATAAGTACAAGATGAAGTACCTTCATGAAAAATATGCTAGTAGAAAGGAGTTCAAGGTTGGTGATTTGGTTCTCTTGTTCAACTCTCAGTTACGTCTATTTCTGAGAAAGCTAAAATCAAAATGGAGTGGGCCATTTGAAGTTATGTTTGTGACCCCATTTGGTGCTCTTGATCTAAAGAACAAAAATGGTAAATTTTTTTCAGAGTTAATGGGTACGGGGTCAAGCATTATCTTGGTAAGCTCAATGACAGCCACGTGGTGGCACTTCTTTATCTAAAGTGATGTGTTCGTAACATTCACCATGCCACGCGTTAAATCAGGCGCTTCTTGTGAGGCAACCCATGTTTGTTTCTTCATTTTCTTATTTTCTTTGATTTTCTTTGTATTATATGATTGATTGTTAGGCTAACTGATTGTGAGATGTTACAGGGTTGTGTTGATGTAGTGCAAGACATGTTGGAAAAATTGAACAAGTCTCTAAAGTTGCTGGTGTGGCCGCACTACACTTTGTGCGGTCCACACTGGTGAAGGCTAAATGAAGGAATCTCTAAAGTTTGCCACCACGGTCGCATGCAATTTTTTGCAGTCCACGCTGGGCTTTTGTGTGGACCGTAGAGGCCTGCTTTCTAAGGTTAAATTAAGGCATCCCAGTGCGGACCACGGTCCATTTTGTGTAGCCACACTAGTATGTGAGAATGGGCCCTAGGGGCTTTTCTATAAATAGACCCCGGGGACCCCCTTTTAACCTTCTCTCTCAAACCGTAAATCTTGTTTAGGATCATTAATTTTCATCTCATCTCTCAATCTGGAAAATTTTCACTCAATTCATCCTTGTTTAATTTTATAATTTTGTTTTATTTTAATTCTTTCTTAGTTTATACTCCTTTTTCTTCCCGTAATTAGTTCAATTTTTAGGAAAGATTAGTTTAAATATGCATTCCTGTGGCCTGAGTAGTGCAAGGATTGGATAATTGAACAGGACCTCTAATTAGAGACAAACTTGGACTTAAAAAAAATTAATGAACCCTAAATCAGTGCCACGTTTGGGCACCCTGCATTGACCGTGGTCAATTTTGTATGGTCTGCGGTGCCCTCGTGCGGTCCGTAGTACCGCACTACATTTTGTATGGAAAGTGACCTTTGACCAGTGCGGTCGCACTACATTTTATGTGGTTTGCACTGGCCCAGTGCGTCCACGGTACTCTTTTGTGTGGGCCGCGGTGGTCAGATTCAGAGGGTGGGTATTATGAACCCCACCCCTATGCAGAATGTGATTGCTTTTATGTGGTCCACGATGACCTCTGTATGGCCGCACTCATTTTTATGCGGTCTGCACTAGGAATGCTCTGCAACTCTCTGTTGCAAATGTGTAATTTTGTTATGCAATTCTCCTGCACTAATGTACCACTATTTCTGCTGATACTAACAATGTAAGATGATTGTGTTTGCAGACAATGGTTAAACAATAAGAAAAGGGCTCCGGGCAACCCGACAGAGGTGATTCCTCCCAAGGAGGGAAACAGAAGATGGTCATACTCACTCCCCAGGCTTGTCAAAACATAAAGAATATAAGAAAAGAAATTAAGGCAGCTGAAAAATCCTGTGATCAATCGGGGAGTGAGTATGTTCCCTCCCAAGATATTTCATCAGACTGAATGCCAACTTATATTGTCCTAAGTTTCAGACTAACAGATGACACTCATCCACCATCACTCGCTACCCAATCACCATAGCATGTTCCCACTAAGTCATCTGAGGGCTCAGCAACCGGCAGTAGTGAGTACTACATCTCCCCCACAGCTTTAGTATCCGGGTAGAGTGCAGACGGAGAAGAGGAGAAGGTACAAGGGGATGAGGAGATACCTGAGGGTGGTGAGCCACAAGTTGAGGACATTTCCCTCACTAGGAAATCTGAAGTTTGATAAGATAGATTCGTTATCCAGGTGGAGTACCACAAATTTAGGGAGTAATGGCCAGTGAGAAAACTAATTCTGGAGAGAAGCTTCAGTGACAGAGACCTCCTACCCCTAAACTCCAATGTGCATAGACATTTCAGAACTCGAGTGGGTTGGGACACTTATTATATGCATATGTGGATGCCAACGAACACTTGGTCAAGGCATTTTATAGTAATGTAGCCCACATCTTGAAGGGCTCCAAAGTGACTAAGGTTCAGAACCTCAAGATGGTGTTTGACGGGAAGTCGGTCAACAAATATCTGGGTTTCAATGAAAAAGATGACTCACTTTATATGGAAAAGTTGGAGATGGGTGACGAGGTTCGTTCGTGGTTAGCAAAGTACCTGGCAATCCCGGGTACCATTCCTGAGTGTTGATAGTTGGGTCAAGATACTACAGAGGGCCCTAAATTTTGAGGCGAGGGGTTGGGAGACATTTGTGTGCAGTCGGCTAGATCCTACTACCCATGATCAGACTCTTCCGCTCCCCGGGCTATTTTGGTTGCATCTATTATGGAGGGGTACCCCCATCAACATGGGCATTGTGATGTCTCGTGTCATTTGTATAGTGGGTGCTGAGCATGACCGGAACTATTCTTTCCCCAACACCCTCACTATGTATTTCCGGGACCTGAAGGTGGATAAGGACCTTATGACATCAAGGTCAAACCACTGATCTCATTATCCTGGTATAGCTTGAAGGGGCCGGATAATCCCAAGGACAAGAACTATAAAACCCTTGATTCTACCCCAACTAGACAGTCTAAAGAGTCAGTTCTGGAATAGGCCCCAGCTGAGCCTACCTCTACTAATGCTGACATACCTCATGGACCTCCACTTCTAGTGACATTCCTTCTAGTCCTTCTACCTCAGCAGGGCCAGAGATTCCATCTTCCTGGGCCCATCCTATCACTGCCACCGGCTGATCTAGATACTTCAGAGTCTAAACAACTGGATATTTACAGCTTCATCCAAGTTGACCATCTTGACCACCACTATTGCAGCTCAGTCACCACCTCAGCCAGTATAGGTCCCACAATCTATTGAGAATGCATTGAAAGAGATTCTTGAGAACCAGAAGAAGATCCTCACCACGTACGAGACACTGGCAAAGGCATTAGATTCACACAGCAAGGCTCTCAAGGAGCTTGCTCGGGAGCACAAGAAGCTTAGAAATATACGGGCCTCCAAGGAGTCCGTGAAGGAGCTACGGGCAGATGTTGATAGACTGAAGGCAGACAAGCTGCCTTTGGACTTATTGTTTGAGGACCAAGCTCCAGTAGCATTTCTAGCAGCAGATACATAGTCGGAGCAGACACAGAGGCCATAGGAGAAAGATCCCTAGGCCAGATGATGCCATTATCCAGTTGGTCGACCTACTAGAGGTTTCCTCCAATCAGCCACAGGATGTACCAGATCCACAGCTTGTTGAGGTCCAGGCTCAGGTACCAGTAGCAGTAGAGTAGACCACCGGGAACCAGTTTAGGGTTCCCGAGCACACAGAGGATCCAGGGACGACCCAAGATCCTCTGCAGACAGACAAGGTTTAGGGAGCTTCTCATATCCTTTTTCCTCTATTATTTTTGGTGCTTATTTGGTTTATTTGGCATTTGGGACAATGCCAGCTTTTATTTGAGGGGGTGCGTCCTATATTTTTGGATGAATGTGTATAGATTGATACATATTATACGTTCTTGATTTTCATTCGGTACGTATATAATTTTACATTTAGTTACTTTTATTGCACTTTTTGTCTTTCTTTGGGTCTGTATATAAAGTTACATCATTTTATATATTCATCCCTTGTTGTATATTCAAATCCCCTCTTGTATGTATTCATTCTATCTTTTGCAAAAAAAATTCGTTTTTAGCTTCTTATTTACATTCGTAGCTTTTTGTTTTGTTTTGGAAAGTTTTTCAATAAGGCTATAGTTTTATTAATGCCGTATTTCTTTCCAAAGGTGGAGTGTTGTATGAACCAGGTGGCTTTTCCCAATGATAGATGGTGTGACAACCTTCTTAAGGGTTGAGTCTGTTTTTGTTTTTGTTTTTAGTAGTTTGTAGATAAGGGTACCTCAAGCAAAGCTTCACTTGGGCCTAGTACATTTGCCTTTCATCTTATGGTCAAAATATTAATTGTTGTATTTATGATGGTGAAAATCGTGGCTTTAAGAGTCTTATGTTGACCGATAATCATCAAGTGGTTTTTCGGAGCCATTGTGTGCTCAAATCGTATCTAAGGTCGTTGAGGGCCCTCGACTCCATATCTTTATCAATCCCTTAGCTTGTGTGGTGAGTAATTGAATTACGAGTACAAGTCGCGAGCCAATGGTCTATAACTTGCCCTGAATGTTTGTTGAGGCAAAATCCTAAGTGAATTTTGACTTGAGATATGACTATAGCCTCTTCTTGATCCAAATGATAGATTGAACAATACCATAGCCTATAAATGATAAGATCCCTAGTCAACCCGTTTGAGTCTTATACCCTTTTCTTTTAAAAACCATGATACAAGCCTATACCCGCTCTAAAAGACATCCACTCTTGACATCCAAATCTTTCTATTAGAATATGAAAAAAGTATAAGTTTTGGGGGGAAACTAGGATTGCAACAAAGTGGTAAAAGGCAGAAAAATGAAGAAAAGAAAAGGCAATGAAAAAGATAAGTAGAAAGACAAGAATGTTCAATGTGAAAATGGCTTCAAAGGGATTCAAAAAAAGCAAAGAAAGAAAGATGTGGAAAGTTAAAAAAGGAGAAAGGTGTGAAAAGCATAAGAAAGAATGACAATGTGTCTTTTTAACCCCTTAGAAAGAAGATAAATGACTCAAAGAGTCAAGAGAATTGTGCCAAATGAATCAAAAGAAGTGCTTAAGGGAAGATGGAGCCCACTTGAACAAAAATATGTCCTACATAAACCAAAAGCCTTCACAATGACTCCTAAAAGCTCTATATGATCTTGAGTTGATTGAAGCTGACATTAGTGGATACTTACATAAGGGGCAAGAATATGGTACCTAGAGCCGGACTTGTGACTTTTCTTGAGAGATATGAGTGAATTTTCATTAACCTTATTTTGCGTGCCAATATTATAAAGGTGAGGTTTGATTAGGGAGAGTTGAGGATGTGTGAGTTTGGATTCCACAATTACAAAGTAATTGAAAGAGTTCTTTGATGTGTTGAGTTAACTCTTGTTGCTCTTGTGTCGCTCTTGATCCATGGTTTTTCAAAGGTTAAATGTTGTTAATGATTCATGTGTGTTGAGGGCAATTGTTAGTCTCAATTGATGCTAGTTGAAGTTACTTTAGGATAGCTGGAAATTCTTGGATTTTCCCTTAAGGGGTGGGGTCTTATTTTGTTTGCTTGAGGACAAGAAAAAGCTTAAGTTTGGGGGAGTTGATAACTAGGGATTTTGATGCATTTTACACTCCTTCTTATTTACGCCTTGATTATAAATTCATACAAAATAGTCCCAAACGGCTCATAAGTTGTGCTAGATTGCAGGTTTGATCAATAAAGTGACAAGATGTCAAAGATCGGCTCAAAAAGAATGAAATTTATACAAGTACCAAAGACAAGGCAAACTCAGGACAAACAGGCCTAGTGCAGCCGCACTAAAATTTGTGCGGTCCACACTAGGGCAATTCAGAGGCTCAGAATTGAAGGCATCAAAGCATAAGGCTGCAGTAGATCTTGCACGGTCCGCACTGAATCCACCGTGGCTGCACAACCATTTCATGTGGTCTGCAGAACAAAACTTCAGACTTATGACAAGTCAGGAGATAAATCACGTGCGGTCCGCAGTCCATTCTGCGCAAACCACTTTAGAAGCCTCTGCGGTCGCGGTCTATTCTACACGGTCCGTGAAGCCTGAGTTCAGAGAAGTGAATTTGAAAAGTCAAGAAGCTAGTGTGACCACAACTTATTTTATGCAGCCCGCAGTGACCCCGTAAGGGCATTTTTATCCAGTTTTTCTAGCTTAGTATACATAGAACCTTTTTCCATTTTTAGGGTATCAGATTTTTCCAGACTTGAGATGCGCTCGTGAGGAGATATTTTGTAGCCATTTTGGGCACTGTAACTTAGTTTTAACGATAGAATCTTGTATTTACGATACTGTTTAATTAATATGTCTTCTTCTTCATCTATTTCTCTATTTTTATCTTCAAGCATGAGTAGCTAGACCCATTAGCTAGGGTTATGGCTCAATACTAGTGTGGTTATTGATGGGTGTTGTGATTTAGGGCTAGATTGACTATGCGTGTTTGTTATTTGTGTCAATTTTATGGTTTAATTTATGAATTGGTGGTTGCAAACACTGGTTTGTGCTAAGTTGACTTGGCTCTTCTTGAGAAAGAGAGCCTTAGTCTCCTAAATTTACCCAACAAGGAATTGGGATGGACTCAAGAGAATTGATAGTCCCAATTAAATGGTTAAACCTCGAGAGAGTAATTTCCCGACTTGAACCCTAGTTGCTTGAGCAAATTTGCCTACCCATTTGGTCTTGAGAAAGTCAATTGGGCAAAATCACTCTCTCTACCGTGAGCTGTGAGAGTGGGTAAAATCGTGCAACGCTTATAGCATATTTCCCCAAACATGGCAATCGAGTCGTAGAAGCAATTACCCATCAATTGGCCACCTAGGTGGAAGTCACTACCCTAGTGCCCTTTTATCCATTAGATACAACTTTTAGCAAATCTCTCTTAGCATAATTTAGTTTCAATCTTAATTTGTAGTTTGATAATAGTAGTTTTAAATAGAAAAATCAAAATGTCTGGAAGTGATATTTGGAACAATTACACAATTCTATTCTAGATAGATACTCGACTCCCTTCCGAGATCACTGTGGACATTTATCCCGACCCACAAATTGGTTAAAAGATATGCCCTCTCTTCCTACTTTTTAGTAGTACGGAGTTGGAAGTGATCATCTCTACCACTAGGTAATCCTAACAAATGCGAAAAATAAACAATTTGCGAAAGAAATAATTCAAAACCAAAATAACCAAATGAAACAGTATTTAAAATGTCGCTCGGCATATACAATACAACTTCTCGAAACTAAAAACATTTTCCAAAACCTGAAATCTCATGAAACCACAAGCCTTTTAATGTCTACAAGTGTCTAACTCCAGAATATCTAAAAAAAGAAATACAGAAAGGTTAATACTTAAAAGAGAGAATAGTAGTGACTTCTCGGTCTACACACGTGGCAGATATACCTCGAAGTCTCTGGAATAGTCATCTCGCCTCAAGGGTAGTAGGATTGAGTCGAAGTACCTAGATCTGCACATGAAAAACATGCGTAGAAAGGGCATGAGTATACCACACCGGTACTCAGTAAGTGCCAAGCCTAACTTCGGTCGGACAGTGACGAGGAAGGTCAGGGCCCTACTGAGGTTAAATAAAAAATAAAGTTTGACAGTGTAGAACGGAACATTATAAATAAGTACAATAGTAGAAGTAACATGGATATAAAGGACAGCAAAAACTACTATAGAGGCTATTTAAACACTTAAAGAAAATACAGCTCAGCACAAAGATAACAATCGGGGATCTCCAAGGATACCGTCGTGTAGTCCCAAATGTAAATATCTAGTAGATCCCCTGGGATATTGTCTCGTAGTCCAACTCATAATGCGAGGGGATCTCCCAGAATACCGATCCATAGTCCCCAATGTAAATACTTAATACAAGGGGAATCTACCAGGCGCAGTCCCGTAGTTCCAATGTGAATGTGCAGGGGAATCTCCCGGAATACCGTTCCGTAGTCCCAAATTAAACACACACAACAACAAGAAGAGCGCACAGTTCAATTCAAGTTCCACACTAGGGTAAAACAGGTAATTCTAACATAACATGTTTCACGTAATCCGAATAAATCTGTTTGAGAAAGTAAGGCAATGAAGTTATTAGACATGCTTTCCTAAGCTAAAAACAGGCTTAAATTGCAAGTAGTATAAATAGAAAAAAAAAACATACTAGTAATTACTTAAAGAAAAACTGGATTTTCAACAATTAGCACAAGTACGCACTCGTAACCTCACGTACAAGACATTTCAATTATCAATAATACCAAATCCTAAGGGGAAGGTCCTTCACACAAGGTTAGACAAGCTACTTACCTCGAATCAGTTCAAATTCAACTCAAAACCACTCTCTTGCCACGAGTACTCAAATCCAAATGACCCAAATTTGTTCAATTCAATTGCATTATGTAAATAGCACTTCAAGTAACTGATTCTACAATTAAATTCTAATCTAATACGCGAAATTAAGTAAAATGACAAAAATGCTCCTCGAGACCACGTTTCAGAATTGGGTAAAATTTGTATTTCCAGAATCCTCACACTCTCACAAGTTCAGTCATACCAAAAGTACCAAAATCAGACCTCAGTTGGTCCCTCAAATCATCACTCAAAGGTCTCTAATTAATCAAGCCCTAACCCCCAAATTACTACTGATTTTCCTTAGATTTTCATGCTTATAATGACAAAAATCACCTCAATAACGACTTTAAGGACCAAATACCTTACCCCAAGGAATTCCTCTGAAAATCTCCCTTGAAAATGCCCCCCCCCCCCCCCAGGCTTCTTCCCGTTTGAAAATAGGTGAAAATAACTCAAATTCGCGAAGGTAAGAATTTATATGTTATGCCCAGCTAATCTGCTTCTGCGGTCATGAGGCCACAGCCCGTCCTGCTTTTGCAGATCAATGGTCGCATCTGCGACAAATCATTAAACTCAGCCTTCCGCACCTATGACTTCTCATACGCAGATGCGGTATCGTTTCTACGATACATCCTCCGCTTATACGGCTCCTACTGTTTCTTCCCATTTCCGCTTCTGCGATGACAATGCCGCTTCTGTGGCTATGCACCTACGAGACCCAATTGCGGGTGCGGTTATGACAGAAGATCAGCAGGTGAAGCTTCTTAAATAACTCCCAATTCTTCCGTCAACCTTCCGAAACCATCCCGAGGCCCCAGGGACCTCAACAAAACACAAACAAGACTAATACCACTGTCCAAATTTATACAAATCCTTAAAACACCTAAAACAACATCGAGACGACGAATCAACCACATATTCAAGCCTAAGAACTCCAAAATTCTAAAAATATGCTTTCGATCAAAGAGTCTATCAATCCTCATCCGAATGACCTGAAATTTGCACACGCGTCACATTAAATACTATGGAGCTACTCCAACTTCCGAAATTCCATTTTGACCCTCGGATCAAAATCTCACTATCGAATCGGAAACTTCAAAATTGACTTTGGGAATTTCAAGCCTAAATTAGCTACGGACCTCCAAAATACGGTCTGAATTTCGAACACGCCCCTAAGCCTGTAATTACCGGACGGAGCTAATGGAACCATCGAAATTCCATTTCGAGGTTTTCTTCATGCTACTCTAACTACTGTCAAATTTTCAAAACATATGCTCTCATTTAGGGACTAAGTGTCCCAAAACTCTCCAAAACTCAAAACCAAACATCCCAGCAAATCAAAATAGCAGAAATAAATACGGAGAAAGCAGTTAATAGGGGATCTGGGCGTAAATTTTTAAAACGACAGGTCGGGCCATTACAAAAAACAATTATCATAAAGGGGAATCAACGAAAGGCAAAAGAAAAGTAAAGAAAAAGTAAAAGAAAATACCTATTGCTCATTTTTTTTTCAACAATAAAAACTAAACCATCTTTGAATCCTGGCCCAAATTTTTGGGTACAAATGAGCTTTAGACAACCATCAATCAAGTGCTCTTATCAAGAGCAATGGGTTCATGGAAGTCTTGGGTTCAAAAGCCCCAAAAAGCTTCCAAAAATTTGGAAGTGAAAGAAAGTTAGGGTTCCTAGGACTTCAGATTCAAGATCCGAGGAATTGAGGTTGATTCGAAGGGGATTAATGGTATTTTAAGGTTCGGAGGGGTGTGAGGATTGTAGGGTGTGAAGTTGGTGGCATTTGGATGACTTAGGATTTTGAGGATTCTGATCTTAGATTTAAAATTCGAAGCTTTTGATAAGGATTCGGGGAAATTGATTACGAGATTTGGAAAGAGGAAGGGACGGGGGTTATGGGGTATTGATTTTGTGGTGTTTGGAGCATCGGAGCCGCCGTAAGGCGATTTGGGGGTGGGGAAGACCTAGACCGGATATTTAGATGTTTGGGCTTGGATTTGGGTGATTATTTAGGTTGGTTTTGGCTTAAGGAAATAGCCCTAAATTCAGAAATTAAAACTCCCTTTTCAAACTCTTATTCCTATTTTCCTTTTTCTTTAATTAAAATTCCTAAATTAATCTAAATTGAAAAATTAACCAATTACCTAATTATAAAAATTAAAAAATTGTAAAAAAATAAAAAATAAAAATCAATAATCTAAAAATTAAAAGGTAAAAAATGTAAAATGGGCTATTTTTTTATTTTTGTTTTTAATAACGTAAATAATTAACTAATTAATATTAAAAATATAAAAATAAAATCTAAATGCAATGCATGTTATTTTTTTATATATTTTATGATTTTAATAAAAATTAAACGTGCACAAAAATATATACAATTAATAAAATCCTACAAAATTCATATAAAATGACAAATAATTAAAAAAAATCTATTTTCTTAAATTTTATAAGAACAATTTATATATGGCCAAAATCACATGCTCACATTGGTCAAAATTAATATCCATATTTGCTTATGAGGCAAAAGATAACATCTAACATATCGTGATATTTTAGCTCAAGTAGTACTTCAAGCTCTGGCTTAGCTAATTAGAAAACAACTTATGAACTCAACTAATGCTCAATTTTTCCATATTTATAGAATTGGTAATTATTTCTCACAAACTATTGGCAAATTCGAGATTTATATTCAACTGACTTAATTGTATTGTTATCTTTTCATTATTACTTTTGCATTTTAGATAATATCAAAGTATTTTAACTGAAACACTTTATCGTTACCATCTTTTCAATGGATTTTAAGTTTTATTATTTCTCAATCAACTTTGAGTTTAGTGATTATTGTCTTATGAATTTTATATTAATCACCTTAATAGATAAAATGTGTATTAGTTGAAAAAGTTATTTTTAAAGGACACCAGCTCTTCTTTGTTCTTTTTGGGTACACTAAAAAAAATTAAATAAATCTCTTAATATCTTTCATGAGTTACATAGTTTAAGCCAACCAAGAGAACAAATTCAATTTATTTATTCACATCTTAGTAATACACTTCTTCTTCTTCATGTTCGTGACCTTTATTTGCCAAAAAAATTATAGATTAGCTTACCTCCTTCCAGTTGTGTATAATAGCTGTCCATATCCATAACCTTCAAAGGCAGCTCGAATAATCTTTTTCATTTTAAAAAAATTATACTTATTTTTTTATTATTTTTCATTTTATACCTTGATCACACTTCTTTATAATTTCAATGTAATTTCTGAAAAATTTAATATTCATTAGTACAAGATACACGTACACGACTAGTCCTATGAAATGTAACACAAAAAGCATACAGAAAATTTCCGTTTTTTTTTCCAATATTGACCTTGGAGTATATGTTATAAGTGTTTATGCGAAGAGACAGTAGATGTTAATATGGTCAATTTCATTGCTAATTAATATTAAAAGGTGAATTTCTTAATATGTGTAAAAACAACCAAAAATTATTTATTTTTGACCGAAGGGAGTAAGATTTTTCATTCAAGGAATACAATTATAAACTTACTTAATTGGCAAAAGTTAATAACCTAAATTATACTAAAAACCCAAGTGATGCATGAAAACAAAAGAAAGGGGGAAGAAATTAAGAAAGTCTGCATGAAAGTCAACCACGAGCCTTCGTCTCCTCCTTCCTACCAACTCCCACTTCTCTTATTCTCTCTGTAAATTCACACCTTTGCTTGCACCCACCTAGCCACTACCTCTACACCCCAAAAAAATAAATTTACAGCCATAGGAGTATATATAGAGATCATCATTTTCAATATTTTTGTATATCAATATTTCATGGTTTGTGGCTTTTCTAATTAAAAATAATGATGCTTGTTAACTGTTCTAATTGCCACACACCTTTACAATTGCCACCGGGTGCAAAATCCATTCGCTGCGTAATCTGTCGAGCCATTACCCTCATCGCCGATCCTCGCACTGCCCCGCCACCACCACCACCAGCTTCCGCCTATAACAACCACTACTATCCTCCATCTCCTACCCCATCTCCTTATAATTACCACTCAACTACTAGTCAAACTCCCTCGCTGTCATCACGCGGCGGCCGGAAGAGAGCTGTGATTGTCGGAATTTCGTATAAGAACACCCGGAATGAACTGAAAGGCTGCATCAATGATGCTAAATGTATGAGGCACTTGCTGACTAATCGGTTCAAATTTCCTCAAGACTCCATTCTCATGCTTACTGGTAAAATTCTTTAATTTTTCTCTTTCTTCTATTCCAAATTGTTCTATTTGACTGCATCGTACATTTCTTGTTGACTATATTACTTCTTCCTCATCCTGGATTACATGATTCACTTGATTTTGACTTGTTCTGAGGTAAGTTTGACTATTTCTGAATACAGTGTGTCCCTACTTTTGAAGGCAATTTCATTAATCACTTCATGATATACGAAAATATTCAGCTTGTTACTTAATTGAACTTCAAAAACAGGGTTAGTGACCAATATTTTGGAGTTCAGGAGGGAAACGAACTAGCAATTGAAAGAAAGTCAGTGAATGAATACTTTGCTTTTCTTTACTATTTTATACTACTAAATTCCACTAAAGGGTTGCTCTGATGGTAAGCAACCCCCACTTCCAACCGAGGGGTTGTGAGTTTGAGTCTCCCCAAGAGCAAGGTGGGAAGTTCTTGGAGGGAAGGATGCCGGGGTCTATTTGGAAACAGTCTCTTTACCCAAGGGTAGGGGTAAAGTCTGTGTACATACTACCCTCCCAGACCCCACTAAGTGAGATTATACTGGGTTGTTGTTGTTATAAATTCCACTAAATTTATGCGCAGACAAGAGACCATTCGATAATTATAGAAACCCAAAGTATTGAGTCCAAACAAGCATTTTAGGTTCTCGAAAAGTTATATTGTACAAATGCAATGTTTTATGAGTTTCAAAACCAACTGATAGTGTTGATCACCAGAAAAGGAAGAGCAAGAGCTCAGAACTGACTAATCGAAAAGTATTTTTAACACTTCCTTTACAGGAAAGATAAACCACTTTTTGTGTAACCTTTTCACTTGGCTTTTCTTATGTGAACTTTTCGTAAAAGCAGTTCTTCATTGTCAATTTTGCCTTTCGTAAAAGCAGTTCTTCATGTACAAGGCACTTTACAGTTTTTTTAGTGTTTATTCCTCGGTCCCAATTTATGTACTACTAGTAACTATCTTTCTTTTCTGGGGCAAAATACTTGACACTTGTTGCAACCTTCAATAGTTTCAAGAATTCAAACTTGTTTAACAAATCGTATTAAACAATAATGTGGTGTTTTCTCTATCAACTAACCTTTAGCTATAATTAGCAATAGATAAATCAGATTAACTTCTAAAACTTTGTTCGCTCAATTGTATTACAAAAGAGGAGACAGGGGGAATATCATGAGGAGACAGAGGGAACAAATTTTAATAAAAAGAGATGTACCGAGGATGCCCTTTATTTTTTTCTTCACACCTTTATGCGACAATCACAGCTTTCTCCCAAAGAGTGCTGATGTAACGCCTGGAAGTGAGATGTCAATGCTGGAACAAGCAGCTGATGTCTCATATCCTTAACTACTATGCGTAACTCAATCATCAATGTTAAAATAGCCTTATTAACATTTGCTACTTAGTGTCATGACTTAACCATCTGAAAGCAGTGTACAGGCTTCCCTAGAACAGTAAAACAAAATTGACACAAATCAGAATGTATTGTTTGAGGATTTAATTCCATGTTGAAGCTTGAGGTTAGGTCCAGACTAATCAATGGAACATACAGGTTAGAAGTGTTTAACCAAAAAATATAATTTGGTCAAAGCTCGAATTTTAAAGAGAACAAATCGGGTTACTGATAATCAAAGAGACCGAAATATAATTGGCTTTCAAAGAATAAGAATAAAGCAATAAGAAAGTTGTATTTCACTATGATATCAAGAAAGTTCTGTGTCTACAAATGATAAAACTTCCTCCTTTTATAGTTGACAAGGAGTAACGGATTATTCTAAATAATAAAGGGCATTTAATGAGATGTTACAAAATCATTGCTATTAAATACTGAATAACTGACGTATCAGGTATTTAATAATGAATGTAGACTACTTTTTGTCATCAGATTCGTGTCTTTAATGCCCTTTTTATCCGTTGATAGTGAATGTCTTGGATAGACACGAGAATCGTATCTAAGATTCCTTCTCGTACCTGTTTTCTTTTCTTCTACCGTGCATGTTGTCTTCCGTGCCTTTTAATCATTTATTGCTCTTTGACCGTTTGACCAATCCACGTGTCATGCCACGTCACCTTTAATAAAAACTCAATTTTTTTCCAATACAGATAGTCCTCTCACTTCTCATTTATTTATCAATTAAATAATTTGGAAGTGGATCCTGAAAAAGAATTTTTGTCATAATTAATGCTTGTGTCAGTATCGACGTCTCTTCTGTCTTTCTCATTTAATACTTCGTACACGTGTCATCTTCTGGTTGGATCTGCGATTTTGTTCCCATTTTTCTAGGCCTGTTCAACTTCATCTGTTTACAAAGTGATGGTTATCTTTAATACAGGCTTTTTATCATTACTTCCCTTAATTTTGATGGTTGTTCCCATATAAACTTTTAATTCACACTTTTTTTGTCTTCTTCTTCATCAACTTCCATCTAGCATTAGAATTTCCTTTCTTTCTTCTGCTTTCTTCAAAACTATCATGTAATGGCATCTCCAAACCTAATCCCAGAAAGGTTTTGCTTCTTGATCAATTCCCTAATGCACCTACTCCTATCAGACATTCAAGAGGCAGAGGAGGAAGACTCCGAAGTACGGGATCTACACGTGGAGGCTCAACTAGTTCT
Organism: Nicotiana benthamiana; assembly: GCA_034376525.1. Classification (NCBI taxonomy): domain Eukaryota; kingdom Viridiplantae; phylum Streptophyta; class Magnoliopsida; order Solanales; family Solanaceae; genus Nicotiana; species Nicotiana benthamiana. The sequence goes on from CM067335.1 coordinate 91,417,192, forward strand.
GGAATTAAAGGTTCTTCTTCTAAAACTCCATCTTCAAAAGGTAAAGAAATTTCGGATCATTTTCTAGAACCCACGGTTGAAGAAATTATTCCAAATGATTTGTCTTTTGCAAGTGACAGAGCGTCCCTTCACAAATAAATTGCAAGATTGGAAAAGACTGATGCTTATCCCTCTCTTATAAATGAACTTAATATCCCCACCGTTAGGAAAGATTGCAATTGGAAAGAGGGCGTCGTTCGTTTATCAATTGCTTCTATTAGCCAAAGAATTTCATCATACAGAAATGGGCATTCCTATGTTTATACCTACCCCTTCACTTTGGGGTTTAAGCCTGTTGTAGACCCAGTTATCATAGATTCCTGTAGATTTTTCAACATTTGCTTAGCCCAGATTGGACCTTTAGTTTGGAGGGCTGTAGCTTGTTTAAGATTTTTATCTAATAAAACAAAAGTTACCTTCACCTTCCCCCATCTCATCCACTTATACCACCCTATTCTGCTACGCCATGGGGTTTTTACTCTAACTGCAAGGAGCAAAAGAGTTTTAGTAAACACCAATGACGATAAAGATCGTGGGTGGTATCTACGTTATATTGGTGTTCGCACAGTGGACTTATTGGGAGAATCAAACATTCCCTTCCCCGAGATGTGGAATTCTGCATGTAAGTTTTTGTTTTACTTTTCCCGTGCCTATTTTATGAGATTTTGATCTTCTCTTTAAATTTATCCCCTTTTTGGTTTTTTGTAGCAACCATGGGAGATGTGGGACCCGTTCCCAATTTTCGTGGTTGGGTAGACTCAATTTTAAACATTGACCCTAAGGAAGATAGGCCTTGGAAATCTATCTCTTCCTTACACGGGTGGAAAGTAAAAACCCACGGTACATATTACTTTTCATGTATACTTTCTAGATACGTATACTAAATTTTGATGATGAACTCAAACCCTTCTTTTTATTAGGATTTGGAATAAAAGGGATAACAGCAGAGGTTGTTATAGCTATGCATACAACTGCCAACTCTGCCCTTGATTTGGATAAGGCTAAAGCACTTTTAGCCAAAAGAAAAGCTTTGGTAATGGAAGCTGAAAATGAAGAAGAAGATAATACCTCTTTGGTATCTAGGCCAAGAGCTAGGAGATGTGTTGTTTTGGACGAAGAAATTGAAGATTCTCCTGCTCGTACTTCTGCTGCAATCACTTCTTCTACAATTACTTCCACTACCGAGCCTGTTTTAATCCAATCCGATGAGGAGACCGTGCCAAAAGCCACAAGTGTACCAACTCAACCTCCCTTGGATAGTGGTTTCTGGAGTGGCGAGCTCGGACCTGTTTTTGATGAAGCTCCTCTCTCTTCATTCGTTCATTCTCCTTCCATTCTTTTGCCAATTGTAAGTATTTCATCACCAATAATTGCTTCCTTACCTTCACCAGTTGTGAATACTTCCATTCTCGTTCCTGAATCAGTTTCTATAGCTTCTCCTTCCCTTCTTGCTTCAACTTCAACGACCCCTATAGTATTTACTTTTTCTACTACGCCTCATACTGTTGTTCCCTCTTCATCTGCTCTTCCAGTAGAGGGTAACTCTAGTAGTAGAAGCTTGGCTATGAGAAGTGTTACTCTTGAAGTTCCTGCTACTCGAAGCCTTTTGAGAAAATCTGGAGGTGCAGATACGTGGCTCGAGCCTCTTATTGGGGATATTGAGAGAAATAAAATGCTGCTACACCTTGATGAATGACATAGTTCATGTTTCATAATTGTAGGCAAATCTCATTGGGACTGAGCTAATGGGGCGAATTTCTTTATTAGAGAAAAAGGATCGTAAGTCTACAAAGGCTATCTCTGAAGCTAGGAAAATAGCTGAGGATGCATTACTTGAAGCAGTGAATTGGAAGGACCAATATGAGAGTGCTCAAGGGACTATCGAAGAGCTACAGGAAAATAAAGTTCATTTGGAGCAACAAAATCGTAGCATATCTTCAGAGTTAGGAGTTGCTAATACTTCATGGGGTCAACTTAAAAAGGATAAAGAAATTTTGGAAGGTTCATTAACTAAAGCTAATGATGAAGTTAATGAGTTCAAGGCTCTTTTGGAGAAAAAGGAGGAATATGCAAAGGAATTAGCAGAAAACTTGTCTCGTGTTTAGAATGATTTAAGGATTTCCTCCGATAAGATTCGTATATTGGAGAGTTCTCGTGTCAACCTTCAATCTTCCCTTGATTTCCACTTAGCTGAACATGAAACAATGAAGAATACTTTAGCTACGTGGGGAAGAGATTATGAAAACCTGGAGAAGGATTATAATTCCTTGGTTGAAAATTTCAATTATGAGGTTAACTGGGCCTTTTTGAAATCTCGTCGTGATGCTTTAATGGAAGCTTCTCAGGAAAAGTTCGACTTGCAATCTGAGTTAGCCAAAGATTTAGACATGATTGAGAAGAATGAGCAACCAACTGAAACTCCTTCTCCTGACCAGGTAATTGACATCTCTTCTCCAATAGTGGAAACTCCCGGGGTTGAAGAGCCTTTGAGCTTAGAGTCAGCAGCTGAAATTACAGTTCCAGTGACCGAGGGTAATTTACCTACAATACAACCTTTAGGAATGGAAATCCCCATGTCTACTGCTTCTCCCAAAAATGTTAATACTTCAATTTCAGCTTAGACTTCGTCTATTGCTGCTTCTTCAGTTCTTACCAAGCCTAATGAAGCGGCAACTTCTACCGTTCCAATCTCCTCAGTGAACAATGAGAATGTTTAACCTTACCTCTTTTGTTTGTTTTCTGATGATGTAATTAATGAAGTCCCCAGTTTCTATAATGGGGCATCTGTTTTTAAAAAAAAGAAAAAAAAAATAAATGTATTGTAGTAGCTAAGTTTTTCCCTTAGCTTTTTATATTAAGAAGTTTGTATAATACTTCTTCATTTAATCCTTGTCTACTTACTACTTTAGTTTTTGCAGAATAATTTTATTTTTACCTTATTCTTACCTATTTTTCTTTTTAGGACTTAGAGAATAAGTTAGCATTTTTGTCCTTTTTCAGAAAATGCTTTCATAATTCTTCTCATGTGTTTTCACCATGAGGAAAAATAAAAGAGGGCCCTGTTATTTATCGACACTTAATGAAGAAGACGTCTCAACTTCATAATGGTCTTATCATACGATGAAAGAGATAGGAACATACATGTTTCGCATAAAACAACTTTTGCAAAGTTTTTATTCATGAACTTTGATAAGTTTCTTGAGTATTACATGTATTGAAGTACATCTATAACTTTCTCGCAATTGTTTTCTTTTAACAAATTTACAAAATATACAAGGTTTTTTCATAACCTGTTCTGGTACATAATCATATTTCTGCCTTTACATACTTAGGGAGGGTTTAAGCAGTGACTTTATTGTTCTAAGAAAGAAAGAACACTATGATGAGTGCCTTTAGATTGATACTTGAATTCTCGTAACTTGAGTCGATTTGAAAATCTTGAATTTTGCTCTCTCGTATCTATTTCTGCACATACTCGTGTGTATATAGTACAGTCCCCCAAGTGTTTGGCCGGTGAAATACGAAGCCTCGAACACTTGTATATTCGCTCCCAATCTTTGGTCATTTTCCTGAAACAGAAAAACATACGTGACTCAGAGGTGCAATTATAGATGAAGACTGCCTAACTCGTGTGTATTTCCATCAGATTAATGTAACCCTGGGCTAGGAATTTAAGAGTATTCCAATTTGCCGTGCAGGCCGTGACTCATCATTTGGCACGAATTAGGGTTTTTGCCTAGCATCTAACATTGTTAGTATAATTTTAACAATTTAAAGAAAAAATTCTAACATGGCTATACCTGACCGTGGGTACGTTCTTTAGAAGTAATACCTCTTTAAATGAACGGCATTCCAATGTGAAGGTAAAACCTTGCCCTCCATTGTCTCTAGCTCGTATGCTCCTTTGCCCGCAATTTCACGAATTCGATAAGGTCCTTCCCATTTAGACTTAGTTTTACTGAATTAACTGACTTTGTAGATTGGAAAACCATTTTTAACACGAAGTCCCCAACTTTAAAAACCTTAGGCGTGCTTTCCTACTGTAATATCGTTCAATTACTTGCTTTTGAGCTGCCATCTTTATCAATGCAGCTTCTCTTCTCCCTTCAAGTAAATCAAGATTTACTCGTAACTCTTCATTGTTCGAGTTTTCTTCTGCTTGAAGACGTCGTATACTAGGTTCACCTAACTCAACTAGTATCAAAGCTTCTGCACCATAGACCATTGAAAATGGTGTCTCTCCTGTACTTGTTTTTGCCGTTGTTCGATATGCCCATAATACCGCTGGTAATACTTCACGCCAATTGCCTTTTGATTCTTATAACATTTTCTTTAAGTTGTTGATAATTACCTTGTTTGTAGACTCTGCTTGCTCATTACCTACTGGATGATATGGTGTCGACGTAATTCTTTTGATTTCCCAACTTTGAAAGAATTCTGTGATTTGAGCTCATATAAATTGTGGTCCATTATCACAAACTATCTCCTTTGGAACACCAAAGCGGCAAATTATATTTCTCCAAATGAAGTCCTTAACTTCTTTTTCTCGTACCTGTTTAAACGCTCCTGTATCTACCCATATAGTGAAATAATCAGTAAGTACGAGTAGAAACTTTACCTGACCTTTTGCCTGAGGTAATGGTCCTACGATGTCCATTCCCCATTTCATGAAGGGCCACGGAGCTATGACAGGATGTAATAACTCTGCTGGTCTATGCATGTTATTTGCATACCTTTGACATTTACCACATTTAGATACGAAATCAATTGCTTCTTCTTCCATTTTAGGCCAGTAATATCCCGCTCGAATCAATGTTTTAACTAGTGATCTGCCTCCAACGTGATTTCCACAATGCCCCATGTACTTCTCTCATCACATATTCTGTTTGAGAAGGTCCAAGACACCTGGCTAATGGTCCACCAAACATTTTACGGTAAAAGTTTCCTTGATACAAGCAGTAACGAGCGACTTTCTTTCTTAATGCATGAGCCTTCACCTTGTCTTCAGGTACAATTCCGTGCTGCAAAAAAGACACGATTTCATTTCTCCAATCCCAAGTTAAGTGATTAAAATTTACCTCATTTTTATCAGGGTCAAGAACAGAATGGAACAAATGTATAATTGAGGCATTCGCATCTTTTGCTATATCTGCTTCAGATGCGAGGTTGGCTAAGGTGTCTGCTTCCAAATTCTCTTCTCTTGGTATTTACATCACTTTCCAAGTTTGGAATTGTCTTATTAACTCCGTACCTTTCCGAGGTATTCTTCCATTCGAGTTTCTCTAGCTACATAAGTCCCCAGTATTTGATTGACTACTAGCTGTGAATTACTTTTTATTACAATTTGCATGATACCAAGTTCTAATGCTAGCTCCAAACCTGCAATCACAACTTCATACTCTGCTTCATTATTAGTTACAGGGTGACATTTTATAGCTTGTCTAATTATTTCACTCGTAGGTGGTATAAGACAATTCCTAAACCTGCGCCCTTTTCATTAGATGAACCATCAGTAAACAGTAGCCAAGTCCCTGGATTATCTCCATTAAAAACTTGTAATTCTTTTCTGCTTTTGGATGTATGCTTTGACTAAAATCAGCTACGAAATCGGCGAGTACTTGAGATTTAATAGCAATTTGAGGTTGATAAATTATTTCGTACTCACTTAGTTCTATAGCCCATTTTTCTAGTCTTCCTGACAGTTCATGTTTAAGCAATATATTTCTTAAAGGAGAAGCAGTAACAACAACAATAGAATGTCATCGAAAATAAGGTCGTAATTTTCTAGATGTCATGATGAGAACTAATGCTAAATTTTCTAGTTGTGGATACCTTGTCTCTGCATCTAATAAAGTTTTACTTACACAATAAATCGGAGATTGCTTATCTTGGTCTTCTCGTACTAAAATGGCACTTACTGCTACTTCTGATACTGCTAGATAGATGAGCAACTTTTCACCTTCTTTAGGTTTAGCCAGTAAAGGAGGATTTGATAAATAAACTTTCAACTGCCTCAGTGCGCATTGACAATCTTCATTCCACTCGAAATGGTCTTGTTTTTTGAGCGCAGAGAAAAATTTGAAGCGTTTTTCTGATGATCTTGAAATAAACCTCCCTAAGGCCGCTATCCTTCATGTTAACCTCTGAACTTTCTTTTTACTAGTAAGGACATCAGGTATTTTTTCAATTGCTTTAATCTGGGAAGGATTCACTTCAATTCCACGGTTAGAGACAAGAAAACCTAAAAATTTACCAGATGCAACTCCAAATGCACATTTTTCAGGATTGAGTTTCATATTAAATTTTCGCAAAATTTCAAAGGTAACAGTTAAATGAGAAATATGGTCATGGGAATGCTGGGTTTTGACGAGCATGTCGTCTATATATACCTCCATTGTTTTTCCCAAATGTTCTTGAACCATTTTGGTAACTAACCTTTGATAAGTTGCTCCATCATTTGTTAGACCGAAAGGTATTACTTTGTAACAGTAAGTCCCCCGGTCTGTGATGAAAGAAGTTTTTTCTTCATCAGCGGGGTCCATTTTAATTTGATTATACCCCGAATATGCATCAAAAAAACTTAAAAGTTCATGACCTGCAGTTGCATTAATCAATTGATCTATATGGGGTAAAGGAAAAGAGTCTTTTGGACAAGCTTTTTTAGATCAGCGTAATCTACACAAACTCGCCACTTACCATTCTTTTTAGGTACGACCACCGTGTTAGCTAACCAATCAGGATATTTTACCTCACGAATGGACCCGATTTTCAACACTTTTGGACTTTATCTTGAATTACTTGATTTTAAAGCTCCTTTCTTTCTTTTCTTTTACTTAATTGGTGTGAAAGATGGGTATTCATTAAGCTTATGAGTCGTCACATCCGGTGGAATACCTGTTATATCAGCATGGGACCAGGCAAAACAATTTACGTTAGCTTTAAAAATTCAATTAACTTACCTCGCATGCCGGGATTTAGATTGGCTCCTACGTAAACTTTTTTCTCTGGCCATTGTTCAAATAACACCATAGCTTCGAGTTCTTCTATCGTCGTTTTAATATTCTCATTTTCTTCAGGTTCTTGAATTACACCAGGCCTCGAATCAAAATCTGTTGTTTCAGTTGAAGTTTGGTTGCTGATAACTTCAACTGTTTCCGATAATTGTTATTTCTCTTTACTTGCGGTGCTCGTATCTGTTATTGCGTTGATACTCTTGGCTATTTGTTGATCCCCTCGAATTTGACATATTCCCCAAGGTGATGGAAATTTAATGGCTTGATGTAAGGTTGATGGAACAGCATCTATATCATGGATCCAAGGTCTCCCCATGATTACATTGTATGCTATTTCCAAATCCACTACCTGAAATTTAGTTTATTTAACAACACCTGCAGCATAAGTTGTCAGAGTTACCTCACCTTTTGTTACCACGCTTGAATTGTTGAAGCCTGACAAAGCATGCGCTTTTGGTATCATCTTGTCTTCACCTTGCATTTCTCGCAGTACTCTCAGTAGAATAATATTTATAGAGCTACCTGGATCAATCAAAACTCTTTTTACATCAGTATCATATATAATTAAAGATATTACCAGAGCATCGTTATGCGGTGTAGTCACTCCTTCTGTATCTGCATCATCGAAGCTTATACTCTCATGTTCTAAGGTTTTCCGTACTCGCTTGCCGTGTGTGCTCGTCATTTTGGAAATTTTATTCGAAGCCATATATGTTACTCTGTAAATGTCTTCTCCTCCACTGATGACATTTACTATCCTCTTAGGTGAAGGTGGTTTTGGTGGCTCCTGCCTATTTTTCATGTAGGCTTGCTTTCCCTTTTCACTGAACAGCTCCGTGAGGTAGTCTTGCTTCAACAAATGATCTACTTCACTTTGTAAAAATCTGCATTCTGAAGTTTTACGCCCATGGTCGTTGTGAAATTCGCACCAACGGTCTGGGTTACGTCTGTTTGGATTCGACCGCATCTCTTTTGGCCACCGTACCTTATCTCCCATACTCCTTAGAATAGCTACGAGCTCGAAATTAGTTACATTGAAACTATGACCAGCAAATTGTGCCATTAAATCTCTATCATCATCCCGTGGCTCTTGGTTGTTTCGATCACCTTTGAACCTGGATGAAGATCCGGTTCCCCTATCTCTCGACCTTTGATCACAATGTTGATTGTTTTGCCTAGAACGTGGGTCTTTTCCTGCAGGTCCCATATATGGTTCGTACCTATTTTTATCTGACCTTTTGTCGGCTTCAGACCTTCGTTTCTCGTTGAGATTGAGATACGATATCTTCTTCAATTCTGAGCTTCGTACTGTACCTGTTATAAACATCGTTCCAAGTAGTTGCGGGAAATTCACGAAGGCTTTCTTTAAGTCTTCTCGTGGCTTCTGAACTTTTGTCATTCAAATTACTGATGAAAGCTATTGCAGCCTAATTATCTGGTACACGGGGCAGCATCATCCTTTCACGTTGGTGGAATCTATCAACGAAATCTCTGAGCAATTCGGTGTTCCCTTGTTTAATTTTGAAGATATATTCCATTCTCTTCTCCACCTTTTGAGCTCCCGAGTGTGCTTTTATGAAAGAATCTGCAAGCTCGGCAAAAGAATTTATAGAATTTTCAAGTAAAAGAGAATACCAGGTTAATGCTCCCTTGGTGAGTGTCTCTGCAAACTTTTTAACCAACACTGATTCTATTTCTTGTTTGGTCAAATCGTTGCCTTTTACTCCCGTTGTAAATGCACTTACGTGATCACGAGGGTCCGTTGTACCATCATATTTTGGGATATCAGGCATTTTGAATTTCTTTGGTATCGGTAAAGGAGCATCATTTGGTTTCCACGGTTGTTGCGCGTATTTATCCACATCTACTCCTTTTATCACATGTGGAACTCCAGGGATTTGATCGATATGCTCGTTCTGCTCCTTGAGTTGTTTCTGCAAGGTTAGTACAAAATTTTGAAGATGAGAATTACTTGTATTACCTGGTTCTCCATCTTGTGAGTCACTAGGAATTGCTCCATTGCCAGAATCAACTAGACCAGAGCAAGGGTTTTCCAACGTGTTGTTATTTGGTGTTGCTGGTGCATCAGGAAATTGATTAACTAGGGCTCGCAAGGCGTTGTTAATTCGTGAGTCGATTATTTTCTTTAACAGTTCATCTCTTGTTTCAGCTCCTCCATCATCATGCTTAGACATATCGTTTGGAGTTCCTTCACGAGATCCACGTGGAGAAGCTTGAAGGTTAGCGTTATTGAGTTCCTCCTCCCATCAATTTGGTGGTTCAGATTTGTCTGGCCGTTGTTGTCATTGTTGTTCGACATAATAACAATAGATTGAATGTTTATTTAGAAAGAACGGATTATCAGATTCCCGGTTACGGAACCAATTTGTTTAACCAAAAAATGTAATTTGGTCAAAGCTCGAATTTTAAAGAGAAGAAATCGGGTTACTGATAATCAAATTTACCGAAATATAATTGGCTTTCAAAGAATAAGAATAAAGCAATAAGAAAGTTGTATTTCACTATGATATCAAGAAAGTTCTGTGTCTACAAATGATAAAACTTCCTCCTTTTATAGTTGATAAGGAGTAACGGATTATTCTAAATAATAAAGCATTTAATGAGACGTTACATAATCATTGCTATTAAATACTGAATAACTGACGTATCAGGTATTTAATAATGAATGTAGACTACTTTTTGTCATCAGATTCATGTCTTTAATGCCCTTTTTATCCGTTGATATTGAATGTCTTGGATAGACACGAGAATCGTATCTAAGATTCTTTCTCGTGCCTGTTTTCTTTTCTTCTACCGTGCATGTTGTCTTCCGTGCCTTTTAATCATTTATTGCTCTTTGACCGTTTGACCAATCCACGCGTCATGTCACGTCACCTTTAATAAAAATTCAATTTTTTTCCAATACAAGTTCTCTGGTATATAGAGAACGGCCTTGACATGGAAGTCTCATGTCTAGCCATGCTTCGTACATTCTTGTAGGGGGCTGTGTTAATTTATGCTCACAAAAATTGCTGTTAGTATTCTGTTATGTGTTTCTCATGTTTGGTGTCTTGGTAATAATCCAATTCATAAAAGCTATTTAAATTTTCGTCATTTATTGTGATCCCAAAAGTTGCATGTTCTCATATTATATAATATATCAGTCTGGAGAAGCTCACTATAACTAATCCTAACTACGAATCTCCATTTTCCGATGGAAGTATACTTTCAGAAGAAGAGAGGGATCCATACAGAATTCCATCTAAACATAATATAAGAATGGCAATGTACTGGCTTGTGCAAGGATGTCAAGCAGGGGATTCTCTGCTGTTTCATTATTCAGGTCATGGTTCACAACAAAGGAACTACACTGGAGATGAAGTTGATGGGTTCGATGAAACACTTTGCCCTTTGGATTTTGAAACTCAGGGAATGATTGTTGATGATGAAATTAATGCAACACTTGTTAAGCCTCTTCCACGCGGCGCTAAGCTTCATGCTATTATAGATGCTTGTCACAGTGGTACTATGCTAGATCTACCGTTTCTTTGTAGGATGGACAGGTCTGTAACACTACGTACTTTTTCCCTTCAATGCCAAATTGTGTAATAGGTTAGGTGTGAGGATGGGAATAGAATTGATATTGTTTCTGTTCAATGCACAAATATCTAATAGCCAAAAGGTGCTAAAACTAGACTATAATGGATGGCTCTAGTCTAAAACCTTTCCAAAATATCTATATACCTATTATCTCATATTTGATTCCCTTTGAATACAGAACTGGACGATATGTATGGGAAGATCATCGTCCTCGATCAGGAGCATGGAAAGGAACAAGTGGTGGAGAAGTTATATCCTTCAGTGGTTGTGATGATAATCAAACCTCGGCTGATACGGATGTAAAATTCCTTCATCCTCTTAAGTTTTGAATTCTGGATATGGACGTTAATCAATTCAATGTAAAGGAGACAATTGAATGACCTTTTGATTGATGACAGAGTTTGTCCAAAGTCACTTCAACTGGTGCAATGACCTTTTCCTTTATCCAAGCAATTGAGCACGGACAAGGAACTACATATGGGGGTATTCTAAATGCAATGAGATCTTCCATTCGCAGTTCAGATAATGGTATAGGGGGTGGCATTGTCACATCTCTTCTGACAATGCTGATTACTGGAGGAAGTGTTGGTATTGGAATGAGACAGGTATTTTTTGATAAAAGAATATGTTTGTTTGCTTAATTTAGATGTTTAAGACAAGAGGGGTTGCTCTGATGGTAAGCAACCCCCACTTCCAACCGAGAGGTTGTGAGTTCGAGTCTCCCCAAGAGCAAGGTGGGAAGTTCTTGGAGGGAAGGATGCCGGGGGTCTATTTTGGAAACAGCCTCTCTACCCAAGGGGAGGGGTAAGGTCTGCGTACACACTACCCTCCCCAGACCCCATTAAGTGGGATTATACTGGGTTGTTGTTGTTGCTGCTTAATTTAGATGTTTAAATCATAATTCTTGGTAGAAATTTTTAAGAAGAATTTTAGCCTGGATGTGGAATAGGTTCATTTGTAACCAATTGCTGATGGCGCATAGAATTGCATAACTGATAGCTTTTACCCATTCTTTTCTTCTCGGAAAAAATTCTTTCTTTTCAGATGAAAGGTACTCTTTGCTTTCTTCAAATCAGTGTCAGCCCAATCATGAACATTGAAACATAAGTAGCATCTAGTTATCTGGAAGCAATAGTTGAATGTCAAACTTGTTGTTGTCCTCTTTGGTTGCAGGAGCCACAGTTAACAGCTAATGAGCCATTTGATGTTTACACCAAGCCATTTTCGTTATAGCATCTTATCAAGAAACAGTACCAACCCAGGTCTCAACTTTTCATAATGTTTTGGGTGTAGAGTTCCTGTACAGTTAGTCAGTTACTAAGAAGACACTCGCAAAGTATTACGTAAGATTTTATAGTTCTACAATTTCATACAAGCTATTCATGTAAAACTGTGATTGTTGTAGTAGGAATTTCATTTGTATTGGAGTATTAAGATTCTGAAGTTCTTCAATTTCACACAAGTTATTCATGTAAAACTGTGATTGTTACAGAAGGCATTTCATCTATATTGCTGGATTATAAAAATCCATATCTCTATGCTTTTTTCAGTCTTACGTTCTTCTTTCCAAACCCCCACCGCCAAACCACCTTTCTTCCCCCATGAAATCAACAGACCATTGAATAAAAGCATTTTAATTTTAGGGAATTTAAGAGGGTGAACAAATTTATAGCAAATGTACCAAGTAAATGAACTACGACATCAACAATAGAATTACTCCAATTCAGTACACCATTCTTAATAAACTAACATCTTTGTTCTGATCATTTGTGCTTCTTGCCCAAGAAGATCAAGAAAAAAGATCAAATACCTTCATTTGATCATGGGAGAGCTTAGACCATATCTTAGTCAATCTCTTGCTTGTTTCTCCAAATGACGAATGCTTGACTTTACTCTTAGTTGCCATCACAAAGAAAGAGTAGGAATTGTACGGCTTAAATTAGGGCTGCCAAATATGGTCCAAACCCAAATGATCCGCCTAAGCCGTCCAAGGTTGGGTTGGTTATTGATCCGCCCATCTCAATCCATTTGAAATTGGGCTAATTTTTAGCCCAAATTGATCTATGAGTAAATTTGTCAAATGTCTTAGAAATAATTTTATTTTTTATTTAATATTTTAAATATGACCATAACAAAAGCAAAAAAACCTTATTTAGTAATTATACAATTTATAAAAAAATAACACATATTAATTAAAGTTTAATAAGAGTTGGGCGGGGTTGGGTTATGGCCCGAATTTTAACCTATCTTGAACCAACTCATCTTAGCCCGAGTAACTGACCCGCCTAATTACTGACTCATACTTACCCACAAAAATAAAACTATTTACCATTGTCTACCCAGTTTTTTCCTACCCATAAACTAATTATATTCCCTGCTCGTAATAGGTTTTGTGGGGAATTTTTCCTTTAATTTTCAATTTTTTTTTATTTCTATGCTTTTTTGCTTTTCTTTTTTCTTTTCTCCTTTTTTTCCTCGCTTTTTTCTTTTTTCCTATTCTAATTTCATTTAACTTCTTTTTTTATATGCTTTTTCTCTTCATAATCTAATTTTATTTACTATTTTCACTATTTTTTGTTATTCTTTTTTAATATATATTATTACTAAATAAAAATCAAATCTTGTACCAATTAAATGTAGATAATACAACCAAGAAAATATTAACTAACATTTAACACCAGTATAGTATATAGTTATAACAACAGGGTATACAATTGTACGTAAAGAGTTAAAAAAAGTTTAATTCAATTATTAAACTGAAATATATCAGTTGTCAATAAAAAAAATTTAAAAAATCTAAAAAGATCTAATTGTAAGAGTATACCATTATACATTATATAGCAAACCATAATTTATTTATTTTTTTACATTTTCAATTTGCCGCTCACGCTAGGTAAAAGCTTAAAACTAATTAAAAGAAAAAAGGCAAGTGAATTTATGGGTAATAAGTATTCTATTATAGTATATTGTATATTATTACAGCATATTGTTACAATATTTGCATATTATTACAGTATACCATAATAATATATTTGTATACTATAATAGTATACTGTTGTAGTATAACTATATACTTCTAATTGCGGTATATTTTTTATATAATTGTGTTCTTCTCCGATTATTACAATACACCGCTACAGTATATTGTAAACTGATATTACTTTTGCCTTAATACTTCATTGAAATATGACTTGTCTGCCCTGCAAATTTTTATAATTATTTTTGGCTAATTTTAATTTGAGAATATAATACAGCTAAATATGAGATATATGGCATTACATGAATGTAACAAATGAAACGGCATTGGATATATTAAGTTACAAGTTGTTGAGTGAAGGACCTAACCAACATGTAAATTAAATAAAAGGTTAGTTAGCAAACAGAAAGGGCTAAGGGTTAAGAAAAGTTACGTAGCAGTTGATAGTTATATAAGGATTTAACTATAAATCCTTTGAATTAACAACAAACAAGCGGACAAGAGAATTAAATAACTCATTAAATATTTGTAAAAGTGTCTCGTGGCTTAAGGGATAGGCTGTGAGTAGGCGGGGTAATTTGTTTTGATCGTTTAGAAAGTTTATGTAATTATTTTAGGAATGGGTAGAGACGGGTAATAGAAATGGCCGATAAATGCATTTTGTAGAGTTTCCTCATCAATTTTGACCCGCCCAAAATTGACTCAACCCGCCCATTTGACACCCCTAGTTTAAATGGAAAAAATAACCCGTTAATCTCCGTTTTATTTTTCCTCTTTCTCTTTCTCTGTTCCTCGAAACCAAAGCACCTTAGAACACCCCATAACTGTGAAGAGAATAGTTCACAGGAGAAAGAACTCCACTTCTCAACCTCGTTAGAATGATGTCTATTTCACCATTATTGTCACCACATTGCTTTTGAATGGTCTAATTGTGTTCTTGATCCGTATCATCAGGGGTTGAAATGGAATTAGGTGTCATGCAAGAAGATGGACTAGAAATGGAATCAAACGGGGGCTTGAATTTCCACGGGATTTATATCTAGAAAAGGAACAGAATTGTGAAAATCGTTGCTTGTGATGGAGATTGAGCTTGAATTGTATAGAGAACTGTAAATTGGCAGTGTGCCTAAAACTTGAATGGTTGAAGTTGCCACTCAAGATACCGCTTAAGTGGAGAGGAGTAACAGAGTGACATGTTGTTGAAGGAGTTGAATCCATGGATTTGGACATTTTTACGAGGGGTGGTGTCCAATATTGAAGCAGAATGGTTCGATCAGTATAGCCCGCCAAGATATGTATCAGTTTCGAATTCATCTTGGCGGTAGTTAGGGGTGTTCAAACCTAATCGATAAACCGCACCAAACAGAAAAATCAAACCAAACCGATTAACCCAAATAGTTTTGGTTTGACTTAATTTGGTATTAAGTAAAAAACCCGAACCAAACCGACATATAGAAACCCCGAACAATCACGTTCTCTCTCTCTCCTCTCACGCACGCCCACCAATGATCACTTACCCCCAGCACCCCATCCCGGCCCCCCTTCCCCTTCCCTTCCCCTCCCCCTCCGGCGACCCCTCCCCCCTCCGACGACCCACTTCTTCGGCGACCCCCAAGTAAGTTCTCTCTCCTCTCTCTCTCCTCTTTCTCCACTATCCCAGTCCCCACCCCCATACCCACCCCCTGCTACCCCTAACTCCGGCGACCACCTTTTTCCGGTGACCCCCCCCCCCCAAGTAAGATACTCCTCTCCTCTCTCTCTTTTCTCTCTATTCCTCTTCTCTCACGCCCCCTACCCCACCCCCTTTTTTGTGATTTTCAGGAAACCCTACCCTCCCATTTTTCCAAGCTAGGCAGCCAGGGTTTGTTGCGTGTGTGATTTTCAGGTACTAGTCACGGCGGACAAGGCGAACTTGTGCCGTTTGGACGTGAAGAGCAAAGCAACACCGGACGAAACGTGCAAGAGCTAGCGGTAGTTGATATCAGGCGAATCAAAGCATACTTCTAAGTTTTTTCATGGGAGTTGGTACCTCCCGACCTCTTGTTTACTCTGTACACCCTTTTACGTTTTCTAGCTAAGCATCATGTGTGTGGTTTACTCTGTCGATTTCTCGTTTTCATCATTTTACGTATTCCACTATAGTACGTGCGTGCGTCGCTGTTCTCCGTAAGCGGTTGGAGGGATAGTGGCAGCAGCGGGGGATGGTAGTGTAAGGTCATGTCCTCGGGGGTGGGGGTGGTGGCAGGGGTGAGCAGGGGTTTGGGAGCGGTTCTACGGGCAGGGCGGGAGGCAAGGGTGGGAAGAGGGTAGCAGATGCTCATAGATTAAGGATCGGGTCGTGGAACGTAGGCACTCTGAGGGGTAAGTCCATTGAGTTGGCGAAGGTCCTTCAGAAGAGGATGGTCAACATAGCATGTGTCCAAGAGACTAGGTGGAAAGGGTCGAAGGTGAGGGATGCAGACGGGTTTAAGCTGTGGTATTCTAGGGTCGTGAGAGGTAAGAACGGAGTGGGCATCTTAGTGGATAGGGATCTAAGGAAGTTCGTGGTTGTGTTTAGGCGGGTGAATGATAGGTTAATTTCTATTAAGCTGGTTATTGGGGGTTGCATCCTTAATGTCATCAACGCTTACGCGCCGTAAAAGGGCTTAGACGAGGAGGTTAAGAGACGCTTTTGGGAGGGCTTGAATGATTTGGTGAGCAGTATTCCCCAATGTGAGAAGTTAGTTACTGGAGGGGACTTTAATGGTCATATAGGGGCTGATGCTGGTAATTATGGTGAGGTGCACGGTGGCTTTGGCCTTGGGGTTAGGAACGGAGGAGGCATGTCACTGCTCGATTTCGCTAGGGCTTCCGAGCTCCTGATTACGAACTCGACATTTTAGAAGAAGGAGGAGCATTTGGTCACCTACAAAAGTTCGGCGGCGAGGACTCAGATTGATTACCTCCTTCTCAGAAGGAGCGATAGAGGTTTGTGCAAGGACTGCAAAGGTTATTCCAGGAGAGTCCCTTCCGACTCTTCATAGACTCCTAATGATGGATGTCGGTATTTTGGTGAAGAGGAAGAGGAGGGGTGCTCGCGTACAACCGCGGATTAGATGGGGTGCTTTGACTAAGAAGAAATCCCAGGAGTTGGAGAGGAGGTTAGTTGATGGTAGAGCTTGGAGAAGTTCTGGGGAAGTGGACGCAATGTGGTCAGAGACGACGAACTTGGTTTAGGGAGGTAGCACGGGATGTGCTCGGGGTAGCTAATGGCTATTCAGGCAGACATCAGGGTGACTGGTGGTGGAACGATATTGTCCAAGAAAAAGTGGAGGTGAAGAAGGTGACGTTTGCTAAGTTGGTAGGGAGCACAAGCGAGGAAGAAAGGAGAGTGAATAGGGAGATCTACAAGGTGGCGAGGAAGGAAGCGAAGCTGGCGGTTACAGAAGCTAAAAATGCGGCGTTTAGACGCATGTACGAGGAATTGGGGGAGAAAGGTGGGGACAGGAAATTATTCCGGTTAGCTAAAGTAAGGGAGAGGAAGGCGCGTGATCTTAACCAAGTTAAGTGCATCAAAGACGAGGATGGTAGAGTCCAGATGGGGGAGTCTCAAGTCAACCAGAGGTGGCAAGCGTACTTTCGAGACCTACTTAATGAGGAAGGGGATCGAAGCATATAGCTAGGGGAACTGGGATATTCAGAGCAACATAGAGACCTTGGGTACTGCAGGCACATTATGGTGGATAAGGTCGTGGGTGCTTTGCGCAGGATGAGTAGTGGTCAAGCGACTGGGGCTGACGAGATACCGGTGGAGTTCTGGAAATGCATGGGTAGGTCAGGAGTGGAATGACTCTCCAGGTTGTTCAATGCAATCTTCAGGACCCAAAAGGATGCCGGAGGAGTAGAGGTGGAGTACAGTGGTTTCCTTGTACAATAACAAAGGGGATGTCCAGTGCTGCAACAACTATAGGGGTATCAAATTAATAAGTCACACCATGAAGGTCTGGAAGTGGGTGATCGAGGCGAGGGTGAGGGAGATGACATCTATAATCGTGAACCAGTTTGGTTTCATGTCGGGTCACTCCCTTACAGAAGCTATCCACCTTGGCAGGAGATTAGTGGAACAGTTCAGGGATAAGAAAACGGACTTGCACATGGTATTTATCGACTTAAAGAAGGCGTATGATAAGGTCCCAAGGGAGGTGCTATGGAGGTGCCTGGAGGCGAAGAGCGTGACGGAAGCATACATTAGAGTAATCAAAGACATGTAAGATGGAGCTAAGACTAGGGTTAGGACGGTGGGTGGTGACTCAGACCATTTTCCGGTGGCTATGGGGTCCATCAAGGATCGACGCTTAGCCCTCTCTTGTTTGTCTTGGTAATGGATGCTCTAACCCGTCATATTCAAGGGGATGTGCCTTGGTGTATGCTATTTGCTGATAACATAGTTTTGATAGATGAGACGAGGGCGGTGTTAATGAGAGGCTAGAGGTATGGAGACAGACTCTCGAGTCTAAGGGTTTCAGAATAAGCAGATCTAAGACACAATACCTGGAGTTCAAGTTTAGCGCCGAGCCGAGCGATGTAGGCAGGGACGTGAAGATTGGATCTCCGGTTATCGCCAAGAGGGACAGTTTTAGATATCTTGGGTTGGTGATTCAGGGGGACGGAGAGATTGACGGGGATGTCACTCACCGTATAGATGCGGGGTGGTCGAAGTGGAGGCTTGCATCAGGAGTCCTGTTTGACAAGAAAGTGCCATAGAAACTCAAGGT
The DNA here is from genome assembly GCA_034376525.1 of Nicotiana benthamiana. Taxonomy (NCBI): domain Eukaryota; kingdom Viridiplantae; phylum Streptophyta; class Magnoliopsida; order Solanales; family Solanaceae; genus Nicotiana; species Nicotiana benthamiana. The sequence goes on from CM067335.1 coordinate 91,435,575, forward strand.
AAAATTTTATAGAGTTGTTGTTAGACCTTCCATGTGTGTATGGGGCGGAGTGCTGGCCGGTGAAGAACTCTCATGTTCAGAGAATGAAGGTTGCGGAGATGAGGATGCTCATGTGGATATGCGGGATCACCAGGTTAGATAAGATTAAGAATGAAGTTATTCGAGAGAAGGTGGGGTGGCCTCGGTAGACGAGAAGATGCGAGAAGCGAGGCTTAGGTGGTTCGGGCATGTGCGAAGGACAAGGCCTGATGCCCCGGTAAGGAATTGTGAGCGGCTGATAGTGGTCGGTGTGAGCGAGGCAGAGGGATACTTAAGAGGTATTAGGGAGAGGTGATTAGGCATGACATGGCTAGAATGTAGATTTCCGAGGACATGACCCTTGATAGGAAAGTCTGGAGGTCTAGTATCAGGGCGGTAGGACAGGGGCTCATAGAATTTTTTGTACTCCTTTTCCGGGGCTGGGGAGGCTTGGCAGGGCTATCTATAGATGATTCTTGTATTAGATTGTGCCCCCCTTATGGTAGTTATTTATGGTAGTTACTGTTTAGTATTATTTATGGTAATTCCTGTTTAATATTATTGCATGTCATTTTATTTATGATTCTTATGTTTAGATAATTATTTATGCGATTTTAGCTGGAGATACTAATGATCTTTTGTTTTTGTTTTTGTTTTTCCTTTCCTTCTCTAAGCCGAGGGCCGATTGGAAACAGCCTCGCTACCCTTTCGGGCATGGGTAAGGCCTGCTTGCATATTATCCCCCAGACCCCACTTTGTGGGACTATACTGGGTAGTTGTTGTTGTTATTGTTGTTGTAAGACTTTATAGTGAATTTTCTTTTAAAAAATGTAGAAATATTTGAGATTCTCTTATGTATTAACCTTGAAAGCGTAAATTAACGAAAAATTATTGTTAGATGGCTAAGAAAATAACTAACATGTGTTACTAAAAAAATTCTCCCATTAGAATATTTTAATAGATCATATATTTGTCAATTTTTTTCCATATTTACTAAACATATATTCACTTATCAATGCTTTATCTATAATTTTAACAAAGTAAGATTGAAATAATATTCATGCAACAAAAAAACTCGAAAACCCGAAAAAACCAAACCAATCCAAACCAATATAGTTGGTTTGATTTGGTTTGATAAAAACCGAACCAATCCGATTCATGTACACCCCTAGCAGTAGTTATAAGAAATCAACCACTTTTTCTCCTTTTTTTTAACCTTTAAATAACGCTGTATCTTTTTTTTCTTCCTCCATATAATCTTCTTGGTATAATTTTTTTTTTTTTTTTTTGTAATCATGTATTTTTCATTTTTTTTAATTCGGCAAAAGTGAAAAATTGGCCGACGAGATTGACCACTTAACTAACTCTAGTATGATGGGTGAACCTATAGTGGCGAGAAAAACAACATTTTTCTCAAAGCGAGAAAATATTTCTGCTTAATTAACTAAAATAGAAATTTCTCTCACCCTAAGGTCAATGTTTTCTCGAGAAGTTTTATTTTGTGTTTCATACAATTGATACTGATTATATGGGTATTTTTTTATGTCATAAAATTGAATTGTGGACCCCAATTTTATATTTTTGGGTCCACAGAATTTGGGATCCACAAAACTGTGAGATAAAAAGTTACCTCATATAACTAATGTAAGTTGTATGAGACACAAAATAAAATTTTCCTATTTTCTCTTAAAATTTATCAAAATACTTCATCAAGCTACCACCACAAAACTAAATATGCTATTCCCTCTGTTTCATATTAGATAAGGTATTTTTTTTAGTTTGTTCTAAAATAAATGACACATTTTTAAATTTAAAAATAATTCAACTTTAAAGTCTTCATTTTACCTATTTACCTTTAATGAAAATTTTTTATAGTCACACAAATATTATGACTTTATAAATCTTTTATCCCTTGCTTTTAATATTTTAAGTTTTAAAATTCTTTTTTTCTTAAATTTAATTTCTAATCAAACTAACTTATGTAACATGAAATGGAGGGAGAAGGAGAGGACAAATAAAAAATACGTTGCAAATTTCGGGCCAGCAATTCGCCAAGCAAGCAATATTTGGACAGAAATCTAAAGCGGAAAAGTAAACTAAGGTGGTCTATCCAATTGGTCCCACTGATAAACGAGTGGCTCTTGATTTGAGAAACCGTTTAAGACTAATTAAACCGCCCGGCTCCTTCAAACCTTTGGATAAAAATAGCAACACCACCATATCCTCTACTTTCTGCAACACTAAGAGGTAGTGAACTTTTTCTTTCTCATGGCTACTGCAACTCATTTTTGTTTCCCTCCACCACTTTCAGTCTCTGCTCAGAAAGTTCAAAACGCTAAATTTTTTACCCCCAGTCTCCAGACTACCCAATCTCGAATTTGCACCAGAATTCTTTGCAATGGGGGAGACCTATTGGGCGATTTTGGGGCGAGAGATCCATTCCCAGCTGAAATAGAGAGTAAATTCGGTGAAAAAGTTTTGGGTAATACTGATACGGAGCACAAAATTCTCATCCCAACTGCTTCTACTCTGTCCCTTGCTCAGCAAGCCTGCATTGTCATCTCACCTGGTCAAACTCCTCTCTCCGAATATGAAGCTCGCCAGCTTCTATTCAAGGTCAGCTATATGAATTACCCATTATTCCCTTGCTTTGGAAATTCTGATTTATCTGAAGCTCATTTGTCGCTTGGATGAAAATGTTGGCCAAATAGAATAAATATTTTTTTGAAAATAAATGGACTCGTTTGGTACGAGGGAATAAGGAATAATTAATCCCGTGATTAAATTTGAGATGAGTTTATCTCACGTGTCCATGTCTGAATGGTATAAAATCTCGAGATTAGTTATTCTGCGATTGTAGTGTTTTTTTATCTGATGGTTGCTGTGATGGTAAGCAACCCCCACTTCCAACCGAGAGGTTGTGAGTTCGAGTCTTCCCAAGAGCAAGGGGGAAGTTCTTGGGCGGAAGGATGCCGGAGGTCTATTTAAAAACAGTCTCACTATCCCAGGATAGGGGTAAGGTCTGCGTACATACTACCCTCCCCAGACCTCACTAAGTGGGATTATACTGGGTTGTTGTTGTTGTTGTTGTTGTTGTTGTAGTAGTGTTTTTTTATCTCTATGGGAAGGTAGGATAACTAATGCCAGGATAATTAATCATGGGATAACTTGTTTCCCAACCAAACAACCCCCTATTGCACCTGCTAGAAAGAACAGTTGAACTGCCAGTGGCCGGGTTCAGCCTTTACTCAATAGAACAAATATTACTACTACTACTTCTCCCATTTTATTTGTTTTATTAGACACAAATTTATGTATTACTAGTCTATTACATTTGTGATGGTGGAAAAAATATTTTGAAAGTTGTGGTTGGAAATTTAATTTGACAGTAAACGATCTTTAAACTTTGACTGCTTATTTGAATTTGAATTGTTGAAAGTTATGAAAGTTGTGTGCCTATATAGAATAAAAATATTGCTGGAAAACATTTTGGAACGTTGAAAATAGAAAAAAGTGTAATATAAATTGAAACGATGGAGTTTCTTTTTGTTGACGTACTCAGGTAGAATGCATTTTTTTCTGATGATTTCAAAAGGTTATACTCTCTTCAATAATCTGTGAGTATCAATTGAAAGAGCGGACTATTAGCCTAGATATCTCTTCTTATTTTGGAACCCAGATTGGAGGAGGGCTGCAATTTGATGATGATTCTTGAGATGGTTTTCAAATCTGATTCATTTCTCCAAGGAAAATCGAGAAATTTAAAAAAAACTTAGAATGTGAGAAGCTAGAGCCCCTAGCTTCACCATTTTTCTTCTAACAGAATACACTTTAAAAATACCTACATCGGATGGCAGGAATTTCAGAAGGGATATCAATGGCTGTTGATGATTAGTTGAATAAATTGCTAGCATGTTGACTTGAATGAATTAAGTCAGGTAAACTTGATTGTATCAGTGAGAACTGTGGTTTAGTAAGTAAAACCTAAGAACTTTATTAGGTTGTATTATGGATAAACAAAAAGCATTCAGGTTTTAATGCGCAATCTGTTCTTCAGGTTGTTGGCTGGAGACTGGCACATGAAGATGGGGTGCTCAAGCTACAATGTACATGGAAATTAAGAGACTTTGAATGTGGGGTTGAACTTATCAATAGAATAGGCAAGGTGGTGGAAGGCACTGGGCATGTCCCCACACTTCTTCACTTAGAGCAGTCCAATCAAGTTCGTGCTGAGCTGTGGACTGCTTCCATCGGTGAGTACACTTTTTCAGTCGCTCCTCTCCTCCCTCCCCTTCTTTAGTCGTCCCTCCCTTTGTTCAAAAATTCATTTAATAGGGTTTTTACAGCTGAAAACAGTAAGAAAATATACCAAATTAGGATTCTTGCCAAACTTGCTACATTGAAGCTTGAAAATGAAAAGCCTCCCTAGGAAACAGATATAAGTATGCCGTTTCAATAGAAACCTTAGCATAGGTGGTTTATGGTGGAATGTTTATTTCCAAAATTCACTAGTAGAAGATAACACTGGGAAATGGTGAAGAACTTCCAGAGAGCATTAGTGGTTGTGTGATTGTGCTCAGTCAGATCTTTTGAAGGTTGGATCATTCACCTTCACAGAATTTAATCCTAAATCCAAGTGTGGAATTTTGAAATGATACTTCCCCAACTGTAAAATGTTTGGGAAATTCTATTATCTGGTAACATGCTCTTACTTCCTAGCTTTATCACTTGCCAATACAATGTGGTCTTTTAATAAATTTTTCGCGCAATAATAATTTTCCCCTGGAAATAGCTTCAATCTGATACCAACTTCATAGTTAAAGAATGTTGTCTCTTTTACTTGTATTAGAATTTTTAATGATCATAGTGGTGTACTCTTATTGCAGGAGGTTTGAGCATAAACGATTTCATTGTAGCTGCTAAAATAGATCAGATAAAGACATCGGATCTTGTCCCAAGAAAAAGAGTTTGGGCATAATCAGATAGCTTTGCATTTTGCACCAAATCCAGCTTCTACAATTATATGTTTATTGGACCCATAAAACAGATAAGTGATGGTGGTAAAACCTTGTCTTAAGCAAACGGCAAGGATTATCCCAATGATTTTCTATTAACTTTTAGAAGCAATAAGATAGCTGCATATGTCGTGATTCATTCTAAACAAGTAGAGTAATTGTTCCTGTAACATATACTTTTGAACAACAATAACAACAACCCAGTAAAATCCCACAAGTGGAGTCTGGGAAGGATAATATGTACGCAGACCTTACCCCTACCCTGGGGGCAGAGAGTTTGTTTCCAGAAGACCCTCAGCTCAAGATATCAACGACAGACAATAAGTTAGTACTATCAATAAACTCATACTAAAAATCACATAAAATACACCATATAACATAAAATAACAAAATAGCAGCAATATAGGAAACAAAATAGAAATATATGATATAGAGGAAATAGATGAAAAGTATACTAATATCCAACCGATAGCTCCCAGTATCGGTAGCTGACCAGTTACATCCTAAGATTACCTTATAGCTAGCTATTCTCACTCTAGTGTGCTGTTGAAATATCCACAACTTCCCCCTAACCTAACCTACAACTTTAATGCTTGAGCTCCACAATCCCCTATCAAGGGTCATGTCCTCAGTAATCCTTAGACGCGCTAAGTCCTGTCTTATGACCTCTCGCCAATACTTCTTAGATCTTCCTCTACCTCTCATCATGCCCACCAAAGCCAATCGCTCCCACATTCTCACCGGTGTATCAATGCTCCTCCTCTGAATGTGCCCGAACCATCTGAGTCTTGCTTCCAGCATCTTGTCCTCTATGGGGGCCACACCCAACTTCTCTCGGATATCCTCATTCCTAATCTTATCCATCCTTGTATGCCCGCACATCCACCTCAACATCCTCATCTCTGCTACTTTCATCTTCTAGGTGTGTGAGTTCTTAACCGGCCAACACTCGGTCTCATCAGCATTGCAGGCCTAACCACTGCTCTATAAAACTTACCTTTTAGTAACTTTGGAACTTTCTTGTCACACAAGACTCCCGTCGCTAACCTCCACTTCATCCAACCAACCCCTATACGGTGTGTGACATACTCGTCGATTTCCCCGATCCCCTGAATAACTGACCTAAGGTATTTGAAACTACTCTTCTTAGGGATGATTTGAGAGTCAAGCCTCACTTCCACTCCCGTTTCCGTCGGCTCAGCCCCAAATTTGCACTCGAGGTATTTCGTCTTTGTCCTGCTCAACCTGAAACCTTTAGACTCAAGGGAATGTCTCCAAACCTCTAGCCTTTCGTTGACGCCGAGTCGTGCTTCGTCAATTAGGACTATATCATCAGCAAATAACATGCATCATGGCACCTCCCCTAGAATATGATATGTTATGGCATCCATCACCAGGGCAAATAGGAAAGGGCTGAGTGCAGACCCTTGGTGCAACCCCGTAATAACTGAAAAATGCTCAGAGTTGCCTCCTACTATCGTAACCCGAGTCTTAGCTCCTTCATACATGTCTCTAATCACCCTAATGTAGTCTACATGAACCCCTTTAACCTCTAAGCAGCTCCATAAGACCTCCCTAGGAACCCTGTCGTACGCTTTCTCTAGATCAATAAACACCATGTGGAGATCCTTCTTCTTATCCCTGCACTGTTCAACCATCCTCCTAATAAGATGGATAGCTTCTGTGGTAGATCGCCCCGACATAAACCCGAACTGGTTATCTAAGATAGACACTGTCCTTCGCACTCTCATCTCTACTACTCTCTCCCAGACTTTCATAGTATGACTCAGTAATTTGATACCTCTATAGTTGTTACAGCTCTGGATATCGCCTTTGTTCTTATACAGCGGAACCATTGTACTCCACCTCAACTCTTCAGGCATCCTATTAGTCTTGAATATCACATTATACAACCCAGAAAGCCATTCTAATCCTGCTCAACCCACACACCTCCAAAGTTCAACCGGAATTTCGTCTGGTCCGGTAGCTCTGTCCCTCCTCATCTTGCACATTGCCTCGATGACCTCATCGACCTCAATGTCCTTACAATAACTTAATTCATGGGAGGTGTCAGCGTTCCTCAATCCATCTACTACGAAATCCTGATCCCCTTCTTCATTTAGAAGTTTATGAAAGTAGGTCTGCCATCTCCTCTTAATCTGGTCACCCCCCATCAAAACTTTGTCGTCCTCATCTTTTATGCACCTTACCTGGTCCAGATTCCGAGCCGCCCTTTCTCTCAGCTTAGCGAGTCAGAATAAATTTTTCTCCCCGCCTTTGTTACCTAGCTCCTCATACAAATGAGCAAAAGCTGCCGTTTTAGACTCCGTTACTCCCATCTTCGCCTCCTTCCTAGCTACCTTATATCTCTCCTTGTTCGCTCTCTTCTCCTCCTCACCAGTGCTCCCTACTAACCTTAGTAAGCTGTCTTCTTTGCTTCCACTTTACCTTGGACAATTGCATTCTACCACCAGTCTCCTTTATGGCCAGCGACGCGGCCAGAAGATAACCCCAACACATCCCTCACCGCCTTCCTTATACAGTCAGCTGTCGTCGATCACATAGTGTTTGCATCCCCACTACTACTCCAGGCTCCCATATCTGATAACTTTCCTTCCAACTCCTGCGTTTTATCTTTAGTCAAGGCGCCCACCTAATCTTCGGGCGGCCTCGTATTGACCTCTTCTTCCTCCTTATCATAATTCCAAAGTCCATCACCAAAAGTTTATGTTGTGTTGCAAGGGTCTCACCACGGATAACTTTGCAATCCACACATCACCTTCTATCGCCTCTTCTGAGGAGGAGATAGTCAATCTGAGTCTTCGCCACCGAGCTTTGGTAAGTAACCAAATGCTCCTTCCGCTTCGGAAAACTTGAGTTCGCAATCACTAAGTCGAATGCCTTGGCAAAGTCCAACAGCGAGGTGCCCCCTTCATTTCGCTCCCCGAAACCAAAGCCGCCATGTACCTCCGTATAACCACCTGCAGACGATCCAATATGACCATTATGACCATGAAAATCTCCTCCTATGAATAACCGCTCGGAAGGCGGAATACTACGAACGATGTTGTCCAACCCCTCCCAAAAGCGCCTTTTAGTCTCCTCATCCAAGGCTACTTGCGGCGCGTACACACTAACAACATTTAAAGTGCGCTCACCCACCACCAATTTAATAGTCATTAGTCTATCATTCAGCCGCCTGACCTCTACCACCGACTTTTCTAAGATGGCTATCTACCAGGATCCCCACTCCATTCTTACCCCTCATTGACTCCAGAGTACCACAACTTATACTCATCCGTGATTATCGCCCTCGTTCCGAGCCACCTAGTCTCTTGGACACACGCTATATTGAAGGATCTTCGCCAACTCTATAGACTTACTCGTAAGCGAACCTATGTTCCATGACCCGATTCTCAACCTATAGGCTCCTTTGCCCCTATACCTCCCCTGCCTCCCGTCCCACTCCCTGAACCCGATTCTCAACATATACTTTTGAAGTAATTGTTTAATATTTCTGGCAAACAAATGAATGTCACCTACTTATTTCTCTTCTATCTTTGAAAAATAAGGTCTCACTTAATCTTAACTGTTTTATATACTTCATATATTTTTGTAGTCCTACTGTTAATATTAAGTTGTCCCAAAGTAGTGTTTACTCTAAATTAATTCGACATTTATATAACTGTTTTATATACTTCATATATTTTTGTAACAAAAAGTCCTACTTTTAATATTAAGTTGTCCCAAAATAGTGTTTACTCTAAATTAATTCGACATTTTGTTGAAATTATATAAATTGATCAAAAATAATTAAACTAGACTAGTTTTAAAAATAAAAGTCAAAAATGGTATTCAAGAACATTGGTTGTCTTGCATGAAAAAATTGATTTGTATAAGTTTGAATTTTCTTACATGCCATGTTTGATTATTTTTGTATGCAATGTTGAATTTTTGGTGTAAGGTTTTAGTATAAATAGGTTGTAGAACTCATTTGTAAAATCATCCCAAAAACTTGTATTAGAAATTACAAGTTATTGTAAGCTTTGAGTTTGAGTTAGCAAATATATTTTTCTTTCTCGATATTTCATTTTTCGGTTTCAAAACCCAAAGTTTATTGCCGAGGAATCATTATTTTTTTTGGTTTCTACGTTTGGTATCAGAGCAAGGTTGAGTGTTGTGAGGCGGAAAAATATTGAATCATGTCGTCTAGTAACACGATTCAATTTCAGCTTCCAAAACTCACCGGGAAAAATTACAACAATTGGTCAATCCAATTGAAGGTATTTTTCTGATCTCAAAATTTATGGGATTTGGTGGAGAGTGGCTACACAGAGGTAGCTAATGTTGTTGCGTTCGAGGCTATGAAAAATGAGGAGAAAGAGGTATTAGTTGAAACTCGTAAGTGGGATCAGAAAGCATTATATGCCATCTTTGAAGCTGTTGACGAGCTGGTATTTGAAAGAATATCAGCGGCTGAGACAGATCACCAAGCGTGGGTTATCTTGCAGAAAGCCTACAAAGGTGATGAACGAGTGAAGCGAGTCCGATTGCAGATGCTCCGGGGCGATTTCGAGTCATTTAGAATGACAAACTCAGAAAGTGTTGCCGGTTATTTCGACCGAGTGCAGGCCATGGTGAATCAGATGCGGTCCAACGGGGAAGTGTTGGATGAGCAGAGAGTAGTAGAAAAAATACTACAATCTCTAACCGCAAGATTTGACTATGTTGTAGCAACCATCGAGGAAGGCCAAGATACATCAACCATGTCAGTTGACAGGTTGTTGGGTTCATTAAGTTCTCACGAGCAGAGAATGAACCAGAAGGATGGAACCTCTCAACCAGAGCAGGCATTGCAGAGTAATTTCATACCAGGAAGTCGCGGTGCCAATGGCGGTCACAGGCACAATGGCGAACAAGGCGGCAACAGAAGAAAGGCAAATAATTCTTCTGGAAGGATCTTCGATAAATCAAAGGTCAGATGTACAACTGTCAAAAATTTGGACATTTTAAAAATGAATGTCCAAATTATCAGAACGGACGGTCGCAGCAGGCACACGTGGCAGAAGCTGGTGAAGATATGGTTCTAGCATGTGATACTGGTGAACAAATGGCTAGAGGTCCAGATGTTTGGTACCTTAATATCGGGTGCTCGAATCATATGTGCGGGCAGAAAGATCTATTTTCAAAGTTGCACGAGTACGAGGGCGGAGAAGTGAACTTTGGGAATAAGACGAAGATTAGTGTGAAAGGCAAAGGTGACATCAAAATTAAAGCCAAGGATGGCAGCGATGTTACTATTGCAGATGTTTTTTTGTACTGGTCTTTTCTGGAATCTATTGAGCGTTGGCCAACTTTCAGAAAAGGGGCACCGGATTCTCTTTCAAGACGGAGTTTTCACCATCCGGAGCAAAAACAACAAGATGATTACTCAGGTAAACATGGCGAAAAATTGGATGTACTCTCTCACTCTCAATAAAGGAGTGATGAACTTTCAAGCAGTGGCGACGGATAGCAACTAGCTATGGCATCTCCATTATGGCCATTTAAATTTCAGAGGGCTGAAATTATTGTCCCAAAAGAAAATGGTGACAGGATTACCGGTGATCAATGCTCCTGATCAGCAGTGTGAAGGATGTCTTCTTGGGAAGCAGCACAGAGATTCTTTTCCAACTGGAAAATTGAAGACATCAAAGAAACCTTTGGAGTTAGTGCATACAGATTTGTGTGGCCCAGTCGAGGTGGAATCTCTAGGAGGTAAGAGATACATGCTTGCTTTTGTAGATGATTGTACCAGAAAAACTTGGGTTTATTTTCTCCGAGAAAAATCAGAAGCTTTTTCAAAGTTCAAAGAATTTAAAGTTTTTGTTGAAAAACAAAGTGGCTTTAATTTGAAAACTCTGAGATCCGATAGAGGTGGTGAATTCATTTCTAACAAATTTCAAGAGTTTTGCAAAAAAGAAGGAATTCTTCATCAGTTGATAGCCAGTTATACACCTTAACAAAATGGTGTGGCTGAAAGGAAGAACAGGACAATCTTTGAAATGGCAAGAAGCATGCTGAAGGGGAAAGATTTGCCGAAGGAATTTTGGGTAGAAGATGTTACATGTGCTGTGTACGTGTTGAACAGGTGCCCGACAAAGATCGTGAAAGGGAGAACACCAGAAGAAGCTTGGAGTGGCAGTAAGCCGAATGTTTCTTCAGTAAGGGTATTTGGGTGTATAGCTTATCCCCATGTACCAGATGAGCGCAGAAAGAAGCAGGATGATAAAAGCCAGAAGTGTATCTTTATTGGGTACAGTGAAGTCACGAAGGGTTATAAATTATACAATCCAGTCACGAAAAAATTAATCGTCAACAGAGATGTTCGGTTCACTGAAGATGAAGCGTGGAGCTGGAGAAAGAAAGATGATGCTGGGAGAGGTATACTGATCGAGTCAGAAGAGCTAGACGAGGAAGATATCTCAACACCTGAACCACCAGCTAGTGATCCTCCATCTCCTCAGCCAGCAGAACCGGTAGAACAATTACGGCGTTCGGGTCGAACGAGCGTGCCACCAGCTCGCCTCAATTAATATGTTGTCACTAAAGACAATGAAGGTGATGATGACATCACTGATGAAACTCTGGTGAATTTTTGTCTTTTTGCAGATTGTGATCCAGTGCATTATGAAGATGCAGCAGGTGATGAGAAGTGGATCAAGGCGATGAATGAGGAAATTCATTCTATTAAGAAGAATGACACGTGGGAGTTAACTTCTTTGCCAGAAGGAAAGAAGCCAATCGGTGTCAAGTGGGTGTACAAGACAAAGTACCGACCCAACGGAGAGGTGGACAAGTTCAAGGCAAGATTGGTGGTCAAAGGCTACAAGCAGAAGCCGGGAATTGACTACTACGAGGTTTTCGCACCAGTTGCCTGAATGGATACTATACGGATGATAGTAGCCATTGCAGCCCAACACAGGTGGAAGATATATTAGATGGATGTAAAGTCGGCATTCTTGAATGGTTTTTTGGAGGAAGAAGTCTATGTCGAGCAACCACCTGGATATGCTAAGAAAGGATAGGAGAAACAGGTGTACAGGTTGAAGAAGGCGTTATACGGTTTGAAACAGGCTCCACGAGCTTGGTATACGCGTATTGATACTTACATGCTGGAGGCAGGTTTTTAGAAGTGTCCTTATGAGCATACACTGTATATTAAGTCAAAGACTAATGGCGACATTATGTTTGTCTGTCTTTACGTTGATGACTTAATATTTACAGGAAACTGTGAATTTATGTTTGCTGAATTCAGGGAGGCTATGACAAGTCAGTTTGAAATGACAGACAAGGGGCTGATGTCTTACTTCTTGGGCATAGAAGTGCAACAGACTGAAGATGGTATTTTTATTTCTCAAAATAAATATGCCAGAGATATCTTGAAGAAATTCAAGATGGAATCAGCAAATATGATGAAGACTCCTGTTGCAGAACGTCTTGAGTTAAAGAAAGAAGGAACGGTTGATGCAGTAAATCCTACTTATTTTAAAAGCATTGTTGGTAGTCTACGTTATTTAGCATCAACAAGGCCAGATATTGTTTATTGGAGTAGGGATTATCAGTCGGTTCATAGAGACACCGAGCCAGTCCCATTTTCATGCAGCAAAGCGGATTCTGAAGTACATTAAAGGTACCCAGGATCACGGAATTTTCTATAAATATTCTGACAAGTGCAGACTTGTAGGATACACATATAGTGATTGGGGGGGGGGGTGATACTGAAACTCGGAAAAGCACTTTCGGTTATGTATTCTTTCTCGAGGGAGGCGTGTTTTTGTGGTCTTTAATGAAGCAACAAGTAGTTGCTTTATCTACAACTGAAGCAGAGTATATGGCAGCAACCTCTGCAGCATGTCAAGCAGTTTGGCTTCAAAGAATGCTCGGTGAGCTGAACCACGAGCAAGATGGTCCGACAAAGATTATGTGTGATAATACGTCAGCGATTGCATTTGCCAAGAATCCAGTATTTCATGACAGGATCAAGCATATCAGGATTAAGTATCACTACACAAGAGATCTTGTCAAGAATGGAGAAATCGAACTTAAGTTCTGTGAATCAGAAGATTAGATAGCGGATATTCTGACTAAACCGCTGAAGGCAGATACGTTCGAGAGATTGAAATCGATGTTTGGTATACGTAAATTATTTTGATCAATTTAAGGGAGACTGTTGAAATTATATAAATTGATCAAAAATAATTAAAATAGACTAGAAGTTTGAATTTTCTTACATGCCACGTTTGATTATTTTTGTATGCCAAAGGTTTTAGTATAAATAGGTTGTAGAACTCATTTGTAAAATCATCCCAAAAATTTGTATTAGAAATTACAAGTGTAGTATTGTAATCTTTGGGTTTGAGTTAGCAAATATATTTTTCTTTCTCGGCATTTCATTTTTAGGTTTCAAATCCCAAAGTTTATTTCCGAGGAATCATTATTTTTTTGGTTTCTACACATTTATCATTTAATTATGAAAAGAGTAATTTGAGACCTAATTTCTTTTTGAATTACGATTAAATTTTCAAAAAGTTTTAATATAAGTTTAAACTTCAAAGTCAACGGTCGTGACTAAAATCGTACACCTAAAAACTGAGACTTAAGGAAATGAACTTTTGTTTCAAAGAAAGAAAAAAAAAGCCATCTTTTAGTTAGTTTGAACCGAAACAACCTTTGAAGTTTTTCTTAAAAAAAATTAAACTTAGCTAAGCAACTAAAGCAATGACTTTATTAACTTTTTATTAAACGAAGTGCATCAGAATCTTTTTGTAATTGTAAAGTAAATCAAATGAAATCAAGTAATTAAAATAGAAGTAATGGTCCACCATAAAATAACATAAAAAAATCAAACTCCGAACCAATAACATTAATCCATACAATATATTTATTACATTCATCCAATAATTAAGTAAAATAGAATCTTTAAATCTCCAACAGCATAGCAGTAGTGCAAATGGAGTAAACATTATTACAAACCCAAATAATTAAATATGTCTTAGTTAAGCAAATAAGAGTACTCTGTTTCTCGTTTTATTCAAATTTGATAGGAAAAAGACTCCCAACTTAAGGGATTATGATTTCGAAGCTATTAAACTTGGGAACGCTGCAAATAGGGCAGGCACTGGCAGTAGCGGCACAATTTGCGCAGAGACAAACATGGCGACACGGCCATATCATCATCTTAGCATCTTCTTTGTCACAGGCCTTACATGGTCCAATATTCTTCCCAGGTTCAGCTCTATGTGGATCAACAAAAGAGGACTCAGCGTCCTCTTGCAACGGCGCTTCAGGGCCATTGAGCCTGGCGCCTGCACCAACATTGAAAGAACCGCGTAGAGTCGCGTCTTGGAAAGCTGCTCTCATTCCAGCATTCTGATTCTCCAAGGTTCGAACTCTCTTCTGTAGAAACTGTCCCTGGTAAGTTAGTTGACTGACGACCGCATCCAGTTCGGCTATCCTCATCTTCGCTTCCCTTAATTCATCCTCTTTCTCCTTCAGTTGCTTGGTTGCCTCCTCGTACGCGGAGTTCATGATGTTCTTGTAGTGACGCATCCAAACATCATACAACATTTTCCTCACTTGGTCAGCCTGCATTAAAGTTTAAATTAGACAACGTACGTGAATAGAGGAAAAATCAATAATCATGCATGAATAGACGTACGTGGGCTTTGGTGGTCTGTTCAATTTGGTCCTGCACGCGGGTGAGACTAGCTGGGCCATAATCTTCTTCTGCTTCAGTTAATAAACCAGTGTAGGACGTAAAAGACCTAGTCAAAAACCTGTCCAAATTGTAGGGTTCAGTGGGCTGGGTGTTGCGATCAATTTGAAGAGACGAAGAGGTGAATTGAGAAGGAAGTTGTTGGTTAGGCGCAGCAATGTGAACAGAAAACAGATTCATAGGAATCGTTGTTGGCGGAGTCACTGCAGCAGGAGTAGGATCTACCATCACTTCTTTCATCTTCCTCTTTGAATTCCTTGCATCCGAATAAGGAGCCGCTGCACCAAATTCCCAAAAAAAAAATGAGATCAAAATGACAATATATTTTAACAAATTAAAGAAGAAGTTAGAATGTGGTAGTAGGGGAACTAACATCCGTGCTTGGGAGGCATTCTTGCAGTTTCTCTGGCGGATGCGCTTTGATAATTCTGCACAATAAAAGAAGAAAATTAAGTGAGATTTCCATGGACAAAACCATCCGAAGAAAGAAAAGAAAAGAAATGGCGCGCAGTTTGGTTAGAAGTTAAACCTGAAGATGGAGAAGAATGGCGATGAGGAGAAACAGCCATACGGGAATGATATTTAAAGAGAGTGAAATGAAAAGGTGGCAGCTCTTCGCCAACAGCAACGATGGTTTAACAATATGTCTAAAGACGACAACTACTACTGTCAATCGGTATGATCCCTTTTCCCGAACAGGGCTTTCTTTTTTCCTTGTTAGTTTATTTATCTGAAACAACGCCTGCTGCTTTTTTTTGTTTTTTGAATAATAAAATTTCGGGGTATTATCATTTTTACAAAGTGTCAAAAATTTATATAATTTTTGTATATATAACATATAGAATGTATATATATATACACAAAATATATAAATTTTATACATTTTTAATTTTCGCTATTTTTTTTACAACGACTATATAGTATCATTTTTCCATCCTCTACTTTTATTTTATTTTCCTAGGCAGACCAAAAAATTTACACTTAACATAAATTAAAATTTTCCTTTTTTCAACGTTTTATATATATATTAAGACCTGGGAGGAAATAATGGCGCAGTTCTCTTCTATCGACTAATGTGCAGACTAGAACTTTCTTTTTTCTCTTTGGTTTAAAGAATCAAACATATTATTCCGAGCAGATGAAATTTACTATCGGCATCAAGAGACCAGAGTAATGAAGTAAGAAAACCTCTGAAAATGTTCGATTTTTGAATTACTACTGTCAGATCATATTAAAATGAAATACCAAAATTTAAAGAATCCATATTGTCTTGTAACTCATGTTTGCTCCATCTTTTTATTATATCTGTTCCACGTTTCTGACTTATATTTGCTGTTGAACCAGCATGGTTTAGAAGAAGGTTGGTACAACTAATTCTTTCGTTGCAATTTGAAGAACTCTGATATTCTAATAAAAACGGATATCTAAAAGAATAGGCCTTGAAGGAAGGCATGAATGAGGGGAGACCGGTATAAGGGCTGCAAGATACACTACTAAAATTTTTGTAAAAAGAGATCAAAGATTAGCGATCACATTTAGTCTGTCAAAAAAAGTGATCAAAATTGATCGTCAAAGTGCCGAAAAATAATTAAAAAAAAATTGAAATGCTTTAGCGACCAATGTTGGGCACTATTTTTAGTCAAATTGTTGACTGGACTGGTCAGACTTGCTTGGTCAAAGTTATACTGAGATAAGCGACAAATATTGGTCGTTAAAGAGGATCCACATAAATTTTTTTAATAATTTTATTATTATTTTATAAAAATTATAAAAGATAAATATATATAATTAAACATTTGCAACCAACAGTGGTCGGTAAAATGGGACAGAGATGCAAAATTTTAATAAATATATATTTATTTTAAGAAATTTATAAAATATAAATAAATATAGTTAAAAGGTTAGCGACCAAAGTTGGTCGCTTAACGGAATAGAGACCAACTTTAGTCTCCAATGTGGGACCTAGTTCTAATGTTTAACAATTTATATTATTAATTTAAATAATATAAAATATAAATAAATATGATTAAAATTTGGTGACAAAC
The DNA here is from genome assembly GCA_034376525.1 of Nicotiana benthamiana. NCBI lineage: Eukaryota > Viridiplantae > Streptophyta > Magnoliopsida > Solanales > Solanaceae > Nicotiana > Nicotiana benthamiana. Next base: position 91,452,410 of record CM067335.1, read on the forward strand.
GTTGGTCACTAAATTAATTTCATGTACAGTTAGTGACCAACTTTGGTCGCTAAATTAAATTCGTGTATAGTTAGCAACCAAAGTTGGATGCGTTTTAATGATTAATAATAAATAAATAAATACGTATTTTTTATTTAGAGATCAACTTTGGTCGCTAAATTTATATTATTAAATTAATAAAGCGATCAAAGTTGGGCTCTATAGTCAATATCCGAAAAATCGGTGCATTTAGCTTAGAGACCAAAGTTGGTCGCTAATTTGGTCCCTAAATAAAAGAGACCATCAATATAGCTATCAGGCCCTTTTGGTCACTTTTTCGCGAAATAGCGACTAATTTTGATCGCTTTTTACGGTCGATTTTTCCCAAAATTCTAGTAATGATATGCTACAAGGTTTTGGTATAACATTAAGACGATATATTCACTAGCGAAATGGCTTTCGAATTTTGTCTATTTCGAAGAAAAATATTTTTACTGAATACATTGACAACAAGAGTATGTTACATATGAGTCCATATCATCCAACCATGTAAATATAGAGAATTAATATGAAATTAAATTACTCAGTCATTTGGGTATTGGATGTATTCTTCGTCATGATAATTGGTCCGTATATTTGCCTTGTCATAGGAGAAATATATCTAGGGCACTATAAACATGTTCCATATAAGATTTTTTAATTGTTTTCCTAATTAATTGTAATACCTAAGTAAATACTTCATTAATTATCCCTCGTTTCTATTTTGATAATATGCTTTGAAGTAATTTTCTAATATTTGTAGCAAAACCATATGAAGATCGCCGCTCATTTTTGTGCCCTTTGAAAAAAATAAATATTTTATTGAAAAGGTAAAAGAGTGTCTCACGTAGTTACTTGCGTTTTATAAAAATTTGTTACTGTAATAAAAAATTGATGGATATAATTCATCAATCCGTTAACCGAAAGTCCTAGGATGAAAATAATTCTAGCTTTCCCTAGTGGGTCTTATATGATGTGAATCCGGATTAATTGGGGACACCAATATAAGTTGTAGACACTAGGGAAAATCCAAAAATAACAATGTACTACTTCATATTTCCTAAATAGATGTCATACTTCCAATTTCAAGTTGCTTAAGATTGTGTTTGCATTTCAATAATAGAAATATCAAACCCTCCACAAAGAAACATATTTTTTATTTTTTGTTTTTAAAAAAATGTAAACATAATATTTAAGAGTGTCTTAATATAGGAATATTCGTAAAAGCAAAAAATTATATCCAACAAATATACCGTATAGCAATATTTAAGTCATCAATTTCTTAAATACAAGTTGTTGTCGATATGTAGTTAAAAGAGAATTTAAAAAATAAATTGAGACGTTTTAGAGTAATAAAACACTTCAAATCGTAGTGTGCATAGTTTTTTTTCACATACTAAAGACTTATCCTCGGACTCAGCTGTTTTCCCCGCAAGTAAAGCAGAAAAACCAATTTAGCAGACTCATTGTTTTGTTGCTCGTGATGATGGCCGCTACAGCTTCTACTACTCTCACCTCTGCATTTCTTCCTTTCCAAGGTTCGCCTCTTTTTCTTTCATTTTCCTTTATCCATTTCTCTATATCTCACTCCAAAGTACCTTTCTTTCAGTAGTTTTATGCTTTGTATTGGCAATGTAGGATTTCGTGAGTCATGCCGAACCCTAAATTGGAGAACGCACAAGGTACTTATGCTTTCCCTGACGTATTTTCGGTTGGATTTGATATGGTTTAGCCAAATAAAGGTCTTTACTTTGGCAGTAGTTGAAAGATATATTTAGTACACATGGTGTTCGACGAAATGCTTCAATTGTGATTATGTATAGTTTGCAATATTAAGAACAAATGCTGTACTGGTCTGTCTTTACGTTTTACTTACTTACTCCTGTTCACAAAAAGTGTCCAATTTACTTTTTTATTTTGATCAAAATAAATATCCAGTTATGTAATTTAGAAAGAATTCAATTTATTTTTACAAAATAACCCCTATGTACATATCCCTAAAAAGTTTTTTTATTTCTCACATTAAATGTTCAATTAGGGATAGTTTAGTCTTACTAGGTATTTTTGTATACGATGTAGTATTTTCTTAATAGCTTTTTTGGTTGCAGAAACAGCTGGCTAGAAAAGCTGGTCCTGTTAAAGTTACAGCTAAATTTGAGCTGATGCCTCCACCTTATCCCATGGTATTGTTGTCAAAACCAGAATATCTCGTTTATAACTTCTTCCCCCTCCTCTCTTGTTCTCGACTTGCCTGTTGACTTAGTGCTTCTCCTTCGATATGCTTTGACATTTGACATGTGGATATCATGATGTAGAATGCTCTGGAGCCACATATGAGCCACACTACATTCGAATACCACTGGGGCAAGCATCACAGGGCTTATGTCGACAACTTAAACAAGCAAATAGACGGAACAGAACTGGATGGAATGACACTAGAGGACATAATACTAATTACATATAACCGAGGTGATCTCCTTCCACCATTCAACAATGCTGCACAGGTGAGAAACAGAGAACAATATCCCTCCAAACTTCCTTTTCCCTCTTTAGAGCTCTCCAAGTGCAAGGCCTCTTCTGAGAAGCAGGGGCAAAACTATGTGTGGCCAAGGGTGGTCAACTGAACAGCCTTCGCCGAAAAATTATACCATGTATAGAATAAAATATTAATGTACTTGTTATTGATCAAAACATAGACTTTGAACATCCTTGCATAGCCCACTGGCAAAGGGTGTTTAAATTCTGAACATCCTTATTGACTTTTCTTGTTTCGCCACTGCTAAGAAGGTGTTTGGCTGAAAAACCATACTCTCTTATCATTGATATTCTTAATGTATTTGGGATGGTCAATGAATAGAGATTCTTCATCAGGGCTACAATTTTTGTTTCTCAATTGATACAAGTGCATTATAACTAAACCTTAGTTCAGATGGCTATGATGTTGGTAATGCATATTTGATAAAATATGCATTATGTGGTGAGAATGCCACATTAGTCAGACTAGTCTTGCTTTTGGTTGTTTCTGCCCCATCTAATTCCAATTCTTTTGTATCATCGTTCTCTATATAGGCTTGGAATCATCAATTCTTCTGGGAATCTATGAAGCCTAGTGGAGGAGGAAAGCCATCTGGTGAACTTTTCGAACTAATTAACAGAGACTTTGGTTCCTTTGAAGCATTTGTTAAAGAATTTAAGGCAGCCGCAGCAACACAATTTGGTTCTGGGTGGGCTTGGCTTGCATGTGAGAAATTCTTTTGCTTTTTATCTGCATACCTGCCTATTCTTGTAACCCTGACTGTAATCTTAGCGCTTATTTTTCTCACTTTGTAGACAAAGCAAATAGACTGGATGTAGGAAATGCAACAAATCCCCATCCGTCCAATGAGGACAAAAAGCTTGTGGTGGTCAAAACTCCTAATGCTGTAAACCCCCTTGTTTGGGATTACTCGGTGAGTGAAATTGCATCATTCTGACTGCTTTGGTTCATTGATGTTCCAATTTCCTAGCTTGTTAATTTAAACTATTAGGTTAATCTCAAACTTGTGTTTTATTGGTTGCAGCCTCTCCTCACTATAGATGTTTGGGAGGTAAGAAAGCATGTCTTTTATCAATATATTGATTCATTTTTATCCTTTTCATTTTGCTTTTTGGTGATTGTAATGGTTATTGATACCATGTCTAAATCTGAATCTCTTATTTGAAACTGCAGCATGCTTACTATCTCGACTTTCGGGTAAGCCTAGCTGATAAAATGCTTAAATTTCTGTGATTTCCTGTGGGAAAGATTATGTGGGTTTAACAGTTGCCCTGCCATCTCTTTTCCTCTAGAATCGGCGCCCTGACTACATATCAATTTTTATGGAGAAGCTTGTATCATGGGAGGCGGTGAGTTCTAGGCTTGAAGTAGCAAAAGCACAAGCTGTTGAGCGGGAAGAAGAAGAGGAGAGGAAGAAAAGAGAGGAGGAAGAGGAATATAAAGCAGGTGGTGAAGTTAGAGAAATGTATGTGGAAAGTACCGATTCTGATGCGGAATAATTTGTGTTATCGATCTCAAGTGCAGACAGTTTTGGAAATTGTATCAAGTCAAATTTTGAAAGCAGAGGAAAGATGGTTAACTAGCTTTTCAGTTCTTAGAGAGCTATTAAATGCAAGGGATGTAATAGCAAGATAAAGCTGAGTTTTGGATGTTGGAAATGGGAACTACAATGTCAAAAGTCCATGTATAGCGGAATTCATCTGATTTTGATTCTTATTGCTCAGTGATTGGAGTCTTCGTCTGGTGCCTCCGGTTGGAAGAACAAAAGACAATTTGCAACGTTAAAGTCCCTTTCTTTCCTACTAATTCTTGAATAAAACCAACAGCATCTTACTAATTTCCAATTATACAAAACATTTTCAATATTGACGGAAAATATACTTCACATTACAGAAACTCATTACAATACATTTTCTTTTTTTAAGCAGGCGAAAGGTTAATAATGAAAGAAAGCTTACCCGAATCTTCAATTCAAAGTAAATTAGGACTTCCACCAAAGCTTAGAGTCTAGTGATAAACTGACATTCAATTCCCGCTATACCCCTTTCCTCTTTCCTTTCCATAATCCCCTAGTGTAATAAATTTTTTTTTTTTCAAAAAAAATGTAATTCAAGACCTCAAAAGGGTATCACGTATCGATTTAAAAGAAGAATCAATGTTAAATTTCATTAAATTTGGCCAAGATCATGTTTTAGAGCTCAAGAATAAGTAGATGGACTTAATTTAAAAAAAAACGCAAGAAGTCCATGAAGCTCAAGATTGAGTTCAAAAAGCCAAGATTCTTTCCTTCTTAAAAAAGAATTTATTTTATTCCTTTTAAGAATAAGGATTTTCCTTTTAATAGGATTCTAGTTTCTTTTCCTTATAGAATATGGATTTTACTTTCCTTGTCCTTCGTTATTTTATTTCCTTATTAGAATAGGAATTGTAGTCATAAAAGAAGAGATCCTAGGCCTATATAAAGGGTTCTCATGACTTTGTAGAGTAGAATTCATGTTTTTAGGCTTGCCCTAGTTTTACAATAGAGTAATTTTATCTATTTTGTCTTCTTTATCCTTGTTTTTTGTTCCAAGCAAGGTAGTGATAGTCTTTATCCTTTTTTTCAATTACGTGTGGTGTTGCTTTATCGCGTTAATTGATTCCAAGTGGCGACTTTAGGAATCTTATAGTTCTTGATCATCCAAGAACACATTTCTTGATCTAAATTCATTTTTTTGTTATCATAGGATCATAACTTTCCTTGAACCGGTACATCATCAATATTTACTTGTTTTGAACAAGTAAATAGTCTTTCTTATAATTCGGATTGTCATCTTTCACCTCGTTTTTTAATCATAAGATTCTGACTCCTAAAACTTGAGATACGTTGTGTCTTAAAACCGGCCTACAAACTACGTTTTCGTTTCAAGATCTTGATCCTGGTCGGTTGGTTCTTTGTTAACTCGAAAAATCACATCAATTTGCTATCAGAGCTATAAAGCGCATGCCCAAAGGTTGATAAATCAACATGTCTAAGATTCAACCAAGAGGAAGATTCTTGGTTCAAGAAGATGAAGAAACAGGACAACATGCATCTTTTTTCCATACTAGACGTACCTCCCATGGAAAAGTTTGTCCGTGGATTATTGATCGTGAGAATCACATAAATATTGTTTCTAAGGAGATGGTTATTAAACTTGATTTGTCAACAAAATTTCATCCATATCTTTTACAGCATCGAAGTTGAAATGATGTTTTAGAAGTAACTCGTCAATACCTAGTATCTTTTTCTATTGGTAAGATCTATAAAGATAAAATTTGGTGTGACGTAGTAAATATGGATGTTTACCACTTATTACTTGAAAGACCATGGGTGTATGATAGGTGTACTAAATATGATGAAGACCTTAATATTTATTCTTTTACAGAGGATGGATGTAAGATTATTTTAGTACCGTTGAATCCCGAAGAAATTGCTAAAAATTTAAAGTTCAACGATGATTCTTTTCTGACCAAATTATTGGTCCAATCAATAGAGCAAAGTCTTTGAACGTCGGTCCAATCAAGGAGGATGAGCATAAAATTGATCTACAAGTTGAGGATTTACCTCCGAAGTTTGATGATGATCCTTTGGAGCATCCCATATGTGAGCTTACATTTTCTCCTAATATTGATGATCAACATAATATTAATTTGATTGTTGATTTTGTCCTTCCAAACGCGACGGCATATTGCATTAATCCAAAAGTTCATGAAATTTTGCAAACACAAGAGGAAGGATTGCTCAAAAAAGAGTCCATAACAGAGGGTGTGAGTTCATATTTTGTTCCAATTTTTTTCTTGCCCTCAAAAGATGAATATATTCGAGAATATATAAGAGATCTGAACACAAATTCCATCAATGGTCATGATCTAGTTAAATATGCGAGCGTTTGTTGTTGATGAATTCTCAAGAGAACATACTTCGATCTCTAAGCTTGATCCAAAGGTACTTGAATTTGATTCTTTTAAAGATTTGTGTGGTACTAAATTGATTTTTGTGGGCATATCCCATAAGTACCACATTGAGATGGAAATGTTCAGGATTCTTGAAGATCAAAAGAAAATAACTGGTTATGAGTTAGTGTTCAAAAATCGATTTAAGCAGATTCATTGTGAAAATATTGGTAGAAAGTTACTATTGAGAAAATGGGATTTAGTTCGGCCACATGTTAAGCTTTGTTACAATACGATAAAGGTTTTTGACAAGTTAGAAAAAAGCAACTTAGAGCCTGGTGAATAAGAGTTCAATCAAATCATGAAAATTGCCAACCTTGTGCCATTTGTGGAGCCTTTAGACTCGAGGACGAGTCTTTCTCAACCAGGGGAGAATGATGTAAAAGAAGAATCTATGTTAAATTTCATTAAATTTGGCCAAGATCATGTTTTAGAGCTCAAGTCTAAAAAGATGGACTTAATTTCACAAAGCGCAAGAAGTCCATAAAGCTTAAGATTGAGTTCAAGAAGCCAAGATTATTTCTTTCTTAAAATATGATTTATTTTATTCCTTTTAGAATAAGGATTTTCCTTTTAGTAGGATTCTAGTTTCTTTTCCTTGTAGAATAAGAATTTTACTTTCCTTGTCTTTAGTTATTTTATTTCCTTATTAGAATAGGAATTGTAGTCATAAAAGAAGGGACCCTAGACCTATAAAGGGTTCTCATGACTTTGTAGAGTAGAATTCACGTTTTTGAGGCTTGCCCTAGTTTTACAATAGAGTATTTTTATCTATTTTGTCTTCTTTATCCTTGATTTTGGTTCCAAGCAAGGTAGTGATAGTCTTTATCTTGTTTTCAAATGCGTGTGATGTTGCTTTATCGTGTTAATTGATTTCAAGTTGTGACTTTAGAAATCTTATAGTTCTTGATCATTCAAGAACATGTTTCTTGATCTAAATTCGTTTTTTTTGTTATCATACGATCATAACTTTCCTTGAACCGGCACATTATCAATATATACTTGTTTTGAACGAGTAAATAATCTTTCTTATAGTTCAGATTGTCATCTTTCACCTCGTTTTTGGATCATCAGATTCCGACTCCTAAAACTTGAGATACGTTGTATCTTAAAACCCACCCACAAACAACGTTTTCGTTTCAATATCTTTTCCTGGCCGGTTGGTTCTTTGTTAATTCGAAGAATAACATCACATTCTTTGTTAATTCGAAGAATTACAACATATGAAGATAACTATGCCAGTTCAAGGAGAGTTATAGGCTGCATAAAGCAATGTAACAACAATTAAAATGATGGAGCGAGAGAACTGGGAAGGGGGAGACACAACACTCTGAACATTAGGTAGCATGAAATTCAGCTGCTACTGAAAATTTTCTTTGAAACACTATACTTCTCATCACTAAAGTTCAGAGGTACAAATGATATGGGCATCTACCACATATATGTTAGGAAAGCTTGTCTCCTGCACTTATTCAAGTGATGCAGGACTAAAAACAGGTAGCAAAATCAGTTTGTCCTAAATGGTTTGCGGCTTCCGGCAGGTACAGAAGGAAAAGAAAATTGAACAGGGACAGAGCTTATACGTCCACTAGCTTAACCGGTAAGAGCAGCATTAAGGGCGCTGTGTACATCAACTCCAATCTGGGCCTCAGCTTTCTCTATATCAGTTGATGCAGTGGTTAGCTTCTGCATGAACTCTGTGAGGCCCTTTTATACCAAATTGGGATCGATTTGGTCAAGTGGTACAGCTTCAATAGCAATTATATCTGCAAAAGAATTTGCATGAACAAATGCCAACCCACCACTCACAAAGTACTTGGTCACATCGCTGCCTTCGTGAACTGATAGGAGACCAGGCTTCAGCCCTGCAATTGTCGCAACATGCCCAGGCAAAACACCCATCTGTCCTGTAATTGCGGGGATGATAACCATGTCAACCTGCAATGTGAAAAGAAAGAATAAACAAGCTTGGACTAATAACTTTGCAGATGATGTAATCCATGCACATTCTGCATAGAGACAAGTCTTCTGGTATCGCAATTCACATGACACCAAATGAAACATTTAGCCACAAGATTGAAAATTGAACAAGATTCTAGTTTGAAACATGCAATATTTCCCGTCTCTAATCCAGAACTTAATGTGCACCAGTCAGATACAAGCATATGTTTACTTATGATTTCTGAAAGTGACCAACCTTACCAAAATTGCCGAATTGAAGAGGAGCCTTGGAGAAACGGTAAAGTTGTCTTCGCGTGAGCTTATAAGTCAAGGACAACCCCTTGGGGTACCCGTCCTTGGGGTACCCGTCCTTGGGGTACCGTCCTTACCCAAGGATGTCCCAAAAAGGAGAAGAAAAAAAGTATCACATTGAGTAATTATTAATTCGGAAATGCATATTGCTATCATCCACCTTGCCAGACATATTTTTTTTAATCAACAAATAATATATCCGATAAGTCGAACGATGACAATATATATTTGCAAAATAATAGTTAGTTGATATGAAACGGAGCCTTGACATAACTTGTAAAGTTGCTACCATATTATCATGAGGCTACGGGTTCGAGCTATGGAAACAGCCTCTTGCAAAAATGCAGGGTAAGGCTGCATACAATAGACCCTTCTGGTCCAGTCCTTCCCCGGACCCCACGCATAGCAGGATCTTAGTGCACCGGGCCAGTCTTTTAATAATTAGTTGATATAATCTATGTCTCGGTTTAAAAATTGATGATACCCCTGTCTTAGTCCTCACCTTTTGACAAATTAAAACAACAATATACACTACTCAGAATAATGATATCAAGATTAAGAGTATAAGTACCTTTAGTGGATTAGGGAATTCGTTTTATATAGTCAATGTAAAAACACTTATATCTACTTGGTCCTTTCAATGCATACATAACGTACTAGCACAAAAAGTTGAAACTATACTATTCACATAATCAATATAAATAACATTTAATCTTGTCCTATAATTATTCTGATGGCGCGTACAATTTCCATATTAGTTTATGAACTTGAACTTTACAATTTATAAATATTGATGATTTAATCTTCTGTTTATAAGCTAAAACTCTATGCTAATTAGCTACAATATAAGCAAACAAACACACGACAAAAATATGATCTATTTAAATCTTTATTAAAATAAATAATTATTCTATAAGAAATATTATATCTAAATGTTAATAGTATATATCCCAACAATCTCTCACATAGACTTTTAACCAAGACAATTGTCAAAATAAATACTATATCCAAACGCATGGTTAATAATCCCTCCGTTGCAGTTTATGTGAACTTATTTCCTTTTTGGTCTGTTCCAAAAAGAATGACCCCTTCCAGAATTTGGAAACAATTTAGCTAAAACTTACAATTCTACCCTTAATAAGAAGCTTTTATAACCACACAAATACTCTGGGCCCCTTTAACTTGTTTAGGACAACACATTCCAAAAGTCTTCATTTTTTCTTAAACTCTGTGCCCAGTCAAACAGGTTCACATAAATTGAAACGGAGGGAGTAGTATATATCGCAACAATCTCCCATTTAGATTTATAACCATGCATCTACAACTTTCACAAGTATTCTTTTCACACGACTATCAACAGTTTTCGCTGGTAAGCTCTTTATAAAAGGATCTAGCCAAGTTGTTTCTAATACAATCTTACCCTTCACTGCTCATCATAATTGACCGACTCGGTATAAAGCTCTTCAAGGATCCTATCATGAAACTCTCCCAAGAGTGTATACCGAACAATTTTCCTCACTAATCTTTTGTTACGACCAAGTGCTGCTAGTATAGTCATACCATCATGTTTTTGAGTCTCAACATTCTCTTCATTACCTGGCAATATTGGAATATTAACAACTTCGTCATGTAGTGTTCTTTTCTCAACATTACTTTCCCTACTTTGAGGTAGCAGATTTTCTTATGTCTATTAAAGTTTCTCCCACTACTTAAATGCAATGAAACATTAATTCCTGCGAGTGGGTTGGATGTTCTGGAACGTTATTTGTTTTTTCCTTTGCTTAGTTCCTGTAAAACTAGTTTCCTTCTAGAAACATGGTTTATTAAATAATCCTCTTCTAGAAATCTGGCTTTTGTGCTAACAATTACTATATTTTCTTTAAGACAATAAAATAAACCTCTTTTTATTTCCTTTGAATATCCATACACACACATCCGTTTTTTATTCTAACTTGTCTATTTTTCCTTTCACCACATGTATTGGACAATCCCATATTTGAACATGTGCAAATCCGTTCTTGATTCCAACTTGTCCATTTTTCCTTTCAACACATGTGCCTGGACAACCCCTATATCTGAACATGCCGCAAACTGAGTTTACATCTAGCCCACAATTTTGTAGGTGTCAAGGTACCGATTTAAGAATTAATTCCTATCACCACTTAATCACAAACAATCTACACATGGTACACTACGAAGAAATAGACTACTCGATGGAAGCTCTTTGTTAATCATAATTCCCGATCCATATATAATATAATCTCACGGGTATAAAGCTGTGAAGAATTTTCAATGATTCTAAATAAATAAGTCACTTTGGAAGTAAATATTTATTAATCATAAATTCTTAATCCATGTATGATATTGTAAATAAATTAAGAATTTATGATTTATAAACAGTTACCACCAAAATAGTATATTTATTTGGTTGAAAATTCTTAATACTTTATGTTGCCCTAGTTTGAAGGTTTTCCAAGTCAAACTCAATTCAAGATTTTTAATATCATTTCCTAAATTGGTCTTTGACTTGTAATCCTAATTTGTTAAGACTACAGTTAATGTTATCCTTGGTAGTTAGAATTTTATTTTCCTTGATGGGGAGCCTTGGCGTAACTGGTAAAGTTGTTGTGATGTGACCAGGAGGTCACGGGTTCAACCCGCGAAACAGCCTCTTGCAGAAATACAAGGTAAGGCTGCGCAGTGTTATCAAAAGCGAAAAGTGCAAAAATGCTCTAAGGTCTGATGGGATTTTAAGCCCAAGCGTGGGCTTTAATGAAAAAGGCGCAAATGGATATAGACTACAAATATGTATGTGTAGTCCAAGACTAATACTTATAAACATGAATATCAAATATATGGACAAAGAAATTGAAAACAAATTACGACAAAGTGAAATATCAATTGTTTAGTGAAGTCTTTTCAGGATTTCGCTCCTTGGCAAAGAAAAGTGTTCCTTGGAACTTTGATAACAACGTTGAAGCGCCCGCTAAGCGACACGAATCGCTCAATATGTTTTGACCCTCGCTTCAGGGCTTAAGCGTGCATTTGATAACACTAGTTGTGTTCAATAGACCCTTGTGGTCCGGTCCTTTCCCGGACTCCGCGCATAACGAGAGTTTAGTGCACCGGGTTGTCCTCCTAAGGTTATTGGAATTCCTTTTGGTTAGACTTTTAGTTAGCTTTAGGCATCACCCCACTCCATACAAAGGGGTTTCTTTTTCAGTTTTTAGATTAAGATTATTCAGATTATTATTAATATGGCGAAATTTGGGCCTCCTTTCTTTATCATGCAGACATCAATTTGGGCCTTGAATAGATAATTATATCACCTGTCAAATTGATCTTCCATTGGCTTGAGCTCTTCTTCCAACACAAGACAAGTCTAATTTGCAATCCATCCCAATTAGCTTGTCTTGGATCTTGTCATAGGCCTTCTAAGAGCTTTGGAAGCTTTAATTTTTGTCTTCAATAGACTTCTATCAATGCTATCACTCCAGATGCTCAAAAGGATCAATTTAAAAAAGGACAGAGAGCGTATTGAGCTAGAAAAATGAAGGGTAGCTTGCCCATCAAAAGCAAACTCCCTTTCATGACTCCATTTGATTGTTCAAGAAGTTTTTTTCTCTTTCCTTTTGTGTGATAATGCATATTATATGTACTTGATAAGTTTGAAGGTACAAAATATTGATGGTAGAGGACAAGTATCATTAGACGTTTAAAGAAGCATCAAACCAAAAAGACTGCTGAGAAGAAGGCCAACTCTGTGCTCTTTCTAATTCTGTAATCAATGCGAGCCGAAAGTTACTTTAGAACAATGTATAGTCAAGGTGACGGGGAAGGGGGGCATATTGCTTACAAAAAAGTCATTCAGCAAGTGCAAGAGAAAAGCAAGACAGTCTCTGCGTCAAGCATTTGACTCTTTATATTCCCTTCCATTCATAAGTCTTAACACCGCAACATTTGTAATCTACTTGACTGATACAATTCTCCAATGTAGTAAATTTTCCAGCATTCATTTCCATGTCAACAACAACAACAACTACCCAGTAAAATTCCACAAAGTGGGGCCTGGGAAGGGTAATGTGTACGCAAACCTTACCCCTGCCCCGGTAGGGCAGAGAGGCCGTTTCCGAAGTACCCTCGGCTCAGAACGACTGAAATAGAGGAAAACAAGAAAAGAAAAGAAAAGGGAATTCATTAGTCCAGTAAAACCATTAAAGTAACAGAAGCATAAAAAAGTATAAAAATAAAAACCAAAAGATGAATGACATGCAATAATGGTAACCAGAGTCTAAGGCATCTAAGATAAACAATAAGAATAATGTGGGTTCGACATAAACTGCAGGCCATCTAAGATCAACCCTAATCCAACCCGCCTCACCCCCAGTATGCAGGAAGAGAAGCGCCACTACCCCTATCCTACAACTCTAATGCTTGTCCTCCATGCCTTCCTATCGAGGGTCATGTCCTCGGAAATCTGCAGACGGACTATGTCCTGCCTGACCACCTCTCCCCAATACTTCTTAGGTCTCCCTCTACCTTTCCTCATACCCACCACGGCTAACCGCTTGCACCTCCTAACCGGAGCATCGATGTTTCTCCTCTGCACGTGCCCAAACAATCTGAGCCTCGCTTCCCTCATCTTGTCATCCACAGGGGCGACACCCACCTTCCTCCGAATATCTTCATTCCTGATCTTGTCTATCCTAGTGTGTCCGCACAACCACCTCAGCATCCGCATCTCAGCTACTTTCAACCTCTGGGTATGGAGTTCTTAACCGGCCAACACTCTGCCCCATACAACATAGCTGGTCTAACAACAGCTCTATAAAACATACCTTTGAGTATCGCTGGCACTTTCTTATCGCACAAGACTCCAGATGCGAGCCTCCATTTCATCCATCCCGCCCCTATGCGGTGAGTGACGTCTTCGACGATCTCTCCATCCCCCTGAATCACCGGCCCAAGGTACTTGAAGCTAACTCTCTTGGGGACGACCTGTGACCCAAGCCTCACTTCCCCGCCTCCGTCCCTCGATTCAGTGCTAAACTTGCACTCCATGTACTCTGTCTTAGACCTGCTCAATTTGAAACCCTTAGACTCGAGAGTCTGTCTCCAAACCTCCAATCTCTCGTTAACACCTGCCCTTGTCTCGTCAATTAGGACAATGTCATCAGCAAACAGCAAACAGCATACACCATGGCACCTCTCCTTGGATATGGTGTGTCAAAGCATCCATCACCAAGGCAAATAAGAATGGGCTAAGCGCAGAGCCTTGGTGTAATCCCATAACAACTGGGAAATGCTCCGAGTCGCCTCCCACAGTTCTAACCTTAGTCTTAGCTCCATCATACATGTCCTTGATCGCTCTTATGTAGGCTACCGGCACGCCCTTCGCCTCAAGACACCTCCAGAGCACCTCCCTAGGGACCTTGTCATGCTTTCTCCAAGTCAATAAACACCATATGCAAATCCTTCTTCTTATCCCTGTACTGCTCCACCAACCTCCTAATAAGGTGGATAGCTTCCGTGGTGGAGCAGCCCGGCATAAACCCAAACTGGTCGGATATAGACGTCGACTTCCTCACCCTCGCCTCCATCACCCTCTCTCATACTTTCATGGCATGGCTAAGTAGCTTGATACCCCTATAATTGTTACAACACTGGATATCACCTTTGTTCTTGTACAACGGCACTACTGTACTCGACCTCAATTCCTCCGGCATCGTTTTCGTCCTAAAGATCACATTGAACAACAGAGTTAGCCATTCCAATCCCGCTCTCCCCACATACTTCCAAAACTCAACCGGGATTTCATCTGGCTCGGTTGCTTTACCCCTACTCATCTTACGCAAAGCCCCAACGATCTCGTCAACCCTAATGCGCCTGCAATACCTAAAATCTCAGGGAATCTCTGAATGCCCCAAGTCCCAGAGCGCTATATCCCGGTCCCCCTCTTCATTTAAAAAACCATAGAAGTACGTCTGCCATCTTTGCTTAATCTGGGCATCTCCCATCAAAACTCTACCATCCTCATCTTTGATGCACCTCACTTGGTCCATATCTCGGGCCTTCATCTCCCTCGCCTTAGCCAGCCGAAAAAACTTCATGTCCCTTCATTTCTCCCCTAATTCCTCGTATAGGCGGCTAAACGCTGCATTCTTAGCCTCCGTTACCGCCAGCTTCGCCTCCTTCCTAGCCACTTTGTACCTCTCTATTCGCTCTCCTCTCCTCCTCGCTTGAGCTCCCTGCCCACTTCGCGTACACTACCTTCTTCGCCTCCACTTTACCTTGGACTATGTCATTCCACCACCAGTCTCCTTGGTGCCTACCAGAATAACCTTTCGATACACCTAGCACCTCCCTCGCCGCCTCCCTCACATAGTTCGCCGTAGTCGACCACATAGTGCTCGCGTCTCCACTACTCCTCCAAGCTCCCATAGCCGATAACCGCCCCTCCAATTCCTGGGCTTTATCCTTAGTCAACGTTCCCCATCTAATCCTCGGACGGCCACGAGCATACCTCTTCTTCCTCTTCATCATAATGCTAATGTCCATCACTAAGAGCCTATGCTGCGTCGCGAGGGTCTCTCCCGGGATAGCCTTGCAATCCTTGCACAACCCTCTATCACACCTTCTAAGGAGGAGGTAATCGATCTGCGTCTTCGCCAATGAACTTCGGAAAGTAATCAAATGCTCCTCCCTCTTCGGAAAAGTTGAGTTCGCAATCACCAGCTCAAAAGCCTCATCGAAGTCTAACAATGACGTACCTCCTTCGTTCCTATCCCCAAGGCCAAAGCCACCATGACCTCACTATAACTATCAGCAGCCGCCCCGATATGGCCATTAAAATCCCCTCCAATAAATAACCTTTCAGTAGATGGAATACTACGCACAATGCCATCCAGGCCCTCTTAAAAGCGCCTCTTAACCTCCATATCCAAGCCCGCATGCGGCGCGTAAGCGCTAACTACATTGAGGGTGCACTCACCAATCACTAACTTAATAAACATTAGCCTATCATTCACTCGCCAAACCTCAACCACAGACTCTCTAAGATCACTATCCACCAAGATACCCACTCCATTCTTAACTCTCCCGATTCCAGAGTACCACAACTTATAACCGTCCGCATTCCTCGTCTTCGACCCTGCCCACCTAGTCTCCTGGACTCAAGCTATATTAACCTTCCTCTTCTGGAGAATCTTGGCCAACTCAATAGACTTACCCGTCAGCGTGCCTATGTTCCACGACCCGATCTTCAATGTACAACCTCCCACTTTCCCCCTACCCTCCTTACCTCTCGTCCCAGCCCCTGACCATCTCCCCACCTCGGTCCTCACCCCCGGCACCCCTCGAGGACATGACCTTACTCTATCATCCCACACTACAACCACTATACCTACAATAAACTTCGGAAGACACTAACCCGGGCCCAAACCAGAAATAGCCAGCTGCAACTACAAGTATACTACAAACACTAACAAGACGCTTAAAATGGTGCTAACTAGATAGCCACAAATTATCTAACAAAGAGAAAGAGACGAGAGAACGGGAGGTACCAACTCCCGATGGGCAGAACCTGGAAGTATGCCTTGCTGCACCCAGAGATGCTCCGGTCAACTCGCCCGTATGCCTCGCGCTTGCCGGGTCAGCTACAACAATTCCCGCAAATATAACCTGGGTATTGTGGTACTCGACGTCCTTTGTGGCTGTCGAAATGGCCTGCTCCGTTATGCTTGTCCGTGCACCTTCCACCCGTGACTAAGCTGCCAACAAAGATGCTACCTTCAATAACCACAAGAAAATCCCGAGGCCAACAAAAAAGTGGGGGGCTGTCACCGGAAAAGTCGCCGGAAAACAGTACCTGCCCGAGAACTAGTGGTACGCCAAAGCATTCATCTAAATTTGCGCCACAGAATTAAAGATTATCTAGTGCAAGATTTCTTGAAAATTCTCCTTAAGGATTTATCGACAACCCAACTGTTTCAAGCTATAACATGATAAAATTGACTAGCATGACATCTGCAAGTCCTGAACTACTTGATCTTCAATGTGTCTCGTGTGTTCTAAGACTTAGCAACAACATAATGAATTTTACAGCTGGTTCCGAGACTCCATTTCATCATAGAATAAGTACAACAAAATTGAAAATGTTGAAAGAAAAAAAAGAGAACTTTGAGGTGTAAAAAACATACCTCTTTACGGGACAGTTCAGAGGAATAAGGAAGGACAAAGTTGACGGTGAGCTTTGTAGGAATAGATGAGGGAATTACGGGCCTAGGGTCCATGATTGCAGAGGGAGTCTTTGGTGATTCCGTGTTGGGTATTAATTTCTTCCACGATTCTAAGAATGTGGAATCTACGCGGGGCTCCGCTGGCAGGCCGGTTGAAAATGGGCGGCGCCACCTCATTGTGGTGGCTCTAGCTAGGAGTTGTCTTGAACCGTGTCGGAACATGATCGTTGGTTGTGGTTTAGGAGGCGGAGATCGGCGGAGATTGTGCAATCTGATCAGAAGAGGGAGGATGAGCGCTCTGAGATCGACTGAGGCAGGTTGCAGCTCGCTCTTGTTCGTAGTAGACTGTCAAAATTGGGCTGTGCAAACAGGGTCTGGCAATTTGGATCAAATTACAGGCCCAAAATAGGGAATATATAAATAAAAGATTTTTTTTTAAAAGCATTAAATTAATAAAACTGAAATAAAATAATAAAAGAAAAGAAGAATATTGCAAATAAAAGAGGGAAAATTCTATTACAAAGGGTAAAACCCCTTTATTTATAGGGGAAAATGACTTAGCCACAAAGTAATAAACTCCCTGAAAGATAGAATACAATTCTATTTATAACATTTCCTTTGAATATATATATTTAACAGATAATGTGCCTCCTTAAGACCTTAACTAAGATAAAATTAAATGGAAAAAAAACTACTTTTGTTTGCCTCGTTAAAAACCTTGCAAGGAAAACTCAGTAGGACAAAATCTTGTAAGAAAAAAAGAGTACAACGTATATTAACCCCCCCTGACTAGAGCATCAATTCACATCTTTGAGCATTCACGTCCAAATCTTGTACACTAGCTTTTTGAAGGTTGACACTTGTAGAGATTTTGTGAACAAATCAGTCATATTATCACTTGAACAAATCTATTGCACATTAATATCACCATTCTTTTGAAGATCATGTGTGAAAAATAATTTTGGTAAAATATGCTTTGTCCTATCTCCTTTTATGAATCCTCTCTTCAATTGGGTTATGCATGCTACATTCTCTTCATATAAAATCATAGGTAGTTTGTCACACTTCAAACTATATTTTTCTCAAATAAGATATATTATAGACCTCAACCACACACATTCTCTACTTGCTTCATGAATAATAATTATCTTAGTATGATTAGATGAAGTAGACACAATTTATTGCTTGGTCGATCGTCAAGACATGGTAGTGACTCCACATGTAAACATATAGCCTGTTTGAGATCGAGCCTTGTGTGGGCCAGATAAATACCCAGTATCGGGTTAACCAATAAGATCGGGACTGCAATCATTGCCATAAAATAAACCCATATCAATTGTCCCTTTTAGATAGCGCAATATATGTTTGCTATCTTTTTAATATCACCTTGTAAGAGCAGAACAATATCTTGTTAAGACGTTAACTGAAAAAGTTATGTCAGGTCTTGTAGTATTAGTAAGATAGATTAGTGCAGCAATTGCACTAAGATATGATACTTCAGGACCAAGAAGCTCTCTTTTTTCTTAGTTCGGAATGAATCTCGATTCACATCAAGTAATTGAACAACTATTGAAGTACTTAATGGATGTGCTCCATCCATATAAAATAATTTCAATAAATTTTCTGTGTAGGCAGATTGACGAACAACAATCCCATTTACCAAATGTTCAATTTGCAAATTGAGACATAATATTGTCTTATCGAGATCTTTCATCTCGAATTCTTTCTTTAAATAATCAATTGCCTTTTAGGGTTCTTTAGGATTTCCAATAAGGTTTATGTTATCAACACATACGACAAGTACAAACAAACTCCGATATTGTTTTCTTTATAAAACACATGGACAAATGACATCATATATATAGACTTCCTTTAATTAATACTCAATAAGGCGGTTATACCACATTTGTTCTGATTGCTTTAGACCATACAAAGATCTTTGCAATTTGATTGAAAAATATTTTATCGGAACTTTGAATTATGCGTGTTGGGAATTTTAAATCCTTCGAGAATTTTTATGTATATCTCATTATCAAGTGTGCCGCACAGGTAGGTTGTAACCACATCCATTAAATGCATATTAAGGTTTTCATGAACAGTAAAACTAATGAGATAACGAAGTGGTATTGTATCCATAACAAGTGAATGTGTCTCTTCATAATCGACACTAGGCCTTTGTGAAAATCCTTGTGCAACAAGGCGTACCTTGTATCTTTGTACCTTATTTTTCTCATCTCTCTTACGTATAAAGACCCATTTATATCTAACGGGCTTAACATCATTAGGTGTTTGAACTACAGGCGCAAAACGTTTCGCAAGTGAATCCAACTCTGATTGGATTGCTTCTTGTCATTTTGGCTAATCACGCCTTTATCGACATTTCTTAATAGATTGAGGTTCAAGATTCTCACTATCTTGCATAATGCTTGATGCAACATTATATGTAAAGACATAATCCACCACTATATGCACTCGATTCAAATTTATCTCAATATCGATTGGATTTATTGATAGTTCCTTATTTTCTTGAGTCTTAGGCTCAGTGGTTTCCTTATGAATATCAAAATTTACTAAATCATGGATTTCTTCATAAGACTCTTTCTTAGTGTCATCTTGATCATTTATTCTCCTTTTTCTTTGATTTCTATCCTTAGAACCCAATGGTTTGCCACACTTTATGTGCGCTTTTGACTCATTAGCTATGACATTAGAAGATTATCCAAATGGGACATCAATACGGATTGGAATATTATTTACAAGGATATATGATTTTGTTATCCTTTTTAGATCTGTAAATGCGTCTGGCATTTGGTTTTTTATTTTCTGCAGATAAATAATTTTGCACCTATTTTTCACAAACAGGGTACGTGGATCAAGATAAGACAATAATGGATTTTTCACAAAATTTCTCGTTGATTTAACCATTTTCTTCCCCGTAATTTTTGAAGAAAAATATCTCATCGAATTGACAATTTACAAATCAATAACAACAACTACTACCCAATATAGTCCCACAAAGTGGGGTCTGGGAGGGTAACACGTACACAGGCCTTACCCCTACCTGAAAGGGCATAGAGGCTATTTCCAATCGACCCTCAACTTAGGAAAAGAAAAATAAAAATAAAAATAAAAGAGCATTATTTACTCGAGCAGAAATCACATAAATAATTATCTAAACATAAAACCATAAATTAAATGGCATGCAATACTATCGACCAGTAACTACCATAAGGAGGCACAATACAATATACAAGTCATCTATGGAGATTCCTACCAAACCCCCACCCAACCCCGGGAATGAAGTACAAAAAGTTCTAGAAGCCCCTATCCTACAACCCTGATACTAGACCTCCAGACTTTACTATCAAGGGTCATGTCCTCCGAAATTCGCATTTTGGCCATGTCCTGTCTAATCACCTCTTCACAATACTTCTTAGGCCCCCCTCTGCCTCAACTCGTGCCAACCACCGCTAGTCGGTCACAACTCCTCGTCGGGGCGTTAGGGCTTTTCCTCCGCATATGCCCGAACCACCTGAGCCTCACTTCCCGCATCTTCTCATCCACTGGGGCCACCTCCACCTTCTCCCGAATAACTTTATTCTTAATTTTACCTAACCTGGTGAACCCGCATATCCACCTGAACATCTTTATCTCCACAACCTTCATCCTCTGAATATGAGAATTCTTCACCGGCCAGCACTCAGCCCCATGCAACATGGGAGGTTTAACCACAACTCTATAAAAATTCCCCTTGAGTTTCTGTGGCACTTTCTTGTCATACAAAACTCCTGATGCAAGCCTCCATTTTGTGCACCCCACCCCTATACGGTGAATGAGATCCTCCGTCGATCTCTCTATCCCCCTGAATTTCCGACCCAAGATATTTGAAACTGTCCCTTTTGGAGATGACCTGAGATCCAAGCTTTACGTCTCTGCCTACTTCGCTTGACTCGGCGCTAAACTTGCACTCCACGTATTCTATCTTAGACCTACTTAGTTTGAAACCCTTAGACTCGAGAGTCTGTCTCCAGAACTCAAACCGTTCGTTAACATCAACCCTCATCTCGTCTATCAAGACTAAGTCATCAGCAAATAGCATATACCATGGCACATCCCCTTGAATATGGCGTATTAGTGCAGCCATCACCAAGGAAAATAAGAAAAGGCTAAGTGTAGATCCTTGATGAAGCCCCATAACCACCGAGAAATGGTCTGAGTTTCCACCCGCCGTCCTAACCCTAGTCTTGGCTCCATCGTACATGTCCTTGATCACTCTGATGTAGGCTTCTGGCATGCTCTTCGCCTTCAGGTACCTCCATAGCACCTCCTTTGGGACCTTGTCGTACGCCTTCTCCAAGTCAATAAACACCATGTGCATGTCCTTCTTTTTATCCCTAAGTTGTTCCACCAATATCCTGACATGATGGATAACTTCTGTAGTGGAGCGGCTCCACATGAAACCAAACTGGTTCACGGATATAGACGTCATCTCTCTCACCCTCGCCTCAACCACCCTTTCCCAGACTTTTATGGTGTGACTTAGTAATTTGATACCCCTATAGTTGCTACAACACTGGATATCCCCTTTGTTCTTATGCAAGGGCACCACTGTACTCCACCTCCACTCCTCCGGCATCCTCTTAGTCCTGAAGATCATATTTAACAACTTGGACAGCCACTCCACTCCTTTCCTACCCATGCATTTCCAGAACTCCACCGAGATTTTGTCTGGCCCGGTCACTCGACACCTAGTCATCCTACAACCTCCTCTACCCTAATGCGTCTGCAGTACCCAAGGTCTCTATGAAACTCCGAATTCCCCAGCTCCCCTACCTCTATGTCTTGATCCCCCTCCTTATTAAGCAGGTCTCAAAAGTACGACTGGCACCTCTGGTTTACTTGAGACTCCCCTATCAGAGGTCTGCCATCCTCGTCCTTGATGCACCTAACTTGGTCTAGATCCTGAGCCTTCCTCTCCCTCACTTTAGCCAACCGATGTTACTTCATGTCCCTGCCTTTCTCCTCCAATTCCTCATACATATGAACAAACGCAGCATTTTTAGCTTCCGTGACCGCCGGCTTCGCTTCCTTCCTCGCCACATGTAGCTCTCCCTGTTCACTCTCTTTTCTTCCTCGCTTGTGCTCCCTGCCAACTTAGCAAACACCTCCTTCTTAGCATCCACTTTTCCTTGGACTACATCGCTCCACCACCAGTCACCTTGACGTCTACTTGAATAGGCCTTGGCTACCCCAAGCACATCCCACGCTGCCTCCCTAACCAAGTTCGCCATCTTTGACCACATTGTGTCCGCTTCCCCAAAACTTCTCCAAGCTCCACCATCAACTAACCTCCTCTCCAACTCCCGGGCTTTCTCCTTAGTCAAAGCTCCCTATCTAATCTGCGATGCCCCGAGCACCCCTCCTCTTTTTCTTCACTCAAAGACTGATATCCATCGCTAGGAGTCTATGTAGAGTCAAAAGGGACTCTCCCGGCATTACATTGCAGTCCTTGCACAACCATCTATCGCTCTTTCTGAGAAGGAGGTAATCAATTTGAGTCCTCGTTGCCGAACTCTTAACAGTAACCAAATGCTCCTACCGCTTTTGAAATGATGAGTTTGCAATCAAAAGCTCAAAAGCCCTGGCAAAATCAAGCAGCAAAGTGCCTCCTCCATTCCTAACCCCAAGGGCAAAGCCACCATGCACCTCGCCATAACCACAAGCAACAGCCCCAATATGACCATTAAAATCCCATCTAATAACTAACTTCTTAGAGCGTCGAATACTCACCAAATCGTCCGATCCCTCCCAAAAGCGCCTTTTAACCTCCTTATCTAGGTCTGCTTGTGCGCGTAAGTAGGGGTGTTCATCGGGCGGATTGGGAGCTTTTTACTCTTAACGGTTTGGCTTAACGGTTATCGGCTTTTAAATGTATTCATCAGTTAGCCACCCAATAAGATATCAGGCGGATTGGCATCGGGTTAGCTCTTATCGGGCGGTTACCGGGCGGTTTATCGGTTTAATACCTATGGGGGTTATCGAAAAGCTTAAACCGAATTACAATACTTGTACAATACTAAAAGTCTAAAAAGTAGAAGACATTGCAAATTGTACACATTTTCTGTCCGCACACTACATTGTCCAATGTCCAGTTCCATTTTTACTTCTTTTCCTATTTCAATTACATGAAAAACACGGAAAGAAATACAGTCCCATACTATGAGAAAGAGTAGGAGATGATTTATTTCAGTTTACCTTGTAAAGGTTAAGAAATCACTATTTGTTGTCGACCTTGACGACATAAAATTAACTGAATAGCTCTAACAATCAGATGCTCATTATGCTACCACTAATAGTTTGGATGTGGAAAAAAAATCCTAACGGTCTGAAAGAATATTTTTGAGTAAGAGCATGACTACTTACTAACTTCTTCTACAACATGGATAGAAAAGAAAGCTATAACTAAGACAGTGTACTTTTAAAAAAAAATAGAATCACACTCAAACTTAACCTTGTGAAGATGGTCATTAGGCATCAAATTTTCAACTAATTCAGTTACTAGAATGAGGCATCAAGTCATACAGCTCTACTCATTGTCTCACTCAGTCAGAACAAACGGTGGGGGTGGTTTGTTTTTGTAATTTATTTTTGTTATACACCTATACTTATTCATTTTTAAGGTTTTTAGTTTTTATATTTAATATATTAAATTATGTAAGTAAATATATATATATATATATTCTTAACAGGTTAACGGATTATCCATTAAGAAAATTGAATAATCCGCCCCCAAACCGATAAGCCGTTAATAAAAAAAATTCAATCCGTTCTCCGTCTGCTAAGCCGTTAAGCCATTACCATTAAGCCATTAAGCTTCGGTTCGGTTCGGTTTTTGGTTTCGGATCGGTTTTGAACACCCCTACGCGTAAGCGTAGAGGACATGGAGAATGCATCCACCAATAACCAACTTAATAGACATTAACCTATCATTCACTCGCCTAACCTCAACCACGGACCCCCTAAGATCTCTATCCACCAAGATTCCCACTCCATTCTTACCCCTTACAACACCAGAATACCACAACTTAAACCTGCTCTACATTCCTCGCCTTCGACACTACCCACCTAGTATCCTGCACACAAGCTATGATGACCCTCCTCTTCTGAAGAATCTTCGCCAACTCAATGGACTTACTCGTCAGTGTCCCTATGTTCCATGTCCTGATCATCAATCTATGAGCTCACGCTATCCCCTTCATACCCTTGGCTCCCACACCACCCATAGATCCGCTCCCTGCCCCCTGCTCACCCCCGCCACCACCCCCACCCCCCGAGGACATGAACTTGGACTACCATCCCCCGCCATGGCCACTATAACTCCAACCAACTATGAAAATTAGTGACGCACGTACGAACTTTAGCATAATACGTAAAAGGATAGCTAGATAGCCACAGAGTAAACCACACACAAGATGCTAGCTAGAATACGTAAAAGGGAAGAGTAAACAAGAGAGCGGGTGGTACCATCCCGGTGGAAAAATCGGAAAGTAAGCTTTAATGTGCCCCGAGGTAAACTACTATCAACTCTTGCACGTCTCAGTCGGTGTTGCTTCTATCTTCACTTCCAAACATCGCAAGCTCGCCTCGTCCGCCGCAACTAGTACCTAAAAATCACACACACAAAAACCCTTCGCAAAAATGAGAGGGGTCTACTTGACTTGGGAAAGAGGAGGGGGCTACCTGAAAATCACAGAGAAGGGGGGGTGGGGTAAAGGAGAGGTAGGAAAGGAAGGTGGAGGGGGAAAGGGAGAATGGGAGAATAAAATTAATAAAATAGGGAGGGGGATGATTATGATGACCCGTCCAGTAGTATTTGAAATTTATGCCCCGTTCCCCCATTAACTGCTTCCCCTAAGTTCATTTATGCTATTTTGGTTTGTTGGGATTTTCAGTAATAGAATCTGGAGTGTTTTGGGACACTTAGTCCCTAAATGAGAGAATCTGAACAGTGTCAAGATGACCTCCGAATTGAAATCCAATGGTTCCATTACTCCTTTAGGTGATTTAGGGGTTGGGAGCGTGTCCGGAATGTGTTTTGGAGGTCCGTAGCTCAAATTGACTAGAAATGCCGAAAGTTAGAATTTTAAAGTTTCCGATGTGATAATGAATTTTTGATCCAAGGGTCGGAACAAGATTCTAGAAGTTTTTGTAGCACCATCACATCATTTTGGACGTGCGTGCAAAATTTTAGGTCAATCAAACGTGTTTTGGTTACGTTTTGAATCAAAAGCGAGTTTGGTTAAGTTTTGAAGTTTTAAATTCAAACCATTGATTTATTTTGCGTTTCCGGCGTTGTTTTAGGTGGTTTAAGGATTGGTACAAGTTTGAATGATGTTATGGTATATGTCTGTAGGTTTGGTGAGGTCCCAGGGGCCTCGAGTGTGTTTCGGATGCTCAACGGAGAAATTTTGGAACTTTGAGTGTTGCAGAAATTCACTCAGCAGTTGCAGGCCTTTTTCCTTCTCTGTGACCGCATATGTGCCCATGCGATCACATAGTGCTTTTTGTAGGGGGGCCTTATTTCCTTCAATGCAATCGCTGAACTCTTCATGCGATCGCATAGTTTTGTCTCTCCCTTCTTCGCGTTCGCACTACTTTTCATGCGTTCGCACTGAGTAATCTGGGCTGAAGCCCCAGGACCTAATTTCCTCTATGCGATCGCAGAGACCATGCTGCGATCGCATATTTCCAGCTTTTTCCCTTCTGCAATCGCAGGACCTGCCCTGCGTTCACATAGACCATTTTCCAGGCCTTCAATTTTTACTCTACGCGATCGCATCCCTTCTTATGTGATCGCAATGAAGAAAATGCCTGGGCAGTTATAAACTTTTCAAAAATGAGGGTTCTTCCATTTTTATCACACTCAAGCTAGAGAGCTCGGTCTTGGGATATTTTTTGAGGGATTTTTCAGAGGCAAACATTGGGTAATGATTCCTTACTCCTCTATGACTAAAACCTTCTAATCTGATCATGATTTCGACATTAAATTTCATATATTTGAATGAAAATTGGGGTAATGTTCTTAGACCTAACTTTGATGATTTGAAGGGGCATTTGACCTTCAATTTGGGAGATGTTTATATGTTTAGACTCATGAGAATACGGGATTTCTGAAAATGTGAAAGTTATTCGATTCCGAGACGTTGGCCTGAGGGGTATTTTGGTCATTTCACCTATTTTCGCACCTTTGCTTTAATTTTAATAGTGTAATTAGTTACTTGCGATGTTAGTTACAATATGTAATTGGTTTGAATAGATTTGGGCCTCTCAGAGTCGGATACTCGTGGCAAGGGCATTGTTTCTTAGCAATTTTGTATCGGTTCGAGGTAAGTGGCTTGTCTAACTTTGTTTGGGGAACGTCTCCCCTTAGGATATCTTTGCTATTATTTAAAATGCCTTGTGCGTGAAGTGACGGGCGCGTACTTGTGCTAGTTTTTGAAAATCCACATTACTTGACTTATTTAGACTGTGTTTCTTCGTATATTTAATTGTTGAAAAATGCAACTTCACTTGTTTTATCTTAGGAAAAGCATGTTAGTAATTTATTTTCTCTACTTGACTAAATTATAATATCCATCCTCTTCGTGAGCATGCTAGCCTCTTAGATCTTTACATGTTGCTGTACTTAGTTTCTTTCTATTAAATATTAAATTGTTATGATGTGTTTACGGGTCGATTGGAAACAGCCTATCTGCCCTTTCGGGTAGGGGTAAGGCTCGTCTACATATTACCCTCCCCAGACCCCACCTGGTGGGACTATACTGGGTAGTTGTTGTTGTTGTTGTTGTTGTTGGGATGTGTTTACGATTGGGACTACAAGTTCGATTCCTGGGAGATCCTCCTGTTATTGATATAATGGACTACGGGTTTAATTCCTGAGAGATCCTCTGTTATTGATATGATGGACTACGGGTTCAATTCCCGGGAGGTCCTCTATTATTGATATGATGGACTACAGGTTCAATTCCCTGTAGATCCTCTGTTATTGATATGATGGACGACAGGTTCAATTCCCGGTAGATCCTCTATTATTGATATGATGGACTACGGGTTCGATTCCTGGGAGATCCTCTGATGTTGGCATGATGGACTGCAGGTTCGATTCCTAGAAGATCCTCAGATATTGGTAAGAATGGACTATGGGTTCAATTCCCGGAGCTCCATGTGACATCCTGATTTTTGAGTGATTGTTATTGTATTTGTAGATTGTATATGTAGCATGTTCCGTGCTATTTGTTGTCTTGCTAGATACTTGAGATTTACTGCATTTCTACTGTCATTTTATATTATATTTTTTCTTATGTTCATCGAAGTAGGGCCTTAACCTTCATCGTCACTACTCTACCGAGGTTAGGCTTGGAACTGAGTACTGATGTGGTGTACTCATGCTACTATTCTGCACACTTTTATTGTGGAGATCCAGGCACTTCTGGTCGAGCGCGCTATAAGTGATTTCGGAGATACACCTGGAGATTTGAGTAATGTATCTGCCGCGTCCGCAGATCCGAAGAGTCTCTTTCTATTATGCCTTTTAGTTAGCAGTTTCATTCCTATAACGTATATTAGAGCCGTATGTTATGTTTTTACTCTTACCCTGTGTGGCTCGTGGATTTTCGGGTCTTGGAGGTAGTTACGTTATTTTGAGTCGAAGTGTATGTGCAGGCGACACTCTATACATTTTCTTATGTGTTCCAGTATTTGTTTATTGTTTTCGTAAAGGTTGTTGAATTTTCGCAATGTGTTAGGCTTACCTAGTCACGAAGATTGGGTGTCGTCATGACACGTTCATGGTTGGTGAACTAGGGTTTTGATAAGTTGGTATCAGAGCTCTAGGTTCATAGAAGTCACGGGACACAGGCCGGTTATTTAGAGTCTCGCTGATCGGTACGGAGACGTCTGTACTTATCTATGGGAGGCTATGTAATTGTTTAGGAAAAATCTTCACTTCATTGAATTCTTGTCATGCTATGGTTTTTTACTTCAATTCTAAACTTCTATCTTCTATTTTCTCACAGATGGTGAGGACACGCACGACCCAAGACGATCAGGAATCCGCACCCCCTCTTGCAGCTGCTAGAGGTAGAGGTAGGGGCAGGGGCAGGGGTCATGGACGCACACGGGGTGCAGCCGAGGCATCTGCGCGAGCAACCGCCGAGGTGCCACCAGCAGGCCCAGCCAGGACTCAGGCACCACAGATGCCCACATCCACCACTACTCAAGCTATTCAGGAGGCATTGGCGTAGTTTATGAGTATGTATATTACGCTATCACATGCGGGATTGCTTCCCCTTCCTGCAGCCATGTCCCAGGCCAGGGGAGGAGCCCAGACTCGCGCAACCCACACTCTAGAGCAGAGGGTGCTCATGGGACCGATTCCCAATATTATTCCGGTCCAGCCTACAGTACCGGTTCAGCCCGAGGATGGGGCACCTCTTTCGGAGGATGAGCAGCGTAGATGGGAGAGGTTCAAGAAGTATGACCCTTCTATTTTCAATAGACTAGCTACACATGATGCTTTGGGGGGGTTTTTGGAGGATTGTCACCGCATCTTTCACACTATGGGTATTACTGCTTCGAGTGGGGTTTCCTTTGCAGCTTTCCAACTTCGGGGAGCCGCCCATGACTGGTGGCGCACCTTTGAGTTAGACAGTCTAGACGAGGCTACCTCCCTGACTTGGACTCAGTTTTTAGACATGTTTTAGAGGGAGTTTGTTCCCTAGAGCCTGCAAGATGCATGGCGCGCGGAGTTTGAGCACCTGCACCAGAGCCCTATGACTGTCTCTGAATATGCCATCCGAATACTAGGTTGGCCATGCATGCACCTACTTTGGTGGCTACTGTTCGTGAGAGGATTCGCAGATTTATCGAGGGTCTTATTCCTTCCATCAGGTCTGGCATGGCATGAGAGTTGGAGATGAATATACCCTATCAACAGGTGGTCAGCATAGCCAGGAGGATAGAGGGTATGCATGCCAGAGAGCGAGATGAGAGAGAGGCCAAGAGGTCTCGAGAGTCTGGTCATTTCTCTGGCACCCGTACTTCAGGAGCAGGAGCCTTATTATTCATCTCCAGATTCTAGTGTGCCTCCTGCATAGGGCACTTCCAGAAGTCAGTCTAGCAGGGGTGGTTCCAGTCAGTCACACCCGCCGCGCCCTCCCACAACTTGTTATGAGTGCGGGGATACCCTCCACTTGGTTAGAGAGTGCCCCAAATGAAAGAGGGGTGTGCCTTCTCAGGCTCTACAGCCTCAGCATGCTCCACAGGTTCAGCAGGACATTGTTCCACCTCCAGCTGCCACACCCATCTGCCCAGCCAGCCAGGAGCGGGGATCAGGGGATAGAGGCCGCCCTCGAGGGAGGGGCCGAGCCAGATTTTATGCCATTCTTGATCGTGCCGAGGCTGTCGCCTCCGATTCTGTTATCACATGTATTATACTGGTTAGTCACAGAGAGGCATCAGTTCTATTCAATACATGCTCTACTTACTTATGTGTCATCTTATTTTGCTCTATGTTTGGGTACAGCCCGAGAGACTTTGAGCTCTCTTATTTATGTTTCCACTCCTGTGGGAGATTCCCTTATTGTGGACCGCGTATATTGGTCATGTTTGGTTAGTATTTGTGGTTTTGAGACCAGGGCAGATCTTTTATTACTTGATATGGTTGATTTCGATATTATCTTGGGCATGGACTGGTTGTCGCCCAAGTATGCTATTCTTGATTGTCACGCTAAGACTGTGACGCTAGCTATGCCAGGTTTTCTGCTTATTGAGAGGAGTGGTACTTTTGATCACACTCCCAGTAGAGTTATATCCTTTCTTAAAGCTCAGCGTATGGTTGAGAAGGGGTGCGCCGCGTATTTGGCCTATGTGAGAGATGTTAGTGCTGATACCCGTTCTGTTGACTCTGTTCCAATAGTATGAGATTTACCCGATGTGTTCCAGCCTGATCTTCCGGGCATGCCGCCCGATCGGGACATCAATTTTGGTATTGATTTGTTGCCGGGCACTCAACCCATATCTATTCCTCCCTACCATATGGCTCCTCCTGAGTTGAAGGAGTTGAAGGCTCAGTTACAGGAATTGCTTGATAAGGGTTTTTTTCGACCCAATGTTTCACCATTGGGTGCTCCTATCTTTTTCGTAAAGAAAAAGGATGGTTCTATGCACATGTGTATCGATTATCGTCAGTTGAACAAAGTTACAGTGAAGAACTGATATCCTTTCCCTCGTATTGATGATCTATTTGACCAGCTTTAGGGCGCACATGTGTTTTCTAAGATTGATTTGCGCTCAGGTTATCACCAGCTAAAGATTCCGGAGCCGGATATCCCGAAGACTACTTTCAGGACTCGGTATGGTCATTACGAGTTTCTTGTCATGTCATTTGGGCTGACCAACGCCCCAACAACTTTTATGCATTTGATGCACAGTGTATTCAAGCCCTATCCCGACTCATTTTTCATTGTTTTCATAGATTATATCCTTGTATACTCCCAGAGTCGGGAAGATAATGAACAGCACATGAGGACAGTGCTTCAGACCTTGAGAGAAAAGAAATTATATGCAGAGTTCTCAAAATGTGAGTTTTGGTTGAGTTCTGTGGCCTTCCTAGGCCACGTGGTATCGAGTGAGGGCATTTGGGTAGATCCGAAGAAGGTGGAGGTCGTGCAGAGTTGGCCCAGGCGTTTCTTAGCTATAGAGTTCCGCAGTTTCCTTGGCCTCGCGGGGTATTACCTCTGTTTTGTGGAGGGGTTCTCATCGATTGCAACCCCTATGACTAGATTGAACCAGAAGGGTGCTCCTTTTCAGTGGTCAGACAAGTGTGAGGCGGGCTTCCAAAAGATCAAGACGGCTTTGACTTCAGCCCCTATTCTAATTTTGCCTACTGTTTTGGGGTCCTATGCGGTTTATTATGATGCCTCACGAGTTGGACTTCGAGCGGTATTAATGCAGGACGGTAGGGTGATTGCCTACACGTCCAGACAGTTGAAGGTGCATGAAAAGAACTATCCTTTCCATGACCTCGAGTTAGCAGCTATTGTTCATGACTTAAAGATCTAGCGTCATTATTTGTACGGCGAGCCTTGTGATATTTTCACGGATCATCAGAGTTTGCAGCACTTGTTCAAGCAGAAGGATCTGAACTTGCGCCAGAGGAGATGCTTGGAACTATTGAAGGATTATGATATTACTATTCTTTATCACCCGGGAAAGGCCAATATGGTAGCCGATGCCTTGAGTCGCAGAGTGGAGAGATTGGCGTATTTACCAGCTTTAGAGAGATATGGTGATGGATGGTCGGGCTTTAGCTAGTCAGTTCATGTGATCGGATCTTTCGGAGCCCAGTCGAGTTCTAGCCTGTATGGTTTCTCGGTCTTCATTATTTGATTGTATCAAGGAGCGGCACTATGATGACCCTCATTTCCTTGTCCTCAGGGACACAGTTCAGCATGGCGATGCTAATGATGTGACTATTGGAGATTACAGGGTATTGAGGATGCAGGGGCAGATCTGTGTGCCCGATGTTGATGATATTTGGGAGTTGATATTGATTGAGGCCCATAGCTCGCGGTACTCCATCCACCGGGGTGCCACAAAGATGTATCAGGATCAGAGGCAGCATTACTAGTGGAGGCAGATGAAGAAGGACATAGTAGAGTTTGTAGCTAGATGCCTCAACTCTCAGTAGGTAAAGGCTGAGCACCAGAGATTTGGAGGGTTACTCCAGCAGATAGAGATTCCGGAGTGGTAATGGGAGAACATCACTATGTATTTTGTGACTGGTCTCCATCTGACGAAGAGAAAATTTTATTCTATTTAGGTTGTTGTGGATCGGTTGACCAAGTTCGCTCATTTCATTCCTGTGTGTACTTCTTACTCAGCTGAGCGGTTAGCAGGGACTTATATCAGGGAGATTATCTGTATGAACGGCATTCCAGTTTCTATCATCTCAGACAGGGGTTCAGTGTTTACATCATGGTTCTGGAGAACCGTCCAGCATGAGTTGCGTACCCAGGTGACCATGAGTACAGCTTTTCACCCTCAGACGGATGGACAGTCCGAGCGCATTGTTCAAATTCTTGAGGATATGCTCTATACATGCACGATTGAGTTTAGAGGGTCTTGGGATCAGTTCCTGCCACTAGATGAGTTTGTATATAACAACAGTTATTAGTCCAGTATTCAGATTGTGCCTTATGAGGACTTATATGGTAGGAGATACAGATCCCCGATATGTTGGTTCGAGTCGGGTGAGGCCAGGTTATTCGGCACTGACTTGGTTCAGGATGCGGTTGAGAAGGTTAAGGTGATTTAGGACAGACTCCGTGCAGCCCAGTCCAGACAGAAGAGTTATGTAAACCAGAAGGTTTGTGTTGTATCCTTTATGGTTGGTGAGCGGGTTTTGCTCCGGGTCTCGCCTATGAAAGGCGTCATGAGGTTTGAAAAGAAAGGAAAGTTGAGCCTGAGGTTCATTAGCCCATTTGAGATTTTGAAACAGGTTGGGAAGGTTGCTTATGAGCTTGCTTTACCTCCCAATTTGGCAGGGGTTCATCCAATATTTCATGTTTTGATGCTTCGGAGGTATCACGGTGACCCGTCTCACGTGTTGGAGTTCACTTCAGTCCAGTTGGACAATGACTTGTCCTATATTGAGGAGCCAGTGGCAATATTAGACAGGTAGGTCTAAAAGCTTCGGTCAAACAATATAGCTTTAGTAAAGGTACAATGGCGGGGTCAGCCGGCCAAGGAGGCGACTTAGGAGACCGAACGGGATATGCGCAGCCGATACCCTCATCTTTTTTCTACTTCAGGTATGTTCTCTATGCTCGTTGAGAACGAACGTATGTCTAAGTGTAGGAGCATGCGACAACATGCGGGTTGTCTTTGGAATTTATGCCCATTTCCCCCATTCACTGCTTCCCCTAAGTTCATTTTTGCTATTTTGGTTTGCCGGGATTTTCGAAAATAGAATTCAGAGTGTTTTGGGCCACTTAGTCCATAAATGAGAGCTTAAGTGTTGAAAAATGGTCCGCAATCAGAACAGTGTTAAGACGACCTCGAAATTGAAATCTGATGGTTCTGTTAGATCCATTAGGTAATTTTGGGGTTGGGAGTGTGTCCGGAATGTATTTTGGAGGTCCGTAGCTCAAATTGACAAGAAATGCCGAAAGTTAGAATTTTAAAGTTTCCGGTCCGATAGTGAATTTTTTATCCAAGGCTTGGAATGGATTCTGGAAGATGCTATAGCACCGTCATCTCATTTGGTCGTGCATGCAAAATTTTAGGTTCATCAGACTTGTTTTGGTTAGGTTTTGAATCGAAAGCGAGTTTGGTTAAGTTTTAAGTTCAAACCATTGATATATTTGCGTTTCCGGCGTTGTTTTAGGGGGCTTAAGGATTGGTACAAGTTTTAATGATGTTATGGTATATGTCCCTAGGTTTGGTTGAGGTCCTGGGGGCCTCGGGTGTGTTTTGGATGCATAACGGAGCAATTTTGGAACTTTGAGTGTTGCAGAAATTCACTCAGCAGTTGCAGGCCTTTTTCCTTCTCTGTGATCGCATAGGTGCCCATGCGATCGCATAGTGCTTTTTGTGGGGGGGGGGGGGGGGGGCTTAATTCCTTCAATGCGATCGTTGAACTCTTCATGCAGTCGCATAGTTCTGTCTTCCCCTTCTTCGCGTTCGCACTCCTTTTCACGTGTTCACACATAGTAATCCGGGCTGGTGCCCTAGGACCTAATATTCTCTACGCGATCGCAGAGACCATGTTGCAATCGCATATTTCCATCTTTATCCATTCTCCGATCGCAGGACCTGCCCTGCGTTCGCATAGACCATTTTCCAGGCCTTCAATTTTTACTCTACGCGATTGCATCCCTTCTTATGCGATCGCACTGAAGAAAATGCCTGGGTAGTTATAAACTTTTCAAAAATGAGGGTTCTTCCATTTTTTATCAAACACAAGCTAGAGAGCTTGGTCTTGGGAAATATTTCGAGGGATTTTCAGAGGCAAACATTGGGTAATGATTCCTTACTCCTCTATGACTAAACCCAGTAATCTAATTATGATTTCAACCTTTAATTTCGGAATTTTGAATGAAAAATTGGGGTAAAGTTCTTAGACCTAAATTTGATGATTTGAAGTGGCATTTGACTTCAGATTTGGGAGATTTTTATATGGTTAGACTCGTGAGAATATGACGTTTCTGAAAATGTAAAAATTATTCGATTCCGAGACGTTTTCCTGAGGGGCGTTTTGGTCATTTCATCTATTTTCGCGCCTTAACTTTAATTTTGATAGTATAATTAGTTATTTGCAATGTTATTTACAATATTTAATTGGTTTGAATAGATTTGGGCCACTCGGAGTCGGATACTCGTGTCATGGGCATTGTTTCTTAGCAGTTTTGTACCGGTTCGAGGTAAGTGGCTTGTCTAACTTTGTGTGAGGGACCTCTCCTCTTTGGATATCTTTGTTGTTGTTTAAAATACATTGTGCGCGAGGTGACGGGCGCATACTTGTGCTATTTGTTTAAAATTTACCTTACTTGACTTATTTAGACTGTGTTCCTTCGTATATTTAACTGTCAAAAAATGCAACTTCACTTGTTTTAGCTTAGGAAAAGCATGTTAGTAATTTATTTGCTCTACTTGAATAAATTGCAATATCCGTCCTCTTCGTGAGCATTCTAGGCTCTAGATCTTTACATGTTGCTATACTTGGTTTCTTTCTCTTTAATATTGCATTGTTGTGATGTGGTTACGATTGGGACTACAGGTTCAATTCCCGGGAGATCCTCCTGTTATTGATATGATGGACTATGGGTTTAATTCCCGGGAGATCCTCTGTTATTTATATGATGGACTACGGGTTCAATTCTCGGGAGATCCTCTGTTATTGATGTGATGGACTACGGGTTTAATTCCTGGGAGGTCCTCTATTATTGATATGATGGGCTACGGGTTCAATTTCTGGTAGATCTTCTATTATTGATATGATGGACTACGGGTTCAATTCCCGGTAGATCCTGTGTTATTGATATGATGGACTAGGGGTTCGATTCTCAGGAGATCCTCTGATGTTGGCATGATGGACTGCGGGTTCGATTCCCGGAAGATCCTCAGATATTGGTAAGAATGGACTGCGGGTTC
Organism: Nicotiana benthamiana; assembly: GCA_034376525.1. NCBI lineage: Eukaryota > Viridiplantae > Streptophyta > Magnoliopsida > Solanales > Solanaceae > Nicotiana > Nicotiana benthamiana. Next base: position 91,487,642 of record CM067335.1, read on the forward strand.
AATTCCCTGAGCTCCACGTGGCATCCTGATTTTGAGTGATTGTTCTTGTATTCGTAGATTGTATTTGTAGCCTATTCCGTTCTATTTATTATCTTGCCAGATACTTGAGATTTACTGCATTCCTACTGTCATTTTATCTTATGTTTATTCTTATGTTCATCTCAGTAGGGCGTCGACCTTCCTCGTCATTGTTTTACCGAGGTTAGGCTTGGCACTTACTAAGTACCGCTGTGGTGTACTCATGCTACTCTTGTGCACACTTTTGTTGTGCAGATCCAAGTACTTCTGGTCGAGCGCGCTATCAGTGATTTTGGAGCTACACTTGAAGATTTGAGGTATGCATCTGCCGCTAGCGTAGCTGGGGAGAGTGCATCTAGTAAATTGTCGTAATTACTCGAAAGAGATTTACGGTAATAAGAGTGCCCATGATCGGTAGAGAATACGGAGGCAAAATTATAGAAGACATAGCGAGAAGGATTCCGACAATTAGGGAAATCACAACTCTAGACCTCCTTAATCTTGTCTCTAACTCTTAGTATCTTTAGTTGTTAATTTATTATTTTAATTTGTTAATTAATTAGTTAAACACAAAAATCTTAATATTTATAAGTTAGGAAATGTTTAAGCTTGTTTTCTTGGTGACAGTGAACAGCTGTAGCTAAGCCTTAGTTCTCTGTGGGGTTCAACTCCGGACTTATAAACCGGATTACATTTGGAATGACCGCATTGTCCTTTTATAAGGCATAGTTGGGCGTGATCAAATTTTGGCGTCGTTGCCGGGGAACTAACAGTGTAGCCATAGGTTTACATATTTCTAGGTTCAAGTTTGAACCTTTATTTTTATTTTTTGTATTTGATTTTTTTACTTGTTGATTATTAAGAATAAAAAAACAAAAAAAAACATAACATCATGGAATTATTAAAGTTTTGATGTTGGTAATTCTACTTTTAATCCTCCTTATGCATACTGTGATGAATATCACCCTTGGCAAAATTATCAAAATATTTCCGAGAGCGAATTTTGTGCACCAACTCAATCTTATATGTGGAATGTGTGATATGTGTGGTGGGCAAGATGGTCACTTTTATGGTTGTACTTATATTTCTTATCTTCCCCTACCCCTTATTATGATGATTCTACGTTGTCTTGTGAGGATAACAAGAACAAAGAACCTAGGGAAGCTGACCTAAAGAAGATCAAAGATATGTTAAGTGCATTATATAACAACAAAGTAAGATACAGCTGCAGATAGAAAGGCAAGATGAAACTATTCACAACTTAGAAGCTCAAGTGAGTCAGCTATTTGAAGCTTTTAATGCTCAATATATCAATATTATGTATAGTAGCCAGGAGCAGTTTGTAATAGAGAAGGAAATTGAGGTTTCAATGGAAGGGTCCAAAGTAGAAACCCAACACTCTAACCATCTAGAATTTAAGGATGTCGATGTTGAAGAATACTAGAGTCAACCAGGGATGTTGAAGATACAAATTTAGTTGACTTTAGTGTTTTGGGTGCTGAGGAGGTCGAAAATCTTTAAGTTCATATATTGGAGCGTTTTGGACCCCATTCCAAATACTTCTCTACATTATGTTTAGACGGTGAAATGGGAATGTATCTTTACGAGCATAAAAAGTAGTCTAAGGAAGAGGTAGATGAGCCTTATATTTTGAAATTCTCAAGGCCATCTAGGCAAGGTGACACACCTCGGTCGAGAGCCAAAAATTGCATAAGACTCCATCTAATATTTGGCTCGCAAGAATTTGTACCGCCCCAAGAGCATAATCATAAGCTTGAAGCAAAACTTGGGGTGCGATTCATAAGTTCAAAGTGGAGGCAGAAAGTGATTCAGGTCGTGCCGCAACGTTAAATCAAGCGCTTGTTGGGAGGCAACCCAACTTTATTGCTTTCTTTTATTTATTTTATTTTTTTAATTGTATTATTTTTGAAGTTTCAATTTTTTTATTTTCTAGAAGCATGGAAAGAAAATGTATTGGAAGGATGCAACGACAAACCAAATGGTTGGAACTAAGTGTGAGGTACCCACACAAAGGACCAAGCTTGGGAGAAGTCTAAGTACCCCATGAGCTCTTAATGTTTCGGCCTTTGGCCTACCAGGGAGTTTCTTTTACTCTCTTATTAGTATGGTGTGCATTGGGGACAATGCACAATTTTAAGTGTAGGGTGAGGAGAATGTCTGGGTGACTTTCTATGCGTGAGTTGTGTTAGTTTAATTGAATAATTTTTTTCAAAAAATAAAAAGATTGGACTTTTCCCATCGATGGATCTATTAGATAATTTTTTTGAGGGATTTAAGTCTAAAGAAAAGGTACAAAAATATTTTCTTTTGTTAGGTAGTGTAATAATTACTCCTTAGTTTTTCTTTAAACCAGGGTTCTTTTCCAAGGGTTTTATTTGAACCGTGTGTAGTTAGTTTTTATTGGAGTAGGAGCCATTGTGTTGTGCTTTGAAGTGAAGCAATATCTCTTTACTTTGTTATGCCTTGAGAATAGTGAGTACTTTGGTTGTGACGCTTAGGCTCAGTTTTTGAATCTTGTAGAAGTACCTTAAGTTGTATGATCTTAACTTTGCTTAACTGCTTTGACTAGAGTGTCTTGATGATCCAATCTTAAGTGAATCATGTGCCAAGTGTGTGTAAGAATTTGTTATATTCTGTGCATTGCATTTGATGCCTAGAACTTGCCCGTGTGTTTGCAAAGCGAAATGGTAGTTTTATTCAGTCTAGGAAGTGATATAGGCATTTCTTTGATGAGTCAGATATGTGTAATTTGCCCACCTAATTATTATGTATCGTAGTTAACCTCTTTGAGTCTGTTATCTTATTTCTTTGGCAACCATATTATAAGCCTTACCCATTTATTTGAATTAACCATCTATTTGAACCATTGTAACCTCTCATGAGCACTTGAATTATCTATGAACTTTGTAAAAGTTAAAGTGTGGGGTGGTTGGTTTGGCTGTTGAGTAGAACTAATTGAATAAGGAGAAAGGTGCACTGTTTTGTAAAAGGAAGAGCTACTTGAATTGAAAAAAATATAGTTGGATTGTTGTGAAAAAGAAAAAATTCATTAATAAGTGGTGGTTCTTGACGTAAGTGTACTTAAAGAAGAATGGGGTAATTTACATTTATGTGAAGGTGGAATTTTGGTTTGACATAAGTGTGGGGGTTTGAATGTTAAAGTATATGTATTAAAGTTCTTAGGGAGGTGTAGTCCCTCTTATATCTAAATGTATCCTACCTGTCCTGTTGCCCACATTAGAACCAAATAAAGTTCTAATTGATTCTAGATTGAATGAGTTCAACTAGTAGAGCAGTATACTATGGGCAAGCTTATGGTGCATCTTTTGTGGCATATGACTGTTATTTCTGAGAGTGAATAAATTCTTTCTATCTTGAGTTCCTAAGATTTCTTAAATTTTATTGTGTGGAACTGCTCTCTTTTGTTGTGTGAAGGCACTTGATTCATGAAGGAAAGGTAATGTTAGTAACCTCTATGTTAGAGTAATTAGGTAAGTTGTGAATAATGTGTGGTACTTGTGAGTCAAATCTTGAGGTGAAGATGTTACACTTTTGTGCTTAGTCTATTTTAAATACTCTTGGTGTGATTAGTTGGGAGAATTGTTTAAAAAGGCCGTGTCTATAAAAAAGTATAGTTTGATTGCTCGAGGACGATCAATGGTTTACATGTGAGGTGTTAATAGTAGGCTATAATTACGTATTTTAGTCGATTATTACACTCTAATTTACTGCACTTTAGTTGAGTTTGCGCTTTAATCGCTAGTGTTTTGCACTAATTATGTGTTTTATGCCTTGTAGGTGCATTTTCAAGCTATATAGATGTTATACAATAAATATAAGTGATTTGGAGCTTTGAAGTCTCAGTAAGAGCTCAAGGAATTAAGCCGGGATCGTGTTCGGGGGTCAAATTTGATAATTAGGTACAAACAAAGACTCAATGAGGCATATTACGTATTGTCTAGTAAAATACACATAAGTTTTTCGTCAGAATTCTATCTTGGCTCCACAATATATGGTTGGAAAGATAACTCAAAGGGACATAACTTCGTGTTTACATTTTTTTAAATTCCAAATAGAACAGGGTGAAACACTGTGGTTTCACTGCGACTGCGGCAAAACCGCGGTAGAAGATGGTCACGGACAACTGAAGAATCAGAGGACATGTTTGGCCGCGGTCCACCGCGACCACGGCAGGAAGCGGAAATTTCAGGACTTATGTGCAAAACATCGAATTTTAATCCCTAAACCCTATATTAAACCAAGGTAGTCGGCCAAGAAACAGGGAGGTCATATTTTTGACATAGATTTGACCTAAGGAGATAAGAGACACAATAGGAGCAAGGCTTGGGAATTCTTTTACAAGGTTTTTCTTTCCTCTTCCTGTTTTTCATTGTTGGTTATGACTTTTAGTATTGTAGTTTACATACTATTATGAATAGCTAATTTGTTATCTAGGGTTTTGATGGAACCTTTTGTAGGATAAATTCTTGTTATGTTTTTATATAATTGAGCCGTAGTATAATCTCTATTTGTTCAACTACGTTCTTGTTATAGTTAATTGAAGAGCTCTCAATTAGCTGTGACTATTTAGTATGTATAACCCGGGAGAGAGTGCATATTTAGGTAATTGTTGAACAACACCACTCCCAGAGTATATGAGGGATCAATAACTGAGGGTTTAAAGGCGGGATTAGGGATAACGAAGCCTTGGGTGCGATCTAAAGTGAGGTGTATTAAAAGCCATCTAGCATAGCTCGGGAGAGTGCGTCTAGTAAATTATTGTAATTACTCGAGAGAGATTTACGATAATAAGAGTGCTCATGATCGGTAGAGAAAACTTAGGCGAAATTATAGAAGACATAGAGGGAAGGATTTTGACAATTTGGGAAATCATAACTCTAGACCTTGTTAATTTTATCTCTAACTCTTAATATCTTTGGTTGTTAATTTATTATTTTAATTTATTAATTAATTAGTTAAACTTAAGAATCTTAATATCTATAAGTGAGGAACTGTTTAAGCTTGTCTTCTTGGTGATAGTGACTAGCTGTAGCTAAGCCTTAGTTCTCTGTGGGATTCGACTCCGGACTTGTAAACCAGATTTTATTTGCAACGGCCGCATTGTATTTTTATAAGGCATAGTTGAGCGTGATCAGAAAACTACAGCATGCTTGGTGAGTCACTATTAATAATTGACTTAGAAAGGTGAACGCCTTGGCTAGAAAAGCGTAATGAAAAAATATTTGGTGAACAACATATTCTTTTTGAAGGTAGAGGGACTTGAACCCTACAATTTGGAAAGTCGTGATTTCAGCTTCTTTACCTAGCTGATTGTATTTGTAATAGTCTTTTCTGTATCCTTCCTAATAAATTCATGGTTCTCAAAGAGACGTGTTTGTAATAGTCTTGACTAAAATCATAAATGATTCGCTGGAATGGATTATTCATATTTGCATTATATGTTGCAGTTTATTGTGGTGTTTTAAAAAAAATTATTTCTTATGCATTTCATGTGATTGAATAAATCTGCTGACACTTCCTCAATGTTGTTTGGTTGCTTTCTCTCTCAGAAAATTTTAATGTTTTATGTCACTGTCTTGCAAAAATTAAAATTATTTTGAGAACTCGAAGTATATTTCTTCTTTTTGCAATGAAGCACGCAAATTCTCCTCACCCGTCAAAGAGAAGGACTGCATAAAGGGATTATTTATAATCGTGGTCTTAACAAGGAGGAGGAGATATTTGAGCAAGAAGGTGGATATTTCAACAGACCTACTGATGAAGTGATCACAAGGAGAAGAATTGTTAAAGTTCATTGCCATCAAAAGGCATCAATTATAACCGCTCCTTCATGTAACATTTCTTACAGGGATCCACTCGGTTCCACCTACTGATACCATATCACTTTAAAAGCACAATAAAGATGAACAAGCTAAGACTTACCAATTATTTGTCACGACCCGGATTTTTCACCTTCGGGAGTCGTAATGGCGCTAACTGATAGAAGCTAGGCAAGCCAACTTAGTTACCCTTTTTCACAGTTCATAATAATAACATAAAACCTTGCATTTAAAATATTAAGCGGAAGACTTAACATTAAAGAAACTGAATAAACACTGTGGAAGTCAACACAATACGCTACCCCAAACTTGTGTCACATAGCTCATGAACTTCTAAGAGTTTACAAAATGCAATGTTTAGAAAGAAATGATAAGAGTTTGTCCCAAAATACAAGGGATAACAACCAAAAACAAGATAAGGGAGACACCGGGCCCGCGAACGCCTACAAGGCTACCTCGGTATCTCACTCTAGACTGAAGGATACTCCCAATCTACTGCTGCTGTTGCAGACAAAAACCTAGATCTATGCAAAAGAGCACATAAGTGTAGTATCAGCACAACCGACCCCATGTGCTGGTAAGTGCCTAGCCTAACCCTGGCGAAGTAGTGACGAGGCTAGACCAGACTACCAAGCAAACTTATGCAGTTCAATATATATGTATATATGCAACAGAAAGGAAAATACAGAAATTAACTAATCAAGGGGAGGGAAACAAGTTGTAGGGGCTGTAACAGTTAAGGTATAAAATCAATAAATAAAGAATGAAACTTTACAACTTCAATATCAATGAGAGTAGGAATTCAACAGTTGCACGACATCATCCTTCGTTCTTTTATCCTTGTTCTCACCAAAATAGTCATATAAAGTACATGTCATCACCCTTCGTGCTTTCCCTCACATAAACACTCATATCATGGCACGAAATGATCCTTCGTGCATTAGTAATCATATCGTGGAACGGAATGTTCCTTCGTGCATAAGTAATCATATCATGGCACAGAATGTTCTTTCATGAATTAACATATTCTCAATACAAATTGTGCACGGCATCAACCTTCGTGCTTCATCACTCTTCCTCACCCAGCAACAATCAAAACCATTAGGTCGAGGGGCTAGAAATATAATAATAGAAATCACAGCAAGGGAAAATAAAAGTAAACAGTTAAATCCCGGCAAGGGAACAACTACAATAACTTTGACATTCCGGCAAGGGAGATAATCACATTCTTTCTCATCTTTTCATTTCTTACTCTATAATTTACTTCATCATTCGAGCCAATGCTACAAAGAGTTTTCAATTCATAATTTCCTTCTCATATTCTTTCATTACATAGAAACCATTAATTAAGCATGGAAGAGTCATAACAAGATAGGAATAACACAATATAAGGACTCACGGACATGCTAGACACTAGTGTACAAATACTTGTCACCATGTCTATACATCGTACTCGACAATTAGCAATTAGCAGGAAAGCTTCTACTCATATTCCCTCAAGCCATAGTTAGACCAAACACTTACATCGATGCTTCAAACTCAATTCAAGCCTCAAGTAAAGCTTTACCCCTTGATTCCACCACAAAATTTCTCAAATCTATTCATAAATCACTTTATAACATTAATAAATAGAATTGAAATCAACCCCAAAGAATTAAAGTAAGTTTTACAAGGTTTTGTCCAAAAAGGTAAAAAATGCCCCCGGGCCCTGTCACAACTCCTTTTTACACACCTACCCTGAAGGATAATATATAAGGGAGTTTTTTCATTTTATGTGACATTATACGGATCAGGATTATTTATTTATTTAGAATCGCCACTTGGGAAAGGTTTAGCTTTTGGTGTCCCAAGTCACCAGTTTAGCTTGAATCCCAATCCGAGGAAGATTTCCGATTTCCAATTGGAAACCAGAAATTCTAAGTAAGGAATTCTGTTGACCTGAGGGAATGTGCTAGGCACCCCCGGATCCCGTGGTTCTAGCACGATCGCTTAAACTATTATAAATTGCTACATATCTGATTTTAAAAAACATATTGTAACTTATGTGATTTTTTAACTTTAAACCTCTTTTATTATTATTTTAAAGAGAATTACAACATCGTGAAAATACGTATCGAACCACGTCACATAAATGCAACCACAGTTTTTGACATATTTCTACTTTGTTGAGATTTGAATTTGGGCCACATAAATATGCACCCGTATTTAGGAAGGTAAAATTATTTAATGATGGCCCTAAAGCGACTAGCGTATTGTTAACTTTGTGGAAGGCCGTGAAACTCGCTAAATGGCATATCCCGAATTTAAGTATTTTAATATAGACATTTAAAGAGGGCCCCGTAATTTGTGCATTTTTTTGGTGGGGCGCACCTCATTTATACTTTAAAAGGCATCTTAAAGCAACTATGATTTTCTATTTAATTATCTCTAAAATAAAAAAGGTCCTAATTAATTAACAAGTAAACGTATCATTGCTAAGATATTCAAATAAGTACTGAATTTAACAAAGATAGCCTCATTGAGACTTTCAGTGTTTCGGGCCTTCAAATTTGGCCCTAAACAGATTTGGTCCTACTGGTGCACGAAACTTTGCCCAAATGTGGGCCTTGTGCAAATAAAAGTCCGGCCCAGACCCCCTAATCACAGGCCGTCCAGTTTAAACAGATAGTAGACTGAAATTGGTTAGGCTTAGTTATTATGGGTAAATGAATGATTCAAACAGGTTCAAATCAGTGCATGTTGGCCTTAAATCAGTTTTAAATACATATTCAAATCACGTGGAATTGGAGAATCTAACATCTTCTTTTGCCAATTTTACAGCCAATTGACTAATAAGTATTATAACACTTATTTGCAGACTAAACTTGGAAACGAATCAGCAGATATACACAACCTTAAGTGATTGTTAGCATACAATTTCCAAATTTATACAGGCCAGAACATTCAAATTAACTAACTTCCTATTCTAAATTTAATCTCCATGGTAACAAACTAAAAACTTGTGACAATTTGGCCGGTCATTTTAGGAATTTTTGCCCCGTTCCCCTATTAACTTCTTCTCCTAAGTTCATTTCTGCTATTTTGGTTTGCCGGGATGTTTGGTGTTAGGATTCGGAGTGTTTTGGGACACGTAGTCCCTAAATGAGAGCTTAGTATTAGAAAGTGATTCGTAATCGGAATAGTATGAAGACATCCTTGGGATGGAAATTATATTGTTTCATTAGCTCCGTTAGGTGATTTCGGGGCTGGGAGCGTGTTCGGAGAGTATTTTGGGAGCCCGTAGCTCATTTAGTCTTGAAATGCCGAAAGATAGAATTTTGAAGTTTCTGTTCCGATAGTGATATTTTGATTCGAGTCTCGGAACGGGATTCTGGAAGTTGTTATAGCACCATCATGTCATTTGGGATGTGCATGCAAAATCTAAGGTCAATCGGACGAGTGTTTGTTAGGTTTTTGATCGAAAGCGTATTTTGGATGAACTTGAAGTTCATAAGCTTGAATCTTTGATTTATTCGGGTTTCTAGTGTTGTATTAGATGTTTTAAGGATTGGTGCAGGTTTAAATAAGGTAGTAGGTGGTATTGGTTATTTTGGTTGAGGTCCCGGGGGCCTCGGGTGTGTTTTGGATGCTCAACGGGCAAGTTTTGGAGTTACAAAAAAAATTGCAGCAGGTCTTCTGGTATTTGCACTTCTGCGGCTTGGTAACCACATAAGCAGCTATGGCTCCACAGAAGTGATTTGGGGCAACCTTATATGGAACCACAGAAGCGGTAGATCTTCCGCAGAAAGGGATCCGCTCCTGCGAGATGGGAACTGTAGAAGCTGAAATTGGGGAGTTTAATGAAACCACAAAAGCGACCTTGTTTCTTCATAGGCGGGACCGGAGAAGTGGTTATCACTGTTCAGATATAGAAAAATCGAGGGTTAACTTTCAAAAGTTGGAAAATCAATTGAGAGCTCGGGAGAAGGCGATTTTGAGTGGGTTTTGAAGAGAAGATCATTCGTTAACGTTGCTTTGACCCTTTCTAGTTATCTTTCACCATTTTGAGTGGGCAATTAACCTCCGATTTGGGAGATTTTTATGTGGTTAAACTCATGAGAGTACGAGGGTTCTGAACATGTGAAAATTATTTGATTCCGAGTTGTTGCTCTAAGGGGTGTTTTGGTAATTTTACTAATTTTTGCTCCTTAGCTTTAATTTTAATAATTAAATCAGTTGCTTGCGATGTTATTTACGTTACGTAATTGGATTGAATAGATTTGGGCCATTTGGAGTCGGATACTCATGGCAAGGGAATTGTTTCGTAGTTGGTTTTGTACCGGTTCGAGGTAACTGGCTTGTCTAACTCTGTGTGGACGACATCTCCCGTTAGGATATATTACTTGTTATCTTAAATCCCTGGTACACGACATGACGAGCGTGTACTTTAGCTAATTGTTTAAAATACATTTTACTTAGAATATTTAACTGTGTTTTCTTGCGTATTTGCTTATTCAAAATGCAATTGAACCTGTGATTAGCTTAGGAAAAGCATGTTTAGCAGTCTTACTTGCTTATTTGCCTAAACTGTATTATTTTCCCTCTGTAAAGCATGCCAGACTAGAAATTCCATTAATTGTTCTTACTGAGCATAATACATTATTTGTATTGTTGTGGCGTTTACAATTTGGGACTACGGGACAGTATCTCGAAAACTCCCTCTGTGCGTGTTACGTTCTGAGATTGAGAGTGCAGGATACCAAGAGATCCCTGGCACAAATATGATTATAAAAATGGAGGATACCAGGAGATCCTCGGGATACTAAGAGATCGCTCGTGTATGAATGGAGGATACCAGAAGATCCTTGGGATACTAAGAGATCCCTCGTGTATATGATCAGGATACCAGGAGATCCTCGGGATACCAGGAGATCCCCGATCATAAATATCCGGTGGTGGTTTGTACTTCTAGTTATTTACTGTGTTGGTTCTCGGTTACTGTTTTATTTATTATCTTGCTAGGTTCTCACAGTAGCTTATATCCATGTTGTCTTTTCCTTATCTTTGATTATTATATTATACCCTAGTAGGGCCTCGACCTTCCTCGTCACTACCCGAACGAGGTTAGGCTTGGCACTTACTGACTACCACTGTGATATACTCACACCTCTTTTGCACAATTTTTTCATGTGCAGGCCCAGGTACTTCTTCCCAGGCGTATCATCCTCGTAGTGGATAGCATTAGTGGAGACTCGAGGTATATCTACTATGTGCGTAGGCCCGAAGTCTCTATTCCATTCCAACTGTAGTAGATAGCCCTTTCCCTTCTTTTTGTGTTGTTTAGATACTCTGGTGTAGAGCATACTATGTTACTCTATTAGCATGTGTTTTCCCGTGAGATTACGGGTTTTGGAATTATTTCAGAATTGTAGTGTTAAAGTGCATGTGACAGGCATCAACTTTATACATTTCTTATGATATTTCGCTTTAAGTTATTGTTCTTCGTAAAGGTTGTCTATTCCACAATGTGATAAGCTTACCTAGTCGTGAATACTAGGTGCCATCATGACATGTTCACAATTCCCAAGCCTTGTACTTATCTATGAGAGGCTATGTAACTGTTTAGGAAAAATCTTCACTTCATTGAATTCCTTGTCGTGCTATACTTTGACATAGCACACCTTGTGTGAGGATACGTGCTACCCAGGACTATCAAGCACCGTACCCCCTCCTGCAGCCGTTAGAGGCAGGGGCCGGGGCAGAGGTCGTGGACGCACGCCAGGTGCATACATAGCACCTCTGCGAGCTACCGCTAAGGTACCTCCAGCAGGTCCACTCGGGGCCCAAGCACCTGACACGCCCATAACCACTACTACTACAATTGTTCAGGAGGCATTGGCACAGTTTATGAGCATGTATACTACGCTGTCACAGGCAGGGTTGCTTCCCCTTCCTGCAGCCACATCCCAGGCTGGAGGAGGAGCCCTGACTCCCGCAGCCCTCACTCCTGAGCAGAGAGTGCATATGAAGCAGGTCCCGGATATTATCCATGTCCAGTCTGCAGTAGCGATTCAGCCCGAGGATGGGGCACCTGCTTCTGAGGATGAGCAACGAAGACTGGAGAGGTTCAAGAAGTATGACCCTCTGGTTTTCAGCGGATTAGCTACAGATGATGCCTTGGGATTTCTGGATGATTTTCACTGCATATTTCGTACACGGGTATTAAGGCCTCGAGCGGGCTTCTTTCGTAGCTTTCCATCTTCGGGGAGCCGCCTATAATTGGTGGTGCACCTTTGAGTTAGATAGTTTGGACAAGGATGCCTCTTTGACCTGGGCACGGTTTTTAGATATGTTTCAGAGGGAGTTTGTTCCCTAGAGCCTCAAGGACGCATGGTGCGCGGAGTTAGAGAATTTTCTCCATGGTGCTATGACAGTTTTAGAGTATGCCATCCATTATACTAGGTTGGCCAGACATGCACCGGCCTTGGTTGCTACTGTCCGCGAGAGGGTTCGCCGGTTTATTGAGGGTCTTATTCCATCCATCAGATCTAGCATGGCTCGAGAGTTGGAGGAGGATATACATTATCATCAGGTAGTGAACATAACTAAGAGGATCGAGGGTTTACACACCTCAGAGCGAGAGGAGAGAGAGAGGCCAAGAGGTCTCAAGAGTCGGGTCATTACTCTGGTACCCGTACCCCAACAGTAGGGCATCATGTAGGGGATATATAGGTCGCCTAGTTCATTTAGCTCTTCCTTCATCTAGCAGTACTCCAGGTCTTCCCAGATCTCTAGAGGCTTACTATGCGCCTCGGTTTCTAGCGCGCCTCCTGCACGGGATTCTTTCAGATGTCAGTCCACCAGGGGTGGGCCCAGTCAGTCACAACCACCGCGCCCTCCCAAAGACTGTTTTGAGTATGGGAACACGCGCCATGTAGTGAGGGATTACCGTAGGTTTGGGAGGAGTTCACCTTCACATCATTCTCAGTTGCACCGTGCCCAGCAGGATTCACAGGCTATTGTTCCAGCTCCAGCTGCCACCCCACCTGCCCAGCCAGCCAAGGGCGGAGACCGGGGAGATAGAGGTCCCTCTCGAGGAGGATATGGGCCAGATATTATGCTCTTCCTACTCGTGCCGAGGCTATTGCCTCCAATTCTATTATCACAGGAATTATATTGGTCTGTCACAGAAAGGTATCGGTTCTATTTAATCCAGGCTCTACCTGTTCATACGTGTCATCTTATTTTGCTCTGCATTTGGGTATAGCCCGAGAGTCATTGAGCTATCTTGTTCATGTTTCTACTCCGTGGGAGATTCTCTTATTGTGGACCGCATTTATCGGTCATGTTTGGTTAGTATTCGTGGTTTGGAAACCAGGGAAGATCTTTTATTACTCGATATGGTTGATTTCGATATTATCTTGGGCATGGACTAATTTTCGCCCCAGTATGCTATTCTTGATTTTCACACTAAGACCGTGACGCTGGCTATGCCAGGTATTCCGCGTATTGAGTGGAGTGGTACTTTTAATCACACTCCTAATAGAGTTATCTCTTTTCTTAAGGCTCAACATATGGTTGAGAAGGGGTGCGCCGCATATTTAGCTTATGTGCGAGATGTCAGTGTTGATACCCCTTCTATTGATTCTTTCCCAATGGTACGAGATTATCCTGATATGTTTCCAGCTGATCTTCCGAGCGTGCCGCCTGATCGGGACATTAATTTTGGTATTGATTTGTTGTTGGGCACTCAGCCCATATCCATTCCTCCTCACTGTATGGCTCCTCCAAGTTGAATGAGTTGAAGGATCAGTTGCAGGAATTTCTTGATAAGGGTTTTATTCGACCTAGTGTTTCACCGTAGGGTTCTTTTGTCTTGTTTGTGAAGAAAAAGGATGGTTCTATGCACATATGTATCGATTATCGTCATTTGAACAAGGTTATAGTGAAGAATAGATATCCTTTGCCTCGTATTGATGACCTATTTGACCAGCTTCAGGGCGCACATGTGTTTTCTAAGATTGATATATGCTCAGGTTATCACCGGTTGAAGATTCGAGAGCTGGATATCCCAAAGACTGCTTTCAGGACTCGGGATGGTCATTACGAGTTCCTTTTATGTCATTTGGGCTGACCAACTCCCCAGCACCTTTTATGCATTTGATGCACAATGTATTCAGGCCCTATCTCGACTCGTTCGTCATTATTTTCATAGATGATATTCTTGTATACTCCCATAGTCGGGAAGATCATGAGCAACACTTGAGGACAGTGTTTCAGAAACTAAGAGAGAAGAAATTATATGCAAAGTTCTCAAAATGTGAGTTTTGGTTGAGTTCTGTGGCATTCCTAGGCCACATAGTATAGAGTGAGGGCATTCGGGTGGATCCGAAAAAGGTGGAGGCCGTGCAGAGTTGGCCTAGGCCCTCCTCAGCTATACAAATCCACAGTTTCCTCGGACTGGCGGGTTATTACCGTTGTTTTGTTGAGGGGTTCTCCTTGATTGCAGCCCCTATGGCTAGATTAACCCAGAAGGGTGCTCCTTTTCAGTGGACAGACGAGTGTGAGGAGAGCTTTCAGAAGCTCAAGACCGCTTTGACATCAGCCCCTATTCTGATATTGCCTACTGGTTCGGGGTCCAAAACAGTTTATTGTGATGCCTCACGAGTCGTACTCGGAGCGGTGTTGGTGCAGGATGGTAGGGTGATTGCCTACGCATCCAAGAAGCTGAAAATACATGAGAAGAACTACTATGTCCATGACCTTGAGTTAGCTGCTATTGTTCATGCCTAGAAGATCTGGCTTCATTATTTGTAAGGCGTGCCCTGTGAGATTTACACAGATCATCGGAGTTTACATCACTTGTTCAAGCAGAAAGATCTGAACTTGCACCAGAGGAGATGGTTGGACCTACTAAAGAATTATGATATTAATATTCTCTATCACCCGAGTAAGGCCAATATGGTAGTCGATGCCTTGAGTCACCAGCCAGAGAGTTTGGGGAGTTTGGCATACTTACCAGCTTCAGTTAGACCCATGGTGATGGATGTTCAGGCCTTAGCCAGTCAGTTCTTGAGATTGGATCTTTTGGAGCCCAGCCGGGTTCTAGCCTTTATGGTTTCTCGGTATTCATTGCTCGATCGTATCAGGGAGCGGCAGTATGATGACCCTCATTTTCTTGTCCTCGGGGACACAGTTCAGCATGGCAATGTTAGGGATGTGACTATTGGAGATGATAGGGTGTCGAGGATGTAGGGTCGGATATGTGTACCCGATGTTGATGATATTCGGGAGTTGATATTGACAGAGGCTCAAAGTCGCGGTACTCCATCCATCCGGGTGCCACAAAGATGTATCAGGATTTGAGGCAACATTACTAGTGGAGGAGGATGAAGAAGGACATAGCGGAGTTTGTATCTAGATGCCTCAACTGTCAGCTGGTAAAGGCTGAGCTCCAGAGACTAGGAGGGTTACTTCAGCAGATAGAGATTCCGGAGTGGAAAATGGGAGAGGATCACTATGGATTTTGTAGTTGGTCTCCCTCTCACTGCGAAGAAATTTGATTCTATTTAGGTTGTTGTGGATCAGCTGACCAAGTCTGCTCATTTTATACTGGTGTGTACTACTTACTCGGCGGAGCAGTTAGCAGGGATTTACATCAAAGCAATTGTCCGATTCCACGATATTCCAGTTTTTATCATCTCGGATAGGGGTACTTAGTTTATATTACGGTTCTAGAGAGCCTTCCAGCCGGAGTTGGGTACCCAGGTGACTACAAGTACAACTTTTCACCTTAGACGGATGGGCAGTCCGATCGAACCATTCAGATCCTTGAGGATATGCTTTGTGCGTGTGCAATTAAGGTTAGAGGGTCTTGGGATCAGTTCTTGCCACTGGCCGAGTTTGCTTACAGCAACAGTTATCAGTCCAACATTCAGATGGCGCTGTATGAGGCCTTATATGGTAAGAGATACAGATCCCCGGTGGGTTGGTTTGAGCCGGGTTAGGCCAGGCTATTGGGCACTGATTTGGTCCAGGATGTGGTAGAGAAGGTTAAGATGATTCACGACATGCTCCAAACAGTCCAGTCCAGACAGAATAGTTACGCAGACCAGAAGGTTCGTGTTGTTTACTTTATGGTTGGTGAGCGGGTTCTGCTTGGGGTCTCGCCTATCAAAGGCATCATAAGGTTTGGGAAAAAAGGGAAATTGAATCCGAGGTTCATTGGCCTTTTTTAGATCTTGAAGCGAGTAGGGGGTTACTTATGAGCTTGCTTTACCTCCCAGTTTGGCCAGTGTTCATCGGGTATTTCATGTCTTGATGCTTCGGAGGTATCACGGGGATTTGTCTCATGTGTTGGAGTTCACTTCAGTCCAGTTGAACAAGGATTTGTCCTATGTTGAGGAGCAAGTGGCAATCTTGGACAGGAAGGTCCGAAAGCTTAGGTCAAAGGATATAGCTTCAGTAAAGGTTCAGTGGCGAGGTTAGCCGGCCAAGGAGGCAACTTGGGAGACTGAACGGGATATGCACAACCAATACCTTCATCTTTCACCACTTCAGGTATGTTATGTATGCTCGTTCGAGGATGAACGAATGTTTAAGTGGAGGAGGATGTGACAACCCGGCCAATCGTTTTTGGAATTTATGCCTCGTTTCCCCAGTAACTGCTTCCCCTAAGTTCATTTCTACTATTTTGGTTTGTTAGAACGTTCAGTGTTAGGATTCAGAGTGTTTTGGGATTCTTAGTCCCTAATTGAGAACTTAAGTGTTGGAAAGTGATCCGTAATTGAAATAGTGTGAAGACTGCCTCATGATGAAAGTTAGTTAGTTATGTTAGCTCCGTTAAGTGATTTTGGGGTTGGAAGCGTATTCGGAGAGTATTTTGGGAGCCCGTAGCTCATTTAGGCTTGAAATGCTAAAAGTTAGAATTTTGAAGTTTCAGGTCCGATAGTGAATTTTTGATTTAAGGGTCGGAACGGGATTCCGGAAGTTTTTGTAGCACCGTTATGTCATTTGGGATGTGCGCGCAAAATTTCAGGTCAATCGGACGAGTGTAGGTTAGGTTTTTGATTGAAAGCGTATTTTGGATGAACTTGAAGTTCTTAGGCTTGAATCTTTAATTTAATCAGGTTTTCGGTGTTGTTTTTGATGTTTTAAGGATTGATGCAGGTTCGAATAAGGTAGTAGGTGGTATTGGTGCTTTTTGTTGAGGTCCCGGGGGTCTCGGTTGTGCTTCGGATGCTCAATGGGCAAATTTTGGATTTAGAAGAAAAATTACAGCAGGTCTTCTGGTTTTTCCGCTTCTGCGACTTGGGAACTGTAGAAGCGGCTATGGGTCTGCAGAAGCAATTTGGGGCAACCTCAGATGGAACCGCAAAAGCGGCTCCGCTCAAGTGAGATGGGAAACACAGAAGCAAAAATTGGGGAGTTTAATGAAACCGCAGAAGCGGCCTTGTTTTCACATAGGCGGGACCGCAGAAGAGGTCCCTGGACCGCAAAAGCAGTTATCACTGTTCAGATATAGAAAAATCGAGGGCTAAGTTTTAAAATTTTGAAAACCAATTGATAGCTTGGAAGAAGGCGATTTTGACTGGGTTCTAAAGAGAATATCATTAGACAACATTGCTTTGACCCTTTCTAGTTATATTTCACGATTATCTAGTTAAATACACCATTAGACTTCGAATTCATGGTCTAAAATTGGGAAAAATAGGTGAAACTTCTTAGACTTAATTGTTTGATTTTGAGTGGGCATTTGACCTCCAATTTGGGAGATTTTTGTATGGTTAGACTCGTGACAGTACGAGGGTTCTGAACATATGAAAATTATTTGATTCCGAGCCATTGGCCTGAGGGGCATTTTGGTTATTTTACCTATTTTCGCGCCTTAGCTTTAATTTTCATAATGCAATCAGTTGCTTGCAATGTTATTTACATTATGTAATTGGATTGAATATATTTGAGCCATTCGGAGTCGGATACTCGTGGCAAGGGCATTGTCTCATAGTTGGTTTTGCACCGGTTGGAGGTAAGTGGCTTGTCTAACTTTGTGTGGGGGACCTTTCCCCTTATGATATATTACTTGTTATTTTAATTGCCTGGTACACGAGGTGACGAGCGTGTACTTAAGCTAAATTCATTTTACTTAGAATATTTAACTGTGTTTTCTTGCGTATTTGCCTATTCTAAATGCAATTTAACCTATGTTTAGCTTAGGAAAGCATGTTTAGCTGTCTACTTACTTATTTGCCTAAATTGTATTATCCGTCCTCCGTGAAGTATGCTAAACTAGAAATTCCATTAATTGTTCTTACTGAGCGTTATACATTATTTGAATTGTTGCGGTGATTACAATTTGGAACTATGGGACGTATCCCGTAAACTCCTTGTGTGCGTGTTACGTTATGAGATTTGGAGTACGGGATACCAAGAGATCCCTGACACAGTTGTGATAATAAAAAATGGAGGATACCAGGAGATCATCGGGATACTAAGATCCCTTGTGTATGAATGAAAGATACCTGGAGATCCTCGGGATACTAAGAGATCCCTCGTGTATATGATGAGAATACCAGGAGATCCTCGGGATACCAGAAGATCCCCGATGATAAATGTCCGATGTTGGTTTGTACTTCTAGTTACTTACTACGTTGGTTCTCGGTTACTGTTTTATTTATTTTCTTGCTAGGTTCTCATAGTAGCTTATATCCATGTTTTCTTTTCCTTATAATATTGATTATTGTGTTTTACCTCAGTAGGGCCTCGACCTTCCTCGTCACTACCTGACCGAGGTTAGGCTTGGCACTTACTGAGTACCACTGTGGTGTACTCACGCCTCTTTTTTGCATGTTTTTCATGTCCAGACCTAGGTACTTCTTCCCAAGATTATCATCCTCGAAGTGGAGAGCACTAGTGGAAACTCGAGGTATATCTGCTACATTTGCAGTCCCGAAGTCTCTATTTCATTCCTGCTGTAGTAGATATCCTTTTCCCCTTCTTTTCATGTTGTTTAGATACTCTAGTGTAGAGCATACTATGTTACTCTTTTAGCATGTGTTTTCCCGTGAGATTCCGGGTTTTGGGATTGTTTCAGAATTGTAGTTAGGGGTGTGCATTCGATTTATCGATCGATTTTGACCCTTATGGATTATTACTTATAGATTATCTATTTGTACATATGCTTATCGTTATCGTTTCAATAAGGTTTCGATTTTTTTGGATTTCGATTTATCGATTTTGGTGGCTTATAGATTTGATTATCAATTACACCCAAAAAAAAATTACGGGATTCCACAGAAAGTATATCACTATAAATGCGCCTAACTTATATGGACAAAAAGAAGCAAAAATAAGACGAACACCATTTATAACATAAAAATTGTATCAACAAGCACATGCAACAAAACAAAAGTTCCACCAACACTCCAACGGTATAAACATTGTCACAACTAATTTTGTTTTCCATTAATTTTAACTTCATTCTGTTGATCTTTAAATATAATCATTCCTCAAATGTGGTAGAGGAAATAATAGGGTAAGAGACTTAGGGTAAAGGAAAGGGTATAGATTAGGGAAAAAGATATTGTATAGCCGCTTTCAAAATAGTAGCGAAATATATATACATTATGTATGTTATATTAATCAACACAAATAGGTAATTACTCATTTTACAAGTGTCTACAGTCTAGCGGTGTGCATTCGATTTATCGATACGATTTTAACCCTTATCGATAATTACTTATCGATTATCGATTTGTACATATGCTTATCGTTATCATTTAAATAAGGTTTTAATTTTTTTATTTTAATTTTTTCGATTTCGATAACAAATAATCGATTCAATTTATCGATAAACCGATTCGAATGCACACCCCTAATTGTAGTGTATGTGCCAGGAGGCAACTTTATACAATTCTTATGATATTTCGCTTTAAGTTATTGTTCTTGGTAAAGGATGTAAATTCCGCAATGTGATAGGCTTACCTAGTCATGAAGACTAGGTACCGTCATGGCATGTTCACAATTGGTGAACTAGGGTCGTGACAAAACTAAACAACTCTAAACTAGTAATAATTGCTACGGTGAAACAGACCCAAAAACTAAAAAAAATCCGGCAGTCCTTAATAACAGTCCCAAACAGTCCTGACTTTATGAATACTCCTAATCAACTTCAGTATAACAACTACAAACTAATATCAATATACAATCGCACATCTCGGTTTTAAAATGAAACTTGATCGTTTTACATGAAGATGCAATAAAATTCTGAACCAGCTAAAAATGCAAAGAAGCATACGGGCAGCATTTTATTTCAATCCAAATTTCGAGATCTACAGTAGTGTACCTGGAGTTAAGTCACAAGGAGAAGAAAAATAGGAATTAGCAGCAGCAAGTGACAAAAGAACAGCTCAAATCTAAGCTCACAACCAAGCAACCAACATTAGAATCAGTCCAGAATCGAAACGTGAAAACACATCACAAATGTTCAACCAAATAGACTCGGATAAATCCAAATTGATAAAAATTAAACCCAAGAAGAACTTCTTAAACTTCCAGCAACTAGAAAAACCAAAATAGCTTGAAGAAAACTCAAAAATGACTTGAAACTTGAATCTTGAACTCTAGGAATTCTAATTCTCAATGGAACAATACATATTTTGAAGTTTTCTGTTGTTTCTATTTTTTTTTTTTGGTTTGGAATTTGAAATTCAAAAAATTAGACTTGAATCTTGTTGAGCAATTTTTGAGGGAAATTTTCATATGTTGAAACTTGTAAATGAAGGCATTAGGCCTGCTTTTTATAGGCAAGGAAGGGGCGGGAATGTTCTACAGGTTTTCACTCATTTTTTCCCTTTTTATTTTCACAAATTACTTACTAATCCTAAAGTTTTAACTTGTTTATCAAGAAACTGCTTTCAAAATGGTGAAGCTTACATTAAGACCCCTTCTAGAAGGATCTAGAGTGTTCTAACTTTGTTTTCTACCTATGTTATACCTATACTACCCCTACTTTTATTCTGAAATTACTGAGCCTTAACAAACTAACCTATTTTAGGTGTCCAAACACCCCTGACTACCTCTGAAATTATCAACCAACCCCAAACCCTTTTTATCCTTGGTCAAATAACTGTGGTTAAACCCAGTAAGTCTAAATAAACTATATCCAAACCCTAAGCCTAATTAACTTGAAAATGAACATTGGATTAAAGAACAATTATCAATCAAAAGAGCTTAACTCAAATAACTTTGAACAATTACTGCATAAGCTAATCATTGACTTGAAACATAAAATTAAACTAATAGAGACCTTAAAAACAAATAAAAGCTAACAGAAAATCCATAATGCTTAAACTAATCAAAGTTAAACTAGCCTCTAAACATTTAAACTAACAGGATCAAGCCAAGTTCAAATCAGAAAATTTCAAAGAGTTTATTGATGAAAAACAACAATTACCTAAAAGAAAAAATGAAAAATAGACAAACAAAAGTAAAATTCGAAGCCTTACTGAACATTTATTAGCAATCAGACACTACACTTAACTAAAATAAAATCAACACATCAACATTGATGCTAGTGAAGTAGATTAATCAACTCAATTAATCAAGAAGCCAAACAGTTATGCAAAAATAAAAATAAAAATAATATCAGAAAAAGGAAAAAGAGAAGAAAAATCGAAGAACTCACTGATTGTTGACGTTGATGCACTAACTTGAAATTGACCCCAAAATTAATATTATACGTTTATTCCATGTCAAATAAACACATAATATCACTTTCAGGGTCATTAGACACTGGTAATCATAAGTCGCAATTTCAACCTTGCTTAGAACCCTAGATGTGAAGTTGGGGCCATCCGATTAGAGTTTTCTATGAAATAACCAAGAGTATGGGTTTGTGGTGACCTGGGGGTTATGGGGTGTGAGTTTGGTTGAGTTTGGACGGCGGCGCCGCCGTGCACGGTGGTGGGGGTGCTAAGGTTTTGGTTATTCGGAGATTTGGGGTGGTATTTGAAGGAAACTAAACCCGGATATGGAAAGAGGAGATGGAGGAGTATCTATAGTGTAATTGTGGGGTCAATCAGTGCATCGCCGCCGCCGGCGGACGGCGGAGGAGCGGTGGTGATATGCTGGCGTTACAGGGGGTACGAGGAAGGTGAGAAATGGTTTTTAGGGTTTGGAAGTTATTTGGACTATTTTATGTTAATCCAACACAATCGTGGGCCACTGCATGAGAGTAAACGGATGGCCTAGATTAATTGGTGCCAAAATAGCGTTGTTTTGTTACAAAGGGGCTAGACAGGATAAAGGGAATGGGTTTGGGTCATTCAGGGTCAAGATTTGGACTGGATTTGCGGGCTTGTTTGGGCTAGAATTGAATTTGGCCCAAAATTTTGGCATTTTACTAAGACCATGCTTTCGTTTAAATATTTTATTTGTTTTCTTTTCCTTTATTTCCCCTTATTTATTTAATTTATTTCCTTGCAAAATTAAGATTAACAAAACCTAATTTAACTCCCAAACTTAGACTAATTATTTTTTTAAAAATAAACTAAATCCTAATTTAAAAGGGAACTAAACCAAAAATATAAAATATAAAATATAAAATTTAAAATTGTGAAAGGACTATTTTTGTCATTTTTCTCTTATTTTAGTAATATTAATTAAATAGTAAAACTAAAAATATAAAATCGAATTCTAAATGCAAATGCACTACTTTTGTACCCCTTTTATGAAGTATGGCAACTAAAATGCACACAAAAATATAAACAAGACACAAAATCATGCAATTAATTCCTAAAAATTCAAATAACAAAGAAAAATCCTAATCCTAAGGAATTTTGTAGGATTAATTTAAACGTGGCAAAAATCACGTGTTCACAGCTACCCCTCTTTGCTCGAAGACACGAAGGATTTTCGGGCAAAGATAAATGAGGATCATGAAGGATTTTTGCCTGCTCGGCACTCTATGAGAAGCATTTGAAAACGGAAAAGGGCCAAATTATACCCCTACTATTGAAAATTAGTCACGTTTATACCCTTTTCTACTTTCGATCTAAAATTGTCCCTACAGTTAACAAAGTATGCAATATTGTCCCTGACGTTAACAAAGTATGCAAAATCGTCCCTAACTCTAACATATTTCCTACGTGGCAGTAGGTCCCCTCATTTAATCTGTCAACTAAGCAAATACCAACCCGAATTGTAGAGACCCATGCTAATTTTTTTGACCCATGCCTATTTTTTAACCCATGCCCATTTCTTGGACACTTCCCTTCCTGTATACCCTCTTCTTGTGAAGAGTTGAAGATCAGAATATGAATAAACAACCACCGTTTCACTAGTCCACCATCTTCTTTCACCAATTTATGACTTAAAATAGATTATATAGAATCATATATGGGAAAGTTCACTTGTTGAAGAGTAAATATAACTTGTTTTATTAGTGTAGTTTTTTTGAAAATTAATCAGATGACTGTAATTTTTAGGTGATTCCCTTTGATTTTAAATAGAAGAATATTATGCTTCTCAATCACACATGGAGATACAGTTGTCGGCGGCTTCTGCCATGACAACCACAACACTGCTCCACTACTCTCTTCTTCCCGCCGTGAAGTTTCTGATGAGAAAACCGACCGCCAGAGATTTTGAATAACAAAATTATCTGGAATTATCTGGCACGAGAAATAAATAGAAACAATACGTATATATGGGAAATTGAAAAATGAAAAAATGGGGAGAAGCTTATTTACAGAGAAAGGATGAGGATGATGATTTTTTAGGGCGGGTTATTGTAAAGTGGGGCGGGTTATTAAAAGGGTGGGTGAGTAAAAAAGGCTAATTGGCACATTATTTTGGGGGTCCCGGTTGCCACATAGGAAATCCATTAGATTTAGGTACAAATTTATCTACTTTAGTAACGGCACGGACAATATTGCATACTTTATTAAAGCTAGGGATAATTTTAGCCGTAAAGTAGACCGGGGTATTAACGTGGCTAATTTCAATAGTAGGGGTATAATTTTGGCCCTTTTCCCTTTTGAATAACCATATGACCAAACCCTGCTTCAAAGGCTTCTTACATAGTTCTGGAAGGTTTGGTAGCCGGGACTACCAGGAGCTGTGAATTTCACTGTTGTTGTTGCTGCTACAGCTTTTGACCTCCTTATTACACCAAAAGGAAAATCAAAGCTAAGCTAGCTATACCTATCAACTATGAGTTACAAGATTCCTATCTATAATTCTCTTGAAACTTGATCTTGAGTCTTAGCTAATTTTGTTGTGGACTTTGATCTGAATCTTTATGTGTTGTAGGTGTTTGTTTCTTTCTCCGGAACTGAGTCAAAACAAAATTGGCGGAACTTGTGACTTCGATCAGATTTTGAGCAATCTGCACTTTTGTTTGCTTCAACATTTGAGTTCATTTCTTTTTGTTCTTTTATTCTTTTCTTTATTTTGGGTTGAGACTCATACCACGGGTCATATCAAATCCAGTACCTTGGGGTCAAACCTGCTCATACACCAAAACAAACAAACAAACGAAATTATCTACCCCAAATTTCACTAGGAAAATTTCCTGAGTTATTTTCAATAAAAATCTGAACTCGTTATTTTCTTTTTATTTTTTATTTTATTTTTCAAGAATTGTACTTATCTATGATGGAACAAATGAGAGAATTGGAGGCCCTATGTATAAAAGGTGCAACTCAATGATTGGAACCCTAATGTTGGTTGAAAGGAAAAACTCTCAACTCAAGGATTGGAGCCCTAATGTCGGCTAAAGATAAAATGCTCAACTCGGGGATTGGAGCCCTAATGTTGGCTAAAGAAAAAATGCTCAACTCAGGGATTGGAGCCCTAATGCTGGCTAAAGGGAAAAATACTCAACTCAGGGATTGGCACCATAATGTTGGCTAAGGGGAAAAACGCTCAACTCAGGGATTTGAGCCCTAATGTTGGATAAAGGGAAAAATGCTCAACTCAGGGATTTGAGCCTAATGTTGGCTAAAGGAGAAAGGCTAAACTCATGGATTGGAGCCCTAATGTTGGCTAAAGGAAAAAATGCTCTACTCATGGATTGGAGCCCTAATGTTGGCTAAAGAAAAAACGCTCAACTCAGGGATTGGAGCCCTAATGTTGGCTAAAGGAAAAAAAATGCTCAACTCAGGTATTGGAGCCCTAATATTGGCTAAGGGTAAAAAGTCCAACTCATAGAGTGGAGCCCTAATGTTGGCTAAAGGGAAAAACGCTCAACTCAGGGATTGGAGCCCTAATGTTGGCTAAGGTAAAACGCAAGTCAGGGATTGGAGCCTTAATGTTGGCTAAAGGGAAAATATTGGTTAAGGGAAAAACGCTCAACTCAGGGATTGGAGCCCTAATGTTGGCTAAGGGTAAAATGCCCAACTTAGGGATTGGATCCCTAATGTTGGATAAGGGTAAACACTCAACTCAGGGATTGGAGCCCTAATGTTGGCTAAGGATAAAACGCTCAACTCAGGGATTCGATCCCTAATGTTGGCTAACAAAGTACCAGGTTGATATTGGAAATTATAAACTATCCTCTTTTTGTATTTTCTTCTTTTGTTATCTCTTTTCTTTATTTTGATAAAAAGCAGGAATGAACTTGGAGAAAACTTCCCTTTTGCATTTAATATTTGCTGGAAAGCTATTTCAGCACCTGCGCGTTTTCTTTCTGTTGGTTGCTTTGGATTGTACCTGTTTCAATTTAGAACAATTGTTACTTTAAAACGGTGGTTGGTTTTGTGGCCTTGACCATCTCAATTGTTTGATCCCTGCCTCATTTCCGTTGGGAACTTTATTGTTTAATTTCTTTGAGGGTGAACCCCTTTCCAACTAACAAAACTCAACTTTTAAGATTTCATGATGGTCTGCCAACATAGGGCTCCGTCTTTTTAGTTTATTTTGCTGCTCAGACCTTTATCTTTGACTTTCTTTCTTTTCCAATATTTTTTACCAGCCAGAATTGGCTTGACACATCCGAAGAGGCTGGGTCCTTTTTATCTTTGGCGAAGAAGAGCCCTATAACAACTAGTCCTGCCACCTTTTCTTTGTAATAGTTTCGAAATCAGAGTTAAGCCGAAAAGGATTCATGGAAAGGTAAACAGAGAGAAGGAGAATGAATTCAAATAGAAGCGTCCCTTTCGGGGGAGAAAAGGGACTTATCTGGGGTGCATGCTGGCTTCAAAGTGACATGACATGCTTCTTGGAATGGATGCCCGACCCGTACCAACTTTCCAGCTTCACGTGATCCCATGGATCTGCGTTTCTAAACCAAGAAACCTTGCCACTACTTTTAGTGATGAGATATCCTCTTTTCGTTAGACAACGCCCTTTGCAGGTTTTCGCTAATCTACCTCTCTCATTTCTCTTCTCACCGTTGCCTGATAGTGCTCTTTGCGAATTTTCACTAAGCAGACTCTCTCATTTTTGATTTCTCTACTCCCATCGTCTTATGGTGCTCGAAGGTTTTCACCGATAAGACTCTCTTATTTTATTTCTCTCAATTTAGAATGCATCGGATTTCAACAATGATATTTTGAGTTTTCCCGCCTTTGAAATTGATCAAAAGGACTTGTACTCGGGTTTGGGTAAAAAGAATTGTGGACAAGATTACAACATTGGAACTATTTGGTGGGCTCATGGCCGAACCATCATAACATCTGCCACAGTTTCACTTTCAAGAGAAATTTGGATTTGATTTTGGCGTGACTCAACCCCAGCGAGAGGCTGCCTACCTATCCTTTCGGAATTAAGTTAGACGTAGTTCAAGAAAACATTTGTTTTGTTATTTTTGGTTTTTCACTCTCTTTTTTTCTTCTTCTTCTTCTTTTTTTTTCTTTTCTTTTTTGTTTTCCCTTTCCCCCTTTTCTTCAACAATACTTCCGGATTCCAAAGAAGGTACCAAGGAAAGGTAACCAGCTCAAAGGTTTTGCAAAGGGTTGATAGTGTTTGGGTAGCGGGATTGAAAGCCTTCGTCATCTCAACCGTGCAAAGACATTATCGGAGAAAGTTTAGACATAGTAAATTTTTATTGCATCCGCATTCACTGCTGCTTCGGGATCATTTCCTTCAATAACACCCAAGTATAATGCTTCTCTTGGCAGTATTTTTCTAATGATATATGGACCCTTCCAGTTAGGAGCAAACTTTCCTTTTGCTTCCTGATGATGAGGAAGAATATGCCATAATGCCAATTGACCAACCTCAAATTTCCTGGGCCGTACTTTCCTTTTCTAGGCACGGGCTATTCTTTGTTGGTACAACTGCTCGTGACAAACTGCGGCCATTCGCTTTTCATCAATCAAAGTCAATGGTTCGGAACGAGTTTTGACCAAGTTCACTATCTCCAATCTCTGCTTCTACAATCATCTGGAGCGAAGGAATTTCGACCTCTGCCGATTCTCAGTTCCATAAACCAACAAGTATAGGGTTTCTCCTACTGATGTGCGCACTGTGGTCTGATATCCCAGTAAGGAAAAAGGTAATTGTTCATGCCATTGCCTAGAATTCTAAATCGTGTTTCTCAAAATCTTTTTGATCTTCTTATTTGCCACGTCAACATCGTTGTGGGCTTTGGGACGATAAGAGTGGAGTTTCTATGCGTTATTTGAATTGTTCTCATACTTCCTCCATCAAATGAATGTTCAGGTTCGTAGCATTATCTGTGATGATGGTTGCGAGAATGCCAAAATGATAGATAAGGTTCGAGTGTAAAAAAATCCACTATAGCTTTCTAAGTGACTGTTTTGAGAGTGATAGCCTCGACCCACTTCGTGAAGTAATCAATAGAAACCAATATGAACCTATGCCCATTTGAAGCTTTTGACTCAATTAGACCAATAACGTCCATGCCCATGCGACAAAAGGCCAAGGTACTGACATGGGATGTAATTCTGTTGGAGTTGCATGAATCAGATCACCATGCACTTGACACTAATGACATTTACGGACAAAGATGAAGTAGTCTTTCTCCATAGTTATCCAATCATATCCGGCTCGAAGGATTTTCTTTGCCAGAACATACCCGTTCATATGAGGTCCACACACTCTTGCATGCATTTCACGCATGATTCTTCCAGCTTCCTCGGCATCAACACGTCTTAGCAATTTGAGATCCGGGGTTCTTTTATACAAGACTTCACCACTCAAAAAGAATCCACTCACATGCTGCCTAATGGTTCTCATTTGATCTCCAGTAGCATGTTCGGGGTATTCTTGTGTTTTCAAAAACCTCTTAATGTCATGGTACCATGGCTGGATATTGGGTCTTTCTTAGACTACAATACAATAACCATGTCTTTCCCTGATTTGGATTTCCAATGGATCAATGTGGGCATTGCCTGGGTAAGGCAACATCGAGGCTAGAGTAGCAAGTGCATCAGCTAGTTCATCGTGACACCTAGGGATGTACTTGAACTCTATCGATTTGAAATGCTTGCCGAGATCTTCCATATGCTGCCGATAAGGAATAAGCTTGAATCTCGGGTTTCCCACCCTCCACGGGCTTTCTGGATAATCAGATCAAAATCCCCCATGATCAATAAATCTTCAACATCTTGATCGATCTCCATATTCAAGCCCATGATGCAGGCTTCATATTCAGCAGTATTTTTGTCTAGAAAAATCGAACCCTAGCTATAGCCGGATAGTGCTGACCGGTGGGTGAGATGAATATTACCCAAATTCCTACACCTTTGGCGTTTACTGCCCCATCGAAGAACATTTTCCAAGCATGAGTGTCCTCAGGGACTACTACTATTGTGTTTACCTCTTCATACGGAAAGTGTGCTCAACGGTTGGTATTCTTAGACAACCGGGTTCTCATACAAATGATCTACCAATGCCTGGGCTTTCATTGTCGTGCGAGTGACATAAACTATGTCGAATTCAGTAAGCAAGATTTGCCATTTTGCTAGTCTCCCAGTGGGAATTGGTTTCTGGAATATGTACTTCAAAAGATCCAACCTAGTTATGAGGTAGGTAGTGTGAGCTTGAAGATAATGTCTCAAATTTTGAGCGACCCACATCAAAGCACGGCATGTCCTTACCAACAAAGTGTATTTAGCTTCATAACTGGTGAACTTCTTGCTGAAGTAATAGATCACCCGCTCTTTCTTTCCAATTACATCATGCTACACGAGGACACAACTAAAAGAGTTTTCTAAGACCGTCAGATACAAGAAAAGAGGTCTCTCTGGCTCTGGTGGGACCCAAAACTGGAGGATTTGACATATATTCCTTGATCTTGTCTAAAGCCTCTTGACACTCAGATGTCAATTTGATAGCTGTATCTTTCTTCAATAGCTTGAATATGGGCTCACATGTGGTAGTTAGTTGAGCAATGAACCGACTGATATATTTTATCCTGCCCAATAAACTCATCACGTCCTTATTAGTTCTCGGAGGAATCAAATCTTGAATGGCCTTTATCTTTGTTGGATCTAACTCGACACCTCTTCTACTGACTATGAAGCCTAGAAGTTTTCTTGATGGGACTCCGAAGGCACATTTAGTCGGATTCAGCTTCAAATCATACTTGCTTAACCTCTCGAAAAATTTCCTCAAGTCTCGAACATGATCATCCGGGGTTCTGGACTTGATGATCACGTCTTCCACATACACCTCTATCTCTTGATGCATCATATCATGAAAAATAGCAGTCATCGCTCTCATATAGGTTGCTCCGGCATTCTTCAAACCAAACGGCATAACCTGGTAACAATAAGTGGCCCAGGGTATAGTGAAGGCTATTGTCTTGTCATCTTCTTCATCCATCAACACCTGGTGATATCCGACGTAACAATATACAAAGGACTGTATCTCATGTTTTGTGCAGTTATCAACAATGATGTGGATGTTGGGTAAAGCTAAATTGTCTTTGGGATTTTCCCTATTCAAATCTCGGTAATCCACAAACACCCGGGTTTTCCCATCTTTCTTTGGCACGGGAACTACGTTGGCCAGCCACGTAGTATATTGGACTACTTGGATTACCCCCGCTTTCAGCTGTTCTGTGATGTCTTCTTTGATCTTATCACTGCTAGCAGTCTTAAACTTTCTCTGCTTATGCTGTACCGGAGGACAATCGGGGTAGATTGGCAATTTGTGCACCACTAGATCAACACTCAGTCCTGGCATGTCATCATACGACCAAGCAAACACATCTTTAAACTCAAATAGGAGTTGAATTAATGCATCCTGGGTTTCTCATCCGTGTGAATGCTTATTTTTATTTCCCGGATTTCTTCAGAAGTTCCCAAGTTAATCGGTTCAGTATCATTCAAATTTGGCTTAGGTTTATTATCAAATTGTTCCAGTTCTCGATTTATTTCCCTAAGAGCCTCTTCTTCATCGTATTCCGATTTTTGGTTCAACGTTTCACAATTAGACAGTTTGTTTGGATCTGGGCGTGAAGTCTGCAAGCATGTCATATTATTTAAAGCCACATTATTATAATTGAAAAGAAAAAATAAAAGAGAAAATAGCAAAAATCAGAAAAGAATAAATAAAATAAATGATGAAATATTGATTTCATTTCTTGGAATTGGGAAGACAACAAGGTTTACATTCAGGAATTTAAAGACAGGAAACTAAAGAAAGCATCCGAGCTACACCTTGGGATAACTCGTGATGTAGAAAGGGTGGCAGGACAAGTCTACCCGGAATCCCACCTGATTGGGAACGTCATAGCTTTCCAGTTTTGAAGTTTAGCATCTAGCCCCATGTACAGCACCTCAACGGTGCTTGTGCCTTCTCCCAGCTGGACCATGTGGGTTTTATAAAGTATTTTTCTCATTGCCCCACATATTTCTTCGATTTCTTCGACTGTGAAGGCCTCATCATCTTCTTTCTCACTGTATTTTGGTTTGACAAAGGTCTGGTAGAGATGTGGCAATGGCTATGGCAAGACCCATCCTTCCTTTTTTCCTCTCATCCACCCAATTTTCATCGTCCAGGGTAGGATGAAAGCCTATCCCGAAGAACCTTTATCTTGTGGGTAGGGTTATTAGCTTCGATATTCCTTGTAGAGCTTTTCTCAATCTTTTTCCTGGTTGAAAATCGTGTTTGATCATTTCCTTTACCACCATGATCGAAGCATTAGATAGGAAAGGTTGAGGGCAAGGGATCCCCTTCTCGTACTAATCCGCCACTACAACTTCAAAAGCTTGATAAACAATATATTCACTTCCCTCTCTCGCCTCCAAACATGGGATAGATGGATCCCTATAAAAAGACTGTTCGTCTTCTCTGTGGACCACAATTTCCTGATCTTCATACTCGAGTTTCACCATTTGGTGGAGGGTGGAGGGTATATCCCCCGCAGCATGGTTCTAAGGCCTTCCTAAAAGAAAATTGTAAGATGTATCCATGTAAAACACCTGGAAAGTTACCTCGAAATCCACCGGGCCTATAGTTAATATCAGATCTATTTCTCTGATAGTATCCCTTTTAATACCATGAAAGGCTCTTACACAGACGTTACTGGGATGAATCCTTCTAGTCCCGATTTCCATTCTCTGCAGTATGGAGAGTAGGCAAATATCAACACCCGATCCCCCATCCACCATAACTCGCTTGACATAGTAACCCTCACACTTGACAGTCAGATGTATGACTTTGTTGTGAGCTGCTCCCTCTGGAGGCAAGTCATTTTTACTAAAGGAGATTTGATTGACAGCAAAGAACCTTTCTGCCATTCTTTCGAGCTGTTCGACCGAAGTCTCAGCCGGTACATATGCCTCATTCATAGTTTTCATTAAGATCTTGTGATGCTCGGCAGACCTCATCAACAAAGACAGCATAGACACTTGTTCAGAATAATTTCACAACTGATCAACCACTTCATAATCAGGCATCTTCATTTTCTAGAAGAAAGCCTCTACTTCCTGAGCACTCACAAGCTTCTTGTGGAAAGCGCTTTTGCATGGCATTTTTTTACCTCCCATACATTTGAATATTTCTCAATAAAGGTAATTCCTGGAAATTCTCCCATGATTTATTTACCCTGGTATATAACCACTATCTGCTGATAGTTCCATGGCACCACAGATGGGTCCGTCATCGGTTTCTGTGGCACGCGTCCAATAACCACTAGCTCATTTAGCCGAAGCGGTTTAATTGTCCCCCGGACCACATAAGCTCCTTTTGGCACATACATTGGTGTTACCTTTTTCACTTCAAATTTCTTTAGAGCACTCATGACCAATGGCTTTTCTTGGCGACCTCACAAAACATAGAGAATTCCATTTTAGGAGGCACCATCTCTACTTTTGTTTCAGCCTTCTTCTCATGTCAGTCTTGATAGTTTTATTCTCTTTTTCCCTTTTCTCTTGCTTCGGGGTTGCCTTTGGCTTCCTTTTCACATCAGCAATAGAAATTAAATCTTTCAAATCTGGATGAAACTCCCTATCTTCACAAATCATCCCTATCACCGACACATTATTGTGAGTGGGCAACAGATTGTTAGTTAGATTTGGGACCTCCTCGTCCCTTAGCACTTCCTTCCCCTGTTCTATCAAATTCTCTACCGCACTTTTCAAGGTCCAACAATAATTGGTATCATGCCCTTCTTTCCCTGAATTATAAGCAAACCTGACACCAGCTCTGTAAGTAGGCGACGCTGGATTTTGCCTTGTTTGAGGAACTGGCTGCAGTAGACCCATTTGGACAAGCTTTGGGAATAGATCAGATTAGGATTCACCAATGGGTGCGAAGGTTTGTCTCCTGGGTGGATCACAAGGAGGAAAATTATTCCGTGGAGGACGAGAATCATAGTGGTTCTTATGAGGAGGCTGATTTCCTTAGAATGGAGGTTGATTTCTGTTGGCCTGTGGTTGCCGTCGGGCGTAGGGTTGAGCTTTCATGATTGCATAAGGTGGGAAGCATATGCCATATCAGAATGAGGATATTAGTGTTGAGGGGTTCTTTCAGAGAACATAGGTCTAGGAGCCCGGTATCTTCTTCCCCCTGATGCTGCCATAACCATTTCCTCTTTCTTTTTACCTTTAGCCATTCCTCCAGACCCATCTTGGATGGCTTGGGAGGTTGCTCGGATGGCTGACTGACGTAAAATCCTGCTCGTTTTCAAACTGTTCTCTACCATTCACCAATTTTGATGGCCTTTGCAAAGGGCTTGCCCATGGCCGATATCATGTTTTGGAAGTAATCAAATTCTTGGGCCTGAAGGAAGACAATGACCATTTCTATTTCATCCATGGGAGGTTTCACTCTCGATGCCTGTTCGTTTCTTCAGATTTGACAATGAATTCCTGTCTGGTGTGATGTCAATGTTATATTGAAATTGCCTTACAAAATCTCTGGCAACCCAAATATACCATCGTGAGACGTCTTGGTCCATATACCATTACGAAGCAATGCCTACTAAACTCTCTCCAAAGTAGGCCATCAACAACTCTCCTTTTCCGTCGGCCCCACGCAGCTGATTATAGTACTTTTTTAAGTGAACAATGGGATCGCCATACCCATCATACTTTTCAAACTTTGGCATTTTAAAACCCGAGGGTAAGTGCACATAAGGGAACATGCACAGATCTGTATAAGAAACACTTTTTTGCCCACTCAACCCTTGCATATTCTTTAAACTCTACTCAATGATCCTCATTCTTTTCGCCATCTCGTCCTATTCAGAAGCATTGGGAGTTTGATCTTTCCCTGGTGTAAGCTCATATGGTGGTGGCTGAGGGTAAGCGTATGTGGGGTATTGCGGAAGCTCTGACTGGTAAGTAGGAGTTTGATAAGTGAAGGCCAATGGATCAAACTCAGGTCTTAGGACTGCAGGTTGTGTTTTAGCAGAGGATGGTGGAGCAGTGAAGAAGTTAGGAGTTGCCCCCGGTATGAATTCTTGGGGGCGAACCTGCGAAGTTGCTCCCACAAAATGAGCGGATATAGTAGGTTGTCCCAACGGGATGTTTGGGTGGCTGATGGGATTGTTAGAGGTACCCGTTGGTCTTGGAAATAGCTCGAGGAATCCAAGGATGGAACTTGGGGGTTCTTTTCCGTTTGTCCATGTGTCCCACATCTCCATTACCCTCAGACGCAAGATTCGGCCGTTGCGGACTCTGAGGCTGGAACGCCCGAGAGTGGGCTGTCCTACTAAAGGAATATTTGGGAGGGCCATTTTTGTCGACAATTCCGTACTTCCTTTGGATCTACTAAAGTAGTGGTGCGAAACCACATTAGCACAAAACCAACCACCTATTTTTATAAACCTGACTGGAATAGACAGCAGCAAACGGTTAGTCTGAGACAAATAACAGATAGGTAATCGCATGTTCGGGTGTGATTCACCTATACGATTGAATGAATTTCTACATGTTTTCCAAGGTTGCATGCATCATCCCGGCTTTCCTTTCTTTAATTCTCTCATTTTCTCCTCTTTTCACATTTCATTTTTTTTCATTTATTTTGACTTTTGCCATGATTTTTCTTCGGTTTTCTCATTTTCTTCCCGCTCTTTTGCTTCTTTTGTTTTTCTTTTATTTTCTTTCCTCTCGTTCTGCCTTTCTCTTAGGGTTATGGTCGAATCTGATGAAGATTCCCTACCTATAATAACACCGCATGAATCAGACCAAGCGTAGTTCGTGAATAAGGTAAATAAGCTAACTTTTTTTTGAATTTTTAAAGAAATGATTTAAGGCAAATACTTTTTATTTTGATTTTGATTTTTATTTTTGAAAGAAAGACTTCTAAAATTTTATTTTCATTATATTGGAACTTCGGGAATATTAGAAGTGAAGGAAATATTTTTTTGTTTGAATTTTCATTTATTTTATCTTTTTCTAACACGAAAGAAAAAGGAATATATTTTTGGATTTTGAAAATTTCCCCTTAATTTTCGGAAGAGAGACTTTTAAGAAAATATTTTGGATTTTTTGAGCAAAAAATATCTTCGGACTCAATTTTTCAAAATTCGTATATTTTATATTTTATTTATGAAAGACATCTAAGGAGTATTTTAATAATTATTTTGGCCTAAAAGGAACAAGTGGCTATTTTTTCAAAATTTTCTTTATTTAGAAAAAGCAGGGACTTGATTTTGCAGATACAGCCTTTCAGCACTTCTGGGAGGAAGAATTTAAGGTTGTGCCCGCAAACCATTTAAAAATGGCTCAGGGTGGCTTTTCTTGCAAAACTAGCATTCCGGCTTCCTATAGGGGACATTTGGCTTATTTTAACAAGAATGGAAGCACCCGACTTATTTATGACGACAATTAAAACTTTGACACTTTTTGGCTATTTTTTGCAAAATGGAGGTTGGACCGATGAGGGTTCCCTACGTATCTCACATCCGGTGAGAATCAAACCAGCGTAGTTTGGGTAGATTTGCAAAAATCAAAACCAACAATCTTTTCTTTTTCAAATATTTTCCTTTTCCATTCATTTTTTTTTCAAAAATCCAGCAACATTTCACTACTATTTGTGCATTGGTTTTTTCAAAACAAATGTCTACCTTCACTTAGTCCTAACACTATTTTTTTTTTCAATTTTCTCTCATTATACAAGCCGGTCAACATGCAAAGCCGAGCAAACAAATGCGCAAGTAGCACGTAAGATGCATCAGAATGGTCTTTTATTTCAGGTTGCTTGTCCTAAACTAAGGCTGTACGAATAACGGTTCCGAACCGGAACCGTGACCGGAACCGCGGTTCTGGCGGTTCCGCGGTTCTAAACGGTTCCGGTTCCGCGGTTCCGGGCCGGTTCCACCCTTTAGAACCGTGGAACCGGAACCGCCAGAGTCGGAACCGGAACCGGACCGGTTCAGGCGGTTCTAAACGGTTCCAAACGGTTCCGATATTAAAAATTTTTTTTTTTTTTAAATTCGGACCGTTGGCGGAACCGTTTAGAACCGCCGGAACCGGTCCGGTTCCGGTTCCGGTTCTATCCGTTTTTTTTTTAAATTCTGAAAATCAGAACGTTGGTATTGCAGAAATAGCCGTTTGGCATTTTTAAAATTTAGCCATTTGACCCCTCAAATTTAATTTAACCCCAAACTTTATATAATTACACAATTTCCCATTTCTCAACTATAAATACCCCATCATTCTTTCATTTTAATTCACCAATTCATCAATCTTACTCAATCTCTCTCAATCTCTCTCAAGCTCTCTTACAATCTTTCTGTGCAAGTGCTTAATTTTTGTTGCAAATTCGTGAAACATTGTGAAGTTGTTGAATTGAAGTTTTCAAGTGTTCAATTACAACGATTGTCAATTTTCAAGAAGTTGTTCGTCAATCCGGTAAACTCGTTTCAACTCTTACGTGCTAAGAATATTTGTTGTGTGTTGATATTTTCCTTAATTATAATTAGTATGGCATTTTCATTGAAAAAAATGTTCGGAAAAGGTACATCTAAATCCGGTGAAAGTAGTAGCCAAAATCCTACCCCTCCCCCGGCTCCCAGACATAGAAAAGATAAACAAGTTCAAACTAGTAGCCAACCTAGAAATACTAATGAAAACTTAGGAATACTTGATAGTGATCACCCGTGTTTTCAATTTAGCGATGTTAATTTTCTACATGATATAGCAGTCGGTGATAGAATAGATGATAATATTATGAATTTGCTTTATCCTAATGCACCAATATCAGAGGGAAATGAGGGTGATGATGATGACGAAACCCAACCTCCGGTAGATTTAGATGATACACCTACTAGTCCTGCTCCTAATGACCCAGAACACCCACCCGTACAAACTCCCACTTTTAGTAGACAACCTCGGAAACGTACAGAAACTTCATTAGTTTGGCATTTTTTTATTCAACTAAGAGATAAAGATAGGGCTAAATGCAAAACTTGTGGTAAAGAACTTGTTCATAGGTATACGGGTGATCGTAGCGGAACAGGTAGTTTAGTTAAACATATATATATACATCCTAGCGATAAGGCTAGATATTTTCAAATGAAAGCGGAACAAGAGGGGAAGTCAAGTCCTGATACTACAATTAACCAAAGTACTGGTTCTAACATGGTTCAACCAGGAATAAACACTGTCACCGGAGGTATATTGTACTACGATCCTAATAAGGATCGTGAAGAATTAGCTAAAATGATTACTGTTATGTGTAATACCTTATTCTTTTGCTTCTAATCCTGCTTGGATTCAATATATTAGACGAGTATTTAATCCTACATATAAAGGTTGGCCTCGCGCCATAGTTAAGGCCGACATTTATAAATATAAGCATGAATATGAACAGTACTTGCGCTATTTATTTACTCATATAAGTAATCGTATGTCTATTACAACTGATATTGGTAGAAGTGGAAATGATTGTGATTATCTAACCATGACCAGTCATTGGATAGACGAAGACTGGACCATGCAAAAACGCATTATAGCATATAGAATAATTAATTCACGGCACACAGGTAAGTTTATTGCTAGCACTGTTTATGATGTTTGTAGATATTTTTGTTTTAGTGATAGAATAATGTCAATCTCCATGGATAACGCTAGTAGCAACACAACTGCAATAGGTATTTTAACTAGAAAACTTAATCCTGCTTTTACAAATATTTTCCATGTTAGATGTATATGCCATATTTATCATTTAATTGTTGGAGATGGTATGAGAATTTTAAACATAGAAATTGAAAAAGTTAAATTCGCTCTTAATTGGCTTTTTTATTCAAACGGTAGAAGTAGACTTAGAGAATATTATAAAAAATGTGACGAAAGTGGCCTTAGAGAAAGAAAGGTTCCTAAACCTTGTCCGACTAGGTGGAACTACATGTATGAAAGCTTAGTAGTGGCGTACGAATATAGAAACCCAATAACCGCTACTTATAATTCTAGGGATTGTGAGGATGAAGATAATGATATGCTAACTAATCAAGATTGGAATAACGTTAAGATTCTTTTAGATTTTTTAGAACATTTTAGTGTGGCTACAACTGCTTTATCTGGCCAATATTATCCTACAATTTCAAACTGTTTAGTATATATTGCCGCACTTGCTAATTTATTTGCTGATTTTAACGAGGGAGGGGAAATTTATGAAAATGCAATATTTGAAATGAAAAAGAAATTTAAAAAATATTTTTTTCCAATCCCTCCTATTTTTGGTGTGGCTGCTTTGTTAAACCCTACTATGAAAGCAGGAGGTCCTAACTTTTGGTACACTAGTATTTATCAATGTTTAGATCTTTCACCAGAAGAAATGGCTACACTATCTGATGCGAAAGCATCAATTACAGTGAATGCTCAAACTGTTTATAATCTTATAAACAGGCCTTAGAGCATGCTAGGCCTAATATTCCAACTCCTACTTCGTCCACGTCACAATCGTCTAAAAGAGTTGCTGGCTTAACAGCTCTTAAATCGTAGATGGAGTTCAGGGGTACTCAAGGTGAGAATTTAGATGATATTTTCCATCTAAACGAACTTCAAGTTTATTTGTAGCAGGGGCTAGAGAATGATAATCCAGACGGATCTTTCGACCTTTTGGATTGGTGGAAGACAAGGGAAAAGCATTTTCCCGTTCTTGCAAGGATGGCTCGGGATGTTCTGTCCATTCAAGCGTCAACTGTTGCATCGGAGAGCGTATTTAGTCAAGCCAGACTACAAATAGGAGATCATAGAGCGTCGATGCGGGACAGCTTGGAAAAATCAATGCTCTTCCGAGATTGGATCCGCTCTGAAAGAAGAAACTTTGGGCTAGCTGAATCTCAACCCGAAATAGATGAGTGCTATGAAGAAATGCTAGCAGAAATTGCTCAAGAATCATCTTCACCCGGAAGTGGTGATGAACAAGCTTCATTTCCACCACCGCCAACACAACCACCTCCAAACCTTGAAGGTTTTATGAGATTTGTTAGAAATAATACATAAATTATGATGTAACTTGTACATTGGCATGTCTTCTTTTAGTTTTTTTTCCTTTTAATGGTGGTATTAGTACCATGTTGTGCTCATTCCATTGGGGGAAGGAAGACTAAGAAAGATATGCCATTTTGGTCAATAAATATGCTTTTTATCATATACTTGAATATATTTGTCTCAATATTTCTTTGTCTTTACTTCTATATCAATCCTTGAATATAAAATATTTATATAACATATAATATATAACATACAACACATAATACTATTAATACTAACTACTACACAATATACATTATTTATATACAATATATACTACTTTACTACAACATAGACTACTTATATACAAAATATACACTACTTATTTTGAATATATACTAATTTCCAAACACAATATATGCTATAGTAACAACATAGTACACCATATAAAAATATATTCTACAATATACTAATCACTACTATACAAGATATTTAATTTAAAAAAAACAAAAAAGGTCGGAACCGCCGGGAACCGCAAGACCCGCGGTTCCGGAACCGCCAGAACCGGAACCGGGTGGTTCCGGAACCGTATGGTTCCGGTTCCGGCTCCGGAACCGCCAGAACCGGAACCGCCAGAACCGGGAACCGCCAGAACCGGGAACCGCCAGAACCGGGAACCGCCAGAACCGGAACCGCCAGAACCGGGAACCGCCAGAACCGGAACCGTTTACCCAAATAGACCCAGAACCGAAACCGGATACAACCTTATCCTAAACGGACCCAATCCCTGTGTTGAGTCCCCTAAGTCAAATGGACATGATGCAAATAAGCGTTCCTACTAGGGATCCAGCATAAAGTCAAGTTATTCTAGGTTCAAAACCTGGATATATGTCCTAAACTGTATACCCGAGCGGACAACTCGAGTCGAGGAAGGGGCTACGTACTGGGGCCCTACAAGATCGTCTGGCTTAGTATCTCGTTCGAGCCTCTATTGAAATTCAAGGTACGATACAAACAAAATAGGGAGTCTCAACCAGTAAGCACATCCCCGTAGGTGAGATGAGAAGGGTTTCGTCACAGTTTATATACATTCCGGATAATAACAAAGCGGTAAAGCATTTAGCACGTTTAACATGAAACATGTAGGAAAATCAGCTAAAGCCAAATATAAAAATTATTCTAAGCTCAAATTTTTAAACCCTGAACCGAAGTTCTGCGTTTGTTTCCCAGCAGAGTCGTCAGAGCTATCACACCTTCTTTTTTACACATCTACCCCGAAGGATAATTTATAAGAGAGTTTTTGCATTTTAAGTGACGTTATTCGGATCAGGATTATTTATTTATTTAGAGTCGCCACTTGGGAAAGATTTGGATTTTAGTGTCCCAAGTCACCGGTGTAGCTTGAATCCCAATCCGAGGAAAATTTCTGACTTTTAATTAGAGCCTGCGAACCAGAAATTCTAAGAGATTATGTTGACCTGATAGAAGGTGTTAGGCAACCCCGGATCCCGTGGTTCTAGCACGGTCTCTTAAACTATAATAAATGGCTACATATCTGATTTTAAAAAAACATGTTGTAACTTTTGTGCTTTTTAACTTTAAACTGCTTTTATTGTTATTTTAAGGAGAATTGCAACGTCATGAAAATGCGTCTCGAACCACGTCACATAAATGCATCCGCCGTTTTCGACATATTTCGACTTCGTTGAGATTTCGATTTGGGTCACATAAATGTATACCCGTATTTAGGAAGGTAAAATTATTTAATGACGGCCCTAAAGTGGCTAGCGTATTGTTAACTTTGAGGAAGACCATGAAATTTGCTAAACGGCCCATCCCGAATACTAAGAATTTTAATATATACATTTAAAGAGGGCCCCGGCAATTTGTGCATTTTATTTGGCGGCGCACCTCATTTATATTTTTAAGGGCATCCTAAAGCAAC
This sequence comes from Nicotiana benthamiana, assembly GCA_034376525.1. Classification (NCBI taxonomy): domain Eukaryota; kingdom Viridiplantae; phylum Streptophyta; class Magnoliopsida; order Solanales; family Solanaceae; genus Nicotiana; species Nicotiana benthamiana. Next base: position 91,528,285 of record CM067335.1, read on the forward strand.
TATGAGTTTCTATTTAATTGTCTCTAAAATAAAATAAAATATCCTAATTAATTAACAAGTGAACGTATCATTGCTAAGATATTCAAATAAGTACTGAATTTAACAAAGGTAGCCTCATTGAGACTTTCAGTGTTTTTGGCCTTCAAATTTTGCCCTAAACAGATTTGGTCCTAATGGTACATGAAACATTGCCCAAATGTGGGCCTTCTGCAAATAAAAATCCGGCCGAGACCCTCTAATCACAGGCCGTCCAGATTAAACAGATAGTAGAGTGAAATTGGCTGGGCTTAGCTATTGTGGGTAAATGAGTGATTCAAATAGGTTCAAATCAATGCATGTTGGTGTGTGTGTGTGTGTATATATATATATATATATATATATATATATATATATATATTCAAATCACGTGGAATTGGAGAATCTAACATCTTGTTTTGCCAATTTTACAGCCAATCGACTAATATGTATTATAACACTTATTTGCAGACTAAACGTAGAAATGAATCAGCAGATGTACGTGACATTAAGTGATTGTGAGCATACCATTTCCAAATATAAACAGGCCAGAACATTCTGATTAACTAACTTCCTATTCTAAATTTTATTTCCACGGTAACAAACCAAAAACTAAACAACTCTAAACTAGCAATAATTGCTATGGTGAAACAGACCAAAAAACAAAACTAATTCCAGCAGTCCTTAATTACAGTCCTAAACAGTCCTGACTTTACGAACAGCCCTAATTAACTTCAATATAACATCTAGAAACCAATATCAATATACAATCACACCTCTCAGTTTTTAGGTGAAACTAGATCGTTTTACATGAAGATGCAATAGAATTGGGACCCAGCTAAAAATGCAAAGAAGTAGACGAGAAACATTTTATTTCAATCCATATTTCGAGATCTACAATAGTGTACCTGGAATTAAATAACAAGGAAAAGAAAAATAGGAAGCAGCAGTAGCAAGTGACAAAACAGCAGTTCAGATCTAAGCAAACAACCCAGCAACCAATATCAGAATCGGTCCAGAATTGAAACGTGAAAATACAGCACCAATGTTCAACCAAATAGACTCGGTTAAATCCAGATTGATCAAAATTTAACCCAGAAAGAACTTCTGAAACTTCCAGCAACTAGAAACACCAAAATAGCTTGAACAAAACTCAAAAATGACTTGAAACCTTAATCCAGAACTCTAGGAACTTTAATTCTCAATGGAACAATACATATTCTGAAGTTCTGTTGTTTCTACTTTTTTTTCGGTTTTTTTTGAAGATTTGAAATTTGAAATTCAAAAATGAGACTTGAAACTTGTTAAGCAATTTTTTAGGGAAATTTTCAGATGTAGAAACTTGTAAATGAAGGCATTAGGCCTGCTTTTTATAGGCAAGGAAGGGGCAGGAATGTTCTAGAGGTTTTCACTCATTTTTTCCCTTTTTATTTTCAGAAATTACTTACTAATCCTAAAGTTTTGATTTGTTTCTCAAGTTACTGCTTTCAAAATGTTGAAACTTACACTAAGACCCCTTCTAGAAGGATCTAGGATGTTCTAGCTTTTTTTTCTACCTATGGAATACCTATACTGCCCCCCCTACTTTTATTCTGAAATTACTGAGCCTTAACAAACTAAGCCATTTTATGTACCCAAACTACCCCTGACTACCTTTGAAATTATCAACCAACCCCAAACACCTTTTATCCTTGGTCAAATAACTGTGGTTAAACCCAGTAAGTCTAAATCAGCTATATCCAAACCTTAAGCCTAATTAACTTGAAAATGAATACGGGATTAAAGAACATTTATCAATCAAACGAGCATAACTCGTCTAATTTTGAATAACTACTGCATAAGCTCGTCACTGACTTCAAACATAAAATTAATCTAATAGAGATCTTAAAACAAACAAAAGCTAACAGAAAATCTAACTAATGCTTAAACTAATCAAAGTTAAACTAACCCCTAAACATTTAAACTAACAAGATCAAGTCAAGAACAAATTAGAAAATTTTAAAGAGTTTACTGATGAAAAACAACAATTACCTAAAATAAATAATAAAAAAGTGATCAAACAAAATTAAAATTTGAGGACTTAGTTAACATTTATCAGCAATCGGACACTAAACTCAACTAAACTAAAATCAACACATCAACATTCATGCTACTGAGCATATCAATCAACTCAATTAATTAAGAAGCCAAACAGTTATGAAAAAAATAAAAAAATAAAAATAATACCAAAAAAAGGAAAAAGAGAAGAAAAATTGGAGAACTCATTGATTTTCGGCTTTGATGCACTAACTTGAAATTGACCCCAAAAATGATATTATATGTTTATTCCATGTCAAATAAACACATAATATCACTTTCAGGGTCATTAGACACAGGTAATCATGAGTCGCAATTTCAACTTTGCTTAAAACCCTAGATGTGAAATTGGGGCCATACAGTTTGAGTTTTTTTATGAAATAACCAAGAGTATGGGGTTTGTGGTGACCTGAGGGTTATGGGGTGTGAGTTTGGTTGAGTTTGGACGGCAACGCTAGTGTTTCGGTTATTTGGAGATTTGGGGTGGAATTTGAAGGAAACTAAACTACGATATGGAGGAGATGGAAGAGTATCTATGGTGTAATTTTGGGATCCATCAGAGCATCGCCGTCGGCGGAGGTGATTTTCGGCTGGGTGCGGATGGCAGAGGAGCGGTGGTGATATGCCGGAATTATAGGGGTACCAGGAAGATGAAAAATGTTTGTTTAAGGTTTGGGAGTTATTTGGACAGTTTTATGTTAATACAACATCATCGTGGGGCCGTTGGATGAGAGTAAACAGATGGCCTAGATTTATTGATGCCAAAACGTCGTCGTTTTGTTACAAAAGGGCTTGATCGGGTAAAAGGAATGGGTTTCGGTCATTCAGGATCAAGATTGGATCGGATTTGAGGGCTTGTTTGGGTTAGAATTGAAATTGGCCCAAAATTCTGGCATTTTACTAAGACCATGCTTTCTTTTAAATCTTTTATTTGTTGTCTTTTCCTTTATTTTCCCTTTTTTATTTATTTCTTTACAAAATTAAGATTAGCAAAACCTAATTTAATTCCCAAACTTGGACTAATTAATTTTTTAAAAATAAACTAAATCCTAATTTAAAAGGAAACTAAACCAAAAATGTAAAATTTTAAATTGTGAAAGGACTATATTTGATATTTTTCTCTTATTTTAGTAATACAAATTAACTAGTAAAACTAAAAATATAAAATCAAATTCTAAATGCAAATGCACTATTTTAATACATTTTTTATGAAAGTATGGCAACTAAAATGCACACAAGAATACAAACAAGACACAAAATCATGCAATTAATTTCTAAAAATTCAAATAATAAAGAAAAATCCTAATTCTAAGGAATTTTGTAGGAGTGACTTAAGCGTGGAAAAATCACGTGCTCACAGACCCACATGATGGAAACTCGAGGTTCGTACCAAAATCCGATTACCCATTCCCCTACGAATTCAAATATATGATTAGTTTCAAAATTGGACCACAAATTGAGGTCCAACTCCCCAAGTTTTAGGAAACCTAGGTCCTACCAAAAACCCCTAATTTCCCCATTAAAATCTTTGATTTGAAGTTGAAATCATGTTAGAAGATTTTAAGGAGTGGAGAAAATAGTTTATAAATCACTTACCAATCGTTTTGGAGAAAAAGAGTTGTTTTAAAAATCGCCTCTATGTTTGGGGTTTTGAAAAGTATAAAATAACTGAAATTCGCGATTATTTGTACCCCTCTGAAGTACCGCCGTGCGGACCACGCAAGAAGGACTGTGGCTGCACATGCTTTCTAAAGGCATGCGGATCACTACCCAGCACAGACCGCACCAGGCCGACCGCGGCCGCGCAGCACCCACCTCGGACCGCGCAAAGGCGACCGCGGCCGCACTGGCCCCTCCGCAGCCGCACACGTTTTCACGCGGACCGCGCCAGAGGTTTCAGAGACTTACTCATTTTTCCTAAACCTGCAACACCTAATATTTAATTCTAAGGCATCCGAGTACGTACTTGAAACTCACCCGAGCCCTCGGGGCTTTTACCCATACATACACACCATCTCAGAAACATCATACAGAATTACTCGTGCAATCAAATCGCCAAAATAACATCATATGCATAGAATCAAGCCTCAAAACTCAATATTTATTTCAATTTTTCATGAAACACCGATTTGCCATTCTAAGTTCGAAATACATCAAATGACGTCCTTTTTCAACCAAACTTTAATAAAAGCGCGTAAATCACATATAAGACTTTGTATCGAGCGTCAGAACCAAAATACGAGCTGATACTATAGTCTTCTGATAAAATTTCTTTTCCATTTTTCTTAATTAATTCCAGAAAATAATTTTACACAAAAAATTCATTACTCGGGCTTGCGACCTCGGAATTTGATTCCGAGCATACACCTAAGACCCATATTTTCCTATGAACCATCAGAGACTGTCGAATCATGGGTCTGGGTGCGTTTACCCAAAATATTGACCGAAGTCAATATTAATCAGTTTAAAATCAAAATTCATTATTTTTCTCACAAAATTCATATTTAAGCTTTCCAGCTATGCGCCCAGACTGCACACACAAGTCGAGGCAATCCTAAATGAGGTTTTCAAAGCCTCGGGGACAAATAATGAGCAAGAACATGGGTGATGACCCTTTGGGTCCTCATATTCTCCACCTTTGAAACAACCATTCGTCCTCGAACGGACAAAAGAATGAAGTACCTGAGTCAGGAAATAGATTAGGATAATGTCTCCGCATATCGGGCTCGGACTCCCAAGTCGATGCCTTAGGAGGCTGACCTCTCCACTGAACATGCACAAAAGGAATACTCTTCGACCTAAACTATCGAACCTGTAGGTCTAGAATAGCTACTGGCTCCTCCTAATAAGAGAGATCCTTGTCCATATGGAGAGTGCTGAAATCTAACACGTAGGCTAGATCGTCATGATACTTTTGAAGTATGGATACGTGAAATACTGGATGCTCGACTGATAAGCTACGCGGCAAGGCAAGTCTATAAGGCACCTCACCCACATGATCGAGAATCTCAGATGGGCCAATGAACCTAGGGCTAAGCTTACCTTTCTTCCCGAATCTCATCACGCCCTTCATAGGCGACACTCGGAGCAATACTCGCTCACCAACCATAAAAGCCACATCACGAACCTTGTGATTTACATAACTCTTCTACCTGGACTTAGTCTCCAAAGTATATCCTGAATGATCTTGACCTTATCCAAGGCCTCCTGAACTAAATTTGATCCAAATAATCGAGCCTCTCCTGGCTCAAACCATCCAACTAGAGACCGACATCGCCTACCATACAACTCTTAATAAAGATCCATCTAAATGCTGGACTGGTAGATGTTGTTGTAGGCATACTGCACTAAAGGCATAAACTGATCCCACGAGCCCCCAAAATCAATTAGATAGGGTCGGAGCATACCCTTTAATATTTCAATAGTCTGCTTGGACTGTCTATCCGTCTGAGGATAAAATAATGTGCTCAAATCAACCTGGGTGCCCAACTCTTGATGAACTGCTCTCCAGAAGCACGAGGTAAACTGCGTACCCCGATCTGAAATGATAGATATCGGCACCCCATGAAGGCGAAAATTCTCTCTAATGTAGATCTCAGCTAAACTCTCGGATGAATAAGTGGCGGAAACAGGAAATAAATGCGTTGTCTTGGTCAGTCTATCAACAATGACCCAAATCACATCAAGGGTCAACTGGTGACCAGTAACAAAATCCATAGTAGTCCTCTCCCACATCCACTCGGGAAGCTCAATCCTCTGAAACAATCCATCAGGCCTCTAATGCTCATACTTAACCTGCTAACAATTCAAATATCGAGCCAGATATGCAACAATATCCTTCTTCATCATTCTCCACCAATAGTGCAGCCTCAAATCATGATACATCTTCGCGGCGCCCAGGTGAATAGAATACCGGGAACTGTGGGCCTCTGCTAAGATGAACTCTTGAATCCCATCAACATTGGTCACGCAAACTCGCCCCTGCAATCTCAAACACCATCATCATCATCCAAGGTCACCTTCTTGGCAACTCCACATTTATCTCTCAGGACACACAAATAGGGATCATTAAACTGTCAATCACGGATACGCTCCAATAATGACGAACGAGCAACTGTGCAAGATAACACTCGGCTAGGCTCAGAAATATCCAATCTGACGAATCGATTGGCCAAGGTCTCTACATTCAAAGCAAGTGGTCTCTGGCTGACCGAAAAATAAGCAAGATTACCCATGCTGGATGACTTTCTACTCAATGCATCGGCCACCACATTGGCCTTCCCTGGGTGGTACAAAACAGTAATATCATAATCTTTCAACAACTCCAACCACCTTCTCTGCCTTAAATTCAAATCCTTCTGCTTGAACAGATACTGAAGACTCTTGTGGTCATTGTACGCCTCACACGTCACACCATATAAATAGTGCCTCCAAATCTTCAAAGCATGAACAATGGATGCAAAATATAGATCATGAACCAGATAATTTTTCTCGTGGATCTTCTGCTGCCTCGAAGCGTAGGCAATGACTCAGCCATCCTGCATCAATACTGCACCAAGACCAATACGGGAAGCATTACAATAAACTATATAAGGTCCTGAACCTGTGGCAAAACCAATACCGGTGCGGTAGTCATAGCTATCTTGAGCATCTGAAAGCTCATCTCACACGCATCTGACCATCTGAACTGGGCACCATTCTGGTTCAAGCTGGTCATTGGGGCTGCGATAGATGAAAACCCCTCCATGAACTGACGAGAGTAGCCTACTAACCCCAAGAAACTCCGAATTTCTGCAGCTGAGGCTGGTCGAGGCCAACTCTTGACTGCCTCAATCTTCTTTGTGTCCACCTGAATTCCTTCTGCTGATACAACATGACCCAGAAATGAAACTGAAATCAATCAGAACTCACACTTCGAGAACTTAGCATATAACTGACTATCCTTCAGAGTCTGAAGAACCACTCTGAGATGCTGCTCGTGCTCCTCCTGTCTACGGGAGTATACCAGAATATCATCAATAAAGACTATCATGAACAAGTCCAAATAAGGCCTAAACATTCGGTTCATCAACTCCATAAACGCTACAGAGGCATTGGTCAACCCAAATGACATTACCCACAACTCATAATGCCCATATACACCAAGTGCGGAATGCTATCTTAGGGACATCAGACACCCTAATCCTCAGCTTATGGTTGCCAGATCTCAAATCTTCTTTAAAAACACCTTGGCACCCTGAAGCTGGTCGAACAAGTCATCAATCCTTGGCAACGAATACTTATTCTTGATCGTAACTTTGTTCAATTTTCGATAATAAATACACATCCTCATCGAACCATTCTTTTTCTTTAGAAATAACACTGGTGCACCCTAAGGCAAAATGTTGGGTCTAATGAAACCTTTCTCGACCAAGTCCTGCAACTGATCCTTTAACTCTTTCAACTCTGGAGGGGCCATACGGTATGGCGGAATGGAAATGGGCTGAGTGCCCAGCGCCAGATCGATACAAAAGCTGATATCTTTGTCAAGCGGCATACCCGACAATTTTGAAGAGAAAACATCGAGAAATTCCCATGCAATGGGTACAGAATCAATAGAAGGAACCTCTGCGCTGGAGTCGCAAACATACACCAAATAAGCTAAACACCCCTTCTCAACCATGCGTCGAGCCTTCACATATGATGTGACACTACGGGTGGAATAAACTGGAGTCCCTCTCCACTCCAAATGGGGCAAGTCTGGTAAAGCTAGAGTCACGGTATTTGCGTGACACTCCAAGATAGCATGATACGGGGACAACAAATTCAACCCAAATATAACATCGAAATCCACCATATCTAAGAGCAACAAATCAATACGGGTCTCAAGACCCTCAAACACTACAACACAGGAATGATGAACTCGATCGACCACTATAGAATCACCCACTGTGTAGATACATAAAAAGGAATACTCAAAGCATCACTAGGCATGACCAAGTATGGTGAAAAATAGGATGACACATACGAATACGTAGACCCAGGTTCAAATAGCACTGAGGCATCTCTATCACAGACATAATAATACTTGTAATAACTGCATCTAAAAACTCAGCCTCTAGTCTAGCTGGAAGAGCATAACACCGGGGTTGGGCTACTCCTCCCTGAGCCACATCATCGAAGGAGAGAGCTAGGAATAAAATATACTTTTAGAGCTTCTTCTTTTCCTTTCTTCTCTTAGCCATTACTCTTGCTTTATTTCTAGTTCCAAATAAAATGTGGAATTGGAAATTACTCTAGTTCCTGCTTTTAATTAAATAGAGAGAATTATTCTACTTGAATAATTTTTTCTATTTTCTTATTTAATGGATAAGAATATTTTCATTGTTAGTACTAGTTCCAATATGGAGTAACTTTTCGTGTGTTTGGAGAACGACGGATCTTAATATTTCTATATAATAGTAGATATTATACCTTAAATTCACATGCTTGAGCTAGAACTTATTTAACTTTTATCTTCTTTTACAGTTAGACATTATTTCATTTATTAATATTTATCTATCTTGCACTACATATTAACTGTTTATTAATTTTGTAATCGAGAGAGGCGGAAGAAATAAATTAGTTAAGTGTAGTATTGATAAATGTTAATATTTATTCCGTAATATCTATCTCTTTTATGTTATAATTAATTTTATACTTATTTGTAATCGAGAGAGGCAAATTTAGTTATAACAAGTAGGATAACCGAAAAGGGACTTACTATCAAGAGCATATTTTAATTCAATCATATATTATTGGTTCTTTAGTATTACTATTTTGAAAATCAATTTGGATAACCGAGAGGATTGCAATTAATCATTCAACTTGAGTAATAATATGTATTTGTAATCGTGAGATGCATTTATACCGTTTTGAGAAATAGAAATTGAAGAATAATAAATTCTACTATATAATAGAAATATTAAGTGAAGTCAAGATCCCAACACCTTTTATAATATTTGTGAAAAATAAAAATATTTATTACTGCTCTATTTATGCATTTTTATTTAGTTAATTTACAACTCAAATCGTTCTGATTTTCTCAAATAGTAATTAAAACAAGAAACGTCTGTAGAATAGATAAACCAATCTCTGTGTGTTCGACATCTTTATATACTGTAATTTGACAGAGTACGATTTTCATTTATACACACGTCAGACACTTGTCAAATTGTTAGCGTCGTTGATGTGGATTGGCTAAAGTCTACTTCAGATTAATTGCTTTGTTGCTAATTTGAGAACTTACTATTTTATTAATTATTATTATTATTATTATCTTTTTCTTCTTTTTGTCACTACATTAACTATTATTACTAGTAACTTCTTTTTTCTTCTTAGTTTTCTCTTATTAATAGTAATACTACTTACTGTTTTCGTATCATTTTCTTTCTTTATCGTTTTAATTTATATTTTACTCTACAGTATCATACTATTATTTCTAGGATCAGGTAGCTCTTTTTGTTATAAAAAAAAATATTTTATTTTCTATTTTTAATTAGTATCACTAGTTATATCAAGTACTACTATTATTTTAATTTTTATATACTTTTTTTGGTGTCACCACTACTATTTTAGGAACTAAGTTTGATTTTCTTTCAAGAAAAAAAAATCATTGCTATAAGGATTTCACGTAGTTTATGACCCACTCTTCAACAAAAGAGTTGGCGAATTATGACCCAGAAATTGAAAAATCTCTTCGTTTGCACAAGAAAGGACAAACATCATCTCCTCAAAGTATAGCTTGTGAATAAATGGAGAACGAAGAACTTAAAAACCAACTTCCACCACATCAAGTAGAAGAACAGTTTGATGAGGTAGCTCCACGACATGACAAAATACTCCGTGACTATGCAAGGCCAGATCACATTGAAGGAGAATCAAGTGTAAGGAGACTACCAATTGCAAAAAACAACTTTGAAATCCGCACAGGCTTGATTCAAACCATTCAACAGTCATGTCAAGTTAATGGTGATGCGAGTGAAGATCATCACACCCATTTAATTGATTTTATTAAATTAGTTGAAACTTGCAGTTATAATGGAGTCAAAGAGATCCTATTAGGTTGCGGAATTTTCCTTTTTCATTAAAGGGTGAAGCCAAAAAATGGTTGCGAAGTCTACCAAGATGTTCCATCACTACATGGGACCAAATGACTCAGAAATTTCTTAATAAATATTTTTAACCTGCAAAAACATTTAAAATGAAGCAAGAAATCAATAATTTTAAGTAGACAGATTCTGAATTGTATACCAGGCATGGGTAAGATTAGCAGCAATGTTAAGAAAATGCCCACATCATGGTATCCAAGACCCTGATATTTTATATATTTTCTATCACGGACTTAAACCCTCTACTAGAAATGTAATTCATGCAGCATTAGGAGGATCCATAATGGAAAAAAGTACTGTAGAAGCAGTGCAATTGCTTAATGAGATTTCCGAAAATGTTGTTCAATGTCCCTCAGACAGAATGATTATCAAGAAAACAACAGGAGTAAATCAAGCTGAAGCTTTGAATTTATTGACACAACAAATTGCCACCTTAACACAAAAAGTTAAGGCTTTTCAGGTAGGTACTCACACATCATCCCAACTTGAGAATTGTGATGTTTGTCAAGGTAATCATCCGAATCATGAATTCCAAACTTCAACACAATATGAGGAACATGTAAATGTGATTGGTTATGTGACGACCCAAATGGTCATCACCGTAATTCTCCCTTTCTTTGTGCGTTCGAGGCCTTGAAAACCTCTTATTTGGTTGGCTTGATTTTTGTGCACAATCCGGGCGCGAAGCCAGAAAATTTTTATGTGGAAATATGTGAATTTTGTGTTAAAACCTATGAATTTTGTTAATAATGTTGATATAGTTGAAAATATTTTGGGTAAATAGACCCGGACCCGTGATGTGATGGTCCCGGAGGGTCCGTAGAAAAATATGAGACCCGGGCGTAATTTCGGAATCGAAATCCGAGGTCCCAGGCCCAACTACAGAATTTTTGAAAGAAATTTCTTATTTGAAATTAATATGACAAATTGAAATGAAAATGAGTTAGAAAGTGATGGTATCGGGCTTGTATTTTGGTTCCGACACCCGGTACATGTCTTAAATGAGAGTTAAGCGCTTTCTGTGAAGTTTGGTTGCAAACGGATGTCATTTGATGTGTTTCAGACTAAAATATTGAAAATTTTGAAGTTATGAACTTTGAAATGAAAATTCATGTGTTTTGAGGTTTGATTCTACGTAAATTGTGCTATTTTGACGATTTGATTGCACGAGTAAGTCCGTACCATGCTATTGAGTTAGTGTATATCTTTGGTTGGGAGCCCCGAGGTATCGGGAGTGATTCAGAAGTAGTCCGGAATGGTTTTCACTTAGAGGAAAACAGTTCAGGTGTTGCAGACACTAGCGCGGCCGCAATCATTTCTGTTCGGTCCGCGCTAGAGCTGCGCGACCGCGATGCATTTCAGTGTGGTCTACGTGGCTGTGTCTGAGGTAGGGATTCTAGGGTGACCAGCACTGTCGCATACCAAAATAGTGCGATCCGCGCTGGGTGGGTCTAGAGGATCCCCAGTTTCCATTCCATTCGAGGAGGCCGCAGCACATTTTTGTGCAGTCCGCGTCCGGTCATCAGAGAGGTATAAAAATTCGAAAATTTCAGCCATTTTTCCACTTTTCAAAAACCCAAAACCTAAGGAGCGATTTTCCAAACAACGTTTCTTCTCCAAAATGATTGGTAAGTGGTTTCTAACTTAATTTTCCTACTTCTTAATATCTTTCAACATAATTTCAACTTCAATCAAAGGTTTTCACAAATGAGAATTTGGGGTTTTGGGGTAGAACCTAGGTTTTCTTAAAATTGGGGATTTGGACATCAATTTGGGGTCCGATTTCAAAATAACTTACATACATGAACTCATGGGGAAAAGGGTAACCCGACTTTGGTTCGAACCTCGGGTTTTGACCACGTAGGCCCGGGGAAATGTTGGGAAGTTTTCGGGTAAAACTTTTGGAAATTCATTTTTATGCATTCAAATTGATTTAACTAGCATTTGTTGATACATTTGGGTAACTTGTGACTAGATTCAAGTGGTGTTGTTGCGTATTCGAGGGGTAAATCTATCCTAAAGTCACGAGTCGATTTTGGAGCTTTCGAGGTAAGTGTTTGTTATAACTTTGGCTTCAGGGAATAGGGTTAGGATATTACTTGCTACGTGCTAAGTGTGGAGTCAGTATCCAGGCATGGTGACGGTTGCCTATGTACTCGAGTCTAGCATTACTGTGGTTCTTAATTCTCTTTATTTCAGTTAATATGATACGGTTTCTTGTTGGCAGCTAAGTGTTCAAAAGCGAGAGTACTATGATCATTCCCTTGTCGAGATTTATGTATTACTTGGATTCTCCCTTACCGGGACATTTGAGCTGTTAGTAGTACCCTTGCCAGGACTCATTTGTTGCTTGCGTCCCTCTTGCTAGGGTTATTATCACGGTTTCATTTATACCCTCGCCCTATTATGTGTGATTATTGTTTAGGTGAGGATGAGTGGTAAAGCACGATGGGTGATGCCGTGTAACCATTGATTTACTTATAATTATTGCTTGGGTGAGGCTGAGCGATAAAGCACGATGGGTGATGCCGTGTAATCTTTGATTTACTTCATAGTATGGACTGAGTGAGGAGGAGTAATAAAGCATGATGGTTGATGTCGTGTAACCATTGATTTACTTTATACTATTGATAGGGTGAGGAACAGTGATAAAGTACACTGGGTGATGACGCACACTTAAATTAATTATCTTGGAGAGGACGAGAGTAAAAGCACGATGGGAGGCCCAAAATGCAACTGTTGGTTATTCTGCTTCTATGGATTGTTGTTGTTGTGCAGTTTTATTCTTTCTAACTGTTGATTTTATATCTGAACTGCCTCACCCCCCATAGTATGCTCCCCTCCCTCTTAATTGTTTAAATTTCTGTATCCTCTTCTATTGCCTATATATATATATATATATATATATATATATATATATATATATATATATATATATATATATATATATATATATATATATATATATATATATATATATATATATATATATATATATATATATATGTTGAACTGCACAGGTTTATGTGGTAGTCCTGTCTAGCCTCGTCATTATTTACCAGCATATGGGGTCGGTTGTACTGATCCTACACTCTGCACTCTTTTTACGTAGATACAGGTTTCGGTCAGCAGTAGCAACAGCGGTGCAGGTGTTAGCATACTGAGCTGGGAGACACCAAGGTAGCTTGCAGGCGTCCTCTCTATCCTTACTTCATTCTGTTGTCCATTCATGTTTGGAACAAATAGTTATATGTATTTCCATTAAGATTGATGTTTTCTAGAACTCCTTAGTAGTCCGTGAGTGGTGACACCAGATAGTGGGTAGAGACTTGTTACAAACTTCCGCACTTTATTATTGTTTTCGTTAAAAGTCTTCTGCGTATGTTTAGTTATTTGTTTCAGTTACTATATTGTTTAGATTAGGCTTGTGAAATGTTTAAAAAGGGTTGGCTGGCCTAGCTCCGATAGTAGGCTCCATCACGACAAGATGGTGGGAAAATTCGGGTCGTGAAAGGTTATTGAAATAAGTATGCATTTGGTAATCTCATGGCACAAAAATATCCAGGATTTCAATAGAGTAATCCTAATTGTGCTAAAAATCCTCAAAGATTTTTTAATCAAAAGCAGCAGGTACAGGGACCACCTGGTTTTCAAAATCAAAATAGAGGGTAATAAATTTTTCAATAATATCAGTAACAACCTCAAAGATCTCATCAACAAAGCCTTGAAGACGTGATGTACAAATTCATTAAGGCTACTGACGAGAAGGTTGAAAGTCAACATTCTTTTATCAAGAATTTGGAAATTCAGGTGAGCCAATTAGCAACCCTCATGTCTGGGCAAATTCAAGGTGCTCTACCAAGCAACACTGAGAAAACTCCAAAAGAACACCTCAAAGCCATCTCTCTATGATCAGGTAAATCTCTTGATGATCCATATGCAGATAAAGAAGGAAAGCCATAAGAAGTGGAAAAGGTAAACGAAGGTGAAAATAAAATAGAATCTAATTTTCCAAAAGAACAAAAGAATAAAGGGAAAAATGTACAAGAAAATGAATTGATAACAAATCCTCACTTTGTACCCCTCCCCTTTCCCCAAAAGATGAAAAGAGAAATGCTTGACAAACAGTTTTCAAAGTTTCTGGATATTTTGAAGCAACATTACATTAACATACCTTTCATAGATGCTTTGACACAAATGCCTTCAAATGCTAAATTTCTCAAAGAAATTTTATCAAGTAAAAGAAAATTGAAAGAATTTATAGTGGTTAAAGTTACAGAAAAATGTAATGTTATACTTCAAAATAAGCTTCCACAGAAACTTGATGATCCTTGAAATTTTACAATTCCTTGTACTATGGGAGGTACTCACTTTGAAAAGGCGTTATGTTATTCAGGTGCCTCAATAAATCTAATGCCTTTTTTAATTTTCAGAAAATTAGAACTTGGTGAAATGAAATATACTGGTATGCCTCTTCAATTAGCTGATAATATTAGAATTTGGTGAAATGAAATAAAAATATCCTTGTCAGAGTTGACGAATTTGTATTCCCAATAGATTTTATAGTGCTTGAAATGGAAGAAAATATTGAGGTACCATTAATTTTAGGTAGATCATTTCTCGCAACAGGAAAAGAAATAATTGATATTCATCAGAAAATGATGAAATTTTCTAGGGATGAATCATCATAATGTTGTTTTCAAATTGACTTACTAGACGACCTTATAGATGAATACAAAGATAATCAGTAAATTACTGATTCATTGGAGAGATGTTTGGCTAGGTCAGGTATAATAAATAATGATAACCCTATAATTAGAGAACAAGCTGAAATTCTAGAAAAAGAGTCAGAAAATGAGAAAGTCTCACACGAAGGAGTTCAATTAAAAATTGAACTCAAAGAACTTCCTTCTCATTTAAAATATGTGTTTCTTCAACGCGAAATATTTCCAGTAATCATTTCATCTTCTTTGACTATAGAACATGAAATCAAACTAATTGGTGTCACGACCCCAGTTCGTCCTCCGTGAACATGTCGAGATGGCACCTAGTCCCTACGACTAACAATACAAAATATAAACCAAATAGCGGAAGAAAAGATTCAAAACTAAACTAGCAAAATAAATTAGTGTTCAAGGTGCCGCTTGGCACATACAATAACAACTCTCGAGACTAACAAAAATTCCCAAAATCCGGAATCCCACAAATCACAAGCTAAGGGATACATAAGAGGCTCTGACTCAAGTATATCTATACAAAGGAGAAATACTGAAAGAGCTATACTTTTTATAGAAATATGGAAAAAGACTCCTTGGTCTGCGGACGTAACAGATATACCTCGAAGTATCTACCGATACGCCTCCTTCCAAGGCTGACAGAACTAAATGGGAGTACATGTATCTGCACAACAAAAGTGTGAAAAAGAGTAGCATGAGCACATCACGGCAGTGCCCAGTAAGTATCAAGACTAATCTAGGTGGAGTAGTGACGGGGACAGTCGAGACACCTACCGGTGGATAAACAGTAAAATCATATGAATAAAATAAATGATATATTAATATGTGATCATTGCACAAAAATAACCAATAATGCTACAATTAACAATAACGGGAAGGAACAACAAGTAACAACGAGGAACTAATAAATGACGATGCATAACAACGGCAATCACAATCCAAATCCTAAGGTCACAACACAACAAGGGAAACACAAGTCCATAACTCATATCATACAATGATGTTCACATAAGGTCTTATTTACTCTTCCACAACTTTACCAAGTCTCGGGCAAACCACAACTCACAAAAAACCCAACATCCGAAATCTAACACTCGTCATCTCGTGCCCCATTAGTCTCTCAGTCATACTGACCACTAGCCGGCTAACTATGGCCACTCTCACATATATAATGGATAAACGAGGGAGTGCCTCTCTCCTTAGCAAACCAGGAACAATTTACCTCTACGGGAATGTTCAGCTACGTGTATGCTTGTGCAATTGTTCTAACAAGAATTCTAATAACTAGTAAACATGACTAGGAGAACGGACCACCATACAATGTCTCCTCACGACTTCTGAGCGATAAAACTCATTCAGGTAAGCAACCCACAATCACATAGTAAACAAAATAGGAATTCCTCCCCATGCTATCACAATTCATTACAACCAGCCACTGACATAGACCACCTTATTTCGCCATGTGTGCAAATAATAACATAATAAGCACCGCCTTATTTTTCCACACGTGCATCACAATGTTCCTACCTTATTCTACCACATGCGCAACCCACATATAATCATATAACATATCCCCACCTTGTTGCGCTGCATGTGCAAATCATCAATGACAACAATAGCATGGCAAGGACCTCCTGCAACCTCTCAACAACAACTGCACGACAGAGACCTCATGCAACACAATACCAATAACCGCACGGCAGAGACCTCATGTATCACAGTCTAAAGTACAGCACAATAAATGACAATATATATATATAGATACAAGAACAAAGGAAGGGAACCCACTCAGGTTTTTTCATTCACCAAAAGATGGTACAACTAACTTACAAGGAATAACCATAACAGAGAAACACTAGTGTAATAAGAACAACTCAATAAGGAAGAAATAATACAAATCAACGATTCCATAATCCTCAATCCAACATCAAGGAAATTAACATGAAATGAATAATTATAATTAAGGAAAATGTTACCTAAACACAGGATATCTGACTTCTTTCCAATTAAGACCAATTAATTTGCGCGAGATAGAATTAATTTTTTTCCAAATAAATACAAGCAAATAGGAATGATAATGTGATTTTAGAAGGGTAAACATCCACAGTTAAATAGGTATAAATCAATTTTGCAACAAGTATACACCAAAAGGGAAAATAGGTACCAACTACCAAGTAAGACATGTAGAGGTGAAATCAATAACGGGGAACACAATTATATCGAGGAAAACTCCATACTCAGTGATGATAAGGGTCTAAGAGTGTAAAAGGATTAATTTACCACAAATAAATCTGAGCACACACTCGTCACCTTGCATGCAAGGAATAAAATCAATATAGAAGACTCAAAATCGTAAGGGGGAGTCCTCCACACAAGATTAGGCAAAATACTTACCTCAAACCAGCTAAAACCAACTAGCAACCACCTTCTTGCCACGAGTACTTGACTCCAAATGGCCCAAATCTATTCAATTAAATCACACATTGTAAATAACATCTCAAGAAACTGATTCTACTATTTAATTCAAAGCTAAAGCATGAAATTAGTTAAAAATAACCAAAATACCCCTCAAGCCAACATCTCGAAACCGGATGAATTTAAAATTTTTAGAACCCTCGTACTCTCACTAGTCTAACCATATAAAAATCTCTCAAATCGGAGGTAAAATGCCCACCCAAAAAACACAATAATTATGTCTAAGAATTTTCATCCAATTTCCCCCAATTTTGACCTTGAATCCGAATTCTACTGGTGGATTCAACTAGATATTGATAGAAAACAACTAGATGAGGTTAAATAAATATTACCCACTGATTTTCTCTTCAAAATTCACCCAAAATTGCCTTCTCCCGAGCTCCTAATTGATTTTCCAACTTTTGAAATAAACCCTCGGATTATCCTATTTCTGAACAGATATTTCCGTTTTTTTGTTCCAGAGACCGCTTCTGCGGTCCCTCTTTTGCGGACTTCCAGCCACTGTTGCGGTTTCTTTAAGCTCCCTAATTTTTGCTTCTGTGATTTCCTCATCGCAAAAGCGATTCCGCTTCTGTAGAAATCCTTCCGCTCCTGTGGCTCTTGCCCAAAGTTCACACTTCTCTTCTGCGGCTGCCAGGCCGCTTTTGCAGCTCCGCTTCTGCAGTTCCCAAGCCGCAGAAGCTAAAATACAAGAAGCCCTACTGCAATTTTCCTTCTAACTCCATACTTTGCCCGATGAGCATCTGAAACACACCCGAGGCCCCCGGTACCACAACCAATCACACACACAAGTCATATAACCTAACACAGACTCGCTCGAAGTACAAATCACATAACACAACTTCCAAACGATGAATCAAACCAAAACTCAAGCTTATAAACTTCCAAATCTTCAAATAATGAATCTCATGCCGAAACCTATCAATTCAACTCGGAATGGTGTCAAATTTTATAGACAAGCTCTCGGAATTTCATTCCGACCCTGATATTTCAAAAGTCAACTATGGGTCAAACTTCTTCATTTTCCAACTGCAACTTTATTCGAAATGCCTCAGTTTACTCTACGGACCTTCAATTTTGAATCCAGATGCACGCTTAAGTCCAAAATCACCACACAAAGCTGTTGAGATTATCCATGACCCATTCCGAGGTCATTTACCCAAAAGTCCAATTTTGGTCGATCTTTTCACCGTTCTAACTTCTAAAACAAGGTTCCTTCTTCCAATTTGACTCTTAGCCCTGAAAGCCGAATTCCACCATGCATGCAAGTTGATACACATATTCTAAAGCTATTCTAGACCTTATGCCGCTGAACGGAGCTTAAATTCTCAAAATGACAGATCGGGTCATTATAATTGGAGTCCTGGGACAACACAAGACAGCCTTGAGGTGGACTATAGCTGATATCAAAGGAGTCAGTCCATCTATTTGTATGCAAAGGATTCCTATGGAGAATGATTATAATCCAATAGTCCAACCCCAAAGGAGACTAAACCCAGCAATGCAGGAAGTCGTCAAGAAAGAAGTGGTGAAACTTCTAGCAATAGGTATCATTTATCCAATGTCCGATAGTCCTTGGGTAAGTTCTGTACAAGTAGTACCAAAGAAAGGAGGTATGACAGTAATAAATAATGAAAATAATGAACTCATACCTACTAGAACAGTCAAAGGATGGAGAGTTTGTATTTATTACAGACGACTTAATGATGCCACAAGGAAAGATCATTTTTCTTTGCCCTTTATTGATCAAATGCTTGAAAGAGTTGCAGGCCATGGTTTTTACTGTTTTCTTTACGGATATTCTGGGTATAATAAGATACCAATTGCTCCAGAAGATCAGGAGAAAACCACATTCACATGCCCCCAAAGTACTATGCTTACCGAAGAATGCCATTTGGACTATGCAATGCTCCTATTACATTTCAGCGTTGCATGTTGGCAATTTTCTCAAATATGACTGAAAAGTTTCTTGAAATTTTTATGGATGATTTCACACTTTTTGGTAAGACATTTGAAGATTGTTTCTATCATTTAACTTTGGTGCTTAAAAGATGTGAAGAAACAATTCTAGTTCTTAACTGGGAAAAGTGTCACTTCATGGCCGTAATAAAGGAAATTCTTTTAGGATATAAAATTTCTGCTAAAGGTATAGAAGTTGATAAAGCTAAAATTGGCCTTATAAAGGATTACCCCCTCCTACTACTGTTAAAGGCATTAGAAGTTTCTTAGGGAATGCAGTTTTTTATAGAAGGTTTATAAAAGATTTTTCAAAAATTTTAAAACCTCTGACTAACCTACTGATGAAAGATGTGAAGTTTGAATTTTCATATAATTGCAGGAAAGCATTTAAGATTCTCAAGAAACAATTGACTTATGCTCCAATGCCAGCCCTTTGAAATAATGTTTGATGCAAGTGATATAGTAGTTAGAGCGATATTGGGACAAAAAAAAGATAAGATTTTCAGGTCTATTTACTATGCTAGTAGAACACTTAATAAAGCTCAAAAGAATTATGCTACAACTGAGAAGGAACAACTAGCTGTAGTATTTGCGTTTGAATAATTTCATTTCTATTTGATAGGAACAAAGGTCACAATTTATACTGATCATACAGCTTTAAAGTACCTCTTAGCAAAGAAAGATGCTAGACCTAGATTGCTAAGATGGATATTCCTTTTGCAAGAATTTGATCTCGAAATAATAGAAAAAGCTCAGAAAATCAGGCAGCTGATCATTTGTCACGTTTAGAGAATCCTCCTACTTAAATACAAGATATCAAAGAGGAATTTCCTGATGAACATATATTTTCAGTCAGAACCATTATAAATCGATCACCTCGGTTTGCTGATATTACACTTAGCTGGAGGATGGATTCCAAAAGATTTTTCTTATGAACAAAATAAAAAACTTAAAAAAGAAGCAAGACATTATTACTGGGAAGATCCTTACTTGTTTAAATTTTGTGCAGATGACATAATCAGGAGATGTGTACCTGTCACGACCTAAAATCACATACTGATCATGATGACACCTCTCGTGAGGACAAGTCCAGCCAATAGAACAACAATGCACCTCTTTATAATTACTTAGCAAGAACAGGTCAACTTTATAGATAATAATAATCACAAGTGCGAAATAAGCATGATGGAACAATGAAAACCATCCCAACTCAGCCTGAAATCGGGGTGTCACAAGTCATGAGCTACTATAGAGTTTAATAATATTTTACAAGTCTGGAAATATCATAAATAACAAAGGATAAGGGAGAAAACGAGGTTGCAGACGTCAATGGTACCTCATTAATCCTAGTCACCGCCTGGTCTGGAAAGAATCAGCGCTCAGGAGCGAACTCAGCTCTGCCTGTATCTGCACACATGGTGCAGGGAGTAATGTGAGTACTACGACCCAGTGAGTAATAAAAATAAATAACGACTAAAAGCTTGAAATCTCATAAAGGCACAATATAGTGTTATCTCAAGCAGTAAAATCAATTATACAATAAAGCCATAAGGTATCAGATAAATTCTCTTTTTAAAACGGTGAAAACAACAATTTCAACAAGTAAGGAATAATCAAAAGCTTACCCCTCGGGCTCGATATCAAACTCTCATACAGTATCAGCCCCACGGGCTCACTCCAAACTCACCAGCACACAACATCAGCCCCTCAGGCTCACTCCCAACTCACCAACCACAAACAACAGCCTCTCGGGCCCACTCCCAACTCACATGGGTACCATGCGCCCATTGGGGGTGAGTACAGACTCCGGAGGGTCTCCTACAGCCCAAGCCCAATATCAATAGGCCTTAAAGCCTTCACACATCACACTCGAGGCCTGAAAGCCTCCTCACATAACCCACGAGTCCTGAAAGCCTCCTCACATCACTCAACATATCCTCACCCACGGCCCTCGGCCTCAATTAGTCCAGAAAATAATCATAAGCCCCTTGGGCATCAGTAAAACAATAGTGCTCAGCTCAACAACATTATAAACATCATTAAATCTCGAGTTGAGTATAAATATAGCTGAGTTCATGAAATAATATAATTCAATTGGACTGAGTTCAAATAATATTTCAATTGGTGAGGAAAAATAGTGATGTGAATTCACAAAAGATTTCAAATAATTCGCACGAAGCCCAATCATGGGAATAAACCTAAATCATGGTGAAAACAACAAGTCTTTATCAACTGCGCAGTAAAATATCGACCAGGATGGACCAAGTCACAATCCCCAATCGTAAATGACCTCGCGCTTGTCATACAACATGTGTCTCATCTCAACATAGCAGTATGTTTTGCAATCCGGGGTTTCAAACCCTCAGGACATCATTTAAAATCATTACTCAGATCAAGACGACTGAAAGGCTACTCACGATGCCCTTGCCTTTTAAATTTGCTTCCTCGCGCTATGAATCTACCCAAAATGAGAACTAATGTGTTGCATTATACAAAAGAGACAATACCCAACCGAAAAGACTCAAACCCGAACCCCGGGCCCACGTCTCAAAATCCACAAATTTTTATATCAATACGATCCTTGTCTCGCCACAATTTTATACATACCAAATTCACAAAAATCGGCATTTGACCCCTCAAATCACCATTTTAGAATTTCAATCTCAAGCTCTAATTTCTTACAATTTGGCTATGTTTTCATGAATTTCAAGGATGATTCTTCAATAAAATCATGTATTTAACTCATAAAAATTACCTCCAAGCAATTTTGGTTGAAACGCCCTTCAATACCCGTCCAAAAGCTCTCAAAATTGACTTTAAATGGTGGAGAAATGGCCATTTTCGGGACTTAAAGTCTTTGCGTAGACCCATTTTCCGTTTATGCGGATAATTTCTTGCTTAGGCACACATTTTTTGCATATCTGGGACCGCTTTTGCGGTTCCATTTCCGCTTTTGCGGTCCCGTATCCACGGCCAATTTTCTCTTATGCGATTTTCACAGCAAGCAGATTCTCCCGACACGAAAATGAGCATAACTCTCTCATACAATGTTCAAATTCGACGATTCTTTTTGCTATGGCTCCGAAATTAGGATATGGATCTAATGGTTCAATAAAAACTTAATTTGGAACTCATTTAATTAATTTGGTACCCCTTTATTCCCAAATATACGGCGTTGGAACATCAAATAAGAGCATGATCACAACCCAAAACACACCCGAGGCCCCTAGGACCCCGACCAATCACACCAACCAGTCCCAAAATATATTATGGACTTGCTCGAGGACTCAAATCACATTAAACAATGAAAAAACCATGAATCAACCTCCAATCTAAGATTTATGAACTTTAGAACTTCCAACTTTTATTTTCGATGCCGAAACCTATCAAATCACGTCCTATTGACTTCAAATTTGCACACAAGTCCAAAATCACCTAACGAAGCTACTGAAACTCACAAAACTCTATTTCGACTCCCGGATCAAAATTTTACCTTTCAACCGGAAATCGTCAAAATAGGATAACTTCTTTACCGGACCTCCAAAATTATGTCCGATTACTCTCCTAAGACTTAAATTATCCCCCAAAACTAACCGAATATCGGAATTCAATTCCGAGCCCTCTAACTCACAAGTCAACATCCGGTTGACTTTTCCAACTTAATCCTTCTTAAAAGAGACTAAGTACCTCATCTCTTAATAAAATCACTCCAATTAAATTCTAACGCACCCAACATTGATAATGAAATATAAGGAAGCATAAAATGGGAAGAACGGGGTAGTTACTCACGAGACGACGAGTCGCTCGTCACATTCTCCCCAACTTAAACAAACGTTCGTCCCTGAACGTGCTTAGACTTGTTTTGAAAGCCCAACAATTGCTGAAATCAAATCAGTTTGTACTCATCAATGACCCCAACAATCACCTCGAATCCAACACACCACTCTGGTGACAGAACATCCCAATATAGGCCTAAGGCACAACTTGCATAATACGCGCACCAATAAGAAATGGTTTGAACATACTCAAATCATGAAAATGACACCACTGAGAGAGTTGTACATCAAGTTCACTAGTACTGCCACAACACAAGGCTGAGACCCTATCTCACATCATAGAAATAGGACACACAAATTTGACCTACAAGATCATGTTTCCACACAGCTTTGCTGCAACGCGTGATCTTATCCAAATACTACTCCACATGAAACACCTCAAGTCACTATGTTGAAATCGACAACCATGCTCAATTGATGGTTGGAGCCAGAGCAAATCATTACACCCACGGTGAAACAAATATCACATACCACGGAAACCTGAGAGAACATAATCCAACTCACCTCGCCACTCAACCCGTGGCATTTCTGGCATAGCCCATGGCATAATAGTTCAGAATTGCCTGAAGCTAAGACAACTAGTCTAAGTTCTGACATCACATACAAAATCTAACATACCAGCAAGTAAAGATCCTCTCAAGCCTCCAAATCCTGATAACCGTTAAACAATACCGACGCACACGATCCACAACCACAATGTAACATGTACATAAGAACTCTTAGTCTCCAACTCCATATAGCACACGCATCATCATACCTAACCCCAATACTATTGGAGTGCCATCAACTTAATCACATTGGCCTTCTTCTGAAACATGTAACCCCTACAAATCACTATGATTAGAAATAAAATTTCCTTAATCATCTGAAGATCATTCACCCTAATCATCTGAAGCTCATTTCTCTAATCACCCAAAGCTGCCTGTACTGCCTAAGAATGTTATGAATTTCCATTCAGAACTGAACCGTAACCTTACACATGAAATTCTCAATCATTCACAACATAACACATATACCATATCATCCTAAGGTAACATGAGGACTTCACCTCCCTTCCGAACCATGAACGTTTACGTACTCAACTAGTCCAGAACTTCCATTGACCCCATCTAGAAGAAAAATCATTACACATCGCATGCTCTGCATGACATACATAGGTCTTGTTCAAATTCTTACAATACTGACACGATAGATAAAATCTGTATAAACTCATAACACCACTAATAAACAATTCATTGGGTCTATACTTCCGGCAAGAACTATCACCTCATTTTTAACCAAACAATGGTCTTAGCTCCTTAAATTACCTCATATACTCAGATCGCATGGATCTCGAATTCAATGATCTCGTCTCACCCATTACAAACTACACAAGCAATAAGTCACCCCAGACATAATCAAAAGCCGCATATGATGCCCTAATATGCCAATAGGCTACTAATCCGAACGCGATACAAAAAGAAAATGATCTCTTGAAGGAATTAACAATCCCTCGCACTAATACGAACTTTCCTTAGAAAAGAGGAAGCAAGGCATACAAAATAGCATATAGAAAACTATACTCAACATCAAACTATTGCGGCGTGCAACCCGATCAAGATAGAATACCCATGGTGGCATGCCACCCGATCCACACATAGATCTCACATAAGGAGATGCACATCGAGCCAAATTTTCTCATTACAATAAAATACCAAGTATCAGTCATAAGCATGCTAAGTGCATAATAATATCTCCGAGGGACATATAGCGTTATAAGCTACAAACTCGAGCACAACTGAGGTGCGATGTACAATCTGAATTTGAAGAGCCAAGATTCTCATATAACGTCATTCCTATGCGGATTCTCAACACATAGCAATTTCTCAAGTTGTCCCACAACTCACACAGCGCAATGCGTCACTGCGCGAAATATCTAATATGAACATCAACCTAACTACTCCTCCATGAGGACCACATTACTAAAATGAACACATACGGCCTGATATAGAGCCATTATTCGCATAAAAACCATTCACCAACTTCAAGCTGATTCTAATCACACTGAACTAGTCTGAAACCATTCAAAGGTCAATAATAACTTCCATTTTCTTCATAAAACACAAGAACAACCATCACAATCGGAGTAATCTTCCCCAGTTCACAACTCAATATGCCAAGTGCCCTCCAAGCATGAATATTTAATTTAACGACACTATCACAAACTTCATGCTTGGTTTACATCTTTAATCAATCAAGTGATGACATGCCATATTTATATAATCTTCTCGTGGGACACACTCTCACAACCTACCACAACAATATCTGGAGCGTACCTCCAAATCACCGGTTCCACTAACGCTGAAGAGCGGTCAAGAATATTAACAAGGATGCAAAACTCCTTTTACAAAACACCGATCTTAGGTGATGCTAAAGACAATACCAACTTACCGTAAACATCGAAACTCATCTCCTGCTCATCCGAGCTCATGACATCTTGTCAAAATGTTTCCTTCACTCGTGCCATGCTCGACCCAATTTTCATAATTAGAACTGATTCACCAGCATACATCAAACTCAAACCAATATAGCATATAATCGTGAAATCTACCTATTTAATATTAAACTCCACAACTTGACTCAAAGCCATAGATCACAACACATATACTCTATTGTGGTCGTAATGTCATTGTGAGATTAAACTCACTCCTTCATAAGCTTGTGGAAATACAAATCATCGGAATTTTTAACTCTTCTGGAATTTTTGCATTCACTCACACAACAGATAAGTCCACTCTTTAGGTGACAATTTTTTTTAAGTCCTAAATTTTTCAATAATTTTGGCAGGGGTTTTTTAGTAATCGTGCCTATCCACCTACCAGAGAATCACCAAAACCATCCTAACAACATATCCACAACTTGACAAAGCATCATAATGCATATCAATTACATAAATCTCAATACCACATGTATTATATTATAAAAATTGATACATGGACATGTGTTGCACCTATTTGAATCATAACACATAGAAAATACCTTTCAACCCTCCGTTATTGGGCTATTCAACCAACTAAGAACATTTTCGACCTTCATGGTTGTCTCCTCGACTCAACGATTTTCGCATAATATATTTACAGAAGTGATCTCAGCTCCCAGACTTATCTAACTTGTATGACAAATAGATTTTCCCTCATAAGACAATTACCCACTAGCTTTACCTTTAATTAATATTTTGGTATACCTTCCAATGGCATACACATTACACAATGACGTAATCTTCCCGAGTCTAAACTCATACTATAACATGAAATTTACTTTAATCCAAATAGGATACATAAAAAGATTCTTCACGCACCCATAACTTGGGACTACACGTCCTATCACAATGGAAATCAAACACTTAATGGTTACCCTATCATCCAGTAGGTCTCCATCATCACTTCTAAGTCATATAGATACATCTCCCAATACTAGCATACTCATCACGTAGCTATCCAGCCATCGTTCCCACTAATAGGGACAATACTGAACATATAAGTTAAAAACACTTGCTCACACAATCAGCACTTCGGTGCACAAGCCATAGGCAAAGATCCAGCCTCAATTCCTTCAGACTGGCCCAACATCATATCCTAGAGCTCATGTCTCACCCCTCGATCGGGGGAATTACAAATCACCAAGGCACATCTGATACTGAGCGCGCGTTTGTGCATATATTCACGCGGAAGGAATTTCAAGAGTTTCTTTTCAAGCGGATCAAGGACGCACGATAAGAATTTAAGAATATGAAAGTTTCCTAAAGGTTCTACAACCTCTTGAGGATAAATACAGACGTCTTTGTACCGATCCGCGAGACTCTACTAAACCAGCTCATGACTCGCGATACCTAATAACCTAGGCTCTTATACCAACTTATCACGACCCAAAATACCAACCCGGTCGTAATGGTGCCTTTTGTGAGGACAAGGCCAGCCAACAGAACAACAATGCACCTATTTATAAGTACTTAGCAAGAACATGTTAACTTTATAGATAATAATAATCACAAGTGCGAAATAAGCATTACGGAATAATAAAAACCATCCCAACTCAGCCCGAAATCGTGGTGTCACAAGTCATGAGCTAATGCAGAGTTCGCTAATATTTTACAAGTCTGGAAATATAATAAATAACAAAAGATAAGGGAAAAAATGAGGCTGTGAACGTAAAGAGCTATCTCGGGGTGCAGGGAGTTATGTGAGTACTCCAACTCAGTGAGTAATAAAAATAAATAACGACTAAAAGCTTAAAATCTCATAAAGGCACAATATAGCGCTATCTCAAGCAGTAAAATCAATTATACAACAAAGCCATAAGGTATCAGATAAATTCTCTTTTTAAAATGGTGAAAAATATAATTTCAACAAGAAATAATCAAAAGCTTTCCCCTCGGGCTCAATATCAAACTCTCATTACAGTATCAGCCCTACGGGCTTACTCCCAACTCACCAGCATAAACATCAGCCCCTCGGGCTCACTCCCAACTCACCAAACACAAACAACAGCCTCTCGAGCCCACTCCTAGCTCACATGGGTACCTGCACTCACTAGGGGTGTATACAGACTCCGGAGGGGCTCCTATATCCCAAGCACAATATCAATAGGCCTTAAAGCCTTCACACATCACAGTTGAGGCCTGAAAGCCTCCTCACATAACACTCAAGGCCTGAAATCCTCCTCACTTGACTCAACATATCCTCACCTACAGCTCTCGGCCTCAATCAGTCCAGAAAATAATCATAAGCCCCTTGGGCATCAGTACAACAATAATGCTCAGCTCAACAACATTATAAACATCATTAAATCTCGAGTAGAGCATAAATGTAGTTGAGTTCACGAAATAATATAATTCAATTGGACTGAGTTCAAATAATGTTTCAATTGGTGAGGAAAAATAGTGATGTGAATTCACAAAAGATTTCAAATAATTGGTACGAAGCCCAAACATGGCAATAAGCCCAAATCATGGTGAAAAACAACAAGTCTTTATCAAATACGCAGTAAAATATCGACCAGGATGGACCAAGTCATAATCTCCAATAGTAAATTACCTCGCACTCATCATACAATGTGTGTCTCATCTCAACATAGCAATATGTTATGTAATCTGGGGTTTCAAACCCTCAGGACATCATTTAAAATCATTATCACCTCAAGACGACCGAAAGACTTCTAGGTGATGCCCTTGACTTTCAAATTTGCTTCCTCGCGTGACGAATCTGCCCAAAATGACTACGAATGTGTTGCATTATACTAAAGAGACAATACCCAATTGAAAAGACTCGAAAAATATCGAAAATCACAAAATTTGCAAAACCTGAGCCCCAGGCCCACGTCTCAAAATCCAAAATTTTTTACAGCAGTACGATCCTTATCTCGCCAAGAGTCTATACATGCTAAATTCACAAAAATCAGAGTTCATTTGACCTCTTAAATCATCATTTTAGAATTTCAATCTCAAGCCCTAATTCTTACAATTTGGCTCTTTTTTCATGAATTTTAAGGATGATTATTCAATAAAATCATGTATTTAACTCATAAAACTTACCTCCAAGTGATATTGGTTGAAACTCCCTTCAATCCCCGTCTAAAAGCTCTCAAAATTGACTTAAAATGGTGGAGAAATGGCCATTTTTGGGACTTGAAGTCTCTGGCCAGGCCCATTTTCCGCTTATAAGGATAATTTTCCGCTTATGCGGAAATTTTTCACATATCTGGGACCGCTTTTGTGGTTCTATTTCCGATTTTGCGGTCCCGCATCCGTGGTCAATTTCCTCTTATGCGGTTTTGATAGCAACCAGATTCTCCCGAAACGAAAATGAGCATAACTCCCTCATACGATGTCCAAATTCGATGATTCTTTTTGCTATGGCTCTGAAATTACAATACAGATTTAGTGGTTCAATTAAAACTTAATTTGGAGCTCATTTACTTAACATGGTACGCCTTTATGCCCAAAGATATGACGTTGGAATATCAAATAAAAGCGTCATCATAACCCAAAACACACCCGAGGGCTCCAGGACCCTGACCAATCACACTAACCAGTCCCAAAATATATTATGGACTTACTCGAGGCCTCAAATCTCATCCAATAACGCAAAAACCATGAATCAACCTCCAATCTACGCTTTATGAACTTTAGAACTTCCAACTTCTATTTTCGATGCCGAAACGTATCAAATCACGTCCGATTGACTTAAAATTTTGCACACAAGTCCAAAATCACCTAATGAAGCTATTTAATCTCTCAGAACTCCATTCCGACTCCTGGATCAAAATTTTACCTATCAATCGGAAATCGCCAAAATAGGCTAACTTCTTCATCGGACCTCCAAAATTACGTCTGATTGCTCTTCTAAGCCTTAAATCATCCCAAAAAACTAACCGAATGATAAGAATTTTATTTCGAGCCCTATAACTTGCAAGTAAACATCTGGTTGACTTTTCTAACTTAAGCCTTCTTAAAAGAGACAAAGTGCCTCATCTCTTAATAAAATCACTCTAATTAAATTCTAGCGCACCCAATATTGATAATGAAACATAAGGAAGCAGAAAATGAAAAGAATGGGGGTATTTACTCACGAGACGAGGGGTCGATCATCACAGTACCAGAGACAGAAATGAACATCTTAAGTCACTGCCATGATGGGGCTGCAGGAGGACACTATGGAGGAAGAAAGACAGCAGCTAAAGTACTTGAAGTTGTATTTTTCTGGCCTACTCTATTCAAATATGCAAGGAATTATGTCGTCACTTGCGACAAATTCCAGAGAAGCGGTAACATTCCAAACAATTATGAGATGCCTCTTAACTCTATCCTTGTTTGTGAAATATTTGATGTTTGGGGCAATGATTTTACGGGTCCTTTTCCTCCTTCAAATGGCTGTGAATATATTTTAGTTGTTGTTGACTATATGTCAAAACGGATAGAAGCAATTTCTACTAGAAAAAATGATGCTCGTACTGTTTGTACTTTTCTTAAGAAAAATATTTTTTCTGGATTTGGAACTCCACGCGTTATCATAAGTGATCAAGGAACTCATTTTATAAATAGTCAATTTGCTAGTTTGTTGTCAAGATATGGAGTTAGTCATAAAATAGGAACTCCAAATCATGCTCAAACAAGCTGGCAAGTAGAAGTTTCTAACGGATAATTAAAAAGAATTTTAGAAAAAACTGTTGGTTTTTCTCGAAAAGATTGGTCTTTAAATTTAGGTGATGCTTTATGGACATACAGAACTGCTTTTAGAACTCCTATAAGCACATCTCCTTATAGACTAGTTTTTGGAAAAGATTGTCATTTAACTGTAGAATTAGAACATAAAGCATATTAGACTATAAAATTGTTGAATCTAAACTTACCAGATGCAGGTAAAAAACGTCCATTTCAGCTTGATGAGTTGGAAGAGCTCAGTCATACAGCATATGAAAATGCTAAATTGTACAAGGAAAAGACAAAAAAATGGCATGACAAACTCATCCGCCATATAGATTTTAAAGTTGGAGATCATGTTCTGTTGTACAATAGCTGATTGAGATTATTTCCAGGAAAGTCTAAGTCACGGTGAACAAGACCATACACAGTAACAGAAGTGACCCCCTATGGTGCCATTGAAGTACAACATGCAGATAGGGGAGACAAATTCAAAGTAAACGGTCATCGTTTGAAGCCTTATATTAGCAGATTCTTAGACAAACAGGATTCAACAATACTTTTTGCCTAAATTTTAAAATAAGTCGAGCTGGCAACGTTAAACTTAAAACTATTTTCTTCCCCTCTCTTTAATCGTTCAATTATTATTAATAGTAATATATAATATTATATATATATATATATATATATATATATATATATATATATATATATATATATATATATATATATATATATATATATATACATATACATACATACATACATACATACATACATATATATACACATATATATATATATATATATATATGTGTGTGTGTGTGTGTGTATGTGCGCGTGCGCGTATGTAGTATATATTAATATATTTTTCCATGATAAAGAAGCTTTCTCATGATTTCAACAATGAAAGTTTACGCATATTATGAAAAAGATTATTTTCTCTGCCATAATCTTGTCTTTGTCATATGAGAGAAACCCTGAGAAGCCAAGAAAAAGGAAATGAGGCCAGAATCGAAAAACAAATCAGGGAAGCTCCTTTATCTCCTTTTACTTTTAATTTATTTGTCATGAGGACGTGACATTATTTAAACTAGGGTTAGAGGAATATGTTAATTATATATGTATTTCTTTTACATTTTTCTTTCTCCGATTAAATATAAAAATAATTAAAATAGATAAGATGAAAAAAATTGAGTTGCCTTATTCTTAAGGCAACTTATTTCATGTACTTCCATGGATTTCTTGTTCAGTTCTTTGTCATGGTCGTAATATTTTGAACTAAACATTTTTTTAGGACTTTTAGTTGTTTAAATTAGTTTTGATAAATAAGTTGGCTAAACTTGATTTGACTTGAAAAGCATGAGACTTAGAAAAGACGAATTTAATTAAGTATAATTCATGGGCTTTATGATTACTTTTCTAAGCTCATACTTGCTTGTTGGTGATTGAAATCATAGTTTTTGTTGGTTCCAAGTGTATTGTGCGGTTAGCTTATATTGTCTAGTTCTCCTGCTTATTTGAAAATCCAGAGCTTGCCTTGAATGTGGTTTGAGGCTAAATTCTAGGCATATCTTTGAGTAAAGAAATGAACGCAGGCCTTATTTGTTGAGCCATAGCCTAAATTGACCTATCTTAATGATTTTTATCCCTAATTAGCCCAGTTGAGCCTAAATAAATTTTATTTTGTTGGTCGCCAAGCTTTAACCCTTAACCTGTTTGTTGTTATGACTTGTTCTTTGTTCACCCATTTCACTTTTGGGCATTTTAAGAGTTTATCTGAATATAAAAATTTGGGCGTGAGGTATAATTACAAAAATAATTGATGAAAGAATAATTGTTTGAAGTTGTTGATATTTTGAGATGTTGTCATAGGAACTAAAAAAATAGTTTCTTCAGAATTTCACCTAAACAAAAAAAAAATATAAAAGCAACAAAGAAAAGTTGGAACCCAAAAAAAATATTGAAAAGGATGAAACAAAACAGAGGATTATTGTTTAAATCATGAGATGAAAGGCAATTGTACTTACGAGATCAAATAAATGCGTCGTGCCCATAAAAAATTTGAATCACTACTATCTATATGTATCCCACCTATCCCAGAGACAACTTTACAACCTTGGAAAAGTCCTACATGATCTTAACTACGAGACTCCTATATTAATGGAGAATCACATGATAGTCAAGCTTGTGGTTATTTTCAGTAGCTTGAGATACTTTTTTGTTGAGAATGAGAGCATTTTTTATCTATACCCTTCTTTGATCCTATATTTATAATTATGTGATATATGGGCATCTTTCTCCATTCAGTGAGACACACTTGGAATTAGAAAATATTACAATTTCAATTCTTAATAGATGAATATGGGTACGGTTAAAAGTTGTTTGAACTCGTGGATAAGATTTAGTTAATTCTTTTTGTCTAAAGTTTCATGATTTTTCGTAAAGTGATTAATTATTTTCGTTTCTCTTTTGTTCAAGGACGAACAAATATTTAAATGTGAAAGTATTTGATAAAAGAAAAATATCATACAATAAAATAAGTAATTATTTAATTCCTAGTACTAGTAGTTTTAATTTTCTTCGCAGGAATACTATATTCTAATAATAATTCAATATGCATTAACGATGGAGCTTTGTGGCAAAATAAACTAAGTCTTAAAGTTTTCAAAAAAGGAAAGAAAAAAAATAAGAAAAAGAAGGATAAGAAAGCAAGTGGGACACGCCAACTTGCCAAGTTGAAGACAAAAGTTCGATTTTGCAAATCAAAAACTTTGCTATGCAAATCTAAAGCAAATCTGAAACTTTAGATTTCATGAGCCATATTTAATGCTAAGCGACGAAAAATTCAACTATAAATAGAGAGACAAGAGCTTGGCATAAATCATCGAAGGAGAGAGCTACGCATAAAATATACTTTTAGAGCTTCTTTTCCTTTTCATTTTTAGTTCCAAATAAATTGTAGAATTAAAAATTACTATATTTCCTACTTTTAATTAAATAGGAAAAATTATTTTACTTGAATATTTCTTTCTATTTTCTTATTTAATGAATAAGATTATTTTCATTGTTAGTACTAGTTTCAATATGGAGTAACTTTTTATGTGTTGGGAAAAAGACGAATCTTAATATTTCTATATAATAGTAGATATTATTCCTCAAATTTACATGCTGCCTTGAGCTAGAACTTATTTAACTTTTATCTGCTTTTATAGTTAGACATTATTTAATTTATTAATATTTATCTATCTTGCACTATATATTAACTGTTTATTAATTTTGTAATCGAGAGAGGCGGAAGAAATAATATAGTTAAGTGTAGTATTGATAAATGTTAATATTTATTCCGTAACATTTATCTCTTTTATGTTATAATTAATTTTACACTTATTTATAATCGGGAGAGGCGAATGGTGTAATAATCAGTTATAACAAGTAGGGTAACCGAAATGGACTTACTATCAAGAACATGTTTTAATTCAATCATATATTTCTAGTTCTTTAGTATTACTATTTTGAAGATCAATTTGAATAACCGAGAGGAATACAATTAATCATTCAACTTGAGTAATAACAAATATTTGTAATCATGAGAGGCATTTATACCTTTTTGAGAAATAGAAATTGAAGAATAATAAATTCTACTATATAATAGAAATATTAAATGAAGTCAAGATCCCAACACCTTTTACAATATTTGTGAAAAATAAAAATATTTATTACTGCTCTATTTATGCATTTTTATTTAGTTAATTTACAACTCAAATATTTCTGATTTTCTCAAATAGTAATTAAAACAAGAAAGTGTCTGTAGAATAGATAAACCAATCTTTGTGGGTTCGACATCTTTCTATACTATAATTTGACAGAGTACGAGTTTAATTTATACAAACGCCAGACACTTGTCAGTGGGGCACTAATGGGTGATGATGGTGCACTGTAGAGCCGTTGGTCAAAATAATGCGGCTTAGAACCACGACCACGTGAAGTATCATGAGAAACATGAAGATCTGACTGAAAGGGTCTCGGAGGGTGGCCTCTACCATAAGAATCTCAACCTTCATACGAGGTACCACTAAATCTGCCTGCATGACGGGGCCTCTTATCTGACTCATGATCGCCCCCCTGTGACAAAGCTATCTAAAATCTGCGGGCCGCATTGGCCGCCTCCTGAAACAAGATCTCACTCTCGGCCCCCATAGCCATCTGGAGACGAATCGGCTTAAACAACCCATCAACAAACCTCCCCACCCTCTCTCTTGGTAGGGAGTATGACAATAGCATGGCAGGCTAGATCAATGAACCATGTCTTATAATGAGTAACTATCATAGAGCCCTGCTGGAGGCGCTCGAACTGCCTGCGAAGAGCATCCCTCTGGGTAACAGGGAGAAACTTCTCCAAAAATAACTCTGCACTGGTCCCAGGTCAGAGACGGCGACCTACTGGTCTGGCTAAACAATAGTCTCTCCACCAAGTCTTGGTGGATCCTACTAGACGAAAGGTGGCAAAGTTGACCCCATTGGTATCCATAATACCCATGGTTCAAAGAACCTCATGGCAGCTATATAAGAAATCCTGGGGGTCCTCTGAAGAAGCACCACTGAATGTGATGGTGAAGAGCTTGGTGAACCTATCCAGCCTCCACGAAGCATCGGCGGACATATCCGCTCCATCGCCAGTCTAAGCCATGGTACCCGGCTGAACTACCACAGGTGGCTGAACCACTGGAACCTGAGCCTGGGGAGCTACCTGCTCTAGAGTACGTGTAGCAGGAGTCTAAACTCCTCCCTTGGCCTGAGAGGTGGATTGTTCTACTGGAAGTAAACCCACTTGAGTGACGCTCTTTTGGCCTACCAATTTGACCAAAGCGTCCATCAGGAACTGGGGTGGCTAAAAACCCATATGGGATATGAGCTGGGCACACCGAACTATTAGAGCTGGAACCTCCTCGTCATAATCAATCTGAGGCTTCGCCTCTGGGTCTGCTACTCGGGGCTGAGCTCTACCCCTATCTCGACCTCTGGCACGGCCTCGGCCTCTACCCCTCGTAGGAGTTGCCGCTGGGGGTTCGGGCTGCTGCGTGGTAGAAGAGGAAGTACGTGTTCTCTCCATCTGCGAAAGAACAAAGTAGAAAGACAATCAATATTTGAGAAACGAAATCACACTACAAGGAAGAACAAAAGTGAAGTTTTCCTAACTCCATAGCCTCTGGGATAAATATATACGTCTCCATACAGATCCCTCAGACTCTACCAAGTTTGTCCGTGAGTTATGAGACCTATGTAACCTAGTGCTCTGATACCAACTTTTCATGATCTGGATTTTTTACCCTCGGGAGTCGTGATGGCACCTACTTATAGGAGCTAGGCAAGCCAACTTAGTTACCCTTTTTCACAGTTCATAATAATAACATAAAGCCTTGCATTAAAAATATTAAAGCAGAAGATTTAACATTAAAGAAACTGAATAAACATTGTGGAAGTTAACACAAGACGCTACCCCAAAACATGGTGTCACATAGCTCACGAAGTTCGAAAAGTTTACGAAACACAATGTATAGAAACAAATAACAAGGGTTTGTCCCAAAATTCAAGGGATAACAACCAAAAACAAGATAAAGGAGATGCCAGGCTCGTGAACGCCTACCAGGCTACCTCGGTATCTCACTCTAGACTGAAGGATACTCCCAATCTATTATTGTTGCTGTTGACCAAAACCTACATCCGTGCAAAAGAGCACAGAAGTGTAGCATCAGCACAACCGACCCCATATGATGGTAAGTGCCTAGACTAATCCCGGTGAAGCAGTGATGAGGCTAGATCAAACTACCAAGCAAACCTGTGTAGTTCAATATATATGTATATATGCAAGAGGAAGGAAAATACAGGAATTAACCAATCAATGGGGAGGGAAACATGATGTAGGGGTTGTAACGGTTCAGGTATAAAATCAATAAATAAAGAATGAAACTGTAGAACTACTATATCAACGAGACTAGGAATTCAATAGTTGCACAGCACCATCCTTTGTGCTTTTACCCTCGTTCTCTCAAACAGTCATATAAAGTACATGACATCACCTTTTGCGCTTTCCCTCACAAAACACTCATATCATGGCACAGAATGATATTTCGTGCATTAGTAATCATATTATGGCACGGAATTTTTCTTCATGCATTATTAATCATATCATGGCACGGAATGTTCCTTCGTACATTAGTATATTCTCAACATGAATCATGCACGGCATCAACCTTCGTGCTTCATCTCTCTTCCTCACCTAGCAACAATCATAACCAATAGGGCGAGGGGATAGACAAACCATAATAGAAATCCGGCAAGGGAAAATACAAGTAAACAGTTAAATCCCGGCAAGGGAACAACTACAATAACTTTCACATCCCGGCAAGGGAGATAATCACATCTCTTTCTCTTCCTTTCATTTCTTACTCTATTATTTGCTTCATCATTCGAGCCAACGCTCCAAAGAGTTTTCAATTCATAATTTCCTTCTCATACTCTTTCATTACATATAAACCATCAATTAAGCATGGAAGAGCCACAACAAGATAGGAATAACACAATATAAGGACTCATGGTCATGTTAGACACTAGTGTATAGATACTCGTTGCCATGCCTATACGCCGTACTCAATAATTAGCATTAGCAAGCAAGACTCTACTCATATTCCCTCAAGTAAAAGTTAGACCAAACACATCAAAACTCAATTCAAACCTCAAGAATAGCTTTACCCCTTGATTCCACCACAAAATCGCTCAAATCTAGTCACAAATCACTTTATTACATTAATAAATACTATTGAAATCAACCCCAAAGTATTAAAGAAAGTTTTACGAGGTTTTATCCAAAATGCCCTCAGGCCCACATGATCAAAACTCGAGGTTCGGACTAAAACCCGACTACCCATTCCCCTACGAATCCAGATATATGATTAGTTTTGAAATCGCACCTCAAATTGAGGTCCAACTCCCCCAATTTTTAGAAAACCTAGGTCCGACCCAAAACCACCAATTTCCTGATGAAAATCTTTGATTTGAAAATGAAATCATGTTAGAAGATGCTAACGAGTGGAGAAAATAGATTAGAAATTACTTACCAATCGTTTTGGAGAAGAAGAGTTGTTTGAAAAATCGCCTCTTATGTTTTAGGGTTTTGAAAAGTGTAACATAACTTAAATTTGCAAGTATTTGTACCCCTCTGAAGTACCCCGCGCGGACCGCACAAGAAGTAACGTGGCCGCACATGCTTTGTGAAGACCTGCGGATCACTACCCAGTGCGGACCGCACCAGGCCGACGGCGGCCGCACAGACCCACTGCGGATCACGCAAAGGCGACCGTAGCCGCACACGTTTTCACGCGGACCGCGCCAGAGGGTTCAGAGACTTACTCGTTTTTCCTGAACCTTTGACACCTGATATTTAACTCTAAGACATCCGGAAACCTATTTATAAACTCACCCGAGCCCTCGGTGCTTCAAACCAAACATAAATACCACCTCAAAAATATCCTACGGACTTACTCGTGCGATCAAATCACCAAAATAATATCATATACATAGAATCAAGTCTCAAAACTCAATATTTCTTTCAATTTTTCATGAAACACCAATGTTCCATTTTAAGTCCGAAATATGTCAAATGACGTCCGTTTTCAACTAAACTTTACAGAAAGCGCGTAAATCACATATAAGACTTGCACCGGGCATCGGAACTAAAATACGAGCCCGATACAATAGTCTTCTGATTAAATTCCTTTTCCATTTTCCTTAATTAATTCCAGAAAATAACTTCATACAAAAAATTTAATCTCGGGCTTGGATCTCGGAATTCGATTCCGGACATAGCCCAAATCCCATATTTTCCTACGAACCCTCCGGGACCGTCAAATTACGGTTCCAGATCCGGGTCCGTTTATCCAAAATATTGACCGAAGTCAATATTAATCAATTTTATATCAAAATTCAATATTTTTCTCACATAATTTATATTTAAGCTTTTTGGCTATACGCTCGGACTGTGCACGCAAGTCGAGGCAATCCTAAATGAGATTTTCAAAGCCTCGAAGACACAGAATGAGCAAGAACATAGGTGATGACCCTTTGGATCGTCACATTATTTTGCCAAGAATCTGGTGTCCCCTTGATGAAGTAAGAAAAAAGAAAAAGAGATCCAATATATTCTATTGTTGTTAGGTTCATTGCCATTACATTATAAGTTTTGATATTTTATGTCTTTTTTTAGTGGAATCAGCCATTAATGCTTCATTTGAACATGTTGCTAAATCATACACCTTGGTATGATTCTTCCCCTGACACTGTATCAATACAGAATGTTTCGTGCACTTGGTTACTCCTTGTCTGCTTTCTTTTTTTGAGTCGTGCTGATTGATCTTTTTGGAGATTCCAAATCAAAATGGCCCGTGATTGGTAATATCTTCTTAGATGCGCGACTTTGGAGAATAAGAATTTTCTTATGTGAGAGTGAGGTACATGT
Organism: Nicotiana benthamiana; assembly: GCA_034376525.1. Taxonomy (NCBI): domain Eukaryota; kingdom Viridiplantae; phylum Streptophyta; class Magnoliopsida; order Solanales; family Solanaceae; genus Nicotiana; species Nicotiana benthamiana. The sequence goes on from CM067335.1 coordinate 91,567,203, forward strand.
CAGAGATTTAAATCTCACCACACCATAGGCAAAAGCCTGGTATTAAAGTGTATAAGGGGTGATACTCAGACATTATGCATATCTATGACAAGTATCTCTAAAATTGGGATGTAATTTTAGATTATATTCATTTGGTATTTCATTTGAAATTATACATATTTTTTTTTTAATTGAAATTGGCTTCTATTGATATAACAAATATACATATGAGTGTTCTTAATGGTAGTATCGACTAACTGCCATTGCTAATACAATCAACTAGTGTAACTAGCTAAATCTATTCTAACAAGTAGTGAACTAAGGATAATTGTTGAGAATTCTAAGTCCTTTCATCCATTTCTTGCAACTTCTACCACGAGCATGAATAAGGAAGGCAATCTCACGGCATAAATGATCTTCATCAAAATGTTTCCTCTCAAATCTAATATCATTCCTGCATCTCCAAATCAAAGAAATAGTAGTAACAAATGCAGTAGCTGTTACTGCCTTTTTGAACTGTCTACTCCTAGCATTGCAGCATATCCAAGTTAGCTCATTCTTCCAGCAATTTGGTCGTCTACTCCAGCCAATCCAACAGCAGATTCTAGTCCAAATCCTGCTGGTAATTGGACATTCAAAATATAGGTGTTCAAAGGCTTCAAAGCCTTGCTTACAGAACACACATGTTTCTTCAACTTTGATACCAAACTTTAGCAATCTATCAACTGTTGGTAGTCTTCCATGAGCAGCCATCCACACAGTAAACTTATGTCTTGGCAAGACATTTATGGTAGCCATCAAGTTTTTCCAATCCACTCTAGGCCAAATTGGAAGTGGAGAAAGATATACAGAATGAATTTGAAATTTTCCAGACTTACAAACACTAGAAAGTCTGGACAGTAGATCACCTTGCAATTTGCTAGCATTCATGATTTGCATTCTACAGTCAATAATCTTCCTAGTTATCCAAGAGGCATTTTTAGGACTAGCCATTGTTTCAATATCTTCCTTCTTTATGTAGTAAAGATGGATCCATTTGATCCAAAGGCAGTCTTTCTTCCTTGCTAAATCCCATAGCAGTTTTGATACAGCAGCCTTGTTCCAAATCTGGATGTCAATGATGTTTAAACCTCCAGCAGCAATAGGTTTACAGATTCTGTCCCAAGCTATCAGTGATCTTTTGGAGACTGTTCCATTGCCTGTCCATAAGAAAGATCTGCAAATTGCATCAATCACTTTCACCACCTTCTTTGGCAATATAAAAATCTGAGACCAATATGTTTGAACTCCAAATAATACTGACTTTATAAGTTGACATCTGCCAGCATAGGATAAAAATTTTGCAGTCCAACAGGTGATTCTATCAGTGATTTTCTCTATCAACGGTAAATAATGATGTATGCTCAGCTTCTTTGAATGTAATGGAATACCCAAGTATTTGAAAGGAAGATGTCCTTCATTGAATCTCAAGTCCTCTAAGATAGCTGCTTTCTCAAATTGAGAAATGCCTGCAAAATATACAGCACTCTTGGAATTGTTTGCTGAAAGTCCAGAAGCAGAAGAGAAGGATAAGAATGCATCCTGTAACAGTTGGATAGATGTAATATCAGCTCTACAGAATAGCAACAAGTCATCAGCAAAGCAAATGTGAGAGCAGTTGAGCTTCCTGCATCTTGGATGGAAATTAAAATTGCCATTCTTGTGTAGTTGATTAAGGTTCCTGTTAAGATACTCCATTGCAATAACAAATAGGTAAGGAGACATAGGATCTCCTTGCCTAATACCCCTTCTGGCTGAGAATGGCTTTGTGAGTCCTCCATTAATCACTAAGGAGTAAGTAACAGTTGAGACACAAGCCATAATCCATTCCACAAATTTTGCAGGAAAGCCAAGATCAACCAGCATCTGTTTAAGAAATCTCCATTCAATAGTGTCATAAGCCTTCTTCAGATCAACCTTTAGGACACATCTAGGTGATATGCCTTTCCTTCCATAGCCTTTAAACAATTCATGACTAAGCAGGACATTATCTAGTATGCTTCTCCCTTCAATGAATGCTGACTGCCCTTTCCCTATAATGCAATCAATTACAGTTTTCAATCTTCTTGTAATGACTTTAGAGATAATCTTATAGAGGGTGGTGCAGCAAGCTATAGGCCTGAAATCCTTGACTGTTTTAGGAGTATTGGTCTTAGGAACAAGAGCAATAGCAGTAGTGTTCAGCATATAAGGCATGTGACCAGTAATGAAGAACTCCTTAGTAGCAGCAAATACATCCATTTTGACAGTCTCCCAATTTTTGGTAAAAAACTCCACAGTAAAACCATCAACACCTGGGGCTTTGTCATTTGGCATCTCTTTCACAGCAGCTGTAATCTCTTCCATAGTCACCTCTTTAATAAGAGTCCTTTGTTGCTCAAGAGAAATGCATCCTCCTTCTTTGACAATAGCAGAATTCAGACAGGGAACCTCCTTAGGCCTATCCCCCATCAAGGATTTGAACACTGCAATAAATTCTTGTTCAATAGCTAAAGGATCAGTGAGTTTAGTGCCTGTGTCTGTATATATAGATGAAATATTGCTTTGACTGGACCTCATCTTCCACTGTGCATGAAAATATTTTGTATTAGAATCACCACAATCAATCCAAGTAGCTTTTGATTTCTGCCTCAACACCTGCTCCTCTACATTGCTCCATTTTTCTATGTTAAGAATAGCCTCCTTCTCTTCATTGAATAATTGAATAGATCCAGGATTACTCCTTAACTGGCTTTGGATAATGTCCAGCTTCTCCCTTGCTTGGATCAATTTTTGTTGGTAAGAAGCCATGTACCTATTGAGGTCCTTCAGCTGCTGCTTCATTTCTTTAAGTTTATGCCATATCTGTTGCATTGGTGTTCCATGTCCTCCTTGACTCCATACCTGCTGTAGGATATTTTTGAATTGAGGATTCTCCATCACAGAGTCATAAAGCCTGAAAGGTTTAGGATGAAGAAGCCTTTGCCTTCCAAACTTTATAAAAATAGGAGTATGATCAGAGATAGAATGGTTTAAGAAATCAGCTTCCACATGGCTGTATTGCTGAAGCCACTGAAAGTTGCCAATTGCCCAATCTATCTTGCTATATACCTGCTTATTAGTCCAAGAGTATCTCCATCCTTTTGATCTAATAGGTGTAAGTTGAAGGTCATAAATCAGCTCTTTGAAATCCTTCACCTCTGCATCTGTTACAGGGGATCCAATCCTGTCTTCAGTTGATAGAACTGCATTGAAATCTCCACTTAATAGCCATACATCTTGCCCCAGAATAGGAAGTCCCCTGAGGTCATTCCACAGCTGTTTCCTTAGTGCTATTGTATTGTAGGCATATATAACACTTAGTTGGAATTTGACTGCTGAGGCTGAGTCTTCAACACTACAGTGAATAAATTGATCTGTGGTTCCTAGGATATGAAGCTGTATATGTGCTCTCCAAAGTAACCAAATCCTACCATTAGTTGCCATAGGATAGTTGAGATGATACTTCCATCCTTTAGCAATCTTATTGATTATAGTATGAGCTTTTGGCTCCTTCACCCTAGTTTCAATACACCCTAGGATATCCACCTTATTCTTCAGCAAAAAGTTTTTTAATTCCTTCTGCTTGTGGGCTTTATTAAGCCCTCTAATATTCCAAGTGACCACAATCATAAGGTACTAGTCTTCCCTAAGGAAGGACCAGGATCCTGCAATTGGTCTCTTCTCCCTTCATCTACAGTTCCACTGGATTCCCTCTCACCAACACCCTCCTGCATTATACCATCAGTAGCCACATTCTCAGATCTTCCTTGATCATCCATAGCTTCAATACTAGCAGCCATATCAGTACCAATTGGAATTCTCATGTCCATATTGTGATCAGCTATAGCAGTAGTATAGATAACAATATTTCCTTCCTCAGCCAATGGAATTGGATACATTGGTAGATTAGGATTTACTGTTACATTGCCATCAACATTATCCAAATAAGTGGTTGCTTCATTGTTTCCTTTAGGGATCCATTTCTGCCTTGGCTTTTTAGTCCTCACCTTGTTCCTGTCCAGGTTTACCTTTGCTTCCTGCTCATGATTTCCATCTGCATGACTATTGTACCAACAGTCCATAGCATTATGCCCAAACTTCAAACAATGATTGCAAAATTCTGGCTTCCAATCATATTCAACATCCTGTATCTTCAATCCAAATGGAGTCTCTATTTCAATTTCCTCTGGAAGAGGAAATGCTGCATCAACTTCCACCAGAACTCTTGCAAATGATATCTTCTCAAATTGAGCTGTTACTTTATCAGTAAACAAAGGTCTACCAATAGTGCTAGCTAGTTTACTGAGAATCTCAGGGGACCAATACCCCAGGGGAAGCCCAGAAAATCTCACCCATATAGGAATTGTACTAAGTATGCCATTTTGCATTGAAAAATCAACATCCCAAGGTTTAAGTATCATCGGTTTATTTCTGAAAGAATAAGGACCAAGTTGAAGTACTTGATTCATATCCTCAACAGATTTAAACCTAAAAACACAATAGCCATCTCTGTGCATTAAGATTTGCGGTTTAGTTACGAAATTCCACACATGCAATACAAAATTCTCCATTGCCTTCTCATTTGGATTATCTCCAATGATATAGCCAATGAGTGAAGTACTCCAGTATTCAGATTGTGGTTTCAATTCCTCCATATTGATTTTGACAATCTTCTTCCCATCCTTATCAGTAGGAGGAACAAAGGATAAAGCCTTCCCTACATTATGCTTACCTCTAACAATGTCAGCCATAGTCGGAGGAGGTTGTTCTTCAACAGCAATATCAGAAAATTGAAGCTTCCTCACAGCTTGACTATCTCGTTCTACATCAATCCCCTTCAATTGAGTCTCAGTACACACAGTTTCCACTGCATGCAAGGTTGATTTCGATTGGAATTTTTCTGGCAGAAAACTTCCAAATGTCAATGGTTCGAGTTCCTTTGTGATGCCTGGAGCCGGAGTAACGATCTGGGGTGGAGGAGGGAGTGGTTGTCGCCGGCGACGAGCCATATCAACGGCGGAAGCACCTTGCTAACGTGCGCTGATATTGTAATATTATTAAGATGATCATTATTTTTGCTATAATATTTTATTAGTACAATTGACTATGGGATTGAAGTGCCTCCAAAAAAGTAGTAATAAGATTTTTTTGGTTGGTTGTTTTAAGTCTCAAAAAAGATATGGATCCAGTTAGATCATACAAATAAAAGGGAAAAAATCATATTCCTTGTTTAATGCTTGATCATATCGAAAATAGATACTAATTGGTGATTGAGTTATTTGACAAACACAAATGGATATCAAAATAGAAGAAGATTAATATTGTTATAGTACTCGGCCAGGAGAGGATTTGCCAGCTCCATGGAAATGAATTTGGACCAGCATTATACTTTTGGGAGGCATGAAGCTGTAGAAAACTCGAGGTACACATGATCTTTTACGAGCATAACATCTATTGCCTCTATGTTCTGTTAGTAATAGAAAATTTTAATAATTAAACTCCTTTGTTATTGAAATGTTTATATTGACGTCAGTAACTTTTTTAATATACCATTGTAGTACTATGTTTTTTGAGTTCGACTATTTTTACGAGTATAGAGATAAAAAGAAGATGCAAAATCTCTTTATAAAAAGGAGAACCTGTAGGGTGCCGTTATTTGTTTTTTGGTTCTGTCGCGTAGACGAGAGATATAAATTTGAAGTCCTTTTTTTAACTATTAAAACAATTTCCATCTTGCGCTTTGATAACATAGGTTTTTTTTTGTGGCATTAAGTAACAGCATTACCTGGCCTAGTCCTCTCATTGGCAGACATTGGCGTATTATTTAACGAGCTAGTAGAACCAAAAGAAGTTATTACATAATTGTCAAGCATGGCTAGATTATTTAACACAGTAATAGTAGTAGTAGTGTTTCTGGTAGCTAGATTTCCTTCCTTGTCCCTGTCCACTTCCGTTTGTACGTAAGCTGGTGGTAGTTGATATATGTGATTGTTATTTGCATTTTGGGCCCATTGGTGTCACGATCGCAAACCCGGTCGTGATGGTGCCCGGCCGCGAAGCTGGGCAAGCCCGACCCAAACCACAACCAAGAACGGCATTCCAGCCAAAAATAAATAATTTAAGATGACACAGCGAATTTAATATCAAACTCAACCATGGATAGACAATACCTTTGAAAACACAACTGAACAAGAATAATAATCTTTCCAAAACCGAGGAGTCACAAGTACAGAGCCTCAAACAAAACATAATACAAGTCTGAACGGAAATGATACAAAAGTCTGAAAAAATAGCAAAAGAACAGACGGATAGAGACAGAGTAAGTGGTCATGTGGACGCCGGGCAGCTACCTCAATACTCTGACAAGCTTGGGTAATCAACAGCAGCAGCACTATCTCTGGAGCACCTGGATCTGCACACAAGGTGCGGGGAGTATGGGGTGAGCTACCAACTCAGCGAGTAATAAGCATGTATGAAAACCCGAAGATAAGAATCACGAAATAACACAACATGAAGCTATCTAGCAGTTCTATGCAGTACAAGCCTCAAAGATGTGCATATAAAGCAACAGTAAATAAATGCACGAGATGCAATGCATGAACACTGCAGAACGTGCAGTCCGATCCATTTGGGTACCCGCGCTCACTGGTGGGGGTTCAGACTCTAGAGGGGCTCCTACAGCCCAAGCGCAATATCATAGAACATACGCTGCGGTGCGCATCCCGATCCACTATCAGTCCAGCTATATGCATGCAAGCCTTGCGGGCACAAATAGCTTACCATTTTTAGTTTCGTTTATCTGAGATTATAGAATTAGGTGTCAAACTTCAATATTTTCCAAATCATGTTTGAACAGTGTTCTAGTGCAGGACTGGTATCATGAAAACATGCTATAATTCATAGAAAGAGTGATAACGATCCTCACCGGATCCAAATAATCGGCAAGCAGCTCAAATATGTTCATAACCATCCAAGTAGGAGGTTTACCGGCTCATTTATAGCCAACAATCACAGTACAATACCACTCGATCGGACTAAGCCGTAGTCCCCAATCATAATCGACCCCGCACTCACAGTAGAGTACGTGTCTCGCCTCAATACAGCGTCACAATGTGATATATCGGGGTTTCATATCCTCGGGTCATCATCTACACCCATTACTCACCTCAAGTCGGCCGCAAACTAGCTCGAAATGCCTTTTCCTCGAGAATCAACCTCCGCGGATGCCAAATCTGATCAAAACCAATAGGAATACGTCAAAATAGGTAATGGAACATAACCTAATCAAAATAACTCGAGATACATCCAAAAACACGAAGTGGCAAAACCTCAGCCCCGGGCCAACTTCTCGAAAAATTACGAAATTCACATTTTCAGAATCCTCGTCTCGCCACGAGTCCATACATATCAAATTTTCAAGAATCAGAGTATATTTGACTCCTCAAATCAATACTTTAAGCTCACTTGGATTTCACGCCCTAACCACAATTTTTTACATTAAAAACCTTAAATTCTTAGTATTTATTCCATGATTTTACACTATAATGACATACTTTAGGTCCAAGAGTTCATACCTGATGAATCCCCTCAAAATCTCTCCAAAGTCGCCCACAAGCGCCTTAGCCCGAGGTTCCAATGTTCTTCGCTTTTAACTTTTAAAAACCTACTGTTGAATTAAACCCAGGCTGATTTTCGCTTCTGCGTCCATTTCTCCGCTTTCGCAAGTTCGCCTCCGCGACCTTTTGACCGCTTCTGCGGTCTAACTTAAAATCCTCAGCAACCGCGTTTGCGGTCACTAATCGCTTATACGACCTCCGCTCATGCGGTTGATCGCCCGCTTCTGCGGTCTCCGCCATTTTTCCTCCTTGGCCACTTCTGCAGCTCAAATTCCGCTTCAGCGGACGCCGCCTACGCGGTCCAATGTCTGCAAACGCGGAAATACCAGATGACAGACCCCAATGTGAAGCAAACTCCAAAATTCCTCATTTAACCATCCAGAATAACCCCGAGGCCCCCGGGACCTCAACCAAAACCACCAACCTATTCCAAAACATCATACGAACTTGCTCCAATCATAAAACACGTCCTTAAACACAAAAATCATCAAATGACCTGAAAATTTTCAGACATATCCAAAATCACCTAACGAAGCTGCTGCAACTCTCGGAATTTCTTTCCGACTCCCGGATCAAAATCACATCTTTCAACCATAATTCGCCGAAATTCAACTTAGCCAATTCAATCCTAATTCTACATAGGAACTCCAAGTTAAATTCTGTTTTCTCTCCCAAGTCATAAATCCCCATCAGAAACTAGCTGAAACACTGAAATTCCATTCCGAGCCCTATAACACATAAGTCAACGTCCGGTTGAATTTTCCAACTTAAGTTTTCCTTAAAGAGACTATTGATCTCATTATCAACAAAATTCAACCTAACACACTTCAACCTCACCAACCACATATATCAACACACAGGGAAGCATAGAACAGGGATAATGGGGCTGAAATACAAAACACGACGGGTTGGGTCGTCACATCCTCCCCAACTAAAACAAAAGATCGTCCTCGAGAGGGTCAAGAAACATACTTGGAGCCTCAAATAAATGAGGTTATCTGCTCCACATCTCCTGCTTAGTCTCCTAAGTGACCTCCTCCACGGGCCAACGTCTCCACTGAACCTTCACTGAAGTTATGTCTTTTGATCTCTTTCGAACCTGTCGACCCAAAATAGCCACTAGATCAACATTATAGGTCAAATCCTCATCCAGCTGGATCATGCTGAAGTCCAATACATGAGATGGGTCCCCAACATACTTCCTGAGTATAGAAACATGAAACACCGGGTGAACCCCCGACAAGCTGGGTGGAAAAGCAAGCATATCGGCTACCTCCCCAATCCTCATGAGTATCTCTAAAGGTCTAATAAACCGCGGACTCGGCTTCCCTTTCTTTCCAAACCTCATCACGCCTTTCATAAGTGAAACTTTCAACAAAACCCTCTCGCCCACCATACAAGATACATCCCGAACCTTTCGGTCCGCATAAGTCTTCTGACGCGACTGAGCCGTACGAAGACTCTCCTGGATAACTTTCACCTTATCTAAGGCATCCTGAACTAACTCTGTCCCCAATAGTCTAGCCTCGCTGGGCTCAAACCAACCGACCGGAGATCTACACTGTCTCCCATATAAAGCCTCATACGGCGCCATATGAATGTTGGACTGGTAACTATTGTTATAAGAAAACTCCGCAAGCGGTAAAAACTCAACCCAAGAACCTCCAAAATCAATAACACAAGCGCGCAACATGTCCTCCAATATCTGAATAGTACACTCGGATTGTCTGTCCGTCTGAGGATGAAAAGCTGTGCTCATCTGAATCTGAGTGCCCAACTCCCGATGAAAGGACTTATAGAACTGGGAAGAAAACTGAGTACCACTGTCAGAGACAACGGAAACTGGAACCCCGTGATGAAAATCTCTGCCAACCGCTCCAAAGAATAGGTGGTACACACCGGAATGAAATGCGCAAACTTGGTCAGCCTATCCACAATCACCCAAATAGAATCAAAGTTCCTCGAGGTACGAGGGAGACCACTCACAAAGTCCATAGTAATCTTCTCGCATTTCCACTCTGGAATATCCATCTGCTGAAGAACACCACCGGGTCTCTGATGCTCGTATGTGACCTGCTCACAATTGAGACACCTAGCCACATAACTCACAATGTCCTTTTTCATTCTTCTCCGCCAAAAATGATGCCTCAAGTCCTGATACATCTTCGCGGCACCCGGATGAATAGAATACCGCGAGCTGTGGGCCTCCTCTAATATCAACTCTCGGAGCCCATTTACATTGGGCATGCGAATTCGGCCCTGCATCCGCAACACACCATCACTACCAATAGTCACATCCCTGGCATCATCATGCTGGACCCTGTCCTTCAGGACAAGCAAATGCGGGTCATCATACTGGCGCTCCCTGATGTGATCATACAAAGAAGACCGAGAAACCACACAAGCCAACACCCGACTGGGCTCTAAAATATCTAACCTCACCATCCGATTGTCCAAGTCCTGAACATCGACTGCCAGGGGCCTCTCCCCAACTGGAATGTACGCCAAGCTACCCATACTCACCACTTTCCGGCTCAAAGCATCGGCCACTACATTGGCCTTCCTCGGATGATACAATATGGTAATATGATAATCTTTGAGTAACTCAAGCCACCTCCGCTGTCTCAAATTGAGGTCCTTCTGCTTAAACAAGTGCTGAAGACTGCGATGATCTGTATACACCTCACAAGATATGCCATATAGATAGTGCCTCCAAATCTTCAAAGCATGAACTATAGCAGCCAACTCCAAGTCATGAACAGGGTAGTTTTTCTCATGGTGCTTCAATTGTAGAGAAGCATATGCAATCACTCTACCCTCCTACATCAGAACACATCCAATACCAATCCTCGAAGCATCGCAATATACTGTATAAGAATCTGAAGCTGCTGTCAATACTAACACTGGAGCCGTAGCCAACAATGACTTGAGCTTTTGGAAGCTCACCTCGCACTTATCAGACCACAAAAATGATGCACTCTTCTGCGTCAACTTCGTCAAAGGAGAAGAAATAGATGAAAAACCATGAACGAACCTGCAGTAATAACCCGCCAATCCGAGGAAACTCCGAATCTCAGAAGATGAAGACGGCCTAGGCCAACTCTGCACCGCCTTGATCTTCTTTGGGTCAACCTGAATACCATCACTGGACACCACGTGTCCCAGAAAAGCACGGAACTGAGCCAAAACTCACACTTGGAGAACTTTGCGTACAACCTCTCCTCTCTCAACCTCTGCAATAGCACCCTCAAATGTTGTGCGTGCTCCTCATGGATGCGCGAGTACACAAGAATATCATCAATAAACACGATCACAAAAGAATCCAGATACGACTGAAATACACTATTCATCAAGTGCATGAAAGCGGTTGGGGCATTAGTCAGCCCAAATGACATAACCAGAAACTCATAATGCCCATATCTCATCCTGAAAGTTGTCTTCATGATGTCAAAATCTCTAATCTTCAGCTGGTGATAGCCTAAACGATATCAATATTCGAGAATACTTTTTCCCCCTGAAGTTGGTCAAACAAATCCTCAATACGAGGCAATGGATACTTGTTCTTTATTGTCACTTTGTCCAACAGTCTATAATCAATGCACATTCTCATTGTGCCATCCTTCTTCTTTACAAATAACATCGGTGCGCCCCACGGCGACACGCTCGGACGAATGAACCCCTTATCTAGGAGTTCCTACAGCTGCTCCTTCAACTCTTTTAGCTCTGCTCGTGCCATACAATAAGGAGGAATAGAAATGGGCTGAGTTCCCGGCACCAAATCAATACATCAGGAAACTCCCTCACCACGGGGACCGAATCAAGACTATGAGCCTCGGCTCCAACATCCCTCACAAAGGCTAGATACGATAAACATCCCTTTCCAACCATCCGTTGCGCCTTCAAGAAAGAGATTACCCTGCTGGGTACATAATCCGTCAAACTACACCACACAATCCTCGGGATACCCGGCATAGCCAAAGTGAATGTCTTGGCATGACAGTCCAGAACAGCATGGCACGAGATAGCCAATCCATGCCCAGAATAACATCAAAATCCACAATTCTCAATAGTAGCAAGTCGGCTCGGGTCTCCAAACCCTCAATAGTAACAAGACAGGACCGATGCACGTGGTCCACAATAATGGTATCACCCACCGGGGTAGATACATGCACAAGCAATGCTAGAAAATCTCGGGTAGTCCCCAATTGATGAGCAAAGTAAGCAGATACATAAGAATAAGTGGATCTGGGCTCAAACAAAATAGAAGCATCCATGTAGCATAATGAGATAATACCTGTGATCACTGCGTCTGAAGCAACAACATCCCTCATATCTGGATGTGCATAAAATCGAGCCTGACCATCGCTCGACTGCTCAACACTATTGGGGCAACCTCTAGATAACTGTCCCCCATCCCCTACTAGACTGGGATGGTGCTGAAGAATATGGATAAAGAATGGTCGATCTCTCTGCTGAGACCTACCACTGCGAAGTCGAGGACACTTCCTCCTCATGTGGCCCAACTCGCCACACTCATAACAACTACCCGGAGCTGGGGAAGGGGACTAAAGGGAACCCCTCGCCGCAGATGAACCCTGGGCTGACATAGTGGGTGCAGAACTCTAAGCTGGGAGGGCGCTGAGTGATGAGTGGCCCTGCTGGTGACCCTGACGGCCACGATCGGATGAAGCTCCGCTGTGCTCTAGGCGGCTTGACTGAGGAGGTCTAAGAACAACCTCTGCCCTGATGAAACTGGCCCCTAGCTGGAGCACCACCATAATTGCCCGAACCTCGAGGCCTTTTGGCCTCCCTCTCCTCTTGCTCTCGGCGATGATCCGTCTCAATCTGCGAGCCATGTCCACTACCTCCTTGAAGGGTGCCGCTACCACTCTCTCCCTGGTCATCAAGATACGAATAGAAATAATTGAGGCCATCAATGAACCTCTTGATCCTCTCCTGATCTGTCGGGATCATCCAAATAGAATGTCTGGCCAATTGAGTAAACCTTAACTCGTACTGTGTCACTGACATCTCCCCCTGAACTAGCCACCCAAACTGTCGGCGCAGCTCCTCTCGGCGGGACTGCGGCACATACTTCTGTAAAAAGACAGTGAAAAACTGCTGCCAGGTAAGGGGTACTGCTCCTGCGGGCCTACGCCGCTCAAACTCCTCCCACCACGTGAATGCTGGCCCCGAAAATTGAAAAGTAGTGAAAGATATCCCACTGGACTCTAGAATCCCTGTAGTACAAAGCATCATCTGGCACTTATCCAAAAATCCCTGTGCATCCTCGCCCTCAGTGCCGCTAAATGTAGGAGGCTGAAGTCTACCAAACCTCTCTAACCGATGTTGCTCGTCGACAAGCATCACCGGAACAACATGCCCTGGGGCTGGAACAACTGGCATAACTGGAACACCGGTGCAACTGCCTGAGCTGGGGCTACCTCTGGCGTCTAAAGTCCCTATACAACTTGCTCTAGAGTGCGAGTTGCGGGGGTCTGATAACCACCCCCCGTCTGAGAAGTCGCTGCGGTAGCTGTAGCTGAAAGTGCTTGGGCCAAATCAATACAAACTGATAAAATCTGGGCCAATGCCTCCTGAAGGCCAGGAATACCAATAGACATTGCCGGTGCCTGAGCGAATGTAGCTGGAGCCTCAACAACTAGGGGCTGATCCTGAATAGGGGCAACAGGTGGGTCAACGGGTACTGCCCCTGCTTCTCTACCACGACCATGGCCTCAACCGCGTCCACGACCTCTAGCTGGTGACAATGGTGGTCGTCCACCTCGTCCGGTAGCATGAATTCTCGCCATCTGCGAGAGAATAGAATATAGAAGTTTAGTTCTCGGAACAACAAAACCGCACGTAAAGAGTTCAAGAATATGAAGTGTTTCCTAAAGGTTATGCAGCCTCCCAAGGATAGATACGAACGTCTACGTACCGGTCCGCGAGACTCTACTAAACCAGCTCAAAACTCATGAGGCCTAGTAACCTAGGCTCTGATACCAACTTGTCACGACCCCAAACCTTGTCGTGATGGCGCCCGGCCGCGAGGCTGGGCAAGCAAGGACCAAACCACAACCAAGAATGGCATTCTAGCCAAAAAGAAACAATTTAAGATGACACAGCGAACTTAATATCAAACTCCCAACCAGGGATAGACAATACCATTGAAAAAATAGTTGAACAAGAACGATAATCTTTCCAAAACCGAGGAGTCACGAGTACAGATCCTCTAACAAAACATAATACAAGTCTAAACGGAAATGATACAAAAATCTGACAAAAATAGCAAAAATAACAGATTGATAGAGACAGAGTAAGTGGTCCTGCGGATACCGGGCAGCTACCTCAATACTCTGATGAGATCGGGTAATCAACAGCAGCAGCACTAAGCCTCTGGAGCACCTGGATCTGCACACAAGGTGCAGGGAGTATGGGGTGAGTCTACCAACTCAAAGAGTAATAAGCATGTATGAAAACCCGAAGATAAGAAATCACGAAATAACACAAAATAAAGCTATCTAGCAGTTCTATGTAGTACAAGCCTTAGAGATGTGCATATAAAGCAACAGTAAATAAATGCATGAGATGAAATGCAATGCATGACCACAGCGGAACGTGCAGTCTGATCCATTTGGGTACACGCGTTCACTGTGGGGGTTCAGACTTCGGAGGGGATCCTACAGCCCAAGCGCAATATCATAAAACATACGCTGCGGTGCGCAACCCGATCCACTATCAGTCCAGCTATATGCATGCAAGCCTCACAGGCACAAATATCTTACCATTTTTAGTTCCATTTCTCAAAAATTATAGAATTAGGTGTCAAACTTCAATATTTGCCAAATCATGTCTGAACAGTATACTAGTGCAGGACTGATATCATGAAAACATGTTATAAATCATAGAAGTAGTGATGACGATCCTCACGAGATCAAAATAACCCGCAAGCAACCCAAATATCTTCATAACCATCCAAGTAGGAGGTTTACCGGCTCATTTATAGCCAACAATCACAGTATGATACCACTCAGTCGGACTAATCCGTAGTCCCCAATCATAATCGACCCCACACTTACAGTAGAGTACGTGTCTCTCCTCAATACAGTGTCAGAATGTGATATACCGGGTTCAAACCCTCGGGTCATCATCTACACACATTACTCACCTCAAGCCGACCGCAAAATAGCTCGCAATGCCTTTCCCTCGAGAATCAACCTCCAAGGATGCCAAATCTGATCAAAACCAATAGGAATACGTCAAAATAGGCTAATGGAACATAACCCAATCGAAATAACTCGAGATACACCCAAAAACACGAAGTTGGCAAAATCCGAGCTCCGGGACCACTTCTCAAAAAATTACGAAATTTACATTTTCAGAATCCTCGTCTTGCCCGTGTCCATACATATCAAATTTACAAGAATCGGAGTCCATTTGACTCCTCAAATCAACACTTTAAGCTCAGTTGGGTTTCAAGCCCTAACCACATGTTTTGACAATAAAAACCTTGAATTTTTAGTGTTTATCCCATGATTATATACTATAATGACATACTTTAGATCCAATAGTTCATACCTGATGAATCCCCTTAAAATCTCTCCAAAAGTCGCCCACAATCGCATTAGCCCGAGGTTCCAATGTTTTTCTCTTTTAACTTTTTAAAACCTACTGTTGCATTAAACCCAGGCCGATTTCCGCTTATGCGGCCATTTCTCCTCCTTCGCAAGTTCGCCTCCGCGACCTTTTGACAGCTTTTGCGGTCTAACTTAAAATTCTCAGCGGCCGCTTCTGCAGTCACTAACCGCTTCCGCGACCTCCGCTCTTGTGGTCGATCGCCCGCTTCTGCTGCCTCTGCCCTTTTTACCTCCTTGGCCGCTTCTGCGGCTCAAATTCAGCTTTTGCAGACGCCGCCTACGCGGTCCAATGTCCGCAAACACGGAAATACCAGATGACAGACCCCAAATCTGAAGCAAACTCCAACATTCCTCGTTTAACCATCCGGAATCACCCCGAGGCCGCTGGGACCCCAACCAAAACCACCAACCTACTCCAAAACATCATACGAACTTGCTCCAATCATAAAAACACGTCCTTAAACACAAAAATTAATCAAATCGTGGTGGATTCAAGCCTTTGTTTCGACTAAAACTTCCGAAACTAACATTCGATCCAAAACCAGACCAAACGACATCCGAATCACCTGACAATTTGCAAACATATCCAAAATCACCTAAAAAGCTGTTGCAACTCTTTAAATTCCATTCTAACTCCCGGATCAAAATCTCACCCATCAACCGGAATTCACTGAAATTCAACTTAGCTAATTCATGCCTATGTCTACACTGGACCTTCAAATTAAATTCCGTTTTCTCTACCAATTCACAAATACCCATCCAAAACTAGCGGAAACACCGAAATTCCATTCTGAGCCCTATAACACATAAGTCAATGTCCGGTTGAGTTTTCCAGCTTAAGCTTTCCTTAAAAAGACTATTGGTCTTATTTCCAACCAAATTCAACCTAACACACATCAACCTCACCAACCACATATATCAACACACGGAGAATAATAGAACGGGGATAACGATGCTGAAATACAAAAGACGAGGGGTTGGGTCGTCACACTTGGTGTGCTAGTTTATGCGCTATGGTGTTGCCTTCCCTGAAACTATGGAGGATAGGTGAACTCCCCAACATCTTCAGCAAGTACCTGTATTTACAAAGAAGAGAATTACATAAGGGTGATGAGGAGCATTCTATTATTTGGGGTATGGCAGCCACATCAGTTTCAATCTGAATCTGAGCATATTGCATGGATGCTGCTAGTTCGAGTCCCCGACTTAGTTCTTCAAGCTCGATGTATGGGGATGTTGGTCCTTTGATTGCTTGACTAAATCCTACCACCCAGTCAACATTCGAGTCTCTGATTACTCCCCCTATTCGATTTATTTCAAATTTTGTTTTGAAAACTCCGTCAATGTTGAGTTTGAATTGATGAATATCTGGAGGCTCCTATTTAGTGGCCACTAAAAGTGATATATCTATATTATTACAGCCAATATTACTACAGTGAAAATATTCCATGTCTCTAGTAATTACCATGTTGGCTTCTTTTGCATTGCAGAGATTGTGGAAGGTATTTTTATTTCTGTTTTACTAGAGAAGCCAAATACCAAACGAGAAAAGACAATCCCAAGTTAGAGACGGGTACATTGTAGAGGGTCTTCGAGCATATAGGTCATCCATCCAATGAGTAGAGGGTGAGGGTATTGACTGGATATCCACTTCTAGTGCTTCCCATAAATTTATTGTTATAGAACACTGTAGGAGGATATGAGTAGAGGTCCCTTCTAGGTTGGGGCAGCCTGGACAATATAGGGGGTGGTTATGCCTATGTGGTATAAGAAGGATTTTGTGGGCAGTCTGTCGTGGTAGCATTGCCATAGGAAGTACTCTAATTTGTTCCAAGTTTTTAGTTTCCAAATCCATTCGAAGTCTTTTCCATGATTGTGGTCCATAGAATTGGTAATCAAAGGGTATACTAACTTAATTGTGAAAATGACATCAGCGGTGAGGCTCCAGTAAGGTATATCCATTTTACTACGAGTCCCATTATTTAGTACTGTTGAGAGCTGTGTTTTGATTTTGGGAGGGCAACACAACAGAGAGGTCTGAGAGATCCCATGTCCCATTTGAGATCGTGTAGGATATCATGAGGTTTGAATCATCTAGAGTTAATGGGCCATGGAGAATGTTTCGTAGGGGTTGATTGCATGGCAGCCAATATGCATGCCAAAAACTAATATTGGAGCCATTTCCAACCTGTCATGCAATAGCTTTCGTGCATATATTCCATCCTAGGGGGATGTTTTTCCAGATGAAGGAGTGAGATCCATTGGTGTATCTGTCTTTGTATATTGATTGCAGTAAAGTTGCCCAACGGGTGTGGTTAGAGGGCTCGGATGTGAATTTCGGTGGTTCGGTTAGCTTCGAGGGATGATTTGTGACTTAGGAGTGCGATTGGAAATGAATTTGGAGGTCCGGTGTAGAATTAGGCTTGAATTGGTGAAGTTTGAATTTTGGCGGACTCCGGTTGGTAGGTGAGATTTTGATATGAGGGTCGAAATGGAATTTCAAGAGTTGCAGTAGCTTCGTTAGGTGATTTTGGATATGTCTGCAAATTTTCAGGTCATTCGGACGTCGTTCGGTCTGGTTTTTGATCGAATGCGAGTTTCAGAAGCTTTGAATAAATTAGGCTTAAATCCAATGTGTTTTAATGGTTTTAGCATTGTTTGATGTGTTTTGAGGATTGGAACAAGTTAGTATGAGGTTTTGGGATGTGTTGGTACATTTGATTGAGGTCCCGGGGGCCTCGGGTAATTTTGGATGTCTATCGGGATGAATCTCAAGTTGAGAAGTGGCAGATCTCGATGGTATCTGGTATGAGCGCTTTTGCGGAAATGGACCGCAGAAGCAACTCATGATATTAGTCGTATAAGCGATCTGATATGGAGCTGGGTAGTTCCACAGAAGTGGAACTCTTTTCGCCTAAGCAAGTCCGCAGAAGTGGACGTGAGGTCGCAGAAGCGGTTTGACCTGGAGATGAGGAATCCGCATAAGCGGAAATAATTGTGGCAAAAGCAGCTGATGGGGTTTTACGAAAAATCCGCATAAGCGCAGTTATGGCCAATGAAGCGATCCCGCATAAGCAGTAGAAGGACCACAAAAGCGAAAATGACTATTCACAGAAGGGTTTTAAAATGGCATTTCATCCGCGACTTGGGTTCACTTTTCCACCATTTTTGCACCACCTTGAGAGCTTGTTGGTAGATTTTGAAAAGGGTTTCGATGGGAAGTGATTGGAGGTCATTTGAACTTTGATTTGGGAGTTCTTGGTATGTAAGGACTCGGGAGACGAGTATTCCGGTGATGTGAATTTTGTAATTTTTTGACAAGTGGGCCCGGGTCTCAGGTTTTGCCAACTTCGTGTTTTTCGATGTTTTTCGAATTCTTTCTATTGGGTTATGTCCCATTAGCCTATTATAACATATTCCTTGTGGTTTTGGTCAGATTCTGCACCCGAGGAGGTCGATTTACGAGGAAAGCACAAGGCGAGCTAGGATTTTGGCCGGTTTGAGGTGAGTAATGGTTATAAATGATATACTGAGGGTTTGAAACCCCATATTTGCACTATTGGTTCTATGTTGAGATAAAACACGCGTCAAATGATGAGCGTGGCAACGTTTCTGGTAGGCACTCGGGCTTGGTCCATCCTGATTGATGACTTACTGCACTTTTTGACTGAGACTGAGCTTGTACCCATATATATTTGGGCTAGTTGCTATGTTTGGGGCCTTGTGCCGATCTGTAGAACTCCTAGGGAGCATGTTGAGCCGATTGACCTCACTTTACCTATTGAACACATACCATATGTCCTGACTTTGACTGTACCCTAAATGAGCAATACCTAGGGTTGAATACCCTGTCTTAACTGAGTGGGCCCGAGAGGCCAAGTATAAATTGACTAAAAAGGGTCAAGGACCCCGTAGTGAGGGTATTTGATATATATACCAGATTGGGTACACGCCGCAGCATTATGTATTATGTTGGATCGGGCTGCACGCCGCAGCATTATATATATTATATTGGATTGGTGTCATGACCAAAATCCCAAACCCGGTCGTGATGGCGCCTCTCGTGAAGAGAAGGCCAGCCAACTAACCCAGTTTGTCACTTTAACAATTTTTAGGCATAAATGAATAAATAAATAAAAATTAACACAATAATAACTAGTGTTTACAGCTCAACATATCCCCACCGGGGTATCAGAAGTCACGAGCATCTAAGAAAACTGAACACTTCTAAAAAACCAGTAACATACATATTGCAAATTTAGAATCAAAGGAAGGCTACGGTGCCGCGAACGCTGGCGGTCACCTTGCTCAGCTGCAATAGATATACCTTCAATCAGCTAATACCCCGCTACCGGGTGATCGATACCTGCATCTGCACACGAGGTGCGGGGAGTAAAGTGAGTACTCCAACTCAGTGAGTAATAAAAATAAATAATGACTGAAAGCATGAAATCTCAAAAAAGGGACAAATAACGCTATCTCAAGCAGTAAAATCAATTGTACAAAAAAATCGTGGTGTATCAGATAATTCTCGTTTTAAAACAGTTAAAATCATAATTTCAACAGTAAGGATTAATCAAGCTTTCCCCTCGAGCTCAATATGAAAATCACAGTACAGTATCAGCCCCACGGGCTCACTCCCAACTCACCAGCACACAACATGAGCCCCTCGGGCTCACTCCCAACTCACCAGCACACAAACAACAGCCTCTCGAGCCCACTCCCAACTCACCTGGGTACCCTGCGCTCACTAGGGGTGGGTACAGACTTTAGAGGGGCTCTTACAGCCCAAGCGCAATATCAATAGGCCTGAAAGCCTTCACACATCACACACAGGGCCTGAAAGCCTCCTCACATAACACTCAAGGCCTGAAAGCCTCCTCACATAACACTCGACGCCTGAAAGCCTCCTCACATAACACTCGAGGGCTGAAAGCCTTCTCACATAACGCTTGAGGCCTGAAAGCCTCCTCACATAACACTCGAGGCTTGAAAGCCTCCTCACATCACTCAAAATATCCTCACGTATGGCCCTTGGGCGCAATCAGTCCAAAAAATAATCATAAACCTCTTGGGCTTCAGTAAAACAGTCAGCTCAACAGCATTATAAATATTATTAAACCTCGAATTGAGTATAAATGTAGCTGAGTTCATGAATAAGATAATTCAATTGGACTGAGTTCAAATAATATTTCAATTGGTAAGGAAAATAGTGATTTGATTCACAAATATTTCAAATAATTAGCACGAAGCCCAAATATGGCAATAAGCCCAAATCATGGTGAAAAACAATAATTCTTTATCAACTACGCGATAAAACATCAACTGGGATGGACCAAGTCACAATCACCACTAGTAAATGACCTCGCGCTCGTCATACAACGCATGTCTCATCTCAACATAGCAGTATATTGTGCAATCCGCGGTTTCAAACCCTCAGTGTATCATTTAAAAATATTACTCACCTCGAACCGGCGAATTCTCTAGCCCGCGACGGTCTTGCTCCTCAAATCGACCTCCACGCGCGTCGAATCTATCCAAATTCAGAGTGAATACATTACAATAGGTTAAGGGAATATAACTCAATCGAAAAGACTCGAAAAATATCTAAAATCATGAAATTTGCAAAACCCGAGCCCCGGGCCCACATCTCAAAATCTAGAAAATTTTACATAAATACAATCTGTATCTCGCCACGAGTCTATACATACCAAATTCACATAAATGGGAGTTCATTTGACCGCTCAAATCACCATTTCTATCCAAGAGGGTTTTCTACCCTTTTCAACAAAAATTCTCAAATTAAACACCAAAACATGCAATAGATTTGAGTTATACAACCAAAATTGAGTTAAGAACACTTACCGCGTTGTTCTCTAAGAAAATCTGTCCGAAAATCGCCCAAGCCGAGCTCCAAATTGCTAAAATTGGAAAATGGGATGAATTCCCATTTTTAGAACTTAATCTATCCATCACTGTTCACGGGTACTATTCACGGCTACTGTTCACGGCTACTGTTCATGGGTACTGTTCACGGGTACTGTTCTAAAATGCTATCTTCCACAATAGTCACTAAAAGGCTCCCGGGTTATCCAAAACTCGATCCGGGCATATGCTCAAGTTCGAAATCGTCATACGAACCTGCTGGAAACTTCGGATCCTAATTCCGAGGTCATTTACTCAAAATTTCAATCCTAGTTCATTTCTTCAACTTTAAGCTTTCAAAATAAGAATTTCCATTTAGATTTGACTCCAAACTTCCTGGATTTTAATTCTGACCGTACACACAAGTCAATATACCTGATATGAAGTTGCTCATGGCCTCAAACTACTGAATAACGCGCCGGAGCTCAAAACGACCGGTCGAGTCATTACATTTGAGTTGCACGCCGCAGCATTATATATATTATATTGGATCGGGCTGCGCGCCACAGCATTATATATATTATATTGAATCGGGATTTGTGCCGCAGCATTATATATATTATATTGGATCGGGCTACGCACCGCGGCATTTTATATATTACATTGGATCGGGCTGCGTGCCGCCGCATTATATATATTATATGGATCGGACTGCACGCCGCAGTAATATATTATATGGATCGGGCTGCACGCTGCAGTGATATATTATATGGATCGGACTGCACACTGCAGTATTATAGCGCTTGGGCTGAAAGAGCCCCTTCGGAGTTTGCACACACGACCAGTGAGCGTAGTAGACTATATTATTGGATTCGTCTGCGTGCCGTAGTATTTTATATATTATATTGGATCGGGCTGCATGCCTCAGCATTATATATACTATATTGGATCAAGCTGCATGCTGCAGCATTATATATATGGAATTGGATCGGGCTGCACACTGCAGCAATGTTAGTAACTAGTCGGATGTAAAGAGAAGTATTTATTAGATTCTCTCCCTTGTTTAGCATTATTCAATGATGTTACTGTTGATATTAGAACTATATAGGGATCCCGTAGGCTTAGTTGTGCTTATCTATTGTTGCCTAGTTCGGTTCCGGGAATATCGAGGTAGCTGCTGGTGTCCGCATGACCTAATTTCTCCTCTTATCTATCTTTTATTTCCGCATCTAGATTTTCCTTGTTTAGGATACTGTTCTGTTGTATCTAGAGGCTCTGACTTGTGACATTGGATCCTTTGGGTTTTATTACTTTTGATTACATTTTCCGCAGTATTTCTATTGTTATCAAACTGATAATTTTAAGCTAAAAAGATGGTTTTTAAGTTAATGATTTGGTTGAAAATGTTGAAATGGTCTAGCTTTCCTAACAAGGTATTTGGCGCCATCACGATCAGGGTTTGGGTCGTGACAAGTTGGTATCAGAGCCAAGGTTACCAAGCATCGCGAGTCATTAGCCGGTTTAGTAGAGTCTCTCAGATCGGTACGGAGATGTCTGTATTTATCCTCGAGAAGCTGAAGAACCTTTAGGAAAACTTCACTTTCTTGGAATTCTTATCATACGTACTTGATTCAGCTTGAGATATAATTCTTAAAATTCCTTCCATGTGTCTGTATGCTCACGCAAGTGCTCTGTAGTATATGTGCCGGGATGGCTTGTGATTCTCCTATCGAGGGGCGAGATGTAATCTCTGTGAGTTCATGTTGGGTCAGTCAGGAGTACTTGAGGCCGGATCTTTCCCTATGGCCTGAGCACCGAGGTGTTGATTGTGTGAGCAAGTGTTTTGAACTTATGTGTTCAGTAATGTTCTTATTAGCCGGGTTGACGGTGGGATATCCATGTGATGAGCATGTCAGTAATGCGAGGGGTATCTATGTGATTTTGGTAGTGACGAAGAAGTTTGATGGATAATAGATGAGTTGTTAAGTGTTTGTTTTCTATTGCGGTCTTATGTGTAGCCCCAAGTTATGGGCGCGTGAAGAATATTTTTCATGTCTCTTAGTGGGAAAATATACATTTCATGTGGCGGTATGAGCTCAGACTCAGGAAGATTAACTGATTGTGTAACGTATATAATGGTGGAAGGCATGTTGAAATATTGAAATGAGGCGAAGCATGTGGGTTATCTCCTGCGGAGTGTTTTTGAGGGGTATGATCCCTATGTGTATGTTAGAAAGTCTCAAGTGTAACTGAAGGGTATATGTTGAAATTTGAGAATTTGGGAACGATTAAGGAATGGACTCGGTTGATGTAGAAATGAATGCGAGATTTGCATAGCATGTCAGTGCTAGATGATCTACGTATCACAAACTTGTAAATGACTTGAGTTCAATCTCACTATAACATTGTGGCATCATTGGAGTAAAACTGCTATAAGTTGTTAAGAGTGCCTTGATATATGGCTTCAAGCCTTGTTGGGGAGGTTGCTATTGGTCAGCTGATTGCACGGTTATGTGCAATGTTGGTTCCGTTTTGAGGGATAATAGCGGATCAGTTCTGGTTTTATAAATTGAGCCAAGGATGGCAGGGGTGAAGGAAAATTTTTACAAAGGTTATATGGTAACTTGTAGGTGTGAGAAAAGTGTTATCATTAGAAAGATCAAGACTTGTGGTATTTTGTGTTAATCATGGGATTCTACATATCCGCATTTGGATGGTCATGGTAAACGAATTCAGGATCGCAGGAAGTTCTTCAAAGTAAAGCATTCTAGAATGTGGTACTTCTGGGAAACGTTTAAGAGGGTATTCAGTGGCCTATGAGTCTTAGACAATGTGGTTTTATGTGCGAGTCTCGTGTGGTAACCTGGGTTGAGGTATCGTGGTGTTACAGCAAAGGAGAATATCAGATCAAAGATGAATCGGGAAGGAAATTGGATAAATGGAATAGCTTGATAATGAATCGAATCGATATGGTAAGGATATGATTAATTATTGTATATGTTCGAGGTAATGAGCCTTACAGGTATTATGCAGCAAATCTTTCAAGTGCTGGCAGTTTTCTTAACTTGGTTTGGGTAGAAGGATTCAGTCCTGGCATTTTAGCTTGTGCAATGGAATTGGGCGAAAGAGTTCTTGGTGTGTTTTGCCGTGGTTTAAAAATGAGTATATTCCTATGGGTATGTGAAGCATGGAGTGTGTAATAATTTTTCTCCTAAGGGGGACCATGAAAGTCTTGACTAGTTGAGTGCGTCGACGTCTGTAGCGTAGAAGAGAGATATCAGTCTTCATGTTATCCTAGTGTGATATTGTCTATGTGTTATGATATGGAGAATTGGGATTGGCGTGTTCAAGTTTTTGGTTCAGTTCATAATGGGAAGTCATTAAATTCTTGAGCAACACGGGCAGTTGCATGTGAATAAAGAATCGACCTTCAGATGATTAAAGAAATGGTATTGCTATTATAGTTGTTTGACAATGGTATATGTTCAGTCAAAAAGGTTAAGGTGATGTAAACTGATGATACTTCAGTAGTATTGCGACATTTTCTTGTGGGATCGACTGTTGATAATTGGGTTGTTGATGGCGCAGGGAAATTCTTGAATATCTTTTGTGGTATGAATGTATACTCGATGTTTGTTATGTATTCATACGGTGGAGTGTGGGATCAATCATAGTGATTCATGTGTTATATCTGTTGGAGACTAGAAATTCTAGTGATCCGACTGTGCAGTGGTTGTAGATCATGTGTATCGACATCGTCTAGCGGTTATTGGAAATTGGAGGTCCGAGCGGACCTTTCCTTGCTTGGTATGTTAAATTGGGTTATGATATTAGATGGCAGACTTGTTGTTCCAGTGTCAAATTGTCTAGACTAATGTGTTATGGGCTATGTTGGAAATGCCACAGGCTGCGTGGCCAGGTGCATCGAATTATGTTCTAGCAGGGTAGCTTGTATTCCAGAGACCACCGGACGGCTGGTAAGTATTGCTTCATTAGTTGGGCCTTCGTGGCGGATGTTAGTGCAGAGGTTTCTACCATTGATTTAGTTCAGGTATTGGGGGACTTGTTCAGATGCGTTTCTTGTGGCCGGGCATGAGACTATATGTGTTTATTGTAATGAGCAAAATTTGGGTCGATGTGCATCTCCTATGTGATATATTTGGGTGGATCGGGGGGCACACCGCATGGGTATGTTATCTGGGTCAGATTGCACGCCCCAACAGTGTGATGTGGAGAATATTTTTCTGTATGTTACTTTGTATGCCATGCTTCTTGGTTTTTTAGGAAAATCTATATTGGGTGTTGCTCGGCGAATAGCGCATCGGTTGCATCCTTTTACGATTATATAGTGTATATTAATTGCTTCACCGTAGGTGTGATGGATTGCGCGGTTTCAGACTCAATCTGTGCGTGGCTGATCCTGTTGAGCATTGTGACTTGAGGTGCTTCATCGGTAATAGTGTTTGAATAGGATCGCGCGTTGTGGAAAGGCCACGTGAAGTTATGACCTTTCGAGAAGAATTCAGATACTCTATTTCTATGATGTGAGACGGGATCTCAGTTTTGTGTTGTAATGGTGCAGTTAAGCTTGAGGTACAGCTTTTTCGTTGAGTCATTATCATGATTTGAGTATGTTCAGACTACTTCTCTTTGGTGCGTGTATTACGCAAGTTGTGGCTTAGGCCAGTGTTGAGGTGTCATATCACCAGAAAGGTGGTTAGAGTCGAAGTGGTCATTGGAGTCATTAATGAGCATGAACCATTTTGATTTCAGCTTATTAGAAAGGTAATATCGAGGTTTGGCTCGGAAATCTGTTGTAGTATCAATCAAGAGGGAAATGGATTCATGAATGGTTAATCTGAGAGATGGGTTCGGTATATTGCATGTTTCAGTTACCGTTGGCGGTATATGAAAGTGTGGGAATAAGACTTTAGCTAACAAAAAGGTTATCTATCGGTATCCGGTTATTGTGGGCAATTGTTGTGAATAGAAGTTATCGCTACATGTGTTTGAGTTATGTGGGAAATCATATGATTGCAGCCGAAATTGCAGGTATGGATTATTACAGCTGGTTCGGGTTTATTCTGAGTAAAAAATGTGAGCTTCTGATCTTGTGTAAGATTTCAGAGGATGATATGTAATTCTATGGTTTATGGACTAAATGGGTGAAATGGGTGAAAGATTTTAGCTATATTGTGTTGTCGGACCTATACGGGATAGGGTGACGTGGGATCACCCCGGTTTATATGCATGGTAAAGTTATTCAGCTATTGGTGTACTTCTAGGACGACTCTGGGTACGCTCGAGGACGTGCGTTTGTTAATGTTGGGGAGGATTTGAGGACCAACCCATCATAACATGAGTTACCACCCTCTTTCCCCCCTTATGGTGTTGCTTCATGTCTCAATGTCAGTATTAGAGTTGATCGGGTGTAATTGAATTGGTTTTTGTTG
Organism: Nicotiana benthamiana; assembly: GCA_034376525.1. NCBI lineage: Eukaryota > Viridiplantae > Streptophyta > Magnoliopsida > Solanales > Solanaceae > Nicotiana > Nicotiana benthamiana. The sequence goes on from CM067335.1 coordinate 91,593,816, forward strand.
AAAATAAGGCACATAGCCTCTTAGAAGGAAGCTTGTATTAGAAAAGTCAACCGGAAGTTGACTATGTGGTTAGAGGGCTCGAATGTGAATTTTGGTGGTTTGGTTAGCTTCGGGGGTTGATTTGTGACTTAGGAGTGTGATCGGAATTGAATTTGGAGGTCCGGTGTAGAATTAAGCTTGAATTGGCGAAGTTTGAATTTTGGCGGATTCCGATTGGTAAGTGAGATTTTGATCGGGTCGGGTTTTTGATCGAATGCGAGCTTCGAAAGCTTTGAAGAAAATTAAGCTTGAATCCGATGTGTTATAATGGTTTTAGCATTGTTTGATGTGTTTTGAGGATTGGAACAAGTTCGTGTGAGGTTTTGGGATGTTTTGGTATATTTTGTTGAGGTCCCGAGGGCCTCGAGGTAATTTCGGATGGCTATCGGGATGAAATCTCAAGGTGAGAAGTGGCAGATCTCGTTGGTATCTGGTATGAGTGCTTCTGGGGAAATGGACCAACAGAGCAGCTCCACGGAAGCGTGATGTTGGTCGTATAAGCAGTATGATGTGGAGCTGGGTAGTTTCGCAGAAGCGGAACTCTTTTCGCCTAAGCGAGTCCGCAGAAACAGACGTGAGGTCGCAGAAGCGGTTTGGCCTAGAGATGAGGAATCTGCAGAAGTGGAAATGATTGTCGCCGAAGCGGCTGATTGGGTTTTATGAAAATTGCATAAGCAGAGTTATGGCCACAGAAGCAATCCCGCATAAGCGGTAGCGGGACCGCAGAAGCGAAAAATGATTGTTCACAGAAGGGTTTTAAAATGGCATTTCATCCGCGAGTTGGGTTCACTTTTCCACCATTCACCACCTTGAGAGCTTGTTGGTAGATTTTGAAAAGGGTTTCGACGGGAAGTGATTGGAGGTCATTTGAACTCGAATTTGGGATTTCTTGGTATGTAAAGACTTGTGGCGAGACAAGGATTCCGGTGATGTGAATTTTGTAATTTTTCGAGAAGTGGGCTCGGGGCTCGGGTTTTGCCAACTTCGTGTTTTTGGGTGTTTTTTGAGTTCTTTCTATTGGGTTATGTCCCATTATCCTATTATAACATATTCCTTGTAGTTTTGGTCAGATTCTGCACCCGAGGAAGTCAATTTGCGAGGAAAGCGCAAGGCGAGCTAGGAGTTTGGCCGATTTGAGGTGAGTAATGGTTATGAATGATATACTGAGGGTTTGAAACCGTGTATCTGCACTATGCAGTGCTATGTTGAGATAAAACATGCATCATATGATGAGCGTGGTGACGTTTCTATTGGGGACTCGGGCTTGGTCCATCCCGATTGATGACTTACTCCACTTTTGACTGAGACTGAGCTTGTACCCATGTATATTTGGGCTATTTGCCAGGTTTGGGGCCTTGTGCCGATCTGTAGAACTCCTAGGGAGCATGTTGAGCCGATTGACCTCACTTTAACTATTGAAAACATACCATATGTCCTAACTTTGACTGTAAATCATGAAATCTGCAGGACGTAGTAACTTGCACCATAAATGAGCAATACCTAGGGTTGAATACCCTGTCTTAGCTGAGTGGGCCCGAGAGGCCAAGTCTATATTGACTGAAAGGGTCAAGGACCCCGTAGTGACGGTATTTGATATATATACCGGATTGGGCTGCACGCCGCAGCATTATATATATTATATTGGATCTAGCTGCACGCCGTAGCATTATATATATTATATTAGATCGGGTTGCGCGCCGTAGTATTATATATATTATATTGGATAGCGCTGCGCGCCGCAGCATTATATATGTTATATTGGATCAGGCTGTGCGCCGCAGCATTATATGTATTATATTGGATCGGGCTGCGCGCCGCAGCATTATATATATTTTATTGGATCGGGTTGCGAGCCACAGCATTATAGATATTATATTGGATCGGGTTGCGCATCACAGTAATATGTTATATGGATTGGGATGCACGCTGCAGTGATATATTATATGGATCGGATTGCACGCCGCAATATTATAGCGCTTGGGCTGAAGGAGCCCCTCCGGAGTCTGCACACACCCCCAATGAGCGCAGTAGACTATATTATTAGATCGGGCTGCGCGCCGCAACGTTATATATATTATATTGGATCGAGCTGCATGCCGCAACATTATATATACTATATTGGATCGGGATGTGCGCCGCAACATCTTATATGGAATTGGATCGGGCTGTGCGCCGCAGTTATATTAGTAACTAGTCGGACGGAAAGAGGAGTATTTATCAGATTCTCTCCCCTTATTAGCATTATTCAATGACGTTACTATTGATATTAGAACTATACAGGGATCCCAGAGGCATAGTTGTGCTTATCTGTTGTTGCCTAGTTCGGTTCCTGGGATACCGAGGTAGCTGCTGCCATCCGCAAGACCTGATTTCTCCTCTTATCTATCTTTTAATTCTGCATCTAGATTTTCCTTGTTTAGGATACTATTCTATTGTATCTAGAGGCTCTGACTTGTGACGCCGAATCCCTTGGGCTGTTATTACTTTTGATTATGTTTTCCGCAGTATTTCTATTGTTATCAAACTGAGAATTCTATGCTAAAAAGATGGTATTTAAGTTAATGATTTGGCTGAAAATGTTGAAATGGTCGGGCTTCCTAACAAGGTGTTGGCGCCTCACAACCGGGGTTTGGGTCGTGACATTTCTGTATTCCTAGCCCTCCCAGATTCTTGGGTTAGGTAACAGTATCCCATTTGATGTAGTAGATTTTTCTTGAGTTTAGAGTACTCCCCCAAAGGAAATCCCTTTGTATTTTGTAAATGTGATTGTGGGTTTTCCGTGGTAGCATGGTATATTGCATGATGTGGCTTGGGAGGGAGTTGAGAGTTGTTTGGATGAGAGTAGCTCGTCCTGCTAAGGATAGAAATTGGGTTTTCCAACTATTGAGTCTCCTGTTAAGATTATCAATAATGAAGTTGTAATCCCCTTGTTTAGGTTTTGTAATTAATATGGGAAAACCAAGGTACTTTCCAAAAGTAGTACTGGTTTTCAGGTTAAGGATAGAGTATATGGAATTTTGCTGGGGAGTAGGGAACTTTTTAGAGAAAAGAATTGTTGATTTAGTTACATTAACTTGCTGTCCTGAGTGTGCACAGAAGATGTCAAGGCAGCTCTTGATAGTGAGGGCACTTTTCTCATTGGCTTTAGCCATTAATGTTAAATCGTAAGCAAAGAAAAGATGAGAAAGAGTTGGCCCTTGATGAGAAATCTTTATAGGGTCCCATAGAGCTAAGTAGATCTACTTGGTGATTAATCAGTGTAGATAAAATATCGATACAAAGGATGAAGATATATGGTGACATGGGATCACCTAGTCTGATGCCTCTAGATTGTATAAAAAAATTCGTTTGAGTCCCATTAACTAATACAACTACACTAGAGATAGTGATACGTGACATGATACGCTTGGTGATCTTTGGAGGGAAATGAAAATAATGAAGAGCTATACGAATAAAGGACCATTCTAATCGAACGAAGGCTTTTTGTAAATCAATCTTTAGAATCATTTTCCCTTTGAGTTTTGTATAATGGTGAACAATATCCTGGATAATGACAATATTATCAGCTGCACATCTTCCTTTAAGGAAACTAGATTGATAGGGACCAACTAGTTTATAAAGGAATGGTTTCAAACGATTAACAATTAGTTTAGTAATAATTTTATAGGAAGTATTACAAAGGACAATAGGCCTTAAATTTTTTAGATCATTTGCATTAGGGAATTTTGGGATTAAGCAAAGAAGAGTAGTATTGATATGGTCCAGGGTTGTAGAGGTTTCAAAGATGGAGTGGCAGCGGGCATAAATTGATTATTTTGTTATGTGCCAATACCTTTGATAAAAGATAGGGTGGAAGACATCCGAACTAGGAGCCTTAAAGGGTTTAAATGAAAAGATGGCTCTAGTTATTTCAAAATTTTGTAAAGTCTTGTCAAGAGTTGATAGATCTATGTTACTAGTTGGATACAAGGTATTTTGATTAGTGATCCAACTAGTGGATTCCTGGCTGGTTTGAAAGATTGATTGGAAATAATTAAAAGTGTGTTAGAGGATCTGGTCGGGGTCATTTATCCAATTATTATGCACATCCTTAAAGAAGGATATACGAATTCTCCTTCTCCTATTGAGGATAGATATATGGAAGTATTTGGTACTAGCATCTCCTTCACTAAGCCAATTTACACAGGATTGAAGCTTCCAATGGTCTTCTTCTAGCTACAAAATAGTACTATATTCCTTAGCATGGCTATGCTCTAGGTTTTGAAGAAACATACTATTAGGATAATTTATGGATTTTTGAATCCCAACTAGTCGTGATAAAATAATACCTTTTTTCCTAAGTATGTCCCCAAAATTTTGAGCAGCCCAATCCTTAATCGTGTAAGTGAAAAGCTTGGTTGCATCAAATAGGTTTTGACCATGCTAAGCCTCCTGAACAATATTGGTAAACTCCGAATATTGGCAGTAATAGGTTTTCAATTTAAAAGCACGATTAATACGATGCTTAGTGTATTGTGCTAAGGATATAAGTAGGGGGTGTGGTCTGAGTAATATAGTTTGTTTACATATTTAATTTAGACCACAGTCCACACTTCGGCAGAAAAAGCCTATATTTTGATCTTCTCACAACATCTCTTATAACGACCCCAATTCCATACCTGGCCGTGATGGCGCCTCTCGTGAAGACAAGGCCAGCCAACAACCCTAAATATTCATTAGGCAGCTATCTTGATGACATTATACTATGAAATTTCATTCCAATACAACCCGACCGGGGTGTCACAAGTCACGGGCATCTAATGATAAGAGACACTACTATTGGGCCAACAAAATACATATACAAGGTAAACTGGAACTCAAAATCGGAATGCGGTGCCGTGAATGCTGGCAGTCACCTTGCTCAACTACCAAAATATAGCCTTCGGTCCTGCTAATAACCCGCTACCAGGTGAACAATACCTGCAACTGCATGCAAGGTGCAGGGAGTAAAGTGAGTACTTCCAACTCAGTGGTAATAAGAGAGAATAATATCTGAGTGATAAGAAAATACGTATGAGCACACCAAATTGCTATAAAACACAAATCAACCCTTTTTGAGAAAAACCGAAATACTGTGAAAAATCCCTTTAGAAAATCTAAATATCAGTTCAAAATCTCTTTTGAAAATATGATTTTTCAATAGTTGCAAAGGTAATTTCAACAAGTAGGAAGTAATCATAAACCTGCCCCTCGGGCTCAGTATCAACCTCTCAGTACAGTATCAGCCCCACGGGCTCACTCCAAACTCACAACATCCAATATCAACCTCTCGGGCTCAGCACTCCTTAACATATAACACCAGGGTATCTGATCAACAAGGCATGTAACAGCATGTATGTCAATGATATATGAGTGCTAAATGTCATGTCACGTTGTACAAGCAAGAGTAAATGCATGAATGCAATGCAATGCATATGACCGCTACGGCGCGTAGCCCGATCCATTTGGGTACCCGCGCTCACTGTGGGGGTTCAGACTCTGGAGGGGCTCCTCCAGCCCAAGCGCAATATCAATATCACACCGCTGCGGCGTGCAGCCCGATCCATGCAATATGCTACTGCGGCGTGCAGTACAATCCATGCATGTATATGCACATGTACACATAACACTCGAGGCATGAAGCCTCCTTGCATCATCTTAATGCCCTCACATATGGCCTACAGCCTCAATCAGTCCAAAATAGTCAAAGCCCCTCGGGCATCCGCAAAACAATAATACTCAGCTCAAATAATAGTTCAAATATCAGTCCAAACTCCAAGTTTGAGTAAATATAGATGAGTTCATGAAACAGTGTAAATCACATCGGCTAAGTTCAAATAATCTTTCAACTAGTGAGAAAACTATGGTGATAGTTCACAAAGAGTTCAAATAATCGGCAATAAGCCACAAATATGGCAATAAGCCCAAGTCATAATGATAACAACAATACAATTGCAGAAATACGGTAAAACCAACAACCGGGACGGACCAAGTCACGATCCCCAATGGTGCTCTACCCCACGCATGTTTAACGTGCAAGTCACCACAATACAGCACTAAGATGTGCAAATTCAGGGTTTCAAACCCTCAGGATATCATTCCCAAGTATTACACACCTCGAAGCGGTGTAATTCCTCGCTCGCGATGCCTTTTACCCTAAAATTGGCCTCCACGTGTGTCGAATCTAGCCAAAAATAGAACAAATACATCACAATATGCAAATGGGACAATACCCAATCGAAAACAATCGAATTATAGCAAGAACCTCGAAACTAGCAAAATTCGAGCCCCGGTTTCGCATTTTGAAAAATTAGGAAACTTACATTTTCAAAATCCTCGTCTCGCCATGAGTTCATACATACCAAGAACTCCCAAATCCGAGCTCAAATGACCTATCAAATCCCAATTTAAAATGTCAAAAATTCAAGCCCTAGCGTCTTCAATTTTATACCAAAATTCAGAGAATTAATGGATGATTCTTCAATAAAATCATGTATTAAGCTCATAAAACTGACATCCAATCAATTCCCGTCAAAACTCGTTTCAAAATCTACCAACAAGCTCCCAAGGTGGTGCAAAAATAGAGAAAATGAGATAGGTCGCAGATGAAATAACACTTAAAATCATTCTGACTGCCCAGTTAATACTCTATGCGATCGCATCACATCCATTGCAATTGCATAGCACAAATTTCCACCTTCCCATAACAACCCTATGCGATCGCATAGCACCCCTGCGTTCGCATAGAACAAACCTCTGCCAGGGACCCAAGCCCAACTGCCTTATGTGATCGCATCCACATTGTGCGAACGCACAGCTTACACTCCCTGACCTATGCGATCACATACGACCTAGTGCGAACGCATAGCACAAAAACATACCCCTCTCCCAGCCTCTTATGCGATCGCAATACCTCTCATGCGATCGCATAGAGGAAAATCCTCTGCAGCATTTTTGCTGAGTTCTGCAACTCCCAAAAACCAAACACTCTCCGATTGACAACTCGAAACCACCACGAGACCCTCGTGACCTCAACCAAAAGCACCAACATACCCAAAACATCATACGAACTTATTTCAATCATAAAAACGCGCCAAACAACACAAAAATCATCAATTCACGAAGGATTCAGGCCTAAGTTCAACTATAACATCTGAAACTCCCATTCGATCAAAAACCCGACCAAAGGACGTCCGAATGACCTGAAAATTTGCAGACATATCCAAAATCACCTAACAAAGCTAATGCAACTCTCGGAATTCCATTTCGACCCCCGGATCAAAATCTCACCCATCACCCAGAATTCGCCAAAATTCAAACTTCGTCAATTCAAGCCTAATTCTACACCGGGCCTCCAAATTCAAATTCGATCGCTCTCCTAAGACACAAATCCTCTCCCAAAGCTAACCAAATCATTGGAAATCGTGTCCGAGCCTTCTAACTCACAAGTCAACTTCCAGCTGACTTTTCCAATACAAGCTTCCTTCTAAGAGGCCATTTGCCTTATTTTCAACCAAAACCAATTCAATTACACCCGATCGACTCTAATACTGATATTAAAATATGAAGCAGCACAATAAAGGGGAAACGGAGCAGTAACACATAAGACGACGGGTCGGGTCGTCACATCTCTTCATTAAACTAATAGTACACTATGAAAAAAATCGCTAGTTAATATAAATTGCTAACTTGAAAGATTTGGGTCCGGGCTCAGCACGAGCCATTTCTCACTAGTATTGTATATATTTTTCGGATGTTTTTTCGGTCGAGCAGCTATTTAATTTCTCAAAAGAAAATCTAATATCTACTCGATTGTTGTCTTTGTACTCTTTTTGAATCATCTTGTAGGATTCTTTCTATCTTCTTGTATATGATGGTGTTTACTACAGTATTGATTTTAATTCATATAACAATTTTTTTCTTTTCATTTTGTTAAGAATTAATTTATACAACGTTCACAATAGATGATAGTCTTCTTTCAATAGTAAAATTAGTTTGATATTTTTGTTTTACAACCAACTTTATAACAATAGTTTTACGTAATATTTTTTCAGTATCCACTAATATATTTAAATTATATATTATAAAATATTAGTCATATAAAATGAGACAAATGCAATATATTATTAATAATAATAAATTTATAAATCAATAAAAGTTATACAGAAAATATAATTTTGTTAATTAAATAATTTCTCAGTAACCTACCAAAGTGGTAGGAGGGGAACAAAACTCGTCATTAGAAGCTAGCATTTGGCAATAGATTTTCAAATTTGATATGAGAAATTTGATTTGGATGAAGTTTGGTTTGAAGATAAAAATGTGTTTGGACATCAGTTTTTAAAATATATTTCACTTTTTAAAAAAAAATATGAAACATGACTTATACCCACAAGTTCTAAAAACTATCACAAATACCCAACAAAACATTTATCAATAATATTCATTATCATTATCACAAACCATAGTCATGAATATAAATACATTTGGCATAAAATTATCGTTTTTATAATAAACTACATAATACACTATCAGATGACCGAGAAGACGAAGCAATTTTGTTACAAAATAATAAATGGTGGGATCTTTAATAATTTATAAAAGTTTGGGGCATTTTTAAATAATTATAAAAAATGTAATAGTAAAAATTTATGACAAATCCAGCTGATGAGCTGGTTTTGGGATTTAAAAATTTGCCAAATTATGGATTAAATTTATGAACAAATATGTATTTGCCAAAAATATTTGAAATAATTTTGCCAAATCTATGGCCAAACTGGTCCTAACAATATTTTGGTAAAGAGTACTTTTATTTCTCTTAATTAGTTGTCCCTAGGTGTTCAAGGAAAACTGAAAAATCGAATCAAGTGAATAAAAAATTGATATTTTGGTTTAATGTAGTTTTAGTTTTAAATGCTGAAAATCGATCAAATTTGATTTGGTTTTGGCTTTAAGCAAAAATACCAAAAAAAAAAAAAGAATCAAAAATTTGAATCTACCCCGTTTGTCCATTAAAAAAATTCCTTTTTTTCAAAATAAAAAATAAAAAATGTGTTTGTCCTTGAAAATTTATAAGTTTTTGAACGATTTTCGAAAATGAGTTTTTCAAAAACTAAGAGGTGATTTTTGTTATGAATAGAATTGTAGTTAGAGTAAATATATATCTTGTATAGAGTTTTACATTATGGTTAAGTTATTTTTCCCCTATAAATAGAGGAGTCTTACCCATTTATAACCTCATTGTAAATCATCCTCGAATTCAATAAGAATTACTCTCTCTTTCTCTGCAATATTATTCTTCTACTTTTTGTGATGACTCAAAAGGTCAACACTTGTTTTAGAAATAAATTATGTGCTCTGAGACATTAAAAATCTCATTCTGTCTCACCTTGATTTGCGTTTGTAGTCCAGACGCGTAGCCGGAAAACCATTATATAAAAATCTGTTTAAAATGATGAATTTTGCCTTTAAAATAAATTTAAGTTGACTTCGATCAATATATTAGGTAAATGGACTCAGGCTCATAATTTGACGGTCCTGGAGGGTCCGTAAGAAAATATGAGACTTGGACGTAGGTCCGGAATTGGATTTCAAGGGCCCAAGCCTGAAAGATAAATTTTTGAAAAAAATTGTTTTGCTGAATTAATTATGAAATAAAGAAAAGAATTTATGTTTGAAACCATTGGTATCAGGCCTGTATTTTGGTTCCGAAGCTTGTGTCTTATATATGATTTGAGTCGAGCCTGTGAAATTTGGTAAAAACGGACTTGAAATGACGTAATTTCGACCTTATTTGAGAAAATTGAAAAATCTAATGTTCTTAAGTGATTTCATGATTTTGATACTAACTTCATAGTTGTTGATATTATTATGGTGATTTAGATGCACGAGCAAGTCCGTATAAAGTTTTTAGGTTAGTGTGCATATTTGGTTTGGAGCCCCGAGGGATCGGGTGAGTTTTGGATAGACCACGAAGTGGAATTTGGACTTAGGATGTTGCAGATTTTAACTGGTATATTTTAGGTCTGCAGGCTTCGCATTTCGCAAATGCAAAAGTGCCCAGGCCAGCATTACCTCGCAAATGTGAGGTACTCATTGCAAATGTGATGCCTTCAGTTGTAGCCAGTCGTCGCAAATGCGGCAAATTTATCGCAAATGCGAAAGTACCTTCGCAAATGCAAGCATAGCAAACTTCTTGGTTCATAATTGTGAACCCTGCTCGCAAGTGTGATACATGCAACCTGTAAATTCACACTTCGACGCATTTTCAGCTATTTTTCATATCTTCTCAAAACATAAACTCTCTTGGGCGATTTTCCAAAGAAAATTTCTTCTCCAAATCAATTATAAGATGTTTCTAACTAGTTTTCTTCAATCCTTAACATCTTTTCACATGATTTCAACTCAAATCAATGATTTTCATGGGTGTTTTGGGTAGAACCTATACTTTTCAAATTTTGAGGATTTGGACCTTGATTTGAGGTCCGATTTCAAAATAAATTATATATTTGGGTTTGTGGGGGAATGGGTAATTGGGTTTTGCGTCAAACCTCGGGTTTTGACCATATGGGCTCAGGGGCGATTATTGACTTTTTGGGAAAAATATTAGAAAACTTATTTTCATGCATTAGAACTGATTAAATTAGCATTTATTTATGTAATTAAGTAACTTGTGACTAGATACGAGCAAATTGATGGTGGAATCAAGAGGTAAAGAGATAGTTAAGACTTGAATTGTGTCTGTGGCAACAAGGTAAGTGTTTGGTCTAACCTTAGCTTGAGGGATTATGAGTAGTTTCCTATTTGCTATGTGTTATTTGTTGAGTATAACGTATAGGCATGGTGAGTCTTAAATTGAAATTGTTGTGTTCTTAATAAGTACTACGAATGCCTACGTTATTGATTTTCTGTGTTGAGTTATGATTATATCCCTCGAAGTTGCTTATGGTTGAGAAATGGTGCTAGTTGAGGTTTCTTTTGTGAAGTTAAATGTTACGACAAGTTTGGTTATAACTGACTCCCTTGTTGGGACGTATTTACTTATATTGTCGTTTCCCTTGCCGAAATAGTGTTATTTCCTTATTGTTCCCTTGCCCAAGCTCTTTTTGTGATTGGTGTTAAATTATATATTTGGATCGGGTTTCACGCCGCAATAATATTATATTTGGATCGGGTTACGCGCCGCAATAATATTATATTTGGATCAGGTTGCACGCTGCAATAATATTATATTTGGATCGGGTTGCATGGCGCAATAATATTATAATTGGATCATGTTGCATGCCCTAATAGTGATAAATGATATGGATCGGGTTGCATGCCGCAACTGTTTTTTTTATAATTTGGATCGGACTGAGCGCCGCAACAATAATGATAAATGTGGTTATTAACTGGTTACAGTTTTTCTTATTCTTTTTGCTGCAAGTTTTAAATTGTTCCTTTTGCTTTTTTTCTGAGTGAGTGTTGGTAAATAATATCCCTCCCTCAGCCTATTTCCCTCTCCCATCCTTAATTGTATATTTTTGTTTTATCCTCCACCGTATATGATATAACTGTACAGATTTATTTGGTAGTTTGGTCTTAACCTTGTCAGTACTTTGCCGATGTTAGGCTAGGCACTTACCAGCACATAGGGTAGGTTATGCTGATACTATACTCTGCACTGTGTGCAGATCCCGGAGCAGTAACATTCGGACCTTAGCTTGGGTGATTGTCTTCAGTCCAATATGAGATTTTGAGGTAGTCCGTAGGCCCCGTCGTCTCTCTCTATCCCTTCATCCTGCTTCATATACTTGTTTCAGAAATAGTGTATTAGTTATCTTTCAGACTTGTTTGTTGCAATTCTAGACTATATATGAAGCGTGACATAAGGTGTCAATGGGTAGACTTTGCTTAAGATGTTATATTGGATATATATTCAAATGGTTTGTCATTTTCAATTTTCGTTGTTTATAAATGTTGAGTCACACTTGTTAAAGACTTAAAATGGGAGGACGTTAATTGTGCAAATGGTCGGCTTGCCTAGCTTTCACTAGTAGGCGCCATTACGACACGCGAGGATAGAAAATTCGGGTCATCACACTTTTATTATTTTATTGTACATTGTCAACACGAGACTCTACCATCTCAAGAAGCTTTTTGAGAATACTAATGTATAACTTTTCTCCTTTTTAGTTATGATTGATATCATGAAAAGCAAGTTTGTTGCCCTTGAAATTTCGGCGAGAACTATATGATATGGGTGTTGGATGCTGAAATCAATTTAGATGCAATGGGTCTTGGAGACGCCATTAAAGACGAGAATAAAGCATTTTCATGACCCAAACCCGGTCGTGATGGTGCTCGACCCAAAAGCTAGGCAAGCCTGACCAACAATCTCTTTCGATTTAACACTAAGTCTCAAAACCGACAATTTAAGAATATTATAGAAATTTTAGAATAATAATCCAAAAATATTAATAGAGTAAATTGGATAAATACGAACAACGGACAAACACAACCAGAGGATCTGGGGTCACGAGTCTAGAGCCTCTAATCAAAAGCTGGATAGTAATAGCTTAATAAAAAATATAAAACTCTGGAAATGTATATAATAATAATGAACTGATATATGAAGAGCAGCCAGGTCTTGTGAACGTCAAGCAGCTACCTCAACGACGCTAGAAAATATCTGGAGACTACGAATGTCAGCTAAGCCTCCGGTGTACCTGAATCTGCACACAAGGTGTAGGGAGTAGGGGTGAGTACTACCGACTCAGCGAGTAACATATATAATGTCTGAAGGTAAAAAATCCACGAAATGCCACAAAGCAAATTTAAAACTACCAGTCATATACCTTAGCTAACAGCAAAGCAATATCAAATATAACAGTCAAGTATCAGATAAAGATGCAATGCAATGCACATGAATACGGTGCGGCATGCAGCCCGATCCGTTTAACGTCGACGACTCTCACTAGGGGTATGTACAGACTCCGGAGGGGCTCCTTCAGCCCAAGCGTAATATCAGCCAGGTATTGGCATAGAACAGGCTCTCGACCTTGATATTAATATATGATAATCACTATGGCGTGTAGCCCGACCCATGCTCAGTATACGGTATGCAAATGAGTCACATAACAGATTCAATTAAATACTAAATTTCCAATTACTGAGGAAAATATAGCTTAGTTATTTAACTTCAGGAAAAGTGGCTTAGCGTTTTATACAGTGATTAATCATAGGACTGAGATCAATGATTAAACAAATCATAGTATCACACAGATATTCATCGTAGACGGATGCTACAAATTGTCACAAGGCCACAAACATGGCGATAAGACCAGATATATTAACTACAGGGTGCATATCAGCCGCCAATAATTATATTTAGCTCTCGGGATGAACCAAGTCACGATCCCTAATCATATACGATCTCGCACCTAGGATGCGAGTCATGCCCTAACATAGCGTCACGATGTGATAAACAATGGTTTCAAACCCTCAGGCCATCATCTATACAAACTACCCACCTCTAACCGGTCGTAGACTGGTCCACAATGCCTTTTCCTCTTGTATCGACCTCCTCGCGCAACGAATCTAGTCAAAACTACAATGAATACATAAATATGGATTGAAGAAACATAACCCAATCAAAAATACTCGAAAAGTACTAAAAGTCACGAAGTTGGAAAAACCCGAGCCCCATGCCAGTTCTCGAAGATTCTAAAAATTACATCATCGGATTCCTCGTCTCGCCAAGAGTCTGTACATATAAAGTTTACCAAAAACAGAGTTCAAATAGCCTTCCAAATCCCCAAAATTTGATTCTAAAAACTAAGCCCTAGTTCTTCACAATTTCAACATATTTTCATGGATTTGAGGGTTGATTCTTCCTAAATATGATGTTTTTAAGTCAAGAGACTTACCTCCAATCAATACCCGCTAAAAACACACTTCAAATTGTTTAAAAGGCTCTCTTGGTTGCTTAAAATGGTGGAAATTATGAATAGGTCGCGGGTGAAATAACCCTTAAAACATTCTGTCCGCCCAGGTATTTCCTCTAGGCGATCGCGTCCCAAATCACGCAAATGCAGAGAACAATTCCATCCACGAAATTTTTCCTCTTACGCGATCGCACGAAAGCCCACACGATCGCGGAACATTAACCTCTACTCCTACGCAATTGCATACAACATCATGCGACCGCAGAGAACTACCACTCGCCCCTACGTGATCACGAACTTCCTCACGCGATCGCATTGGCCAATAATCCAGACCTATGCGATCGCATGCCACTTTATGCGATCGCATGCCACTTTATGCTCTGTAATTTCTGTTGCACTATTCATGTTCAAAATTCCCCGTTAGCCATCCAAAATCAATCCGAGGATCTCGGGACCTCAACTAAATGCACATTCATGTTCCACTACTTCATTCAAACTTGCTCGTAGCATAAAACACTGTCATAAACATCAAAATCATCAAATTACCACGGATTCAAGCCTAAGTTAAACTAAAACTTCCGAAACTTGCATTTGATCTAAACCCCGACCTAAACACCTCCAAATGATCTGAAAATTTGCACGCATATCCAAAATCACCTAAAAGAGCTGCTACAACTGTCGAAATTCCATTCCGACCCCCGGATCAAAATCACACCTATCAACTGGACTTCGCCAAAATTCTAACTTAGCCAATTCAAGCCTAATTCTACATTGGACCTCCAAATTCAGTTCTGATTTTGCTCCTAAGTCACAAATCACCATCCAAAACTAGTCGAATCATCATAAATACATTCCGAGAACTCTAACTCATAAGTCAACATTCAGTTGACTTTTCCAAACTAACATTCTCAGAAAGAGACTAATTGTCTCATTTCCGTGCAAACTCCATCCGAATTACCTTAAACTCTCCAAACACATATAATGGAACATATAAAAGCATAAAAAAGGAAAACGGGGCGGTTATACCTAAGGCGACGGTTCAGGTCGTTACATCCTCCCCAACTTAAACAAACGCTCGTTCTCGAGCATGCCCATAGTTGCACTAGGCGCCAGCCAATCTCCGAATGACCTTACTAATCATATACCCGGGGTGATCCCGCGTCACCTTAACTCGCATATGCTCGATAATACAACACATCTAAAAATTTCACAGGCCATCTAGCCCGTAATCGTAGAACCACATTGCACCTCCGAAACCATACACAAGATCAGAACCTCACATTTATACTCAGAATAAGCCTAAACCTGATCTAATAACCCATACCTGCAACCTCAGGTGCACTCACATGATATACCGCATAATCCTAACACCTGAAACGATAATTTATATCCACAGTAGTTGTCCACAACAACCATGTATCGATAGAAACCCCTTATTAGCTGGAGCCTTATTCCAACACTTCTATACTCTATCAGTGATAATGAACACACAGTAGACCATAACCATTTCTCAGATCAACCATTTACGAAGACATTTCTTCCCCATTGACTAATACCACAATAGATCTCCGAGCCGAAACTCGATATTAACTTTCCGACAAGCTGAAACCAAATCCGTTTGTATCCATTAATGACCCCAAAGGTCTCTTCTGACCAAACACACCATCCTGGTGACATGACACGTCAATACGGCCTAAGCCACAACTTACATATCACACATACCAATAAGAGACAGTCTGGACATACTCAAGTCATGAAAATGACTCAAAGAGTTGTACCTTGAGCTCACCAATACCACTGCAACACAAGGCTGGGACCCTGCCCCACATCATAGAAATAAAATACCTGAATCTTTCCCGAAGGGTCAAATCTTCACGTAGCCTTGCTATAATGTGTGATCTCGTCCAAACACTATTTCACATGAAGCACCTCGAGTCGCTATACTAGAACTTGACAACCACGCACAGATTTGATATCTGAAACCAAGAAACCCATCACACCCATAGTGAAGCGAGTTATATACACTATTAAATCCTTAAAGGACACAACCGACACACTTTTTGCCGAGCAACCCAATATGGACTTCCTCAGAAACCAAGAAGCAAGGCATACCAAGTAACATACAAAAACTATTCTCAACATCACAATGTTGCGGCGCGCAACCCGATCCAGAAAGCATACCCTGTGGCAGCGTGCCACCTGATTCACTCAAATATTTCACATAAGGAGTTGCACATCGAGCCGAATTTGCTCATTATAACAAAATATCAAGTATCTGTCGTAAGCACACAGAGTGCATAATCATCTCTGCTTATGGCGGTGTAAGCTACAAAACTCAACTTCCACTATGGATCTAGATAGCACCGTAATTTATGTGCCACTGCCCTAAAATCATAACGCCTCGGAGCACAGAAAAGCAACTCATAGATCTTCCTAAATCACTAGCAAATCCAATAATGATCGAATCAACTCATCCTTTATCAATACAATTCGGGACTAACCAAGCCAACACAAGCAAAACATGTATCCAACCAGCTTACCAACAAGCTCATTACCAAGAAGCCTGAAGTTCCGTCTTCCACTACTATAACTCATGCCAGAGCTGTACGATTTGGTGGCCTGACGCCAAATAAATACTGAAATTCACAATCTTGACAGGCGACATGCCCAGCCACAAGGAACGCGTCTAAAAAGGTCCTTCAGTACCGGAACTGCATCAATGGTAGAAACCTTTATACTGACAGCACTCAGAAAGGCCCAATTAAGTAAAGCAATTCTTCCCAGCCGTCCACTGGCCTTTGGAATGCTACCCAGTCTTGCTATAACATCACCCTATGCACCTTGCCACACAACCTGTGGCATCTTCTGGCATAGCCCATGACACAATAGTCTAGATTAACCCAATACTGAGACAACCAGTCTACACCCAATATCATATCCAAAATCTATCGTATAACCAAATAAAGATCCACTCTAGACTCCAAATCCTAATCGCCACTAACGGTGCCAAATACACACAATCCACAACCACGACATAGACTGTGTCGGAGAACTCCCAGTCTCTAATTCCATATAACACACAAATCACTATGCCTAGTCCCACATTCCTCCATATGAATACATATTACACATCAAGTACCCAATCCTCCACAACAAACCGCACATACCATACCATATTAGGATAACCTGAGAACTCCATCTCCTTTTTCCTAACCACACGCTAAACTGTCAGGACTAAATCCTTCTATCCACACCAGTCAAAGCAAGCTGTCCGAACTCAAAAGCTCTACTGCCCAATACCTGTAAGGGCTCATTACCTCGAACATAAACAAGGACTTGATCATATCTTTACCATACTGATTCGGTCCACTAACAAGCTACTTCAATTGTCTAGATTTCCTTCTAATTCATTTTCAACTTGATATACTCTCTTGTTATAGCACCACAATGCCTCAATCTAGTCTTACCACATGAGACTCGAACGTAAGACCATACTGTCTAAGACCAATAGGCCACTACAAACTCTCTCAAACATTCCCAAAATACCACCTTCTAAAATACCCTACTTTGAAGAACTTCCTGTGAATCTATGTCCGCTACCTTTACTTCCCGGTTACTGATACATAGAATCCCGTAATTAACGTAAAAATACCACAAGTCTTGACTTGTTCTAATGAAAACAGTGACTTGGTCACATACTCAGCCTTAAAACATCTGAGTGCTACATATAGAATCTTCAACACATCCAAATCATTCTCAAGACTCATCCACTCTTATACCCACTGCAAATTAGTTGACTTAAAGAATCGAACCACTCATGCCTTATCAGCACTCTGCACCTCAGGACATGATCTCATTCCGATACAACCAAACAACTTCCTTCTCTCTACACTAAGCATTCCTTATCCACAACTCAAGACATCCTATTATTTTCTCACATATACGAAGCACCATATAACCTTTGTCAAAATTTTGCATCACTCGTGCCATCCTCCGCTCAATTTCTACAACCAAGTACTAATTCACCAGCATGCATCAAATCGAAACTAACATAGTTCCTAATCGTACAATCAGCTAATCAACAGCAACCTCCCCAACTTAGCTCGAAGACATATATACCCTAACACATATACTTTTTTGTTTTCGCAATATCATGATGATATTAAACCCACTCATTCATAAGCTTGTGGAAACAGGAATCATCAAAAATTTTAACCCTTCTACAATTATTGCATTCATTCACACAATGGTTAAGCCCATTCTTTATGCGATAAAATTTTCACAAAGTCCCAATTTTTTAAAAAATTTAGGCAGAGTTTCCTTTGTAATTGATCCTATCCACCTGCCAGAGAATCACCAAAACCATCCTAACAACACGTCCACAACTTGACAAAGCGTCACAATGTATATCAACAACATAAATCTCGATATTACATGTATTCTATTATCCAAATTTGATACATGGACATGCGTTGCACTTATTTGAATCATAACACATGGAAAAAAATACCTTTCAATTACACATGAAATCTTCTCACAATATACATATGAACCGCATCACTTCAGAACACTCCGGAAATAACCCACCTGCTTCGCTGCATATAATATTTCTGTATACCTTCCACCGTCATACACATTGCACAGCTACTTAGTCTTCCTGAGTCTGAACTCATATCATATCGTGAAATTTACTTCACTCCCACTAGGGCTACTCATCGGACCACCATAGGAAACGTATCACTCAACAGTTCATCCATTAGCTAGCAGACTACCATTCTGACTAATAGCGACAATGTCGAACATATACTTTCAAAACACTTGATCATACGATCAGCACCTCAGTGCTCAGCCCTAGGCAAGGCTTGGCCTCAAGTCCTCCAGACTGGCCCAATATCATCCTCACAAAGATTACATCTCAACTCTCGATCGGGGAATCGCAAGCCATCGAAGTACATATAATACCGAGCGCTCATGCGTGCATGAGAACGCGTGGAAGGAAATTCAAGACTTACTCTTTCAAGTTGAATCAAGGACGCACGATAACATTTCAAGAAATTTGAGTGTTCCTAAAAGTTTTATAGCCTCCCAAGGAAAGATACGGACTTTTACGTACCGATCCTCGAGACTATACTAAACCGGCTCATGACTCGCGAGGCCTAATAACCTAGGCTCTGATACCAACTTGTCACGACCCAAACTCGTTCGTGATGGTGCCCAACCCTAAAGCTAGGCAAGCCTGACCAACAATCGCGTTTGATTTAGCACTAAGTCTCAAAACCAACAATTTAAGAATATTATAGAAATTTTTGAATAATAATCCAAAAATATCAATAGAGTAATTTGGATAAATACGAACAACCGACAAACACAACCAGAGGATCTGGGGTCACGAGTCTAGAGCCTCTAAACAAAAGCTGGATAGTAATAGCTGAACAAAAATATAAAAGTCTGGAAATGTAGATATTAATAATGAACTAGGATATGAAGAGCAGCCAGGTCCTACGAACGTCAACCAGCTACCTCAACGACTCTAGAAAATATCTGGAGACTACGAATGTCAGCTAAGCCTCCGGTGTACCTGAATCTGCACACAAGGTGCAAGGAGTAAGGGTGAGTACTACCGACTCAGCGAGTAACATATATAATGGCTGAAGGTAAAAAAATCCACGAAATGCCACAAAGCAAAGCTAAAACTACCAGTCATATACCTTAGCTACGAAGTAAGAGCAAAGCAATATCAAATATAACAGTCAAGTATCAGATAAATATGCAATGAAATGCACATGAGTACGGTGCGGCGTGCATCCCGATCCGTTTAACGTCGACAACTCTCACTAGGGGTATGTACAGACTCCGGAGGGGCTCCTTCAGCCCAAGCGCAATATCAGCCAGGTTTTGGCATAGAACAGGCTCTCCGCCTTGATATTAATATATGATAATCACTATGGCGTGTAGCCCGACCTATGCTCAGTACATGGTATGCAAATGAGTCACATAACAGATTCAATTAAATACTCAATTTCCAATTACTAAGGAAAATATAACTTAGTTATTTAACTTCAGGAAAAGTGGCTTAGCATTTTATACAGTGATTAATCACAGGACTGAGATCAATGATTAAATAAATCATGTTATTACATAGATATTCATCCTAGACGGATGCTACAGATCGGCACAAGGCCCCAAACATGGCGATAAGCCCAGATATATTCACTACAGGGTGCGTATCAGCTGCCAATATATATATATTTAGCTCTCCGGATGGACCAAGTCACGATCCCCAATCATATACAATCATTCACCTGCCATGGGGTGCGAGTCACACCCTAACATAGCGTCACGATGTGATAAACCGGGGTTTCAAACCCTCAGGCCATCATCTATACAAACTATTCACCTCTAACCGGTCGTATACTGGTCCGCAATGCCTTTTCCTCTTGTATCGACCTCCTCGCGCAACGAAGCTAGTCAAAACTACAATGAATACAAAAATATGGGTTGAAGAAACATAATCCAACCAAAAATACTCAAAAAGTACAAATAGTCACAAAGTTGGAAAAACCCGAGCCGCGGGCCCACTTCTCAAAAAATTCTAAAAATCACATCACTAATTTCTCCTCTTGCCAAGAGTCCTTACATATAAAGTATACCAAAAATGGAGTTCAAACGGCCTTCCAAATTCCAAATATTCAATTCTAAAAACTAAGCCCTGATTCTTCACAATTTCAACATATTTTCATGGATTTGAGGGTTGATTCTTCCTAAAATGATGTTTTTGAGTCAAGAGACTTACTTCCAACTAATACCCGCTGAAAACACACTTCAAATTGCTCAAAAAGCTCTCTTGGTTGCTTAAAAATGGTGGAAATTACGAATAGGTCGAGGGTGAAATAACCCTTAAAGCATTCTATCCGCCCAGGTATTTCCTCTATGCGATCGCGTCCCAAGTCATGCGATCGCGGAGAACAATTCCATCCACTAAAATTTTTCCTCTTAAGCGATCGTGGAACATTAACCTCTACCCCTACGCGATCAATATGACATCACGCGACCATAGAGAACTACCACTCGCCCATACGCGATCGCAAACTTACTCATGCGATCGCATTGACCAATAATCCAAACCTATGCGATCGCATCCCACTTTACGCGATCGCAGAGAGAAATTTCTGCTCTGCAATTTTTACTGCACTATTCATGTTCAAAATTCTCCACTAGCCATCCGAAATCATCCCAAGGCCCTCGGGACCTCAACCAAATGCACATACATGTTCCACTACTTCATTCAAACTTGCTCATAGCATAAAAACACTATCTAAACATCAAAACCATCAAATTACCACGCATTCAAGCCTAAGATAAACTAAAACTTTCGAAACTTGTATTACCCGACCTAAACACCTTCGAATGATCTGGAAATTTTCACGCATATCCAAAATCATCTAACGGAGCTGCTGCAATTGTCGGAGTTCCATTCTGATCCTAGCATCAAAATCTCACCTATCAACCAGACTTCGCCAAAATACTAACTTAGCCAATTCAAGCCTAATTCTATATCGGGCCTCCAAATTCAGTTCCGATTTCTCTCGTAAGTCACAAATCACCATCCGAAACTAGTCGAATCATCGGAAATCCATTCTGAGCCCTCTAACTCATAAGTCAACATTTTGTTGACTTTTCCAAACTAACCTTCTCACAAAGAGACTAATTGTCTCATTTCTGCCCAAACTCCATCTGAATTACCTTGAACTCTCCAAACACATATAATGGAACATATAAAAGCATAAAACGGGGAAAACGGGATGGAGATACCTGAGAGGATGGGTCGGGCCGTTACAAGCATCCACCCAAGATTGTGCTAAGGCCTTGATTTTCTTGGGACATCACCTTGATGAAGGGTTGAAAATAGAATATCTCACAGTTAAAGATTGTTATGTGAAATGGCTAAAAGGAAAGATATGACAACTTAAAGTTAGTCAATCTTTCACAAGCACAATATAATTGGGCTCATTTGAGGCTCCAAGACTTTAAGTATGTTTTTGAATATAATTCTATGATGTTCAGAATTATTTCTAAATTGAAACTCTGTGGAGATACTATCACTGACTATGATATGCTTGAAAAAAGATTTACAACATTTCATGCCTCCAATATGATCCTGCAATAGCAGTACGGAGAGAATTTCAAGAAGTACTCTGAATTGATTTCTCTTCTCCTTGTGGCTGAACAAATAACAACTTGCTCATGAAAAATTATGAAAATCGACCCATTGGGTCTACACTATTGCCTGAAGTGGATGAAGCGTATTCTCATTATGCTAATTGTGGAAAAGGTTGTGGCCCCATTAATGGTCGTGGTCGTGGCCGTGGATAAGGAAGAAATTTTTCTGGTGTTATCCCCCAAAGAAAAAATAACACCAAAAGTGGGAAGGGAAAGATGAGAAGCCAAAGGCAAATGGTTCAGAAACTGAACATTATCGTTATGGTGAAAAAGGGCATTGAGCAAATATTTATCGTGTACCAAGACATTTGGTTGAGCTTTATCAAGCATTTCTAAAGAATAAAGGCCCTGAAGCCAATTTTATCTGACAATGATTTTGACGTCACCCACTTGGATGTGGCAGACTTCTTTGAGCACCTTGATGGAAAAATAGATCACTTAATTAGTGATAGATCTGTGCTTAAAGATGTATGAGTAGTTTGATTTGTATTTTTTCTATTCATAGTAGCTAGTATATACATCATGTAATCATAATTCTTTATATGAGTAGTTATTATTAGTATCAATTAGTATCATATATTTTATGAAATAGTGTTAGTTCGTTTTGATTAAATATAATTCTAGTATTTGTTTTAAATAATATTTCAGTAAGAGTATGAATACGTCTTTGAAAGGTGACTGCAAGAGTGTAA
This sequence comes from Nicotiana benthamiana, assembly GCA_034376525.1. Classification (NCBI taxonomy): domain Eukaryota; kingdom Viridiplantae; phylum Streptophyta; class Magnoliopsida; order Solanales; family Solanaceae; genus Nicotiana; species Nicotiana benthamiana. The sequence goes on from CM067335.1 coordinate 91,616,710, forward strand.
ATCATGTTCACTTAGTCTAGTAATTAAATTGGACCACGTGAACAACTGCACCATCGGCCAACATCATTTACTGCAGATGCTAAAGAAGTATTAAAAATATTGACTTGAAATCATACGCATGCTTTTTGGTGAATTTCCTTGCATTCAATGATATTTCTTATGAACTTATAGTATAGCAACATATATTCGAACTTAACACGCACACAATATCTTTGGCCAACGTATAATGTAAGATATATGGATTTATATCTAGATATATGGACTTATATCTACATACATATGATCAATATACGGATAAATTATATGTTATGTGCTATCTTTTGATTTGGCCTAATTTTGTTGTCTTATGGACATTATGTTAAGGGGGCCAATGTGTTGTCATATAAAGTGTAGGACTAATGTGTAGATACCCAAAAGGGTAACCTTAGTTAATGATGGGCTAACTAAGGTTACATATATGTAACCATGGTTACATGCTTGTGATTCTTGGGTTATGTAACTCATGAAGTTATAAAGTGGGGGTTATGGTTCCCACATTATTGCAAGACAAGACTCTTCTTCCTCCCATTGAATTAAGAGCAAAAAACACCATTGTTGTCTTGCAAATAATTTTGGAAAACCATATACCAACCTTTGGTAATTGTCATATTATTATTGTGATGATACTATTCACATATTGCTCAAGTCTTGTGAAGAATTCTTGTGGTGACATACAACTTCAAGACATTCTTGAAGAAGGTTCAAAGGAGCAATATTCATAAGGACTCAAGGACAATCATCAAAAGGAGGTTCAACAATTTCCACACATGGATTCAGGTTAGTTTCTGCTCATGTAGTTTAATTCCGAATTGTTCAATATGAAGGTTATTGTCTTTAGTAGGAATCATAATCCTAACAATTGGTATCAGAGCCACCTTCATTTTGGATAATTTGGATGTTCATAAGATTCATGTTATGTTAGGATTCATGTTCAAGAAATGTTAGAATAATATTTATGAAATTCTAGTACCATGAAATAGCATGATATTATGAATGTTTTGATGCAATTTGATGTTTTAATGCCATGTTATCTTTACTTGTATTAAAACATTGTATAAAGCATGATTTTAGTTGGTAAACAACATGTTTTCTTGTTTAAAGATTCTTGTTGAAAATCATGTTTTATTCAGAAGAATTTTCGCAAAACAGTGTCCAAAAATAATCGATTATCTTGGAAGTTAATCGATTATTTTTTAGACACTGCCTAAAGATAATCGATTATTTTTCTTAGATAATCGATTATCTCTCAAGTTTTAGAATTCTGGCAATTTTTGGAACACCAGAATAATTGATTATTTGTTTCAGATAATCGATTATTCTGGTCCAGTGAGATTGAAACGTTTTTCGTATACCAGATAATTGATTATCTATTTCAGATAATCGATTATCCTGGTCCAGTAACTTAAAAAAAATTTCTTAAAACCAGAATAATCGATTATCTGGTTTAGATAATTGATTATTTTGGTCCAGTAGATGAAAAAAAAAAATTTATGCCAAAGATAATCGATTATCTCACGTAGATAATCGATTATTTTTGTCCAGTGAGGTTAAAAACGTTTCAAATCTTTTAAGTTTCAGATTTTAATTGACATATTATTTATTGTTCAATTATAATATTTAAGTTATGAATATTAATTGTTTAAAGTCCATCAATTTTAATATTTTTGGAATTGTCCTCTCAAGTATAAAACAATTAATATTCAAGTGTTACATGTCAAAATATGTAACTTATTAAGTTAAAGATTCATAATATGGCTTAAGGAACTAAAGTTTATAGCATCTAATATTTTAATTAGTCAAATGAAGCATTATGTTGCCAAAGTAACCTCAATTGTGTAGATTGATTAATCTTAAAATATAAGATGACTGTGGATGTTAGTCTTCCATGCGTTTAACACCGGCCCGAAGGAAGGTTGTTATTTGGCAGGAATTCGAACATGCTTGTGGTGATAAATATGAGACAATTATTTGGTTTTCCATGTGAATATTAAATCGGCCCAAAGGAAGGTTTGATATTTGACAGGAGTTTATTGTCTATGTTTGATCACTACATCAAGAGTACCACTTACAAGTTGTTTTTCTGTCCAAAGACTAAAATCAATGTTGTGCTAGGTATCTTGTAATGGGATATGCCTATTTTGAATCTATAAAGTAGGGTTAAAGTTCAAGTAATTGTAAGCATGTATTCAGTAATCCTTTTGTTCTATTTTCAGTTAATTCTTCTGCTTCTACGATATCTGCCAACATCAATAGCATCCCTGTGCTTAACGGCACTAACTTTAAGGAATGGAAAGAGAATGTCATGATCGTTCTCGGTTGCATGGATCTTGACCTTGCACTTCGGATCGAGCAACCTACTCCTCTTGAGGATACATCCTCTCCTGATGAAAGGAGGGTGATGGAGAAGTGGGAACGCTCGAATCGCATGAGTCTAATGATTATGAAACGTGCAATTCCAGAATCATTCAGGGGCACTATGAATGATGAAGCTAATGCCAAAGTTTTCCTTGAAAACCTTGAAAAACGTTTTATACAAAACGAAAAGGCGGAAACAAGTACACTATTGAGTAAACTTGTTTCCATGAGGTATAAGGGCAAGGGAAACATTAGGGAGTACATTTTGGAAATGTCTCATCTTGCTTCGAAACTTAATCTTGCTTCGAAACTTAAGTCACTCAAGCTAGTATTACCTGAGGAACTGCTTGTGTACTTAGTTTTGATATCTCTTCCTGCACACTTTAATCAGTTTAAGGTCAGTTATAACTGCCTGAAGGAGAAATGGACTCTTAATGAGCTCATTTCACATTGTGTGCAAGAGGAGGAAAGGATAAAGCAAGATAAGACTGAAAGTGCTCATTTGGCATCCTCTTCTAAGGATCCTAAGAAGAGGAAAGGTAAGGAAGTTGCGGTTGCAAGGCCCAAGATTAAGCAACATAAGGAACCTAAGGTTGAAATTACTGAATTAGGTTGCTTTTTCTGTAAGGGGACTAATCATGTGAAGAAAGACTGTACCAAGTACCACGCTTGGCGTGCGAAAAAAGGTACATTTCTTTCGTTTGTTTAGTCTGAAGTTAATTTAATTTCGGTACCTAAGGATACTTGGTGGGTAGATTCGGCTGCTACTACTCACATAAGTATATCTATGTAGGGTTGCCTGAACTGCCGAAAACCAAATGATGGTGAAAGATACATCTATGTGGGTGACGGCAAGAAGGTGCCAGTTGAGGCTATTGGAAAGTTTAGGCTGTTGTATAAGACCGGGTTTCATTTAGATTTGGATGAGACTTTTGTTGTACCGTCTTTTAGACGGAATTTAATTTCCGTTCCCAAATTGGACATATCCGGTTATTCATGTTCTTTTGGTGACAATAAAGTTAGTCTCTTTCAGAATTCAAATCTTATCGGTACTGGTCTTTTATCAACATTTGATAGCCTATATTTGGTTGATACAATAACCTCAAATAATGAAACCTTGCATACAAGTTTAAGTGGTACCAAAAGAAAATTAACTAATGAGAATTATATATCTCTCTGGCATAAACGTTTGGGTCACATATCCATTCAAAGAATTCAGAAACTCGTGTCAGATGGAATTCTTGATTCTCTTGATTCCTCGAATTCGGATATTTGTGTTGAGTGTATCAAGGGTAAACAAACAAACAAGACGAGATTAGGTGCTAAGAGAGCTTCGGACGTCTTAGAATTGATACATACGGATATTTGTGGGCCATTCCCTACTCCTTGTAGGAATGGTCAACAATACTTTATCACATTCATAGACGATTACTCTCGTTATGGGTACCTATATCTTATTCATGAAAAGTCCCAATCCATAGACATGTTCAAATCATTTAAGGCTGAAGTTGAAAATCAACTAAGCAAAAGGATTAAATCCGTTAGATCTGACCGTGGTGGTGAATACTATGGCAGATATGATGGTTCCGGTGAACAACGTCCAGGGCCATTTGCTAAATTCCTAGATGAGTGTGGGATCGTCCCTCAGTATACTATGCCAGGAAGTCCTACGATGAATGGTGTAGCTGAGAGACGAAATCGGACCCTTAAGGATATGGTAAGAAGTATGATTTGTCGTACTACTTTTCCAGACTCACTCTGGGGAGAAGCATTAAAAACCGCAGCTTATATTCTTAATAGAGTTCCAACTAAAGCTACAATCAAAACCCCATATGAACTTTGGACTGGGCATAAACCCAGTATTAAGCACTTACACATTTGGGATTGTCCAGCTGAGGCAAGGCCTTATAGGCCAAATGAAAAGAAACTGGATGCTAAGACGGTTAGTAGCTATTTTGTTGGATACTCTGAAAAATCCAGGGGTTTTAAGTTTTATGATCCCACTTCTAGAACTATTTTTGAGACGGGTAATGCTAGGTTCTTTGAGGATATTGAGTTTGGGGGGTGGGGAGATAAAGTTGTTAGAGATTTTGTCTTTGAGGAAGAACATGTGTCTTTCCCTCAAGTTGTTGATCTTGGTCACATTCCTGACACGGATCACACAACTCCGGTTCAAGATAATCTCGAAAATCTTCCCCATCAGGACCCTGATATAACTAATGAAAATCAAACTCAACAACCTCAAGAAACTGAAATGCCATTAAGGAGATCCACTAGAGAGAGGAGAAATGCAATTTTGGATGATTATGTAGTATTTCTCCAAGAACAAGAAAGTGATATTGGACTTGAGGAAGATGATCCAATCAACTTCCGTCAAGTCATTAAGTGTTCTAACTCTCAAAAGTGGATTGATGCCATGAATGATGAGATGAAGTCTATGAGCGATAATGACGTTTGGGAGCTTGTTACATTGCCCAAAGGTATTAAACCTATTGGTGTAAATGGATTTTTAAAACCAAAAGGGATTCAAGGGGCAATGTTATTAAGTATAAAGCTCGTCTTGTCGCAAAAGGCTACACTCAGAAGGAAGGCATTGATTATAAAGAGACTTTCTCTCCAGTTTCATCAAAAGACTCTTTCAGGACTATAATGGCATTAGTTGCACATTTTGATCTTGAGCTTCATCAAATGGATGTTAAGACAGCGTTTCTCAATGGTGACATTGAGGAAACAATTTATATGGTCCAACCTGAAAACTTTGTTTCGGATGAATCAGAGAAGAAGGTTTGCAAATTAAAGAAATCCATCTATGGGCTCAAGCAAGCTTCTCGTCAATGGTATTATAAGTTTCATGCAGTCATTACATCTTTTGGTTTTGAACCGAATATTGCTAATGACTGTATATACCATAAGTTCAGTGGGAGTAAGTATATTTTTCTGGTTTTATATGTCGATGACATACTGCTTGCCTGTAACGATATAGCATTATTACATGAAACTAAGAAATTTCTTTCAAAGAAATTTGAAATGAAGATCTTGGTGAAGCTTCTTTTGTATTAGGAATTCAGATACAACGAGATCGCTCTAAAGGTGTTCTCGGTCTGTCACAAAAGGGCTATATCGATAAGGTTCTGAAACGATTTGGCATGCAGGATTGTAAACCAGGCAACACCCCTGTTGCTAAGGGAGACAAATTTAGTCTCAAACAGTGCCCAAATAATAATTATGAAACTTCGGAAATGCAGAAGACGCCTTATGCTTCGGCTGTAGGTAGTCTGATGTATGCTCAGGTATGTAAACGACCTGATATAGCATACATTGTTGGGATGTTAGGCAGATATCTAAGCAATCTTACAGAGAACAAAGGATTACATGCTTACATATCGGAGATCGGACCAGTTTGAGATCATCGGGTATACCGACTCCGATTCCTTTATGCTAATAACAACAGTAGTTTGACGAAAGCAAAACATATGGACGTCAAATTTCAGGTTGTTAAAGAAAGAGTACAAAATGGACAGTTGTGCATTGAGTACATTAGTACAAACTCCATGCTTGCGGATCCGATCACTAAAGGATTGACACCAAAAGTATTTCTTGAGCATATTGCTTGTATGGGTGTCAAATCAGATAAGGATTATGTATTTTAGTGGGAGTTTTGTATTGTACATTTATGTATTGTCCATTATATTCAGAAATTCAGTAATTCAGTTATATCTGCGCAGATATTCAGTTTTAAAGTTTTGTACTCTTACAGTTTATGATTGATCTCAATAAAGAGAACCAGTTGGAAATAGACATTCTATTGACCACACTTTATGTTATTTCCATGCTACATACCTACACTTGATCCATGTCGTTGGTTATATTGATATACGTGATCTATGATTGGTTCTAGTTACGAATGAGTAACTAAGAGCTCTTAGTTCCTATGTTGGTATGATTGATGGACGGGATTGTTCATGACAATTTTATTGTGATAGCAATTTTGAGCTCATAAGGTTATAATGTAACATATAATGCTAAGGTTTGTACATATGTATGTGTATCTCGTCCAAGTGGGAGATTGTAAGATATATGGATTTATATCTAGATATATGGACTTATATCTACATACATATGATCATATACGGATAAATTATATGTTATGTGCTATCTTTTGGTTTGGCCTAATTTTGTGGTCTTATGGACATTATGTTAAGGGGGCCAATGTGTTGTCATATAAAGTGTAGGACTAATGTGTAGATACCCAAAAGGGTAACCTTCGTTAATGATGGGCTAACTAAGGTTACATATATGTAACCATGGTTACATGCTTGTGACTCTTGGGTTATGTAACTCATGAAGTTATAAAGTGGGGTTTATGGTTCCCACATTATTGCAAGACAAGACTCTTCTTCCTCCCATTGAATTAAGAGCAAAAAACACCATTGTTGTCTTGCAAATAATTGTGGAAAACCATATACCAACCTTTGGTAATTGTCATATTATTATTGTGATGATACTATTCACATATTGCTCAAGTCTTGTGAAGAATTCTTGTGGTGGCATACAACTTCAAGACATTCTTGAAGAAGGTTCAAAGGAGCAATCTTCATAAGGACTCAAGGACAATCATCAAAAGGAGGTTCAACAATTTCCACACATGGATTCAGGTTAGCTTCCGCTCATGTAGTTTAATTCCGAATTGTTCAATATGAAGGTTATTGTCTTTAGTAGGAATCATAATCCTAACATATAACAGTTGCACATGCTAATTTCCACTGAAATAAGTTGTATTACAATTTTATTTTAGACAATGTAATTGTTTTAATCAGATTTTCTCAAAAATACATTAAAAGGTCATTACTGAATTATTGATTTAACTGTGTTATTCTCCTCTCTTTTTTCCACTAAAAATACTAATGTTTATTCGTATATTTTTATTGTATGTTAAAATAGGGGAGGCAAATATGAATATCTCATAAAGTAAACTTGGATCAAAGTTAAATAGTAAAAATATTTGTTTAGTTGATGTACGACACATACAATATTCAAAGAGAAAAAATATTTCTCTCATTTAAGTATGTGTAGGGCAGATGGATGTTACTATAATTTCTGGTAGTAGTAAATTAATTGAAGGCTCTGGAAAAGCTACTATAACTCTGCCTAAGGGAGCAATACATATCATAGAGGATGCAATGTTCTTATCCAAGTCCAAAAGAAACTTGTTGAGTTTTAAAAGATCCGCCGAAATGGATATCATATTGAGATAATAGATGAGAATAATCTTAAATATCTCATCATTATCAAGAATGTCTCTGTCCACAAAAGGGTTATTGAGAAATTCTCATCTTTATCTTGTGGCTTGTATTGGACAAAAATTAATGCAATCGAGGTATATTTTACTGTAAACCAAAAGGTTACTGATTCCAATACTTTTGTACTTTGGCATGATCGATTGGAACACCCTGGATCAGTTATAATGAGACGAATTATAGAAAACTCAAATGGGCATCCATTAAATAAATTAAAAATACTTTTGAAAATAATAAATTTTCTTGCACTTCTTATTATCAAAGTAAGTTAATCATTAGACCATCACCAACAAAGGTTGGGATTGAGTCCCCTGCATTTTTGGAACATATTCAATGGGATATTTGTGGACCTATTCATCCACCTAGTGGATCGTTTAGATATTTATGGTCTTAATAGATGCATCTTCTAGATGGTCTCATGTGTGACTATTGTCATCTTGCAACCTCACGTTTGCAAAATTAATGGTACAAATAATTCGATTACAGGTGCAATTCCCCGATAATCCAATTAAGTCTATTAGACTTGATAATTCTGCTGAGTTTTCATCCCAAGCATTTAATGATTGCTGCTTATCAATTGGGATAAAAGTGGAACATCTTGTAGCTCATATTCACACTAAAAATGGCACTCCTGATTCTTTAACTAAACGTCTGCAATTGGTATCAAGACCATTACTCATGAAAATAAGGCTGCCCACTTTTGTTTGGGGTCACACCATTTTTCATGCATCAATACTAGTTCGTCTAAGACCGACAAATTATCATAAATATTTCCCATTGCAATTAGTTTTGGGTCATGGACCTAACATGTCCCATTTAAGAATTTTTGATGCGCGGTATATGTGCCTGTAGCACCGTCATATCGCACTAAAATGGGCTCCCAAAGAAGGTTAGGAATATATGTTGGGTTTGAATCACTCTCCATTATTCGCTTCCTCGAAATATTAGCAGGGGATTTGTTCACTACACGATTTGCAGACTGTCAATTCGATGAGACACTTTTCCTAAAATTAGAGGGAGAAAATGGTGAAACCAAACAGAAAATTTTGTGAAAAAATCTATCATTGTCTCATCTTGATTCAAGTACCTCTATTTGTGAAAAAATGGTGCAAAAGATTATCCATTTACATAGGATAGCAAATCAAATTCTAGATGCATTTATGGATCTGAAAAGGAAAACAAAATCACATATCCCTGCAGAGAATGTTCCAATCTGTATTGATGTCCCTATTGGACAGTCTTTAGTGTCATAGCTAATGAGTTAAAAGCACGCCTAAAACGTGGCAGGCCATTAGATTATAAGGATCGAAATCCTAAAAAAATAAAAACAAATTATCAAAATGACACTAGAAAGAGTCTCATGAAGAAATCCACGATTTAATAAATTCTGAGATTCATGAGGAAACAACTGAGCCCGAGACTCAAAAAAATAAGGAACTATCAATAAATCCGATCGATATTGAGATAAATTTGAATGGAGTAGATATAATGGTGGATTATGTCTTTGCATATAATGTTGCATCTAGCATTATGCAAGATAATGAGGATCTTGAACCCTAATCTGTTGGAGAATATCTACAAAGATGTGATTGGCCAAAATGGCAAGAAACAATCCAATCAGAGTTGAATTCACTTGCAAAACGTAAAACTTTGGGCATGTAGTCCAAACACCTAATAGTGTTAATCTTGTTGACTATAAATGGGTCTTTACACGCATGAGAAATGAGAAAAATAAGGTACAAAGAAATAAGGCGCGCCTTGTTGCGCAAGAATTTTCACAAAGGCCCAGTGTCGATTATGCAGAGACATATTCACCTGTTATGAATGCTATAACATTCTGTTATCTCATTAGTTTTGTTGTCCATGAAAAGCTTGACATGCATTTAATGGATGTGGTTACCACCTACCTTTATGGATCACTTGATAATGAGATATACATGAAAATTTTCGAGGGATTTAAAATGCCTAATGCACATAATTCAAAGGTCTGGAAAATATTTTCAATCAAATAACAAAGATCTTTGTATGGTCTAAAGAAATCAAGATGAATGTGGTATAATCGTCTTAGTGAGTATTTATTAAAGGGGTGTTAATATAAATGATGTCATTTGTCCGTGTATTTTTATTAAAAAGCATCGGAATTTGTTGTACTTGTCGTATATGTTGATGACATATACCTTATTGGAACTCCTGTAGAACTCCAAAAGGCAATTGATTATTTAAAGAAGGAATTCAAGATGAAATATCTCGGAATGATAAAATTATGTCTTGATTTGTAAATTGAACATTTGGAAAACGGAAGTTTTGTTCATCAATCTGCCTATATAAAAAAGGTATTGAAATGATTTTACATGGATGGAGCATACCCATTAAGTACTCCGATGGTTGTTCGATCACTTGATGTGAATAAGGATCCATTCCGACCTCAAGAAGAGAATGAAGAGATACTTGGTCTTGAAGTACCATATCTTAGTGTAATTGGTGCACTAATGTATCTTGCTAACACTACAAGGCCTGACATAACTTTTTCACTTAATGCCTTAGCAAAATATAGTTCTACTCCTACAAGGAGACATTGGAATGGAATCAAACACATATTACGGTATCTAAAAGGGACTACCAATATGGGCTTATTTTATGGCAATAATTGCAGTCCCGATCTTGTTGGTTATATTGATGCTGGGTATTTATGTAACCTACATAAGGCTCGATCTCAAACAGGTTATGTGTTTACCTGTGGAGGCACTACCATATCTTGGAGATCGACTAAGCAATCAACTGTGGCTACTTCATCTAATCATGCTGAGATAATCGCTATTCATGAAGCAAGTCGAGAATATGTGTGGTTGAGGTCTATTACATCTTATTCGAGACAACGTGGTTTGAAATGTGACAAACTACCAACGATTTTGTATGAAGACAATGCAACATGCATCACCCAATTGAAGGGAGGATTCATAAAAGGAGATAGGACAAAGTACGTTTCAGCAAAGTTATATTTTACTCATGATCTTCAAAAGAATGGTGATATCCATGTACAATAAATTCGTTTAAGAGATAATATGGCTAATTTGTTCACCAAGTCTCTACTGACGTCAACCTTCAAAAAGCTAATACACAAGATTGGGATGCGAAGGTTCAAGGATGTGAATTGATGCTCTCATCAAGGGGAATTTAATACGTCTTGTTCCCTTACAAGGTTTTGTCCCACTAGGTTTTAGTTGCAAGATTTTTAATGAGGCAACCAAAAGGCGTATTATTAAACATGTGTACTCTTTTTCCTTTTGTAGAATTTTTTTCCCATTAGATTTTATTTTAGTTAAGGTTTTAGCGAGGTACATTACTTATTGAGTAGACATTAGAGAGTGTTATGAATAGAATTATAATTAGAGTGAATGTCTATCTTGTAGAGAGTTTTACGTTGTGGCTAAGTTATTTTTCCTTTATAAATTGAGGGGTCTTACCCCATTGTAAATTATCCCAAAATTCAATAAGAATTACTCTCTCTTTCTCTATAATATTGTTCTTCTACTTTTATTATTTTTTTATCGCTTTGACCGCTTTTTTAAAATTTGAAAAAAGATTCACATTCACAAAAGTGAAATATATTTTCAAGTGAAATACCTATCCAAACATAATTTCAAATTTCAAAATACTATCATTTTTCTAACTTTAACTTCTAAATACTATTTTTTTTTTTAATTACAACTTCTATGTCCAAACGCCTACTTAGTTTAGTTTGACATTGATATATGAAAAACCATAAACACCGCCGAAGGGACGTTTTTTTTCTCACTTTGTTCAATTAACCTGCAAACTGAAGTGTGAAATGGCCTGAGAGGGATTGCATTTCATGGCGGTTGCTCCGTTTTCGTCACTACTACCAGCAAAGTCCGCCATCTTCGCTTTCCAACACATTTGTACTGCTTCCACATTACTCCCATACCTTCTTTCATCTCACCCTCTCTCTACTCTTTCGCAGCTTTTCTCCAAACAATCCACCAATTCTACCGAGACCAACAAACCCAGAAATGGTAAACAACTCAATAATCCTCCCAAGCCCAAACCGTCATCTTCTTCTTCTAAATCCAAAACAGCTGCGAACATGGCCAATCTCATCAACACAAACACATGGTCATCTAATCTTGAATCTTCACTTTCCTCCCTCATTCAACCTTCTCTCTCACACACCACTGTGCTCCACACACTCCGCTTCATCAAAAAACCTTCTCTAGCTCTTCACTTCTTTAACTGGACCCAAAAAATGGGTTTTTCGCACACCCATCAATCCTATTTCCTCATGTTGCAACTCCTTGGCAATGCCCGTAACCTAAATTCAGCAAGAAACTTCCTTTTCTCTATACCCGCAAGGTCTAATGGTACTGTACCGCTTCAAGATAAGTACTTTAATAACTTGATTCGAAGTTATGGTAAAGCTGGGCTTTTTCAAGAATCATTGAAGGCGTTCAAAACGATGAAGTCGCTTGGAATTTCACCCTCTGTGGTTACGTTTAACACTTTGTTTTCAGTTTTGCTTAAGAGGGGTAGAACTGGAATGGTCTACGATTTGTTCGATGAAATGCTTAAGACGTATGGCGCGAAGCCTGATTTATATACTTTTAACATTTTGATCAGAGGGTTTTGTATGAATTCCATGGTTGATCAAGGGTTTAGGTTTTTTAAGGAAATGGAGAGGCATGAATGTGAACCGGATGTGATTACATACAATACGATTATTGACGGTTTGTGTAGGGCGGGGAAAGTGAAGATTGCACATAATGTGTTAAAGGGTATGGTCAAGAGGGGTAATCAATTGAGTCCTAATGTTGTAAGCTACACCACTTTGGTTAGAGGGTATTGTGAGAAGCAAGAGGTTGAACTTGTTCTTGATGTTTTTAAGGAAATGATTGATCTCGGTCTAAAACCGACAAGTATTACTTATAATACTCTTGTACAAGGTCTTTATGAGGCTCAAAAGTTTGACAGAATAAAAGAGATCTTGGAGGGAACTCTAGGAGGTGGAGGATTTATTCCAGATACATGTACTTTCAACACATTGATTACCTATCATTGCAATGTGGGAAATTTGGATGAAGCAGTGAAAGTTCTTGAGAGTATGTCGGACTTAAAGGTTAAACCTGATTCAGCAACCTATAGCATCTTAATACGGAGTTTTTGTCAAAAGGGGTACTTTGATAGGGCAGAGAAATTATTTGATAAACTAATGAAAACGGAGGTTCTGCTTTGTGATGATGGCTGTAAACCACTTGTTGCAGCATACAACCCCATGTTTGAGCATTTGTGTAAGATTGGCAAGACAAAGAAGGCCGAGAAAGTGTTCAGGCAGCTAATGAGAAGAGGAACTCAGGATCCTTTGGCTTATCGAATCTTGATTATGGGGCACTGTAGAGAAAGCACATTTAATGATGCACATGAACTCTTAGTTTTGATGTTGAGGAGAGATTATGTACCTGATATTGAAATTTATGAGTCCCTAATTGAAGGTCTGCTGCAAAAGAATGAACCCAAGGGTGCTTATGATACGCTGGAGAGGATGTTGAAGAGCTCCCATCTTCCGAGATCTTCAACTTTCCATCAAATTCTTACAGAACTCATCAAGAAGAATTGTGCAAGTGAATGTGCTTCCTTGCTGAAACTAATGTTAGATAACAAAGTTAGACAAAGCATTAGCCTTTCAACTGATACTGTGAGGATACTCTTCCAAACAGGATTAAGGGAGAGAGGTTTTGAGATTGTTAGGTGTCTTTACGAAAATGGATACATGGTAAATATGGAAGGCTTGGTTGTTTCCCTTTGCCAGTGTAGAAAGTTATTGGATGCACGTGACCTATTGTTATTCAGCTTAAGCAAGGATCATATTCTGAACGTAGATACATGCAGTACTGTTTTGTCTGCTCTCTACAAAGCGCGTAGAGCTTCAGAAGCATTTGAGATGTACTATGAGTTGCTCGAGAAAGGAGTCCAACAACCTTTAAAATGCTTAGAAGAGTTAGGACTTGTTCTTGAAACTGAAGGAAGGACTAAGGAAGCTGAATTTGTTAAGAAGAGAATTTTAGGCCAATCACAGTCAGATGGATTGGTTCAAACTAGTGCATCTGAAAGAGATCCTAGTAATCTGTAGTACATAAGAGTTCTACCAATTCTTCAATTATTATCTTAACCACATTCTGTTGTGAAGAATAATGGTTTGTATATGGTACATGACAACGCTAGCTGGTGCTAGATGCCTCTGGAATCTGATTAAGAGTGCCATGAGGTTCATGCTTTCTGTTTCTCTTGGCAACGGAGAAATCTGATCTGTACAGCCTTGGAAAACATGAAAGACTCGAGGAATTTGGAGCAAAGTTGTTGCTTGATAAATTTGGCCTTTCAGGCGGTTACTAAGAGAAATGACACAAGCCCAAGCGGAGGGGATAGGTTCAATGCTGCTCAAGTGGAGTACTGTTCTTTGAAATTTAGCCAACTTAGCACCATAACAAGCATTGTACATCTTAAGCAATCAAAATCTCCAGATTCCTCGGATGAACAATTTGACGCCACCTTGACAACTTTCTTTTTGTTTGTTTCTTCAATCTTTCGTTGTCATTGAGTCATCTGATCTTCTTCTAACCAAGCAATATCGTTGATTTGGATACAATTCAAAAAACGGGAAAAAAAAAAGGTGAAAAGATTTTGCCTGATACCCTGGATTTTGTACGAGGACCTGATTTCAACGAAGGGCCCGATAGATTTTTACCTTATAATTTATGCATTTATTTATGTCCTTTGTAAAACAGTCTCCCAACTATGAAGTTTCAATATTTGTTTGACCATAATATTCTCCAAGTATGCTTCTTATGGCGAGTGGTTGTCATTTCTGGAATTGAAGAAAATGTACTATAGCTCTTTTTCTACCATAGGATATAATTCTATCCAGGCATACAGACATTATTCACCACTAAAGCCTATTTCTCGCTACATTATCTCAAAGTTTAAGCAACTAATTATCTCACTGCAGATGCCTTTAGAGACAAGAGATTATCCAAATCTGTATTGTTTCCACTGTCATCCTGCGGGGGGCCAAATATCTCCCAGAACCTAATAGTCTCATCTGCTCCACCCGATACCACAGTCAAACCATCAGGGCTCTGCGTGAAAGGGAAATAATGGGTCTCAAATTTTGAAAAAACTATTATTCCTATAATGTTTGATGTCTAAAGTCTCACCTGGGTGAGATGCAGAACTCTTGATGAATTAGCATGATGCAATGGCTCTCCTATTCTAGCCATGGAAGGATACCTCCATAAGCACAACTTACAACCACGTTCAGTCGTTCCAAATCCATGGCCACTTAATATCTCTTTGTGATGCCTGTTCCATAGAATCCCACAAATCTGCCAATTTCATTCACAGTATCACCATGTATATGAGGAAACTTCGTATTAATCAAACTAATAATAGAAATTTGTGACACATCTATACTGAATCAACTGAAATATCATTGCCACTGTGGCTGGACATGTTTAGAAGATGAAACTACAGCGCAATATATTTTTGTGGCAACATATCAGAAAAGATATTGTCTATATCCATGCAGTCTCAGAGTATATGCATATAATGCTATAAGATGGCAAAGTTGATGTTCAAACTTGCCTGAGATCCAGTTTCAGTGGTACTGATGCATGTCCCTTTCTTAGTGTTCCAGATCTTAAGACATCCATCATTTATTCCCCCTCCAGAGGCTAATACATCACTCTTATATGGACACCAAGCTATGGCCTTTACTGCAGCATTATGTTCATTGAACTTGTGCATATAATGCCTTGAGCTCATCTTGCAAAAATCCCATATATACACAAGATTATCATTGCCACCACTCGCAAGTACATTCCCCGTGCTAGACCACTTCATGCCACAAACTTCCCCTCTATGTGCTCTCGTAAGGGAGACGAAGCTATTTCTCGCTCTCACTGCCAATGAGACGCGCAAGTAAGATTAGCTGATGTGTTATAAGAGAGAGATTTATTAACTATATCAGTGTAAAAAAATTCTGCAGGTATAGACTTAGTACCATCATGGTTAATAATAGCTTTGTCTTTACTCCCTGAGGTTAAAATATGACCATTCCATGCAACACAACCTACTCTACTCTGATGGCCTTGCAGATCTCTCACCTAATAATGTGATCAAAGCAGTCAATTACTTAATCAGAAACAAGAACATGTTTTCTACTACAATGTGAACAAATATTAACTAGTACTTACAGGTTTGGAAGTCTCAGCATCCCAGAGCTGCAGTTTGGAGGATATACACCCAACTGCTACTATTTTTGCATCATCAGACCATGCTACACTAGTAGGATAATCATGTTCGCGCTTCACTTCCATCAGTATCTGTGCTTTTTTCACTTCGTCAGTCCAGATATATAGCTTTCTTCCCAGAATAACGGCAAGTAAGTTGGATTTTCCCCAATCCATGACATTTGAGTAATAGTCATCTGACAATAAAGGAGCATCTAGAGTTCGAGTTTCTTTCTGCAAAATAATCTCCCAATACGTTAAACGCGCATCCCTTGTGTCTAAAACAATACACTGAAACAGTGGCATAGCTGCATAGAGTGAAGGGCGTTCAGTTGAACATTCTTGATCGGAAAATTATAGTATGTATATAGATCAAAAATTACTTTTTATAAATATATATTAAATTTTGAACACCATTTGCACAATTCTTGGCTCCACTATTGCACTGAAACTAGCAAATAATTTGAAAAGGTTACATAAAATTTTACCAAGAGAAACTTCTGATGTCGCCTATGGTCATGAGTTTGGAGGGGAATTTCTTCATCACTACGGCGCATTTCATCAATAAGACGGGTAGATTGTCTACTGGATTTGGGACTCCCTCTAAAAACCAGCATTCTGAACGGTCTTCCTTCCACATCCAACTTTAGATTTTCCTCCATCCTCCTTCTATATTCATCCTATATTAGAAAGGGACGATCATACTAAACAAGCAATCAACTAAATAAATGCGGGATCAGAAATAGAAGATATTCAAGAAGAATTAAACTAACATTGAACTTGGGTTTTCCAAGAATATTGTTGGTTCTGTTGGTGAGTAAAGTGTGTGCTTGATCAAGATCCATCAGGCTTCTATTGGGTATAAATCTATCTCCCTTCATCACAAACATCATATATCCATTCATCAAATTACAGAATTAGCAGTTGTAATTAAAAACCACATTAGGAAAAAACAATTTAATGAAAAAAGGGAAGTGGGAATTACAGGGAAGTCATAGTCCACAGGACTGCTGAGAAGACGAGTTGGAGAGTACCAATCTGGTTCAACTCTTCTTAGTGAGTTGTCATTATTAATCTCATTCATTATTGAACATTTCCAGAAAATCCCAGCTAATTTTTTTTTTCAATTTTCTTTGGTTAATTTTCAGGATTTCGATTGCAGTTAAACAAAGAAGAGAAGAGGAGGAAAGCTTCTTGAGAATGAGTTAATGGCTATTTGGCGCCAAATTAGTTTGTTTAACGGTTATGCTTAGGTAGGTGGTCATTTCTCTTCTTTTTATTTAAGACGGAGAAATATTAGGCAAGCCTTTTGTAATTTTCTTTTTTCTTTTTCCTTTTTTTTTTCATCAACAGAGAATTGTGAGTTTCTTCTCTTTTGTATAATTAACAGGGAATAAGGTCTAATTGGATTGTACAAATGAGACCGTTTTATCCTCGTGATTTGTAAAACAGTAAGCTTCTGTTTAATAATTACAAAAAGAAACTCTTACAAAACATTATTCAATGACGAATTACCGAATTTATCCCTCAGCAAGAAAAAAAAAAGAATAAAAAGTAAGGTTTTGAGAAACAAAGAACAAGTATATGACAGTGCCAATTTCTCGTCATGTATTTATATCTTCCTTGTTTCCCTATTTAAGGCATCTAATTTTCTTTTTCCTACGTTTCCAATTCCTCATTTATGTAGTTACCCTCATATAATAATGAAAGAATTCAACGCCCTTGGGTTGAAATATTATTCAACCTGCGCTATATTACACAACGTGCTGAATATTTTTCCTATTAATTTTTTATTTGTATTGTAGTGTTAAGTGGCCTGTAGCGAAGGATATATTTAATTTTTCATTACGGTTTTGATCAACAACATAACTAGTATAATCCTACAAGTAGGGTCTAGAAAGGGTAAAATGTACGCAAACCCTACACCTAACTTTAGGAAGACAGAGAGGCTATTTTCAGTAGACCCCTGGCTCGGGAAAGATAAAAAGAATGGACAATAACAACCAAACTAATCCGACAATCAAAGCGAAAATACAAAACTATCACTAGATCATTATGGTTTTTATCATTGTTCAATGTCTTGAATGATAGTGTTACGGGTGAAATAACTAATTCCGAAATAAATAATGATGGGATAACTTATTTTCCAACCGAACGGCCAATGAGAGTACAATTAATGAAGTTTTGTTCTTTCTAGTCTTCCTTTTCTCGTAAGAAATAACGCATCCTTTTAACACTTTTGAGGGAGTTATTCAGCAGTGTTAGATTCGTCCAGAGGTTAGAATGATCAGGAATAATTTCCTTTATTATACATCAACACTTACTTTTCAGGCAAATTAATAACTTTTTCCATTAAATTAATAAAATTACAGTTACCTACCAGTTTAAATTTGTGTAGAAACTGACTTGACGTGAGTTATTGACTACAAATAAATAACCTGGTGGTGTTAAAATCACCGTTTAAGGGACTTCCACAACGCATTACTTCTAGGAAATTTTTAACGAACTGCTTAAGCTTCGAGTCAGGAACCAACCGAGGACAGTGAAGGCCATAAAATGGTACAGATTTGCAAAAGGTTCCAATAGAACAACACAGAGAAGACAACCCTCATCCACATTCAGCTAATGCAATAAACGAAGAAAGAAAAATAGAAGTGCAACCTGCAGATGCGCAAAGAACAAGAATGACATAATTCAGCTGCTAATGAAGCGTCCAACCATATTCTCCAGGGCACAACGCCACGCTCAGCAGACAAAAGTTGAAATCCTACTGCCGCATATCACTGGTGTCTCTGGCTACTAATAACTAATACCTTACCCAAAAAGTATAAACTGGAAAACTGATGGAAAGAAAATGCCAACTAGACAAACGAGGTCCGCCCCCATAATTGCTTATGCCCATGAAGGGCTGCTCTCATTTGCAATATCATACTTGATCCACTTCTGGATCCTTTTCACAACAAAGAAATACTGCCAAAGGTACAACAAAAGCGGGAGTTGTTAGCCGTACAACAAACCCAACAATTACTAATGCACAAAAAGTGTTTTAAGATTGAGAGCTCACTTGGAATGCTAATATAAAAGGAATTAGCACTTTGCCCCTATTGTTGGGGTTTGGACCTTCAATCAATTTTTGATCAACCAAAATACCCTTGCTTCCGCTTAAAACAACATCTGTAATAGTTTGGACTAAATTGGGTATCCATGCAGTTCCACTTGGAAGTATCTGGGAGCAATATAGACCATTTTAAAAAGCTTCGTATACTGAAAAAAAAATCACAGAAGGATGAAAATGAATTGAAGAATAAACATACCTTTTCGTCACTTTCATTCTTGTTGCATCTCCCGCTATTCTCAACCAAAACAACAGGAATTGCAGCAGCCTAACAGCAAAGACAGCAATATATCAAAGATGAAAGTGCAGTCGTGCAAAAGCATCACAAGAGCAAACAACTTGTTATCACTGGGAATCCATGTAAACTTGCAAGCAAGATGTCAGGTTCGCTAGCAAAACTCCTCTTCCACTTCCATTCTCTCGCTTCACAGAAAAGGAGACTGATTCTTTGCCCCTTGGTTTAGTTTTCAATATATCAAATTTAACTGTCAAAAAGAAGGGTAAGACAACCTTTAACTTTTGTCTCAGTCCCTCGCCAAGTTTCTGAACTGAAGCTCAAGTCACATTTGTAAATGCAAGCACAACATATATGTGTATCAGAGAACCTTGACATCCCCCACGCGGAAAAAAAGAAAAAGAAAAACCGCTTTTTGATCAGTATCATAGACCCTGACATTTACAAGTATATATTCAAATTAGGGTCTTTTTATACACTACACTGACTGGCAGATAAACAGACTCTCTAATAAAGACAAGTACCAGGAACAAATTAACTTTTGCACAGAAGGTTAAGAAGCAAAAGCTCTTCATTAGCTGATGTTGGACGTGATGATTATAACTCTCACTCTCTTTCTCAAGTGCATGCATGTCATGCACACAAAAAAAAGCATGTAGTAAGTATGTTTAGAGTCAAAGAAAGGGAGGTCAAGACCATGAACTTGACCAGAAGCTGCCATGTTGTAGAATGTAAATAAGCACATTAAGTGAATTTCAGGGAGAAGAGATGGTTAGTTATCCCTGTTTTGCAATGAACATAAGCAGGAAGACACTCGATATGGAAAGGAAGCAAGCGCGGAGGCTGAAGCAACTTCTTCCTAATAATGGTGACAATGACAGGCCATCTTTGAGGTGGACAACCTAAAGAGAGGCACTACCATGTATGTCCTAGATTGTCGACAAGGAATACATGTCTCAGGAAAGTACAACAAGGAAGGATCTACATTCAAATTGTGCGCAAGAATTTAGATTCAAGAGAACATGAATTGTATAAGATTGTGATCCACCTGAAAATATACTTCGAGCAAGAAGAGGAAGTACACTACTGTGACCTACCTGAATCTCTTGTTTCCTAATTCGAGCCCCCATCCGGACAATTTTCAAAAGTGCCTCTGATCTTCGGGACGTGAATTCGTCATAAGTCAATCCATCAGGAGGGGAAAGCTGAGCATGACTGAGAACCACAATTCCTCGGCGCCATATTTCCTTGCCAAAACTTTCAGTAATAGCCTTCACAATCTGTTTGTCCAAGTTATCCACTCTATATGCATCCAGACGATCCACATAGAGCAAAACATCAATTGTCTTGTTCAAGAGGAACCTGTTTGAGGCCAATTACCAGAAGATCACTAGATGAGCATATAAGAAGTAAAAGAGAAGTCAAACTGGGGAAAAAAATACATGAACAAGATGAAACACTAAATATTTTCCACATGCTAGCACTTACTTCTTAATGAGATCAAGAGCCTGGTCATTGACGTATCCTCCTTCAACAAGCCCTGGGGTGTCAATTATGTTTAATGTAAACCCAGCTCGAGAACGCGAAACCATCACTGGTCTTGGTGTTTCTGACTGAAAATCAACAACTTTATTTCAGTATCCATAACAAGATGAAAGGCCAGAAACCTTTCACTTATTCGATCCAATGCTGCCACAATAGATACCTGAAATGCGCTAACAGCAACTGCTCTTTCCCCGATAATTGAGTTCACTGTTGAAGATTTTCCAACACCGCCTTTCCCCATTACTAGGATCGTCAGGGTACGGACATTCTATGACAAGTTAAATAAAGAGAGTTGTATCATATCAGATGTAAATTTTACTAGCAAGAAAACCAACCATTTTGCACGTATAATGCGCATGAAAACAGCAAAATACTAAAAACAGATAACTAGCCCTGTTCGGATGTCACTTTGGAAACATCCTGCAATATTTTCTTATGATTACCTAGTAGGAGGAGTACACGGCATCGTTGGAAAAGGTTTACTTCCCTCTATGAGCTCAGTTTTACAGGGGCAATGAAGAGCTGCACAAGAATCTACAGACCATCTACCCAATCAACTAAGGGGAATGGGATGCCGATCACAAGGTAAGAGAAACCTATAACACGAGGACTAGTGACAGTTCTTCTAATAGATAACCTGGTCAGCGGAAGAAATCAATTATCAGCACCTATCTTGACCATTCGCTAGACCATTGAGATTTGAATGTAGAACATGAGCAACTGCAGAATTTGCTTTAACATAACTATTTGTTCTTTCAAACACCATCACACAAAATGAAACAAAGAATATAAATCAGCATGGCCTGTAATGAGAATTCGTTAAAAAAGAGACGTGCACCTCCTGTTTCAGTTTCCCCAGTAATTCAAGCAACTTGGACTGAGTGGCAGCAGGAAACTGCTGTATTCCGGCCCATTCTCTAATTAGTTGAGATGCCATGGATAGCTAACAGCCAAAACAACCCCACGTTAGAGTTAAAATCACATCAAATTAGAAAATCCACGAAAAGTAAACAATTGAAGAAAACCAAAGGAAAAAAAGGACTAAAATATAATACAAAACCTTAACTCCGGACTAATTCAGTAAGTTTTGACAGAGTAAGGATCTAAATTTAGGGTTTTGCACACAGTAAATAACCCACATCCAAATAACAATATAACCAGAGAAACTTTAATGAAATCCAACATAAACCGCATATCTTGGTGTCGTAGAGAAGAATTTTCGTGGGTACCAAGTAAACCGGTAAAGCGGAAAATTGTGATGATTAAGAAGAATGATAAGCATAAAATATTTGAGTGAATATTTGGGAGAAAGCTTACCAAATGGGTAGAGAGAAATGCAGTTGATTGTGAGAATTATCCTTGCGAAATCTACCACAGATGACAGATTGTGGGGGTGTGGAGGAAGAGAGAAAGGGTTTAAGGGAAGCCTCTCTTCAGCTTTTTTAGCTTTGAAAAAAAGTTTCGGACCGCCTTATCGTCTTCGTATTTTGGTCCGCCCTTTCTCTCTCTCTCTAGCTCTTTCGCCCTCTAGGCAAATATGATCTTAATCCTTTTGTAGCAGGAGAAAATATACAATTAGCCGTGACCTATACCCCAAATCTCAACTGCAGACTTTTTATTTACGGAAATTCTATTACCCCTAAATTTATTTTAAATATATTATTTACACCCTTAATACTGACAATCAAATTCTTAGCAAGTGATAAGCTATTTGTGCCCTAACATATATTTTAAGTAATTTTTTTATTCTTTCTTCTTTTTCTTATCTTTTTTTCTTATTTCTTATAAATTTTATTTTATTTGTTATTTCATTGTCTTTTTTTTGTTTTGGTCACCGGCATCATAAAATGATGATCGCTAGAATTTTAAAAACACCATTTTTCCAGGCAATTTTTTTTTCCGACGATAAATTTGTATCCCGATCTAAGTATATTTTGTTTTATATATATAATTTCTTGAAAGTATAATTTATATGTGGGAGGAAGAACAAAAGAAATAAAAATGAATATAAGTAGAGAAAAAAAATTCAGTTAAAATTTCCGTACATTATTTTTTTCCGGCGTGGGAAGTTTTTCCGATAATGAATTTTTTCCCCCTAAATCTGGGTGTATTTTACTTTGCTTATGAATATATCTTTTTGAGAGTTTAATTTGTGTGTGAAAAGAAAAAAAATGAAAGAAAACAGTTAGACAAAGTCGTCGCTGAATGAATATCCACCATAATTAGAGAAGAAATAAAAAAAGTAAAATAAAATAAGAAAAGGAAAAGGGTAAAAAGTAAGAAAAAATGATAAAAAAGAATAAAAAAATAATCTGAAAATCATTTCTTGCTTCTCACTCTCTTTTGGAAGAGTGAAATACACACACTATGCCACTCGGCGTTAAGGGTGCAAACAATTACGTTTAAAATAAATTTAGGGAGGTAATAGAATTCGCGCAAAGAAAAAGTGTGTAATTGGTTAAGGGTGCAAACAATACTGTCAATGTTAACCGCTCACACCTCCTAACCGGGGTATCTATGTTTCTCCTATGCACTTGTCTGAATCATTTAAGACTCGCTTCCCGCATCTTGTCGTCCATGGGAGCCACGCCCACCTTCCCCCCGAATATCTCCATTCCTAATATTATCCAGCCTAGTATGTCCGCTCCATCTTAACATCCTGATCTCTACCACTTTCATCTTATGGGTATGATAATTCTTAGTTACCCAACATTCAACCCCATACAGCATGGTTGGTCTAACCACCGCTCTATAGAACTTGCCTTTAAGTTTCAGTGGCACTTTTTTGTCACACATGACTCCAGACGCTAACCTCCATTTCATCAACCCTACTCATATACAGTGCATGACATCCTCGTCACTCTCCTCATCCCCCTGGATAATTGACCAAGGTACTTGAAACTTTCTCTCTTGGGGATGACTTTTGAGTCGAGCCTCAAGTCCATGTCTGCTTCCCCTGACGCATCCCTGAACATATACTCTAGATATTCTATCTTAATCATGCTCAACTTGAAACCTTTAGACTCTAATGTCTGTCTCCAAACCTCCAACCTCTTATTAATATCACCTCACATTTCATCAATCAGAATTATGTCATCAGAGAACAATATACACCATGGAACCTCCCCTTGAATATGATGTGTTAGTGCATCCATCATCAGCGCAAATAGGAACGGGAGCACAGGCCTTTGGCGCAGCCCCATAACAATCGAAAAGTGCTTCGAGTCACCTTCCACAGTCCTAACCCAAGTCTTAGCTCCCTTAACATGCCCTTTATCACCCTAATGTAGGTTACCAACACGTTTTTCACCTCTCGGCATCTCCAAAGAACCTCCCTAGGAACCTTGTCATACGCTTTCTCAAGGTCAATAAACACTATATACAAACCCTTCTTCTTCTCCATGTACTGTTTTACCAACCTCCTGGTAATGTGGATAGCTTTCATAGTAGAAAGACCCGACATGTACCCGAATTGGTTGTCGGATATAGACATTGCCCTCCTCACGCTCCCTTCCACCATCCTCTCCCAAACTTTCACGGTATGACTTAGTAACTTGATGCCTTTTTAGTTATTACAATTCTTAATATCATCCTTGTTCTTGTACAACAGTATCATCGTACTCCACCTCCATTTATTTGGCATCCTTTTCGTCCTAAAGATAACATTAAATAGCACAGTCAACCATTTCAAGCCTATCTACACACCTCACAATTCCACTGGAACTTCGTCCGGCCCGATCACTTGACCCCTATTTATCTTGCGCATAGCTTTCACGGCCTCCCCAGCCTTAATACACCTACAATATCAAAAGTCTTGGTGCTCCCAGAATGCCCAATTACCCTAGCACAATGTCTCTGTCACCTTAATCCTGCCATCTCCGCTTGATTTGGGCATCCTCCATCAATACGCTACCTTACTCGTTCTTGATGCACCTCACTTGATACACGTCACGAGCCTTCCTCTCTCTCGCCATGGCCATCCAAAATAATTTCTTCTCCCATCCATTGTCGCCCTTCTCCCATCCTTTGTCTCCCTGCTCCTCGTATAGACGAGAATATTTTGTAGTCTTAGCCTTCATGACAGCTAACTTCGCCTCCTTTCTGGCTTCCTTATACCTTCATCTATTCTATCTCCTCTCTTCCTTGTATGTGCTCTTCATTAACTTAATATACGTCGCTTTCTTGCTTACACTTTATCTTAGACCACCTCATTCCACAACCACATGTGAATGTTAAAACTAAATACTTTTTAATTATGCAAGGTTACTATTTTTGTTATGTTAAAAGGTAAAACATATATGGATGGAGAAGGGGTTGGAGGAAAGCTGATCTTTGTGATGGTAAAAATTTATTAGTAATCGGGTGTTTTATACTAAGTTATGAGAAATATATATTTTGCATAAATATTTTTTAACACTTAATCATGATTAAGTAATATGTATTTTTATTTTAATTTGTTAATTCTTAAAGTTACTTATTTAATAAGATGTAAACACTACCTAATATTTTCCTTCTTTTTAAAAAGATATAGTGTTTTCAATCAAACACTAGAAAGGTGGTTTATGTGGTAGGGCTCATATTGAGACTATTTTACAACATGTTTAGATGGATGTTATGTATCGTTTCGTAATGTCTCGTATTGTACTGTATTGTTTTAATGTATATAATGTGTGGATGAATTTTATTATTTTTCGTCGCTTCATGATATCATACACTAACAATATGGAGAATAAACTTGCAATATATAAAGAAAAAGTAAGGTACGAGGTAGAATTATTATATAAAATATAGGGTAAAGAATAAAAGTATTGTTTAACAGTATGGAAGGGCAAGATGAGAGAAACAAATAAGGAAACAATGCGACCACACCAAATCGGTGGTTCTGTAAATTGACACGTTTTATCATTACGTAACGACGAATTTAACAATACGATACAATAAAATTTAAGAAATAACAAGCAAAAAATATATTTAAAGTAACAATACGATGTAATACGACATGCAATAAACCTCCAAACAAGCTGTTAGTGCACTTCCAAAGTGTTTTTTTAAAAAAAAATTAGTAATACACTTGGACGGAAAAGTTTTTGTTTGCCCCTTTTCTGAGACTAGCAAGTAGCACAACTCACATATAACTTGGCTTAAGCATAATGTCAATTATATATAGCAACTTTATTCTCTATTTGACTATTTTAGTTTTATATTTATATATATAAATATATATATATATATATATATATATATATATATATATATATGTGTGTGTGTGTGTGTGTGTGTGTGTGTGTGTGAATTTATAGACAAAGTTCTAAAATTTGAATTTAAATTAAAAATAAAATTTATATTTTTTTATCATGTTATCATGCTTAATTCGGTTAATGATCATATGCAATCATGTAAGGAATTTTTGTTATTTTTTAAATACTACTTCGCTTCTAGAAAAAAAATCAGACTCCATATAACTATAAAACTCTTTTACATTTAAAATCCTATAAGTATAGTTATTTGAAACACTATAGTTAGATTTGAATAAAACCAAATTCTTTTAAAATAAATATAATATATAAGGTACACTATATGTTTATCTAAACAACAAAAAATAGTTTACAAAACTAAAAAAAGTTTACGTATATATATAATAAAGTAAACATACATGCTAGAGAAAGAAACATCATAAAATCAATCAATATTTTTTAAAAAGAAAATATTTTTTCTTTTTCTTCTTGAGGAATATTTGTTTGAAGAGTAAATTTGCATAAATTAACATCAAACAAATAACAAAACTTTGGCTATTGTTTAGCTCAAAGTTATCACATACTTTGCATGCATAAAACAATAAAAATAGATCGAGGGCCAATCATAACAGGTAGTAATAAGTGAAGGACCAAATGAAAGATATAAGAGGAAGTGTTGTTTGTTAGAAAGAAATGTATAAAGATCTTTTATTGATGGTATTGGTTTGGTCTGCCTCTCCATGGAGAGGTTCAGAGCCTTACAATCATGTTCTCTCTTTTCTTGAGAATAGTGATGAAGAAGAAGAAGAAGCAGCCCCTCTTCTAGGGTTCCTTCTCTTTGTATTTATAGATGTAAGATGTGTGAGCTGGCAATGACAGCCATGACTATGCTGAGGTTACGTCCTTACGATGGCGAAAAGGTCGTAGCCTTAATAATCGAGTCAGCTGATGATCATATATCGTGAGTAATAAATGGCCATACCATTTATTAACAACGAATTAGCTTAGGATATAATTAATCTTGCTAATTATCTCGGGGTCATATTTTGACCCGTACAGTTAGTCCATCGGCTTATTAAGGTCGTGTCTTGACCGGGCTCGACGAGCGGACTTCTCCGGATGCGGTTTCGGTCGAGGTCAATAATGGCCGTAGCCGTTTTCATGTGGAGGTTATGCCGTTGAAATTGATGGCCTTAGACATGCAGATGGCTTCGACCTTAGTCGAGTCACTTCGCATACATATTAGGGATGACCGTAGCCATTTATTCATTGGAGACGGTCATAGCCTTAGTGTTGTGGACGACCTTAGCCATTTATATATTGGAGATGTTCATAGCCTTTTATTCTTTGGGAATAACCATGATCACTTTGTCGACGACCTTTACCCATATATGGTGTTGATTTTGTTTAATCATCGCGGCCATGGAGGGTATGGACCTATTTGTCATGTGTTTCGGCAACGTCAAAATTTTTAGAGATACGCGGGATACTCTTGAAACGTCCTTGGGTCGTTATAACCGTTTCAAAGGAGATGTGCTGGTTGGCGACTGAAAATCTGCGTCATGGATTCTTGTCATCATGACGCACGTTTCTGAAGAACCGAACCGTTTTATGGTTGGTCAAGTAGTTAATGATGGCCAATGGAATTCGTGAGAGCCACTTGTGTTGCTTTTAAATAATGAGTTGAGGCATTTATCCCTCACTTATCGCGATTTGCTTAAGAGAGATCTCTGAAGGATTTTCCTTGTTTAGTTATTTGATCTTAGCTTTTGATCTTCGGTTGTCGTAATCTTTACCTTTCTTCATTGATTCTTACTTCTTTCTGATTTCTTTGATCGAAAGTGGCAAGTTGTTCCTCCAGAAATGCTGCTCAGGCAAGTTTTCCGCCCAACCTCACGGTGGCAGAAGAGCCTTCTCTGATGGTAAGAGGTGCAAAACTGGTGGGGGCCGATGGGGTTCCATCGGTGACTAATATCATGTCCCTGCCCGGAGGTCCGGCGATTGACTTCAGCGCCAATGAGGGTGAAGATCAGGTGAATGAATCCCCACTGATGGGAGAAGTGGGGATTGGTCAGCAACTGGAGCAGTGGGGCATTCCCCACGTTGCTGATATTTCCCTCGCTAGACGTGAGGAGAGGGTCCACATCGACCGTGGGGGATATTGCATTTTCTACGCTTATCCTTTTAGATTGGGATTCAGGATCCCTTTTCCGATGTTGGTAGTGGACTTCTGCCGCCATTACAGAGCGTGTCCTGCCCAGCTCGTTCCCTCCCTCTACAAGCTTTTTGCTATGTTCCTTTAATATGTGGAGCTGACCCGAATGGAGATCACGTTGAGGCACGTGCTGACCCTCTACACCCCTCAGAGGGTCCGTGGTACAATGATTCGGGTCGTTCCTCGTGGGGTGAGGGGCTTGACTGCGGAATTAGATGATGCGGTTGAGCCTCATACTTATGAGAATTTCTTCTACATCAGAACTGAACTTTTGGTGGCGTGTGCTACTGAGTTCCCGGAGACTTGGAACCATGGACGTAAGTCCTTTTATTCGTCAAATTCTCCATTACGTCTCTTTTTTTATCCTGTTCTGATAAGTGTTAACTTTACCTCCTGTTTGTAGCTGAATGGCCGCTGCTGGCCCCGCTGCCCGGTCTTCACGAATGAGTCGAGGCCATGCTACCTCACACATCGGGGATTTGTACGTGGCCGTATTTCTGGGAAAGGCATGGTCGCATACCTACTTCTGGTGAGAATTTTAGCTTCCTTTTGTATTTATTGTATTCCTTTTCGCCTCATCTTAACTTGGTTCTTTCTTTGATCAGGGAGGGCACGCCGTGTGAGGGCCCCTCAACTAGCATTTCGTAGACTGAGCGTGATTGCACCACTCGTGAAATATTTTTTAAAAGTGTAAACAAATTATTTCGAAAAAACTCTTTACTTTTTTAATTCAAAGATAATAAAAAGATAAGATATTTTTGTACATTAATAGAGAGTTTAAAATTATTATAATAGAAGTTATATCATGAATAAACTCAAAAAACCAAAATCTTATGGAATATTTACATAATATCCGACCATGTTTATTGTTTATTTTTTATAGCTAATATTGATAGATGATATACCGACAACACATGATTATACACGTATTATATATGGATTATATATAAATGACACATTATTCAATTTTTTAATTTAAATGGTCGGGTGAGCACCTATTTAGGCTGATTAGATAAAGCCAAAAAAATAAAATAAAATAACTTCAACCAAATACTAAAAATATAATTAAAGTTCATATTTAAACAGTTTTTATTAAAACTCATCCTTTTATAATGAAATAAATTAACTTTTTGTAATAAAAGAAATAATGACTTAAAAAATAAGATAAAATAAAATAAAAATTGAAAAAAAGTTAGAAAGATCTAAAAACGAGAAATAAAAGATGATAACAAATTTCTTCTTATGTTTCATCTTTGTTCAGTATAAAAAATTTGAAAGTTAATCTCATCGATTTCAAATGTATTTTTTTCCAACTCAAATACATAGATTATAAGATAAGGATATCTTTGAATTTTTTTTATTTACATTATGTGTCATTTTTAAAAAAATCACTATTATTAACAAACTGATATGATATTAGGATTTAAATTAGAATGCAATTTTAGTAGTTTGCATTGAGGTTAAGCCACGTATAGTGTCAAAAAATAAACTACTTGACAATTTTAAGACTACATATGTAATATTCTATAATAATAATAATCAATTAATTTAATATTTACTTATTCGAAGAACAATTTTTTTGCATATAAGGATATTAAAAATGTAAATTATGGAGCTAGAGATATCGATAAACTTAAAGTAGAGTCATACTGCAATAAATCTGGCCAAAAAATCATTTAAATTTTTAGATAGCTGATTAAAGTAAATTTTAAATTAAGGATAATATCTTCACTTGCATCATTATAAAGATAATTATTTATAACATATATAAAATTTTAGAAATTGAAATTTCAAAATAGAAACATTTTTTGAAAGATAAAACCATACCAAATAAGAGTTCAAGTCGTAGTGTAAGAGTCACGTCGTAATCAAAGAATCATTTATATCATGACAACCTTTGTTCTTTGCCATAAATATGAGTTATTATTTCACTTAGTGGATATTTTTAGGTTCCAATGACACCTATGAGAATAGTTCAAAAATAAAATTATCATTATGAGAATTGAGAAAATATTAGCTTTTTTTTCATGTAATGTTTCTTAATTAATATCTAACGATTATCTATAATTATTTAGATTTAAATGTTAAGATTAGTTACATATAATTCAAATAACTCAAATATTTAACATAGTTAGTGTCAAATATCAAAATGAAATAAAAAAAATTAGCTAGCTAATTTTTTATTTTTATTTTTAGATAGCCAACTAAAATGAGTTTTGAATTAAGAATAATATTAAATTATATTATTATTGAAAAATAATATTTTAGAAACTAAAAATGTAAGAAAGAAATATTTTTTAAGAGATATCAACACACAAAATAAGAGTTCAAGTAGTAGTAAAAGAGTTAAGTCTTATCCAAAGGGTCATTCATTGTCTCAACATTTGATTGTTTTATCGTAAGTATGAGTTATTATTTTGCTTTATTCTAATGATATCGGCAAGAATTGTATTAAAGAAAAATAATAAAGAAATAATTAATTTTGTTCATGTAGTTAATATCCAATTATTGTCTAGAAAGTATAAATTTTAAGATTATTGGTACACAATCCAAATAACTTAAATATGTGATATTACAGCTACTAATACTAATACTAGTTATTTGTTTAAACCCTACACTTCCTAGTATCTTAATAGCCCGTTTGGCCAAGATATAAAAATCAGCTTATTTTGAAAAGTATTTTTTTTTAAAAATATATTTGGTGAAAAGCAGTTTATATTTGGCTAATTAGTTTGAAAAGTACTTCTGAGCAACAATTAATATTTGAAGAAGTTTTAAAGAATTACTTTTTAAAAAATTACTTTTTAAAAAAGCTTTTCAAAAAAGTACTTTTGAAAGAAGCTATTTATCAAAAATGCTTTTTAACCAAAAAAAAAAAACTTTTGACAAGTAAACTTAGCCAAACAAGCTATAAAAAGCTCGTATTGGAATGGAACCCAATTGAACATCCGACCGTCTCCGTAAGTGAAGCATGGAGAAGCTGAAATCAACAGTTCCAGAGGCCCTTAAGCAAGAAATATGGAAGAGCACACCCACTGAGCTTCCATCAACATGCTCTTCCCTCCTTGATTTCTTCCATCACTTGCCACAATTTCACCAAGTTCTCTCCTCCTTTTCCTATTTTTATTTTATAAAATATTGGACTAACCCAAACTTGTTTGGAACTGAGGTGTAGCAGTAGTAGTTTTTCGTGTTTTGTTTCCTTGAATTTCGATAAGAATTTTCTTTCTCCTGGTGCTACTGTGCAATCCATAGTTTCGACAAAGAGTGCCTGTTTTTGTTCTTGGTAATGCTCCAACGCTAATGCTTGAACATTTACATTTTAATTTTTTGGTTTTCTTGTTAATTCCAGATGCTTAAGGACTTGACGGACCCTGCTATGGCTCTATGTTGCAAGGATCAAAGTGCTGCTTTGGAAGCAAAGCTTAAGGGCAATGAATGCTTCTCCAAAGGAGATTATCGTAATGCATTGCTTTCCTATTCCCAGGTCTGGACCATTTTGGTTTTCTCCAAATTATATACTATATTTGATTTAGAAAGCACAAACTTTTCCCAGAATTGTTTATCAACTTGGTTCTCTGATTTCATAATCAGACATGATCTTGTAATATTAAAATATATCCTCCAGGAGTTTTGGCTTTTATCAAACTCATAAGTAAATATTAAAAAATGGCATCCTGAGGGTGTTGCCTATTGGTCAGTTAAGTGGGTTGAAAACCTGAGGTCTCAGGTTGAAATCGGATAGAATTACCTGGTACCTGTTGCTGGTTGGAGGCAGCAAGTATCCCCTAAAATTAGTTGAGGTGCCGCGCAAGTTGATTCCACACCACGGTTATAAAAGAGAATAAGAAAAATGAAAGCTTATATAACTAAATAAAGTGACAAATAAAAGAAAGACGAAAGATTTATATTGGTCTCAAACTAACTAGGAAGAGGTATAATAAAACCTTATCTAATCTATTAGACACGTTATCTGTTTTGCTCTATTAAAAGTTATATGAAACATGGATGTTGTTGTATGGATGTTCCTTGTGGGAGGGTAGGACTAATTGAAAAGTATTTACATTCTATTCGAACCACAGTGGCACCATATATTCACATTAGCCCGTTTCACAATTTCTGAACACTGTGATATTTGAGTATTATATGTGAAGTTTTAAATATCGGAAAGGTATGCAGGAGAGACTTCACATTAAATTTATGTTCTGTCCAATGCACTGTTCATTTGAACAATGCGAAGTGAAAGAAGCAGAAAGTGGAGCAAGAGTTTTTAGAGGTGGGGAAATTTTCATCATCCTTTGAAATTATGGTGATGGAGCATCTCTCTTCTTTTATTTTGGGGGCTCGTCTGTGGGGAGAGAATCATGCACAATAATGTCAATTGACCTTTATCTACAAAAAATTTCGAGACCTACATTCCTTCTACTTATAAAGAAAAAGGGGGACTTACATTCCTTCTACACTGTCTTTGATGCTTCCTTCTCTTGTTTATTTTCCAATTAAGTACCACTCTTCTTGATGAGTATTGGACATGCCTAATAAAAGATTGTTGTTATTGCTTTTGTGGTCGAGACAGGCATTGCGTCTTGCTCCAGTAGATATTGATGATATGGAGAAAAATCTGTTAGCAGTACTTTATGTAAACCGCGCCTCTGCTTTGCAGGTGAATCTTATATTTTATTTATTTGCTGGCTGTTTAATTCTTGTTAGTTTTTACTCGTTTCTTTTTTTGTTGAGCAAACTATTTCTTTTGAGTTCATCCGCACAATATATTTATCATTAAGAAAACAAAATCAATTTGGAATTCTTCACAGTAGTGTGACGAATTCTAGAGATGCAAGTTCCCTTGAAAAGCTGTCTTAGGACTTGGTGACTGAAATTCATTTAAATTTGTCCTAAAGTGGAGTGTGATAAGAACTTGGATTGAATTTTGTTTTCAGTGTTTTGACAACATCTTATAAGCAGAAATATATGATTTCCCTAAGTCATGTATGTGGCAATTTTGTCAGGGTGAAGGAGGTGTTGGGTCTATTCATCTTTAGATAGACATGCCTGACATTGACATGGGTACAGAGAAATTAGATTCTGTAAAAGGGAATAGAACATATGTGGTAAGGGGAACATAGCAAAAATGTGTTAGAAGATGACTTTGTCTATTGTGCATGACCTTAATGGTTGAAGGCAACATTAGTGCCTAGAAAAATGTGCCTAATGTAGTGCATGCTATTATCATAGTAGATTGAACTTTTGAAGTTCCTAAAATAGATGTAGGAGTGGAATATTCCAAGGACAGAGGTGGGACTGAAATACATAGAAAGAGACACCGATGTGGCAATGTCTCCTCTTTTATTGTAATTGATCATAGTCGCTATAGGAAAAAGTCCGTTTCTCAAGAACTCTTACTTCTTACTGTTTCTTATTTGTATTCTCCTGTTATAAAGTCAACGATGAAGAATGTTGCTAGTAACAACTCATTAATTCTTGTTAGCAAGACAGTCCTGCCTCGCTAAACTTAGATCAATTTACTTCTGGTTGTTCATTTGAGGATGAAAACCTTTTCTCTTTCCTTTCCTCTGTGATTTTGGTGTCAGTCATTCTTTAATATACTCTGTTAACTAAAGTTGTCCTTCAAGCTCTCATTTTCTCAGTTACAGTTTGTTAATTCTTTTGAGGACGAAGAATCGAAATTAGCTGTTTATTGTTTCCTTATTTCTGATTACCTTGGAAATCATCGGTTGCTTTTACCTGGACATACTTTTGTGTTTAAACTAACCCTTGCCGAAATAGCCACTTCATGTTAGGAATTTTCAATTTGACAGTTCCAAACAATTAGATTCTTAACCTGTTTTTCAGGATCAATTATAAAGTCACCATTTATTCTGAATCATTATTTTTCTCTTTTCGTTAGTAACTGATACTTTCTGCTCCTTTATTTACAAACTGCATGCTTATTGTCTTCAGAAAATGGGTTTACTTCTGGAGTGTTTGCGAGATTGCAGCAGGGCCCTTAGATTATCTCCACACTATGCAAAGGTGAATGCTCGTGTGCCCACTTTGCCCCTTTTTTCTTTTATGAAGTACTTAAACTTTTCCCTTTGTACTGCAGTATGTTGTCTTTATCTTCTTTTTCTTACTTGAATGAAGAAAGATACAACCTCTCTTTTTGGTCACAGCGAGCAGATGAGTTGACTATTTACAGAGAGAAAGTTTGGAATTTCAGTGTTGTTTCTTCAATAGGAAAAGATATAGTAATTAAAAAACTGATTCAGTTTCTGCTCTTCTTGTTCTGTTTCTTGCTCTTCCAATAGATAATTGGCTTCTTAAAGCTAATTTTAAAATATAAGGCCAGTGTGTGCTTGATATTACATTCAGCACTAAATACATTAGTCCTCCGTCAAGCATCATACTCCTTTTTATTCCATATAATCTTAGTGTTATTTATAGTATTTACTCTTGACAGAAGCATATCAATGGCTACATCAGGTAAATACTTATGTTGAGTTGTCCCACATCGGAGGGATTTGAGGTCCTTGATCTCCTTATATGGCTTGGGCAATCCTCACCTCATAAGCTAGCTTTTGAGGTTGAGTTAGGCCCAAGGTCCATTCTTATCATGGTATCAGAGCCAGGCCCATCCCAATTATTGTTACCGATGTTGGGCCCCCATTTATATTGTCCACGCTCCAGAGATCTGGGCGTGAGGGGGTGTTGAGTTGTCCCACATCGGAGGGATTTGAGGTCCTTGGTCTCCTTATATGGCTTGGGCAATCCTCACCTTATAAGCTAGCTTTTGAGGTTGAGTTAGGCCCAAGGTCCATTCTTATCAACTTAAATACCATTTTTTTCGGGATGGAAGACTAATAGTATCATTTTACTGTCTTCAGTTTCTTGGTCAAGTGTTCTCTGTTTTACGTATCAACCAAGTGAAAGTTTTGGCTTTGAATTGTACTTTACTTTAGGCATGGTTCCGGAGAGGTAAAGCAAATATTTCCTTGGGGAAGTTTGAGGATGCAATTCGAGATCTGAACATCTCATCAAAGGCAGAAATCTCTTCAAGTGGAAAAGGACAGATTGGAGCAGAACTAAACATTGCACTAGACAAACACAAGGGAATGGGGAGCTCAGGGAAGAAACCCAATCAAAATATTTCAGAAGTTCCTGGTTAGGCTTTGTTGATACAAATTAATGGCATTAAATGTTTTTCTTTAAAAGAACAGCAGTTAATCCTTGAAACCTACCTAAATAGCGCATAGTGGCAATTTTGCTGCCTATGATATATAACATGTTTCTTTTTAAATTTGAATGAGAAAATATTAACATGCTTGCCTCTTCCACAGCTCACTCCACATTCAACGCCGTATATTAACTTGATCTCATTAATAGAATTGTTTGATGTGCTTAAATATTTGGTTGTGATGCTGCCCAACAGAGATCTGTTCTATAGAGCTCAGGTGTTACAGTTCAGCACAGCAATCTTAATCCTGTTTCTTATTCTAATTTCTACACCAGTATTACATACTAGTTTTTCACTTGATTGTTCAAATCAGCAAGTTATGCTTGTTCTGCAGTAAATTTGATCTTCAATTACCTGGTACTCAGCATGTATTCCTAAGCTCAATTTGCATCACCAAAGTTCAACTTGTAAGAATCTGGTGGATCCATCTCAAACATTTTTATGCCTACTATCTAATATTCTCTCTTTTTAACAATAAAGTATACTGTTGCCATATTTTTTTGGCATCTTTAAAATTTATTTTGTTTCTTGGTAATGTTTATGCACATTCTAGTACTGAGTATTCGGAAGAATCTAATGATGATTGGGTTCCATACAATCGATCATCATTCTCCCCATCATGTATATGTTTGTGGATGAAGATGTGTTTATCAAAATTAAGTAACTCAAGATTGTCTTTGCCATTGGTGACGTGCCGCTCTTCTCCTTTGATTTCTTATAAGGTAGGTCTTATGTGACAGATGAGCCAGACCAAGTTAAACTTCAGTGTTTGTTTAAGACAACCAAGGGGAGAGGAATGTTTTGTGTGGATGACGTTTCTGAAGCCTCCTTAGTTCATAAAGAAGATCCTTATGCTGCGGTATAAACCAAATCCTTCCCCTTTCACAATGTCAAGTATCTTCTTTCTCATTTTGTTTGATAATTTTAATTTAGTCAAATGAGTCCGTCTTCTATTATAATATTCTGGGCATCTAAATAATCCTTTGCATCTTGCTCCCCCTTTATCTTTAGTGGTAGTCTGAATAAAACTGGCACTATGAGAATTATAGGATTTGTCACAGACCAGTAATAGACATAAAATTGATGAAGCACCAACCATTTTCTCCAGGATTATTTGGTTCTTATCATGCTGAGTTTAATGCAGATTATCTTGAAGAAATGCCGGGAGACTCACTGCCATTTTTGCTTCAATGAACTGCCGGCAGATGCCATTTCATGTTTGTCATGTTCTATACCATTATACTGCAGTGACCAATGTCAATTACAAGCTGGCGGGCAACAGTTTGATAGGAGTTTTAGAAGGTTTAAAGGTCTTGAGGGCTTACAAAATGATCTGCAGAACTATATTTCAGATGTTCTGGCAGGCAACTCAACTCTAGAGACTGGGCATATTGCTGAGCACAGGCATGAATGTCTAGGTTTTCATTGGCCTTTGATATTACCGTCAGAAGTAGTTTTGGCTGGTAGAATCCTTGTGAAAGTCATTGAGCAAAAGAAACACGCAAGTGTTGTTTCTAACCTTATGGGGATCCTGGTAAATGCTCCAATGCTCAAGCTTTATTTTTCTTGCTAGTGTGTTTGTTTTCCAAGAAAAATCTAATTTGATAACTGATGAATGGATTTTGTAGGATCTTTCTCACAATTATCCACAGCTCTCTCCAGAAAGCAAACTAGAGATGCATATCTACTCAATCATTGTAGTGCACTGTCTTCAGCATTTTTATACAACTGAACTTCCCATTAGTGGGATAATGATTTCAAAGGCAAGATCCTATGTACAGAAATTCCGTATATTTTGAAGAATTTTCATGCAGGCTTTATGATATTAGACTTCTCTTCTCTGTAAACGAGCAAGTATTTAATCTTGTTCTAGATTCTAGAGAGGAAAAAGAAAAAGGAGGAGGAGACGAAAAGGGTATGACATGTTTAAATAGGCAGTTATACCCAAAATACAGGCTTGTTATGTTATAAACCTACTTTTGTAGATTTGTAAAGCTATTTTTCCGTCCATATTCATTGTTTTGAAGTTTATTCTTAATGAGTTTAGGCTGTAAAGAGCTCAATATTTTGGAACAGATCGATATAGAGAATATACACCTTATTTCCATTCTGTTGCGGAGCACTTTTTTTTACTCAGCAAGGTCCTCATTATTTTCCTCTGATGATTTTGTGGGTTGATGAACCACTTTCATCGAAACAAACATGTTCTTTGGAAGCGAGAGATACAGTAACATCTTTTGTAAGAAGCATATTAAGCTGTAATACTTAGTCATTTCCATAGGATTTCCTACATCTTTCTTTACTGTTTGAACTAGGATGCAGAATTATATAACTCATACTGGGTGCCTTCCGTGAGAAATTGTCTCTAGGCTTAGATTTTGGAAGGTTCTCACTGCCAGTTTTTCCCTTGCAGCTGGTTATCCTTCTTTCTCAAATCCAAGTAAATTCCATGGCAATTGTTCGTATGCAAGCTCCTGAGGTGAGAGGGCCGGTGTACGAGCCCGGGAATGCTTTAACCAGTAGTTTAGAACAAGTATGTACTTCTCTATCACACATCTTTGATCTCTATTACATTAGTTACCTCAACTTTTAGCGTAAAGTGGGTCTCACAGGTCATTGCACAGAGCATAATATATCATTGACCAATTCGGTGTTATATTTCAGAAATTTGAGTTTGATTAAAGCTTCGATCTCTAGTTTTCAACTAAAATTTCAATTAGAGCTTCAATCTCTGGTTGTAATGTTTCTTTCTACAGGTTAAAGTGGGTCAAGCTATTTATGTAGCTGGTAGTTTGTTTAACCACTCTTGCCGGCCAAACATCCACGCATATTTTCTTTCACGCACCCTCTATCTACAAGCCACAGAATACATCTTAGCTGGCTCTGAGCTGGAGCTATCTTATGGCCCCCAGGTACCCTTGTTTAATTATAGCTTCTGTCTTTATTTTTCAGAGTCTAACATTAACATCTTTATCTTGTGTATGGACGCTTTGTTATCAATCTTCATATATTCCTATCTATGGATGAAAAATAGTCAGTAATGCCCACATGTCCAAATTCCTGGGTCGTCGCTCTCATTGTGCTAAAGTAAGTGAAGAAGAAAGAATTCCAGGCACTAGATTAATATTTAAGATTGATCAATAGACAAAGTATCATATACTTCAAGATCTTCCTGCAACCTTTTTTTAAAAGAAACAAAAGGAAGGAGGGAGGGAGGGAGGTGTTCCAGCTCATGCAACTGCAGCTTCTGGCCCTTTTATTTGTTTCTGATATTTTGATTGTATAATTTGTTGTCAACTTGGTACTGACTGCTTTGCAGGTGGGGCAGTGGGACTTCAAAGACCGTCAGCAGCTCTTGGAAGACCGCTACTCATTCACTTGTCAGTGTACTGGTTGCTCAGAGTTGAATGTTTCTGACCTTGTCATCAATGCTTATAGGTGCAGTAAACCAAATTGTTTAGGAGTGATCCTGGATAGTACTATTGCTAGATATGAGAAACAAAAATTGAAGCTCCTCCATGATGCCCCTGCAGTTTACAGTTCCAGCCCGCATAAGCAGGTACTTTAATGATGCAATTGATCTAGGACGAATGATGCAGTTACAGCGTTTTAGTAGTATCAGGGGAAAATTAGGGATGGTGCTGTCTTGATCGTAGAATGAACCTAATGAGGAAATGAAGGGTTACCAGACTAGACTTCTCCTGGAGAGCACATTGGCATAGTATTCAAGGGTGTGTTTGGTACGAAGGAAAACATTTTTCGGAAAATGTTTTCCAATTTTTCATGTTTGGTTGGCTTAAATGTTTTGGAAAACATTTTCCTCATGAACTCATTTTCCTCCAATTCCTCCAATTGGAGAAAAATATTTTCCCTTGATCCAAAACTTTTTTTTTCAACCTTCCCCACCCTATTCCCATCGTTATCAACCAACCCCCACCTACCCATCTCACCCCCACCCTAAATTGAAATATTGCTAATAGAACTTTCTTTTCATATTGTATATAGAGTACTTTTTTTTATTTCAAACAAATGAGTATTTTTTTTATGATATAAAAAAAATATACTTTTTTTATTTTAACAAAAAAAGTATTTTCTTTTCATGATTTAGAAAAAGTATTTTCTATCCTTCAATAAAATGATGTAGTAAAAAATATTTTCTTTCATTTCAACAAATTGAGTACTTTATTTTCATGTTGTAGCAAGAGTACTTTCTTTTCAACCAAAAAGAGTATTTTCTTTTTAGTTATGAAGCATAAATTTCAATGTTGCTTTTGCGTAAAATAGTAAAGCAACACATTAGTTCCTTTGGATTTGTCTGATTTGGAAGAATAATTGAATTCTTGAAAAAAAATAGTCCTGTAAACTGTGAGAAAGCACGGGAGAAAAATATAACTCTTGATATTAAACATGATACAATGAGCCCTATATATAATACACATAACCTAACCTACTCCTAATACACTTTGGACTAGAGTTCTACTATAATTAGAGTTCTACTATATTTACATATCTAACACTCCCCCTCAAGCTGGTGCATATAAATCATATGTACCGAGCTTGTTACATATGTAGTTAATACGAGGACCAGTGAGTGACTTGGTGAAAATGTCTGCAAGCTGATCATTTGACTTTACAAACTTTGTAGCAATATCACCCGAGAGTATCTTTTCTCTGACAAAGTGACAGTCAATCTCAATGTGCTTAGTTCTCTCATGGAACACTGGATTTGACGCAATATGAAGAGCAGCTTGATTATCACACACAAGTCCGATCTGACTAACATCACCAAATTTCAGCTCTTTGAGCAACTGTTTGACCCAAATTAGCTCACATGTCGCCATAGCCATTGCTCGATATTCTGCTTCTGCACTAGACCGAGCAACCACATTCTGTTTCTTGCTTTTCCAAGATACCAAAATTTTCTCCTACTAAGCCACAATATCCAGAAGTAGAACGTCTGTCAGAAGGCGATCCTGCCCAATCAGCATCAGAGTATCCAACAATCTGCTCATGGCCTCGATCCTCAAACAACAAACCTTTACCTGGAGTTGATTTTATATACCGAAGAATGCGAACAACTGCATCCTAATGACTATCACATGGCGAACCCATAAACTGGCTCACAACAATCACAGGAAAGGAAATGTCAGGTCTTGTCACTGTAAGATAATTTAGTTTACCAACTAACCGCCTATATCTTGCAGGATCGTTAAGAGGCTCCCCCTGTCCTGGAAGAAGTTTAGAATTCGGATCCATTGGAGTGTCAACAGGTTTACAACCTGTCATTCCTGTCTCCTCAAGAATATCTAAGGCATACTTCCGTTGTGAGATCGCAATACCTGAGCTAGACTGTGCGACCTCAATACCCAGAAAATACTTTAGTGTGCCCAGATCCTTAGTCTGAAAGTGTTGAAAGAGATGTTGCTTCAATTTAGTAATACCATCCTGGTCATTGCCGGTAATAACATTGTCGTCTACATAGACCACTAGATAAATACAGAGACGTGAATCAGAATACCGATAGAATACAGAGTGATCAGCTTCACTCCGAGTCATGCCAAAGTCCTGGATAACAGTGCTAAACTTACCAAACCAGGCTTGAGGAGACTGCTTTAGACCATAAAGTGACCGGCGCAAGCGACATACAAGGCCACGAGACTCCCCCTGAGCAACAAACCCAGGTGGTTGCTCCATATAAACTTATCCTCAAGGTCACCGTGTAAAAATGCATTTTTAATGTCCAGCTGATACAGGGGCCAATGGCGAACAGCAGCCATAGAGAGAAAAAGGCGGACTGATGCTATCTTAGCCACGGGAGAGAAGGTATCACTGTAATCAAGCCCAAATATCTGAGTATATCCCTTGGCCACAAGACGATCCTTACGACGATCAACCTTACCATCTGGACCAACCTTGACTGAATACACCCAACGACAACCAACAGTAGATTTACCTGAAGGAAGAGGGACGAGCTCCCAAGTACCACTCGTATGTAAAGCAGGCATCTCGTCAGTCATAGCCTGTCGCCACCCTGGATGAGACAATGCTTCACCTATAGACTTAGAGATGGAAACAGAGGACAAAGAAGATAGAAAAGCATAATAGGGTGATGACAAACGATGATAACTTAAACCGATATAATGGGATTAGGATTAAGGGTGTTCCGTATACCTCGAAGTGCAATCGGAAGAGACAAGTCCGCAGTAGGAGCAGGGTCAGGTGCAGGAAGTGAATCAGCCGGGCCGGATGCTGGGCGAGGACGACGATGATATGTCAAGAGTGGAGTGTCTTGTACAGGGAGTCCAGGAGGAGCCATAGTAGATGGTCCAACGTTTGGAATGGGTAAGACTTCTGTAACGGAAGGTGAAGGAGGATATATAGTAGACTCCTTAAAGGCGATATAGGTAAAACCTCAGATATATCAAGATGGTCAGGACGGTCAGAGGAGGTAAAGAAAGGTTTAGACTCAAAAAATGTGACATCGGCTGACATAAGGTACCTACGAAGATCAGGTGAATAACAACGATAGCCCTTCTGAGCACGAGAATAACCAAGGAAGACACACTTGAGAGCACGAGGAGCTAACTTATCTTTCCCAGGAGCTAAGTTATGAACGAAACAAGTGCTCCCAAAAACACGAGGGGGAACAGGGTATAAGGGTGACTGGGGAAACAATACCTCATGCGGAATCTGATTCTGGATGAGAGATGAAGGCATCCGATTAACCAAATAACAAGATGTGAGAACTGCATCGCCCCAAAAACGCAGCGAAACATGAGATTCGATGAGAAGTGTGCGAGCAGTCTCAATAATGTGCCTATTCTTTCTCTCTGCAACCCCATTTTGCTGAGGGGTATAAGGACAAGAGGTCTGACCATGAGAAGACATAAACTGCTGAAATTGAGAGGATTAATATTCTAAGGCATTATCACTGCGAAGAGTGCGAATAGAAACACCAAATTGATTTTTTAATTTCAGCACAAAGATTTCGGAATATAGAAAACAACTCAGAACGATCTTTCATTAAGAAAATCCAAGTACATCTTGAATGATCATCAATGAAACTAACAAAATAACGAAATCCCAAGGTTGAACATACTCTGCTAGGACCCCATATATCTGAATGAACTAAAGAAAAAACAGACTCTGCACGACTCTCTATACTACGAGGAAAGGAGGCACGGGTATGTTTCCCGAGCTGACATGACTCACACTCTAATGTGGATAAACTGGACAAACGAGGCACCATTTTCTGAAGCTTGGACAAGCTAGGATGTCCTAAACGACTGTAAAGTAGGTCTGGAGGATCTGCAACTAGACATGCCTTAGAGGATGTAAGTGAGTTAAGATAGTAGAGTCCGTCTGCTTAAAGTCCTGTTCCAATCGTCTGTCCCGTACTGCGGTCCTGCATAATAAAAGAGTCATCAATAAAATATATTCCGCAATGGAGGGCACGAGTCAAACGACTCACAGATGCAAGATTAAAAGGACAGCCAGGGACATAAAGAACGGAATCTAGAGTGACAGAGGGTAGAGGATTTGCTTGTCCAACTCCTTTTGCTTTAGTTTGAGACCCATTAGCTAAAGTAACGTTGGGAAGAAACTGTGAATACGCAA
Source organism: Nicotiana benthamiana (assembly GCA_034376525.1). NCBI lineage: Eukaryota > Viridiplantae > Streptophyta > Magnoliopsida > Solanales > Solanaceae > Nicotiana > Nicotiana benthamiana. The sequence goes on from CM067335.1 coordinate 91,659,896, forward strand.
TATTTGACAAAAGGGATTTATTACCAGAGATATGATCAGAAGCAGCTGACTCCACAACCCATTGTTCAAGAGGACTAGACTGGGAAACACAAGCAAAAGAATTACCAGCAACAGAAGTATCAGGCTGAGCAACAGTGGATACTTGTGGAGATGTCTGCTTACTTGCGCGATATTTAAGGAACTCATTATACTCCCTTTCAGATACAGAAAATCCCTGGTTACCTTAGGCTCGGTCTGAGTAACATAAGCATTTTTTGGTGGTCGACCATGTAAAGAATGACACACGTCACGAGTGTGACCAAGTTTATAACAATTAGAACACTTGGGTCGAGATCTTCCAAAACGACCTCCTCCTCGTCTATACTCCATAGTATGAGAAGCCCGATTGTCCACGGATTGGGAGACGAGGATAGATAAATCAAGTGTCTGTGATGAGCTCACTGGGTGACTTGGTGCTGCAGCAAGGCGAAGTAAGCGAGAGAATAATTCATCAACTGTTGGGATAGTCGGACTAGCCAAAATCTGATTGCGTACTGAGTCAAGATCATTAGGAAGCCCAGCACGAGTAAGAACTAGAAACAACTTTTGTCGTTGCTCTTGCTGCTTTGCAACGCTAGCAGAAACTGGCATCAACGTCTCAAATTCCTCCATAACTGCCTGCACTTGACCCAAGTAAGTAGACATATCTAATTCCTGTTTCTTTAAATTTGTCATCCGCGATATCACATCATAGAAACGAGATATGTCATTAGTGTATAAAGTACGAGCCTTTTCCCAAACCAAATAACATGTTTGGAATGGACGAAACAAGATCATCAACTTGGAATCAATAGATCGCCACAAAATACTGCATAATTGAGCATCAATCTTCTCCCAATGTGCTTTGGCTTTTTCATCTCCGTCACTAGACTCCTTGGTTAGATGATCCTGAACACCTTGGCCTTTACACCACAACTCGACAGACGAAGCCCAAGCTAGGTAGTTTGAACCTCCCATTAAAGGTTCTGAGGTAATCATAATACCGGAACTGCCAGAACCCTGGTTTCTGGACCCGAAAGCATCTAGTCCCAAAGACATCTTTGGATTATCAACTGAAAACTCGCTGAAACTGAAACAGAGAACTGAAAACTGACGCTGCCGGAAAACAGGAACACTGTAGCTGCCGGAAAAATTCAAAGTTGTCGGAATTGAAAAATAAAAAATATGGATAGGCTCGGAATTCAAGGTTGAGCAAACTGTCCTGAAGAAATTCTAGCCGGAAAGTACTGTAGCTGCCGGAAAAGTCAATAAAGTCGCTGGAAAAAACTGAAAGTTGTCGGAATCAAACGAAAAAAGGATGGGCAGGGTCGGAATTGAAGGCCGACCAAACTGTCCTGAAGGAGCAAACTGAAAAAGTGGCCGGAAGTGCCCTCACGCGCCGGCGCGTGGGCTCACGCGCCGAGGGTATTGCCGGCGCGTGGGGCGCGTGGCTGGTTGGTTTCCGGTGATTTTTTTTGGGTTGGTCGGAATTCTCTTCCGAACCTCGTGGTGGTCTCGGATTTTGCGCAAAACCAACAAAAAAGGTAGTTTTAGTTACGGACAGCCTCTTAAGTCGCCGGAAAATTGCACGGCCCTTTTAGTTACGGACAGCCTCTTAAGTCGCCGGAAAATTGCACGGCGACGAGGTCTTTCTTCCCGGAAGTAGCTGGAATGATGCACAACTATAATATTCTCACCAAAGCTCTGATACCATGTGAGAGAGCACGGGAGAAAAATATAGCTCTTGATATTAAACATGATACAATGAGCCCTATATATAATACACATAACATAACCTACTCCTATTACACTTTGGACTAGAGTTCTACTATAATTAGAGTTCTACTATATTTACATATCTAACAAAAACGTCGGGTATTTGGAGGGGGGGGGAGGCACAGGAAATATGAGGACTTGGGGGAATGGGGTGAGGAGAGTAGTATAAAAAATTATTTTCCTAAAAAAAAATCTACTCTCTATCCAAACACTAAAAAATATTTTCCGGAAAAAGTTTTTCACTAACCAACCAAACAAGGGAAAATAAGTGACAAAACCACTCATTTTCCGTGAAAATATTTTCTAGATTCCCTTCCTGGCAAACACACCCCAAGTTTGTAACATCTCCAATTTTCTTCCTATCATTAGTCATATGGACTAAACCATATAATGTGGTTTAGCTCTTGGCCAAGAAATGGATAGTTCTTTTTTCCCTGATAAGTCAGAAACCATTTCTTTACATGTGAAGTTTTAGTGAAACTATCTGCGATTCTGCATCACAATTTTCTAGTGCTCTTCTGTTATTACTTGTGTGTGTACACTTGTAAGAAACAACATTTATTCATTCGCCTAACTTAAGCATTTTAAACTATGAAGATTGAGAAGCTCAAAGGTGCTAATATTAATGAAGTGGCTTGCCGTATTTTTTTATCTGATTATGAGTTGGAACCTCAACATTGCTTGGTTTGTGGATCATATAGAGATCTGGAAGCTTCATGCGCTGCAATTAGTCAAGTTGAGAATTTTTGTAAGAGGTACTGTACGCTTTCTCATTTATCATGTTGGATACATTAACTTCAAAGACTTTAGTTAAAAATTGGAAAAAATATACATAAAAAAGTTTTTATTTGTGTTCTCTAAAATTTGCCACGGCACTCTCCAACATTGGTAAAATTTATTGACATGTGGTGGTAATGCAAGCAGTATATTAGCACATTGAAATGAACGTCTTGCCATTTGGTTTTGTTTTTGAATAGCTTTGACGCTTACCTGCCAAACAGATTGCAAGATGCAATAGCTTCAAATGAAGTCCGAAACAATATTCTTCAAGATGCTTTGAGGTGTACAGATCTTCTCAGAACAATATTGCATCCGTATAACAAGAGAATTGCAGAGGTAAATACAGGGTCCACTCTGTTTTGTCCTCTGTTTCCATGAAACAACAACTACCCAGTATAGTCCCACAAGGTGGGGTCTGGGGAGGGTAATATGTACACATGCCTTACCCCTACCCGAAAAAGCAGAGAGGCTGTTTCCAATCGACCCTCTCTTTCCATGAGCAGAGTAAACAAGTTTTCTCTGTGATGTTCAATATATTGCCTGATGATTACTATGCAAACTAATATCTTGATCCTGTTAAAAAATTTTCAGGGGGGGGACAATCTTGCTCAGGCATTCTGTTTGGTTGGAGAACTACAAGCTGCACTTGATCACTGTAAAGCATCTATTCAGGTTAGCTTTGTGCAGTATGGAGCAAGATCATTCCTTTTCGCTGTGCATCTGAGATTGATCATCTGCAAATATATTATTTCCTTGCTTGTTATTATGATCCATTCCAACTTTACACTGGTGATATTGAGAAACATTACGTGCATTTGGTAATACTGGGCAAAGATAAATTATTCACAATCATTCCATGGAAACTCGAGTACTTCCTTTTATTAGTGCTGATAGACTGTTGAGTAGATTACTGCTTAATGCTCTCTCTTGTGGATTGCACAATAACATTATAATCAAAGTTCTCTTATTCTCAGAATTGAGTAGACTTCCATTTTTAGTTATCAATATTACCAGAGTTTCATATCTTAAATAGCAATCTGATGGACGTTTTATAAGTTGTCACCAGATCTTGGAAAAACTCTTTAATCCCAACCACATTGCCATTGGAAACGAATTGATCAAGCTTGCCTCCCTTCAGATATTGGTGGGCGACTCTGCTGCTTCCGATAGCATGAGTAGAATTACTGCTATATTTTCGCGATATTATGGAGCACATGCAGATGACATATATCCATTTTTGCGACATCTTAAAGCTAGCCTAGATGTTGATAAGAGGGTCATGTTTCGTCCGTTGAAAGCTCAATGAACTAGCTGTAAAGTAAAAATTTGCTCGTGCTTACACGCTCTTTCCATCTCCTTCACCAAGTAATGCCCACTTCTTAGATCAATCTAATACTTCATTCTCCGGCGGATTTAAGCTGGCTGTGGCACATTTCTTTGTTAAATGATTCATGTAATTATTTCCTTTTTGTTGATCTTGATGAATGGCTCCCTGGACTGTCCTGAACATATTTCTTCTGTAGGAATATGGGAATGTGTATTTGATTATCCTAAATATGATAAATGCCAAGCTCCAAGGCTTTGGTCTAGTTGTAAGATCGCGAATTGTGATGTGTGGGATAGGGACACGTCGCGTGATTAAATCCTGCCATAGACAAAAAGCTGGTATTTATTTAAGTGAAGGATAGAGGATAAGACTACTATCCATCGAGTTTTAAACCGTGGGCCGCTGGTCCTTAGAGATTTCTCCGTTATCAAAAATTCCAAAGCAGTTCCATGAAGAGTCCCGGAAACTGGGGCAAAAATTAATAGGAAGTGATTTTCCGATTCTATCTTGTATAATCTTCCCGAAATCTTAAATTTTAATGATAGTTGCATCACGAACTGTGGCGTAATGCCCCCTATGAGCCCTAAGCAGCTAACATGGGCGCAAAAGTCGCTAGGTCTCCCAAATCCCTATTCATAGTGGCACTGCATTTGTGAGATTGTCTTGGCAAACTACTCAGGGCAGTAATATTTCAGATACAAAAACATATATGGGATTGTGTATTATCTTTGGCATTATTAATCTTTTATTTGGTATTCTGTCATGATTCTCTTTTACACGCCTCTTAAGAAACCTTAGTTAGGGTGGGGACTATTTACCTTTATTCATGTCTTAGTATGTAATATCTTTCTTCATTGAATATTTTATTTATTTATGTGTTATCTCCGCCAGTGACATCATCTAATTTTTAACTAAATGTGAATGCAAATCATTGAATATTCTTTGTTTGGTCTTCAACCATGTTCACAAATAATCAATTTTGTCTTGAATTTCTATGACAAATAATTTGAGACAACTATTTTTAATAACCACGACCGATAATATGAGATAAAGGAAGGAGTGTTTTTCACCTTATATATAACTTATACATGTATTAGTTATACACCATATTCAATATTATCCTTATATATAGCAAATCCTGACATTAGCAATAATATAGTTTTTAATACATCGATAAGCATATATAAAAATAAAATTGCCCTTTCAAAGTCGTTTCCAAAATTCCGTAGTTTTTTTAAAACAACTAGTAGTCGTACCCGTGCGCGATGTGCGACCAATATTAAAAAATATTAATTAAATTGAATTTAGATCATATTGCTTTAATAAAATTCAATTGTCATCTTGTTTGTCGATATACCCAATAATAAAATCTCTATTAAATCAAACGTACTTATATAGTTGGTGAATAAATTTTTTGTTCCATATTTTTCTTTAGGTAGAATAGACTATTAGACACTTTTACTTGTCCCACTTTGTCATCCCGGTCCCGATACTTTATGGAGTTTCATCTAGACTTTTTTACTCGTTTAAAACTAATATTTTAAACCCTTATGACTATGCGTGTTCCTCAATCACCTTGTTGTATTATCCATGTCACATAAAAATATTTCACGTCATTATTTTTCTTCACAAGAAATATTTTAAAAATTGGATTCTGAAGTACATCATTTTTTCTCCCTCAGAAGCACTTTCAGGCCTTCTTTTCAATACCGGCCATTTGCCATTTTCATCCCCTATTCTCTTTTAATTGTGAATCAAAATCTACCACTCTCTTTCTCATATTTGCAAACCTAGATCTGACATTTTTGATTGAAATCCAACAGACATTCATTTTGTTCGCTTATATTAAAATAAGACATAACAAAATTATTCAACTCAAACTTTATAAATTCTCTGCACGATATCTTTAGATCTTAACCTGGACCGCCATAAGAGCCGCAAAATCATCGGGTATCAACACGATTGCTAGTATAGCCGCTACTAAAATAGGAAGCGCCGCCGATGCCAAAGCAGAAGGCAAAAAACGAGCGGCCTTCTCTAGCAAACTAAGCAGCCCCAGTTCTTTGGAAATACTCCTAACTTCTCTATGGAAGACAACGTAAAGCCTAGTTCTTCAGTCTTTGATAGAAGCCCAGCTTTCTCCACAATGCTCAAACGAACTGGTCAGCACACCTCAATTTTCTTACTCATCAATTTAAGTATTGCTGTGTGCATGTATATGAAAGAGATACAGAGAGGTGGGGAGAGAGGGGGAGGGGATGGACAAGAAAGAATGAAAAGCGGGGAGGGGAAAAAAGATGTTAAAACAACCATAGCAACAGAGTAAAAGAAGAGGAAGAGAAGAAAGTAGAAGAGCTGAATATGATCGAATCCACTTATTAAGTACACTGTACATGTATATATATAGAGATATACATCACCTACACATCTAATAATATTTAACTATTGACAGCTGTACAACTGGCCCTACTAGCTAACTTCTAACACCCTAACTAACTCCTACATTGAACACTCTTCTCAACACACCCCCTCAAGCTGAGGGATGAAAGAGGTTCTTTATCCCAGCTTGCTAATCAAATACTCATGTTGTGGTTTGTATAGGCTCTTGGTAAGAAGATCAGCAGGTTGTTCTTTTGTCCCTGTGTGTTCTGTTTGAATCTTGCCACACTGGAGTAGTAACAACTATCCCAAGCTCTCCGAATAGACCAATCAGCCAAGTAATCTCTGCCACAGTAGCTGCCATACTCCTTAATTTTGATTCTGCTGAGCTCCTGGAAAATGTGCTTTGTTTCTTGGACTTCCAGGAAATTATAGCTTCATCAAACTTGACTAAAATAACCAGTGATGGATTTTCTTGTCTCCACACATGAACCCCAGTCTGAATCACAATAGGCAACTAGTGCATTATTACCTTTTGATGGCATAAGCAACCCCAGACCTGCAGTTCCCTTGATGTACTTGACAACTCACATAGTTGCCTCAAAGTGTATCTGCTTAGGAGCATGCATATGTTGACTCAATACTTGAACAACAAAGGCAATGTCTGGCTTGTCATTGTCAGGTATAATAACCTGCCAATAAGTCTTTGATAGCTACCTGGATCCTCAAGTTGTACATCTGTAGAGGCGTCCCCTTTGCTCATGAATTCACCAAATGCTACTGAGGTGAGTTTATGATTAAACTCAAGAGGTGTACCAACATGCTTACTGCCAGCCAATCCCATTTCAGATACAAGTTCAAGGGCATATTTCCTTTGGTTCATCGGGATACCTTCCTTAGACCTAGAGAACTTAATTCCCGGTAAGAACTTCAATTCCCTAAGTCCTTCATTTTGAACCTAGCCTGCAAGTTTGTTCTCACTTGATGAATAAGCTTCACATTGTTCCCGGTGACTATTAGATCATCAACAGACACTAAAATTACTATTAGATCATCACATACTCTTTGTGTGAAGAGTGAGTAATCATAATGAGATTGGACAATTCCCATGTCTTTGAGAGCAGAAGTCAATTTCAAGTTCCACTGTATTGGAGCCTGTTTAAGTCCATACAAGGACTTATGTAATTTACATACTTTCCTCTGATGACACTCCCCCTGGCTGGCAAAGCCATCTGGAATCTGCATATAGACTTCCTCAAGAAGATCTCCTTGGAGAAAAGCATTGTGAACATCCATTTGAAAGATGAACCACCCAGATGTTGCAGCCAAAGCCACAACGGATCTAACAGTTACCGTTTTGGCAACAGGAGAGAAAGTCTCCTTGTAATTCAACCCTTCAAGCTGATTGTAGCCCTTAGCAACCAGTCGAGCCTTATACCTCTCCACCTCCCCATTGGACTTGTATTTGACTTTGAAAATCCATTTACAGCCAATAGGAGACTTACCAGGAGGCAGGTCAACAATGGATCATGTCTGATTTTCCTCAAGAGCTGCAATTTCAGCCTTTAGAGCCTCTATCCACTTAGGATCAGTACTGGCTTCAACATAGGAAGCAGGTTCAGACACAACAAAGTATGCAGCAATACAATAAAAGACCTCAGTTGAGATCGAATTTTTGTGTAAGAATAATATTATCTTTTCATTTTTTGTTATTTTTTAATTGGAATCATCAAAGTTACTCGCCTTTTAAAGCGTGCAGTCACGCATTTTATCCAACTCAGCAATGCATATGCCACATATGCTTGACCAATGATCAGATGAGTTTAAACTAATCATATTATACTATACATAGAAAGCTCTTGCCTTCAAAGTTAAATTACAATAATATCCTTGAGCCAAAAAGAATGACATTCAAATAAATGACTAATTTTTATTTTTTTTCTTTTCTGATGCGTTTGTTGTTCTCTTTAACATAGAATTTAAAGAATAATTATTGCTAAAATTTGGAGTTCTCTAATCTTTCGTATACCTAATTGCAATTCAAAACCGCTCCAATTAGTATTCCCTACTAATCGTTCTTAAAAAGTGTCATTTATGACAAAAACCAAAGGACAGAGGAAGTGTATTTAACGCAAATGAAAAACATGCCAAGGTCATATCAATTGATACTCTCCAACATAATATTTTCAGCTAATAGGTAAATACTCATTGGAGAGGTTTCTAATATTTTTTTTCTCATAACCATTATGAAGAAGAGGACAAAGGAAGCTGCTATATATAACCTGGAAGATTTGCAATGTTAGAATTACTCATTTTCCTAAACAAAATTATTTGCATAATGATATTTGTTTAATTTAATTTTCTTAATTATTCAACTTTGTTGGTTTGTTTCCTTCGTCGTCTGCAATAGTTATGACACTTGCATTATAGTTTTTTTTTATATTCTTCATTACATTCTGTAAAGGTGCTCAACAAGTGTACATAGTGGCAAACTTGAGCACACCGAAATATCCTTGAATCCTACTTTCGTGTTGTTGTTACATATTTTATTCATAAATTTTATCATTTTCTATATTTTCTTTAATATAAATTTTTTTACTAAATGCCTTACGAAATAATATTTAAATTCTTGATTGTATGAATAGCTTTCTAATCTATAGAAGTGTTAAATTTTTCGCAAGGACAACTTATTAAAACATCAAACTATTAACATTTGACATGTGATTGGCGTGTTAAAATTACTAATACTATTATATTTATGCAATTCACAACTTTGATGATAGGGCTCCTAATTTTGAATCAGACAAAGAACACATGTACATTCAGTTATGATTTATAAAAATAAATAAAAATTTTTGATTTCAATAATTATTATCTATTTGTCACAATTAATTACTATTTCTATACAATTGTACACCATAAAATTGACATTCATTTTCTATCCATCATAAGTAAGACATATATTGATGGAATTTTTCTACAGCTTCTACAAAACCCTACTTTCATTCAACAACAACTCCCTAACATGTATGCGACTATAAAAATAAAATGAGGCTACGGTTTCTTAAATATTAGGCACAACTTAAAGACGTGAATCACTCACAATCATAGCTGACGTTGCTCATATTCATGTATGAAATAAAGTATGTGTTATTGAAGCATAATAGGCTCACCATTAGTTATTTGAGCTTACATTTTGCCTCTTTAAAATTTGTGTAACTCATTGTACACTTATTCTAAAAATATCTTTACTGCTTTAAAATATTTATACTAATTAGCATGGGATACATGTGCATGAGAAGATCTATAATTTATATAATTTATTACTTTTGAAATATCTTTATTTTAAATTTTATTCTGTTGTTCTTGATAATATTATCTAAATTTTAATGAATAAATTTTTTGTTAAACTAATGGGACTTATACAGGCAGCGCAACGAATAACTTTTTCATTATGTATTTTTTTAATTATATCATCCAATATTTAGCATTATTACATCGTTAATAGAAATTTTTATTAGCATATTACTTTATTTAGTCTCCCCAATAGGGGTTGCTCTAATAGTAAGCAACCTTCACTTCCAACCGAGAGGTTGTGAGTTCGAGTCTCCCCAAGAGCAAGGTGGGAAGTTCTTGGAGGGAAGGATGCCGGAGGTCTATTTGGAAACAGACTCTCTACCCAAGGGTATGGGTAAGGTCTGCGTACACACTACCCTCCCCAGACCCCACTAAGTGGGGTTATATTGGGTTGTTGTTTATACTACTTAATTTAGTATTTTTCTCTGAAATTTTTTATTTCTTTATTTTCGTTTTTTATTTTAAAATAATTTTAAAACTCCAACTTGAAACTACTCCCAATTTGAATTGGTAATTTATTATTTTTTAATTTTATTTTTTATTTTAAAATAATTTTACTCCAACTTTAAACCACTCCCCGATTTGAATGGGTAGTTTTCTTCTCTCTTTTTTTTTTCGTTTTTTTGTTATAGCTATTGTTTTTGCTTGTTTATTTTAAAATACTTTAAAAACTCTAACTTGAAACTACTCCCACCCAATTTGAATGTGTAGTTATTTTTTATATTATTATATTTTTATTATAATTATTTATAAGATATCTATATTTATTAATTCAAATAAAGTAACCAATTAATATATATATATATATATATATATATATATATATATATATATATATATATATATATATATATATATATATATATATATATATATATATATATATATATATATATATATATATATATATATATATATAATAGTTATTGTTTTTTATTATTTTTGTTTTATATATATACTTAAATTCAAAAATAAAAAACAATAACTAATTAGTAACCAATTATGCCATGTGACATTTTTAGGCTGCCACTTGACTTAAGGAGAGGGCTTATTGTTAAGATTATGATTCCTACTAAAGACAACAACCTTCATATTGAATAATTCGGATATATAAACTACATGAGCGGAAGCTAACCTGAATCCATATGTGGAAATATTGAGCCTCCTTTTGATGATTGTCCTTTGTTGTGAACTCCTTTAGCCTTCCTTCATTCTTGAAGTATATTTGTCCCCACAAGAATGTATCCACAATACTCAACAATATATGAAAAGGTTCACAATAATAGTGTTATGACAATTATCAAAATTTGGCTTATGGTTTTCCACCCTATTTGCAAGACAATGGATTGTTTGAGTTCTTGATTCAATGGGAGGAAGAAGAACTTGTCTTGCACTAGGGTGGGAACCATAACCCCCCCACTTTATAACTCTAGGAGTTACATAACCCAAGAGACAAGAGTTACAAGAGTTGTGTCTTGCAAGAGTTACATAACTCAAGAGTCACAAGCATGTAACCATGGTTACATATGTAACCTTAGTTAGCCCATCATAAACTAAGGTTACCCTTTTGGGTATCTACACATTAGTCCTACACTTTAGTATGACAACACATTGGCCCCCTTAACATAATGTCCATAAGACCACATAATTATGCCAAACCAAAAGATAGCACATAACATATAATTATCCATATATTGTTCATATGTGTGTAGATATAAGTCCATATACCTAGATATAAATCCTTATATCTTACAATCTCCCACTTGGACGAGATATACAAACATATGTACAAACCTTAATATTATATGTTACAAACCTTAGGTGCACAAAATTGCTTTCACAATAAAATTGTCATGAACAATCCGGTCCATCAATCATACCAACATAGGACCTAAGAGCTCGTCGTTACTCATTCGTAACTAGAACCAATCATAGATCACGTATATCAATATAACCAACGACATGGATCAAGTGTAGGTATGTAGCATGGAAATAACATAAAGTGTGGTCAATAGAATGTCTATTTCCAACTGGTTCTCTTTATTGAGATCATACTTAAACTGTAAGAGTACAAAACTTTAAAACTGAATATCTGCGCAGATATAACTGAATTACTGAATTTCTGAATATAATGGACAATACGTAAATGTGCAATACAAACTCCCACTAAAATACATAATCCTTATCTGATTTGACACCCATACAAGCAATATGCTCAAGAAATACTTTTGGTGTCAATCCCTTAGTGAGCGGATCCGCAAGCATGGAGTTTGTACTTATGTACTTAATGCACAATTGTCCATTTTGTACTCTTTCTTTAACAACCCGAAATTTGACGTCCTTATGTTTTGCTTTCGTCAAACTACTGTTGTTATTAACATATGCAACCATAGTTACATATGTTATTAGCATAAATGGCAAAATTGGAGTCGGTATACCTGATGATCTCAAACTGGTCCGAACTCCGATATGTAAGCATGTAATCCTTTGTCCTATGTATGTACCTCATGACCCTTTTGGTTGCCTACCAATGGTCCATACCCGGATTGCTTAGATATCTACCTAACATCCCAACAATGTATGCTATATCAGGTCGTGTACATACCTGAGCATACATCAGACTACCTACCGCCGAAGCATAAGGCGTCTTCTACATTTCCGAAATTTCATAATTATTATTTGGGCACTGTTTGAGACTAAACTTGTCTCCCTTAGTAACAGGGGTGTTGACTGGTTTACAATCCTGCATGCCAAATCTTTTCAGAACCTTATCGATATAGCCCTTTTGTTACAGACCGAGAACACCTTTGGAGCGATCTCGTTATATCTGAATTCCTAATACAAAAGAAGCTTCACCAAGATCTTTCAATTCAAATTTCTTTGAAAGAATTTCTTAGTTTCAAGTGATAATGCTATATCGTCACAGGCAAGCAGTATGTCATCAACATATAAAACCAGAAAATATACTTACTCCCACTGAACTTATGGTATATACAGTCATCAGCAATAATTGGTTCAAAACCAAAAAATGTAATGACTGCATGGAACTTATAATACCATTGACGAGATGCTTGCTTGAGTCCATAGATGGATTTCTTTAATTTGCAAACCTTCTTCTCTGATTCATCCGAAACAAAGTTTTTAGGTTGCACCATATAAATTGTTTCCTCAATGTCACTATTGAGAAAAACTGTCTTGACATCCATTTGATGAAGCTCAAGATCAAACTGTGCTACTAATGCCATTATAGTCCTGAAAGAGTCTTTCGATGAAACTGGAGAGAAAGTCTCTTTATAATCAATGCCTTCTTTCTGAGTGTAGCCTTTTTGCGACAAGACGAGCTTTGTACTTAATAACATTGCCCCCTGAATCCCTTTTGGTTTTAAAAATCTATTTACAACCAATAGGTTTCGTACCTTCGGGCAACGTAACAAGCTCCCAAACGTCATTATCGCTCATAGACTTCAACTCATCATTCATGGCATCAATCCACTTTTGAGAGTTAGAACACTTAATGACTTGACGGAAGTTGATTGGATCATCTTCCTCAAGTCCAATATCACTTTCTTGTTCTTGGAGAAATACATAATAATCATCCGAAATTGCATTTCTCCTCTCTCTAGTGGATCTCCTTAATGGCATTTCAGTTTCTTGAGGTTGTTGAGTTTGATTTTCATTAGTCATATCAGGGTCCTGATGGGGGAGATTTTCGAGATTGTCTTGAACCGGAGTTGCATCAACAACTTGAGGGAAAGACACATGTTCTTCCTCAAAGACAAAATCTCTAACAACTTTATTTATCTCCCCACCCCCCAAACTCAATATCCTCAAAGAAACCTAGCATTTCCCGTCTCAAAAATAGTTCGTGATGTGGGATCATAAAACTTAAAACCCCTGGATTTTCAGAGTATCCAACAAAATAGCTAATAACCGTCTTAGCGTCCAGTTTCTTTTCATTCGGCCTATAAGGCCTTGCCTCAGCTGGACAACCCCAAATGTGAAAATGCCGAATACCGGGTTTATGCCCAGTCCAAAGTTCATATGGGGTTTTTATTGTAGCTGCAGTTGGAACTCTATTAAGAATATAAGCTACGGTTTTTAATATGGATTGGGACTTTTCATGAATAAGATATAGGTACCCATAACGAGAGTAATCGTCTATGAATGTGATAAAGTATTGTTGACCATTCCGACAAGGAGTAGGAAATGGCCCACAAATATCCGTGTGTATCAATTCTAAGACGTCCGAATCTCTCTTAGCACCTAATCTAGTTCTTGTTTGTTTGTTTTCCCTTGATACACTCAATACAAAATTTTCGAATTTGAGGAATCAAGAGAATCAAGAATTCCATCTGACACGAGTTTCTGAATTCTTTGAATGGATATGAGACCCAAACGTTTATGCCAGAGTGAAATAGAATTCTCATTAGTTAACTTTTGGTACCATTAAACTTGTATGCAAAGTTTCTTTATTTGAAGTTATTGTATCAACCAAATATAAGCTATCAAATGTTGATAAAACACCAGTACCAATAAGATTTGAATTCCGAAAGAGACTAACTTTATTGTCCCCAAATGTACATTTATAACCGGATATGTCCAATTGGGGAACTGAAATTAAATTCCGTCTAAAAGACGGTACAACAAAAGTCTCATTCAAATCTAAATGAAAACCGGTCTTAAACAACAGCCTAAATTTTCCAATAGCTTCAACTGGCACCTTCTTGCCGTCACCCTCATAGATGTATCTTTCACCATCTTTTGGTTTTCGGCAGTTCAGGCAACCCTGCATAGATATCCTTATGTGAGCAGCATAACCTACCCACCAATTATCCTTAGGTACCGAAATTATATTAACTTCAGAACAAACTTTCTTCACGTGATTAGTTCCCTTACAGAGAAAGCAACCTAATTCAGTAATTTCAACCTTAGGTTCCTTATGTTGCTTAATCTTGGGCTTTACAACCGCAACTTCCTTATTTTTCCTCTTCTTAGTTTCCTTAGAAGAGGATGCCAAATGAGCCCTTTCAGTCGTATCTTGCTTAATCCTTTCCTCTTCTTGCACACAGTGTGAAATGAGCTCATTTAGAGTCCATTTCTTCTTCAGGCAGTTATAAGTGACCTTAAACTGATTAAAGTGTGCCGGAAGAGATATCAAAACAAAGTACACAAGCAGTTCCTCAGGTAATACTAGCTTGAGTAACTTAAGTTTCGAAGCAAGATGAGACATTTCCAAAATGTACTCCCTAATGTTTTCCTTGCCCTTATACCTCATAGAAACAAGTTTACTCAATAGTGCACTTGTTTCCGCCTTTTCGTTTTGAATAAAACGCTGTTCGAGGTTTTCAAGGAAAACTTTGGCAACAGGTTCATCATTCATAGTGCCCCTGAATGATTCTGGAATTGCACGCTTCATGATCATTAGACTCATGCGATTCGAGCGTTCCCACTTCTCCATCGCTCTCTTTTCATTAGGAGAGGATGTATCCTCAAGAGGAGTAGGTTGCTCGGTCAGAAGTGCTAAGTCAAGATCCATGCAACCGAGAACGATCATTACATTCTCTTTCCATTCCTTAAAATTTGTGCCGTTAAGCACAGGGATGCTATTGATATTGGCAGAGATCGTAGAAGCGGAAGAATTTACTCAAAATAGAACAAAAGGATTACTAAATACATGCTTACAAAACTTGAACTTTAACTTTATAGATTCAAAATTAGGCATTTCCCATTACAAGATACCTAGCACAACATTGATTTTAGTCTTTGGACAGAAAACCAACTTGTAAGTGGTACTCTTGGTGTAGAGATCAAACATAGACAATAAACTCCTGTCAAACATTAAGCCTTCCTTTGGGCCGACTTAATATTCACATGGAAAGCTAAATAATCGTCTCATATTTACCACCACAAGCATGTTCGAATTCCTGCCAAATAACACCTTCCTTTGGGCCGATGTTAAACGCATGGAAGACTAACATCCACAGTCATCTTATATTTTAAAATTAATCAATCTACACAATAGAGGTTACTTTGGCAACATAATGCTTCAATTGAATAACTAAAATATTAGATGCTATAAACTTTAGTTCCTTAAGCCATTTTATGAATCTCAACTTAATGTGTTACAAGTTTTGATGTGTAACACTTGAATATTAATCGTTGTTTACTGAATCGGACAATTCTATATATTATAAGAATTGATGGACTTTAAAACAATTAACATTCACTGAAAGTAAGAGAGTTGAAACGTTTTTAACCTTACTGGACCAACACAATCGATTGTCAAAACCAGACAATCGATTGTTTGGTTTTCTGAAAAAAAATGTTACTGGACCATCCACAATCGATTGTCAAAGCCAAATAATCGATTGTTTGGTTTTATGAAAAATTTTTAAGTTACTGGACCATCCACAATCGATTGTCAAAGCCAGACAATCGATTGTTTGGTTTTATGAAAAAATTTTCAGTTACTGGAAAAGTTTCAACTCACTGGACCTTGAACAATCGATTGTCAGAAGCTGACAATCGATTATCAGAACCTGACAATCGAATGTCAGAACCTGACAATCGATTATCTGGTGTTCCAAAAAACTGCCAGAATACTAAAAGTCACAGACAATGGATTGTGTAAGGCAACAATCCATTGTCTGAAGGCAGTGACCAAAATTTTTTCTGAATAGCACATGATTTTCAACATGAATCTTAAACATAAAAAACATGTTGTTAACCTACTAAAATCATGCTATTTACAATGTTTTAACATCATATTAAAACATAAAATCAAAACATAACATTCATAAGATCATGCTATTTCATGGTAGAATTTCATAAACAAAATTCTTATAAAACTAAAACATGAATCCTAACATAACATGATTCTTATGAACATCCAAATTATCCAAAATGAAGGGTGGCTCTGATACCAATTGATAAGATTATGATTCCTACTAAAGACAACAACCTTCATTGAATAATTCGGATATATAAACTACATGAGCGGAAGCTAACCTGAATCCATATGTGGAAATGTTGAGCCTCCTTTTGATGATTGTCCTTTGTTGTGAACTCCATTAGCCTTCCTTCAAGTTTCTTGAAGTATATTTGTCCCCACAAGAATGTATCCACAATACTCAACAATATATGAAAAGGTTCACAATAATAGTGTTATGACAATTATCAAAATTTGGCTTATGGTTTTCCACCCTATTTGCAAGACAATGGATTGTTTGAGTTCTTGATTCAATGGGAGGAAGAAGAACTTGTCTTGCATTAGGGTGGGAACCATAACCCCCCACTTTATAACTCTAGGAGTTACATAACCCAAGAGACAAGAGTTACAAGAGTTATGTCTTGCAAGAGTTACATAACTCAAGAGTCACAAGCATGTAACCATGGTTACATATGTAACCTTAGTTAGCCCATCATAAACTAAGGTTACCCTTTTGGGTATCTACACATTAGTCCTACACTTTAGTATGACAACACATTGGCCCCCTTAACATAATGTCCATAAGACCACATAATTATGCCAAACCAAAAGATAGCACATAACATATAATTATCCATATATTGTTCATATGTGTGTAGATATAAGTCCATATATCTAGATATAAATCCATATATCTTACACTTATTCCTCTCCTTTTAATAATATATAGATTATGCAACGTATTTTATTTTTAATACACCAAACCAAAAAGACTATAAAAAATAATCTCAATATAACTAATCTCGACATTACTAATATAGTATCCAGTATTATTCTTATATATCCTGCTAAGTACAGTTTTGAGCTGTTGCAAGCTCACTTGTTACAATACTGAGTTTTGCTGTAGTATACTATAATTTTAGTTTGACTCAACTCTTTAACGTTTGCTTCTTTCTTCAACTGTAAGGGACGCCAAATTGCTTTCCTGATAAATTAATTATATGAGAATAATATAAGCATTATTAATTTAATTTGATAAATTGAATTCGTATGCCACTGCATTATATAGACTAGTATTAGTTTAAACTAAAATTTAGGTTCGGAATGTGGTTAATTGAATCTAACACAAACTGAACTCTAACAGCAAAAAATAATTAGTAATAAGTACAAAAGAGTTGTACTATTAATATTATTTGATTTTGAATTCTTAAATTCAAGACTTCAGTTACATTTCACCTCAATTAAACTAAGTTACAATGTGACTAAAAATTCAATATATTTTCAAAACTGATCATGTTCTATGAACAAACAATATTTTTAAATTTTTTTAAAAAATAAACCCAAAATCTATGGCCAAACAGGTGCTTAAGTATAGCCTATCCAATGATCATAAAATACAGGAAAAGATATTGAAGCCAGTGCAGTGCCTGAATCTTGAGCAAGCTAGAAGCAGCCAAGAACCAGTTAAATATATAAATAAGCAAAGAGCTAAGATGCCTTGGTTAATATTTGCAAAATTTTCTGTCAGAAACAGAAAACTCCTCTGTGCAAAGATTACAAATTAAATGTGGTCAATCACCCTACAAAAGAAACTACATTTCTAACAGTGAATATACAAAGTACAGAGAGACAAATGTAACAACAATGTAATCCCTCTACTTGTGAAGTATTCCTAAGTGTACAGCGTATCGAGAGGAGAATAAAGCACCAAACGGGTAAAAAGAACAGCTGCAAGCCACAATATTAAGACTCTACATTAAGGCTGATGTTGCTTTCTTATCGGAACTTAGCTCATTTTATTTGCTTCCCTTGAACGCCGAAAGAGAAAAGAACGATCTTGATGCTGATACACAAAACATTAAGAATATGAAGGACATATACATCACAAAAAGTTCAATTTTCAAAAAAGGCATAGGACAGAAAATTACAACGGAACTTAAAACACAAAAAGAAAGAAACCTTTTGTTGTACTTGCTGGAGCTGAGAGCCGGCTAGCCTGCAATTTCTGAGCAGCAATTTTCCCTATGCTTGTTTGAGCTGCAAGTATGGATGTCCAGTCTATGTAAGGTTTATCGATAAAAGAATTATGAGACAGAGCTGAGTGCAAGCAATAAATAACATAGACAATTAAAAGAGTCTACTAGAATAGAAAATAAAAAATGTTTGCTGCGAAGCACAAAGAAATACCGGATAGCTCATAGGCTTCAGAAGACGACTTTGGTTGTCCAGAATGCTTAGCATGAAGCGTGGCTTTCTTCAGTAGATTGTCCGAACTACTTTTGGTAAGAAGTTTAGAATCCTCGGGATCATCCTCACCCTCAGAGAAGAAAGATGGGCTTGAAACACCAGTTGAATTCGAATCAGTCTTACTCTTACGAGCAAAGTTTAGAAGCCGTTTTAATCCCTTTGGCACATCCTTCTGATATACCATGGTAGGAGGATTCTCAGCATTACCCCAGTCAATAACATCTTCACTGCTTTCTTCAAGCAACATTTGAGACAGAGAATGACGAACTCGTGGACTTGAGATTCTTACAGTTGCAACATCAGCCAGAGATTCACCAAAACCATCATTACTTGGAACAGCTTGATCCTCCTGCTCCTCTATTTCCACCCAGGCGCTAGGGGAAATGTTCGATTCCTCTTCAACCTCTGTTGTACGTGTAGACTCTCCCATCCTTCCAAAATCATCTGCGTTATCTGGCGTAACCTTATTGCAGCTCTCTCTATCTTCATATTTTTGAGGGCTGATTAACTGAATTGTGGAGACTTCAGCTTCATGGATTTTTAACTCCTCAAGATCCCTGTCCTGCAGTTGATTAAGAGGAGCAGAAGCAACAGAGGCCATCTCATTCTCCTCAACCTGAACGAAGTCCGTAGATTCCCGCAAAGATTTTTCAGGCTGGGGTGAAACTTTGGCCTTTATGACTGGACTATGACCAGATCCAGTACCCGAGCCCTTACGAAGAAAAGGCTTTGCCTCCTTTGATTCCACAGGCACCACACTGCTTTTCTTGGTTAACTTGCTCAGTCTAGGTTTAGCAGAGGACGCAGAATCTCCAGAGGTAGGCTGAACTTTGGCTTTCTTGGGTTTGCTAGCTTTTGTCAGAGTCTGCGGTTTCTTGTCATTCCCATTTGGAACATTCTTTCTGATATTATTCTGGGGTGCTTTCACAGGTTTTGCTTGGGGCTGTAATTTCTCAACCTGTTGGCTTTTCTGAGGAACTGCTGTTGTTGGCTGTGATCTTCTACGGGTAGGTGTAGTACCTGCAGAATTTGTTATAGGAGGAGTTTTAGGAGTTTTAGCAGTTGATGTCCCTGTAACTCTTGGTGACGGCATAGATGGCCATGACTTCCGCATTGCTGGCAGTTGCGATGCTTTTGATGAAGCTTTCTTTACAACAGCGGATTTGGGAGTTTCACCTTTGGTATTTGCAGATTCAGGGGAGTTCTTGACTGTTCTCTGAGTTCTCTTAATATTCGGTTTTTTACTAACATTACTTGCATTTCCTGAGACAATTGCTGCTTTTCTTTCATCAAGAACTTGTTGCAGTGCTTTAAATTGTTTATCCTTCTCTGCTCTATTCCTAGCAGTTTCACCACGAAGTTTCTCATCCCTTTTTTCTTTGTAATGATCATAGAAACCACCTCGACGCTCAGTGGGACGGCTTTGGTGTCTGTTATCAGTAGCTGCCGAGCTCCGATATTTGGTAGGCTTGGTTTCCATCATTTTCGTGAGCAATTGGTTTAACTCTGCTTCCTTTTGTCGAGTCCATTCAACTGACGCATTTAATTTTTCACCTATTTCTGCACCTTGGTTAGGGAGAGATTCCTCTCTCATAGCCTTTGGACTATATGCTTTTTCTTCAGGTAAGTTTTGTTCGATATCAACAGCAGTAGCATCAGCGTCAAGGCTATTGGGAGGAGAGTATGAATCGGGTTTCATTTCCAAAGTAATCTCAGTTCCTTGATCTTCCGTTTTATTGATAGCCATGGAAACTGGATCATCAGACGCCACAACAGCAGAGCCTTTAGAACTTTCACACACCCCTGAACTCCATCTTCTCAATACCGCTTTATTAGCACCAATTGAGGCGTTTAATAGTGACTTTGTCCTCTGATAATCAACAGTTCCGTCTTTCTGTTTGTTTTCAAAGAGACTGATTGCGTCTTGCACACTCATTCTGCACACATCCTTCTCAGCCTTTTTCGAGGTCTGCTCAGAGTCTTCCTCATCACTACCGCTGGCAGCTGAATGATGAGAGATTGACCTTTCTCTGGCGGGAAAGTAATTTAGACTCTTAATTGTTAAAGCAGTGGATCTTCGTGACCCAGAGCGCCCAATTTGGACTCTACGCATTGGAGATGCAGACCTTCTCGGAGATGCAGATCTTATAAGAGTCCGACTTCTTTCCGCTGACGGTTGTTCCTCCTCATTTGTACAGGAGGATTCCTCGCTCTCTGATGAGTTTTGCCTCTCCATCTGTGCAGCTTTTGCAGGGGAAGCACTATATGTCACTGG
Organism: Nicotiana benthamiana; assembly: GCA_034376525.1. NCBI lineage: Eukaryota > Viridiplantae > Streptophyta > Magnoliopsida > Solanales > Solanaceae > Nicotiana > Nicotiana benthamiana. Next base: position 91,680,983 of record CM067335.1, read on the forward strand.
TGTTTCCGACTTTGATGGTCCGGATGTTTGAGAATTGCCCTCTACTGAACCAACTTTGTCATTTCTGACATCAGTTCTTGAAAGAGACAACTCTTTACCTGGAATCTCGTGGCTCAGCACAATAAACTTCTGGAGACAGTTCCTGAAACAGACAGCATAAAATGCAGTCATTAACCTGTTGCACACATCTTCCAGATGAATTAGGTTTAAGTAGTAGAAAAGAGTATCCCTAACTTGAGCACAGTTTTAAAAGAAATTAATCTGAAACAGAAGTTTTAGCTTCCAAAATCTCAGGCGAAGAAAGTGACCCATCCCTAAAAATTAGACAAATAAAACAAAACAAAAACAAAAAAAGAGCAAATTTTTTTATTAGATCTTCTTTGCCCTCACTATTAAGGCTATTTCGTTCAGACTTGGGAACAGTCTCTACTAATCGAAATGAGTAATCATTAGATCACTAACTGAAAACAATTAAGTAGGTGTAAGTTGGTGCTTGAATTGGAAATAAATTTATTTTTGGAACAACTAGCATTTATTTTGGTTTTTGGGGAACAATGTGCATGTGGAAATTTATATGCAGAAAATATCACTAAAGCCTTAAAACACTTTTATTGGTGAAAAATAATATCTCAGAACCAAACGGACACTTTTATTTCAACAAAGAATTTTCCGTTGGAGAAATGGTTAAAAGAAAAACAGGGGACAAATTAAAGAAAGAACACTTTCGGCTTTGGCTAAAAAAGTCATATTCACTGATACTTGGAAACTAAAGAACAAGTATTGTTTGGTTTCAGGAACAAAATAAGTACAGAGAATTGATTAATTCAATAACTGTCTAATCAAAATACTGAAAACCAGCTGATCTACTCCAAACTAGATAGACCCTTAGCTTTGCTAGCTAACAGATGTATCGTGGGTGGAAGCCCCCCCCCCCCCCCCCCCATATTTTAATAAGGTAAACCCAACCCCTGAAACCCCCCTGCCAGGAGTCGATATGGCCCTTTCCACTTAGCACCCTTGTTAACTCGAAACTCCAAATTCTTAAGTGGAGTGCTACTGCCATTGGAGCAATATGCAACCTCACTTGCCGAAGGTCATCCTCCCGTTTATGATAACTCAAAACACAAATGGAAATCATGGTTAAAATAAAAAGAAACAGCACATTGACAGAGCATAGAAACAGCTGAAAATGATTGAAGGGATTAGACTTTTCAGGCCACTAGTTCTCCCATGGCCTTACCTCAATTCAACAGCTCCAAAATAGTAAGAGAACTTTTCTATGTTAATAATATCCTCAAAAGAGCATGAGGTTCCAGCAGCTTGGTCGATAGCAGCAGCCAGTTCCCCTTTTAAAGCAGTCAGCCTCAAATCGATCGCCCTCAGCAATTCATTCCTGTACACCGTTAGACTATTTGGAGATGATAGATTAATTTCTGAATTTAGAAATTGTAAGATGCATAGGGACATACTTGGAAGCATCTGATGAGGAAGAGTTATCATCTGCCTGGTGGTATCAAAGATCATGTTATCTTTAAACGTGTACATGCAATAACTTGCGGAAAAGACAAGAATTAAAAAATAATCCAGGAATAGAGATGGATAAGTTACTTGCTGCGATGATGACACTGCACCACGTGAGTAATCGCATTTTGCTAAAAGTAAGAAAAACCATATTAGTTGCTATTTTCTTTCTTCTTTTTTTCAGATTGAGGATTCTACAAAGGCAGAGAACAGTAAGACTAACCTGCTTCGTCGCTCCCAGTACGATCCTGAGGACCCTAACATAATAACTAGCTCAGTATTGTGCTTGTTACAGGTTCTATAGATTAATTGAAGGGTCAGAATAATTATAAAGAACAAGAAAAGCACCTTTGAATGTAAAGAAACATGAAACTTCCGAGCTTCTTCAAGCTGAGATATTTCATTTACCATGGCCTTGGCCATATCTATCGTAGGTGACGAGCTGATAATACGAAGAAACCTGGAAATACAGGGATTGGAATATGGAAATACAGAAGCTTAGAAAAATCTTTCAGAAACAGTTTGAAGTAAATGACAACTGAGTGACTGATCAAAAAAAGTAAATGATGATTGAGTGAACCTGATCAATGTGGATTTTGTAAACCATTTAGCGTCATTAATATTCCCCAGGGGTCTAAATCTGAAATTGGCATCTGATCCCTTTGAGTGCAAAGATTTGATTTTGGGAGAATGAAGCACCAATGGCTCCAGAAAACCGAAGGTTAGTGTTTCTAACTTGTTGCCATAGCAGATATGCGACTCGTACCTGCGCCCAAAACATAGTAAAAAAAGGAAGAATTAGTATCACGAGAACCGTGATCCACAGAAGAATTCATGGCAAGTGCACCAACTGTTGGGATTTAAGTAATCAAAGAAAACCTCAACTGGTCTATTCTCTTGCTACATTGGGAACAAACTAAATTTCAGGTCTCCCCGTTTTCAGAAAGGGAGAAACAAAAAGTTAATGAGTCCCCATGCAGCGATCAACACAAATATTGTTCACTTCATGAAAATTATGAAATTGACTGCACCTAGAATATAGCCAGTTGAATTAAAAACAAAAGGATTTACCTGTTCTGGCTTGGGAAAATCTGAAATTCAACATAGTCCATCAAGACTGATTCTATTCCATCCTCCATTTTTCGTCTCTTAAAAGCCTAAGCCTGGTCAAAGGAAGCTAGTCAATTAGCTCAATGTAAGATTGTCAAGATTACTCTCAACTCTTTTAGGTAACTTAGACGTGCATTGACTTCAACAAAGAACTCATTTTGATCAAAGAAGACTGAAACAAACACAAAATTACACCAAATATAGAAGTGAAGTAACTATTAAATCAAATACATCACTTGGGAACACATTATAGCATAAGGGAACCAAAATCAAGCAAGCTGACCTTAAAAACAGAAGCAACCAAAATAAAATTTTCACCTGGCCCAACAACTTGAATATGACTAAATCTCAACTGTCAGTAAGCTGGAACAAGACTAAAACAATGAAGAACTGACATAACTGCATTCAGAATCAGATCTAACCTTCAAACAGAATTTTGTCTTTTAATTCAATATAATAGTGACTGATTCCAGAACTCAATGTGCAGCAAAAAGAATGTCAAGTAGTTTAGGAATGTTTAAAATATGTAGTTGGGTTTCAGCAAAGTGTAAAATGCAGGTTGAAAAAGAGGAGACTTACAGGAAATGGAGCACAGGCACAGCCCTCAAAGTTGGAGAAAAGAAAAAGAGCTTGTTGGTGAAGATCTCAAATGGGGTTGGTCCAAATCAAGAACATAACAAAGTTACAGTCTTTATGCTCTTTTCATTCTTTTTCCTTTGATAAAAGTTCTGGTCACAGCCGCAGGTGGAGTAAAGAAGAGAACTTTGAGTGCAAGGAAGAAGATGAAAAAGAAAGGGGTAAATACTTAGAGACAGTGTGACTGTGTTGGGTTTGAGAAAGAAGCAAATGTTTGTTCAGTTGGGGGTGCGTGGGTGGGTGGGGAGAGTGGAGAGTGGGGGATGAAAGCGGTGATTGCGTTTGGGAAAAGCTTATGACTACTACTGCAAACATCGATAATGTCTTTATTATTGCACCGAACGCTTGTGGCGCGTGATGTCACGTTTCACTTCTCTTTCCTTTTTCTTTTTCTTTTTTTCATCTATGAATTCAAACTTAGTTTGGTTATTATTACTTTTATTCAAGTGGTCCTCTGCTCCTGTACCACTTTAAATATTTTCTTTTTCAGTGAATTTTCATATGCTATTCTTGTTTTCTTATTCTTCTTCTTCTTTTTATAATTCTTTTTAAAAAAAAATACTTGTTGAAAAGGAGATAAACAGACGCCTAAGTGCATATACTTCCTTTCCACATTCTATTTGTAAGGGATTAGTATTAATTTTATTAGGTAGTTTCAGAAACGGGATTAAAGATTCCATATGAGGTATGTCATTTGATTTAATCACCGACCAGTGATTTTTATTGAATATATCAAAGTCAAGAGATGAAGTTCATATACTGCCTACAGCGAAATGAAATGATTATACAACAACGTTTGAACTGGAAATTTGCCGAGGAAAAGTCCTCTTTTTTATTTTGCAAATAAAGTCAAACTAATCGACGAATTCTGTTTAGGACAGTACTCATGTTCCACGCAGCAAATGCTAATGTTTTGAAATCCAAATCGTAGCCTCATATATATATAATATGACAATATTCTTTTTTTTTTGTAATTTCCTAACCGATATTCCATACTCGTATTGTAGCAGGGAAAACGCTTTCTACTAAAAAAGTTCATCTCAAAAAGTTCGAACTTGAAACTTATGGTTAAGGATGAAGAAATTATATTGATCCGATGAGAGCCCATAAGTATGTGTTGTTTAAGCATAGTCATGTGATAATGTTAAAAATTCAACAAAGAACTTGAATGCGATAGAGAGACAAGTGCATGGGAATGGCGGGCCTATAGCTTGACTTAGAAGGAAGAATAACAAGCCACGGCACAAGGCAAACACACAGCCACTACTCGTACAAGTTTTAGCAAATCTTGAAGCCACCATCCATGTGGTTTATGGTGACAAATTTCAGACCCCAGACAGCAGATTCGATCCCACAACAAAAAATAACAATAAATCATGTGCTGTCCCACTATATCTCCTCCCTTCTTTTACCTATTCATTTGCATTACCCAATTTGTTGTCTTATTTAAAATTTGATGTACCTTCCCTTATGCATCCATTCCTATTAATTCAATTCGAAATTTTGTCTTAGTAAATGTTGGTTCCCAAGATGACTCCTTCAACCTCACGGGTATCCATTCCCTTCGTGTTTTCGCCTGCTCTATCCATCTAATACATTCAAATTTTTTTATAACCGCTTTGTTTGTTCCGAATATTTTTGAATATTATAACCAAGTGTTCTTATAGAAAACATATATTATAACATAACATAAAAATTGATTCCGGAAAAGTATTGTTACTGTTATAGAAAGATCTAACTGTATCTGTGATTCGAAACTAGACTGCTCGTATATCACGAACTGTAGATATAAAAGACAGGCGGCAAGGTTAACAGATTTTACCCATACCAACCCGAGCCAAAAAGATATAGATATTTAGAAGGATGGATGAAAAAGAAACCCTACATTCAGTTACAATTAGCCTTTTTCTGCTTGAATGATAATGAAGTGCTAATATTAACGTCACAACGTGGTGGTGAACATTGTCATATATCACGCATTGCGTAAACTACGTAATTAACTGGAATTACAGATAACTTTTTTATCTAGGAGAACTTGGAGGGTAGAACATGTGATCTGACTGCAATGTTTGGGGGCCTCGAGTAATTATTTTTCACTTTGTACAACCGAAAAAAGAAAACATTTTTTCTTCTCTTTGTTTTTGATTTGAGAAGAAAAAAGAAAAACCTTGAACCATGCCATTTCTGGGTACAGATTTACTAAAATTAAGTACCTTACTGGATGTCGGTTGCCTTGGGGTTGACATTAAGTAATTATAAATCTTGATTGCTCTAGTAAACAAAATAGCAGTAGCAACCAGAGTCTTAAGCACAACTCATTGTCCACAGTTGTACAGTGTAGCAACTCAACCTGGCTCATAAAGATAAGTGAAATAATCATTCACTTAAGGAAGCCATAAAGCAACGGCAGTTAAACATTGCAATATGCTCTCCACCATTTAAAGCATCAGAATGGCTGAATCAAATGAGACTTCTTACTGGCTAACTCGCTCTCCCTACGAATCAGTAGACAGCCCTAAGTTACAAAAGTACTAGTAGTTCGCTACAACTCATCTGCAGAATCTCTCATCTAAAAAGGGCAATCACCCAAGAACATTAACAGACAATACAGTCCAAAGAAAATAGATGACACAACTCAAACCATTCCTCCACGGGGAGCAACAAGACTAACAAACACCACCCTAATGATACAAATGTTACCTGACACATTCCTCCCATCAGGAACAATCTTAGACCTATCAAGGAGAAGCAGCAGAATTAGTCAACCTTCAGTTAGACCATACATGGACTAGTCCAAGCCTGTTTCCAGTATAAATCTCATTGCGCTCTTCGTCATAGAAAAGGGCAGTAATATCTTCTAGAGCTTCTGCAACCGTGCTCCTAATTCTGGAAGCTTGGACCCGCTTTTGTGAGTTGCAGCATCTGCCACCGGGCCCACTGCAACTGGCACTACAATCATCAGCAGTGAGGCCACTGGTTGCTTTGATTTTAGCCAGGCATTTTCCAGTCAGAATATTGCTGACATTAATAGACCCCGCTGCCAAACCAGAATACCCATGCTCAGAAATTCACAAAAGTAATATGAAACGGCAAAAAATAAATAAATAATCAATCCCAGTAGTCCAGTCATCCAGGTTATATATGTGCTACCTAGCTCTAAGCTTACTAATGTGTGTGAGGTACTCCGTAATACAGGAATACGTGTGGCAGATTGATCAAATTTATCAGGATATGCAGTCATCCAAACACTTATCGACACCTTGCCATTTTAATTGGCCTACTGTATGAACAGCGGGTCCCAAAATTTTGACCTCTTCTGTTAAAAAAAGTTCATCCAACAATCACAACTTATATAAACTATCTAATACTATAATAAGTTATTTCAAATAATGTGTTTCCAAACAACCTCTTTTATCTTTTCACATTTCAGACAATTATTTAGACTATTCTATACCGAACAATAACAATTTGTCAATTCCAAACTAGTTCCACTGTTCGAGCCAGCCATATGAATCCTCACAAATCATATCAATCAAGTTAGACCCGTACCAATCCAATATTTGAAGATGAGGATGATGATAGTAGCAAATAAAACCGACTTTAAAAAGAACAATAATAATGTAAATGATAGTGGTGGTGATGATGATGATAACAAGAAAAAACAACAGTAGCAGCACAGCAGCAGCAATGATAATGATAAGTCAATATTCATTCAAAGAGTTTACTCTTAAACAGCACGAACGTCAAGCCAGGTCACTTAAAATGGAATTAAAGAAGTATTGTTGTTTTCAGTCATCAAGTAAGACTTGAGAAATTCCTGAAATCTAACATACCATTTCCTTCAGATAAGGGATCATCAGAATCAGCTTTGCAGTATGAAATAATAAGGTCTTGATCACTAGTTATGTAAATGTTGTTAGTGTTGCAATCAGGATGCCATAAAAGGTGATCCTCAAATGAAGTAACAAGCTCCCCGCGGAAGTTCCAAACAGCTACTGTTCTGTTTCTGAATGTCAAGAACAACTGGTTCTCATAAAGAAATATGAATGCTGAGGGGGTCATGAACTCAGTCCTGCTAACTTCTGTCAACTCAGAATTGCGTACCTACATCCAGTAGACATTAGAAATGATGATAAAGGAAGACAGATGTGTTGTTGAACATAGATAGCTACTCACATCCAGAATCTGAAGATTCTCGTTCTCTTGCTTGACAAGAAGCTTTTCATTAAACTGTTCAATGAAATCCACCTTCTTATTTCGATGAAGAAGATGGTTGAAAGATTTAAGAACAGTACCGTCCTCAATGGACAGAATCTTCAGAGGTACGTGGCCGCTAGCTTTGGTAAATATCAACAACATGATTCCTGGACTGCTTAAAAGAAAAGAGGGGAAAGATTTAAAAAAAATATAGGACAGAAATCCAGGTCTTCCAAGTCAAACCACAGCAAAATTATGGAGAATACACTCGTATAACACAATAAACTGGACTCCATTTAGTGAAATGAACTTAGTCATAGATTCGAATATGAGATCTTGAAATATTATGTTATTCCCACAAATAAACAAAACCATAAAAGCACTATAACAGAAACAAACAAAAGCTCTTATGGAACATCTGGACACACAGAAGAAAACAGAAAGACGAAGAAATAGAAACAATACAATACACAAGATTGACGATATAATAAACTTAAAATGGGTAGCGACTCAAGAAGATATGAAATGTGCACAAGTAAAATTGTCCATTTTAAACCATTCCCCCAAAAAAGCTAAACTTTGATTACTAGCTAAAGCATTTATATGGTAGTCTAACAGGGATCATGTATAATTACAATAGCTTATTGACTTGGAATGAAACCTGGAGGGGAGCAAGACTAAAATGCAGAAAAGTTTCCACACAATTACTCATGCAACAAATCCAGCAACCAGCGTTCTGTAGAGACAATGCAAAACAATGAGCTTACCTGATTTTAATCTCTTGAACATTTTTGTCTGAGATTGAATATAACATTGAATAATTCTTCAGGTCAAACACCTTGTATATGCTGATGAAAGTGAAAAGAGTCCGTAAGTACAGCAGCAGCAACAACAACAACAACAACAATATCCGACCTTCTGTTGGGCCTCTTTGAAAATAAAAACAGGACTTTATAACAGAACAATCACCTATCCTGGGCGGAGTAGGTAAGCACTTTTCCATTGACATCATCGAACTCCACAAAACCAGGCCATTTTAATGACTCTGACTCAAATAGCGCAAAGCCAGCATCTGGTTTACCCCTCCGAATGTATCTAATTTCATCAACTATATAAGATTAGAAATTGATAAAAAGAACATATGAAAGAGTGCAACCAAGCCGTAATAGTTATCACATACTCAATCCTTGTGGTTCTGCATTTCAAGGAACTGAAATTATCTGATGCGTAGACTGAAACAGTGATGAGCGAGTCATTGTTTTTATTGTAAAACAAACTTCGTATAACTTCATCTGGACTGATGTTCAGAAAGCATATTCTCTCGTTACTCTCTGCATTTGTAAAGATATGTATCAATTTACTTAAGGTCAAGGCACCTACACACAGGTGCCAGATAGAAGGAGCAGGGATAAGAATATGTAGGAAAAAAATATCAAGAAAATATGCTTTACCTCGACTAAATGCTGCACATACACCAGATTGTGCAAGGGCAAAGACAATATCACGTGCAGCAACTATCTCAATTATCTTTGATCTTTTCCTAAGAAAAGGGAGCACCATTGCACAATGTCCCTTCGGGTCATGGGTGTCATATTCCTCCTGAGATCACATGTAATTACAGAGAAGTGTCAGAAGAACTGATTAACAAGAAAATATATGTGATGAATATAGCATCTTCAATTAACTGAATACTATTTTTTGATGAAATACGGAATCACATCCAGGAAACAAGCCACAAGTACGTGCTAAATCATTTCAACAAATACATGCATCTAAAGATCTAGCAGTGGAATTCTTCTTTCTAATAAAGCCAACCATCAAAACGCCACAATCTGTAAACATTGTTCTTGCTTCCTCGGCTTTATAGCTCATGTACGCTTCTAGAAACACAAAAGACAGAACTCCCACTAAATGCTTAACCATGGTGTCCAACCCAGCTTGTAAGAATTTCCACTAACCTTGATCAATTCATTAATGGAAATATTTAATTCCTAGAATCTAGAAGGTTAAAAAAATTAACTAATCATAAATTAGTCAGACATCAATTATCTGGACAACCAACTGTCCATGAAATCAGGAAAAAGCTTCTCATCATAGAACAAGAGATCTGTGAATAAGCATGCAAAAGACATCTACTGCTCAGATATAAATCATCAGCTCTCTAATACCACCTGCTCTCATAATGCATCCTCTCAAGTCTCAACAAAGCAATAAGAAGTCTATTTCATACCATACTTTTCATTTTAAACTGGACGCTCACAGGTTCAATTAAAATGTTAAACTAATTTCAAGTCAAACAACTTAAGATGTACCATCAAATCGTAGACATTGGATATCACAACTATAATGGAACAAAATTTATTTTTCTGCACAATAACATCTAACAATTATCATTATTTTGCCTATAAAATGGGAAACTTAAGTTATAATTATGTTATGTCATAGTATTCCCGTTAGTATTCTGACTGTGCTAATGAAGGGGCATTTCCTACATATCTTCTTCCTTTCCGTATTTCACCAAACGAAGGTAAACAACACTTACACTACTTCTATATTCACTCTGACAACTCCAGTGAGAAAACTGTTAACAAAACATACACTTTACCAACCACATCTTAGCATCAATTCCCCAATACAATTAGAAGTCCACTTGCCAAAATCCTCATTTCTTCACATAAAACCACTCACATAGAAACAAACTGTTATTTGCCTATTAGGACCCCAAAATGAGTATCAGCCATTGAAGGATCAAGCACAAAGTAATCAAATTTTAGGTCATAAACTCAAGAACTGACTATTAGTATCACCAATTCCTCTCAACCAACATATAACCAATAATTCTGTAATAAATCAAATCTCCGAGAATAACACAAAAGCTGAGCAATAAATTAAATTCAAAACAAAAAAATTGAGCAAAAGATCAATCAAACCTGTAAGCGAATGTTCCGAAAGCGCTCCTGAGCATCGCTCATACTAAAAGAACGGTCGCGTTTCGAAGAAATCTCCCTCCGCTGTAGCTTCTTGACGCTATTCACAAACCCATCAACCCCTCCACGTGGCCGCTTCTTCGCCACCACCCTCCTCCCACAACATGGACGAGGACTCGCACATATTCTCCGCCCATCCATTTCCCTAAATCAAACACACAAAAGATCCACAAAATCTAAAACCTAATACAAGCAATTGCACATTATATACACAACATAACAGCTTCAATTCACTATCTTTGTACGTCTAAAGGGAAAAAAAGAGATTTGGGTTTTGATTAAAACCCTAAATCTCAATAACCCAGATGGAAAAATTAGGGCTTTTTAAACCCTCCACAAAGAGGCTCCCTGAAGAACAGTTTTGAATATGAAATTTTGCCTAGTATGTGTTTTGGTATAAAAACTTACACAACAAAGTTAAATACAAGAATGAGTGAAAACAGTGTCCGGATTTGGGAAAGAATGGGTGAGGGGCCGGACATGAAAGAGTGAGAAAGCAATGTGTTGGATTTTAAAGCAGCCTTGACGTCCGTCTTACATTTCAAAATAACGTCTTGACGGTACATTCATTTTCTATTAATCATGACTACCAGTCCCATATTACTTTCTTAAATAGTGTTTGGATCAATCTATATGTATATTGACTAATTTGTCAAAATATCTAGTTACATTCACAAGTATCGAATAAATCTGCTTTTCGCAATAACCAAAATGTTAAGCAATTATCTAATTACTTTTATTGAATTCAAAACTTAGTATGAGCAAATTGAGCAAAAAAAGAATTAATATTAATTCGAATTACTGCAATTAGTAAAACAATTACTTATATTTAGAGTGGATCTGTGGCACATAAGAGTTTTCCGAGGTATGCTGACCTGTGATGTGCCGTCATTTCGATCGAACTTACTCCGATGTTGCTTTAATTCAACTAATAGATCATCACACTAAATTCAAACTATGCTACGAAAGTGAAATAGAAAAGAAAATTAATTTGAATTTAAATCAGTCAAGTTACTGTTGGAGTGGATCTGCGTCAAAGAAGATCTCTTGATGTACTTCTGCCTATGTGGTGCCGTCATTTTGGAATCACAACGAATTTTTGCGCTATCCTGAATCAACTATTTGATCAACGATGAATTCAAACCTTGATAGAAAAAATATAATAGAAGAGGAATTAATTGAATTCAAATCGCTTTAACTAGAAATAAATTTACTATTAAAGTTGATTTGCTGCAAAGAGGAATCTCCAGAGATATGATTACCGGTGTTGTATCGTCATTTTGATTCCGGGGCTAGCTTGAATCAACTCACAGATCAACAACATAGAGGCACAATTCATTCTATAGATGAGTTGAGAGATAAGCCAACCAACACGCACCAGTCTCACATTATTTTGCAATTCATTTGTTGGAAATCACAAAGAGGATTTCCAAATCGAACTAAACAAGAGGGGAGTTGTTGTCTGTATTCAGAACGTCATTAATTTCTCGATTAAGAGAGTGTTTGGTTAAGCTTCTACATCTACACGTTTTGATTTATCAACGCGCTGGATATATGCTTAAAGTGCTTATAAGCCAAAAATAGCAAAGTAATAAGTTGGTCACTCTAACTTATGTCGTTTTATCTTATAAGCACTTTGTTTCGACCAAGTTTTTTAGTATTTTATCCTTACAAAAAATTAATTCTCAAGATACCTTTTTGAAAATAAAACTCCTAACTTCGTCTTTACTCTATATCTATTATTCCTTCTTACAAATGAACTTTTAAATATAATATTTTTTGTAAATAAAGTATTTTAGTTATTTAACAAATACGTAACTTATCAATACTTTTTTACCAAACACATCAATCATTTATTACCTATTTCAACGCATTTTCCAAAGACATAACTGCTTAGTTATAAAACTAATTTCAATAATAAAAAATAATTTTCAACATTTAAAATTTGTCAGCTATTTACAATATTAGTATCTTAATAGTGTCTGGAATAACTTATATTCACATTGGCTAATTTATCAAAATATCTTGTTACACTCAATGAACAACACATATATCAGATAAATCTCCTTGAGGAATAACCAAAATGTTCAATAATGAAGTTACTTTTACTAAATTCAAAAGCTAGTACAAGCAAGCAGAATAAAAAAGAAATTAATTATAATTCGAATCACTTCAATTAGTAAAATAATTACTCACTTTTAGAGAGGATCTATGGCATATAAGAGTTTCTCGAGGTATGGCAACCTGGATTGTGCCATCATTTTGGATTTCAAACCGATTTCGATGTTATCTTGAATCAACTAATAGATCATTAACACTAAATTCAAACCTTGCTATGAAAGTGAAGTAGAACATAAAATTAATTTGAATTTAAGTTAGAAAAATTAGTCAAACAATTACTGTTGGAGTGGATATGCGGCCGCCTGTGTTGTGTCGTCATTTTGGATTCACAGCGAATTTCTGTGCTATCTTAAATCTGCTATTAGATCATCAACTCTAAATTCTGTTGAAACACGTTCTCAAGTTGCTAAACTAAACGTGTGTTCATATTTGTAGGTTTTGATAAATGACAAACCGACGTGAACGGAACATTGACCTATGCCGAAGTCCAAGCACAAGAGAAACAAAGATCAAGATTAAATAAAGCAACAAAGTTATACATGAGTCGTTCTATAATTGTGATTTTTTATCCGATAATTGATTCAAGACTTGGCTTCTCTCGTAAAATCATTTTTATCAAACCATGCATCTTAAATTTAAAGCAAAATGATTTTCAAACATTTTATTTTAACCAAAATGAATTCTAAACATGTTTTTCAAATCTGGACAAACAAAATCGATTATGTACTTTATGATAATCGATTATGTTAAAGCAGTGTACACAAGATTTTAAAAAGCTGTAAGATAATCGATTATGTACCTTATGATAATCGATTATGTTAAGGCAGTGTACATCAGATTTTACAAAGCTGCAAAATAATCGATTATGTACCTTATGATAATCGATTATGTTAAGGCAGTGTTCACCAGATTTTACAAAGCTGCAAGATAATCGATTATGTACCTTATGATAATCGATTATGTTAAGGCAGTGTTCACCAGATTTTTCAAAGCTACAAGATAATCGATTATCTAATCGATTATGTTGAGACAGTGAGCATCAGATTTTACAAAGTAGCAAAATAATCGATTATGGCTTTTCTGGTAATCGATTATATTAAAGACCGTTGCCAAAGTATTTTCAAACACTGAAAGATAATCGATTATGTACAATCAGACAATCGATTATGTTAAGCATAAAATCGGGGATTGATTTTTGAACGTTGTCAGGTAATCGATTATACGATTTGGATAATCGATTATTTTGCTTAAAATCGGGGATTGATTTTTGAACGTTGTCAGGTAATCGATTATACGATTTGGATAATCGATTATTCTGCTTAAAATCTGGGAATGATTTTTAAACGATTGGCAGATAATCGATTATGCAGAATCAGATAATCGATTATCCTAGCACAAAATCAGCAATTTGTGATTGGCAATTAAGCAACGGTTTTGGGTGTTTTGAGCACTATAAATACAACTCAAATTCACTCTTCTAAGCACAACAACTGATTACATTCTTGCTAAAGCTTACATACTCTCTTTGCAATCATTTTATATTCATTTCATAAGTTTTTGAGAGCCAAACTCTTGACGAAGTTGTTGTGTTCTTGAGCGCATTACTTTTACTCATATCTACTCTATAAAGAGAGTCTTGTCTTGAGTGTTAAGTGTTTGTACACACTTGAAGGGATAGTCTAATCCCTTGTTGTAAGAAGGAAAGGTAGTTCCTTGGTTTGAAGTCTTGAGGTGCGGTATCCTCGAGCAGGTTGAAGTCTTGTAGAGTGTATATCTACGAGCAAGTGTAACATTTTGTTAGGCACCCGTAAGTTTAACGAAGTTAGTGTAAAACTCGAGAGAGTCTCTCGGGGACAGGACTAACCACACGTTGTGGTGAACCAGGATAAAATCCGGTGTGTTCTCTCCTTATCATTTTAATTACTGCACTTACGTTATTCCTGCAATTTTAATTCCGCAAATTTACATTGCTTTTTATCATAACGCTATTCACCCCCTCCCCTCTAGCGTTAAGCGTATATTCTAACAATTGGTATCAGAGTCATACTATCTGAAAGACTTAACAGTTTGAGAGAAACTTTCCATGGCTTCTACTCGTAGTGTTTATGCAGGACTAGGTGAAGGACAATGCTTCACAAGGCCAGCACTGTTCGATGGCACAAACTATACTTATTGGAAGGAAAGGATGAGAATATTTATCCAATCAAATAATTTTCTACTGTGGAAAATTATCAAGAATGGAGAGCAAATTCCAACCAAAAAGGTAGAAAATGAAATGGTGCCAAAATCGGAAGATGAGTATGACGCAGACGATTTTAGAAAGGTGGAGAACAACGCAAAAGCGATCAACATGATGTACTGTGCTGTAAATCCCGATGACTATCGGAAAATCTCATATTGCACCACGGCTAAGCAAATGTGGGATAAATTGGAAATTACCTACGAAGGTACGGACCACGTAAGAGAAGCTAAAATAGATTTTCTAACCCATGAATATGAACTTTTTCATATGAAGGAAAACGAGAAGATAGATGATATGTTCGAACGATTTTCAAAAATCGTTAATGATCTTCATGCTCTTAAGAAGACTTTCACGGATAGGGAACTTGTCCGTAAAATTCTTCGAAGTCTCATTCCGGAATGGCGCTCCAAAGCCGACGCTATTCAAGAGTCAATCGGCATTACAAATGTCACAATCGACGGGCTTAGAGGTAATCTCAAAACCTATGAATCTACTATTCTTAACCCTCCTTTGGATGATCAAAGGAAACGAAGAATCGCCCTTAAAGCAAGCACCGCTCAACCTCAAAATGATGAGGATTCAAGCGACGACGATAACGAGTTCGGACTCGTTATTAAGAAATTTCACAAGTTCATGCAAAAGAAGTATGAACGAAAAGGTAAGCAACAAGGAGACCAATTGAAGTGCTATGGATGCGGAGAAATCGGGCATATCAAATCAAATTGTCCAAATATCAAAAAGGAGAAGAAACCATTCAAGAAACAAAGAGCATACATCTCTTGGGGAGGCGACTCCGGAGACGAATCAAGTGATGGAGAAGGAAACGAGACCGCAAACTTGTGTCTTATGGCACACGAAGAAACTCAAAATGAGGTATGTACTTCTTCTAAGAACTATTTCACTTTAGAAGAAATGCAAGATGCATTTGATGAGTTGTATAAAGAGTTTATTAGCGCTTCTAAATCTATAAAAGATTTAAGAAAACAATTTTCTTCAAAAGAAAAGGATTTTGAAAAACTTACTCTTGAAAATGAGAAATTAAGAGAGGAAAACAAGTTTTATGGCAAAAGAAGCGCCGATAAACCCGAAAGCTCAAATAAGGATTGTACTTCTTGTAAATCTCTAAAGGAAGAAGTAGAAAGTCTTAGAAGCACCTTGCACAGATTCAATTCTTCACACAAAAATCTCAATGAAGTGCTTGTAAATTTGAAATCCACTAAGCACGGTATAGGCTTTAAACACAAACCAAAAGAAAAAGTTGAGTCCATTCCTAAACCACCTAAGACTCAACTTAGGCAAAATAAAATAAATGTCAACACTCATCCTAGAACAAATGCTAGAAGAAATAGTGGCATGTATAGACCACCTAGACAAGATTTTCGAAAACCACATCAAAACTATATTCCTAACAATAGAGTAAATACTAGAAGAAATATTGGCATGTATAGACCACCCAGACAAGATTTTCGAAAACTACATCAAAACTATATTCCTAAAAATAGAGTGAATAAATTTAGACCTCCAAATTATTATCATCCTAGAAGAATGCACAATCCGAATGTCATTTGTCATTATTGCAATAAAATTGGACATATTGCTCCCGCATGCTTCACTAGACATAGACATTTCACTGCAGGACAATCACACCAATATGTTGCACCTAACGCACAAGGATCCAAAATGGCTTGGGTACCAAAATCTTATTAATTTGTTTTGTAGGTGTGTTTGAAGGGATCAAGTGTACTTTGGTACCTTGATAGTGGATGCTCCAAACATATGACCGGGGATGCATCAAAATTCCTTCAACTAAAACCCACGGAAGGAGGAAACGTTATTTTTGGAGACAATAACAAAGGAAAGATTATCGGTATTGGATCGGTCGGTAAGGACGAATCTTCCTCCATTAAGCATATTTTGCTAGTTAAAGGTCTTAAACATAATCTCTTGAGCATAAGTCAATTATGTGACAAGGGAAATCTTGTATTGTTTGACTCCGAAGAATGCTTAGTTATCCGTCGTAGTGATTTTAAAATTATTCTTCGTGGTTTTAGAATGGATAATATCTATATGGTTGATCTTGAAAATTCTTCATCAAGTTATGTGAATTGTCTTTTGAGTAAAGAAGACGACATGTGGTTATGGCATCGTAGAGTAGCTCATGTAAATATGAATCTTTTAAACAAACTAGTTTCACAAGATTTAGTAATTGGCCTTCCAAACATGAAATTTGAAAAAGACTCTATTTGTGATTCATGTCAAAAAGGGAAACAAACAAAGGCCTCTTTCAAATCCAAAAATGTTGTTTCAACCACTAGACCTTTACAACTTCTACACATGGACCTTTTCGGACCTTCTAGAATCAAAAGTCATGGTGGTAATCTTTATGCTTTTGTTATTGTTGATGACTATTCTAGATTTACATGGACGTTATTTCTTGCTCATAAAAGTAATGCTTTTCATGCTTTTAAAAGTTTTCTTAAACGTGTTCAAAATGAAAAGAACACAACCGTCACTTCCATAAGAAGTGATCATGGGGGAGAGTTCGATCATAACATCTTCGCGGATTTTTGTGACGAACTCGGTATTGAACATACCTTTTCGGCTCCACGTACACCACAACAAAATGGAGTGGTAGAACGTAAAAATCGATGTCTCGAAGATATGGCTAGAACCATGCTTGATGAGGCCGAAATTCCCAAATATTTTTGGGCGGATGCCGTGAGTACCGCAAGATATGTTTTAAACAGAGCTATCATTAGACCGATACTCATGAAAACTCCCTATGAACTCTACAAGGGAAGGAAACCTAATCTTTCCCATCTTAGAGTCTTCGGTTGTAAATGTTTTATTCACAACAACGGAAAAGATAACTTGGGAAAATTTGACGCGAAATCTGATGAAGGAATTTTTCTTGGTTACTCATCACGTAGCAAAGCATATGGAGTTTATAATAATCGAACCAAAACTGCGAAGGAATCTCCTCATGTAGTATTTTGTGAAAATGATGCTCGCTTGGCGAGAAAGGGTTCTTGTGTTGATCTTGCAGATGCTTTAAAGAAAATCCATCTTTAAGACGAGGTACAAAAGGAGGATCCAAAGGAAGTTCAAGATGAAGTCATGGAACAACCTTCGGAAGAAGTACCACCACAAGAAGAAGAATCGATGATGCCTAAGGCTTGGAGGACGTCTAAAGATCATCCTCTTGACAAGGTAATTGGCAACATCGAGAAAGGGGTAAGTACACGAAACCTTCTTAAAGATACTGTAGGACATATGGCTTTTGTTTCACAAATAGAACCTAAACCATTTCTGAAGCAATTGGGGATGAGCATTGGACCTTGGCAATGCAAGAGGAGCTTAACCAATTCAAACGTAATTATGTTTGGGAATTGGTGCCAAGACCCGATAATCACACCATAATTGGTACGAAATGGGTTTTTCGGAATAAATTAGATGAAAATGGTATAATCACTAGAAACAACGCTAGGCTAGTTGCTAAGGGTTATAATCAAGAAGAAGGCATTGATTATGAAGAAACCTATGCACCCGTTGCACGCCTAGAAGCCATTCGTTTGTTACTTGCTTTTTCATCATCTATGAATTTCAAATTATTTCAAATGGATGTCAAAAGTGCCTTCCTCAATGGGTTTATTCAAGAGGAAGTGTATGTTGAACAACCCCCGGGCTTTGAAGATTTTACATCTCCCGACCATGTCTTCAAGCTTAAGAAAGCTTTATATGGTCTCAAACAAGCTCCTCGAGCTTGGTATGAACGTCTAAGTAAATTTCTCTTAGACAATGAGTTTGAAAGGGGGAAAGTTGACACCACACTTTTTATCAAAAATAAAAACAATGACATTCTATTAGTTCAAATTTATGTCGATGATATTATTTTTGGTGCTACTAATGATTTTCTATGCGAGGAATTCTCTAAGTTAATGACTAGCGAATTCGAAATGTCAATGATGGGTGAGCTAAACTTCTTCTTGGGGCTGCAAGTAAAACAAATGAAAGAGGGAACTTTCATTTGCCAATCCAAATATTGCAAGGAGTTGCTAAATCGCTTTGAAATGAGCAACGCCAAAGCAATGGCCACCCCAATGAGTACATCCGACCATCTTGACAAAGATGAGAAAGGTAAGGAAGTAGACACCAAGAAGTATCGAGGTATGATCGGATCTCTTCTCTATCTTACTGCTAGTAGACCGGACATCATGTTTAGCGTGTGTTTATGCGCTCGATATCAATCATGTCCGAAGGAGTCGCACCTAACTGCGGTAAAACGGATAATGAAGTATCTTATTGGAACTATAAATGTGGGACTATGGTATCCCAAAGGTTCTTCTTGCCAACTTGTTGGCTATTCCGATTCCGACTTTGCGGGTTGCAAATTGGACCGCAAGAGCACTAGTGGCACTTGCCATTTGCTCGGTAGCTCTCTAGTTTCTTGGTTCAGCAAGAAACAGGTAAGTGTTGCGTTGTCCACAACCGAGGCTGAATATGTAGCCGCGGGGAGTTGTTGCGCTCAAATCCTTTGGATGAAACAACAACTCTCGGACTATGGCCTTAGTATCGATCATATCCCTCTTCGATGTGATAATACTAGCGCCATTAGCTTGACGAAGAACCCTGTTCTTCACTCAAGAACGAAACACATAGAAATTAGGCACCACTTTATAAGAGATCACGTTCTCAAAGGTGATGTCGAAATTGAGTTTGTTGAAACAAAAGATCAATTGGCCGACATCTTTACAAAGCCTTTAGAGAAAGAGTCCTTCTTCCGAATTCGTAGTGAACTCGGGATTCTTGACTCCACGTTGATCTAATTCATGCATTGCATTTTTATGTTTTAACGATTACTAACTTGAGCATCGGAGGCGCCTAATTCTTTTTTGCAGGTATCAAAGACAGGGGGAATTATCAGACACCGGTGCAGAATAATCGATTTCTCTAAAGTCAATAATCGATTATTCCCCATTTACATTTTATATTTATCATGCTGGAACATTGACATAATCGATTATACAACACTACAATCGATTATCTAACAGTTTTGGCTTTGCAGGATTTTAGCTGTTAAATATAAAAATCGATTATCACATATCCCTAATCGATTATGTTGACATTTATTTTCAGGTGTTAAGTCACTGTGTGACAATAATCGATTGTTTAAAACAGTGTAATCGATTTTCCTATTACCGTCTCGGATGTCCGTTACTACTTTTTCCAAAATAATCGATTATCTCAGAAGAACAATCGATTATTCCCCGAGTCAGAAAATCACTGGGCACACTGTGTCAGAATAATCGATTACTATAATTCCATAATCGATTATTCTCAGTCAGTATTTCAAAATAGTTACCGTTTCTGACCGTTTGCTACTTCAATTTTTGCAGATTTCTTCACTTTAATGCAATATCATTCTTCCCATTATAAATAGGTGCATTATATCTTCAATGTCTTCACTCAAACATAAATCTTAGCTCCCAAATTCTCAAAAATCTCTCAAAACTCTTCAAAGGCTATTACTATTTATTCAAAATGACGGGCAAAACTTCCAAACGAGCTCGTTCCGGCAAAAATGTTGCCTCCTCCTCCGTCACTCGTCCACTAGTTCATTGTTATAAAGATGGTTCTTATTTACGATTCAATAGTGAAGCCGAACTTATGCGCTTCATTGAAAAATTTGAAAATCGAGAAATCCTTCCTCCTCGATTTTCCACGGATCGTTTCCTTAATCACAGCGCCCCCCCATCCACATCAAATATGCTTATGCAAAGCCAACTCCTTGAATTCCTATATCTTCACACTCCTTACATTCACCCTCCTCTAATTCGGGCCTTCTATTCAAATCTCCAGAAGGACGAAGATGGTGAAATTATCTCGAACGTCAATGGAATTCCAATTTCTCTATCTGAGGCAAATATTCAAGCCCTCACTAAACTCCCGCGCAATGGGGATGACATTTCTCTCTATACTAGGGAAGAAGGCGCGTTATTTGATGAACAACTTCTCTTCACCCAAATTGGCATCGGTGAATTTATTGCAACCCCGGACCATCGTCGTCCAACCATCACAAACATGCTCCCGGAATATCGTCTAATTTTTTTTATTTCATCACCCGTGTTCTAAAACCGCGAAAATTCAATCACACAACTATCTCCCATGAGAACTCAAAACTCATGCATGCCATTATCACCGGGGCTCGCATCAATTGGTGCAAGTTCGTCATGACTCATTTATATGATGCAATTGGGGAAGATAAGCCACTCCCCTATGCTTTTGTCGTTATGACCATTCTTGTTGCTTCCGGTATCGACACCTCCCTCGGTCCTCACAAAAAGGCGGCAAAACATTGGGAAATTCAAGAATCTTCATTTCCCAATATCGGTGAGCATCCGCCTCCTCCTCCACCTCAAAGACGTCGTCATCCGGCCCCATCCGATGCATCCTCCAATCTATTTCCGAGCAACTTGCCTCCATGTCCACATCCCTAAATCGTATTGATATGAATGTCAATCGATTGACTCACGAACTCCATGGATATTTTGATCACGTCAATTATCCATATGCCCAAATTGTCCTTCGGAAAAATGTACCGGATGTCGAGACGGAAGTCAATGATGATAATGAATAATGTCTTTGTTTTTCTAGTTTGCATAATATTCTGTCTTTTATTTGAAATACTGTTTAATCAATAAAGAGTTAGTTATTTTTTTTGCTAATGTCAAAAGGGGGAAGATATGGGCTATGCACACTAATACGTTTTGGCATAAATTGAGGGGGAATTCATAACTTGAGGGGGAACTCGTTGCATATCTATACACTTGTCTTGGATCGTCATTATGGATTAATTAATATGCATATCCCGATATTGGTTTGCCATTATCAAAAAGGGGGAATTGTTGAAACATGTTCTCAAGTCGCTAAACTAAACGTGTGTTCATATTTGTAGGTTTTGATAAATGACAAACCGACGTGAACGGAACATTGACATATGCCGAAGTCCAAGCACAAGAGAAACAAAGATCAAGATTAAGTAAAGCAACAAAGTTATACATGAGTCGTTCTATAATTGTGATCTTGATCCGACAATTGATTCAAGACTTGCCTTCTCTCGTAAAATCATTTTTATCAAACCATGCATCTTTAATTTAAAGCAAAATGATTTTCAAACATTTCATTTTAACCAAAATGAATTCTAAACATGTTTTTCAAATCTGGACAAACAAAATCGATTATGTACTTTATGATAATCGATTATGTTAAAGCAGTGTACACCAGATTTTACAAAGCTGTAAGATAATCGATTATGTTAAGGCAGTGTACACCAGATTTTACAAAGCTGCAAAATAATCGATTATGTACCTTATGATAATCGATTATGTTAAGGCAGTGTTCACCAGATTTTACAAAGCTACAAGATAATCGATTATGTACCTTATGATAATCGATTATGTTAAGGCAGTGTTCACCAGATTTTTCAAAGCTACAAGATATTCGATTATGTGCCTTAGACTAATCGATTATGTTGAGACAGTGAGCATCAGATTTTACAAAGTAGCAAAATAATCGTTTATGGCTTTTCTGGTAATCGATTATATTAAAGACCGTTGCCAAAGTATTTTCAAACACTGAAAGATAATCGATTATGTACAATCAGACAATCGATTATGTTAAGCATAAAATCGGGGATTGATTTTTGAACGTTGTCAGGTAATCCATTATACGATTTGGATAATCGATTATTATGCTTAAAATCGGGGATTGATTTTTGAACGTTGTCAGGTAATCGATTATACGATTTGGATAATCGATTATTCTGCTTAAAATCTGGGAATGATTTTTAAACGATTGGCAGATAATCGATTATGCAGAATCAGATAATCGATTATCCTAGCACAAAATCAGCAATTTGTGATTGGCAATTAAGCAACGGTTTTGGGTGTTTTGAGCATTATAAATACAACTCAAATTCACTCTTCTAAGCACAACAACTGATTACATTCTTGCTAAAGCTTACATACTCTCTTTGCAATCATTTTATATTCATTTCATAAGTTTTTGAGAGCCAAACTCTTGACGAAGTTGTTGTGTTCTTGAGCGTATTACTTTTACTCATATCTACTCTATGAAGAGAGTCTTGTCTTGAGTGTTAAGTGTTTGTACACACTTGAAGGGATAGTCTAATCCCTTGTTGTAAGAAGGAAAGGTAGTTCCTTGGTTTGAAGTCTTGAGGTGCGGTATCCTCGAGCAGGTTGAAGTCTTGTAGAGTGTATATCTACGAGCAAGTGTAACGGTTTGTTAGGCACCCGTAAGCTTAACGAAGTTAGTGTAAAACTCGAGAGAGTCTCTCGGGGACTGGACTAACCACACGTTGTGGTGAACCAGGATAAAATCCGGTGTGTTCTCTCCTTATCATTTTAATTACTGCACTTACGTTATTCCTGTAATTTTAATTCCGCAAATTTACATTGCTTTTTATCATAACGCTATTCACCCTCCCTCTAGCGTTAAGCGTATATTCTAGCAAATTCAAATCTATAAGTATGGCTACTATTGTTGTGTCGTCATATTGGATTTCCAATTGATTTTGGTACTTGCTTGAATCAATTTATAGATCATAAACATAGAGATACATTTTATTCTCTAGATGAGTTGAGAGATAAGCCAACCAACATGCACTAGTCTCACATCCTTTGCTATTCATTTGTTGGAAATCACGAAGAGGATTTCCAAATCGAACTAAACAAGAGGGTAGTTGTTGGTATTGAAAACGTCATTATTTTCTCGATTAAAAAAGTATTTGGCTAAGCTTATGTGTCACGACCCAAACCCTGGTCGTGATGGCGCCAAAAACACCTTGTTAGGCAAGTCCGGTCATTTAAACATTCTCAGCTAAATCATTAACTTAAATGCCAAAATTTTGGATAAAATCCTGAGTTTGATGAATAGAATTACTGCGAAAAACGTTATCAAAAGTAATAACAGCCCAAAGTATCCGACGTCACAAGTCAGAGCCTCTAAATACAATCGAACAGTATCATATACAAGGAAAAATCTAGATACAGAACCAAAAGATAGATAAGAGGAGAGATCAGGTCCTGCGGATACCAGCAGCTATCTTGAAAACTCCAGTACTGAACTGAGGATCAGCAGATAGTCGCAACTAAGCCTATGGGATCCCTGTATCTGCACACAAGGTGCAGGGAGTAGAGTGAGTACTACCAACTCAGTGAGTAATAGCAATAAATAGCAACTGAATGTAAGAAATCCGGTAAGAACACTATACAGTTCTAATATCAGCAGTAAGACAGTAAATAAATTCTAGGCAATGGAAATAAACTGGTAAAAACTTCTATTTTCCGTCCGACAAATCACTAACACTGCTGCGACACGCAGCCCGATCCAATATAATGTATAATATGCTGCGACGCGCAGTCTGATCCAATATATATATATATATATATATATATATATATATATATATATATATATATATATATATATATATATATATATATATATATATATATATATATATATATATATATATATATATATATGATGGCGCGCAGCCCGATCCGATAAATATAGTCGACTGCGTTCATTGGGGGTGTGCAGACTCTGGAGGGGCTCTTTTAGCCCAAGCGCTATAATACTGCGGCGTGAAGTCCGATCCATATAATATATCACTACGGCGTGCAGTCCGATCCATATAACATATCATTGCGGCGTGCAGTCCGATCCATATAATATATTACTGCGGCATGCAGTCCGATCCATGCATAATATGCTACTGCGGCGTGCAGTGCGATCCAATATATGTATATGTATATGTATATACAGTTACGGCGTGCAGCCCGATCCGATATATATATAAAATACCCTCACCCTGGGGTCATTGACCCCTCTTAGTCAATATAGACTTGGCCTCTCGGGCCCACTCAGCTAAGACAGGGTATTCAACCCTAGGTACTGCTCATTTAGGGTGCAAGTTACTACGTCCGGTTCACTTCATGAATCACAATTAAAGTCAAGTCACAAAATGGGTGTCCAATAGGTAAAGTGAGGTCAATCAACTCAACATGCTTCCTAAACATTCTACAGATCGGCACAAGGCCCCAAACATGGCATCTAGTCCAAGATATACACCCACAAGCTCAGTCTCAGTCAAATAGTGCAGTAAGTCATCAATTGGGATGGACCAAGTCCGGGTCCCCAGCAGCAACACCACCACGCCCATCACACGGCGCGTGTTTCTTCTCTACATAGCATCACATAGTGCAAATACAGGGTTTCAAACCCTCAGTATATCATTCATAATCATTACTCACCTCAAACCGGCCAAAATCCTAGCTCGCCTTGCGCTTTTCTCGCAAATCGACCTCCTCGAGTGCAGAATCTGACCAAAATCACAAGGAATAGCTTATAATAGGCTAATGGGACATAACCCAGTATAAAGAACTCGAAAAATACCCAAAAAATACGAAGTTGGCAAAATCCGAGCCCCGATCCCAATTCTCGAAAAATAATGAAATTTATATCACCGGATTTCTCGTCTCGCCACGAGTCCGTACATATAAAGTTCATCAAAATCGGAGTTCAAATGAGCCATCAAATCCCCAATTTACATTTCAAAAAAAAAAACCAAGCCCTAGTTTTGTCAATTTTTGCCCAAATTTCAGAGAATTAAAGGATGAATCTTCAATTAAATGGTGTCAAGACTTACCTGCAATCACTTCCTGTCGAAATCCCCTTCAATATCTACAAACAAGCTCTCAAGGTGGTGCAAAATGGAGAAAATAATGATGGGTTCGCGACTGAAATTTCATTAAAAGCCCTCTGCCCAGCTAAATTTCCTTCTACGCGTTCGCGTACCGCCAGACGCGATCGCGATGCTTAAATTTCCCGTCTACGTGGTCACGACCTACTCCACTCGACCGCGTTGCTTCAGATGCCACATCTACACGATCATGACTCAATCCATGCGAACGCGAAGCACCCAGAACCCAACCCTATGCGATCGCAGCCCAATTCACGCGATCGCGATGGCTAAATTCCTGTTGCACTGCTCCTGCAATTTCTGGAGATTTTCTTAAGTCCAAACTTTCGGAAATCATCCGAAATCACCCCGAGATCCCCCGGGACCTCAACCAAAAATGCCAACATACCCCAAATCATCATACGAACTTGTTCCAATCATAAAAACAAGATCAACAACACATAAACTATCAATTCACGACGGATTCAAGCCTAAGTTAAATTAAAACTTCCGAATCTCACATTCGATCAAAAACCCGACCAAACGACGTCCAAATGACCTGAAATTTTTCACACATATCCAAAATCACCTAATGAATCTACAGCTACTCTCGTAATTCCATTCCGACCCCCGGATCAAAATCTCACCTATCAACCGGAATTCGCCAAAATTCAAACTTAGCCAATTCAAGCCTAATTCTACACCGGACCTCCAAATTCAGTTCCGATTTCACTCCCAAGTCATAAATCACCACCTAGTACTAGTCAAATCATCAAAAATCCATTCCGAGCCCTATGACTTATAAGTCAACATCTGGTTGACTTTTCCAAACTAACCTTCTCTTAAAGAGACTAGTTGCCACATTTCCAACACAACGTTGTCTGAACTTCTTCAAACTATACAAACAGATATAATGGAACATATAAAAGCATAAAACGGGGAAAACGGGGCGATAACTCACATGATGACGTGTCGGGTCGTCACATCCTTCCCAACTAAAACAAACGCTCATCCTCGAGCGGGTCAAGAAACATACCTGGAGCCTCAAACAAATGAGGACATCTGCTCTGCATCTCCTGCTCGGTCTCCCAAGTGGCCTCCTCCACGGGCCGACCTCTCCACTGCACCTTCACCGAAGCTATGTCCTTTGATCTCAACTTTCGAACCTGACGACCCAAAATAGCCATTGGCTCCACATCACAGGTCAAGTCCCCATCCAACTGGATCGTATTAAAGTCTAACACATAAGACGGGTCCCCAACATACTTTCTGAGCATAGAAACATGGAACATCGGGTGAACTCCGACAAGCTGGGTGGAAAAGCAAGCATATAAGCCACCTCCCAAATCCACCTGAGTATCTCAAAAGGTCCAATGAACCGCTGACTCAGCTTCCCATTCTTTCCAAACCTCATGACGCCTTTCATAGGCGAAACCTACAACAAAACCTTCTCGCCCACCATATAAGATACATCTCGAACCTTCCGGTCCGCATAACTCGTATGACGCGACTGAGTCGTACAATGTCTCTCATGAATTACTTTCACCTTCTCTAAGGCATCCTGGACTAACTTTGTCCCCAATAGCCTAGCCTCACCGGGCTCAAACCAGCCAACTGGAGATCTACACTGTCTCCCATATAATGCCTCATATGGGGCCATCTGAATGCTAGACTGATAGTTGTTATTATAAGCAAACTCCGCAAGTGGAAAGAACTCAACCCAAGAACCTCCAAAATCGATAACACATGCACGTAACATGTCCTCCAATATCTAGATAGTGCACTTGGACTGCCCGTCCGTCTGAGGATGAAAAGCCATGCTCATCTGTATCTGAGTGCCCAACTCGTGATGAAAAGCCCTCCAGAACTAGGAAGAAAACTAAGTACCCATGTCTGAGACAATAGAAATTAGAACCCCATGCAGCCGCACAATCTCCCGGATGAAAATCTCTGCTAAGTGCTCCAAATAATAGGTGGTACACACCGGAATGAAGTATGCAGACTTGGTCAGCCTATACACAATCACCCAAATAGAATCAAAGTTCCTCGAGGTACGAGGGAGACCACTCACAAAATCCATAGTAATCCTCTCCCATTTCCACTCCGGAATATCCATCTGCTGAAGCGCACCACCAGGTCTCTGATGTTCGTATTTGACCTACTGACAATTGAGACACCGAGCCACATAACTCACAATATACTTTTTCATTCTCCTCCACCAATAATGCTGAATCAAGTCCTGGTACATCTCCGCGGCACCCGGATGAATAGAATACCGCGAGCTATAGCCTCCTCTAATATCGACTCTCGGAGCCCATCCACATTGGGCACACAAATCCGGCCCTACATCCGAAACACACCATCACTACCAACAGTCACATCTCTGGAATCATCATGTTGGACCATGTCCTTCAGGACAAGCAAATGCGGGTCATCATACTAGCGCTCCCTAATGCGATCATATAAAGATGACCGGGAAACCACATAAGCCAACACCCAACTGGGCTCAGAAATATCCAACCTCACCATCCGATTAGCCAAGGCCTAAACATCAACTGCGAGGGGCCTCTTCCCAACCGAAATGTATGCCAAGCTACCCGTACTCACCGCCTTCTGACTTAAAGCATCGGCCACTACATTGGCCTTCCTCGGATGATACAAAATAGTAATATCATAATTCGTGAGTAACTCAAGCCATATCCGCTGTCTCAAATTGAGGCCCTTATGCTTAAACAAGTGCTGAAGACTACGATGGTCCGTGAACACCTCAAAGGATACGCCATATAGATAGTGCCTCCAAATCTTCAAAGCATGGACTATAGCAGCCAACTCCAAGTCATGAACATGGTAGTTCTTCTCATGAGGCTTTAGCTTACGCGAAGCATACACAATAACTCGACCCTCCTGCATCAATACACATCCGATCCCAACTCTCGAAGCATCATAATACACCGAGTAAGAACCTAAAGCTCATGGAAATATTAGTACCGGAGCTGTAGTCAAAGCTGACTTGAGCTTTTGGAAGCTCTCCTCGCACTCATCCGACCACACAAATGGAGCATTCTTCTGCGCCAACTTTGTCAGAGGCAAAGCAATAGATGAAAAACCCTGAATGAACTTGCGGTAATAACCCGCCAAACCGAGGAAACTCCGAATCTCAATAGTTGAGGACAGTATGGGCCAACTCTGCACCGCCTCGATCTTCTTTCTATCAACTTGAATACCATCACTGGACACCACGTGTCCGAGAAAAGCCACGTAACTAAGCCAGAACTCACACTTAGAGAACTTTGCATAAAGCTTCTCCTCTCTCAAACTCTGCAATACCACCCTCAAGTGGTGCACGTGCTCCTCCTGGCTACTCGAGTACACCAGAATATCATCAATAAACACGATCACAAAAGAATCCAGATACGGCCGAAATATACTGTTCATCAAGTGTATGAATGCGGCTGGGGCATTAGTCATCCCAAATGACATAACCAGAAACTCATAATGCCCATATCTTGTCCTGAAAACTTTCCTCATGATATCAGAATCCCTAATCTTCAGCTGGTGATAGCCTGAACGGAGATCTATCTTAGAGAATACCTTTGCCCCCTGAAGCTATTCAAACAAATCCTCAATACATGGTAGTGGATATTTGTTCTACATTGTCACTTTATTCAACTGTCTGTAATCAATGCACATTCTCATTGTGCCATCCTTCTTCTTTACAAATAACACTGGTGCGGCCCACGGTGACACACTCAGGCGAATGAACACCTTATCTAGGAGTCCATGTAGCTGCTCCTTCAACTCCTTTAGCTCTGCTGGAGCCATACGATAGGGAGGAATAAAGATGGGCTGGGTGCCCGGCACCAAATCAATATCGAAGTCAATATCCCTGTCCGGGTGCATGCCTGACAGTTCTGCTGGAAATACATCAGGAAATTCCCTCACCACGGGAACTGAATCAAGAGTAGGAGCCTCAGCTCCAACATCCCTCACAAATGCTAGATAGGATAAACATCCCTTACCAAGCATCCGCTGGGCCTTTAAGAAAGAAATTACCCTGCTGGGTACATAATCAGTCGTACCACGCCATACGATCCTCGAAATACCCGGCATAACCAATGTGACTGGCTTGGCGTGACATTCCAGAATAGTATGGCACGGTGAGAGCAAATCCATGCCCAGAATAACATTAAAATCTACCATGCTCAATAGCAGCAAGTCAACTCGGGTCTCCATACCCCCAATAGTAACAAGACAAGATCGATACGCGTGGTCCACAATAATAGTATCACCCACCGGGGTAGATACATGCACAGGTAACGCAAGAAATCCGGGATCAAATAAAACTGAGGCATCCCTGTGGCAGACTGAAATAATACCGGTAATAACAGCATCCGAAGAAACAACATCTGACCTGCCCTGAAGAGCGTAACAACGGGCCTGACCACCACCGGATTGGCCTCCCCCTCTGGGCGACCCCTAACTGCTTGACCTTTACCCCTAGCTGACTGGGCGGGTGCTGAAGACACCGGGCCAGAAGATGAAGGCTGGCCCCTCTACTGAGATGAACTGGATGCACGGCGGGGACACTCCTTCCGCATATGCCCAAACTCGCCACACTCGTAAGAACTCCCTGGCGCTGGGGGCTGGGACTGAAGGGAACCCCTCACACTAGAGTAGCTGGCTGAAGAACTCGGCCGAGATGAACCCTGAATAGATGGGGCATAAGACAAACTCTACACTGGAAGTGTACTCAGAGATGGATGACTCTGCTGAGAGCCCTGAATACCCCGACCAGAAGATGAACCACGGTAGTCTGACCGAGCTGGCTGTGGAGGCCTGAAAGAACGACCCATACTCAGATGAAACTAGTCCCTAGACGGAGCACCACTGGGGCCACCTGATCCTCGACTCCTCTTGGCCTCCCTCTCCTCCCTCTCCTGACGGCGAGCCGTCTCAATATCATGGGCTATATACACCGCCTCCTCAAAGGTATGACTCAGGACCCTCTCTCGAGTCATCATAATACGGATGGGATAAATGAGTCCGTACACAAATCGTCTGATCCTCTCCTGATCCGTCGAAACCATCCACGGGGCATAACGAGCTAACTTTGTAAATCTCACCTCATACTGTATCACAGACATCCCCTTAACGAAGCCACTCAAACTGCCTGCGCAACTCTTCCCTCTGCGATCGAGGTACCCATTTCTCTAGAAAGATAGTGGAGAAGTCCTACCAACACAATGGAGCTGCACCTGTCGGCCTACGCCACTCATATGCCTCTCACCAGGTAAAGGTTGCTCATGAGGATTGAAAAGTGATCAAAGATACCCCATTGGTCTCCAAGATCCCTGCTGTCGAAGCATGCGTCGACACTTGTCGAGAAACCCCTGGGCATCCTTGCCCAAAACACCACTGAAAGTAGGAGGCGAAATCCTGCTGATCTCTCAAGATGACGCTGCTCGTCGTCTGACATCACTGGCACCCCATCACCCTGAACCGGAACAACTGGTTGAATAGGGGCAACTGGCTGAACTGGGGCAACTGGCTGAACTGGGGCAACTGGCTGAATTGGTGCTGCCTCCAGGGTCTGTAGACCATGTTCACCCTGCTCCGGAGTGCGAGCTTCGGAGGTTTGATGACTATCCCTAATCTGAGATGTAGTTGCGACAGTAGTAGTAGAGACTGCCTGAGCCAGGCCTGTGCAAACCGATAAGATCTGAGCCAGGGCCTTCTGAAGACTCGGAATCACAATAGGCACTGTTGGTACCTGAGCAGGTGCTGTTGGAACCTTTACAGCTGGAGGCTGATCTTGAATGGGGGCAACTGGTGGGTCACCTGGTGCTGCCCCTGCTGCTCTCTCTCGACCACGACCATGACCGCGTCCCCGACCTCTAGTGGGTGGAAATGATGGTCATCGGCCACGCCCAGTAGCACGCATTCTCGCCATCTGCGAGAGAACATAATATAAAAGTTTAGTTCTTGGATCAACAAAGTCGCACGACAAGAATTTCAAGAATATGAAGTTTTTCCTATAAGTTCTGCAGCCTCTCGAGAATAAGTACATACGTCTCCGTACCGATCTACGAGACTCTACTAAACTGGCACATGACTCGAGAGGCCTGGTAACCTAGGCTGTGATACCAACATGTCACGACCTAAACCCCGGTCGTGATGGCGCCAAATACCTTGTTAGGCAAGCCCGTCCATTTAAACATTCCCAGCCAAATCATTAACTTATATGCCAAATGTTTGGGTAAAATCCTAAGTTTGATGATAATAGAATTACCGCAGAAAACTTTATCAAAAGTAATAACAGACCAAAGGATCCGATGTCACAAGTTAAAGCCTCTAAATACAATCGAACAGTATCCTATACAAAGGTAAAATCTAGATACAGAACCAAAAGATAGATAAGAGAAGACATCAGGTCCTGCGGACGCATGCAACTACCTTGAATATTCTGGTACTGAACTGAGGATCAGCAGATAGTCGTAGCGAAGCCTCCGGGATCTTTGTATCTGCACACAAGGTGTAGGGAGTAGAGTGAGTACTTCCAACTCAGTGAGTAATAGCAATAAATAGCAACTAAATGTAAGAAACCTGGTGAGAACACTATACAGATCTAATATCAGCAGTAGGGCTGTAAATAAATGCGAGGCAGGGGAAATAAACTGGTAAAAACTTCTATTTTTTCGTCCGACAAATCACTAACACTACTGTGACACGCAGCCCGATCGAATATAATGTATAATATACTGCGGCGCGCAACCCGGTCTAATATATATATATATATATATATATATATATATATATATATATATATATATATATATTATACAGCGGTGCGCAGCTCGATCCAATAAATATTGTCGACTGCGCTCACTAGGGGTGTGTGCAGACTCCGGAGGGGCTCCTTCAGCCCAAGCGCTATAATATTGCGGCGTGCAGTCCGATCCATATCATAAATCACTGCAGCGTGCAGTCCGATCCATATAATATATCACTGCGACGTGTGATCCGATCCATATAATATATCACTACGACGTGCAGTCTGATCCATATAATATATTACTGCGGCGTGCAATCCGATCCATATATAATATGCTACTGTAGCGTGCAGTCCGATCCAATACATGTATATATAATACCCTCACCCTGGGTTCCTTGACCCCTCTCAGTCAATATAGACTTGGCCTCTCGGGCCCACTCAGCTAAGACAGGGTATTCAACCCTAGGTACTGCTCATTCAGGGTGCAAGTTACTACATCCGGTTCATTTCATGAATCACAGTTTAAGTCAGGTCAGATAATGGGTGTCCGATATTTAAAGTGAGGTCAATCAACTCAACATGCTC
The DNA here is from genome assembly GCA_034376525.1 of Nicotiana benthamiana. Taxonomy (NCBI): domain Eukaryota; kingdom Viridiplantae; phylum Streptophyta; class Magnoliopsida; order Solanales; family Solanaceae; genus Nicotiana; species Nicotiana benthamiana. Next base: position 91,713,919 of record CM067335.1, read on the forward strand.
CCTAAGTGTTCCACAGATCAACACAAGGCCGCAAACATGGCATCTAGCCCAAGATATACGGGTACAAGCTCAGCCTCAGTCAAAAAGTGTAGTAAGTCATCAATCGGGATGGACCAAGTCCGAGTCCGCAGCAGTAACACCACCACGCCCATCACACTGCACGTGTTTCATCTCTACATAGCACCGCATAGTGCAAATATCATAACCATGACTCACCTCAAACCGGCCAAAATCCTAACTCGCCTTGCGCTTTCCTCGCAAATTGACCTCCTCGAGTACAAAATTTGACCAAAATCACAAGTAATATGTTATAATAGGCTAATGGGACATAACCCAATAGAAAGATCTCGAAAAAATACCCAAAAATACGAAGTTGGCAAAACCCGAGCCCCGGTTCCACTTCTCAAAAAATTATGAAATTCACATCACCGCATTTCTCGTCTCGCTACGAGTCCGTACATATAAAGTGCATCAAAATCTGAGTCCAAATGGTTCATCAAATCCCCAATTTACATTTCAAAAAAAAAAAAAACCCTAGTTTCTCCAATTTTTGCCCAAATTTCAGAGAATTAAAGGATAAATCTTTAACTAAATGGTGTTTCTAGGCCTTGAGACTTACTTCTGTTACTTCTCGTCGAAATCCCCTTCAAAATATACCAACAAGCTCTCAAGGTTGTGCAAAAATAGAAAAAATAATGATGGGTTTGCGAGTGAAATTTCATTAAAAGCCATCTGCCCAGCTAAATTTCCTTCTACGCGATTGCGTACCGTCAGACGCGATCGCGATGCTTAAATTTCTCGTGCTACGCGATCGTGACCTACTCCATGCTATCGCAACGCTTCATATGCGACACCTACGCGATCACGACTTTATCATCGCGAATGCGAAGCACCCAGAACCCAACCCTACGTGATCGCAACCCAATTTACGCGATCGTGGTGGCTAAATTTCTGTTGCACTGCTGCTGCAATTTCTGCAGATTTTCTTAAGTCCAAACTTTCCGGAAATCATCCGTAATCACCCGAGGCCCCCCGGGACCTCAACAAAAAATACCTACATACCCCAAATCATCATACGAACTTGTTCCAATCATAAAAGTACGACCAACAACACATAAACTATCAATTCACGACAGATTCAAGCCTAAGTTAAACTAAAATTTCCGAATCTCATATTCGATCAAAAATCCGACCAAACGACGCCCAAATGACCTGATATTTTGAATAGATATCCAAAATCACCTAATGAAGCTACAACAACTCTCGAAATTCCATTCTGACCCCCGGATCAATATCTCACCTATCAATCGGAATTCGCCAAAATTCAAACTCAACCAATTCAAGCCTAATTCTACACCGGACCTCCAAATTCAGTTCTGATTTCACTCCCAAGTCATAAATCACCGCCCGAAACTAGTCGAATCATTAGAAATCCATTCCGAGCCCTATAGCTCATAAGTCAACATCCGGTTGACTTTTCCAAACTAACATTCTCTTAAAGAGACTAGTTGCCACATTTCCAATGAAACCCTGTCCGAACTTCTGCAAACTCTACAAACACATATAATGAAACATATAGAAGCATAAAACGGGGAAAACGAGGCAGTAACTCATGTGACGGGTCGTCACATTATGAGTTTGCCAAATCAACTTATAAGCACATGTTAATTTATTAATGCGTTTGATAAACACTCTAAGTGCTTATAAGGAAAAAATAGCCAAAAGTTATAAGTCGGTTATACCACACCATATGACTTTTTGGCTTATAAGCACTTTTGTTTCACCAAGATTTTTAATATTTTGTCCTTAATAAAAATTTTAATTCTCAAAATCTTTTTTCATAAATAAAACTCGTAACTTCCTCTCAACTTCATGTGATTAGTCCTCCCTTTTTCTTACAAATAAACTTTTAAATTCTTTTTGTTGTTTGTAAATAAATTAAGGGTATTTTAGTTATCTGAACAAATAAGTAGCTTTTTTTTTGGCCAAATATCCATTATTTTACTTATATATAGAGACGTAACTATTTATTTATAAAATTATTTTAACACTAATAAAATACTTCCTATCATTTAAAATTTATCAACTATTTATAATATGCTAACTAAGCATACTCTAATCTTTTTATATACCTCATTGATAACGAACATTTGAAAATTTTCAAATTTAAGTTTGAAAATTTAGTTTCCGAATTTATCAATTTTTAGAAAAGGATTTCTAATCTTGGATCTTTCAATAGCTCCAAAAATTAGATTTTGAAATATTTAACGATCTTGTTAAGAATAGAATTCTATTTGGAGTGAATGTGTATCTTGTAGTGAGTTTTACTTTGAGGTTAAATCATTTTTTCTCTTATAAATAGATGGGTCTTACCTCATTGTAAATCACCCTAAAATTCAATAAGAATTTTCTCTCTCTTTCTCTGCAATATTGCTCTTCTTCTTTTATTGTTTTATAACACGTTATCAGCAAGAGACTCTACCGTCTCAAGAAGCTCTTTGAGAAGATTAAGCAAATATGGATATCTCACAAAAAAACTTGGATCAAAATTCAATGAGCCACAACACCATCGCTGGCGGCGGAGGACTAACCCGTTATGGTTCAGTTCCGGGCTCGTTTTTAACGACTGCAGTTCAATCCGTCACTGGTACTACTAATCATAATTTTAACCTCCACGGGTCCCACCATCAACACCTTGGGCCTTTGCGATATTATTCGCCAAATTTGGCGTCATCTCATTCATTAAATTCGGAATCTACTAGTAAGGCTAAGGAACAATAGAGTTTACAGAGGTCAATTGGTTTCAATGATTTAACAATTGGTGGCAGCAGTGGAAGTGCCGGCAGCGGTGGATGTGGAGTTTTGCCGGCGGCGAATTCGACGACGCCGTTGGTTCGGCCTAGTAGCTCACCAGCTAGGTTTCTTAATCAACTTGCTGCTGCTGCTGGTGATACTGTAACAAATTTTCGAAAGATCTGTCGCCTAGTTTTACCCTCCCATGCAATTTCGATGACGACTTCTTCTATTTAAGGTAAGTATTTTATTTTTTTTCTTTTAAATCCTTGATATTCGATAATTTGATTTTAAATACAAGCATAGACGGTAAATTTTGATTGCAATAGCTTGAAAGATATTATAACCAACCAACGTGGTAAATTTTCTATTTCTTGCCATGATCAAATTCATGTATGATTGTGGGCAAAGAATTGAAAACCCGTCCCATTGAATTTTCTCCATTCTAATTCCCTTTAGCGAATGTGATAGCAACATGTGATAAGTCTGAAAGAAGACAAAATTACTACTATGAATGTATCAATGGATGTGGACGTGACAATAGACGAAATTATAATCGTCATCATTGTGATAATGAGAATAATAAGAATTCTCAAAATAATCCTTCACTCTGTGAAAGTAATATTTGTCATCAATTTGGCAATATGAGATTTTATAAAGCATATATAGATGATGATTAAAATTTGAGTTTTAACAAAATTTTCAAAACAAGTTGACTATTTTCACATACGAGTCAAACAAAAAATGAGTTTGCTATCTCAATTTTGAAAAACATCAAATGAACACCTAAATTACCTCGATCTCAAGAGTTATAAAAATAAAATACGCTGAAAGCAGAATCTAGACAAATAAGATTTGGTCCATAATAGTCAAAACCCTTTTTTGAAACTATTTGTTCTTTACTAAAATGTAAAAACTCTAAAAGCTAATACGGTGACATTTTAGTTTTTAATTTATAAACTTCTTTCTTTGAGATTCTTAATTTTACTGCTTGAAATTCTGGTTATTTGTATATGAAAAAAGAAATTTGAAAACATATGGAAATAAGGTTTTAGCATTATACAGTTGGAGATTTAGCTTAATTGCTAATAAGAGTGTTTAGCAAGAGAGAATAGAAAGTAGATAATATGTTTATCCTAAATGCTTCTAGTAATATCATAACCTTGTTGGCTGTTATCTAGTTTAATAATACCTTTTTGTTTAAGTTTTAAGAAAAATGTTAAGTGTATATAAGCTATAATAAATATTATTAGATTATCAATACTTCCATATTTGGCTGGTCAAACAAAATCATAGTAGATTACGTATAGTTTCACATTTACCTAACCTAATCATAAAAATATACAGGTTTTGAACTGATTTGGGGTAAACTAGCTTGTAGATGCCTTAATCTTTGAAATTTAAAAGATTTTAGTACTCGTACACTATTAGAACTTTTAACGAAATTGACTATTATTTTTACTTATTTTAGGAATTAATATTTTTAACCTAGTAAAATTAAAGATTCACTGTTAAAGATAAATTTGGCCCAGCGTCCAACTCTGTCACTCGTCTCCAGCCACTATGTTGCTAACCTGCCGGAAAAAGCCATCTTTACCAAGGAGAGACCCTAGCTGAACCCTAGAGAACTCTAAGACCATAGCCGCCGTCGCCGGACAAACACCCTCCCACAGCCCTTCCTCACATCCACACGACCCCTGCCCCATCGATTCATCTCCTTCACCTTAACTAGCCCACTAGCGGCCACCACTTCGCTGTCATCTTCTTCCACCACCAGTCCGCCATCCTTCTCCAAAAAATCGCCGGAAAAGATGGCCTCCATCCCTTAAACCTCTAATCCCACCATAAGACTTCTTCCTCTCCAGAAACCGGACATCAATAATGGCCAGATTCCATACTTTGCTTTCCAAAAATGAAATTTGCTTGAGTTGGTTCGAAGTCCGATTCGAGGTCTCGTTCAGCCGTACACCGAGATTACTGTCTGAGTTCTTATTATTGTTTTCATCTTGTTCGCGCTGCTCGATTTTGGCTTAAAGGTCTTGTACGATTTTCAAGTGTCGAAGAAAATTTCATAACTACTTTTGAGGTCCCTCTCGTTTCCTTCTCTTTATTATGTGTGCTATTATTTTCATGTGCTATGCTAATTACATGATGAAGGCTTAATGTTCTCGGTTGATATAAGTTCACTCAAATTGCTCATCTTAATTAACTACTATGAATAGAGCTAATTTATGATAAGTGAATCAATTCATGAACTATTGGTTTAAGTTGGATTAATGGGCAGTAGATTGATAAACTCTGGAAAGGAAATGTTGGCCAAGAATAGTGAAATGGATGTGGGATCTAGGGCGAGAAGTTAAAAGTAAAATAATTGAGATTTTAGTACTATATTTGTTACTTTATTTTATTCTATTATCTGCTAGTAGTATGCTTAGGCCGAACACATTTAGGTAGGCAAGCTTTAGGATTTAGTTCGTCGTGAGGCGAGTCGTTCTTGTAGTTGAATTTATCCGGGGAATACCCCGAAGAATTTGTATTTATATTATTATCCGGAATATGCCCCGAAGAACTATGTAAATATTTTGGAGGCCTCGACAAGCGTGGTGGAGAAGACGTAGTATATGTTAGCTTAGAATTTTTCTTTTCTTTTCCTTTTCATTTTCTTTTACTAGGTGGGGACGACCTCGAACCTCTTTGATTGTTTGTTTTCTTTTGTGTGTTTTTACCTTAATTTGAATATCTTAAAAGCAGATGGATCAAGTACACAATCGTACTAGTTACGGGACTTGGGGAGTTCCTAACAGCTTCTCCCCGAGTCAAATGGACCCCTTATCCAAATCTCTGATGCGGATTTAGTTTTGGAGTCCGAAGTGTTTCATAGGGAAAATCATTTTAAAAATGGTGGCCTGACACACCGAAATCAAATGTTAGGTTGCGACTCTGAGTTGATCCTTTTGGACATAAATTTTGTCACTTTTCAAAGTGAAAATCCTTTTCAAGCTTTACTAAATCTTTTTATACATTTTTAAGAGGGTTTAGTGAGGTTTTGCTAAAAAGGGGGTGTGACATCTTTGGCGACTCCACTCGGGACTTGCAGGTTCGAGCTAGTACTTGATCTTGTTGGCTTTTTAGGATGTTCGGTTGAGATTTTTATGTGTTTTGTTTGCTCTTTTTAATTTGTATGTATTGTTATTCTTTTTATTATTTGCTAGTTGTTTTATGTGTTTATAGTTTTCCTTTGTGTTACTGCTTTTTAACTGTCATCATATGCATTACCTGATCAATTCTTTCTGCAACAAGTGTCGGAGCACGCGTCACGTGCAGGAACTCTATGTTGAGTCACTCTTAATTTAGAAGGGCGCCGTCGGACGTATGGAGTGGGTGGAAGGCTTGAGCAGCTACCATCGGCTATATGCTCTCCCGAATTACCTTGTTAGTAAATCCCAAACTTAGGTAAGCCTTTAGGTCATTTTTATTTGCGTCATGTCATTTAGACATAGCAGGGCTCGGTCCCAGGTACCGTGTCCCTTTATATAAAGCCTATCCAAATTTTGTCAAAATGGGCTTGTGGCCCAAAAAGACATTCGATCATCCCTATATGATACATCTTGCATTTTTAGGGTAAGAAGGTCATTTGGCGGACCAATGATAGTTGATAGAAAATGAAAAAGAAAAGAAGGGTGAAAATGAAGCAATAGGGCCCAGTTATATTTTTCTTTCATATTTTTTCAAAAATAAAAAAAAAAATCCAAAAAAATATTTACACTTTTTCATTATTTTAATAAAAATAAAAAAATCTAAAATGATTTTACAGTTTCCCCTTATTTTCCAAAAATTAAAAAAAAAAGACGAAAAAATCCAAAAAGATTTTACACTTTTTCATTATTTTTCAAAAATTCAAAAAAAAGAGAAAAAAAATCCAAAAAGATTTTACATTTTCCATCAATTTTCAGATAGACAAAAAATAGTTTTTTTTTTCAAATTAGTTGCATTTTTTTAAAAGCTTTCTCCCATGTCCGATCTTCCCGAATTACGCGAACCTGATTCTCGTCTTTCGAGACGTGATACATAGGCAACCTACATAGGGTCTGATCTTCCTAGTGTCTTAGGTTCTAGGCTTTGTCGGGTCTTGGCCAAATTTTGCATGTCAAGTCACTTTTGGCCATATCGGCCATTGTGAGCAAAATTGTGTCATTTTTGCAGAAGTGGTTCAATTACCCATGTCTTAGGATTTTGAGTCTACAACTAGATGTCATATTACTTTAAGGTCCTTCCTTTTTGAGTTTATATCTTTGGCCACTTCTGGCTATATCGATCGTTTTTGCAAAATGAGTCATTTCAGTAAATTAATTTTTGGGTCATGATTATTGGGAGTTGAATCCGTATAAGCATTAGTAAGGTATTTTCATATCTGAGTAGTCGCCTTTGTTGAGTTTGCATTAATAGCCACTCTCGATCGTGTAGGTTAATTTTCAAAAATACCCCAATCTTGTCTTGCATGTGTCCAATAAGAAGTGTTGTGGTGTCGAAAGTGTCTTGAGTCATTAATCTACTTAGTATATGTTTTCTCATTCAGAAGTGGATTCATTTACCAGGACTCGAGCATGACATATATCCAAGGATCACTACATTCAGGAGCTGCTTAAGGAGCCTTTTACATTATGAGTCTGTTTTTATGTTTGTCTTTCCCTTTGTAATCATGTCTAGTAGTTTTGGTCTTTTAGGTGGTGTTAGAATTTGTCATCGCACTACCCATTTATATTTGAAAAACAAAAAAAAGTTATAAATAAAAAATCCAAAAAGATTTTTGTTTCTTAATTTATTTTGTTTATTACTTTTCCAGAACTACGCTCGATTTAATTCATGAGGGACATGATACGTAGGCAACTTACATAGGGTTCGATCATCATTAAAAAAAAGAGAAAAGAAAAAGAAAAGAAAAAAAGAGATGAAATTGTAGATGTGAGAAATGTGAAAAAGAGCGATAATCAGAAAGAAAATAGGGGGAAGAAATGAAAAATCAAGCGGTATTAGAAAGGAAGATGAGGAAGGAAATGTGGCGAAAAGAGTGAAATTGGGATGATGTCATATGACCTTCGTACCCTCGAAGCCATTCTAGAACCGTTAATTGTGACTAGGGGCATTGCACGCAATGTGATATTTCTATCTAAAAACCGCTCTAACGCTAACATGTTCCTCTTTGTTACGTTCATTGTTATCATAACAGAAGGTGGTTAGTTTGTGTCACTTTGGCGATTCGTCCATACAACACAAGGTCAAAGAGCTAATGGCCATGACTAGCAAAGAAACAGACACTAGGGCTGTAGACCCACCAAGAGAGTTTGTGGAGTCGGAGTCTGAATTGAAAGAGGAGGTCCAAAGGTTGAAACAACAGATGGCGGAAATATATCAGGCCTGGATTAAGGGACATCCTCCACCTTCATTCCCTACCAACTATACGGAAAACCATGCCTCCATTCCACCGATGGCCCAAGCCCAGATGCCAAGTACCGTTCATCTTTCCCCTCAACACGCACCGAGCTTTACTCCTTACCACAATTACCCTGGCACTTCCTCCCAAATTTTTCATGCTCTACTAGCCAAAACAACCGTATTCCCAGCTCCAGATACCCAATACTATGCCTGGAAACCCACATTCACAGTCCTAGATCCTTACTCCTACACTCCCCACTTTGAACATCATGTTGAAATTGAGAAGCCACTCAAGAAAATGGAGCAAGAGGAGATGTTTAAGAAAGTAAAGATCCTAGACAATCATTGAGAAATATGCAGGTGTTAGGAAGCCAGGTGAGTGTGGCTTATAAGGATTTGAGTTTGTTACCTGATGTCCAATTGCCTGCCTTCAAGATGCCCAATTTTGACTTGTTTGATGGACATGGGGATCATGTAACCCATATGAGAGGTTATTGCAGTAAGTTGAGAGGCGTTGGGGGAAAACACTAATTAGTGATGGCGTACTTCAGCAGATTTTGAGTGGGGCAGCTCTAGAATGGTACACCCGCCAAGACGCCAGTAGGTGGTCCACATGGGATAATTTGGCTTAGGCCTTTGCTCGACATTTTTAGTACGACATAGACATTGTTCCCAATCGCCTATCCTTGACCAAGATAGAGAAGAAACCCAATGAAAGTTTCAGGGAATACAGTTTCAGATGGAGAGAGCAAGCTGCATGGGTCAATCCTCCGATGGAAGAAGATGAGATGGTTGAATATTTTCTTCAAGCCCTAGAGCCTGCTTACTTCGACCATTTGATCTCAGCCATTGGTAAGCCTTTCAATGATGTGGTAAAGAAGGGAGAAATGGTGGAAGATGGATTGAAGTGAAGCAAGATCATAAGCTATTCTACCGTAAAAGCCGCAGCACATGCAACACAACACGACACATGAAGCTTGCCAGATCAGAAGTGATGTTCCAAACGTTAATACCACACAAGAGAGGGGGGTGGGGTTTGTGGTACCCAATTTTTGATCTAGAAGAACCTGGTTCTTCTAGGTGTTCTAACTACTAGTGTTGCGGAATTAAAATACAGAAATAAAGAACACAGAGATTTTTACGTGGAAAATACCTGGCTCAAAAGGTTAAAAAGCCATGATCTACTACTTAGTAGGTATTCCAAACATCCACTAAACTCAATGAGCCAAAAACATCATTTACAAAACTCTTGTAAAACTAAGGATTAACTCCAATCCCAGTGTGACACACAACCTCAACTGTTACGACACTTTCAAGTTAACTCTAACTTGAATACTCAAAGAACCTAATAAAATTGCTTCTATGAAAGCTGGAAAGGTACAAGTTTTAAATCTCCTATTACAATTGAACTAGAATAAGAATAAACATAATGGAACTGATTCTTCTATCTTGTTCAAGTAGCTGCAGGCGTGCACACTTAATCTCACATAAATTGCTAGCAAAATAGCCTTGATCTTTTGGTCTCAATTTTGCTTAACTTAAGCGTATGTACATACCTGTAAAAGATAACAACTCAGTTATTTATTAGATTAGTAATTAGAGTTGGATTGTGACTCAATTTTCGATCCTCCATTGAGTTTGAGTTCTAGAATAATCCAAACTCCAACCCTTATTCGGATGTGTTCTCTTCTCATAAGGAAACATCTTCTCCTTATCCCATATGCAATCTTTTTGATCAGTTCTGAAGATATTTAGAAGATATTGCTGCTTGATCCTTAGGAACTTATCTTCTTCACGTGCCTCTCATGTGCATGGGCCATAACAACTGCGTCTTCTAAGATGGACCTGGTCCTTCACTGAGTTCATTTGTCATCTTCAAAGCTTTAAATGATCTTGGGCCAACAAATTCCCCCTTTTTGATGATCATTAACTCTGTGCTTTTACTGATTAGAGAACCTGTGGAACTCAGCTAAAATATCATCACTTGAAAAATTTAACTTATCATTAAAGGCCAGTTTAATTAGGTAATAAACATCACTGTTCAGAAAATAGACACAATTTTTTTAAGCACAATATCTTCCCCTTTTGGCATCATCAAAAAGTTGCATAAACATATGAATCCCAGAATATTAATCATTACTTATGGCCACTAGGGCAACTGCAAGTGAAAGTATGTTTTAGTTAATCAAAAATAAACTTGACAAAATTAACTATTAAGAGAACAATCATCATAAAACAAGAGAAATGCAAATTGTCATTGATAAAGCAGTGCTTCTTTAAGACAGTCCACAAAAAGAAAGAACAAAAACAATTGACCATGAGGAAAAACAAGAAAGATCCCTAATCTGGGTCACTGGGGGGTAACTTAACCGGTTTAGAATTAGGACAAAGTGGGGTAAGGCTTTGAAGAACTAGAGGGTTGGGATTGGAGTAGGTTGAGCATTGTTTGTAGCATCCCTTTACCCTTTTACTTTTATTTTGCTATTTTATTTTCATCCCATTCCTTTCTTCTTCTAACTCAGCCACACGAGCCTGAAGCCTAGCAATCTCAGCATCTTTGGTCCCACACTCTTGAACCAAAGCCATAACCTTGCTATTCAATGGAATCTTCACTGATGAACCAGGTTCAATAGGGGCTACACTTAGCAGATAGTCACAGGCCTGGAGGGTCTTGATTTCAAAGTGCTCCTTACTGGAGGCCATTTCCCATTTCTTCAAAGGAACATTCAGCTTGTCCAATACAGTTGTCAGAATGAATCCATAAGAAGTAGCATGAGCCTTTGAACCATTGATGACTCTACCCAACAATTTGACTATGAAAGCATGTCAGTTAATTTGCTTACCCCTCACAAGACACTCCATGAGAACCAGGTCCATGTAATTTGCAGTGTGCCTCCTCTCTTGTCTAGGCAGCATTCACTTGTTCACAAACTTGATGAGCACTTTATGCTCTGGCTTCATTTCACTCTTTTGAACAAATCTTACCTCACACATCTCTCCAGCGTCCTTTGTATCACAGAAGTTCCTGGTGATTTGGAGTGCTGTGGGCAGATCATTTAGACAAGGCCACCTTTGCCTGGTGTAATCATTATAGCCCTCACTTGGAATGTCTAGAATCCTGCCCAATTCAAGTGCATCAAACTTCACCTTCACACCTTTCACTATACTGGTTACTAGCCCATTTTTCACAAAGCCATTTGCCATGAATTCAATTAGCTCTCATCTGGCTAGTCTTCCATCCATCTAAAGGACCATGTCATTCCACTCTTGTGCAGCTAGAGCGTCAACCAACCTAAGTATGCCTGAATCCTCCAGGTCTTTCAGCAACCTTCCCTTCAATACCTTCCTCTTGCTAAAAATAACAAAATAATCTTGCTCTTGTTCAGACTCCTCCTCCTCTTCTTCTCTACTCCACTCTTCATCTTCTTCTTCAGTAATTTTCACTTGTTTTCCCTTCATTGCAGACCTAGTTCTTCTAGCAAAAGAAGGTTCACTAGGTACAGATTTGGAAGACTTCTTTGCAGGAGTATTGGTTCTTTTTGGTTTGATAGTGGGAACCTTCACAGTTGTACCTCTCTCTTGATGGACCAGTTCCATATCGTCTTTCTCTTCTTCAGCAGCCTCAAAACTTTCCACTACTTTTTCTTTTCCCTTTTCTTTCTTATTTTTCTTACTCTTCTCTAATGCTTCCTGTAGTTCTACCTCACTTTACCTTACTTTGCTCCTTGTGGCTCTTCCTCTAGGTACAAAAGTAGCAGCAGTCTTGGGAGATGTTACTTTGCTTTTTTTTTCTTGGTGGGTTTAGGAGCTACTGCGATCCTTTGTGAAGATGCCTTGCGCTTCTTTGGGTCATAAATGGCCCCTACTTTCTTTAGAATATCTACTAAAGTTTCCTCCACAGAAGAACTATGTTCAACTTGTTGCTTACTCAGATGAACAAGTCCCTCAACAGCCTCTCCTGATCCGCTTCCCCCTAACTTTAAGCCACCTTCTTCTCCACTACTACTGATAGCAAGAACCTCCTCTTTCCTTTTTTCTCCTCCTACTAGACTTAACCCCTTCAACATTTTTCATATAAACCACTAATACAAACCTACTATCTTCATTCTCTACTATATCAGAAAATACAAAACATGTGTTTACCTCACCTGGGGTTTCTTGACTCTTGTCATTGTTAGAAGACCCAGGTTCTTCTCCTTCACTAACAGAGATGAACTTTTCAGACTCAGAGGTTGAGTCAAATTCTTCACCTATAACCCCTTTCCTTTGACTGGCCTTTAATTTCTTGTTCAAAGTTTTTCTGAGAGAGCCGAGTGCCACAGTTTTCTGGCTAACATCTTCTGCTGGTGAAATTTATGTTTTGGGGTTTCAATAGGAGGTGTTGATAATAAAGTATGAGGGGAAACATGCGAGGCAATTCCAGGATTGTCTTGAGAATTAGTCATGACGGAGTATTTCTGGATTCTTTCTTTCCCAGCTAGGCAGTTTGTGTTTTTCTTGAACAAAAGCTTTGTTCCTTTGACTGGCCTTTTCTTTTGCATTGCATTCATTTTTATATTGGCCGGTCTTACCACAGTGTGTGCAGATCTTATTTTCAGGAAGAGTGAGGTACTTGTTTTTGGGGTCCCATTTTGGAGCATGAGTCCCGTAAGTCCTCTTTTATTGCTACCGTGATGCTCTTGCAACCATAAGAGAGCATCAGAAGCTTTGCTCCATTTGCAAGTTCTGTCTAGTTCATGTTTCACATTTCTAAGATCTTCTTTTAGAACCTTAATCAATTCATCTTTCTTGCACAGTTCATCTTTTATTTTTCCTAGATTATTTTCTAGAGTGAGACATGAGTGATCAGCTTTCTTCTTTCCTGTTCCTAGTTTCAGTTTTCGATCTTCAACACAGCATTTTTGTTATCACTCTAATCAGCCCTAGATTTTAGACTCCTGCATTTTGCTTTTAGGATAACACATTACCTAGAAAGAACTTCCTTTTTATTGTTAACTATTTCAGACTCATCAATGAAGTCTAATAATAGCTCAGTCAACCTTTCTTTAGACAGAAATTTAATTTTGTTCTTTAGATGCAGAATACTTACCTTTTGCTCATCATCTGATTCTCCAATGGCCATAAGAGCTTGCTCTTCTTCAGCTTCATCTTCTGAGTCATCATCAGAGGTGTCATCCCAAGCAGCAACCATATCCTTGGTTGAACCTTTGTTTCTCTTGGGTTGAACTTGTTCCTTCTTCGTATTTCTTTGTTCAGCCCTTTCTTTCTTCCATTCAATCTCCCATTGAGGGAAATTCTTGATAATGTGGTCAGTATTACCACACTTATAACAACCATCATTGGTCTTTCTCTCAGGAGCTCTTGTCTTGTTAAAGTTTGTACATCTTGAAGAACTCTTTTCTCTCATCAAGTACTTTTTGAAATCTCTAGTGAGCATTGACATCTCATTATCTTCTAGGTCTGATCCTTCTGTAATTTTGAGATCCAAACTTCTCTCCTTCTTGGGTATATCCATCTTCCTAGTTTGCCTTCTTAGTTCATAAGAAGTAAGATTCCCAACCAGTTCATCCAGCCTGAGAGTGGCCATATTCTTGGACTCCTAAATGGCAGTGATTTTTCTTTCCCAAGCAACTTGAAGAACTCTTGCCAAGATCTTCTCAACCTTGTCTTCTTTAAGAATAACTCTTCCAAGAGACTTAAGTTCATTTGTCAATATAGTGAACCTAGTGTACATCTCTTGGATGGTTTCTCCATCTTTCATAGTGAAATTTTCATATTGAGAATATAGAAATATTCCTCTAGATCTCTTCACTTGAGGTCTTCCTTCATGAGCCACTTGTAAAGTGTCCCATATCGCTTTTGCAGTAGTACAACTTTGGATCCTGCTGTATTCATCTGCACCCAGTCCACAGACAAGCCATTTTTGGGCTTAGCATTTTTCTCCCACTTTTTCAAATCTCCAGAAGTGTAGTTATTGGCACTTCCACTACTTCCTAGTTTTCCATTCTGGTTGCCAAACCATCAGTGACTATGTCCCAGAGTTCATAGTCTTCTCCTATGATGTGATCCTTCATCTTATTCTTCCACCATGAGTAATACTGTCCATTGAACAGTGGACGCCTAGCAGTGGATTGCCCTTCCCAGTTCCTAGCTGGTGCACTCATGTTGATCTTTTCCTAAGGTGTTAGCCTCTTCAAGGATAACCTGCTCTGATACCAATTGATGTTCCAAACGTTAATACCACACAAGGGGGGAGGGGTGATTTGTGTGATATCCAATTTTCGATCTAGAAGAACCTGATTCTTCTAGGTGTTCTAACTACTACTGTTTATGGAATTAAAATACAGAAATAAAGAACATAACGATTTTTACGTGGAAAACACGTCGCTCAAAAGGTGAAAAAATCACGACGTACTACTCAGTAGGATTTTCCCAAAAGTCCACTAAACTCAATGAGCCAAAAACAACATTTACAAAACTCTTGTAAACATAAGGATTAACTCTAATCCTAGTGTGGCACATAACCTCAACTGTTGCAAGACTTTCAGGTTAACTCTAACTTAAATACTCAAAGTACCTAATACAATTGCTTCTATGAAAGTATGAAAGGTACAAGTTTTAAATCTCCTTTTGAACTAGAATAAGAATAAACACAATGGAACCAGTTCTTCTATCTTGTTCAAGTAGTTGCATGCGTGCACACTCAATCTCATGTAAATTGCTTGCAAAATAGCCTTACTCTTTTGCTCTCAATTTTATTTAACTTCAGCGTATGTGAATACCTGTAATAGAGAACAACTCAGTTATTTATTAGATTAATAATTAGAGTTCGATTGTGATTCAATTTTTCATCCTCCATTGAGTTTGAGTCCTAGACTAATCCAAACTGCAACCCTTATCCGGATGTGTTCTCTTCTCATGAGGAGACATCTTTTCCTTATTCCATATGCAATATTTTTGATCAGTTCAGAAGATATTGCTGCTTGATCCCCAAGTACTTATCTTTTTCACGTGCATCTCATGTGCATGGGCCATAATAACTATTTCTCCTAAGATGGACCGGGTCCTTCACTGTGTTTATTTTTTATTCTTCAAAACTTCAACTGATCTTGGGCCAACAAGAAGAAACATGATAATGTTGCCTTGGTTGTCTTAGGATCACGACATGGCCCAACGGGTCTGCCTCACCGATATGCTCAGCCTCGACCTCAACCCCAAACCTATCCCCGAGTTCCACGTAATCCATCTTAGTACTATCCTACTAACAATGTTCAATCCTCTGTCCAACACTAGGTCACTTCTTATAGCGAGCACCAGCATCGCTTAATACTCTTTTGCCTTCACAACATTTTTGAGCACCCAACAACCCTAGGAAACATGGGAATAGAGGATAACAAAGGCAAAGAAATAGTTTCCCGCCAATCGGAGAATCTTACACAAGCTTGTTTGAAAAGTAAAACAGTCTGGCCTAATTAAGCCGCTCCTCGGCTATACTCCGAACCTATATGCAAAAGGTTTTGATCCTACGGTCCGGTGCATGTACCACTCTAATATCCAAGGGCATAACATTGAAGATTGTCGTTCTTTGAAAAGGGAGATAGAAAGAATAATTCAAGAAGAGATAACTGTGGTCCAAGACACTGACACCCAGAGTATCACGCAGAATCCTTTACTTGCACATGATGATGCATAATTTGTGGGGGATATGCGTGTTGACAAGGAGTATGCGATTCTTCTTGGGTGCTTGGTGACTGAAGCTAATGAAATTGGTGAAGGTCCCAGTAATTTTGATGTGCAACCCAGTGGCTAAGATGCCGAGCTTGGTGATTGGAAAGACACTCCTTTCTTGGCTAGAGAGGGAGGAGTCTTGGTAGTTTATTTTGCTGTCATTTCTATTTGTTCGAGTTATTTTAGGTTTGTTATCCGGATATTGTTTTGTGGCTCAAACTCTTCTTCTTCTCATTTTTTCTAGTTTGTTTAGTTGTAATAACTCGCACAGTGTTATTTAGGATTGTTCCAAGGTTGTAACCCATGTCTATTTTGCTTGTCTTGTTCAAACCCTTTTCATCATCTGTTTAATGCAATCTCCTATTTTTCTGTTAGTTCTAATCAATTTCTGGTTAGGTCATTTTTTTCTTTTATAGTTCTTTTCATGACAACTCTAGTGACATGACATGTACGCATAATTCTCAGCCTGATCTTGAAAGTTAGTCTATTTATCAAGCAATGGCACAGTTTTAAATATGATAAAAAAAGGATGAGTTTGAGGAAACAATTAGAGATTCACGTATTCTGAGATGACCTAAACTTTGAATTGAATGAGATTGACGTAGTAAGTCTGGGAAATTAAGGGGTTGGTAAGAGCATACAACAAGGAAATGTCTCTCAAGAAGTTTGAGATGAATCAGTCAGTGTTGAAACATATTTTTCCACATCAAGATAATGTTGAGTCAACTCTGCTTTAAACCAGCAAGAATCATTCATTGGGACAAAGGTATTGCCCATTGGCACTTTTTGTTTATGTTGATGCCATCAATAGATATTATGTATGATTTATTTGCTTATCTTCAATTGCATGTTTGTACTTTACATTTTTAAGTTTGGTATGACGATGACATTTTATTCTGCTTCCCAAACACTTTTATCCTTTTCAACCCATTTTGAGCCATAATTTTTTGTTCATACCCCTCTTTTGGAATTAGAAATAGAGTTAGGAAATAGGAAAGGAAAATGAAAAGAAAAAAAAAGGAAAAGGAAAAGAAAAAGGGAGAAAAATAAAAAAAAGAGAAAACGAAAGAAAAAAAGAAGGAAAGAAAGAAAAGGAAAAGAAAACAACAAAATAGTCCAAATTTGTATTTGAACTACGTTCTACCTAATTCTTGTCACCACAAGATACGTAGGCAACCTTATTGTTCGGTAGCACAAATAAAATATTTCATAATCCCCGAAGTTAAGAGAGGGGAAGTTTTTCTTAGAAATTCCACCAAAATAAAAATCCAAAAAACAATTCCCCAAACTCCAAGAAACTGAGGCAGAAGTTTTAATTTTGCCAAAAGATCTAATTCCAAAAATTGTAATTTTGAACCTTTTCATCTTAAATTATTTTGAGCCTTCATGCCACCCTTTCTTTCCAACCCTATCCAAAAGCCTACATTACGGTCCAAATAAAGACCTTCCGACCAATCTTTGAGGATGTCAAATCAAGCGTGTAATGAATGTATGTTCTTCTTGCATCATGGGTAATACTTGTTCTCAGCATAAAGAGAGAAACGATAAAATGAGAGAGTCTTATCGGTGAAAACCCTCATGGGAACTGTAAGCCGATGGTGATTTGAGAGAAAGAGCAAAATAAGAGAGGCTTGATCGTGAAAACCCTTTAGAGCACTACAAATCGACTAAGAATTGTCGATCAAATAGGACAAGTGGAGCATTGAGGCCTAGTTTCACACCTTAGAGGCGCAACAACAATTGAACATTAGACGTGGTTGACATATTAGGCCACTTAATCCAAAGGTGCATGTCATGGTCATTAGAGTCGGTATCCACATCTGACAAGTTTATACTCGGTGATTTTCTCGTTAGATGTCATCTCTTTCTGTTGTCCCTTTAACTCTGTTTTTCTTGCTTTGTTTAAGTCCTCTACAGTCTGTTTTGTCAGAACAAGTGAGAATGACTTCAAAATCTACTACCAACTTTCCAATTGCACATGTCTAGCACATCAAAGTGGCATAAGTCAAGAAAGAACAGTATGCACACTGAGTTGGTAACAAATAACATGCTTTGGGATTCATGTGAAATGTAAAGATTCGGTAAATGTCAATTCATGAGCACAATGCAACATATAAATGGTATTGGATTTGAACAGGTCATATATATTTTTGTGATAAGGGTGATAGAGAAACCAATTAGTCAATAAATAAGAAAAGGTATTTCAACTCTAAATAAAAGTTATCATGGGAACTGAAGGAGCAATCTCTCTCAAAGTCAAGGCCACAAACTAGCCACCGTGTTTTAAACTCACAAGTTTTCTTTGTTTGAAACAGGGATAAAGGCTATGTTCACAACAAGCTTGAATTTTTCAGGTGTAATGCCCTAATTCTTCTTGTGCAAAGGACATTTAGAAGATCACACATCACCCCTAGGAGAAGCACTTCCTAGTCTGGGCTTTTCAAGTTATATTTTATTCTAGGAGATGCACTTCCTACTTGGTTTATTTAAATTCATTGCCAGGAAATGCACTTCCTAGCTTGAGTCATTGAAATTTTACCCATAGGAGATGTATTTCCTAGTTTGGGTCTTTCAGGTTATATATTTGTTTTAGGAGACGCACTTCCTAAATTGAGGTTTTACCCCTAGGAGATGTACTTCCTAGTTTGAGTCATTTAAGTTCATTACTAGGAAATGCACTTCCTAGTTTGAGTCATTGAAAATTTCCCCCTAGGAGATGCACTTCCTAGTTTGGGTCTTTTAAGATATAATTTTAGGAGACACACTTCCTAAATTGAGAGTTCACCCCTAGGAGACGCACTTCCTAGTTTTGGGTCATTTAATTTTATTCCTAGGAGACGCACTTCCTAGCTTGAGTCATTAAAGTTTCACCCCTAGGAGACCCACTTCCTAGTCTCGGTCTTTCAGGTTTTATTTTAGGAGACACACATCCTAAATTAAGAGTTCACCCCTAGGAGACACACTTCCTAGTTTTGGGTCATTTAAGTTTATTCCTAGGAGACACAATTCCTAGCTTGAATCATCAAAATTTAACCCCTAGGAGATGCACTTCCTAGTCTGGGTCGTTCATGTTATATTTTCATTTTAGGAGACGCACTTCTTAAATTGAGATTTTACCCCTAGGAGACGCACTTCCTAGTTTTGGGTCATTTTAGTTCATTCATAGGAGACACACTTCCTAGCTTGAATCACTGAAATTTTACCCCCTAGGAGACGCACTTCCTAGTCTGTGTCCTTCGGGTTATATTTTGTTTTAGGAGACGCACTTCCTAAATTGAGTTTCACTCCTAGGAGACGCAATTCCTAGTTTTGGGTCATTTAAGTTTATTCCTAGGAGACACACTTCCTAGCTTAAGTCATCAAAATTTTACCCCCTAAGAGATGCACATCCTAGTCTGGGTATTTTAGGTTATATTTTAATTAGGAGACGGACTTCCTAAATTGAGATTATACCCATAGGAGACACACTTCCTAGTTTGACTCATTTAAGTTCATTCCTAAGAGATGCACTTTCTAGCTTTTCTCATTTAAGTCTATTCCTAGGAGACACATTTCCTAGCTTTGGTCATTTAAGTTCATCCCTAGGAGACAAAGTTCCTAGTTTGGGTCATTTAAGTTTATTCCCAGGAGACACATTTCTTAGTTTGAGTCATTCAAGTTTTATCCCCAGGAGATGCACAACCTAGTCAAGTATTTAGTTTTACTCTAATCATTGCATCAATAGCATATGTGATTTATAATTTTTCTAACAACTCACAAATCTTTCTAGTGCAAACTGGGGTAGAATATTTTGTTTGTTTTGTTATTTTGATTGCAGGCGCCCACCTGGAGAGCAAAGGAATACAATTCAAGTTTTGGAAATCTGGCGCCCACTTAGAGAATAAGGGAAGTCATTTCAGAATCCAATTCAAGTTAGAAGTAGCTGAAGCTCGCAGAAAGAACGCGAGTCAACGGTCCGAAATGATCAACAGAAGTAATTTCAATCCAGAATAGAAAAAAAAAATCAAAAAAGAGAAAAAATAAAAGGTAAGTGAATACAAAATGCAGAAGCCGAGAAAAGAGGTGGATTGCTCAAGACATGACTGAAGTCACAACCATGCTGTGTCCGGTTTTGATATGAAAAGCTGAAGAAGAATGAACTAGCACCTGCAACTAGCGAGCGTCAAGGTTCAAATCTAAAGTATGCTTAAAAACCATACAAGACTCAAGATCAAGTTTCAGAAGACTTATAGAAACGAATTTGTAACTCATAGTTGACAGGCCTAGTTAGTCTTTTTTATTTTATGGTTGTGATGTAATAACAGGACCGCTTATCAGAACTTCGATGGAACTACTCCTCGATCGGCTCTCCACCTCGGTATACTCCATCATCTCACTCAACTCTGAACTACACGTGGTCTGATTCCTTTATAGCCAAGGATATGTAGGCAGCTCAGATCCCAGGTCCTGGTCACGTTCTCTTTCCTATTAGCTTTTGGGTCTCACTGAATAAGGGTCGGGTCAAAAAACAAGTCTAGTCGTTCTTTGTCTAAGAACATTTCATATTTTCAGTCAAAGAGCGGAAACTGTAGACATGTAATTTTTGACCCCCAAGATTTTAAATATTTTAGCATTTTATATTTAGTTTAGGTATAGTTTAGTTATTTCAACTAATTTTGACTTTTTTACATTATTTTTATCACAAAATTAAAAAATAGAAAAATAGTTTCATTTTTCTCTATTTAATAAGTAATAGGTATTTTTAAAAAAATATTATTTTTAACGTATTTATATTTTTGTATAATATCCTGAAAATATAAAAATTAACTTCGTGTCATAATATAGTTCGAATTAATTAATTAGGAACAATTTCACAATTTTCTTGTATATTATTTTAGGAATTAATATTTTTAGACTAGTAGAGTTAAAGGGCCAGTTTTGAAGACTAGTAGAGTTGGCCCAATTCAG
Source organism: Nicotiana benthamiana (assembly GCA_034376525.1). NCBI lineage: Eukaryota > Viridiplantae > Streptophyta > Magnoliopsida > Solanales > Solanaceae > Nicotiana > Nicotiana benthamiana. The sequence continues at coordinate 91,734,820 of CM067335.1, forward strand.
TTTTATCCCTAATATGAAGCCCAATCCCATGACCCAACTAAAACCCTAGGCCCCTTCATCTTCATCCTTGGAAGATACAAGCAAAACCCTAGCTAGACAACAATGAACTACAAGACCTGAAACCCTAGCAGACCACCAATACCATAGCTCCGTCGGCATCCGCCAAACGACCACCCATAACCACCGCTATCTCTGCTGCTTCTTCCCCTTATACCAAACGATAAAAAACAGCCACCATCTCACTCTCCAGCGCCCAGCTCTGCCACCCATCTCCAGCCACCACGCTGCTAACCCGCCGGAAACCACCAACTTCACCGAAGAGAGACCCTAGCTTGACCCTATAGAACTCTAAGACCATAGCCGCCACCGCTGGACAAACACCCTCCCACAGCCCTTCCTCACCTCCACACGAAACCTGCCCCCATCGATTTATCTCCTTCACCTGAACTAGCCCACCATCAACCACTATTTCGCTGTCATCTTCTCCCGCCACCAGTCCGCCATCCTTCTCCAAAAACTCACCGGAAAAGATGGCCTTCATCCCTTAAACCTCTAAGCCCACCCTAAGACTTCATCCTCTCCAAAAACTGGACAACAACGGACATATTCTATACTTTGCTTTCTAAAAATGAAATTTGTTTGAGGTGGTTCGAAGTCCGATTTGAGGTCTCGTTCAGTCGTACATCGAGATTACTGTCCGAGTTCTTATTGCTATTTTCATCTTGTTCGTGCTGCAATTTGCTCAATTTTGGGTTAAAGGTTTTGTACGATTTTCAAGTGTCGAAGAAAATTTCATAACTCCTTTTGAGGTCCCTCTCGTTTCCTTCTCTTTATTATGTGCGCTATTATTTTACATGTGCTATGCTAATTGCATGCTGATGGCTCAATGTTCTCGGTTGATTTAAGTTCAATCAAATTACTCATCTTAATTAACTAATGTGAATAGAGCATAATCTATGATAAGTGAATCGATTCATGAACTATTGATTTAAGTTGGATTAATGGGCAATGGATTGATAAACTCTGGAAAAGAAATGTTATCCAAGAATAGTGAAATGGATATGGGATCTAGGGTGGGAAGTTAAAAGTAACATAATTGAGATTTTAGTACTACATTTGTTGCTTTATTTTATTCTATTATCCGCTAGTAGTATGCGTAGGCCGACCACACTTAGGTAGGTAAGCTATAGGATTTAGTTAGTCTTGAGGTGAGAGGTCGTTCCCGTAGTTGAATTTATTCGGGGAATGCCCCAAAGAATTTGTATATATATTATTATCTTGGGTATGCCCCGAAGAACTATGTATATATTTTGGAGGCCTACATATTGTTCTATGTGGGATTCAACCCCGACTCATAGTTGGATAAATTATATTTTATGCGACCATGTCCATTTACTTTTTAGTAGTGGATTTGATCGTAATCACAGCCAATTGCGCAAATTGCAGACCCATATTAGTTGTGTGGCCACACAGCTGAGCTAGAAGTTGAAGATCAGAGAGTGTGCAAAAAGACCAAGTCAAGGAGCCTCTGAGAATTGTGGACCGTACAAGAATTATGCGGACAGTAGAAGAGTTGCCTCGTAGCCGCAGTTTAGAAATGTGCGGCCGCATACCTCTAGTTCCTGACAAGATGAAGAAATCTTCGGACCACACATGGAATTGTGCGGCCGCAGAACCTCCTGAGGGGCATTTTTGTTTGATATTTTCAGCCTTGTATAAATAGGAGAGTTTCACGAAATTAGGTCATGTTTTGAATATCTGAAGAACTGTAGCCGTTTTAATTTGCTGTTTTAGGAACCTTTCTCTTATTTTGGTGTTGTAATATTAGATTATTTATTTTAATCTTTGAATATGAGTTTAATTATTTTTTCTTCTTTATTTTCTTCTACACCCACTATGAGTAGCTAGATTTTTACTAGGATTATGACCTAACTCTAGTGTGTAAACCTTATGGGTGATTAATTTTATGCTTGTTTATGATTGATTGTTTATTATTTTGCTTAGTTCATGCTTTATCTGTTGAATTGATGGTTGCAAATATTGATCCACGCCTATTTGACTTAGTCTCTTCTTGAGAAACAGGGACCTAGTATATGTTAACTTAGCTAACAGGGAGCTGGGTCAATTGAGAGATTGATTAACCCAATTAAAGGGTTCAGCCTAGAGATAGTAACAACCCGACTTGAGCTCTTATCAACTATTTTGGTTGACACCTATTTGGTCTTGAGAAAGCCAAATTGGTCAAAACTACTCTCTGACCAAGAGGTAGTGAGTGGGTAACATAGAGTTGTGAGCTATAATACACCCCAATTAACAAAACGAGCATAAAGTCTTTATCCCATTGGGAGAACACTTAGGCCATGATCACAACCCTAGGTCTTTTATATATTTGGAAAACCCTAAAAAACAGTTAACCCTAGTCTTATAACTTTAATTTACATTCCTTAGATTAATACTAGGTATAGAAATAAATACCCTATTGTGGAAGTACAATATAGATACTTCACTTGCCCATTTCGAATATATACTCCTAGCTCCCATATTAGCTTCCCGTGGATTCGATGTATACGATTGTGTTATACCTTTTGTGAGATGTGCATTTGGACGTGATCAAATTTTGGTGTTGTTGTCGGGGAGTTAAAACAGTGTTAGCCATATTTATGTGTGTTTTTGGAATATCTTCTTTTCCTTCTGTGTTGCTAACGTGTGTAACGACCCGGACGATCCTTTTTAGCATTTATGTCCCGATCCCTATTAACTGATTCCCTCTGTTTATTTTTGCTACTTTATTTTGCCGGTACATTCAGTTTTGAGTTTCGGAGAGTTTCGGGACACTTAGTACCTAATTGAGAGCTTAAGTGTTGGAAAGTTCACCGTAGTCGGAACAATATGAAGATGACCTCAGAATGGAAATTTGATGGTTCAGTTAGCTCCATTAGGTGATTTCAGGGTTAGAAGCGTGTTCTGATTATGTTTTGCAGGTCCGTCGCTAATTTAGGCTTGAAATGCCGAAGGTTGAATTTTTGAAGCTTCTGGTTCAATAGTGAAATTTTGATCTGAGTGTCGGAATGGAATTCTGAGAGTTGCAATAGTTCCGTTATGTCATTTGGGATGTGTGTGCTAAATTTCAGGTCATTCAAAGGTGGTTTTGTTGGGATTTTGATCGTATGCGTATTTTGAGGAAATTTGGAGTTTTAAGGCTTAAATCCTTGGTTAATTCTAGGTTTCGATGTTGTTTTAGGTGTTTTAAAGATTGGTACAAGTTTGAGTAAGGTATTAGGTTATGTGTGCCCTTGGTTGAGGTCCCGGGGGCCTCAGAGAGATTTCTGATGTTTAACGAGGAGTTGAGGAAAATGTTGCAGCTGCTATTTTTTTGCTGCTTTTTGTATTTTTGCATCTGCGATTTCAGGACCGTAGATGCAGCACCACAGAAGAGGCTAAGGAGACGGCATTAGCGGATTATGGTTTTACCTTCAGGTTCCACAGATTCAGAAGGCATACCGCAGAAGCAGTGGCGCATCTGCGAAAGGGTGATCGCAGATGCAGTCTTTGATCTATTTAATGAAAGTTGCAGAGGTGTCGTAGTTTCTGTAGAAGCGGTCCCAGGGCCGCAAATGTGAAAATTGCGGGGAAGAACATATAAATAGTTGCCTTCGCGAATTTAAGGGATTCTTTCACCATTTTCATCCGGGGTTGAAGCTTCTAAGAGAGATTTTTGAGAAAAAACAAAGGGGAATCACTTGGAGGTAACATCCTTGACTTTATAACTTGTTTTTATGTGATTAATGACCTAATTAGTGGTGAACGTTTTTGGAATAAATGAGTAATTAGGGCTTGAGTTTAAAAGACTTTTAAATGAGATTGTGAGGGGTCATTTGGACTCCGATTACGGTGTTCTTATTATGTATAGACTCGTGAGAGTATGATGTTTCTAAAAATGTAAAGTTCACCCGATTCGGAGATGTGAGCCCGAGGGGCGTTTTGGTCATTTTACATGATTTCATGTATTTACTTAGAATTTAATTGTAGAATTAGTTATTTGAAGTGTTATTTATGTTATGCAATTGAATTGAATAGATTTGGGCCATTTGGAGCCGAGTACTCATGGCAAAAATGTGGTGTCGGGTTGATTTTGAGGTGGTTCGAGGTAAGTGGCTTATCTAACCTTGTGTGGGGGACCTTCCCATTAGGATATGACATATTTGATAATTGAAATGCCTTATACATGAGGTGACGAGTGCGTACTTGAGCAAATTATTGAAAATTTGGTTTTACTTAAGTATTTAAACTGATTTCCTTTCTTTCGGTTTTATTCTACTACTTAGCATGTACTAGTTTAGAAAATCATTCTTAGTTGACTTAATTGCATAAACTTGCATTACGTGAAGTATATTAGGCTACAATCAACTGTTTACTTAGTACGAAATTAGCATTTTGTTTAATATTCTTGTGTTGGTGCTGCGTGTTTCAATTTGGGAATACGGGATGGCATCCCGGGAGATCCCCTGCTCAAATTTATGATCTGGACTGAGGTGCGGGATACCAAGAGATCCCTGTCACGTATATTGAGGATACCGAGAGAGTCTCGGGATACCAAGAGATCCCTGACATATAATGAGGATACCAAGAGATCCCTACTGTATATATTGAGGATACCAAGAGATCCTCGGGATACCAAGAGATCCCCGGTAATTTGTACAACGGATATACAATTACCTCAACCAGTTTATACAAGTTGCCAATTACCTAAATAAAAATATACAATCACCAGACTTTAACCCAGAAAATTTAATTGGATGGCAAACTAAACCTCTGAAAGGATATAATAAATTAATTGCCCTAAATAAATTAGATCCAAAATTAGTACAAACCATGTATAACTATGGACTATTGCATGCAGTGTATACACAAGATGGAGATAACCTACAATATATACCAGAACTATACCAAGTAGTAAAAAAAATACTTGGGAATTACTAAAGCAGACTTAATATTTATTAGGATCTATTCGGCACCCTGCGAAGTTACACCACAAGAAATATATCATTCTATCACAGCAGTGAAGCTAGGACTAACAAGAACAATTATGTGTGAAGAACCTATGGAACAACCTGATTTAACCATTCAAGAAATAGTAGAATTTCTACAAAACAAAAGAGCTATTATGTCCAAAGTCATTATTCAAGAGCTAATAAGCAGCTATGAAGAAGGAGGAAAGTGGATCTACAACAGCAAAAATAGCACAATTATCTACTCAAATGCCAAGACAACAAAAGACATAGAAGAACTACCAAGATGGATCACTACCCTGGCAAATTGGGAAGCTACACCAACAACTAATGCATTAAGAACATATCCAAAGCAGCTGACAGAAAAAACAAAATATCTACTATGTCAACAACTAAAGAATTTATTCAACCTACACCATTGCAAATATTGCAATCAAAAAGAAGACATTCCCAAGGTTTATCTTCCACCAACTATGGCAAAAGAAAAAGAAGAAGAAGACAAGCAAATTGAAGACAAGAAAAGTGAAGACTAAACTTTCGTATAAGTCTTGCAAACAAGTATCAAGACAAATGTAGTATTTAGGCTAACATTTTCCAATGTTTTTGTTTTTTTGTTTTGTTTTTTAGTTTTGATTAATGATTTTGTTTTATAGTCTTGATTAAGAGTTTTGTTTTTTAGTATTGATTAAAAGTTTTGTTTTTTAGTCATATATTATTTCAAGAAGTGTAGTATTTTTAGGATAGATTTTAGTCTTATTAGGAAGAGTTTCTTTTGTCTTGATAGTGTAGTATTCATTCCTTGCCTATATATGTAAAGCTTTGTAATTTAGAGAGGAGTTATCAGCTCTTCTTACTCTTGTATAATAAAATTCTCCCTCTTTGAAAAACACTCTCTCTCACATACTCTTATCCTTGCAAAAATCTAGCATCAACTAAGGAAATAATGGAGCAAAATAAGGTACGTAATACTATGACTAGCTAAATTTTCTTTGGCAAGATTTTAGGAAAGTAGTAATAATACTAAAATGATAATGATCCTGTGAACACCGGGAGTTCGGCATAACACATGTTTAAAGGTTTAATAACAGCAAGTATTTAAAGCTAAAGTGCATTTAGCCGTGCACTTTATCCGCTCCAGGCAGGTGGCCGTTTTGCGGTGTTGTGGTGCTTAAATTGGCTTGGGATCCTTACCTGCTTTACTTACTGCTACTGATATTGTACCTTTAGCCCACTGTTATTCCGTCCCCTTCCCTTTTGGTATCAGAGCCTCAGTATCATATTGGTATTATCATTATCGTCCTAAAAACTTGCCTTATTAAAAAATTTGGACTTGTCAAAAATTTGAATTAATTTTGCCTTTTTAATTATTTTGACATGGATTTAAATGCTTGTTTGTATGCTTACAATAAAATACTTGTTTATACTGGAGACATAGAATTTGCTAATGTTACAAGAAAATTAATGGAAACATATCCTATTACTTTCCAGATTGGATTAGCAACTACTCCTTATTTGCATCAATTAGAGAATAACTTTGGAAAATTTTTAACACACTTAAAGTTAGGAATAGAATATTTAGGTATACATCAAATAGTTAGAAAATATTTAGGAACCCGACCTAGACATATTGGAATAACTAATGATTATTTTACATACTGTCAAAGTATATTTACTTTCATAAACCTACAGGATAAAAATAAAGAACATAAGATTAAAGAAATATTCCATAAATATTTTAGAAATCATACAGTAGAAGAAAAAGATATAAAGTTTTTCATTGATATTATTTATAAATATACTCTAGAAAAATTAACTATGGATGAAAAAGGTGAAGATAAATTAGTAGAAGAACATATAGAAATATTATATAACATTATAGAAAATATGGAACATAGAGATGACACTACTACCTCAGTATCTACTGAAGACTACCTAAGTGATGGTTAAAATGGAAGCCATAAATAATAAAATAGAAATAATAAATAATAATATTTTAGAATCAAATAAAGTAACATTAGAACAGATAAAAGAAATAAGAAAAAGGATAGAAAATATAGGAACAGAAATTAAAAATATAAAATTAAGAATATTACAAGAAAATAATAAAAAAGAAAAAGAACCTATAAATAAAACTGGCTATGTTAATATACCAGGATTAGGATGGATGCCAATTAAAGTACCATTAACTACTGAAAAAATAAAAGAAGAATTATGAAAAGAGGAGAATATGTAAAAATTACATATATGGAAAATAACAAAATAAAAGAAATGTCAAATTTGAATAGAATATTTATTAAACTAAATGATAATTATAGACTTATGCAAAAACAAGATAATATTATAGAATCACCTTTAGAACAAATAGTAAGATTAACCAGAGAAAATAATGAAGAAAATAATAACGAATCATATAATAATAATAGTGATAGTAGTACAACCAATTATGAAATCACTAAAAGAAAAAATATGAGAAAGAAAAAGGTGACCATGGAAGATATTTTTGAAAAATTAGATAAAATGGATAAAAGAATACAAAAATTAGAAAAACATGTATTTAAAAAGAAAAAACAAACACTAAACTCTGACCCTGAAATATCTAGAAATAGATTAGATTCAGATACAACAACAAATATAAGTTCAGAAGAAGAAAAAACTGATAAGAAATTAGTAGAAGTAATAAATAAAATAGAAAATGATTCGGATATTAATATAGACGAAGATAGCACTTCGGATACATATACTGACTTGATAAAGAAAACAAATAAATTATATATACAAACTAATAATTTAAAAGATACAATTAAAGATGAAGATATAATAACAAATCATATAAATATGACTAAACCAGATGGCCTAGAAAATAGAAAAGGATTTTATACAAATGTCGCAACAGGAAGAGATAAAGACTATAAAAAAAGAAGTTATTATGAAAAAACAGATTATTCAAAACAACATAGGAACGATAAAATATGGGGATCAAGATTAATAAGAGGAATAGCAGAAATGGTAAAAACATCTACAGGAGAAAATACTAACTCTTTTTTAGACTTAGACTGCTCTGAAGATATAACTAAAGAAATACAAAAATGGTCAGCAAAAACAGAGAAAACAATTTTAGAAACAAAATTACCCATAGATAAAGTAGGACAATATATTGTAACCACCTTAGTAGGAAATGTTAAAGAATGGTATGAAAATTTAGGAGAAGAAATGATAAAAGCATTACATGCAGCTACAGATGCTAATGCACAGCCTACAACAGATGTGAGTAAAATACTTCAAAAATTTGAAATATCAATTACAGCCGAATTTAGCACGCCAGGAGCAGAAAATTCAATGATTTGTAAAAATATAGAAAAAGCAAGAAATAATCTATTAAATTTAGTTATTTGTGATTTATGCTACTATGAAGAATATGTATGTGAATTTAGTAATTATTTTCATAAAGGAAGATTTAATAATAATGAGAAACCTATGATCTTAGACTTATTCCTACATAAATTACCATATCCAACTAATTTATTAGCATTTAAAGATTATAAAATAGAAGCTAAATCAATAGACACCTTAGGAACTAGGATAGAATATGTAAGAAATTGGATAAATGATAGATGTACTCAAGCAACAAATCTTAGAAATTTATTAAAATCAGATATACAATTATGTTGTGCAAAAGATAAACCAAGTAAATACGGATGTAGTAAAAAATACCCTAGACAAATAAGAAAACACTACAAGAAAAGAAATAAGAAATACATTAGAAGAAATTACAATTTAAGGAATTTTACAAATAATAACAAAAAACGAAGATATATAAATAAAAGAAAATATAGAAATTATTTCAAAAGGAATCCTAAAAAATGTAAATGTTATAATTGTGGAAAAATAGGACACATATCCACAGAATGCAAAGAACCTAGACAAAAACAAATAAAAGAAATTCAGTTAGATAATGATGAATTTATAGATATAGATATAGTTAAGCAAGAAATAGATACGGATAACTTTTCTAGTGAAGATGAAATAATTGAATCAAATATAACAAGTGAAGAAGAAAATGAGTCAGACTAAAATAGGAGAAACAAGTGACAAAGATATAATAATAAACTATACACAAGACATAGATTATGAGAAACAACAGATAATATTTGATGAAAAAATTTATGAGAAAATTAGGAAAGAAGAATTAGACCTTACACCAGACTTAGTTTTTAAAAATCAATTTTGGAATGAAACATTAAAAATTAAAAAACAAAATTATTATATAATCACTAAAAAGGAATTTGTATTAGACATAAAACATTTAAATGGAAAAACAATGATACCTTTAGTATCTAAACATCTAATTGAAGAAGAAACTAAAAGTATTAAAAATAAACATAATTTAAGATATTGCTATTTTGGAGGAATACAGATTATGTTATATGCACATTTTAAAGAAGGTATAGATACACCAATAGAAATATATTTAGCAGATGATAGAATAACTCATCCTATAGAACAATCTATATTAACACAACTAACCGGAAATCTAATATACCAAAAAGCTAAATTTTTATTTAAACCTGATTTTAATATAAGCATGACGGAACAAAATATAGACAAAGCATTAACGATTTATTGGAAAATTAATGGAATAGAAATGCTACCAGGAAGTAAAGTACTAACTATTAAAGCAAAACAATTATACGTACTAAGTAATAAACCAGGAATAAATAAAAATAAAAGAAAAGGATTAACACATATAAGTAAAATCTTTGAACCTATCCTAAAAGAAATCCCTAGGAAAGAACAATTATATATACTACCTAACCAAAACCAAGACTTAGAATTAGTAACTTATAATTTAGAGCAACGAAGAAATCTTCTTAATAGAAGTATGAGTAGAAGGAATCTAAACATAATACCTAGAATTAGGAAAAATATATCGGACCAATATTACGAAAACCAATATTATATAAAAGGAAGAATAATAAGAAATGGAATAAGAATACTAGTACCAATCTTAATTGCTACTAATGCAGGAGAAAATTATATAGCTAAACAACTAATAAGTGAGATTGACAAAATAGAAGAAAGTAATCATACATATACTAATTTCATTACACAACAAGAAGTAACAAGTATGGGAAAAATAAATAGCCCAATAGAAATAGAAGGATTATTATTCAACATAAATCTAGAAATAATGGATAATGAACCAGAAATTATACTAGGAATTAAATGGTTAAATATGGTAGAACCATGGAATCTAACAGAATCAGAATTAGAAATAACAGTTAATACAATAACAATTAATATAAAAAGAGAAACAATTAATGCTATAAATATAATAAAAGAAAGTATATGAGTCATGAAGAAATACATATCTTAATTAAAGTAAAATGTGAAGGATATAACAGTAGATATTATACAGCATATATAGATACAGGAGCTGGAACTAATATATGTAGAAGAAAAGTATTACCAGAAGAATATTGGAAGGAATTAAAAAATCCAATTATAATTGCTGGATTTAACCAAGAAGGAAATCTAGTCCGACACAAAGCTACAAATATAACAATACAAATATGGGATAAAGAACTAGTACTAAATGAATTATACCCATGTGAGGAAATATTTCATGATATAATATTAGGTTATAAAAAATTCTTAAAAAATTATGAACCCTTTACAATCACAAGAAATTATTTATTATTAACTACCCCTTGCAAGCAAAAAATAATAGCTAAAAGAACCTTGGAAAAACAAAGTGAACTAATACCTTGGATTAAAGGAGATAGTAAAATTAAACAATCACTACCTTGTAAAAATAAAAATAATAAATTACAAATAAGTGAGATTAGTATTGAAGAAGAATTAACTAACGAATTTAAAGAAGTATTTAGTGAAGACCCATTAAAATTTTGGCAAAAACACAAAACCCAAATACCAATTAGATTACTAAAAGAGGATGATTTAGTCTATAAAAAACCTATGAAATATACTGAAGAAGATATGGTTCAATTTAAATTACATATAACAGAATTATTAAAAGGAAATTTTATTAGATCTAGTGAATCTAAACATAGTAGTCCAGCATTCATAGTAATGAATCACAGTGAACAAAAAAGAGGAAAATCTAGAATGGTAATAGACTATAAAGACTTAAATAAAAAGACAGAAACATTAAATTATCCAATACCAAATAAAGCAGTAATATTAAATAAAGTAAAAGGTTATGAATGGTTCAGTAAATTTGATTGTAAATCAGGATTCTATCATATTAAGATAATAGAAGAATATAGACATTTAACAGCCTTCTCAATACCCAATGGATTTTATGAATGGAATGTATTACCCTTTGGATTTAAAAATTCCCCAGGATATTTTCAAAAATTTATGGATACATATCTTGGAAATATAGATGGAATTATTGTATATATAGATGACATATTATTATTCACTAAAACGAAGGAAGATCATATAAATTTATTAAAAAGATTTAAGAAAATAATAAAAGATGCAGGAATAGCTCTAAGTGAAAAGAAAGCAGAAATACTAAGGAATAAAATAGAATTTTTAGGGATAAAGATAGATAGAAATGGTGTAGAGATGCAAGAACATATATTAAAAAAGATTGCAGAACACATGGAAGAATTGAAAGAAAAGAAACAGTTACAAAGTTTTTTAGGATTAGTAAATCAAATTAGAAATTATGTACCTCATTTAAGTGAAAAATTAGTACCACTACAAAAAAAATTAAAAACAAAAACAACAGTATTTGAATGGACTATAGAGGATAAAGAAAACCTGAAGAAAGTAAAGGAATATTGTAAGAAATTACCCAAATTACAAATCCCAGATATAAATGAAAAAATAAAATGGATAATCTATACAGATGCATCGGATTATGCTTTTGGAAGTATGTTAACATATGTAAATATGGAAAATAACACACAACATATTACATCATTCAACTCAGGAACTTTCAAAGAAAATGAGACAAAATGGGAAATAAATAGAAAGGAATTATTGAGCGTCTTAAAAGCGTTATTATACTATGAAATATATATAGCACATACACATTTTATATTAAGAACAGATAATACCCAAGTTAAATTTTGGTTAACAAAGGATTTAAAAAATCAATCAATTACTACCAGAAATATTAGAAATATAGTATGTCAAATATCTTTATTTAATTTTGATATTGAACTAATCAGTACTAAAGACAATTTTATTGCAGATTTTTTATCTAGACATATGATACAAGAATAGCTATGAGCTTATAAAGAAGCATTTTATTATGATTGACAGGTACAACCTGAACAAGGGGAAATAGTACAAAAGCTATTGCAAGACATATTACAAAAATTACAAGGTATGGAAAAAAATATTGAAAAGCTGGAAAGCAGAATTAGTCAAATGGAAGATAGCAAAAAAGAAGAAATAGACCTGCAAGAATTTAAAGAAATAACAATTAGCCAAGAAAAATATGACAAAAAAGATAAAGGAAAAGGAATAGAAATTACTACCCACCAGGCCAAAAAACTTAAACCTTTCAATATCCAACTTAGACCAGAACAACAAAAAGGGAAGGGGACGGAATAACAGTGGGCTAAAGGTACAATATCAGTAGCAGTAAGTAAAGCAGGTAAGGATCCCAAGCCAATTTAAGCACCACAACACCGCAAAACGGCCACCTGCCTGGAGCGGATAAAGTGCACGGCTAAATCCACTTTAGCTTTAAATACTTGCTGTTATTAAACCTTTAAACATGTGTTATGCCGAACTCCCGGTGTTCACAGGATCATTATCATTTTAGTATTATTACTACTTTCCTAAAATCTTGCCAAAGAAAATTTAGCTAGTCATAGTATTACGTACCTTATTTTGCTCCATTATTTCCTTAGTTGATGCTAGATTTTTGCAAGGATAAGAGTATGTGAGAGAGAGTGTTTTTCAAAGAGGGAGAATTTTATTATACAAGAGTAAGAAGAGCTGATAATTCCTCTCTAAATTACAAAGCTTTACATATATAGGCAAGGAATGAATACTACCCTATCAAGACAAAAGAAACTCTTCCTAATAAGACTAAAATCTATCCTAAAAATACTACACTTCTTGAAATAATACATGACTAAAAAACAAAACTTTTAATCAATACTAAAAAACAAAACTCTTAATCAAGACTATAAAACAAAATCATTAATCAAAACTAAAAAACAAAACAAAAAAACAAAACATTGGAAAATGTTAGCCTAAATACTACATTTGTCTTGATACTTGTTTGCAAGACTTATACGAAAGTTTAGTCTTCACTTTTCTTGTCTTCAATTTGCTTGTCTTCTTCTTCTTTTTCTTTTGCCATAGTTGGTGGAAGATAAACCTTGGGAATGTCTTCTTTTTGATTGCAATATTTGCAATGGTGTAGGTTGAATAAATCCTTTAGTTGTTGACATAGTAGATATTTTGTTTTTTCTGTCAGCTGCTTTGGATATGTTCTTAATGCATTAGTTGTTGGTGTAGCTTCCCAATTTGCCAGGGTAGTGATCCATCTTGGTAGTTCTTCTATGTCTTTTGTTGTCTTGGCATTTGAGTAGATAATTGTGCTATTTTTGCTGTTGTAGATCCACTTTCCTCCTTCTTCATAGCTGCTTATTAGCTCTTGAATAATGACTTTGGTCATAATAGCTCTTTTGTTTTGTAGAAATTCTACTATTTCTTGAATGGTTAAATCAGGTTGTTCCATAGGTTCTTCACACATAATTGTTCTTGTTAGTCCTAGCTTCACTGCTGTGATAGAATGATATATTTCTTGTGGTGTAACTTCGCAGGGTGCCGAATAGATCCTAATAAATATTAAGTCTGCTTTAGTAATTTCCAAGTATTTTTTTACTACTTGGTATAGTTCTGGTATATATTGTAGGTTATCTCCATCTTGTGTATACACTGCATGCAATAGTCCATAGTTATACATGGTTTATACTAATTTTGGATCTGATTTATTTAGGGCAATTAATTTATTATATCCTTTCAGAGGTTTAGTTTGCCATCCAATTAAATTTTCTGGGTTAAAGTCTGGTGATTGTATATTTTTATTTAGGTAATTGGCAACTTGTATAAACTGGTTGAGGTAATTGTATATCCGTTGTACAAATTGGTTTTGTGTAGGTTTTTTGGTAATTTCGCTGTAGGTATTTGTTTGGGGGTTTTGGTAGTTGGTAAATAAAGTCTGTCCTTTTTGGAGTAGGTTGTTCTGGTCTAAGTTGGATATTGAAAGGTTTAAGTTTTTTGGCCTGGTGGGTAGTAATTTCTATTCCTTTTCCTTTATCTTTTTTGTCATATTTTTCTTGGCTAATTGTTATTTCTTTAAATTTTTGCAGGTCTATTTCTTCTTTTTTGCTATCTTCCATTTGACTAATTCTGCTTTCCAGCTTTTCAATATTTTTTTTCCATACCTTGTAATTTTTGTAATATGTCTTGCAATAGCTTTTGTACTATTTCCCCTTGTTCAGGTTGTACCTGTCAATCATAATAAAATGCTTCTTTATAAGCTCATAGCTATTCCTGTATCATATGTCTAGATAAAAAAATCTGCAATAAAATTGTCTTTAGTACTGATTAGTTCAATATCAAAATTAAATAATGATATTTGACATACTATATTTCTAATATTTCTGGTAGTAATTGATTGATTTTTTAAATCCTTTGTTAACCAAAATTTAACTTGGGTATTATCTGTTCTTAATATAAAATGTGTATGTGCTATATATATTTCATAGTATAATAACGCCTTTTAAGACGCTCAATAATTCCTTTCTATTTATTTCCCATTTTGTCTCATTTTCTTTGAAAGTTCCTGAGTTGAATGATGTAATATGTTGTGTGTTATTTTCCATATTTACATATGTTAACATACTTCCAAAAGCATAATCCGATGCATCTGTATAGATTATCCATTTTATTTTTTCATTTATTTCTGGAATTTGTAATTTGGGTAATTTCTTACAATATTCCTTTACTTTCTTCAGGTTTTCTTTATCCTCTATAGTCCATTCAAATACTGTTGTTTTTGTTTTTAATTTTTTTTTGTAGTGGTACTAATTTTTCACTTAAATGAGGTACATAATTTCTAATTTGATTTACTAATCCTAAAAAACTTTGTAACTGTTTCTTTTCTTTCAATTCTTCCACGTGTTCTGCAATCTTTTTTAATATATGTTCTTGCATCTCTACACCATTTCTATCTATCTTTATCCCTAAAAATTCTATTTTATTCCTTAGTATTTCTGCTTTCTTTTCACTTAGAGCTATTCCTGCATCTTTTATTATTTTCTTAAATCTTTTTTATAAATTTATATGATCTTCCTTCGTTTTAGTGAATAATAATATGTCATCTATATATACAATAATTCCATCTATATTTCTAAGATATGTATCCATAAATTTTTGAAAATATCCTGGGGAATTTTTAAATCCAAAGGGTAATACATTCCATTCATAAAATCCATTGGGTATTGAGAAGGCTGTTAAATGTCTATATTCTTCTATTATTTTTAATATGATAGAATACTGATTTACAATCAAATTTACTGAACCATTCATAACCTTTTACTTTATTTAATATTACTGCTTTATTTGGTATTGGATAATTTAATGTTTCTGTCTTTTTATTTAAGTCGTTATAGTCTATTACCATTCTAGATTTTCCTCTTTTTTGTTCACTGTGTTTCATTACTATGAATGCTGGACTACTATGTTTAGATTCACTAGATCTAATAAAATTTCCTTTTAATAATTCTGTTATATGTAATTTAAATTGAACCATATCTTCTTCAGTATATTTCATAGGTTTTTTATAGACTAAATCATCCTCTTTTAGTAATCTAATTGGTATTTGGGTTGTGTGTTTTTGCCAAAATTTTAATGGGTCTTCACTAAATACTTCTTTAAATTCGTTAGTTAATTCTTCTTCAATACTAATCTCACTTATTTGTAATTTATTATTTTTACTTTTACAAGGTAGTGATTGTTTAATTTTACTATCTCCTTTAATCCAAGATATTAGTTCACTTTGTTTTTCCAAGGTTCTTTTAGCTATTATTTTTTGCTTGCAAGGGGTAGTTAATAATAAATAATTTCTTGTGATTGTAAAGGGTTCATAATTTTTTAAGAATTTTTTATAACCTAATATTATATCATGAAATATTTCCTCACATGGGTATAATTCATTTAGTACTAGTTCTTTATCCCATATTTGTATTGTTATATTTGTAGCTTTGTGTCGGACTAGATTTCCTTCTTGGTTAAATCCAGCAATTATAATTGGATTTTTTAATTCCTTCCAATATTCTTCTGGTAATACTTTTCTTCTACATATATTAGTTCCAGCTCCTGTATCTATATATGCTGTATAATATCTACTGTTATATCCTTCACATTTTACTTTAATTAAGATATGTATTTCTTCATGACTCATATACTTTCTTTTATTATATTTATAGCATTAATTGTTTCTCTTTTTATATTAATTGTTATTGTATTAACTGTTATTTCTAATTCTGATTCTGTTAGATTCCATGGTTCTACCATATTTAACCATTTAATTCCTAGTATAATTTCTGGTTCATTATCCATTATTTCTAGATTTATGTTGAATAATAATCCTTCTATTTCTATTGGGCTATTTATTTTTCCCATACTTGTTACTTCTTGTTGTGTAATGAAATTAGTATATGTATGATTACTTTCTTCTATTTTGTCAATCTCACTTATTAGTTGTTTAGCTATATAATTTTCTCCTGCATTAGTAGCAATTAAGATTGGTACTAGTATTCTTATTCCATTTCTTATTATTCTTCCTTTTATATAATATTGGTTTTCGTAATATTGGTCCGATATATTTTTCCTAATTCTAGGTATTATGTTTAGATTCCTTCTACTCATACTTCTATTAAGAAGATTTCTTCGTTGCTCTAAATTATAAGTTACTAATTCTAAGTCTTGGTTTTGGTTAGGTAGTATATATAATTGTTCTTTCCTAGGGATTTCTTTTAGGATAGGTTCAAAGATTTTACTTATATGTGTTAATCCTTTTCTTTTATTTTTATTTATTCCTGGTTTATTACTTAGTACGTATAATTGTTTTGCTTTAATAGTTAGTACTTTACTTCCTGGTAGCATTTCTATTCCATTAATTTTCCAATA
The DNA here is from genome assembly GCA_034376525.1 of Nicotiana benthamiana. Classification (NCBI taxonomy): domain Eukaryota; kingdom Viridiplantae; phylum Streptophyta; class Magnoliopsida; order Solanales; family Solanaceae; genus Nicotiana; species Nicotiana benthamiana. Next base: position 91,752,021 of record CM067335.1, read on the forward strand.
AATCGTTAATGCTTTGTCTATATTTTGTTCCGTCATGCTTATATTAAAATCAGGTTTAAATAAAAATTTAGCTTTTTGGTATATTAGATTTCCGGTTAGTTGTGTTAATATAGATTGTTCTATAGGATGAGTTATTCTATCATCTGCTAAATATATTTCTATTGGTGTATCTATACCTTCTTTAAAATGTGCATATAACATAATCTGTATTCCTCCAAAATAGCAATATCTTAAATTATGTTTATTTTTAATACTTTTAGTTTCTTCTTCAATTAGATGTTTAGATACTAAAGGTATCATTGTTTTTCCATTTAAATGTTTTATGTCTAATACAAATTCCTTTTTAGTGATTATATAATAATTTTGTTTTTTAATTTTTAATGTTTCATTCCAAAATTGATTTTTAAAAACTAAGTCTGGTGTAAGGTCTAATTCTTCTTTCCTAATTTTCTCATAAATTTTTTCATCAAATATTATCTGTTGTTTCTCATAATCTATATCTTGTGTATAGTTTATTATTATATCTTTGTCACTTGTTTCTCCTATTTTAGTCTGACTCATTTTCTTCTTCACTTGTTATATTTGATTCAATTATTTCATCTTCACTAGAAAAGTTATCCGTATCTATTTCTTGCTTAACTATATCTATATCTATAAATTCATCATTATCTAACTGAATTTCTTTTATTTGTTTTTGTCTAGGTTCTTTGCATTCTGTGGATATGTGTCCTATTTTTCCACAATTATAACATTTACATTTTTTAGGATTCCTTTTGAAATAATTTCTATATTTTCTTTTATTTATATATCTTCGTTTTTTGTTATTATTTGTAAAATTCCTTAAATTGTAATTTCTTCTAATGTATTTCTTATTTCTTTTCTTGTAGTGTTTTCTTATTTGTCTAGGGTATTTTTTACTACATCCGTATTTACTTTGTTTATCTTTTGCACAACATAATTGTATATCTGATTTTAATAAATTTCTAAGATTTGTTGCTTGAGTACATCTATCATTTATCCAATTTCTTACATATTCTATCCTAGTTCCTAAGGTGTCTATTGATTTAGCTTTTATTTTATAATCTTTAAATGCTAATAAATTAGTTGGATATGGTAATTTATGTAGGAATAAGTCTAAGATCATAGGTTTCTCATTATTATTAAATCTTCCTTTATGAAAATAATTACTAAATTCACATACATATTCTTCATAGTAGCATAAATCACAAATAACTAAATTTAATAGATTATTTCTTGCTTTTTCTATATTTTTACAAATCATTGAATTTTCTGCTCCTGGCGTGCTAAATTCGGCTGTAATTGATATTACAAATTTTTGAAGTATTTTACTCACATCTGTTGTAGGCTGTGCATTAGCATCTGTAGCTGCATGTAATGCTTTTATCATTTCTTCTCCTAAATTTTCATACCATTCTTTAACATTTCCTACTAAGGTGGTTACAATATATTGTCCTACTTTATCTATGGGTAATTTTGTTTCTAAAATTGTTTTCTCTGTTTTTGCTGACCATTTTTATATTTCTTTAGTTATATCTTCAGAGCAGTCTAAGTCTAAAAAAGAGTTAGTATTTTCTCCTGTAGTTGTTTTTACCATTTCTGCTATTCCTCTTATTAATCTTGATCCCCATATTTTATCGTTCCTATGTTGTTTTGAATAATCTGTTTTTTCATAATAACTTCTTTTTTTATAGTCTTTATCTCTTCCTGTTGCGATATTTGTATAAAATCCTTTTCTATTTTCTAGGCCATCTGGTTTAGTCATATTTATTTGATTTGTTATTATATCTTCATCTTTAATTGTATCTTTTAAATTATTAGTTTCTATATATAATTTATTTGTTTTCTTTATCAAGTCAGTATATGTATCCGAAGTGCTATCTTCGTCTATATTAATATCCGAATCATTTTCCATTTTATTTATTACTTCTACTAATTTCTTATCAGTTTTTTCTTCTTCTGAACTTATATTTGTTGTTATATCTGAATCTAATCTATTTCTAGATATTTCAGGGTCAGAGTTTATTGTTTGTTTTTTCTTTTTAAATACATGTTTTTCTAATTTTTGTATTCTTTTATCAATTTTATCTAATTTTTCAAAAATATCTTCCATGGTCACCTTTTTCTTTCTCATATTTTTTCTTTTAGTGATTTCATAACTGGTTGTACTACTATCACTATTATTATTATATGATTCGTTATTATTTTCTTCATTATTTTCTCTGGTTAATCTTACTATTTGTTCTCAAGGTGATTCTATAATATTATCTTGTTTTTGCATAAGTCTATAATTATCATTTAGTTTAATAAATATTCTATTCAAATTTGACATTTCTTTTATTTTGTTATTTTCCATATATGTAATTTTTACATATTCTCCTCTTTTCATAATTCTTCTTTTATTTTTTCAGTAGTTAATGGTACTTTAATTGGCATCCATCCTAATCCTGGTATATTAACATAGCCAGTTTTATTTATAGGTTCTTTTTCTTTTTTATTATTTTCTTGTAATATTCTTAATTTTATATTTTTAATTTCTGTTTCTATATTTTCTATCCTTTTTCTTATTTCTTTTATCTGTTCTAATGTTACTTTATTTGATTCTAAAATATTATTAGTTATTATTTCTATTTTATTATTTATGGCTTCCATTTTAACCATCACTTAGGTAGTCTTCCGTAGATATTGAGGTAGTAGTGTCATCTCTATGTTCCATATTTTCTATAATGTTATATAATATTTCTATATGTTCTTCTACTAATTTATCTTCACTTTTTTCATCCATAGTTAATTTTTCTAGAGTATATTTATAAATAATATCAATGAAATACTTTATATCTTTTTCTTCTACTGTATGATTTCTAAAATATTTATGGAATATTTCTTTAATCTTATGTTATTTATTTTTATCCTGTAGGTTTATGAAAGTAAATATACTTTGACAGTATGTAAAATAATCTTTAGTTATTCCAATATGTCTTGGTCGGGTTCCTAAATATTTTCTAACTATTTGATGTATACCTAAATATTTTATTCCTAACTTTAAGTGTGTTAAAAATTTTCCAAAGTTATTCTCTAATTGATGCAAATAAGGAGTAGTTGCTAATCCAATCTGGAAAGTAATAGGATATGTTTCCATTAATTTTCTTGTAACATTAGCAAATTCTATGTCTCCAGTATAAACAAGTATTTTATTGTAAGCATACAAACAAGCATTTAAATCCATGTCAAAATAATTAATAAGGCAAAATTAATTCAAATTTTTGACAAGTGCAAATTTTTTAATAAGGCAAGTTTTTAGGACGATAATGATAATATTAATATGATACTGAGGCTCTGATACCAAAAGGGAAGGGGACGGAATAACAGTGGGCTAAAGGTACAATATCAGTAGCAGTAAGTAAAGCAGGTAAGGATCCCAAGTCAATTTAAGCACCACAACACCGCAAAACGGCCACCTGCCTGGAGCGGATAAAGTGCACGGCTAAATCCACTTTAGCTTTAAATACTTGCTGTTATTAAACCTTTAAACATGTGTTATGCCGAACTCCCGGTGTTCACAGGATCATTATCATTTTAGTATTATTACTACTTTCCTAAAATCTTGCCAAAGAAAATTTAGCTAGTCATAGTATTACGTACCTTATTTTGCTCCATTATTTCCTTAGTTGATGCTAGATTTTTGCAAGGATAAGAGTATGTGAGAGAGAGTGTTTTTCAAAGAGGGAGAATTTTATTATACAAGAGTAAGAAGAGCTGATAACTCCTCTCTAAATTACAAAGCTTTACATATATAGGCAAGGAATGAATACTACACTATCAAGACAAAAGAAACTCTTCCTAATAAGACTAAAATCTATCCTAAAAATACTACACTTCTTGAAATAATACATGACTAAAAAACAAAACTTTTAATCAATACTAAAAAACAAAACTCTTAATCAAGACTATAAAACAAAATCATTAATCAAAACTAAAAAACAAAACAAAAAAACAAAAACATTGGAAAATGTTAGCCTAAATACTACATTTGTCTTGATACTTGTTTGCAAGACTTATACGAAAGTTTAGTCTTCACTTTTCTTGTCTTCAATTTCCTAGTCTTCTTCTTCTTTTTCTTTTGCCATAGTTGGTGGAAGATAAACCTTGGGAATGTCTTCTTTTTGATTGCAATATTTGCAATGGTGTAGGTTGAATAAATCCTTTAGTTGTTGACATAGTAGATATTTTGTTTTTTCTGTCAGCTGCTTTGGATATGTTCTTAATGCATTAGTTGTTGGTGTAGCTTCCCAATTTGCCAGGGTAGTGATCTATCTTGGTAGTTCTTCTATGTCTTTTGTTGTCTTGGCATTTGAGTAGATAATTGTGCTATTTTTGCTGTTGCAGATCCACTTTCCTCCTTCTTCATAGCTGCTTATTAGCTCTTGAATAATGACTTTGGTCATAATAGCTCTTTTGTTTTGTAGAAATTCTACTATTTCTTGAATGGTTAAATCAGGTTGTTCCATAGGTTCTTCACACATAATTGTTCTTGTTAGTCCTAGCTTCACTGCTGTGATAGAATGATATATTTCTTGTGGTGTAACTTCGCAGGGTGCCGAATAGATCCTAATAAATATTAAGTCTGCTTTAGTAATTCCCAAGTATTTTTTTTACTACTTGGTATAGTTCTGGTATATATTGTAGGTTATCTCCATCTTGTGTATACACTGCATGCAATAGTCCATAGTTATACATGGTTTGTACTAATTTTGGATCTAATTTATTTAGGACAATTAATTTATTATATCCTTTCAGAGGTTTAGTTTGCCATCCAATTAAATTTTCTGGGTTAAAGTCTGGTGATTGTATATTTTTATTTAGGTAATTGGCAACTTGTATAAACTGGTTGAGGTAATTGTATATCCGTTGTACAAATTGGTTTTGTGTAGGGTTTTTGGTAATTTCGCTGTAGGTATTTGTTTGGGGTTTTGGTAGTTGGTAAATAAAGTCTGTCCTTTTTGGAGTAGGTTGTTCTGGTCTAAGTTGGATATTGAAAGGTTTAAGTTTTTTGGCCTGGTGGGTAGTAATTTCTATTCCTTTTCCTTTATCTTTTTTGTCATATTTTTCTTAGCTAATTGTTATTTCTTTAAATTCTTGCAGGTCTATTTCTTCTTTTTTGCTATCTTCCATTTGACTAATTCTGCTTTCCAGCTTTTCAATATTTTTTTCCATACCTTGTAATTTTTGTAATATGTCTTGCAATAGCTTTTGTACTATTTCCCCTTGTTCAGGTTGTACCTGTCAATCATAATAAAATGCTTCTTTATAAGCTCATAGCTATTCCTGTATCATATGTCTAGATAAAAAATCTGCAATAAAATTGTCTTTAGTACCGATTAGTTCAATATCAAAATTAAATAAAGATATTTGACATACTATATTTTTAATATTTCTGGTAGTAATTGATTGATTTTTTAAATCCTTTGTTAACCAAAATTTAACTTGGGTATTATCTGTTCTTAATATAAAATGTGTATGTGCTATATATATTTCATAGTATAATAACGCTTTTAAGATGCTCAATAATTCCTTTCTATTTATTTCCCATTTTGTCTCATTTTCTTTGAAAGTTCCTGAGTTGAATGATGTAATATGTTGTGTGTTATTTTCCATATTTACATATGTTAACATACTTCCAAAAGCATAATCCGATGCATCTGTATAGATTATCCATTTTATTTTTTCATTTATTTCTGGGATTTGTAATTTGGGTAATTTCATACAATATTCCTTTACTTTCTTCAGGTTTTCTTTATCCTCTATAGTCCATTCAAATACTGTTGTTTTTGTTTTTAATTTTTTTGTAGTGGTACTAATTTTTCACTTAAATGAGGTACATAATTTCTAATTTGATTTACTAATCCTAAAAAACTTTGTAACTGTTTATTTTCTTTCAATTCTTCCATGTGTTCTGCAATCTTTTTTAATATATGTTCTTGCATCTCTACACCATTTCTATCTATCTTTATCCCTAAAAATTCTATTTTATTCCTTAGTATTTCTGCTTTCTTTTCACTTAGAGCTATTCCTGCATCTTTTATTATTTTCTTAAATCTTTTTAATAAATTTATATGATCTTCCTTCGTTTTAGTGAATAATAATATGTCATCTATATATACAATAATTCCATCTATATTTCCAAGATATGTATCCATAAATTTTTGAAAATATCCTGGGGAATTTTTAAATCCAAAGGGTAATACATTCCATTCATAAAATCCATTGGGTATTGAGAAGGCTGTTAAATGTCTAAACTCTTCTATTATTTTAATATGATAGAATCCTGATTTACAATCAAATTTACTGAACCATTCATAACCTTTTACTTTATTTAATATTACTGCTTTATTTGGTATTGGATAATTTAATGTTTCTGTCTTTTTATTTAAGTCTTTATAGTCTATTACCATTCTAGATTTTCCTCTTTTTTGTTCACTGTGTTTCATTACTATGAATGCTGGACTACTATGTTTAGATTCACTAGATCTAATAAAATTTCCTTTTAATAATTCTGTTATATGTAATTTAAATTGAACCATATCTTCTTCAGTATATTTCATAGGTTTTTTATAGACTAAATCATCCTCTTTTAGTAATCTAATTGGTATTTGGGTTGTGTGTTTTTGCCAAAATTTTAATGGGTCTTCACTAAATACTTCTTTAAATTCGTTAGTTAATTCTTCTTCAATACTAATCTCACTTATTTGTAATTTATTATTTTTACTTTTACAAGGTAGTGATTGTTTAATTTTACTATCTCCTTTAATCCAAGGTATTAGTTCACTTTGTTTTTCCAAGGTTCTTTTAGCTATTATTTTTTGCTTGCATGGGGTAGTTAATAATAAATAATTTCTTGTGATTGTAAAGGGTTCATAATTTTTTAAGAATTTTTTATAACCTAATATTATATCATGAAATATTTCCTCACATGGGTATAATTCATTTAGTACTAGTTCTTTATCCCATATTTGTATTGTTATATTTGTAGCTTTGTGTCGGACTAGATTTCCTTCTTAGTTAAATCCAGCAATTATAATTGGATTTTTTGATTCCTTCCAATATTCTTTTGGTAATACTTTTCTTCTACATATATTAGTTCCAGCTCCTGTATCTATATATGCTGTATAATATCTATTGTTATATCCTTCACATTTTACTTTAATTAAGATATGTATTTCTCATGACTCATATACTTTCTTTTATTATATTTATAGCATTAATTGTTTCTCTTTTTATATTAATTGTTATTGTATTAACTGTTATTTCTAATTCTGATTCTGTTAGATTCCATGGTTGTACCATATTTAACCATTTAATTCCTAGTATAATTTCTGGTTCATTATCCATTATTTCTAGATTTATGTTGAATAATAATCCTTCTATTTCTATTGGGCTATTTATTTTTCCCATACTTGTTACTTCTTGTTGTGTAATGAAATTAGTATATGTATGATTACTTTCTTCTATTTTGTCAATCTCACTTATTAGTTGTTTAGCTATATAATTTTCTCCTGCATTAGTAGCAATTAAGATTGGTACTAGTATTCTTATTCCATTTCTTATTATTCTTCCTTTTATATAATATTGGTTTTCGTAATATTGGTCCGATATATTTTTCCTAATTCTAGGTATTATGTTTAGATTCCTTCTACTCATACTTCTATTAAGAAGATTTCTTCGTTGCTCTAAATTATAAGTTACTAATTCTAAGTCTTGGTTTTGGTTAGGTAGTATATATAATTGTTCTTTCCTAGGGATTTCTTTTAGGATAGGTTCAAAGATTTTACTTATATGTGTTAATCCTTTTCTTTTATTTTTATTTATTCCTGGTTTATTACTTAGTACGTATAATTGTTTTGCTTTAATAGTTAGTACTTTACTTCCTGGTAGCATTTCTATTCCATTAATTTTCCAATAAATCGTTAATGCTTTGTCTATATTTTGTTCCGTCATGCTTATATTAAAATCAGGTTTAAATAAAAATTTAGCTTTTTGGTATATTAGATTTCCGGTTAGTTGTGTTAATATAGATTGTTCTATAGGATGAGTTATTCTATCATCTGCTAAATATATTTCTATTGGTGTATCTATACCTTCTTTAAAATGTGCATATAACATAATCTGTATTCCTTCAAAATAGCAATATCTTAAATTATGTTTATTTTTAATACTTTTAGTTTCTTCTTCAATTAGATGTTTAGATACTAAAGGTATCATTGTTTTTCCATTTAAATGTTTTATGTCTAATACAAATTCCTTTTTAGTGATTATATAATAATTTTGTTTTTTAATTTTTAATGTTTCATTCCAAAATTGATTTTTAAAAACTAAGTCTGGTGTAAGGTCTAATTCTTCTTTCCTAATTTTCTCATAAATTTTTTCATCAAATATTATCTGTTGTTTCTCATAATCTATGTCTTGTGTATAGTTTATTATTATATCTTTGTCACTTGTTTCTCCTATTTTAGTCTGACTCATTTTCTTCTTCACTTGTTATATTTGATTCAATTATTTCATATTCACTAGAAAAGTTATCCGTATCTATTTCTTGCTTAACTATATCTATATCTATAAATTCATCATTATCTAACTGAATTTCTTTTATTTGTTTTTGTCTAGGTTCTTTGCATTCTGTGGATATGTGTCCTATTTTTCCACAATTATAACATTTACATTTTTTAGGATTCCTTTTGAAATAATTTCTATATTTTCTTTTATTTATATATCTTCGTTTTTTGTTATTATTTGTAAAATTTCTTAAATTGTAATTTCTTCTAATGTATTTCTTATTTCTTTTCTTGTAGTGTTTTCTTATTTGTCTAGGGTATTTTTTACTACATCCGTATTTACTTGGTTTATCTTTTGCACAACATAATTGTATATCTGATTTTAATAAATTTCTAAGATTTGTTGCTTGAGTACATCTATCATTTATCCAATTTCTTACATATTCTATCCTAGTTCCTAAGGTGTCTATTGATTTAGCTTCTATTTTATAATCTTTAAATGCTAATAAATTAGTTGGATATGGTAATTTATGTAGGAATAAGTCTAAGATCATAGGTTTCTCATTATTATTAAATCTTCCTTTATGAAAATAATTACTAAATTCACATACATATTCTTCATAGTAGCATAAATCACAAATAACTAAATTTAATAGATTATTTCTTGCTTTTTCTATATTTTACAAATCATTGAATTTTCTGCTCCTGGCGTGCTAAATTCGGCTGTAATTGATATTACAAATTTTTGAAGTATTTTACTCACATCTGTTGTAGGCTGTGCATTAGCATCTGTAGCTGCATGTAATGCTTTTATCATTTCTTCTCCTAAATTTTCATACCATTCTTTAACATTTCCTACTAAGGTGGTTACAATATATTGTCCTACTTTATCTATGGGTAATTTTGTTTCTAAAATTGTTTTCTCTGTTTTTGCTGACCATTTTTGTATTTCTTTAGTTATATCTTCAAAGCAGTCTAAGTCTAAAAAAGAGTTAGTATTTTCTCATGTAGATGTTTTTACCATTTCTGCTATTCCTCTTATTAATCTTGATCCCCATATTTTATCGTTCCTATGTTGTTTTGAATAATCTGTTTTTTCATAATAACTTCTTTTTTTATAGTCTTTATCTCTTCCTGTTGCGACATTTGTATAAAATCCTTTTCTATTTTCTAGGCCATCTGGTTTAGTCATATTTATATGATTTGTTATTATATCTTCATCTTTAATTGTATCTTTTAAATTATTAGTTTCTATATATAATTTATTTGTTTTCTTTATCAAGTCAGTATATGTATCCGAAGTGCTATCTTCGTCTATATTAATATCCGAATCATTTTCCATTTTATTTATTACTTCTACTAATTTCTTATCAGTTTTTTCTTCTTCTGAACTTATATTTGTTGTTGTATCTGAATCTAATCTATTTCTAGATATTTCAGGGTCAGAGTTTATTGTTTGTTTTTTCTTTTTAAATACATGTTTTTCTAATTTTTGTATTCTTTTATCCATTTTATCTAATTTTTCAAAAATATCTTCCATGGTCACCTTTTTCTTTCTCATATTTTTTCTTTTAGTGATTTCATAACTGGTTGTACTACTATCACTATTATTATTATATGATTCGTTATTATTTTCTTCATTATTTTCTCTGGTTAATCTTACTATTTGTTCTAAAGGTGATTCTATAATATTATCTTGTTTTTGCATAAATCTATAATTATCATTTAGTTTAATAAATATTCTATTCAAATTTGACATTTCTTTTATTTTGTTATTTTCCATATATGTAATTTTTACATATTCTCCTCTTTTCATAATTCTTCTTTTATTTTTTCAGTAGTTAATGGTACTTTAATTGGCATCCATCCTAATCCTGGTATATTAACATAGCCAGTTTTATTTATAGGTTCTTTTTCTTTTTTATTATTTTCTTGTAATATTCTTAATTTTATATTTTTAATTTCTGTTTCTATATTTTCTATCCTTTTTCTTATTTCTTTTATCTGTTCTAATGTTACTTTATTTGATTCTAAAATAGTATTATTTATTATTTCTATTTTATTATTTATGGCTTCCATTTTAACCATCACTTAGGTAGTCTTCAGTAGATACTGAGGTAGTAGTGTCATCTCTATGTTCCATATTTTCTATAATGTTATATAATATTTCTATATGTTCTTCTACTAATTTATCTTCACCTTTTTCATCCATAGTTAATTTTTCTAGAGTATATTTATAAATAATTATCAGGCAGGTGGCCGTTTTGCGGTGTTGTGGTGCTTAAATTGGCTTGGGATCCTTACCTGCTTTACTTACTGCTACTGATATTGTACCTTTAGCCCACTGTTATTCCGTCCCCTTCCCTTTTGGTATCAGAGCCTCAGTATCGTATTGGTATTATCATTATCGTTCTAAAAACTTGCCTTATTAAAAAATTTGGACTTGTCAAAAATTTGAATTAATTTTGCCTTATTAATTATTTTGACATGGATTTAAATGTTTGTTTGTATGCTTACAATAAAATACTTGTTTATACTGGAGACATAGAATTTGCTAATGTTACAAGAAAATTAATGGAAACATATCCTATTACTTTCCAGATTGGATTAGCAACTACTCCTTATTTGCATCAATTAGAGAATAACTTTGGAAAATTTTTAACACACTTAAAGTTAGGAATAGAATATTTAGGTATACATCAAATAGTTAGAAAATATTTAGGAACCCGACCTAGACATATTGGAATAACTAATGATTATTTTACATACTGTCAAAGTATATTTACTTTCATAAACCTACAGGATCATTATCATTTTAGTATTATTACTATCCTTGTTGTGAGCGGTATTTCCTTATGGTTTGCCTTATTTTTGTTCCATTATTGTACTTCTATTTTTCTGTATAGACTTTTTACTGTAAATTCTCAATTATACTGTTTATCTTGTCCTATCATATTATTATTTACTTATTCTCAGTAGGGCCCTGACTTTCCTCGTCACTACCCGACCGAGGTTAGGCTGGGAACTTACTAAGTATCGATGTGGTGTACTCATGCCCTTTTTGCATGTGTTTTTCATGTGCAGATGTAGGTACTTTTACTCAGGCCTACCATCCTTGAGGGAGGCATCTTCTATAGAGATTTCAAGGTACATCTGCCGTGGTCCACAGACAGAGGATTCCTTTTCCATTCTAGCTATTAAACATTACTCTTCTATATTTTTCTTTCTTGTTAGATATTCTGGAGTTGGATTGTTAGATATTCCAAATTCTTGTGTTCCCGTGAGTTTTCAGGTTTTGGGATATTCTTTTAGAATTCTGAGATTTTGTGCTGTATATGCCGAGCGACATTCTATATATTGTTTTCTCGTTTAGTTATTATTGGCTTTTAATTTATATTTCCGCAAGTTTCCATTTATTTCTGCACTTGGTAGGCATACGTAGTCGTAGAGACTAGGTGCCGTCATGACAGTTCACGGAGGGTGAATTGGGGTCGTGACAACGTGTTTGAAAAATTGAGGTACATACATAGCAAACAATAATCTCGAAAATATTGCTTTGGGGGATGTGGACGTCGAGGACGAGCAAGTTGATGAGGTTCCTCTTGAACCTCAAGCCAATAGAAGAGGCCAAGTGCCTCATGACAACATCCGCACTCCACCCCCACCATGAGCGGCTCCACACCGGGTGTTACCCAATGATGGATATGCAAGTGAAAAGTCCCTCCTTGTATTAGGGCAGCAACTTTCAGATCACCAACATGATCCTCACTTTTCTAGAGCAACGAGGTTTCTTCACCGGTGCTCCAAGTTAATATGCATACAAACATTTAAGGGGGTTTGTGGACACTTGTTGGGGGAGTTAACAAATGTGTCTCCGAGGATGCATTGAGGCTAAGACTTTTTCCCTTCTCTCTACGGGGAAAAGCTTTAGATTGGTTGGAACGTTTTTCGAACCATTCCATTCACACTTGTGATGAACTGGCAGAGAAATTTATTGTTAAATTTTTCTCTCCGGGGCACATGGCTACACTTCGAGATGAGATTCTTGCATTCAAGCAAGAGCCCAATGAACCACTACATGAGATATGGGAGTGATGTGGAATAATTATCAAGGAATGTTTCTACAACGATATGACAGAGAATATGATTCAACAAAATTTCTATCGCGGGATCAACATGACCATCCAATGTACGGTGAATCAACTTGCCGGTGGAAATTTCATGACCAAGCCTTATGCAAAGTCTTGTGATATTTTTGATAAAATGGCGAAAACTTCATCTGCGTGGCAATCCCGGGCTAATGTTCCACAAGGTGATCCCAACGTGATCCACCTTTACAAAGAGTTCCATGACCATGGGAAAGCCATTGACTAATTGACCACCACCGTGAACCAGTTAGCAAAGGATCAACTTCAACAAGTACAAAATCCTAAGCGAGTCAATTCCATGGAGGGAGTGAACATGATGGTGAACAAAACAAGGACCAAGGGTCCCCAAGTACAACATCAAGTGGAGAATTATATGCAAGAAGGTAGTGTGTTTGATCAAGACAATTATTACAATGAACAAAAAGAGGAGGTGCAATATGTAAAAAACTTTCAAGGGCAAAGAAACAATTTCCAAGGACCAAATCAACAACAATAACGACCTCAAAACAATCAAGGAAATTGAAATTCTAACAACCAAGGAAATTGGAGTGGTGGAAACAATCAAGGGAATTGGTATTCAATAACAATAAAGGAAATTGAAGTGGAAATAATCAAGAAAATCAATGGGGTAACACTCAAGGTGCATGTCACAATAATCAAGGCAACTGGGGTCGGGTTTTTAAAGGCCTGCGATGTATCAACAACCGAGCAACTCAACTCCTTTTCCTTCCCATGGCCAAAGTTCTTCAAGTAATGAGATGAGGTGTATTGAAAACATGTTCAAGCAAATGATGGAAAAGAATGCTGATTTGGATGCCCAACTAGCCTCACAGAACACATCGATTCGTAACTTAAAAGTTCAAATAAGGCAAATCTCTCAAGCTCTAAATACTCGTCCTAAAAGGGCACTACCAAGTAACACGGTGTTAAATCAAAAGGTGGGAACAAAAGGGGGCATGTCATGGTCGTTACTACAAGAAGTGGAAGAGGTGGGAATGCACCCACCTCGAGTCAAAAACAACTTGTGGATGATGAGGAAGTGGTGCAAGAAGAAGAGGCCCCGAGCACTGTGGTACAATCAATGATGAGGTTCATATTGATATTGATGATAGTGTGGAAGAGACTCAAGAGAAAGTGAACCCATCTAGGATTACATTATTGACATACCAGATCCGGTATTGCAAAAGGTTAAGGCACCATTTGCTAAGACTCCACCTCCATACCCTCAAAGTCTGCCAAGAAAAATGGTGAAAACCAATTCAATAAGTTTATTCAAATAATGAAGAGTCTCTCAATCAATATGCCATTGGTTGAAGCTTTGAAACAAATGCCCGGTTATGCAAACTCTATGAAGGATATTGTGAAAAAGAAGCAGTCAATGAATTTTGAAACTATCAAAGACACTCATCAAGTGAGTACAATTGTGCATTCAATGGCTTCCAAGTTGGAGGATTCCGGTGCTTTCACGATTCCTTGTACAATTGGATGTTCCGAGTTTTCTAAATCTCTTTGTGTTGTTGGGGCAAGTATCAATTTGATGCGCTGCTCGATTTTCAAGACACTGGGAATTGGGAAACCAAGGCCCACCTCTATGAGATTGAAAATGGCCGATCATACTATGAAAAGACCTTTGGGAGCGATTGAGGATGTTTTGGTTCGTGTTGATAAATTCATTCTTCCGGAGGATTTTCTCATTCTCGATTGTTAAGTTGATTATGAGGTGCCAATTATTCTTGGAAGACCTTCCATTTCTACTGGGAAGGCTCTTTGTGATGTTGAAGCCGAAGAACTTACTTTCTGGTTTGGTGATGAAAAAGTGGTTTTCCATGTGTATAAGCCCATGAAGCAACCCAATAGCGATGAGGTGTGCTCTTTTGTGGACTTGTTTACCGATGTCATTATTGATGAAACAAGTTTTGTGACAAATGTTGTTGATATGTTGGATGCTGCCTTGATCAACTTTGATGATGGCGAGATGGATAACTTCATGGAATGTGTGAACTCTTTGCAAGGAAACGAGTCATACAATTATGCACCCCAGAAATTATATTTGAATCTTTAAAATAGGACAAATCCTCCTACAAAGCTTTCAATTGAAGAGCCTCCTACCTTGGAGTTGAAGCCTTTGCCTCCACGTATTCGGTATGAATTTTTTGGCTTTTGTACTTTACTAGTTATTCTTTCCTTTTGTTTGACTAACGTGCATGTAGACTCTACATTGGCAGTGCTACAAAGCTGGAAGAAGGCTATTAGGCAGACATTGGCGGAAATTTGGGGGATAAGCCCTGTATTTTACATGCATAAGATCAACTTGGAGGAAGGTGCCAAAACATCTACTGAACATCAAAGGAGACTCAATGAAACTATGAAACAAGTGGTCAAAAAGGAGATTATCAAGTGGTTGGATGCCAGGGTTGTCTAACCCATTTCCGATAGTTCGTGGACTTCTCCGGTTTAATGTGTTCCAAAGAAAAGGGTCATGAAGGTGGTCACCAATGACAAGAATAAGTTTATTTCTACAAGAACATTGACCGGTTGGAGAGTGTGCATGGACTATCGCAAACTCAAAAAAGTCACACGGAAGGATCATTTTCCACTTCCTTTCTTAGACCAAATGCTTGATGGTTTGTCCAGACGTTCTTTCTATTTCTTTCTTGATGGGTATTCAGGATACAACCAAATCCTTATTTGAAGATCAAGAGAAATAACCTTTACATTTCCCTATGGTACTTTTGCTATTCCATTTAGTTTGTGCAATGCACTAGAGACAAAGGTGTATGATGGATATCGTCACGGACATGGTGGAGTAATACCTTGAAGTTTTCATGGATGACTTCTCGGTAGTTAGGGATTGTTTTGATGATTGTCTTGATAATTTAGACAAAGTGTTGGCAAGATGTGAAGAAATAAATCTAGTGCTCAATTGAGAGAAGTGTCATTTCAAGGTCGAGGAAGGCAATGTCCTTGGCCACAAAATCTCAAAAAATGGAAGTGAAGTTGACAAGGCAATGATTGAGGTAATTTCTAAACTTTCACCTCCAACTTCTTTAAAGGGTATGCAGAGTTCTTAGGCCATGCAGGGTTTACCGGAGTTTCATTAAAGATTTCTCTAAGATGGTGAACCCGTTGTGCAATCTTCTTGAGAAAGATGATAAGTTTAACTTTAATGATAATTGCATGAGAGCCTTTGAATTGTTAAAGTTCAAGTTGAGAACTACTCCCATTATCACCGCTCTAAATTGGAGTGTTCCTTTTGAGCTCATGTGCGATGCAAGAGACGTAGCGATGTGGGCTACTTTGGGACAACACATCAACAAGATCTTTAATCCGGTTTACTATTATAGCTAGACAATGAGTAGTTCCAAACTCAACCATATCATTACGTAGAAAAAGCTCCTTGCCATTGTGTTTGCAATTGAGAAGTTCCGCCTGTACTTGATGGGTGTGCAAAGGTCATTGTCCACATAGATCATACAACACTTTATTATCTTATGAGCAAGAAAGATTTTAAATCTCAATTGATGAGATAGGTGATTTTGTTGCAAGAGTTTGATATTGACACCCAATATTGAAAAGGGAGTAAAAATTAAGTGCCAGATCACTTATCTCCTTTGAAGTTGGAGGGGAGGTCGCATGATGGACTTGAAATCAATGAGTCCTTCCCTGATGAGAAACTTTTGGCTATTTAAATGAAATAGGTGTCATGGTTCATGGGTCTAGCAAATTTTATTGTGTGTGGTATCATCCCAGATGAGTTTTCTTCAAACCAAAAAAAGAAGCTCAAACGGGTTTGTCGAGATTATTATTGGGATGAACAATACATTTTCTAGATTCGTACGGATGGGGTGATTAGAAGATTTGTACTGGAAGAAGTGAAATGTGAAATTTTTGGGTCTTGTCATTCTTCACCATATAGTGGTCACCAGGGTGGAGCAAGAACGACGCCCAAAGTTCTAAGTTGTGGTTTCTATTGGCCTACTCTTTACAAGGATGCACATTATTTGGTTAAAAGATGTGATGAATGTCAAAGGGATGATGTAATCTCAAAGAAAAATAAAATCCCCATCACCACAATTTTGGAGATTGATATATTCTATGTGTGGGGTATAGACTTCATGGGTCCATTCGTGAGTTCTTGTAGAAACATCTACATCTTGGTTGCGGTTGATTATGTGTCTAAATTGGTTGAGGCCATTGATCTACCCAACAATGAGGCGAGAAGTGTGGTGGATTTCTTGAAGAAGAATATTTTCATAAGGTTTGGTACTCCGCAGGCTATTATAAGCAATGAGGGATCACATTTTTGCTACAAATCTTTCGACACCTTAATAAGTATGGTGTTACTCATAAAGTCACAACTCCCTATCATCCACAAGCAAGCGGTCAAGTGGACGTCTACAACTAGGAGATAAGGATTATTTTATCCAAAACAGTGAATGCTAATCGGATGGATTGGTCCAAGAAGCTTGATGATGCATTATGGGCTTATCAAACGGCTTACAAAACACCTATCGGAATGTCTCCATACCGATTGGTGTTCGGAAAAGCTTGTCATCTTTCAATGGAACTTGAGCATAAAGCTATGTGGGCTTTAAAGAAGTTGAATCTTGATTGGGATGTAGCCACTAATTTGAGGGTTGCACATTTGAATGAATTGGATGAGTTCTGGTACCATGCTTATGCAAGTTCTTCTTTGTACAAAGAAAAGATGAAATACCTTCATGATAAATATATTTTGAACAAAGAGTTCAAGATGGGTGATCTTGTATTTTTATTCAACTCACGATTGAGGATGTTTCCTGGGAAGTTAAAGTCTAAACAGAGTGGCCCTTTTGAAGTTGTGGGTGTGACACTCTTTGGTGCATTGGACTTCATGAACATAAACAATGATGTATTCCGAGTCAATGATCACCGGGTGAAACACTATTTAGGAAAAGTTGGAAATGGCCCTGTCATGGAAGTCTTGATTCTCAATTGATGGTATTCTGCATCGTGCCGGGACATTAAATCAGGCGCTTCTTGGGAGGCAACACATGTTTCTTTTTCTTTTCTTTTTTTATTTTGTAGTCAAGTGTTATTTTGGTGCTAACTTGATTTTAAGTGTGTTTCAGGGATGAATGTGCCTTACAGGAATTGTGGACAGAAATTTGGTTAAGTGTTGAAAGAATTATTGACCGCAAGTACATTATGTGGACCGCACAATTATGACTGCTATAGCAAAAAGTGCTCCGTGACCGCACAAATGATTTGCAGACCGCACAAATGGAGGATGAAAAATGATAACTCTCTAAAGTTAGTTTATCAGAAAATGCTCGATTTACGGCATTAACAAAATTTTTGCGATCCACAATAGGGATCTGCGGTCCCACACAAAAATTAGCGGACCACAGATAAAATGTTGGTTTAAGCTCTCAAGGTAACAGAATGCAGCCCACAGTGGAAATTCTGCGGCTCACTCACCCTTTTTTTCCCCTTAGAAAATCTTTAAGTATAAATAAGAGGCTTAGGGCTACTGTTACACTTTTCACTCTTTGAGCAATCACAATCCTAAAAATTATAATCTTGGTAAACCATCTGCCGACACGCCCAACAATTGTGATCACTCGCTTCTTGCACTTCTTTATATGGTATGCTTCAGTTACTTGTTCGTCAATTTTTAGTTCAAATTGTAGTTTTAAGCATTTTTAGACCATTTGTTTGTAGACCTACATTATACAACAATGTGGGATAAATTTGTAGTGGGTCAGCTAGTACATGATTTGTGGGGAATGTGTCACTGGTTTTCATGCTTTCACGCTGATACCATGTCAAAATTTGTGCAAAAATTACAAACCCTAGAAGAAAGTACTAAATTGTTCATAATTTCTTAAAATCAACGTCTGCACAAGAAATTTTGTAGTCCACAGAAGTTAATGCTAGGGTACTTTAGTAAGGAAGGATTCTGCGCCTGCAAGAAAATTGTACGGACACCAAAAATCCCACTGCGACCGCAGAACAACCTTCTTCCTATTATCAAAGAGTTGATTATTTGGTGACTCACAAGTGTGTCAGCAAGACAAAATGTGTGGATAGCCGAAAATAGGTTGCGGACACAAAATAGCAAATTCTATGTTATCAGAGAGTTGGCATATTTTTTGTTCTGATTTGCGTCCGTAAGAAAATTGTGCAGAACGCAATCCACATATGCGGTCACAAGTGAAACTTGTGCGCTCAGCAAGGTCCAATCTGTGTCCGCAAAGGAAAATGTGTGGACCGAATATCCTTAACCTGCAAGCATGTCTCAAGTGTGTTATTCACCGTGTTTACTAGTATGTAGCATGTCTGAACTTGAACTGCAACTAACAAATGCGTTTGTTTGCTGCAGAAAATGGTTCAACCTAGAAGCATAGGCGACACTTTGAAAGGAAGGGGTGAATCTTCTAGGGATCGAGGCAAGAGTGCCTTACCCCTTGGCTAACAAAGAACAATCACAAAGAATCCTACATCTGGAAGAGGGAGAGGTGCATACCTTTCTGAGACCAGCTCTTATGTCCCATCTAGGGAAGCATCACAGGGAAACTTTGCCTCTGTACAAGAGTAGTTGGCTGTCCAGTCAAGGCCGCCGGTAGGTACCAACGTAAGGACAAGTTGTGCTCATATCATAGCACTTGTGAGGGTTCGAAAAGTACCAGTCAGGCTTCTGAGCCTTGCACTAAACCTGTCCCTGAGGCACTAGATACATCAGTCCAGGAAATCCTCGATGATGGCAAGTGTGGAGATGTTACAGTTTCCAACCTTTAAAGGTCGAAGAAAAAAGGGGTTATGGGAGGACTAGTTTATCATCTTAGCAACCTTCTCCAGCATCTATGAATGATGGCTAGTGAGGTCGCTCACTCTTGAGCGGCAGTTTTAGTTGAACGATCTGGAGAAGTATAACCGAGTAGGGCTGAGACAGTTCAAGGAACACAAATGGTGGATGTGGTTTACCTAGATCATGGTGGATGCTAAAGAGTACATTGTCCAAAAATTCTACGCTAATGTGGCACATATCAAAAAGGGGACAAAGGTGACGAAAGTGAGAAACCTCAAAGTGCAATTTGATAAGCACACATTGAACACATACTTGGGACTTGATGATATCGAGCCCACAGAGTACTTAGAGAAGTATGCACTTGGGGAGGCAGATCATCCTTGGTTAGCGGAGATTCTAGCAGCTCCTAAGCCACCACCACCACAGATCACAACATGGGTTCCTATTAAGAGGGACACTCTGATCTTTGAGGCGAAGGGGTGACAAACCTTTGTCTTCAACAGACTAGACCCGTGCCAGAATGAGACCTATCTTTCGATTCTCGGGCAGTTCTAATTGCTTCTATCAGGGCTTGTTACTCGATCAATGTGGGTGTCGTGATATCGGACAATATCTCTGTGATTGCTAGGCAAGCTAATTCGTCCTACCTGTACCCCAACACTATTACAAGGTATCTCACGGATGGGGGGGGGGGGGGGTTAGAAACTTATGATACGAAGGTGCAGCCGAAGAAGACTTTTTCATGGTACAATCTGATGGTTGCTAAGAACCCAAAGAAGAAGTTTCATCCTCCTACCACTGCGGGCCAATCTGACGATCCAGCTATGGTAGTTGCGGAGGAACTTGATGGTCCATCAACTTTGGTCGAGCCTTTCTCCAGTGCTGCAGCTATGCCTCCCACCATCTTCAATTCCCATTGTATTTCCTGCCATAGGTTCCACCTTGGCTTTGAAGCCAGTGCATATGCCTACTGCTAAACTTTCTACGCTGTGAGTCTCCAAGATATTAGCAAGCCTCAACAACTGGATGCGGACAGCCGCAACAAAGCTGTATGAAATATCCAGTACCGCTGCAGCACAGTCTTTTGTTCAGGAACCTCAACTTCCCCCGCCAGTTGAAGAAACATTGAAGAGCTGGTACATCATGGGTCAGTGATCGAAGAGCTGGGTAAAAAAGTAAAGCAAATAAGAAAGTCCCAGGCTAGCAATAAGTCAGTGGACAAGCTCCGGAGATAGGTGGCCAAGCTTGGTGCAGCTTGAGATCTCCTTTTTGACATTTTGATCAACCCAGACCACCCAGGACCAAATCCTACAGCACCATCACTACCAGAGGCACCACCTGGCTAGTTTGAGGAGCCAGACTTTTCTACTGACACTGTCGAGGCAGTACGTCAGATGTTTACCAATTCAATCATTCCCATAGTTGGAGATAATAAGATCCAGCTGGATGAGATTGAGGGCGGTGACGTTGCCGTGGACACAAAAATGTCCAAGGATCCATAGGGAGTTTTCTTCACTCTTTCCCTTCCTTTACTCTTATTTTGTTATGCATTGGTGACAATGATTATTTTTATTCGGGGATGGGAGGGGTGGATTTTATTTGATCTTATTTGATGATTTTGAGACATTTGGCCTGTAATTAACTTGGTACTATTTTCTTTTTCTTTCTCATTATGTATATATTCTCTCTCTTCTCTAATTATGTATATTCCTTCTATTTTCAATAGTTTTTGCTTTGTAGCTTGTTTATGTTTGTTTTCATATTAGTTAGTGTTTGATTTAGTAGATTCTTTTTTATGTTTCATTAGATAATAAGCATTTGGTTTTCTTAATACCTCTTTTAAAAGATAATTGTTGTGTGAACCGGGTGACTTGTCCCAATGATGGATGGCGTGACAACCTTCTTAAAGGAATGAGTCCGTCTGTATTTAGGTAATAATAGCAGTAGTAATGAATAAAAAGATCTAACTGAGTCATGCTCAAGGAGTCAATGGTGCTTCATTTGGTGCCAACACACTTAGCTACGTGCTTATGGTTAAAAACAAGGGTTTTGAAAGAAATATTTCTAGTTGGTTATTATTTGACTCTTGTATTGACTTTGGCAACCATCGACTGGTTTAATTGAACCATAGTGATGTTCAAACTTATATGTGGTCGTTGTGGGCCCTCAACTCTCTTCTCTTTAACAATCCAGTGTGTTAGAGGTGAGTAGCTTTGTTTCGAGTCCAAGTACTCGTGCGAAAAAGTCTAGAACTTGCCCCAAATACATTTCAAGGTGAAATCCTAAGTTTTGCTTGGATTGAGAAGTGATTGTAGGCTTTTCGTGGCCCATTTGAGTTTTCTATTGCCTACCAATGATGTCATCCCTAGTCAACCCCTTCGAGCCTTTAGCCTTACTTATTGGAAAACCATATAGCAAGCCTTTACCCGTTCTATTATAACCCTCTCTTGGCACTCGAGCATTTCTTAACACTCATGAGAAACAAATGGATTGAAAAGTAAGTTTTGTGGGAGAGACAAGGAAATTGAAAAAGGTATGAACGCACAAACAGAGAAAAGAGATGATGAGAAGGAAAGGCAAAGAAAAGAACAAAAGAAAAATTCAAATAAGTGAATAAGTAGAAGATCTGAAGGGATTCAAAGAAAGATAATGATCCAAAATATGGAGAAATATGAATGTAATGATCAAGAAAGAGTGATGTTAAGCCTCTCTAGTCCCCCAGGGGAAAGAAAATGCATCAAGGAATTGGCCAAGTGTGAGCCGAGAAATAAAAGATGGAGTGCTTAAGGAAGGTGTAACCAATTACCCATATTGTATCAATTCCTAATCCAATAGCCTTCATTACATCCCGAAAGAAGTCCTACTTGATTTTGAGACAAGTGAGCTTACATTAGTGGTGATCTACATGAGAGTCAAGATTATGGTACTTGAAGCTGTATTGTGTATTTGGACGTGATCAGGACACAAGGGATGTGTTAGGAGACCGAGATAAAAGAATACTCTGTCCAAGATCATTTAACAAATACCTAAGAACATGAAGAGCAACTAACATATGAAGAACGTGAAGAAATTGGCTCAAGTTCCAGATAGAAAATGCAATGTCAGGTCGAGTGTGCTGCAAAAAATTGAGTTTCCCCGCAAGTCTTCTATAAAGACTGGGATCAGCAGAGCTTCAAAATGTTTAGAAACCTACTGTCTAGAAGTCTGATTGAGGCCATAAAGAGACTTGGGGAGCTTGCAAACCAAAGGAGAAGAACCAAAATCCATGTGGGAAGAGATCTGAAGACCAGGTGGATGTTTTATGTAAACTTCTTCATGGAGATCACCATGAAGAAAGGCATTATTCACATCAAGTTGATACACATTCTAGTTCCTCTTAGCAATGTTATCAACATGCAATCCCCCTTTTCTTCTCTTCATGTTCGTGATACTTTTCAGGGAGATATCACTACCTTTTTAACAAGTGAAAGAAGACACTTGATGGTGGTGAACTTAAAAACAGTAGAGATAGTCTCAGTATAGTCAATCCCCTTCTTTTGAGTGTCATCCCTAATGATCAAACTGGCTTTGTATCTTTCAATGGAGCCATCAGACCTCTATTTAATTTTATAAACTCATTTGCATGAGATAGGCTTCTTGACAATCTCCCAGGTATGGTTTGCATCTAGAGCCTGAAATTCCTGTAGCATAGCCTCTTGCCAAGCAGGATGAGATGCAGCCTGCCGGTAAAAAAAGGTTCTTACATGTGCAGCTTAGAAGGAAAAACCTTGGGGATGTCATAAATATGATTTGAAAGTGCTGAAGAACAAACATAGTCCTTAAATTAAAGAAGATTATGGAAGACCCTAGTGGACTTCCTAAGAGAATCAGATGAGGTGGTAAAAGAGGTGGAGTGAAGATAATCAGATGCAGGAGAAGAGGGAGAAATGGGAGGAGCAGGAGAAGGTGCTGAAGGAAAGGATGGCAGAGATGAGGGGGAGGCACTGTCCACAAAAAGGGACATGAGGAAAGGACTCGCCAGGGAGAGAAGGGGAAGAATAAGGGAAGATATGCTCATGAAATACCACATCTCTAGAATAGAAGATAGAATGATTGCTGCGATTAAGAAGTTTATATCCCTTTTTGCCACAGGGATAGCCTAGAAATATACATTTGATTGCTCTATATTGAAATTTATCCCTGCCAAATTTGGGGTTAGTAGCATAGCACATGAAACCAAATGATTTGAGGTGATCATAAGAAGGGGAGACACCATGGAGTCTTTGGAATGGAGAGATGTTGCTTAGGACAAAAGATGGCATCATATTGATTATATAATTGGCAGTTAATACACATTCACCCCAATATTTTGGCAGGAAGAGATTGAAAGAGCAGGGCTCTATAAGTTTCCAATCAGTGTTTGTGTTTTCTTTCAACCACCACATTCTGCTGTGGGGTGTGAGGAACAACAGTTTGGTGAAGAATCCCATTTTCAGAGAAAAAAGGTTTTTTCTTCAGAACTGCTACCTAGTTCAAAAGAATTGCTAGTTCTGAAGGTTTGAATAGAAGAATGAAAATGAGTTTGGAACATTTTGGTGAAAGCTTTAATGATTGTAAAAGCATTGGTTTTACATGATAAGAGGTGGGTACATGTTACTCAAAGAAAAATCATCAACATTTATGAAATGCTTTTAGATGATAAGATGCAGGTCCATGTTACTCTACAAAAATTATCAACAATTGTGAGAAAGTATCTAAAATCATTATATGTATTAGTGTGAACTAATTGAAAAGGGTAAGTGGACTTAATACGACTCTCAGGAAAAAGATGTCTCTGTTGCTAGCCATAGGGTAGATAGAACAGGAGAAAGACTGATTAGAAAAAATTATGTTAGATAAAAATGACATTGACTTCATCTTATAAAAAGGTACTTGACCGAATATTTGATGCCAAAATAATTTTATTTTATTAACATTGGTGGAAGAAGTGCAAGAGGGACTAGGGAAAGGGATAACAGAATCAGAAACAATACATGTATTAGAAACGTTACATGCATTACCAGAGGGAATAACAGAAACAAAAGGTGAACATTCAGGCATGTCATGGAGCAGAAAATACAACCCATGAGAAGCTCTACCAATTCCCAATGGCTTCTTCAGGGAATGGCCCTATAGAAAATAAGAATGACTGCTAAATAATACTAAGCATTGTAATTGAGAAAGATGTTGATATACCGAAATAAGATTGAAATTGAAAAGAAGGAACCAATAGTACATTGTGCAAGATAATATTTTCTCTAAGTTGTAATGAACCAGTAGTGACCACTTTAACTTTATAACCATTTGGTAAAATGATTAAATAAGGTTTAGGTAAAGGTTGTAAGTTGTGTACTAATTATTTGTTGGAGATCATATGGTTAGTTGCATCTAAATATAATATCCAATGTATCTTTCCTAACTGAGTAGACAAACACTGAACTGTAGAATTAAATATAGAGAATTGATCTACAAGTTAGATGACACACACATGCAAAGTAGTCATAGGAAACATTGTCACCAGAAGTACAAGGATAGTTGTCAGGAGAGATGTGAGCCTGCTGAAACAAGGACATAAGGTGTTGATACTGCATTTTTCTAAAACCATAAGTTGTAGGCTTATTTGAGTTGATTGTAGGAGCCACTTGATCAGTAGTATCTTCCACTTGCGCACAAGAAGCAGACCTCTTGTTCTTGGTGAATTTGAAGTCACGAGAAAAACCATGAAGCCTATAGCATTTGTCTACTATGTGACTAGGTTTATGCACTATTTGCAAGAGACAGAGGAAGAGTTCCTTTTTTTGGTCAAAGTTATGGCTGTCCAACGGAACGGGATGGGACGAAACAAAATTAACGAGATGGGACAAAACAAAATTAACGGGATGGGACGGTACTTAACTGGGAAGGTGGAGGGATGGGGCAAAATAGGACGGGACAAATGGGACGAAACGTGACAAGACAGGACGAGTTCGCGGGCCTTAAGTGTCGTTTTAAAAAAAATACTTAAGCACTAAGTTGGCAATGTATAGTTTTTTTAATAATGACTAAGTTTTTAAAAGTTTGTAACGGCTAGGTTTTTGGCTTATTTAATAAACTTATATATTAAAATGAAAATTAGGAAACTACGTAAAGAATTATAAAATATTAAGGAAAAGACTTGTAATAAAATATTCTGGTAATTATAATAGAGTTATAATTTATTTGATATAATTTCAAACTATTAAGTAACTAAGACAATTCATATAGAATAATTCAACGCTTAGAGCCTTTTATTTTATTAATAGAATTTTCAAATCTCATATACAAATATAATTCTTTTGAAGCACACCTAATCTATGCAACCACCTTCTAGGAAGGGTTCTATTTGAACTAGGCCTCTTAGTAGCCAATTACAAATTATCATACTAAGATTTGTAAGCTCCTATATAGCTTCTCTGTAACTTATCTATAATTTCTCTCGGACATTGTTCTAGAATTGGAAATGTTGCTTGATGTTCCATGAACTCCATGCCGTCATCGCTTATAGTGCTAAGTATCTCATTGTATTCTTCTTCTTCCCTAGTGGTTAATTTTTCATAACCAAAATTTCTTCTTTTTGAATTAATCCAATCCCTGAATAATATGAAAATCTCTAGGTTGTCCTCTGCTAATAAATGTCTATGATATCCAATTTGAAATCTTGCCGCGCTAAAAGCACTCTCTGATGCTACTGATGATGCTTGAATAGCCAGAATATCTCAGGTCATTATTGAAAGTGTTGGTGTCACGACCCAAGTTCGCCCTCCATGAACTTTCATGACGGTACCTAGTCTCTATGACTAGGTAAGCCTAACAATTGCGAAAAAAGAGAAAACAAATGCGAGAAAGCAAATAAAAACTGAAGATAAACAAATATAGAAGGGGCCGCTCGACATATACTATTACAAGATCTCAATAACTGAACAACTTCCCAAACTCGGAATCTCATGAAATCACAAGCTATGAATACTACATAGTGCTCTAACTCCACAATGTCTAGATCAAGGTAAATACAGAAGGGCTATAAATACTAAAGAGAATGGAAAGGGACTCCTCGGTCTGGAGACAGGGCATATATACCTCGAAGTCTTCGGAGAATTGCCTCGCCGCAAGGATGGTAGGGCTGAGCCAAAGAACCTGGATCTGCACATGAAAAACATGCACAGAAAGGGCATGAGTACACCACAATAGTATTAGGTAAGTCCCAAGCCTAATCTCGGTTATATATATATATATATATATATATATATATATATATATATATATATATATATATATATATATATATGTATGTATATATATAAAAAATAAAATAAAGCAGTAAGAAGTAACACAAGATAATAAGAATAACAACAACTACAATAGAGAGATAAAATCACAGATAGAATATAGCTCCACACAGAGATAGCAACCAGGGATATCCCAGGATGCCGTCTTGTAGTACCTAAATGTAAATATCTAGTGGATCTCCCAGGTGTCATCCCGTAGTCTGACTCATAATGCGTAGAGGATCTACCAGAATACCAATCCATAGTCCCAAATATAAATATCTAGTACATGAGGAATCTACAGGGTGGAGTCCCGTAGTTTCAATGTAAATGTGTAGGGGGATCTACCAGAATGACGATCCATAGTTCAAAAGTAAAAAAGTAGGGGGGGACAGGATATCACCCTGTAGTCCTAAAGTAAACACACGACAACAACACGAAGAATACTCAATTCAATCCAATTTCATACCAAGGTAAAATAGGTATTTCTAACCTAACATGCTGCACAGAATTCAAATAAAGCAGTTTGAACAAGTAATGCAATTAAGTCACTTAGACATGCTTCCCTAAACTAACAGTATATGCTTAAATTGCAAGTAGTGTACAACAAGGAAGGAAACACAATTATGATTACTTAAACAAAATAGGATTTTCAACAATTAACCATGTACACACTCGTCACCTCACGTACAAGGCATTTCATATGTCAACAATACCAAATCCTAATGGCAGTTCCCCCACACAAGGTTAGGCAAGACACTTACCTCGAACCAGCTCAATCAACTCGATATCGCGTTCTTGCCACGAGTACCCGACTCCAAAAATAGCCCAAAAATATTCAAATAAATTCCATAATATAAATATAACTTCAAGTAACTAATTCCACTAATTAATTCGAAGCTAACACGCAAAATTAGGAAAATCACCCAAAAAGCCCCTCCCACCGAGCCCACGTCTCGGAATTGAGTGGAATTTACAAATTCGGAATCCTCACACTCTCACGAGTTCATATATACAGAAATTACTCCAATCTAATATCAAAATCTCGATAAAAAATCCAAAATTAGGCCTAAGAACATTTCCAATTTCTCCCCAAATTTTCACTCCAAATTCAATTTTAGAAGATGAATTTAAACATAGATTCATGGAAATTAATCAAAAGCGAATAAGAATTACTTACCCAAAATACCCAGGATATAATCTCTCCCAAAATCTCCAATCCCGAGCTTTCAAATCAATTTCTAAGGTTTTGCAATTAAACCCTCATTTCTGCCCTTTTTCTGACCAGTGGAACCACATCTGCGACTCTGGGACTGTACCCGTAGTCCCGCTTCCGGGGAGACCATGTCACACCTATGATTTTTCATTAAACCAAGATTTCTGCACCTTCCACTTCCTTTTACGCAGATGTGATGCCGCTTCTACGGTACATAGGCCGCATTTCTGACCTAAGCCCAAAATTCCTTAGACCACACTTGCGGTCCAATATACGAATATGCGATTATGACAGGTTTAGCCAACTTCATATTTCTCCTAAGTCCAATTCAACTTTCGTTAAGCACCCAAAACTCACCCGAGGCCCCTGGGCCTAAACCGAACATGTCATCCAGTCCAAAAACATTATACAAACTTATTCCAACCCTCGAATCACATCAAACAGCGCGAAAATCACAAATTATTCTAAAATCCAAGACTAAGTATTCCCAAAATTTCCAAATGGTACTTTCGATAAAAAAGCCTATCAAACCTCGTCCGAATGACCTCAAATTTTTCACACACATCACATTCAATAGTACGGAGGTACAACTCTCGGAATTCCATTTCGACCCCTAGATCAAAATCTCACTATCGAACGGGAAACTTCGAAAATTCAACTTTCTGCATTTTAAGCCTAATTAAGCAACGGACCTCCAAAACACAATCCGAACACGCTCCTAAGTCCGAAATCATCCCACAGAGTTAACTGAACCAACAAAATTCCATTTTGAGGCCGTCTTCACACTGCTCCCACTATTGTCCAAATTCTAAAGCTTAAACTCTCATTTAGGGACTAAGTCCCAAAACACTCTGAAATTCAAAATAAACCCTCATGACAACTTACAATATCAGAAACAAACACGGGGAATGTAGTTAGTAAGGGATTGGGGGTGTTAATTTTTAAAATGACAGGCTGGTCGTTACATCCTACCCCTCTTAAAATATTTGTTCGTCCTCGAACGAGCATAGAGACATACTTGAAGTAGAGAAAAGATGAGGGTAACAACTGCGCATATGCTGCTCAGTATCCCAGGTCGCCTCCTCAACCAGCTGACCTCGCCGCTGAACCTTCACTAATGCAATATTATTTGACCTCAGCTTCCGAACTTGTCTGTCCATTATTGCCACTGGCTCCTCAACATTAGATAGATCCTTGTCCAAATGGTCTGAACTGAAATCCAATACGTCTGATGGGTCTCTTTGATACCTCTGGAGCATCAGAATATGAAATACCAGATGAACTCCTTAAATTGGGTGTCAAGAGAAGCTCATAAGCAACCTCCCCAACACGCCACAATATCTCAAATGTACCAATAAACTCGGACTCAACTTCCCTTTCTTCCCAAATCTCATAACGCCCTTCATAGGCAAAAACCAAAGTAAGACATGCTCTCGAATCATATAGAAAATATCACGGACCTTCTGGTCCGCGTAACTATACTGTCTAGACTGGGCTATATGGAGTCTATCCTGAATCACCTTAACCTTCTCCAAAGCATCCTGAACCAAGTTTGTGCCCTGTAATCTTGCATCACCCAACTCAAACCAACCCACTGGAGATCTGCACCGTCTACCATACAAAGCCTTGTACAGTGCCATCTGAATGCTGGATTGATAGCTATTGTTGTAAGAAAACTTAGCCAGCAGCAAGAACTGATCCCAAGAACCTCCAAACTCTATCACACACACACGAAGGATATTCTCAAGAACCTAAATAGTGCGCTCGGACTGTACGTCCGTGTGGGGGTTAACTAATGTGCTTAACTCCACCCGAGTTCCTAACTCATGCTGTACGACCCTTCAGAACCGTGATGTGCACTGAGTACCTCTGTCTGAAATGATGGAAATTGGAATACCATGCAGGCAAAAAATCTCCCAGATGTAAATCTCCGCCAACCGCTCCGAAGAATAGCTAGTATACATAGGAATGAAGTGCACGAACTTGGTCAGCTGATCCAAAATCACCCAAATGGCATCGAACTTCTTAGAAGTCCATGGGAGTCAAACTACGAAGTCCATGGTGATACGCTCCCACTTCCACTCCGGAATCTCTATTTTCTAAAGCAACCTACCGATCTATGGTGCTCATACTTTACCTACTGACAATTGAGCCACCGAGCTACGAACCCAACTATATCCTTCTTCATCAGCCTCTACCAATAGTGTTGTATCAAATCTTGGTACATCTTCGAGGCACCCGGATGGATGGAATACCGTGAACTGTGGGCCTTCTCTAGAATCAACTCCCGAAGCCCATGAACATTCGATACACAAACCCGACCCTGCATCCTTAATACCCCATCATCACCAATAGTCACATATCTAGCATCGCCACGCAGGATCTTGGCCTTGAGGACAAGCAAATGAGGATCGTCAAACGGATGCTCTCGGATATGATAAAACAAGGAAGACCGAGAAACCATGCAAGCTAGAACCCGACTACGCTCCGAAAGATCCAATCTTACAAACTAGATGGCTAAGGCCTGAACATAAATTGCCATGGGTCTCTCCGCTGTTGGTAAATAAGTGAAACTCCCCAAGCTCTCTGCCCGGCAACTAAAAGCATCTGCCACCACATTGGCCTTGCGTGGGTGATACAAGATAGTGATAACATAGTTCTTGAGCAGCTCTAACCACCTCCTCTGGCAAAAATTAAGGTCCTTCTGCTTGAACAAGTGCTGCAGACTCCGATGATCAGTATAAATATCACAAAGAACACCGTACAAATAATGACGCCAGATCTTCATGCCGTGAATAGTAGCATCTAACTCGAGATCATGGATAGGATGACTCTTCTCATGTACCTTCAACTGTATGGATGCGTAGGCAATCACCCTACCGTCCTACATCAATACCGCTCCAAGGACAATCCTCGAGGCATCACAATAGATAGTATAAGATCCCGAACCTAGCAATATCAATACTAGGGTTGTAGTCAAAGCTGTCTTGATCTTCTGGATGCTTGCCTCATACTCTTCCATTCATTAGAATTTAGCACCCTTCTAGATCAGCCTGGTCATAGGTGTTGCAATAGATGAAAACCCCTCAACAAATCGACAGTAATAACCTGCCAAGCTAAGAAAACCGCGGACCTCTATAGCTGAGTATGGTTTGGGCCAACTTTGCATTGCTTCCATTTTTTTCGGATCCACCTGTATACTGTCATTCGATACCACGTGGCCAAAGAATGCCACAGAATCTAACCAAAACTCACATTTTGAGAAATTTGCATATAACTTCTTTTCACTCAATGTCTAAAGCAATGTCCTCATGTGCTGCTCATGATCTTCCCGACTCCGCAAATACACTAGAATATCATCAATAAAGACAATGACGAATGAGTCAAGATATGGCCGGGACACAGTGTGCATCAAATGCATGAAGGATACTGGGGCATTATTCAGCCCAAATAACATAACAAGGAACTCGTAATGACCATACCGAATCGTGAATGCAGTTTTTGGGATGTCTGGCTCCCAAATCATCAACTGATAGTAACTTGAGTGCAAGTAAATCGTAGAAAACACTCGTTCACCTTGTAACCAGTCAAACAGATCATCAATACGAGGCAAAGGATACTGATTCTTCACAGTAACTTAGTTCAACTGGCGATAGTTATTTTCTTTACAAACAAGACAGGAGCACCCCAAGATGATACACTAGGCCGGATAAAACCTTTGTTAAGCAATTCTTGCAACTGCTCCTTTAACTTCTTCAACTCAGGAGGATCCATACAATAAGGAGGAATAGAAATGGGCTGAGTGACCAGCAACAAATCAATGCCCAAATCAATATCTCTATCGGGTGGCATACGCAGATGATCAGCTGGAAATACATCATGAAAGTCCCATACTACTGGGACTAAATCAACTGTAGGGGTATAAACATTAACATATCTCACATAGGCTAGATACGCATCACACACCTTCTCAACCATTTGCCGAGCTTAAGGAAAGAAATAACTCTACTGAGAATGTGATCTAAGGTACCCTCCACTCAACTCGCGAAACACCTGGCATGGCCAACGTCACGGTTTTGGCATGACAATCAAGAATAACATAACAGGGAGACAACTAGTCCCTGCCCAAGATAACATCAAAATCTACCATGCCGAGCAATAATAAATTGGCTTGAGTCTCAAAACCACTTAGAGCAACCAAATGCAAGCGATAAACATGGTCCACAATAAGAGAATCTCCCACGGGAGTAGAAACATAAATAGGGGAACTCAAAGAATCCCGTGATACAACCAAATATGGGGAAAAACAAGAAGATACATAAGAATAGGTAGATCATGGATTGAATAAAATCGATGCATCTCTATGACAAACTAGGACAATATCTTTGATGACAGAATCAGAGGTGAGAACCTTGGTACGGGTAGGCAGAACATAATATTTGTCCTGGCCTCCCCCTCTAGGGCAACCTCTACCTCCCCGACCTCCACCTCTAGCTGGCTGATCAGGAAGGGTAGCAACTGGTGCCGTGTTCATAGCTTAAGAACTCTGCGGGACGCACTGTGGTTAAGAAGTCTGTGGAGGTGCACCCCTCATAAGTCTGGGGCAAACCCTCACCATATGGCATGTGTCACCACACTCAAAACAAGCTCTGAGAAGATGTGGTGGCTTTGACTGACTTGGTCCAGGTATGCTGGACTGACCACTTAAAGCACCTCATGGAGAAGGCACATTAGATACTGGAAGTGCATAATAAGGCTCATGAGGCCTAGGAGGAGCTGGAATACCACTAGTTGCTGGAAGAGCTAAATAAATGGGGTGACTCATATGACCCTTACCATGACGAACTGCAGTTGGAGCATGGGCACCAGAATAATGGCTCGACTCTCGAGACCTCTTGGCCTCCCTCTCCTCTATATCCCGAGCGTGCATACCCTCTACTTTTCAAGAAATGCTCACCACCTGCTGATAAGAAATATTCATCTCCAACTCACGAGCCATGCTAGACCTGATGCTGGGAATGAGTCCCTCAATAAATCGGTGAACACTCTCATAAACTGTAGCAACCAAGGCTGGTTCATGCGTAGACAAGTTAGTGAAACGAACAACATTCTCTAAAATTATCATAGTTCCATGGCGCAAATGCTCAAACTCTACGCGCCATGTGTCCCTGAGGCTCTGAGGAACAAACTCTCACAGGCATATATCAGAAAATTGAGTCCAAGTAAGGGATGTCGCCTTAGCTTTACTATCAAACTCAAAAGTATGCCACCACTCGCAGGCGGCTCCTCGAAGCTGGAAGGCAGTGAAAGAAACCATACTCAATCCGTATATACCTAGAGCACGGAGGATACGGTGACACTCCACCAGAACCCAGGGCATCATCTGATGCTAAGCTAATGCATATAGGAGGCTTATACTTCTTGAACCTCTCAAGCCTCCGCTGCTCATCCTCTAATGCTGCTGCCCTGTCCTCGGGATGATCTAGGACTATAGGCGGTACCGCTATAACCTCTGGGATCTAATCAACCTGTATTCGCTGCTCAGGAGTGCAGGTGGCAGGAGTTTGTATTCCTCCCCTGTCCTGGGATGTGACTGCAACAAGGGGAATAAGCCTTGCCTGAGCTAGAGTAGTGTACATGCTCACGAACTGTGCAAGAGTCTTCTAAAGAGCTGGAATAGTAGTAGCAATAGGCGTATCAAGAGCCTGGACTCCGGCTGGAGCTGCTGGTGACTCCTTTATGGCATCTCGTGCGGGTGATCTGACTGCAGCATGGGCGGGTCCTCGGCCTCTACCCTAGCCCCGAACTCTGAAGGCTCTAGAAGGGGGCGTAGCTGCCTGGTCATCTACGGTAGCACGTTTCCTCACCATGTGTGAGAGAATAGGAGACAAAATTTTAGAATTGTGATATTAAAATCTCGCCTGACAAAGAAATCACATAAAGTGGAATTTTCCTAACATTTAAATAGCCTCTCGTAGATAAGTAAAGACGTCTCCATACCGATCCGCCAGACTCTAATAAACCGGCTTGTGATTCGTGACTCCTATGAACCTTAAGCTCTGATACCAACTTGTCACGACCCAAGTTTTCCCTCCGTGAACTGTTGTGACGATACCTAGTCTCTACGGCTAGGTAAGCCTAACAATCGCGGAAAATAGAAAAAAAGTGGAAAAGCTAATAAAAACTGAAGTTAAACAAATATAGAAGCGTTTAAGGTTCAGCTCGGCATATACTAATATAAGATCTCAAAAACTGAAGAACTTCCTAAAACTCAAAATCTCTTGAAATCACAAGCTACGAATACTACATAGTGCTCTAACTCCAGAATGTCTAGATCAAAGTAAATACAGAAGGGCTATAACTAATAAAGAGAATGGAGACAGACTCCTCGTTCTGCGGATGCGACAGATATACCTCGAAGTCCCTGGAGAATTGGCTCGCCTCAAAGATGGTAGGGCTGAGCCGAAGAACCTGGATCTGCACATGGAAAACATGTGTAGAAAGGGCATGGATATACCACAACGGTACCCAGTACGTATCAAGACTAACCTAGGTCGGATAGTGGCGAGGAATGTCAGGGCCCTGCCAATCATATATATATATATATATATATATATATATATATATATATATATATATATATATATATATATGTATGTATATAAGGAAATGAAACATTAAAAAGTAACACAGGATAATAAGAATAACAACAACTATAACAGAGAGAAAATCACAAAGAGAATATAGCTCCACAAAGAGATAGCAACTGGGGATCTCCTAGGATACCGTTCTGTAGTCACCAAATTTAAACATACAATGGGTCTCCCAGGTGTCGTCACGTAGTCCGACTCATAATGCGCAGGGGATCTACCGGAATACCAATCCATAGTCCCAAATTTAAATATTCAGTACAGGGAAAATCTAGCGGATGTAATCCTGTAGTTCCAATGTAAATGTGCAGGGGAATCTACCAAAATGTTGATCCGTAGACCCAAAGTATACAAGCAGGGGGGATCTCCTGGGATATCATCACGTAGTCCCAAAGTAAACAAACAATAGCAACACGAAGAATACTCAATTCAATAAATTTCATACCAAGGTAAAACATGTATTTCTAACATAGAATGATGCACAGAATTCAAATAAAAAAGTTTGAACAAGTAAAGTAATTAAGTCACTTAGACATGCTTGCCTAAACGAACAATATGCTTAAATTGCAAGTAGCATACAACAGGGAAGAAAACACAATTTGATTACTTAACGAGAACAAGATTTTCAACTATTAACCCATGTACGCACTCGTCACCTCACGTACAAGGCATTTCATATATCACAATACCAAATCCTAAGGGAGTCCCCCTCCCCCCGATAAGGTTAGGCAAGCCACTTACCTCGAACCAGTTCAATCGATATCACGTTCTTGCCACGAGTACCTGACTCCAAATGGCCCAAATCTATTTAAATCAATTGCATAATGTAAATATAACTTCAAGTAACTAATTCCACTAATTAATTTGAAGCGAACATGCAAAATTAGGAAAATAACCCAAAAAGCCCCCCTCCGGGGCCCACATATCAAAATCGGGTAGAATTTACAAATTCGGAATCCTCATACTCTCACGAGTTCATACATACAGAAATTAATCCAACGCGATATCAAAATCTTGATCAAAATCCAAAATTAAGCCTAAGAACTTTTCCAAATTTACTCCAATTTTCACCTCAAATTCGAATTTCGAGGATAAATTTAAGCATAGATTTGTGGACATTAATCAAAACCGAGTAATAATTACTTACCCAAGACATCCAGGTGATAATCTCTCCCAAAATCTCCCATCCCGAGTTCCTAAATAAATTTCTAAGGTTTTGAGACTAAACCCTCATTTCTGCCCCTTTTCTGACCAGTGAATTGCATCTGCGACTCTGGTGCGGTCCCGATTCTGCGGAGACCATGTCGTTAAACCAATAATTCCGCATCTGGGACCCCTTTTACGCAGATCCGATGTTGCTTCTACGGTGTATAGGCCGCATCTGCAACTTAAGCCCAAAATTCCTCAGGCTGCACCTGTGGTCCTCCTACCGCTTCTGCGGCCCAATACACACAAGTGCGATTATGACAGGTTCATCCAACTTCATATTTCTCCACTCAAGTGTAATTCACAAGAGTTTCACAATAACTCCCCACATGGATATCAAGTAATCTCACATATCAACACAAGGCGATTTCACAAGGATCAAAGTTAGCCATACAAACCTCGATTGATCTTTTCTTAAGTTACTACAACACTCCAAAAACTCTAGCAATTCCAATATACTATGAGACATAACAAAATTAAACACATATTAGAAAGGTATTCATGAAACTAGCTCAGTTGAGCATGTTATCAAACGCTAGTTGAGCATCTTGATTTCGAATCCCCTTATTAAGATTTCTTTCATTCCCTAACCCAATCTTTACTAATCTATGTTAAACAATCTTCCCATAAACCTATGTTGTACATGTATGCATACACAATACTAAAATACCCAAGAGTCATACCTCAATAACCCATCTTATACTCTAATCTCGAAATAAAAACCTAGGTTATAGAATCTTACCTCTTAGATGAAGAACTTGCGATTGGGTTCTTTGATTCTTGAAGATTGATCCAATATTTGGATGATTTAGATATTGGGTTCCTCCTTCTCTCTATAAAATACTCTCACCTCTCTCTAAAATCAGTAGGAAATGACCCCAAATGAAGTCCTAAAGGTTATATATCAAAATGGGGCCGGGTTATGAAAATAAAAAAAATAACCCTCCGATGTCAATTCTGCTATAGCAGAATGCACCGCAGAATGGACATGCGGGCCGCAGAATGCACCGCAAAATTGGTGCCCAAAAATGAGCTACACTAGTTCATTCTGCGGTCAAAGTGCGGACCGTAGAACTAAAATGCGGACCGCAGAGTAAAAATTGCGGATTACAGATTTGACCTGACACAGGATCGCATTTTCCAGCCTTTGGTAATTTTATCATAACTTTGTGTAGGAATGTCCAAATAATGAACGGTTCAAAGAGCTGGAAACTAAACTCAAAAGGCTTTCATTTGATATGCTATTCACCACATAAAACCTTATACATAATTATATATGCTCTTTTGAAGTGGAGCCTTGTGCGAATCCATTTGAAATTTTGGCCTATTTCGAAAATTTTTCCATTTGGCATATACCTAGGCTTCCATTTGGACCTCACATCACTTACCATAAGACCTATACACATATTTACCAAGTCTAATTGATGTCATCATATTAATAGTACAAAAATATATTATAATAAGCCTGCGTGACACTATGAAATC
Organism: Nicotiana benthamiana; assembly: GCA_034376525.1. NCBI lineage: Eukaryota > Viridiplantae > Streptophyta > Magnoliopsida > Solanales > Solanaceae > Nicotiana > Nicotiana benthamiana. The sequence goes on from CM067335.1 coordinate 91,789,384, forward strand.
CTAAATTACTTAGCGAAATTTTCCGGGGCCTTACAAGATATCACTTGCACACATACAAGTTTGAATAGTAAAAACCCTATTTTCACAAATAGAAGAAACCCTAATTTCACCTAGATTTTTTACATGTAGATGAAAGAATAGAGTGTATCCTCCTTTTTTGCACATCTGAAGAAGCTAAGGTCTTCTAATAGCAGAAACAGAAGAAAAACTTTGAAGAAGACTCCATATTGTACCGATTGAAACATCTTCATTCTGAACGAAAATTACCGAACCAAACTTGACGATTATCATTGCACGATAGCTTTGAGCGAGACGGATCAATTAGAGTGCTTTGTTACCATATTAGACCTCATATCGGAGTCAATCGAAATAAATCAAAAGTGAAGAAAAAACTAAATAGGAGAGAAGAGAGAGAAATGAGATGTTTCTTATTATTTCATAATTGTCTCCCAATGTTCGAGATACATCTAAAATGCAAATATCTTACTACACATGTATACTCATTTGGACTGGGCCGGGTACTATACAATTGGGCCCAGATAATAGTTAGTGGAAAAATAAAGCTGCTAATCTAATGGGCTATGTTTGAGGAGTGATGCAGCCCAACTACTTCAATTTATTGTTGTCAAATTAAAAGAACAGAAAATTAGTTATATTAACACAAAGAGAAATTAGCACGAACGTACCATCCGGCTAAGAAATTGGCATTAAATATCCCAAGTTACTCTTATTAGCAAGGTTAATCCCAATTTGATATTTTAAATAGAATTCTTCACCTCCATTAAACACTACTTCTCCTCCATTTATCTCATCCCTTTTTCGCCTTTCTACCATCATCTTTTCACATCAAACCATCATACTGCCTTTTCAAATTCATTTAATAAAAACCTAATCTCAATTTCCGTATATATTTACCATGATTCTTTAACAAAATAGGTTATGATGTTCTCCGGTCAACCATTTTGATTTTTTGTTCAAAATTTTGCTCATTGGTTGCGCTTTTCCGATTGGAGTGTGGAATCGCAAGTGGTTATGGTGATTTTGTGGTGGAGGTGTGGGAAAGAATGTGTGAAAATGGAGAACATGAGTTTTTGAGGCTGTGTATATTTGTATATATCCCATTGTATATATGTATATATCTTTCATGTATATTGGTGTATCTCCTATATATCATGTATATATGTGTATATCCAAAAATATTTGTGCATGATATACATTGACATACATAATATACATGCATGATATATATTGTCGCAATAATGGTTTCCACGTTAATTTTAACTTTAAATTTAATTCCAAACCGGTCCATGTCATTTTAATCTTTCTCAAAATTTGTATATCGATTATTCAGGTATTTCCAATGAATTTAATTCACACCCGCCGAAAGTAAGAAACATATTTTTAAATAGAAAAGTAGAATTAACCTTGGATAGAAAATGTATCGAAAATGCGACTCTCAGGGGATTGATCATTTTTGCAGTATGAATCTTTTGGTCCTTTTTTGGAAACTATTTTGGACTCAGTTATAGAAATAATAATACTAATACTAATAATAATAATAATAATAATAATGCATTTCTAATTTTTGAGACAGAGTATGTGCTCAGTTAAGTTGTCAAACTATGGTTGTAAAAATGACTTCTTTCACCACCTTTTAAGCTTGTTATAGAATGGTAGAGGAAGGAAAGTAAAGGTTTTCTGTGTCTATGATAATATCTTGAAATAAGATTGAAAAATTAACAATCTACTTCAATTTTATACATTCAAGAATATACCTATTTAAGAGGGATCACGAAAAAGTATATTTGTGAAGGCTTAACAAAAGTGGTGAAAGCCTCTCATCAGCTATAATACTAATTTGAGGTAACTAACACTAATTTAATGTCAAACTTTTAGGAGTAATTCATTAAATTGGATAAATTTAAAGTTGTTAAGAATAGAATTCTAATTAGAGTGAATGTCTATCTTATAGAGAGTTTTACTTTGAGGCTAAGTTATTTTTCCTCCTATAAATAGAGGGGTCTTACCCCATAGTAAACCACCCCAAAATTCAATAAGAATTTTCTCTCTCTTTCTCTGCGATATTGCTCTTGTTCTTTTATTATTTTATAACACGTTATCAGCACGAAGCTCTACTATCTCAAGAATCTCTTTGAGAAAATTTGATAGAAAACCCACGTGACATCTGCCCAAAACTGCTGGAGTCATTAATTATCAGGTAATTAATTCTACTTAGAAAACCATTTAGGTTTGCATGTGCAATTTGATAGAAAACACATTGCACCTATCTTTTATAAATAAAACAATGACTCGTTTCTACTATTTTTCTATTGTTTGTCTTAGAAAGTAGGAATGTTTTCTTGCACTGTTTTTCTAATATTAATTTTTAAGTAATGTATATTTTTAGTTTTTAGGTTATTATATTTATGGATATCAATCTGCAAGTTGTGATTGTTTAAGGTAAATTTATTAAAATGATAAGTACAATATAAGTATTTTTTGACATACAATCATTATATTTTTTTTATATTTATTGCCTCAAATTGTTATCTAACTATGGTATATACATATAAGTATTTTCAACTGGCTTAATCATCTACTCTTTGTCCTGATTTTATCTTTTTAAGTTTGATATGTTCACTAAAAGTTTTATAGTGCGGTGATCAACTACTTTGATGGCACTTTAATTTTTTGATGTTATTGTTCACTTAATACAATTAGTTATCTTCTTATTTTCTTGGATTTAATATAGAGATATGTCGATTGATTGATAATATAAATAAATAAAAATTAGAAAAGCTCGAAATTTGATATCAACAAGAAATTGTACAAAGGTTTTGTGAAGGCATCATCCAAAGATTGTGTTAACTGCTATTTAAGAAAAATGTATCCCATAAATTTTTTTTTCCTCCTAAATTCAATCGTTTGAATTTTCTCAATGCGCTAATAGTATGTTATGTTGGTGATTTTGAAGAATTATGTGTTCGTTTAAATACTTCGATACTTTTCAAAGATCTCCTTTATTTCCTATGAGAATATTGGCACATTCGATATAGTTCTGTTTCTAACGTATTTGTATTCTTTGGATATCATCTTTGTGTGTATTCAATGATAGGGTTTCAATTTTCTTTGACTTTGGTAATCAAACAAAAAGTCGATGTAAATTTTTCTCATTTCACTCAAGGATAACAAGATGTTAATAATTTATATGAATGTGTTGACAGTTCAGGCTAATTGAGTTTGGTATTGTGTTATGAATGAGATCATAAGAAACTGTCTCACATGAAATTAGAATTATCTTTCTTCGACTTTTAAATAGAATATTAGGATTGTCAAATTAGACTACTAGTTATTAAATTTTGTAATTTTCAGCCACAACCTATTAACAGAAATTATTTGTATCATAAACAAAGTTTGTTTGAAATTGCATTATAAGTCATTATTGAGTTATTGACTTCACTTTGTTTTTCTTTATCTCTGAAAATACTAATATTTATTCATATTATTTCTTTTGTATGTCAAACAATTAGAAGCAAATATGAATACCTCACAAAACAAACTTGGGTCAAAGCTTAATTATAAAAATATTTGTTTAATTGATTCATGTACCACACATACAATATTCAAAGAGAAGAAATATTTCTCTCATTTAAGTATGTGTAAGGCAGATGCTACTACAATTTCTGGTAGTAGTAAATTGATTGAAGGCTCCGGAAGAGCAACTATAACTCTGCCTAAAGGAACAATATTTATCATAGAGAATGCAATGTTCTCTTCCAAGTCCAAGAGGAACTTGTTGAGTTTTAAAAATATCCGTTAAAATGGATATCATATTGAGAAAATAGATGAGAATAATCTTGAATATCTCATCATTACAAAGAATGTCTCTGGCCAAAAGAGGGTTATTGAGAAGTTCCCATCTTTATCTTGTGGCCTGTATTGGACAAAAATTAGTGCAATTGAGGCACATTCCACAGTAAACCAAAATGTTACTGATTCCAATACTTTTGTACTTTGGCATGATCGATATGGTAATCCTGGATCAATTATGATGAGACGGATTATAGAAAACTCATATGGGCATCCATTAAAGAATTTAAAGATTCTTTTAAATAATGAATTTTCTTGCACTTCTTGTTATCAAGGCAAGTTAATTATTAGACCATCACCAACAAAGGTTGGAACTGAGTCACCTACGTTTTTGGAACGTATACAAGGGGATATTTGTGGACCTATTCACCCACCTAGTGGGTCCTTTAGATATTTTATGGTCTTAATAGACGCATCCTCTAGATGGTCTCATGTGTGCCTATTGTCATCACGCAACCTTGCGTTTGCAAAATTAATGGCACAAATAATTCGATTACGAGCACAATTTCCTGATAATCCAATTAAGTCTGTTAGACTAGATAATGCTGCTGAGTTTTCATCCCAAGAATTAATGATTATTGCTTATCAATTGGGATAAAAGTGGAACATCCTGTAGCTCATGTTCACACTCAAAATGGTCTTGCAGAATCTTTAATTAAACTTCTGCAGTTGATTGCAAAACCATTACTCATGAAAACGAGGCTGCCCACTTCGGTTTGGGGTCACGCCATTTTGCATGCAGCAATGCTAGTTCGTCTCAGACCGACGAATTATCACAAATATTCCCCGTTGCAATTAGTTTTGGGTCATGAACCTAATATATCCCATTTAAGAATTTTTGGATGCGCAGTATATAAGCCTGTAGCACCGCCACCGCACCAAAATGGGTCCGCAAAGAAGGTTAGGAATATATGTTAGGTTTGAGTCGCCCTCCATTATTCGCTACCTCGAAACATTGACAGGGGATTTGTTCACTGCACAATTTGCAGACTGTAGATTCGATGAGACACTTTTCCCAAAATTAGGGGGAGAAGTTGGTGAAACCAAACGGGAAATTTTGTGGAAAAATCCATCATTATCTCATCTTGATCCACATACCTCTATTTGTGAAAAAGAGGTGCAAAATATTATCCATTTGCAAAGAATAGCAAATCAAATGCCTGACGCATTCACGGACTTGAAAAGGATAACAAAATCTCACATCCCCGCAGAGAATGTTCCAATCCGTATTGATGTCCCTATTGGACAATCTTCTAGTGTCATATCTAATGAGTCGAAAGCACGCCTAAAACGTGGCAGGCCATTAGGTTCCAAAGATCGAAATCCTAGAAAAAGGAAAGCAAATGATCAAAATGACACTACGAAAGAATCTCATGAGGAAATTCACGATTTAATAAATTCTGCGATTCATGAAGAACCCATTGAGCCCGAGACTCAGGAAAATAAGGAACTATCAATAAATCCAATCGATATTGAGACAAATTTTAATCGAGTAGATATAGTGGTGGATTATGTATTTGCATATAATGTTGCATCTAGCATTATGCAAGAAAGTGAGGATCTTGAACCTCAATCTGTTGGAGAATGTCGACAAAGACTTGATTGGCCAAAATGGCAAGAAGCAATCCAATCAGAATTGACTTGCAAAACGTGAAGTTTTTGGGCCTATAGTTGAAACACCTAATGGTGTTAAGCCTGTTGGCTATAGATGGGTCTTTGTACGCAAGAGAAATGAGAAAAACAAGGTACAAAGATATAAGGCACGCCTTGTTGCACAAGGATTTTCTCAAAGGTCTGGTGTCGATTATGAAGAGACATATTCACCCGTAATGGATGCTATAACTTTCCGTTATCTCATTAGTTTTGCTGTCCTTGAAAAGCTTGACATGCATTTAATGGATGTGGTTACTGCCTATCTTTATGGCTCACTTGATAATGAGATATACATGAAAATTCCCGATGGATTCAAAATGCCAAACACTCATAAATCAAAGTCCCGGGAAATGTTTTCAATCAAATTGCAAAGATCTTTGTATGGTCTAAAGCAATCAGGACGAATGTGGTATAATCGTCTTAGTGAGTATTTATTAAAGGAAGGCTATATAAATGATGCCATTTGCCCCTGTGTTTTTATAAAGAAAACAACATCGGAATTTGTTGTACTTACCGTATATGTCGATGACATAAACCTTATTGGAACTCCCATAGAACTCCAAAAGGCAATTGATTATTTAAAGAAGGAATTCGAGATGAAAAATCTCGGAAAGACAAAATTATGTCTTGGTTTGCAAAGTGAATATTTGGCAAACGGAATTTTTTGTTCATCAATCTGCCTATATAGAAAAGGTATTGAAACGGTTTTACATGGATGGAGCATATCCTTTAAGTACTCCGATAGTTGTCCGATCACTTGATGTGAATAAGGATCCATTCCGACCGCAAGAAAAGAATGAAGAGCTACTTGGTCCTGCAGTACCATATCTTAGTGCAATTGGCGCACTAATGTATCTTGCAAATACTACAAGGCCTGACATAACTTTTTCAGTTAATGTCTTAGCAAGATATAGCTCTGCTCCCACAAGGAGACATTGGAATAGAATCAAACATATATTGCGGTATCTAAAAGGGACTACCGATATGGGCTTATTTTATAGAAATAATTGCAGTCCTGATCTTGTTGGTTATGCTGATGTTGGATATTTATCTGACCCACACAAGGCTCGATCTCAAACAGGTTATGTGTTTATCTGTGGAGGCACTGCCATATCTTGGCGATCGACTAAGCAATCAATTGTGGCTACTTCATCTAATCATGCTGAGATAATCGCTATTCATGAAGCAAGTCGAGAGTGTGTGTGGTTGAGGTCTATAATACATCATATTCAAGACAAATGTGGTTTGAAATGTGACAAACTACCCACGATTTTGTATGAAGACAATGCAGCATGAATAGCCCAATTGAAGGGAGGATTCATAAAAGGAGACAGAACAAAGCATATTTCACCAAAGTTATTTTTCACACATGATCTTCAAAAGAATGGTGATATCAATGTGCAACAGATTCGTTCAAGTGATAATATGGCTGATTTGTTCACAAAATCTCTACCAACGTCAACCTTCAAGAAGCTGGTACACAAGATTGGAATGCGAAGGCTCAAGGATGTGAATTGATGCTCTTTTCAGGGGGAGTTAATGCGCGTTGCACTCTTTTTCCCTTACAAGGTTTTGTCCCACTGGGTTTCCCTTGCAAGGTTTTTAACGAGGCAACCAATAGGCGCATTACTAAATATGTGTACTCTTTTTCCTTTTCTAGAATTTTTTTCCCATTGGGTTTTATTTTAGTTAAAGTTTTTAATGAGGCACATTACTTATTGAGTAGACATTCAAGGGGGAGAGTTAAGAATAGAATTCTAATTAGAGTAAATGTCTATCTTATAGAGAGTTCTACTTTGAGGCTAAGTTATTTTTCCTCCTATAAATAGAGGGGTCTTACCCCATTGTAAACCACCCCAAAATTCAATAAGAATTTTCTCTCTCTTTCTCTGCAATATTGCTCTTGTTCTTTTATTGTTTTATAACAAAAGTAATAATATAGTATTTTTATACGATTTCACTATACATATCAATATACATAGAGAATTTCCTAAGGGGATATGCGAAACAACATTTTTTTGTGAGAACGGATTCGTTTCATTGGCAGAAACAATCTATTCTATTCGAGGCATAGGGAAATCCAAAAATGCGGTTGCGAAGTATTATCTTATTTACGGCTCTTTCTTTTTGATTTTATATTTACAGACACACACATGACACATAGACACCAAATATTAGATTGAACATCCACAAGCTAGAGTTCAAATTTAGAGCACTTGTCAATTTTAAAGTAACCAACATCCAGCAAATTCTTCAAACGACACCCAAACCTATTATATCATGTTCAATTAACTTCAAATTTCACACACAAGTTACAACTGATATCACAGACTTAATTCAACTCCCGAAAATCTAATTCGATCCCGATATCAAAAAGTCCACTCCCTGTTATACTTTTTAAAATTTTAACTTTCACCATTTCAAGCATATTTACTACGGACCTCGAAACATATTCCGTACGTGCCCAACGGAGCTAACAGAACTATCAAAATTCAAATCCGAGGTCGTTTATACATAAGTCAACGTCCGGTCAACTTTTCCAACTTAAGCTTTCGATTTTGAGATTAAGTGTCTCAGATTACTATAGAAATCTCTCCGGACTCGATCCAACTAATCCGGTAAGTCATAAAACAAAAGTAAAACACAAAATGAGAAGTAAATGGGAGAATAAGGCTACAACTCTCAAAACGACCAGCCAGATCATTATAGGGATAAGAAAAGAAGTGCGAAATAACATCTTATTTTCTTTTCAGAACTCCCTACGACAGAAGCATTTGAAATGGAACTAATTCGCATTTATTTCATTGGCAGAAACAATCCATTCTATTCAAGAGTAACGAACCGACTGGTCGTTTCGGGAATCTGCACTTTTCTCAGTATTTGAGGGCTCGAGTATCTCTGCATGATGTATTAAGACTTGCGTAAATCATCGGTATTGATTTTCGAGTTATCCAGAATCGATTTGGAAGAATGAACTTCGAGAGTGGAGTACTATGTTGAAAGAATTGACCAAGTTTGATCTTTTAGCATTTGACCTCGGAATGGAGTTTCGTCAATTTTGTTAGCTTCATTGGGTGGTTTTGCACCCAAGAGCGCGTCCGAATTGTGATTTGGAGGTTCGTAGTTGAATTTGACTCGAAATAGGGAAATTTGGATTTTTGAGAAGTTTGATTGAACTTTTGATATGGGGATCGGATTTTAATTTTGGAAGTTGGAATAGGTCCATAATAACAAATGTAACTTGTGTGCGGAATTTGAGTCAATCAGATGAGAGTTTGGTAGGTTTCGGCATCAGTTGTGAAAGTTGAAGTTTCAACGTTCATTGATTTTGACTTGAGGTGTGATTCATTATTTCAAGGTTTTATGTGTGATTTGAAGCTTTGAGTAGGTTTATCTTGTCATATGGAACTTATCTGCAAAATTTGGTGCCATTCAGAATTGATTTGATATGGTTCGAACGCTCGGTTGTGATTCTAGAAGTTCTTGAAGTTTAGCTTGCTTTTCAGGCGTTTTGGCGTCCAATTCGTGGTTGCAGATAGGGGTGGGCATCGGTCGTTCGGTTCGGTTTTGGAAATTATCGATTTTGCCTATCGATTATCGGTATTCAAAATCATAGCCCGATAACCAAACTGATAAGATCTTAGTTATCGGTTATCGGCTTATCTGTTATTGATCATTATCGGTTCGGTTATCGGTTTACCCGATAAGATAAAACTAAAATTAAAAGTGATGAACGCTAAATATTAAAAGTGTTGAATGCTGAAAATTAAAAGTACTTTGAAAATTAAAAGCACCTTCACGTTAGTAAATTAGAGACAGAACTATGATGCTAATGTGTTTCTTACTGTCATTATAAATTAGAGACAGAAAAATCAATTTACATAACTTTTCCATATCATACTGATGAACTTAATTCGCTAAATAACAGAGTTAAATACTGAGTTTCAGCCATGTTTTTGTGTCACTGTGAGTTTGATTTAAAAGAAAACAGAGGCAAAAATCTTGAGCAAACAGAACAATTAACAAGACGCAAACAGAAAAATCTTGAGACAAAACTTACACGAAGCGATTGACGAGTGAGGGAGTGAGTCGTCGTGACTGAAGAAGAACTGGTGAGGCTCAGGCACTGGCGTGGTGTCTGGGGGAGAACTGGTGGTGAGCTTGAGAGTTGAGGATCAGGCACTGGCGTTACACGATGCGATTAACTGTTGGGAGTTGGGGGCTCCGACGAAACATAATGAGAGAGACATACGAGAGACGACTAATGACTGAGTGAAATGAAGAGGGAAGGGAATTAGTAAAATAAAACCCTAGTATATACTTAAGGGTAGAAAATTATTTCATTCTTATTGGGTTATCAGTTTTTACCCAATAACAAAAATGCAAACCGAGACCGAACCGATAACCCAATAATTTTTTTTACCACGTTACCGAACCGTTAACCCAATACCGAACCCAATAAAGAATTAAGGGTCCAGGTTATCGATTTTACCCGATGTATGCCCACCCCTAGTTGCAGAAGTTATTTTAATCATTTGAGCGTGCGAGCAAGCGAGTTCATGTTATATTATTAGACTTGTGTGCGTATTTTGTTTGGAGCCCAGAGGGCTCGGATGAGTTTCAGAATGTTCTTGGATAGTTATTAATTGTCGATTTTGGTATTTTCGCATTTGTGAAGTTTGATCACAAATGCGTCCATCGCATTTGCGACTAAATCCCGCATTTGCGAAGCCTGGGCAACTGGGCAGTTTTCATATTTATGATGAACCAACCACATTTGCGAAGGCTGGTCTTCGCATTTGTGAAGTTTTCTGTCGCAAATGCGAGCTCCGCAGGCATCCTTCAGGTTTGCAATTGCAATGTATTCTTCTCCATTGCAGGTTCGCAAGTTGTAAATGCGACATCTCCAACCTGTTAAGTGCTGAGAATTTTGAGTTTTTTCTTCATTTTTTACATTTTTGAACCCTAACTTCAAAGTGGGGCGATTTTGAGAGAGGATTTTCATTTCAAATTAGTGTGTAAATATCTTTAATCAATTTCCAACTATATTTTATGATTTTATTCAAGATTTAACATCAAATTCATGGGAAATATATGGAAAATTTTGAGAATTTTGTCAAAGTTTTGAAAAATAAAAATTTGAGATTTAAGAGTCGAATAAGACCCGTATTTGAATACAAAACACATATTTGGACTCTTGAGGCTATGGGTAGTTAAGACCTACCCTAGAACCCGGGTTTTGAACGGCCGTGCCTGGGGATTGACTTTTGTTGACATATTAGAATTGAATAAAAATTATATGTTTACTAATTGAAATTATTTTATCTTGCATTGTGTGGTGTATTCAAGTCGTCATTGGCTAGATTGAGTTGAGCGGATGCGAATTTGTAGAGGAAAAGGCTAAGTTGAGTGATGACTTATTCGAGTCGAGGTAAATATTTTTCCTAGTTTTGTTGCGGGAATTTTCATCCTATTTGTCATTGTTTGCTACATGAGGGGGTGATACATATATCAGGTGACGAGCGTATATGTATGTGCCAGGGTCTAATCATACTCGGGGGTAGATTATGTTATAATTGTGTGCATAGGAATTTGTGACATTCTGCTTAATGCCTTACTTGACTCATAGATACTAAGGACATAATATTAAATGATAGATATCAATACTTAGTTCGTTATAACTTGATCACACTTTATGGAAATTGTAACAATACTTTGATGCGTTTAATTCGGTTATCTCTATGCAAAATTATTACTACGTTATTACAACCATTATTCATGAGATGCTAGATTCTATACTTGTATTTTTGGATCATTTATGAGATTTGTGAAAGTACTTGAATAATACGATTCTTGAGGGTTTTTGAACCATTATTGACTTGGAAAGTTGTGATTAGAAATTGTTTAGAATATCTGTTAAAACACTCTCCTTGATGTCAGTTATGCTTCCTGCCTTGCTTGTTACTATTTTATATGCTTGGTAAGGAAGAGTGTAAAGCACGAAGGGTAATTCCGTGCCATTGTTTCTACATTATCATGTGAGGAAGAGTGTAAAGCACGAAGGGTGATGTCATGCCATATTATTGAGAGTAAAAGCACGAAGGGTGATGCCGTGCCATATCATTAAGAGTAAAAGCACAAAGGGTGATGACATGCCATATTATTGAGAGTAAAATCACGAAGGGAGATTCCGTGCCATATCATTGAGAGTAAAAGCACAAAGGGTGATGCCGTTCCACTTAATTTACATCGTCATGCTTGTATGTTATGGTGAGGTCATGGCACAAAGGGTGTTTCCGTGCAGGTGAGGACGAGAGACATGCATTATGATGTGCTATTATTTCCCATATATACAATTGTGTATTTACCTTGAGCTGTTATTGTTGTATCTATATATATTATGTGAGTTTTTACTATTGTCTTGTACCTGACTTTTATCTCCATTATTGTTACACTGTAGATGTTTTTTACTTGCCTAACTTGCGAATACTGTGCCTACTTCGTGCTTTTATAATTATACTCACGTTTTATCTATTATGTTGCACTTTAGTTTAAGTCTTTCACCATGATAGCCATTCATACCCTTACTTGTGAAGATCATGTGTTTCCGTCTTAATTGTTATAATTGTACTTAGGCCTATAGTATGCTAGTTATTGAAGATGATATTCCTTACCTTCCAGTTGTTATTATTTGTGACGACCCAAAGGGTCATCACCGTAATTCTCCCTTTCTTTGCGCTTCTAAGGCCTTGAAAACCTCTTATTTGGTTCCCTCGGTTTGTATGCGCAATCCGGGCTCAAAGCCGGAAAACCTTTATGTGGAAATATTTGAATTCTGTGTTAAAAACTATGAATCTTGATAATAATATTGTTATAGTTGACTTTGGTCAATTTTTTGGGTAAACGAACCCGGACTCATGATGTGATGGTCCCCTAGGGTCCGTAAGGAAATTTGGGACCCGAGTGTATTCTCGGAATCAAAATCCGAGGTCCCATGCCCGAGTACGGAACTTTTCTGTGAAATTATTTTCTGAAAATGCTTAAGAAAAAATGAAAATGAAAATTGATCAAAAGTACAATATCGGGCTCGTATTTTGGTTTCGACGCCTGGTACAAGTCTTAAATGAGCGTTAAGCGCTATCTGTAAAGTTTTGTTGAAAATGGACGTCATTTGACGTGTTTCAGACTAAAAAAGGAAAATTTGAAAGTTTTGAACTTTGAAATGAAAATCATGAGTTTTTGAGGTTGATTCTTTGATTTTGATGTTATTTTGGCGATTTGATTGCTCAAGCAAGTTAGTAGGATAATATTGAGTTAGTGTGTGTGGTTGGTTGGGAGCTTCGAGGGCTCGGGAGTGTTTTCGGGGGCGGTTCGGGTGGTTTTTGGTTCTTTGGACTTAGCAGATTTTCTGCAATTTTTGCACAGATCCCTTCTTCTGTGCGATCGCATAGGCTCCTCTGCGATCGTATAGAGTCCCTTGGCAGCCCTCCCATTTTTTTCTATGCGATCGCATGGTCTGACCCGTGATCGCATAGCTTGGCCAATCATTTCAGTGCAATCCCATACCCTTTATTGTGATCGCATAGTGTTCAGACCCCACCCAAGCCAGACCCCGTCTTTCTTCTGTGTGAACGCGTTCTCCCTCCTGCGATCGCATTGGCCAGCTTTTCCCTATATCTATGCGATCACAATCCTTTTCTTGCGATCTCAAAGGCCAAATTCCTTCGGCGATTTAATTTAGTCCAGAACAGTGTTTTTCCGCATTTCTTCAAAAATTCTCTCACGAGCTCTCCTTCCACACTCTCCATTGACAGACTTCAAACCTCTACTTCACCATAACTCTTTGGGTAAGTGATTCCACCTTCATACTTCCATTATTTCTTCATCTAATCGTCAATTTTCTAGCCCTAAATCATAGAATCATGGTAGAAATTAGGGCTTATGGCTAGAGTTAGGTTCTGAGAATTTTGGGCGATTCAACCTCAATTTGGGGTCGAATCTTAAAACAAATCATATATTTGAACTCGTGGGTTTATGGGTAATTAGAATTTGGTTCGAGCCTCGAGTTTGGACCATGTGGGCCCGGTGTCGGATTTTGGTATATTTGGAAGAAAAATTAGAAACGAATGTTTAAGCTAGGAAATTGTATCATTGTGCTATTATTGATAATATTGAATCGATTTATGTTAGATATTGTTGGTTCGGGGTCGAATTCTAGAGGAAAGGCGATTGTTGAGCTTTGAATTGCTATTTTCCGATTTGAGGTAAGTGATCTAACTTTGGCTTGATGGAATAGGATTAGGTTAATATTTGCTATGAGCTATGCGGATTCGGTGTATAGGTATAGTGACGGTTATGAGCCCGAGTCTAGCATGACCGTGAGTCATAAATGTTATTAAAATTTCGAAAGAAGTGAACAATTGTGCTAATTACTTGTTAAGTGAACTATGAAGTGATAGTTGAGAAGCAAATGAACTAATAAGGAATTTATGGTACTTTTCCCTTGCGGGGACTTACTGTTGAGCTGTTTTCCCTTGCCGGGACTAATCGTTAAACTGTTTCCCTTGCTGGGATTTATTGTTGAGTTATTCTCCCTTGCCGGGATAGTTTATCTTGTTATATATTCCGTTCCCGTTTGGTTGTGACCATTGATTGGGTGAGAAAGAGAGAGTAAAAGCACGAAGGGTGATGCCGTGCACTATGTATTGAGAGTAAAAGCATGAAGGGTGATGCCGTGCACTGTATTTTGAGAGTAAAAGAATGTAGGGTGATGCCGTGCATTATATTAGATAATCGTCGTGAAAAATGAGAGTAAAAGCACTAAGGTAGTTGCCATGCATTATATTTGACAGTTTTGGTGAGAAATGAGAGTAAAAGCACAAAGGGTGGCGCCGTGCACTTGTTGATTCACAGGATTTCTCTATTTATTATGATATATATTCAGTTCCATTTCTTGTTTGTTGAAGTTATAATTTAAGTGTTAACCCCCAGCATGTCCCCTCCCCGTTATCTGTTTAAATTCTTGTTCTCTTTCTGTTATTGCACATATATTTGTGCAGGTTGATTGTGGTAGGTCCGGTTTAGCCTCGTCACTACCTCGCCGAGGTTAGGCCAGGCACTTACTGGCACATGGGTCGGTTGTTCTAATACTACTCTTGTGTGCCTTTTTGTGCACATATCAGGACATAGCTTACAGACCACAGCAGTAGTTAGGGAGCGATCCTTCAGTCCAGAGACTCCGAGGTAGTTCACGGGCCCTGAGTCTCCTCTATCTCTTCTAGTTTTTTTTATTATATCAAAACAGACATGATATGTATTTCTTTCAAACTGTTGTTTTTAGTACTGTTTTAGTCGTCCGTGAGTAGTGACACCAGATACTGGGTAGAGGCATGTTATTAATTTCCGCACTTTATCTTTGCTATTGTTGCTAAAGGTCTTCCGCGTGGTTTCTATTTAATTAATTCAGTATTCATATTGTTCTAGATTAAGGTTATTGTGAAAATGATTAAAACTGGTTGTCTTGACTAGATTCAACAGTAGGCGCCACCACGACTCCCGATGGTGGGAAAATCTGGGTCGTGATAAGTTGGTATCAGAGCACTAGGTTACTTGGGTATCACAACTCACGGACAAGCTCGGTAGAGTCTGAAGGATCGGTACAGAGACGTCTGTATTTATTCCCTAGAGGCTACATAGTTCACTTTGTTCATTCTTGTCGTGCGATTCTGTTTCTCAAATATTGATTGTCGTTCTACTATATTCTTTCATAGATGGCAAGAACTCGTGCGTCTTCTTCTTCCGTGCAGCAGCCCGAGCCCCTAGCAGAAGCTCCGGCGAGAGGTAGGGGCCGAGGTCGTGGCAGGGGCAGAGCTCAGCCCCATGCAGCAGTTCTAGAGGTGGAGCCTCATATTGACTTTGACGAGGAGGTTCCAGTCCCACCAGCTCCTTAGGTCCCAGGAGGAGCGATGTTTTCCCCGAATCTCCAGGATGCTCTTGTCCGCATAGCAGGCTTTATGGACAGTGTCGCTAGAGCGGGATTTCTGCCTGTAGCACCAGCGACTTCTCAAGCTGGAGGAGGGGTTCAGACTCATACTACACGTACTCCAGAGCAGGTAGCTCCCCAGACTCAGGTTCTGTTGGTTCAGCCCGCAGCGGCAGCTCAGACAGGCATTACAACTCAGGCCGGAGATGGGACGGCCATATCTTCGGATGCTTTGTGGAGACTTGATCGGTTTTCCAAGCTTTTCACTACCATATTCAGCGGTGCTTCATCGGAGGATCCCTAGGATTTTCTATTCAGTTGTCATGAGATCCTTAGGACTATGGGGATAGTAGAGACCAATGGGGTCGATTTTTGTACTTCCAGGCTTGTGGGATTCGCCAAGACTTGGTGGAGGGATTATAGCCTATCTAGACCAGCAGGCTTACCAGCCTTGACATGGGATCAATTTGTGGAGTTATTTTTGGAGAAGTTTCTCCCCGTCACTCAGAGGGAGGCACTTCGCAGACAGTTTGAGCACCTTCAGCAGGGCTCCATGACAATGACACAGTATGAGACCAGATTTGCTGACTTGGCACGCCATGCAGTAGTGATACTCCCTACAGATCGAGAGAGAGTCCGGAGGGTTCATTGATGGATTGATTCAGCCGATTCGCCTTCAGATAGCTATGGGAGTTGGCAGTAAAATTACCTTTCAGGAGGCGGCCAATGTGGCCCGCCAAATAGAGATGGCATTGGGTCGAGGAGGTAGTCAGGGTTCAGACAAGAGGTCTTTACATTCTGGAATATTTAGTGGTACCTCATCTGGATGTAGGGATTTATATGACAGAGGCCATCCCTTGAGGCCTTTCAAGTCGGCAGTTCAGGTTTCTCATGGTACACCAGGCGGTTGTGCTCATCAGTAATATTATTCGGATCAGCAGTCCTTCAGCGCACCACCAGCCCCCATCAGTGCGCCGCCACTTCAGAGCTTCTTAGGAGGACATACCGGTTGATAGGGCCAGCCGTCTCAGCTGTCTAGGGGATGTTATGGTTGTGGTGACCTAGGTCATGTTGTCAGGTTTTGCCCTCGAGCCTCGAGTAGTTCTCAGCAGCAGGATCCTCGCCCTACGATTTAGGCAACAAGTGATCCACAGGCTGTCTAGCCAGCTAGAGGCGGGGGTAGGGATCATAGAGGTGGAGGAAGAGACCGTAGAGTTGGAGCTCAGACGGTCAGAGGCAGGGGTCAGCCTGCAGCAGAGCGTCCCAGAGATGCAGTTCAGGGAGGTGGGGGCCAGCCCCGTTTTTATGCATTGCCAGCCAGGCCGGAGGCCGAGGCATCTGATGCTGTGATTACAGGTGCTATACCGCTCTCTGATTGGGGTGCTTCAGTATTATTTGATTCGAGATCTACTTATTCTTATGTGTCATCCTATTTTGCACCTTATTTAATCATGCCTAGTGAGGATTTCGAGATTCCTATATATGTGTCCATGCCGGATGGTGATTCTATAGTGGTCGAGCGAGTGTATCGTTATTGTGTGGTGGTATTTGAGGGTCTTGAGACCCGTGTCCACTTATTGCTTTTAGACATGGTGAGCTTTGATGTATATTGCGGATGGACTGGTTGTCCTCGTATTGTACTATCTTGAATTGTCACGCCAAGATGGTGACTTTGGCCTTGCCAGATTTGCCCCGACTTGAGTGGAGGGGGACCCCAGTTCATGCCACCCGTAGTGTTATTTCGTATGTCAAGGCTCGACGTATGGTTGATAAGGGGTGTTTAGTATATTTGGCGTATGTTCGCGACTCCAGCATAGAGGTTCCATCTATCGAATCTCTTTCTATTGTTCGGGAGTTCCCCGAGGTTTTTCCTTCAGACCTGTTGTGTATGCCGCCCCTCAGGGATATTGATTTCTGTATTGATATGGCTCCTAGTACTCATCCTATTTCTATTCCTCCGTATCGTATGGCCCCGTCGCAGTTGAAAGAGTTGAAGGAGAAGCTTCAGGACTTGCTTGATAAGGGTTTCATTAGACCAGTGTATCACCTTAGGGTGCACCAGTGTTGTTTGTGAAGAAAAAGGACAGGTCGATGAGGATGTGCATTGATTACCGATAATTGAACAAGGTGATGATAAAGAGCAAGTATCCACTGCCGAGGATTGACAATTTATTTATCCAGCTTCAGGATGCCAGGGTGTTCTCGGAGATAGATTTGAGGTCTGGTTATCATCAGTTGAGGATTAGGGCATCTGATGTCCCTAAGACAGCATGTCGTACTCGGTATAGGCATTAAGATTTTTTGGTCATGTCGTTCGGGTTGAGCAATGCCCCGGCAACATTCATGGAATTGATGAACCGAGTGTTCAGGCTTTATTTGGATTTATTTGTGATTGTATTCATTGATGATATCTTGGAATACTCCCGCAGCTAGGAGGAGCATGAGCGACACCTCAGAGTGGTTCTTCAGACTCTGAAGGATAGCCCGTTGTACGCCAAGTTCTCAAAGTGCGAATTTTAGTTGAGTTCAATCGCGTTCCTGGGTCATTGCGTATGAGTGGAGGGTATTCAGGTGGACCCGAACAAGATAAAGGCAGTTAAGAGTTGGCCTCGACCAGCTTTAGCTACATAGATTCAGAGCTTCTTGGGTTAGCTGGTTACTACAAACGTTTCGTGGAGGGGTTTTCATCCATCGCAGCCCCGATGAGTAGATTGACCAAGAAGGGTGCCCAGTTCAGGTGGTCAGATGAGTCTGAGGTGAGCTTCCAGAAGCTCAAGACAGCTCTGACTATGGCACCAGTATTGATTTTGCCTAGGGGATCCGAGCCTTATACTGTATATTATGATGCTTCTCGCATCGTTCTTGGCACAGTGTTGATGTAGAATGACAAGGTCATAGCATATGCTTCAAGGCAGTTAAATATCCACGAGAAGAATTATCCAGTTCATGACCCAGAGTTGGCGGCCATTGTTCATGCCTTGAATATCGGGAGGCATTATTTGTATGGTGTGACATGTGAGGTGTACACGGATCACAAGAGCCTTCAGTACTTGTTCAAGCAGAAGGAGATGAATTTGAGACAGCGGAGGTGGTTGGAGTTGTTTAAAGATTATGATGTTTCTATTTTATACCACCCTGGAAAGCCCAATGTGCTGGACAATGCATTGTGTAGAAAGTCCGCCAGCATGGGCACTCTTGCACATATTCTGGTCAGCCAGAGACTACTTGCCATGGATGTTCAGGCCTTGGCCAATAGATTTGTGAGATTGGATATTTCTGAGCCTAGTAGGGTGTTAGCTTGCACGGTTACTCGCTCGTCATTGATGGAGCGTATCCGGGAGCGACAATTTGATGATCCCCATTTGTGTGTCCTGAGAGACACGGTGCAGCGGGGAGGTGCCAGGGAGATGACTTTGGGAGATGATTGCATATTGAGGTTGCAGGGGCGAGTTTGTGTGCCCAATGTTGATGGTATTCGAGATTCGATCTTAGCGGAGGCCCACAATTCTCGGTATTCTATTCACCCGGGCATCGCGAAGATGTATCATGACTTGAGACAACATTATTGGTGGCGCAGAATATATAAAGACATTGTTGCATAAGTGGATCATTGTCTGAATTTTCAGCAGGTTAAGTACGAGCATCAGAGGCCCGGTGGGTTATTTCAGAGGATTGAGCTTCCCGAGTAGAAGTGGGACAGAATCACCACAGATTTTGTTACAAGCCTTCCGATGACTCGGAAGAAGTTTGATGCTTTATGGGTTATTGTTGATAGGCTGACTATGTCACCGCATTTTATCCCAGTTGCCACAACCTATTCATCTGAGAGGTATGCTGAGATTTATATCAGAGAGATTGCGCGCCTTCATGGGCTGCCCATATCCATTATTTCAGATCGGGGTCCGCAGTTTACCTCGTATTTCTGGAGAGAAGTGTAGCATGAGTTGGGCACCCAGGTCCGGTTGAGTACATCATTTCTCCCCCAGACATACGGTCAGTCCAAGAGGACTATTCAGATTCTTGAGGATATGCTCCGAGCCTGCGTTATTGATTTTGGAGGCTTGTGGGATTAGCTCTTGCCTTTAGCAGAGTTTGCCTACAACAACAGCTACCGGTCCAGTATCAAGATGGCTCCATATGAGACGTTGTATGGTAGGCAATGTCGGTCCCTAGTCGGATTGTTTGAGCCGGGAGAGGCTCGGTTATTGGGTACAGATTTGGTACAGGACGCCTTGCATAAGGTCAAGATCATTCAGGACAGACTTCAGTCAGCTTAGTCTAGGCAGAAGAGTTATGCAGATCGTATGGTCAGGGATGTTTCTTTTATGGTTGGTGAGTGGGTATTGCTCCGTGTATCGCCTATGAAGGGCTTGATGAGGTTCGGGAAGAAGGGCAAGCTTAGTCCTAGGTATATTTGCCCATTTGAGATTCTTGACCGTGTGGGCAAGGTGGCTTATAAACTTCCCTTGCCGCCTAGCTTGTCAGCCGTGCATCTGATTTTTCATGTATCCATGCTTCACAATTACCACGGCAATCCCACCCACGTGTTAGATTTCAGCACTGTCCAATTGGACAAGGATCTGTCATATGAGGAGAAGCCGGTGGCAATTTTAGACAGGCAGGTTCGACAGTTGAGGTCGCAGAGTTTTCCTTCAGTGCGTGTTCAGTGGAGAGGTCACCCTCCCAAGGCATCAACCTGAGAGTCCGAGTCTGATATGCGGAGCCGTTATCCCCATCTATTCCCCGACTCAGGTACTTCTTTATTTTGTCCGTTCGAGGATGAACGGTTGTTTTAGAGGTGGAGGATGTGACAACCCAAATGGCCATCACCGTAATTTTACTTTTCTTTGCGCTTCTGAGGCCTTGAAGACCTCTTATTTGGTTGCCTCAATTTGCGTGCACAGTCCGGGTGCGAAGCCGGAAAATTTTTATATGGAAATATTTGAATTCTGTGTTAGAAACTATGAATCTTGATAAAAATATTGCTATTGTTGACTTTGGTCAACATTTTGGGTAAACGGACCCGAACCCATGATGTGACGGTCCTAGAGGGTCCGTAAGGAAATTTGGTACCCGGGCGTATTCCCGGAATCAAAATCCGAGGTCCCAGGCTCGAGTACGGAACTTTTTTGTAAAATTGTTTTCTGAAAATGCTCGGAAAAATGAAAATGAAAATTGATCAAAAGTACTGGTATCGGGATCGTATTTTGGTTCTGACGCCTGGTACAAGTCTTAAATGAGCGTTAATCGCTATATGTAAAGTTTGGTTGAAAACGGACGTCATTTGACGTGTTTCGGACTAAAATGGAAAATTTGAATGTTTTGAACTTTGAAATGAAAATCCTGAGTTTTGAAGGTTGATTCTTTGATTTTGATGTTATTTTGGCAATTTGATCGTTCGACCAAGTTTGTAGGATGATATTGTGTTAGTGTGTGTGGTTGGTTGGGAGCCCCTGGGGCTCGGGAGTGTTTTCGGGGGTTATTCGAGGTGTTTTTGGTTCTTTGGACTTAGCAGATTTTCTGTAAGTTTTGCACAGATCCCTTCTTCTATGTGATTGCATAGGCTCCTCTGTGATCGCATAGAGTCCCTTGCCATCCCTTTTATTTTCTTCTATGCGGTCGTATAGTCTGACCCGCGATCGCATAGCTTGGCCAGTCATCTCAGTGCGATCGCATACCCTTTATTGCGATCGCATAGTGTTCAGCCCACCTAGACCAGACCCCGTCTTTCTTCTATGCGAATGCGTTTTCCCCCTTGCGATCGCATTGGCCAGCTTTTCCCTATTCCTGCGATCGCATAGGCCAAATTCCTTCAGCGATTTAATTTAGTCCAGGATTGTGTTTTTCCGCATTTCTTCACAGCATCTCTCACGAGCTCTCCTCTTACACTCTCCATTGACGGACTTCAAACCTCGACTTCACCATAACTCTTTGGGTGAGTGATTCCACCTTCATTCATCCATTATTTCTTCATCTAATCATCAATTTTCTAGCCCTATATCATAGAATCATGGTAGAAATTATGGCTTTTAGGTAGATTTAGGTTTTGAGAATTTTGGGCGATTCAACATCAATTTGGGGTCGAATCTTAAAACAAATCATATATTTGGACTCGAGGGGTTATGGGTAATTAGAATTTGGTTCGAGCCTCGAGTTTGGACCATGTGCGCTCGGTGTCGGATTTTGGTATTTTTGGAAGAAAAATTAGAAACGAATGTCTAAGCTAAGAAATTGTATCCTTGTGCTATTACTGATAATATTGAATCGATTTATGTTAGATATTGTTGGTTCGGGGTCGATTTCTAGAGGAAAGGCGATTGTTGAGCTTTGAGTTGCTATTTTTGAATTCTGGGTAAGTGTTTGATCTAACTTTGGCTTGAGGGAATAGGATTAGGTTAATATTTTCTATGTGCTATGCGGATTCGGTGTATAGGTATAGTGACGGTTACCTATGAGCCTGAGTCTAGCATGACCGTGAGTCATTATTGCTATTAAAATTTCAAAAGAAGTGAACAATTGTGCTAATCACTTGTTAAGTGAACTATGAAGTGATAGTTGAGAAGCAAATGAACTAAAAAGGAATTTTTGGTACTTTTCCCTTGCCGGGACTTATTGTTGAGCTGTTTTCCCTTACCGGGACTTATCATTGAACTGTATTCCCTTGCCGGGATTTATTGTTGAGTTATTCTCCCTTGCCGAAATATTTTGTGTTGTTATATATTCCTTTCCCATTTTGTTGTGACCATTGATTTGGTGAGGAAGAGAGAGCAAAAGCACGAAGGGTGATGCCGTGCACTATGTATTGAGAGTAAAAGCACGAAGGGTGATGTCGTGCACTGTATATTGAGAGTAAAAGAACGAAGGGTGATGCTGTACATTATATTTGACAGTCTTGGTGAGAAATGAGAGTAAAAGCACGAAGGGTGATGTCGTGCATTATATTTGACAGTTTTGGGGAGAAATGAGAGTAAAAGTACGAAGGGTGGTGTCGTGTACTTGTTGATTCACTGGCTTTCTATATTTATTATGATATATTCGGTTCCATTTCTTGTTTGTTGAAGTTATAATTGAACTATTACACCCCCAGCGTGTTCCCTCCCCGTTATCTGTTTAAATTCTTGTTCTCTTTCTGTTATTGCACATATATTTGTACAGGATGATTGTGGTAGGTCCGGTTTAGCCTCGTCGCTAACTCGCCGAGGTTAGGCCGGGCACTTACCAACACATGGGGTCGGTTGATACTACACTTCTGTTCCTTTTTGTGCACAGGTCAGGACATATCTTACGGACCGCGGCAGTAGTTAGGGAGCGATCCTTCAGTTTAAAGACTTCGAGGTAGTTCTCTCGCATTCGTGGGCCCTGAGTCTCCTCTATTTCTTATAGTTTGTTTTTATTGTATCAAAACAGACATGATATGGATTTTTTCAAACTGTTATTTTTAGTACTCTTTTAGTCGTCCGTGAGTAGTGACACCAGATACTGGGTAGAGGCATGTTATTAATTTCCGCACTTTATCTTTGCTATTGTTGCTAAAAGTCTTCCGCGTAGTTTCTATTTAATTAACTCGGTATTTATATTGTTTTAGATTAAGGTTATTGTGAAAATGATTAAAAAGGGTTGGCGTGCCTAGCTTCGATAGTAGGCTCCATCACGACTCCCGATGATGGAAAAATCCGGGTCGTGAAAATATTACCCATGTGCTTTCTATTTCGTTCTTTATTATTGCCCACGTGTATATCCTTGTCCATTGTTGTTATTTGCGTATCCCCTACTTTGTAGTTCCTGTCATTGTGTTTCTGTCATATGGTGGGTTCCGTCATACGTTCATTTGGAAGGATGAGTTGAATGCATGAAGGGTGTTGCTGTGCTAATTGATTATTACATAATCTATTTATACATGGTGATGATGAGATAAGAGCACGAAGGGTATTACCGTACCATGTGATTTGACAATTGACATTTTGGACATATATCTCATACCAGGAAAGATCGTAAATATTTTATTGTGGTTCCTTTTTGTAATTATTGAATGTCTCGCCGAGTTGTTTATGATTCTTTTATCTGTTATGCTTCGAACTTCTTTTACTGCTAGTCTATTGTACATGCTATTGCAATAAACATCTTTTAACTATTTGGGTTGCTTGTACTGATATTGCACTTCAGCACGCCCCGTGTAGATTTGGAGCGGAGCTATTGGTGACATCGGGTACTGATTCGGAAGATGTTCGTGCGCTTGGATATAACTCCCACTTCTCTTTGGTAGTTTAGATTATTGTTAATCTGTTTATATAACATTCTAAAATGTCGTGTGTTAATTTGTATTAGTTTTGTAAATCCTAAATTCTAGATGATCATGACTTGCTACAAATTGTTCGGTAAATTTGTAAAAGTTCGGATAAATTGTGTCACGACCCTAGTTCACCGAGCGTAAACATGTTATGACGGCACATAGTCTGTGCGACTAGGTAAGCCTAACACATTGCGAAATTTAACAACTTTTTGAGAAATAATAACTCAAAACTAAATTACTTCATGAAATGTATAAGGTTGCCACCTGGAACATACACTTTAGCATAAAGATACTGAAACAACCCCACAACCCGGAATCCCACGGGCAACTCAGGCTATAGAAGTACATACGCTGCTCTAATCATCCAGAAAAGTCTAATACAAAGAAGGATGGAATAACAACTAGCTAACTATAGGTAGAATGATAAGGAGACTCTTCGGTCTGCGGACTTGGCAGATATATACCTCATGTCTCTGTAAGCTCCCTGAAGCTACTAATAGTGCGCCTGCGTAGAGGTACCTAGATTGGCACATGAAAAACATGTGCAGATGAGGTGTGAGGACACCACATCGGTACTCAGTAAGTTCCAAGCCTAACCTCGGTCGATTAGTGACGAGGAAGGTCGGGCCCTACTGAGAATAACATAATAATTTAAAGCTACAATATATGAACATGTAAGCTAAAAGAGACGACAACAATTTAAGATAGAAAACTACAAGTCAACTACAATTAAGTGAAGCAAGGAATTTACAAAATAAAATACAACTTAGTGCCAAAAGTACATGAGGATCTCCCAAGACGCCGTTCTGTAGTTGTTTTCTCCACTGTCTTAGTGGATCTCCCGGGATACCGTCCCATAGTCTATCATATCTGTTTATCCAAAGAATCTACCAGGATACCGTCCCGTAGTCCATCATACCTGTTTGTTCGAAGGATCTCCTGGAATAACATCATGTAGTCCAACTTTAAATGTGTAGGGGGATCTACCGAGAATCGAACCCGTAGTCCCACAATAAATAAATAAGGGCGAGCTAACGGAATCCACATCCGTAGTTCCAATTTAAATGAGCAACGACAACCAAGAATGTATAGGAAATTCAAATACGAAACACCAACAGTTAGATAAGATTAGCCTAGTATGCTTTATGTAGTACAATTTAGACAAATAGGCAGTTAAGCAGTTAATTCTGACTAGTCATGCTCTTCTAACTAACACAGGTTAAACTTGGCAAGTATATCAGTCACATAAGCGAGAAAACACAGTCTAAATAATTCACGTAAAGTGAGTTTTCAACAATTAGCACAATTACATGATCTTTACCTCGCGCACAAGGAATTTAATTCAGCAATTATGAAGTCCTAAGGGGAGAGGTCCCCCATGCAAGGTTCGACAAACCACTTACCTCGAACCAGTGCAAATCAACTATGAAACAATGCCCTTGCCACGAGTATCCAAATCCGAATGGCCCAAATCTATTCAATCCAATCACGTAACATAAATAAAATCGCAAATAGTTGATTTTATTATTAAGATTAAATCTAAGGTGCGAAAATAGGTAAAATGACCAAAAATGCCCCTTAGGACGACGACTCGGAATCAAATAATTTTTAAATTTTCAGAACCCTCATACTCTCACGAGTCTTACCATATAAAAATCTCCCAAATCGGAGGTCAAATGCCTACTCAAAATCAAATAATTAAGTCTAAGAAGTTTCACCCATTTCCCCCAATTTTAGACCTTGAATTCGAATTTGAATGGCGGATTTAACTAGATATTGATGGAATATAACTAGAAAGGGTCAAAGCAATGTTACCCAATGATCTTCTCTTTAAAACTCACTCAAAATTGCCTTTTCAGCTCTCAATTGATTTTCCAACTTTTGCAATAAACCCTCGAATGTTTCTTATTTCTGAATAGGAATGACCGCTTTTGCGGCCCAAGGACCGCTTCTGCATCCCGATTTCGCAAAATTCTAGCGGCTTCTGCTGTTTTCATTATCGGGACAACGGTCCGCTTTTGCGGACAACAACCCGCCTTTGCGGTGTTGCTTATGCGGAAAGGAGACCGCTTCTGCGGTTTCCTAAGGAATGCGCAAAACCCGCTTCTACGATGAAGAAGCAGCTTCTGCGGCGCTACTTTTGCGGTTCCCAAGCTGTAAAGCGGAAATACCAAAAGAGTGAAAAAACAGTTGCTGCACACTTTAGAAATTCAACCCGTCGACCATCCGAAATCATCCCGAGGCCATCGAGACCTTAATCAAAAGCACCAATAACACCTAATACCTTATTCAAACATGTACCAATATTTAAAACATATAAAACAAGGCCGGAAACCGATTAAATTACATATTCAAGCGTAAGAACTTAAAGTTCATCCAAAACATGCTTTCGATCCAAAACCTAACCACCACTTGTCCGATTGACCTAAAATTTTGCACGCATGTCCCAAATGACATGATAGTGCTAGAGCAACTTCCGAAATTCGATTTCGACACTCGGATGAAAAATTCACTATCGGAATGGAAAGCTTCAAATTCTAACTTTCGGCATTTCTAGCCTAAATGAGCTACGAACATCCAAAATATATTCCGATCATGCTCCAAATCCCGAAATCACCTAACGGATCTAACGGAACCATCGAATTTCCATTCTGATGTCGTTTTCACATTGTTCTGATTACGGACCACTTTCCAACACTTAAGCTCTCATTTTGGGACTAAGTGTCCCAAAACACTCCGAATTCTAACACCGAATGTCCCGGCAAACCAAAATAGCAGAAATGAACTTAGGGGAATAGTCAAGAGAGGAACGAGGCATAAATTCCAAAAACCACCGGCCGGGTCATCACATACTCCTACACTTAAACATTCGTTTGTCCCTGAACGAGCATAGAGAACATACCTGAAGTAGCAAATAGATGAGGCTATCGACTGTGCATATCCCGACCGGTCTCCTAAGTCACCTCCTTGGCCAGGTGACCCTGCTACAGAACCTTTACTGAAGTTATCTCCTCTGACCTGAGCTTTCAGACCCGCCTGTCCAATATTTCTACTGGCTCCTCAACATAGGACAATTCCTTGTCCAACTGGACTGAAGTGAACTCCAACACATGAGACGGATCACCGTGATACCTCCGAAGCATCGAGACATGAAATACTGGATGAGCCCTGGCCAAACTGGGAGGTAAATCAAGCTCATAAGCAACCTCCCCAACTCGCTTCAATATCTCTAAAGGGCCAATGAACCTCGGACACAACTTCCCTTTCTTTCCAAACCTTATGACGCCTTTGATAGGCAAGATACGAAGCAGAACCCGCTCACCAACCATAAAGGAAACATCATAAACCTTACAGTTTGCGTAACTCTTCTATCTGGAATGGGCCATACAGCGTCTGTCCTGAATCACCTTAACCTTCTCTACCGCATCTTGTACCAAATCAGTGCCCAAAAGTCTGGCTTCACCCAGCTCAAACCAACCCACTGGGGATCTGCATCTCCTACCATACAAGGCTTCATACGTCGCCATCTGAATGCTAGAACTGTTGATGTATGCAAACTCAACCAATGGCAAGAACTGATCCCAAGACCCTCTAAACTCAATCATGTACGCACAAAGAATATAATCAAGAATCTAAATGGTGCGCTCTAACTGTCTGTTCGTCTGAGGGTGAAAAGTTGTACTCATAGTCACCTGGGTACCCAACTCCTACTGGACGGCTCTCCAGAACCGTGATATAAACTGAGTACCCCTGTCCGAGATGATAGAAACTAGAATACCATGCAATCGAACATTCTCTCTAATGTAAATCCTCGCTAACCGCTCCACTAAGTAAGTAGTACACACTGGTTGAAATGAGCGGACTTAGTCAGCCGATCCACAACAATCCAAATAGAATCGAATTTCTTCACAGTCAGAGGGAGACCAACTACAAAATCCATAGTGATCAAGCTACGAACCCTACTAAGCCTTTCTTCATCCGCCTCCACCAATAATGTTGTCTTAAGTCCTGATACATCTTCGCGGTACCCATATGGATGGAATACCGCGAACTATGAGCCTTTGCCAATAACAATTCTCGAATCTCATCAACATCGGGTATAGAGACTCGGCTCTGCATCCTCAATACCCCGTCCTTATCGATAGTCACATACCATGCTCAACCCTGTCCTTGAGGACAAGTAAATGCTGGTCATCATACTGTTGCTCCTTGATACGATCAAACAATGAAGACCAGGAAACCATATGAGCTAGAATCCGACTGGGCTCCAAAAGGTCCAATCTTTTAAACTGACTGGCTAAGGCCTAAATATCCATCGCCATAGGCCTCTCAGATGCTGGTAGATAGGCCAAACTACTCAAACTCTCTACCCGGTGACTTAAAGCATCGGCAACCACATTGGCCTTGCCCAGGTGATCAGAATAGTGATGTCATAATCTTTCAATAACTCCAACCACCTTCTCTGGTGCAAATTTAGATCCTTTTGCTTGAACAAGTACTGGAACTCCGATGATCCATTTAAATCTCACAAGGTACACAATACAAATAGTGATGTCAGATCTTCAAGGCATGAACAATAGCAGCTACCTCAAGAACATGAATAGGATAATTTCTCCTCATGTACTTCTAGCTGTCTGGATGCGTAGGCAATTACCCTACCGTCCTGCATCAATAACACTCCAAGAACAATCCTCGATGCATCAAAATAGACAGAATAAGAACCCGAATCTGTAGGCAATATAAGACCTGGGGCTATAGTCAAAGTTGTCTTGAGCTTCTGAAAGCTCGCCTCGCACTCTTCCGTACACTGGAAAGGAGAACGCTTCTGGGTCAGTCTAGTCATTGGTGCTGTGATAGAAGAAAACCCCTCAACAAATCGACGATAATAACCCGCCAAGCCAAGAACATTGCGAATCTCTATCGCGGAGGAAGGTCTAGGCCAACTTTGTAGTGCCTATACCTTCTTCGGATCAACCTGAATACCATTGCTCGACACCATGTGACCCAAGAAGGCCACAATAACCAACCAAAGCTCACATTTTGAAAACTTCGCATAGCTTTTCCCTCAAAGATTGAAGTACTGTCCTCAGGTGCTATTCGTTCTCTTCTCGGCTCCGGGAGTAAACAAGAATATCATATTTGAAAACAATGACGAACGAGTCGAGATATGGCCTAAACACACTGTGCATCCAATGCATAAAAGCTGATGAGGCATTGGTCATCCCAAATGACATAACTAAAAACTCGTAATGGCCATAGCGAGTCCTGAAAGTAGTCTCTGGGATATTCGGCTCTCGAATCTTCAACTGATGGTACCCTGAGCGCAAATCAATCTTAGAAAACACTCATGCTCCATGAAGCTAGACAAATAGACCATCAATACGAGGCAAAGGATAACAGTTCTTCACTGTGACTTTATTTAACTAACGATAATCAATGCTCTTACACATAGAACCATCATTTTTCTTCACAAACAAGACGGTAGCACCCTACGGTGAAACACTGGGGCGAATAAAACCCTTATAAAAAAACTCATGTAACTGATCCTTCAACTCTTTTATCTTAGGAGAATCCATACGGTAAGGAGGAATGGATAGGGGCTGAGTGCCCGGCAACAAATCAATACCAAAATCAATGTCCCGATTGGGCGGCATGCCCAGAAGATCACATGGAAACACATCGGGATAATTCCATACTGCTGGGATAGAATTGACAGAAGGGGTATCAACACTGACATCTCTTACGTAAGCCAAATACGCGGCACACCCCTTTTCAACCATAGGATGAGCTTTAAGAAAAGAGATAACTCTACTGGGAGTGTGATCTAAAGTAACACTCCACTCAATACACGGAACACCTGGCATAGCCAGCGTCACTGTCTTATTGTGACAATCAAGAATAGCATAATGGGGCGACAATCGGTCCATGCCCCAGATAATATCGAAATCAACCATAATGAGTAACAAAAGATCTACGATGGTCTCAAAACCACGATTAGTAACCAAACATGATCGATAAACGCAGTCCACAACAAGAGAATTTTCCACAGTAGTAGAACATAAACAGGAAAACTCACAGAAATCTCGGGCTACGCCCAAATATGGAGCAAAATAAGAAGGCACATAAGAGTAATGGAAGACTAGATCAAATAGAATTGGTACACCTCTATAACAAACCATAAAAGTACATGTGACGATAGAATCAGAGGTAACACCCTCAATACGGGTAGGTGGAGTAGCATCTTGGGTTGTACCCATTGCCTGAGAACTCCGCGGGATGCGCTGTAGCTGAGAAGTCAGTGGAAGTGCACTCCTCCCAAGTCTGGGTTAATCCCTCACTACGTGGCATGTGTTACCACACTCATAAAAATCTCTGGGAGGGCGTGGCAGTGGAAAATGTGTGATACGGGTTCTCCAAGACCCCTGAAACCTGAAACTCTGCGTGAAACCTAAGATGCAAACTGAGTTGGGTGACCCCAAAAACCTCTATCATGTCGTACTCTGCCTCCAAAATAAGGGACAGTGGGCTTACGAGGTCTACTCACCCTTCTGTACTCTCCCTCCTGACCTCGCATGTCCTCTCTCTCCTGGACCCACCTGTCCCCTACTTGGTGAGAGGTCCTCATCACCCGTTGAACTGGGACCACATGCTGTGCTGGCATTACACATGAAACCTAACTAATGGGAACTCGTTTCTCTTGAGTGGGGGCGGCAGGAGTTTAGGTCCCTCCCCGATCTGTGAAGTAGTCGGCACAACCTGAATCAATCCCGCCTGGATAATTGTACCAAACATGCTCAGGAACTGTGTCAAAGTATCCTGAAGGGCTGGAGCAGTAGTAGTTGTAGGCGTGTCAGATGCCTGGACTCTGGTTGAGTCTGCTGGTGGAACCTCGGTGGCAGCTCGGGCAGGTGCTCTTGCTGCACCACGTGCGCATCCTCGGCCTTTACCCCGGCCCCGGCCCCTGACGGCTGTAGTAAAGGGCACGGGTGCATGATCATATCGAGACGCACGTGCCTTCACCATATGTGAGAGAATAAGAGGCAGAAATTTAGAAATGGGTGTCAAAATATCGCACGACAAGGAAACCAAATAAAGTGGAGATTTTTCCTAAACAGTTACATAGCCTCTCGTAGATATGTACATACATCTCCGTACCATTCAGCGAGACTCCAATAAACTGGCCTGTGTTTCGCGACTCCTATGAACCTAGAGCTCTGATACCAACTTGTTACGACCCTAGTTCACCGAGCGTGAACACTTCATGACGGCACCTATTCTTCGCGACTAGGTAAGCCTAACACATGGCAAAATTTAACAACTTTACGAGAAATAGTAACTCAAAACTAAATAACTTAATGAAATGTATAAGGTTGCCATTGGGCACATATACTTTAGCATAAAGACACTGAAACAACCCCAAAACCCGGAATCCCACGGGCAACAGAGGCTATAGAAGTAGATACACTACTTTAATCATCCAGAAAAGTCTAAATAATTCACATAAAGTGAGTTTTCAATAATTAGCACAAGTACATGCTCATCACCTTGCGCACAAGGCATTTATATTAACAACTATGAAGTCCTAAGGGGAGAGGTCCCCCACACTAGGTTAGACAAGCCATTTACCTTGAACCAGTGCAAATCAACTATTGAACAATGCCCTTGCCACGAGTATCCGACTCTGAATGCCCCAAATCTATTTAATCCAATCACGTAGCGTAAATAATATCGCAAACAACTGATTTTATAATTAAGATTAAATCTAAGGTGTGAAAATAGATAAATAACCAAAAAGCCCCTCAGGCCAAGGGCTCAAAATTGAATAATTTTAACATTTTTAGAACCTTCGTACTCTCACGAGTCTAACCATTTAAAAATCTCCCAATTCGGAGGTCAAATTCCTACTCAAAATCAAACAATTAACTCTAAGAAGTTTCACCCATTTTTTCCAATTTTAGACCTTCAATTCGAATTCTAATGGCAGATTTAACTAGATATTGATGGAATACAACTAGAAAGGGTCAAAGAAATGTTACCCAATGATCAAAACCCGCTAATAATCGCCTTCCCCCGAGCTCTCAATTGATTTCCAAAACCCTCCAATTTTTTCTATTTCTGAATAGGGATTACCGTTTTTGCGGTCCAGGGACCGCTTCTGCGGACCCGCTTTTGCGAATCCTAGCCGCTTCTATGATTTTCATTAAAGGGTCCAGGGTCCACTTTTGCGGACAATAACCCGCCTCTGCGGTGTTGCTTATGAGGAAAGGAGACCGCTTCTGCGGTTTCCTGAGGGATGCACAAAACCCTCTTCTGCGATGAAGAAGCCGCTTTTGTGGTTCCCAAGCCGCAGAAGCGGAAATACGAGAAGAGTTAAAAACGAGCTGCTGCACACTTTAGAAATTCAACCCGTCAACCATCCGAAATCATCTTGAGGCCCCCGAGACCTCGGTCAATAGCACCAATAACATCTAATACCTTACTCAAACTTGCACCAATCTTTAAACCATATAATACAATGCCGGAAACCCGATTAAATCACAGATTCAAGCTTAAGAACTTCAAGTTCATCCAAAACGCGTTTTCGATCCAAAACCTAACCAACACTCGTCTGACTGACCTGAAATTTTGCACGCACGTCCCAAATGATATGACGCTGCTACAGCAACTTCCGAAATCTCGTTCCGACCCTCGGATCAAAAATTCACTATCGGACTGGAAACCTCCAAATTCTAACTTTCGGCATTTCTAGCCTAAATGAGATATGGACATCCAAAATACATTTCGAACACGCTCCCAATCCCGAAATCAGCTAACGGAGCTAACGGAACCATCAAATTTTCATTTTGAAGTCGTCTTCACACTGTTCCGATTCCGGATCACTTTCCAACACTTAAGCTCTTATTTAAGGACTAAGTGTTCCAAAACACTCCGAATCCTAACACCGAACGTTTCGGCAAACCAAAATAGCATAAATGAACTTAGGGGAAGCAGTTAAGAGGGGAACGGGGAATAAATTCCAAAAACGACCTGCCGGATCGTCACAAATTATAACTTCATCTTTAATAAGCTACTTGGGTTGTTTCATTTGTGAATTGGTATACCTAACGAGTAAAATTATATGCCATCGTGACACGTGATTTTTGAATCGTGATATCGAGGCTTCGGAAAAACCACAAATGCGGTTACGAAGCATTATCATATTTACAACTCTTTCTTTTTGATTTTATATTTACCGACACACACAGGACACATAGACACCATATTAGATTGAACATCCACTAGCCAGAGTAGCAACTTAGAGCACTTGTCAATTGCCAAATATGTACGTGACCCAGTGGTTTGGATTTCTGAAACGTGGCAACGTGTGACTCAGAAACAGATGGCTACAAGCTAATTAACACATCTTGTCAACAATTACAAGGCTAAAATTTTAAAAAGCCAAAGGCCCCTATCTCCAATATGGCTAACACACACGAAGTAGGTCTTGATGTGAGTTTTTTGAGATACATCCATGCATAGTTGTTGATTGTTTATTTGATAGGATAGTCCCTTCCTATTTTCACGTTCTTCTATTGTGTTCCTAGAAATAATTCGACACATATGTTGTCTTCCACTGAATATTTCTTTTTAATTATTTTTGCTTTGTTTCACATGAAAGAGTTGCTCAAGTATTAATTAGCTTTCATCTCCGACCTTAAAGTTAGAGGGTTCGAGTCACCAAGGTAGTTAAATCGAAAAACTTCTGGGAAGGAAAAAAAACAAAAAGTTGTCGCATTTGCACTATGTTTGGGTGATTAACTACTGCTAGTCCTTGGCCATGTAATAGTAGTGTTTTTTTTTATTTTAAAAAGCGTGGAACATTTGTTCTTTTTCTTAGAAATTATCACCTCATTTATAGATGTTTACTGTTGAATTATATTTTTAAGATTTCGTTTTAAAAAATAATTTATAAGCAAATGTTAGAACAATTTCTAAATGGAGAAGTGCAGAATGAACTGGCAAAAGGAGAGGTTATAGCAGAATAGATTAGACCCTTCTGACCTTGTGTCTAAACTTACGTTGGCCTAATTAGCCCTCTAAACTTGATAAATTAATAGTCTCGACACTTTTGGACGATGTGGTAAAGAACATGAATACATTCTCTCTTCTTGATGATATGGTAAAGAACGTAAATGCATTCTCTCTTCTAGAAAAGAAAAATCAAAAAATAAAAAATTAGCTTCCAACTTAATTGCCCCATAATCAAATACACAAGGATTTACTTGTTCCAATTGTATTTCTTTCCTTGTTTCTTCTTAATGGACATTGCATATTTTTTCCTACTGTGTTTGTTTTCCTCTTTAATACAATAATTATTTGTTTCAACTGTATTTTTTTATTGTTGACCAAATCTATAAATTTAGTTCAAACTCTAATTACTTTTGCCAAATAAATAAAAGGTTTATCCAAAGTAATGGAGTTCAAACAATCTATTTTCTAGAGAAAGAAAAAGAATTGTGTATCTTTTGTGTTCATGCAATGTTGTTTTTAATTGTGTATTTATTCTGAATATGTATATGTTGACAATTGTTGAATCATGGTAGACCATGATCTTCCTTAATTGTAATGAACTTTACGCGACGCAAATCTAAAATACTTGACATTTGAATTATGAATACTAAACGATTATATAAAAGAAATATATAAATAATTGTATATTGTGAAGACCCAAAGGGTCCTCACTTATTTTAATCGAATTTCGTGTTCTTGAGGCCTTAAAAATATCACTTAGAGTAGTCTTGATTTGCGTACAGTCCAGGCACGTAGCTGGAAAGCTTAAATATGAAATTCTGTGAAAAAATAAGTTTTGACTGTAAAATGAATAAAATTTGATTTCGGTCAATATTTTGGATAAACGGATCTGGACCCATGATTTTATGCTCCCTGAGGGTCCATAGAAAAATATGGGACTTGGGAGTACGCCCGAAATCGAACTTCGAGGTCCCAAGCCTGAGAAATAATTTTTTTTAAGTAAAATTATTTTCTACAAATATTTAAGAAAATATGAAATAAAATCTTATTATAAAGCGATGGTATCGGGCCCGTATTTTTTTTCGGTATCCGGTACATATCTTATATATATATATTTTAAGTTCTTCCTGTAAAATTTGATTAAAAACGAATGTCGTTTGACGTGATTCGGGCATGAATTGCTAAATTTAATACTTGAAGAAGTTTGAGAAAAATTCTTAATTTTGAGGTTTGATTCATTATTTTTGAGGTTATTTTGGCAATTTGATCGTACGGATAAGTTCGTATGCTGTTGTTGAGTTAGTACATGTATTTGGTTAGGAGCTCCGAGGGCTCGGGTGTGTTTCGGGAAGTTTTGAGTTTAGGAAAGGTTGCAGATTTTCTACAGTCAGTGTCCCAAGGATTTTACCATTTGCGTTTGTGTGGTCCCCCCTCCCCCCAAAACGCGTAAGGCAAAGATCCCAGGTGCCCAAAGTCTTCTCCACAAACGTGAAGATGAGGGGGTGACCCTTCGCAAACGCGTCACTCCAAACGCGAATGTGTAAGGTTAAGGGGACGGGTCACCAGTTTGTGCATCGCGAATGCGACACTGGTCCGCAAATGCAAGCCCATTTACGCGAACGCAAAGGCTTAACCAGTCTGACCCATCGCGAACGTGAGGGTCCTGTCGCGATCGCGTAGAGTAAAATCGCCTATTGATTTAAAAAGCTAAAAATAGAACCCATTACAGGATTTTACTAAAATTTCACAAACTCTTTCTTCTCCAAAGTTCTTAAGCAATTTTTGAAGGATTCTTTCACCATAATCTTCTGGGTATGTAATCTTTAACTAGTTTTATTTTATTTTCATCGGCATCTATTAGATTTCTAGGCCTAAATCATGTAATTAAGGATAGAAATTAGGGATTAGAGTAGAATTAGAGTTTTTTGATTAATTGTGCTTTAGACCTCATTTTGGGGTCAGATTTGAAAACAAATTATATATTTAGGCTCGTGGGTTAATGGGCGATCGGATTTTGGTACGAACCTCGTGTTTTGACCAAGTGGGCCCGAAGTCGATTTTTGGAATTTGGGAAGAATGATTGGAAAGTTATAATTGAACATTGGAATTGAATTGTTTAGCATTTATTGATGTTATAGGTCAATTATGTATAAATTCGATTGCGTTGGAGCCAACTTTGAAGGGGAAAGCGATGTTTGAGGCATGAGTTGGCCGTGGAAGTTCGAGGTAAGTGTTTGGTCTAAACTTAGCTTGAGGGATTAGGAGTTGAGTCCTATGTGCTCTGTGATAATTGTTGAGTACGACGTATAGACATGGTGATTAGTATCTATACATTGGTGTCTAGCATGACTGTGAGTCTTTATATTGTGAATATCATGATTTCGTTATATCTCTCATGCCTTGGAGATGATTTTTATATGTTGTGAAAAGCTTGTGAAAAAAATTGTGACCTTTGAACATCGAGAAGCATTGGCTCGAGTTATATTTCAAATTGTGAAAGTATGTGAGATGGTTGAACCCTTTGGAGAGTTGGCTCAAGTGGTAGAGTGAGTTATGAAGTAAAAGTGAAAGAAAGAGAAATAGTTACTAAAATTTTCCCTTACCGGGATGTTTTGTTGATTATCTCCCTTGCGGGGATGCTGAGATTATTGATGTTGTTCCCTTGCCGGGATTTAATTTTTTAATTGTGTTCCCTTGCCGAAGTTTCTATTATTATTTGTTTACTCTCTTTCCCCCTTTATTTGTGGTTGTTTTTTGCGTGAGGAAGAGTATTAAAGCACGAAGGGTGATATCGTGTATTGTTTGCTATTGTGAGGAATAAAGTGTAAAGAACGAAGGGTGATGCCGTACAAATTGTTAATTTGTGATTCTTGTTGATATTCTAGTTATGTTGTTTCTTTCCTTTCTTGATGCATTTTATTCGGAACTATTATCTCCCCCACAATATGTTTTCCCTCCCATATTGAATGGTTATTTTCTGGATTCCTTTTCTGCTGTATATATATATGTTTGAACTGCACATGTTTGATTGGTAGTCTGGTCCTAGCCTCGTCACTACTTTGCCGAGGTTAGTCTAGGCACTTACCGGCACATGGGGTCGATTGTGTTAATACTACACTTTGCATCGGGTGCAGATCTAGGAGCAAATTTCTAACAGTAGTTGGAGAGCTTCCTTCAGTCCACCCGGAGACTCAAGGTAGACTAGCAGGCGTCCGCAGGCCCTGGCATCCCCCACTATCCTTTTTTTTCTTTTTTATTTTCTTTCGTTTAGAAATAATATATTGTATTTTTCTTCAGACCTTGCTTATAGTAACTCTTAGACAGTCTGTGATACCATATTTTGAAATAATATGAAAGTGTAGCAAGTAGTTAAGGTTTGACTTGCCTAGCTCCCATTAGTAGGCGCCATCATAACTCTTGAGGGTGGAAAATCGGGGTCGTGGAAAGTTGGTATCAGAGCTTTAGATACCTTAACTCCCTGCTACACTTTCATATTACAGGGGTCTCACAGTTCATATTAGTTACATGGGTCCCACAGTTTACCGAAAAACTTAGTAGAATCTGTGGGATTGGTACGGAGACGTCTGTATTTATCCCCCAGAGGCTACAGTGTTAGGAAAAACTTCACATATTTTTTTCATGTCCTGCTGTTTGGTTCCGCAATGCTAATTGAATTTCTACTCTGTTGTTTCACAGATTGCGAGAACACGCACTTTCTTATCCACCGCTCAGCAGCTCGATCCCTCAGTAGCAGCTCCCACGAGGGGCAGAGGGCGAGGCAATGGTAGAGGCCGAGGTAGGGGCAGAGCTCAGCCCCGAGCAGCAGCACCAGTGGCGAAGCCTCAGGTTGATTTTGATGAGGAGGTTCCAGCCGTAGCAGCTCCGATAGGCTTATCTCAGGTCACAGAGGGGTTTATTGCTACCCTAGTTCTTTAGGACGCTCTGGTCCAATTGGTGGGCCTCATGGAGAGTGTCACCCTAGCAGGCTTGCTTCCTATAGCACCAGCCGTCTCTCAAATTGGAGGAGGGGCCTAGACTCCTGCTACCCGCACTCCGGAGTAGATAGCTCCCCTGATTCACACTCCAGCAGTTTAGCTAGTGGAGCAGCGCAGCCGGGTGTGGTTGTTAAGACCGGCGATGGAGTGTCTATGCCTGCCGATGCTTTTTGGAAGCTGGATAGGTTCACCAAGGTCTTCGCTTCTA
The DNA here is from genome assembly GCA_034376525.1 of Nicotiana benthamiana. Classification (NCBI taxonomy): domain Eukaryota; kingdom Viridiplantae; phylum Streptophyta; class Magnoliopsida; order Solanales; family Solanaceae; genus Nicotiana; species Nicotiana benthamiana. Next base: position 91,827,393 of record CM067335.1, read on the forward strand.
CTTTTATCGGTGCATCTACTAAGGATCCCCTGGATTATCTAGACAGCTGCCACGCAGTTCTCACAAACATGTGTATTGTTGAGACCAATGGGGTTGATTTTGCTACATTCCACTTGTCTGGATCCGCCAAGAATTGGTGGATGGATTATTGCTTAGCTATGCCAGCCGGATCGCCGTATTTAACTTGGGAGCAACTTACAATATTCTTTCCGGAGAAGTTTCTCCCTGTTACTCAGAGAGAGGCCTATTGGAGGCACTTTGAGCGCCTCTAACGAGTTTTCATGATTGTCAACCAGTACGAGACAAGGTTCATCAACTTAGATCGCTATGCTCTTGTCATATTTCCTACAGAGAGAGCAGAGAGAGAGAGAGAGGGTGATGTGGTTTATTGATGGTCTTATTGAGCCGATTCATCTTCAAATGGCCATGGAGGCTGGGAGCGAGCTTTCTAGGAGGCGATCAATGTGGTCCACGGAGTTGATATGGTTCTGTTGCAAGGAGGTGGTCATGGGTCAGATAAGAGACCACTTCATTCCGGCAGATTCAGTGGTATCTCGTCTGGAGGTGGAGATTCATATTGTAGAGGCCATCCTCCTAGGCCTTTCCAATCAGCTCTCCGGATCTCTCACAATACTTCAAGTGGTCATGGTTATCAGATGCATTATTTTGATCAGCAGCCTTACAGTGCACCACCATCTCCCATCAGTGCACCGTCGCTTTAGAGTTTCTAGGGTGGTCATTCAAGTCGACAGGGCCAGCAGTCTCAACAGCTGAGGGCTTGCTACACTTGTGGTAATCCGGGTCACATTTCCATGTCTTTCTCTCGAGAACCGAGTAGATCTTAACATCATGGTTCTCGTTCCATGGTACAGGCACTAGGTGCTCCACAGCTCGCACAGCCAGTTAGAGGCGTAGGTACAGGTGTTAGAGGAAGATGTAGAGGTCCTAGAGGTGTAGCTCAGGTCGCCAGAGGTGGATGCCAGCCAGTGGCAGGACGTCCCAGAGAGGTAGTTTAGGGTGGTGGGGCCCAACCCTGATGTTACTCCCTTCTAGCCATGCCGGAGGATGAGGCTTTAGATGCAGTCATTATAGGTACTATTCTGGTTTGTGAAAGAGATGCTTCAGTGTTATTTGATCCGAGTTCTACCTACTCATATATGTCATCTTATTTTGCACCGTATCTGGTCAGGCCTAGTGATTCATTGAGTGTTCCTGTTTATATTCTACATCAGCGGATAATTCTATTATGGTAGATCAAGTCCATCATTTTTGTGCAGTTGTGATTGGAGGTCTTGAGACTCGTATGGATTTGTTGCTTCTAGACATGGTCCATTTCGATGCTATATTGGGGATGGACTGGTTATCACCTTACCCCGCTATCTTGGACTGTCATGCCAAGACTGTGACATTAACCTTATCAGATTATCCCCGTTTAGAGTGGAGAAGGACTTCTAGTCATTCTACTCGCAGTGTTATTTTGCATGTGAAGGCTCGGCGTATAGTTGAGAAGGGATGTTTTCCCTATTTGGCATATTTTTGTGATTCTAGTACTGAGGTCCCTTCTATTGATTCTGTGCTTGTTGTTTGTAAGTTTCCTGATGATTTCCCTTCAGACTTGCTGGTTATGCCACTCGACAGGAATATTGACTTTTGCATTGATTTGGCTCCGGGAACCCAGCCAATTTCTATCCTACCATATCATATGGCCCTGCTTGAGTTGAAAGATTTTAAGGATCAGTTGCAAGACTTGCTTGAAGAGGATTTCATTAGCCCATTATTTCTCCTTGGGTTGACCCGGCGTTGTTTGTTAAGAAAAAGGATGGTTCGATGAGAATGTGTATTGATTACCAACAATTGAACAAGGTTACAATCAAGAATAAGTATTCGCTGCAGAGGATTGATGATTTGTTCGATCAGCTTTAGGATGCCAAGGTATTTTCAAAGATTGCATTGAGATATGGCTACCGTAAGTTGAGGATTAGGGCATCCGATGTCCCTAAGACAATATTCCACACTTGGTACATGCATTATGAGTTCTTGGTTATGTCATTCAGGTTGACAAATGCCCCAGCACCTTTATGGATTTGACGAACCGAGTGTTCAGAACTTATTTGGACTCATTCATGATAGTCTTCATTGATGATATTTTGAGATACTCCCGCAACTGGCAGGAGCACGAGCAACATCTTAGAGTGGTCCTTCAGACTTTAAGGGATAGTTAGTTGTATGCTAAATTTTCGAAATGTGAGTTCTGTTTGAGTTAAGTTGCACTCCTGGGTCATGTTGTATCAGCAAAGAGTATTCATGTTGATCCGAAGAAGATTGAGGAAGTCAAGAACTGGCCTAGACGAGCATCAACTACAGAGATTCGGAGTTTCTTGGGATTGGAAGGCCACTATCGTCGGTTCGTGGAGGGTTCTCATCAATCGCAGCCCTGGTGACCAGGTTGACCTAGCAGGGTGCCCAATTAAGATGGTTGGACAAGTGTGAGGCGAGCTTTCAGAAGCTGAAGACAACTTTGACTACGGCACCGATGTTGGTTTTGCCCACAGGTTCATGGCCTTATGCGGTTTATTGTGATACCTCCCGTATTGGGCTTGGTACAGTGTTGATGCGGGACAGCAAGGTCATCGCCTATGGTTCGAGGCAGTTGAAGATTCATGAAAAAAACTATCTGGTTCATGATTTAGAGTTGGCAGCCATTGTTCACGCATGGATGATTTGGAAGCATTATATCTATGGAATAGCATGTGAGGTGTTCACTGATCATAAGAGTCTTATGTATTTGTTTAAGCAAAAGGAGTTGAATTTGAGGCGGAGAAGGTTGTTGGAGTTGTTAAAGTATTATGAGATCACTATCTTATATCACCCGGGAAAGACCAATGTGGTGGCCGATGCCTTGAGCAGAAAGTCAGCCAATATGGGTAGTCTTTCTTATATTCTGGTTGGTGAGAGGCTTCTTGCTTTGGATGTTCAGGCTTTTGCCAGTCAGTTTGTGAGGTTGGATATTTCTAAGCCTAATCGGGTATTAGCTTGCACGATCGCTCATTCTTCATTATTAGTGCGTATTTGTGATCGTTAGTTTGATGATCTCCATTTGTGTGTCCTTAGAGACACGATGCAGCATGGAAGTGACAAGCAGGTTACCTTAGATGATGATGGAGTTTTAAGATTACAGGGGTGATTTTGTGTTTCTAATCTGGATGGGCTTCGGGAGTTGATTTTAGAGGAGGCCAATAGTTCCCGATGTTTCATTCATCTGGGCGCCGCAAAGATGTATCATGATTTGCGGCTGCATTATTGGTGGAGTAGAATGAAGAAGGATATTGTTGCATATGTGGCTTAGAGTTTGAACTGTCAGCAGGTTAAGTATGAGCATCAGAGGCCTGGTGGGTTATTTTAGAGGATTGAGCTTCCCGAGTGGAAGTGAGAGTGGATCGTTATGGATCTCATTGTTGGACTCCCGCAAACTCGTAAGAAGTTTGACGCAGTTTGGGTCATTGTTGATAGGCTAACCGATCAGCGTATTTCATTCATGTGGCAGTCTCCTATTCATTCGAGAGGTTAGCTGAGATCTATATCTGCGAGATTGTTCGTCTTCATAGTGTTCCTGTGTCTATCATTTCGGGCCGAGGTACACATTTTACCTCGCATTTCCAGCGAGAAGTTCAGCGAGAGTTGGGCCCTCAAATTGAGTTGAGTACGACATTTCATCCTCAGACAGAAGGACCATCCGAGTGGTCTATTCAGATATTGGAGGATATGCTCCGAGTTTGTGTCATTGTCTTTGGAGGCTCGTGGGATCAGTTTTTTCCTTTAGCAGAGTTTTCCTACAACAACAGCTACCAATCGAGTATTCAGATGGCTCCTTATGAGGTTTATATGGTAGGCGATGTCGATCTCCGGTCGGATGGTTTGAGCCGGGAGAGGCTCGGTTGTTGGGTATGGATCTGGTTCAAGAGGCCTTGGACAATGTTAGGATCATTCAGGATAGGCTTCGCACAGCTCAATCCAGGCAAAATATTTATGCAGATTGCAAGGTTCGAGATATGGCATTTATGGTTGGTGAGTGGGTGTTGCTCCGAATGTAGCCTATGAAAGGTGTGATGAGATTTGGGAAAAAGGGCAAGCTTTGCCCTACGTTCATTGGTCCGTTTGAGACTCTTGATCGAGTGGGAGAGGTGGCTTATATACTTGCATTCCCGCCGATCTTATCAGCTGTGCATCAAGTGTTTCATGCGTCCATGCTCCAGAAATATCACGATGATCCATCCCACGTGTTAGATTTCAGCACTGTCCAGTTGGGCAAGGACTTGTCTTATAAGGAGGAGCCAATGGCTATTCTAGTCCGGCAGGTTCGTCAGTTGAGGTCGAAGAGTTTTCCTTCTATTCGTGTTCAGTTGAGAGGTCAGCCTCGTGAGGTATCGACCAGTGAGTCAGAGTCCGATATGTGGAGCCTTTATCTTTATCTTTTCTCCGACTCAGGTACTTCCTTCATCTTTCCATTTAAGGATGAACGATTGTTTTATTGGTGGAGAATGTGACGACCCAAAGGATCTCACTTGTTTTAATCGAATTCTGTGCTTCTAAAGCCTTGAAAACCTCATTTAGAGTCTGCTTGATTTGTGTGCGCAATCCGGGCGCTTAGCCGAAAAGCGTAAATATGAAATTTTGTGAGAAATGATAAGTTTTGACTGTAAAAATAATAAAATTTGACTTCAGTCAACATTTTGGGTAAACAAATCCGGACTCGTGATTTGACGGTCTTGGAGGGTCTGTAGAAAAATATGGGTCTTCGCCGTATGCCCGGAGTCGAATTCCAAGGTCCCAAGCCTGAGAAATGAATTTTTTTAAGTAAAAATTATTTTCTAAAAATGTTTAAGGAAATATGAAATAAAATTTGATTAGAAAGCGATGGTATCGCGCCCAAAGTTTAGTTCCGACACCCGTTACAGGCCTTATATATGGTTTAAGTCCTTCCTGTAAAATTTGGTTAAAAATAGACGTAGCTTGATGTGATTCGGACATGAATTGCTAAATTTGATACTTGAAGAAGTTTGAGAAAAAATCTTGAATTTGAGGTTTGATTCATTGTTTTTGAGGTTATTTTTGCGATTTGATTGCACAGATAAGTTTGTCTGATATTGTTGAGTTAGTATGTGTATTTGGGTAGGATCTCAAAGGGCTCAAGTGTGTTTCGAGAAGTTTTGAGGGTAAGAAAAGTTGTAGATTTTCTGTAGTCAGTGCCCAGGAATTTTACCCTTAGCGTTCGCGTGGTCCCCCTCGCGAACGCGTAAGGAAAAGATCCCAGACGCCCAAATTCTTCTTCACGAACATGAATGTTGTGACGCAAACGCGAAGCTGAGGGGGGAGACCCTTTACAAACGCGTCCCTCCAAATGCAAACGCATAAGGTTGAGGGGAGGAGTCACTAGTTTGTTGATCGCGAACGCGACCACTATCCGCAAACGCGAGGGCTCGAGAAGCTAAAGCTTCGCTAACACGAGCCCAGTACACAAATGCAAAGACTTAACTAGACTGACCCATCACAAACGCGATGGTCCTGTCGCGATCGCATAGAGTAAAATCGCAAGCGATTTAAAAAGCCAAAAACATAACCCATTACGGGAGTTTACCAAAATTTTACAAACTCTTTCTTTTCTAAAGTTCTTAGGCGATTTTTGAAGCATTCTTTCACCATAATCTCTTGGGCAAATAATCTTTAACTATTTTTCTTCTATTTTCATCAACATCTATTAGATTTCTAGGCCTAAAATATGTATAGGGTAAAAATTAGGGATTTGGGTAGAATTAGGGCTTTTTGATTAATTGTGATTTAGACCTCATTTTGGGGTCAGATTTAAAAATAAATTATATATTCAGGCTCGTGGGTGAATGAGTGATTGGATTTTTTTCGAAACTCGTGTTTTGACCAAGTGGGCCTGGGGATGATTTTTGAGATTTTGGGAAGAATGATGGAAAGTTATAATTCAACATTGGAATTGGATTGTTTAGGATTTATTGATATTATTACGTCAATTATGTATAGATTCGATTGGGCTGGAGCCGAATTTGAAAGGAAAAGCGGTGTTTGAGGCTTGAGTTGTCCTAGGAAGTTCGAGGTAAGTGTTTGGTCTAACCTTAGCTTGAGGGATTAGGAGTTGAGTCCTATTTTCTATGCGATAATTGTTGAGTACGACAAATAGGCATGGTGACGAGTATCTATACGTTAGTGTTTGGTATGAACGTAAGTCTTTACAATGTAAATATCATGATTTCGTTGTATCTCTCATGCCTTAGAGTTGATTTCTATATGTTGTAAAAAGCTTGTGAAAGAAATTGTGACCTTTGTACATCGAGGAGTATTGGCTCGAGTTATATTATAAATTGTGAAAGTATATGAGATGATTGAACCCTTTGGAGCATTGGCTCAAGTGGTAGATTGGGTTATTCAGTAAAAGTGAAAGAAAGAGAAAGAGTCACTAAATTGTTCCCTTACCGTGATGTTTTGTTGATTTGTTGATTATCTCCCTGCCGGGATGCAGAGATTATTGATGTTGTATCCTTGTTGGGATTTCATTGTTTAATTGTGTTCCCTTGCCGGGATTGCTAACTATTATTTGTTTGCTCCCTTGCCCCCTTTATTTGTGATTGTTGTTTGATAAGGAAGAATGTTAATGCACGAAGGGTGATGCCGTGCATTGTTTGCTATTGTGAGGAAAGAGTGTAAAGCACGAAGGGTGATGACGTGTCGTACGATGTACCATTTCATACCGATTTTCATTGGTTATATGGTGAGGAAAAAGAGTAAAAGCACGAAGGGTTTTGCTTTGCACTTCGTTATTTTATCGATTTGGTAAGAACGAGAGTAAAAGCATGAATGATGATTCCGTGCAAATTGTTGATTTCTGATTCTAGTTGATATTATAGTTATGCTATTTCTTTCCTTTCTTGATACTTTCTATTCGGAACTGTAATCTCCCCTGCAACATGTTTCCGCCTCCCATACTGACTGGTTATTTTCTGTATTCCTTTTCTACTGTATATATATATATATATATATATATATATATATATATATATATATATATATATATATATATATATATATATTAATTGCATATGATTTGGTAGTCTGGTCCTAGCCTCGTCACTACTTCGCCGAGGTTATGCTAGGCACTCAGTAGAATTTTCCCAAACATCTACTAAAATCACTTAGCCAAAACAGTATTTACAAAAACTCTTGTAAACCTAAGGATTAACTCTAATCCCGGTGTGGAACACAACTTAAACTGTTGCGACACTTTCAAGTTAACTCTAACTTGAATACTTAAAGTACCTAATACAATTGCTTCTATAGAAACCGGAAAGGTAAAACTTTAAACCATCTACTACAATTGAAATAGAATAATAATAATCACAATGGAACTGGTTCTTCTATCTCGTTCAAGTAGCTTCAGGAGTGCACACTTAAATCTCATATAAAGTGCTTGCAAAATTGCCTTGCTCTTTTACTCTCAATTTAGTTTAACTCCTGTGTACGTGCGATGCCTATAAAAGAGAACAATCACAGTTATTTAATGAGTTAGTAATTAGAGTTTGATTGAGACCCAATAGTTGATCTTCCATCGAAAACAAGATAAAGGCAATTTTCATTGATACTAACATGTTTTCTTTAACAGACCAAAAGAGAAAGAAAATTTTCCAAATATGAGAAACAAAAAACAAAAAAAGTCCCGAATCTGGATCACTGGGGGGGGGGTTCTAGATAGGTGTAGAAAACAAGAACTGGACATCCTAAGGCTTGGAGGAACTAGGGGGCTGGATTTGGAGAAGGTTGAGCATATTATGAAGCATTTCATCACTCTTTTCCATTTCCTTTGCTATCTCAACTCCAAGGCCATCTCTCTCAGTCTCCAACTTAGCAACACGAGCCTGCATTCTAGCAATTTCAGCATCTTTAGTTCTACATTCTTGAACCAAGGCCCTAACATTGTTGTTCACAGGAGTCTTCAGAGATGAACCAGGTTCAACTAGCGTGGCATTTACTGGACAGTCACAAGCCATAAGGGTCTTGCCACCAAAGTGTTCCTTCCTTGATGTCATCTCCCATTTCTTCAAAGGCACATTCAGTATTTCTAGAACAGTAGTCAAAAGAAAGCCATATGGAGTGGCATGAGCCTTGGAGCCATTGATGACCCTATCCAGCAGTTTTACATTAAAAGCATGCCAATTTATTCGCATTCCTCTCACAAGGAACTTCATAAGAACCAGATCCATGTAATTAGCAGTGTGCATTCTTTCCTATCTGGGCAGCAGTCACTTGTTAACAAACTCAAACAGGACTTTGTGGTCAGACCTCATCTCACTTTTCTGCACAAACTTGGCTACAGGCACATCTTGAGCATTTGCAGCATCACAAAAATTTCTGGTGATTTGGAAAGCTGCAGGGACAGAATCTAGACAAGGCTACCTATGCTTGGTATAATCATCATAAACCATATTGGTTATGTCCAGAATCTCATTTAATTTGATTGCATCAAACTGCACCTTTACTCCTTTCACCAAGCTGATGACAACCCCATTTGCCACAGCGGCATTGGCCATGAACTCTATCAGCTCCTTCCTTGCTAGCTTCCCATCCATTTAAAGATTCATGTCATTCAACCATTATGTAGATAGGGCATCCAACAGTCTTCTCATTCCTGGCTCATCGTGTCACGACCCTAGTTCACCAATCGTGAACCTGTCATGACGGCACCAGTCTTCCGACTAGGTAAGCCTAACACATTGTGGAAATTCAACAATCTTTACGAAAACGATAAACAATAATAATAACATAAGAGAATGTATAGGGTGCCACCTGGAACATACACTTCAACTCATAATAATGTAACAACATCCAAGACCCGAAAACCCACGGGCAAAACAGGCTAAGAGTAGAAACTTATATATGGTTCTAATATCTGAAAATGTCTACAAAAATAGAATACAGGAATGAAACTACGAACTAAAAAGGTTAGAATAGAAGGAGACTCCTCGGTTCTGAGGACGCGGCAGATGCATACCTCAAGTCTCCGGCTGTATGCCTCTCTCCAAGGCTGACAAAACGGAATGAGGGTACATGTATCTGCACAACAAAAGTGTGCATAAGAGTAGAATGAGCACACTAAAGCGGTGCCCAGTAAGTATCAAGACTAACTTCGATGGAGTAGTGAGGAGGGACAGTCAAGACACCTACCGGTCCATGAACAGTATAATCATAGGGATAATAGAAGCGATATAAAATTATGTAAAGGCTGTATGAATGACTAAAAGAGCTACAATCACAATAAGACTAATGGACAATAAGTAACAACGATAAATACACAAAAGATGATAATAAAAGGACGACAAACATTACAATCCAAATCCTGAAGTCACATCACAACAAGGATAGACAAGTCACTAACTCACTATTCTGCACTGCTCGTACATAAGCTCTTCCAAATTTTGCCACGATTCCACTAAAACTCTATGACCAGCCACAACCCATAAAAACCCAGCATCCTAGGTCTAATAATTGTCATCTTGTTCCCCTTCCATAGCACGATCATGTTGACCATCGACTAGTCAACTAGGGTCACTCTCACATATAAAAATGGGTAAACGAGGGCACATCCCCACAACTAGCCAAATTATGAGGAATTCATCTCTAATAGGAGGGTCCAACTACGTGCATGCTTGTGCAAGTGTATCTAATAGAAATCCTACCAACAAGTTTATAAGGAATGTAATGACTAGAACCCGATTTATTCACACCCGGATGGAACCAATGAAAATATCAGTTTAGGGCACAATGAGTTTAACGGGGATCTTCCAGGATATCGTCCTGTAGTCTCATACATAAATGTGTGCTAGGGATCTCTTTGTATCCTCAATAGATGTACTGGGATCTATTGGTATCCCGTGGATCTCTTGGTATCCTCAATATATGCTAGGGATCTCTTGGTATCCCGAGGATCTCTTGGTATCCGCGATAGATGTACTGGGGATCTCTTGGTATCCTCGATATATATGCTAGGGATATCTTGGTATCCCGAAGATCTCTTGGTATCCTCAATAGATGTACTGGGGATCTCTTGGTATCCCTGAGGATCTCTTGGTATCATCAATATATATGCTAGGGATCTCTTGGTATCCCGAGGATCTCTTGGTATCCTCAACAGATGTACTGGGGATCTCTTGGTATCCTGCAATACAACACAATCGACATTGATGTACAACCCAAACAATAGAATAGTAAATATCCCGGCAAGGGAGTCGACAATGGAAGACAATAACATCCCGGCAAGGGAGTCAACAATGGAAAACAATGACGTCCCAGAAAGGGAATCAACAAAAAAAACAATAACGTCCCGAAAATGGAATCAACAATAGCAAATAAGGTCACGGAAATACCAAGAAAAAAAATAACCTCAACGATAAAACAAGACATAATAAGCGCATAATAGCTACACCGATACTACAACAATTGGACATGTAATATATTTGCACGACGTCACAAATGAACTTACAATCAAGGAGTACCCAATAGTGAGGAAGTTAACATGAATGAATAATTACAAATTTAAGGAAGTATCAACTAATTATATGATATCCAACTTCTTTTCAAATAAGACCGATTAATTACTTGAGGTATAACATTTATGATTTCCAATTAAAGGTGAGTAGTTAGAATGGATAATAAGACTATAGAAAGGGTGACTCTCTTTAGTTCAAAACGTAAGAATTCAATTGAAAAGCAAGAATTAATCAAGAAGAGCAAATGATACCAAGTAGGAGATGTAGAGGTGAAACTAGTAACATGGAACTCAATTTTATCAATATCATCTTCAAACTCAGTGATTTCAAGAGTCTATGGGCCTAAAAGGGATAATTTACCACAAATAAATCCGAGCCTACACTCGTCACCTCGCTACACGGAATGCAATCAACAGAGAAGACTCAAATCCTAAGGGGAAGTCCCCCGCACAAGGTTAGGCAAGATACTTACCTCAAACCGGCTAAAATCAACTAGCAACCACGTTCTTGCCACGGGTTCTCAACTCCAAATGGCCAAATCTATTCAATTAAATCACACGTCGCAGTTAACATCTCGAGCAACTTATTCTATAATTTAATTCAAAGCCAAAGTGCGAAATTAGGTAAAATAACCAAAATACCCCTCAGGCCAACGTCTCGGAACCAGATGAATTTAACCTTTTCAGAACCCTCGTACTCTCACGAGTCTAACCATAAAAGAATATCTCAAATTGGAGGTCAAACACTCCTTCAAAATCCAACAATTCGATCTATGAAGTTCTACCATTTTTATTCTAAAACTGAGATTAAAGGATGAAATTAAGAGGAGATTCGTGGAAGTTGGTCTAAATCGAGTGAGAAACACTTAACCAAGTTGCCCAAGAAAAATCCCTTCAAATATTGCAAAGAACCGAGCTCCATAAATCAAAAATATGAAAAATAGTGAAACCTCAAAATTGGGATTTAAATCTGTCTGCCCAGCTATTTGTTCTTTTCGATCGCGGAACAAGGGCCGCGATCGTGTAGAAGAATTGTTAGTTGGCTCAGAAATGTGCATCACAAACGCTATGTAAGGGTCGCTAACGCGGAGAAGGGCCAGCAGTGCTTCACGATCGCGGAAGCAGGAGTGCGAACGCGATGAAGGAATATACGAAACTATGCAAACGCGATAGGATGGACGCGAACGCGTTGAAGGGTGAGGTAGAGCTTCGTGAACGCGAGGCTCTAAAGGTGAATGCGAAGAAGAGTTTTTTGGGTGGTCGTCAGCAGAGCAATGCGATCGCGGGAGGGGCTTCGCGATCGCGTATAAGGATGCTAGAAGCAGCAGATACAACAGTTCAAATTAGAGGAAAAAGGATCCGTAGCCCATCCGAAACACACTCGAGGCCCCCCGAGACCCCTTATAATCACACATACAAGTCACATAACTTAACACGGACTCGCTCGAAGCTTCAAATCACCTAAAAAAGACATCGAAATGACGAATTGAACAAAAAATAAAGCATATGAACTTTCAAATCTTCAAATAACAAATCTTATGATGAAACCTATCAATTCAACTCGGAATGACGCCAAATTTTGCAGACAAGTCCAAAATGATATAACGGAGCTGTACCAACTCTCGGAAACACATTCCGACCCCGATTGCACAAAAGTTAACTATGGGTCAAAATTCTTCATTTTCTAACTTCAACTTTTGCAGATATGCTTCAATTCACTCTACGGACCTCCAAATCTGAATTCGGACGCACTCCAAAATCACCATACGATGCTGTTGAGATTATCCACGACCCATTTCGGGTCGTTTACCCAAAAGTCCAGTTTTGGTCAAATTTTCACTGTTCTAACTTCCAAAATAAGGTTTCCTCTCTAGAATTGACTCCAAGCCATTCGAAAACTAAATTCTACCATGCACGCAAGCCGATAATCATGACCCGAAGCTTCTGCCAACCTTATGCTATTGAACGGGGCTTATTTTCTCAAAACGACCGGTCGGGTCGTTACTTCCTCCCCTCTTAAAACCATCATTCGTCCTCGAACGTGCTAAGATTCACCTCGAAGTCCTCAAGTCACTGAGTGCGCACTTCCAACATACACCGCGGGTGATCCCATGTCACCCCAATCCATTTTGGCACGTCGACACCATCTCAAGTGAAATTTAACCCTTCTAGCAATACCATTAAGCCTCCAAACCAGATTCTTCAACTTCCATCCGTTTCCAAAAGACCTGATTCTAAGTCCATGTCCGATATAAGTCTCAACCAACTAATTCAGTACAAGCCAACACACACAGGGTACAACCACATAACACGACAAACAACACATAGGGCCACAATAATATTTCTGATAGCACTACTTGCCTGAGATCGAATATGCATTGGCCTTAAGCCTCATATTCAATAGAAACTCTTCTCCCAACCTCCACAACGCTGGCGATGATATAATAACCATGAAAAACACATAGCAAAATATCCAAATAACCAAATCTCAGCCAGCACCATCGGGTGCACACCGCACAAGCTAAAACTCAAGAAGCATAGAATGAAAATGAATAAATACGAAAAAGGAAAACATGTAAAGGAACAAACAAACGAATCAAACTAGCATAAATTCTTCTAAACACAAATCTATAAAGACATCTAACAAGAAGGAATGAAAGCATATAAAGGACTCACTAGGATCTTATAGTGTATAACTCTCACCTCAGCACATATCCCAGTCTCAACATATCCAATCACATAAAGTCACGAGGGTTTCGGCCTCAACCACCGAATCACAAGTAGGGCTCATATTAACCCATATGGAAACTCTCAATGAAACAATCCTGTCTATAATTTACCACACACCCTGGCTCCCACACCAGTGGAGCATAGAAATCACAGCTCGTATGCAAGAATTCTTAAATGTGACATCAAACCTAGCAAAACAAAGAATAGAAATTTACTACTAGCCTCGTAAATCTCGACAACAGCTAGAAACAGACGATAGACACGGCTATCACTCAGAACCTCCCAATAGGATAATCACATAAATATAGTGCAAATCATGAAACACTTCCATAATTGGAACAACAAACAAGGAACTCCACCTGATAAGTAGAAATATGATGAACTGCAAAGAGGGCCTCTCCATAACAAACTAAATTAGTACCCGAATGACATCAGCTGGCACACTTGCCTCAAGACTAATATATTAAACACATCAATGGGTCGGGCCTCCCCCTCTTGTGTGCCCTCCGCCTGCCTGAATACCTCACTGCGACACCTCGGCTGAAATCCGCGACAATCTCTCACCATATGGCTAGTACCTCCATAGTCAAGGCACCCTCTCCACTGGTAAGGCGGGGAAATTGTGCGATATGGGTACTGTGAGACCCATGAACACCTAATTCACCATGCAAAGCCTGAAACGCAAACTGAACCGGCTAACCCATAAAACCTCTACCATGGCGTACCCTGCCTCCGAAACCAGGACCAGTATATCTCACCGGTCTACGAGGCCTCCCCGCCTCCTCAAGATGCCTCACCTGACCTTGTCTACTCTCCCTCTCTCTCTTTCTCATGACCATGCTCTGCCTTCTCTCTCTGGCATGCATACCGTCTATCCTCCTAGCAATATTTATCACCTAGTGATACGAAATATCCATCTCTAACTTACGGGCCATACTGAATCTGATGTTAGGAATAAGTCCCTCAATCAACCGGAGAACCTTCTCACGAACAGTAGAAACCAAGGTTGAGGCATGTCTAGCCAAACTGGTGTAATGAACAGCATACTCTGAGATAGTCATAGCACCCTGGCGCAAATGCTCAAACTCCGCGCGCCGTGCATCCTTGAGGCTCCGAGGAACAAACTCTCTCAGGAACATACCTGAAAGCTGTGTCCAAGTTAGTGAATCTGCCTCCTCTGGGTTGTCTAACTCATAGGTACGCCACCAATCATAGGTAGCCCCTCGAAGCTCGAAAGTAGTGAAAGAAACCGCGCTCGACTCAGAGATACCCATAGTACGGAGAATGCGCTAACACTCATCAAGAAACCCAAAGGCATCTTCTGATGCTAATCCACTGAACACCAGAGGACCATACTTCTTGAATCTCTCTAGTCTCATCTACTCCTGCTCGAAAGTCGCTGCCATGCCCTCTATCTGAATTGGTGTTGCAGGCAGCGCATGAATAATCTCGGGACCCTTCTTAACATGCGCTCGCTGCTCAGGAGTGCACTCGGTGGGAGTCTGTGCTCCTCCCCCGGCTTGGGGTGTAGCTGCAGTAAGTGGAAGCAGTCCTGCGTGAGCCAAAATGGTGTGCCTACTCATGAACTGTGTCAAGTATCCTGATGGGCTGGAGTAGCAGTAGCTGTAGGCGTCAGATGCTCGGACTCTGGCTAGATCTGCTTGTGGTACCTCGGCGTTTGTTCGCTTAGGCACTCTCGCTGCACCATGTGTGCATCTTCAAGCAATAGCCCGGCCCCGACCTCCGCCAGGTGCAGCAAGAGGTGCGGGTGCCTGATCACCTGGGACAGTACGTGTCCTCACCATCGGTGAGAGAGTGGAAGGCAGGGGATTAGAGTTGTCAATGCCAAAATATCGCACTACAGGGAAGTCAATTGAAGTGAAAATTTTCCAAACGGTTACAGAGCCCCTCGTAGATAAGTACAGACGTCTCCGTACCAATTAGCGAGACTCTAATAAACCGGCCTGTGTCCCCTGACTCTTATGAATCTAGAGCTCTGATTCCAACTTGTCACAACCCTAGTTCACCAATCGTGAACCTGTCATGACGGCACCCAGTCTTCGCGACTTAGGTAAGCCTAACACATTGCGGAAATTCAACAATCATTTCAAGAACAATAAACAATACTAATAACATAAGGGAATGTATAGGGTGCCGTCTGGCACATATACTTCAACTCATAATAATGTAACAAAATCCAAGACCCCGAAACCCACGAGCAACACACGCTAAGAGTAGAAACTTATAAATGGATCTAATAGCTGAATGTGTCTACAACAACAGAATACAGAAATGAAATTACTAACTAAAAGGGTAGAATAGAAGGAGACTCCTCGGTTCTACGGACGCGGCAGATGCATACCTCAAGTCTCCGACTGTACGCCACCTTCCAAGGGTGACAAAACTGAATGAGGGTACCTGTATCTACACAACAAAAGTTTGCAGAATAGTAGCATGAGTACACCATAGCAGTGTCCAATAACTATCAAGACTAACTTCGATGGAGTAGTGACGAGGGATAGTCAAGACACCTTCCGGTCCATGAACAATATAATCATATGTATAATAGAAACGATATAAAACTATATAAAGACTGCATGAATGACAAAAAGAGCTACAATCACAATAAGACTAACAAACAATAAGTAATAACGAGAAATACACAAATAATGATAATAAAAGGACGGTAAACATTACAATCCAAATCCTGAAGTCACAGCACAACAAGGAAAGACAAGTCACTAACTCATTATTCTGCACTGCTCGTACATAAGGTCTTCCAACTTTTCCCACAATTCCACTAAAACTCTTAGACCAGCCACAACTCATATGAACCCAACATCCGAGGTCTAATACTTGGAATCTTGTGCCCCTTCCATAACACGGTCATGTTTACCTCCGACTAGCCAACTTGGGTCACTCTCACATATAAAAATAGGTAAACGAGGGCATATCCCCACACCTAGCCAAATCAGGAGGGGTTCATCTCTAATAGGAGGTCCAACTATATGTATGCTTGTGCAAGTATATCTAACAGAAATCCTACAAAGTAGTAAATATAAGAAATTAAAAGACTAGCACGCGATTTATTCACACCCGAATGGAATCAATGAAAATATCAGTTCAGGACACAATGAGTTTAACGGGGATCTTCCAGGATATCGCCCTGTAGTCGCAAACATAAATGTATGCTAGGGATCTCTTGGTATCCCGAGGATCTCTAGGGATCCTCAATAGATGTACTGGGGATCTTTTGGTATCCCGAAGATCTCTTAGTATCCTCAATATATATGCTTAGGGATCTCTTGGTACCCTCAGTAGATGTACTGGGGATCTCTTGGTATCCTCGATATATATGCTAGGGATCTCTTGGTTTCCCGATGATCTTTTGGTATCCTCAATAGGTGTACTGAGGATCTCTTGGTATCCCAAGGATCTCTTGGTATCCTCAATATATATGCTAGGGATCTCTTGGTATCCTCAATAGATGTACTGGGGATCTCTTTATATCCCGCAATATAGCACAATCAACATAGATATATAGCCCAAACAATAGCATAGTAAATATCTCGGCAAGGTAGTCGACAATCGAAAACAATAACATGCCGATAAGGGAGTCAACAATAGAAGACAATAACGTCCCGGCAAGGGAATCAACAACGTAACAATAACGTCCCGGCAAGGGAATCAACAACATAATAAGCGCATAATAGCTACACCGATACTACAACAATTGGACATGTAATATATTTGCCCGAGGTATAAAATTTATGATTTCCAATTAAAGGTTAGTAGTTAGAATGGATAATATGACTATAGAAAGGATGACTGTCTTCAGATAAACAAGTAAGAAGTCAATAAAACAGTAAGAATAAATCAAGAAGAGCAAACGATACCAAGTGGGGCATGTAGAGGTGAAACTAGTAACAGGGAACTCAATTTTATCAATATCATCTTCAAACTCAGTGATTTCAAGAGTCTAAGGGCCTAAAAGGGACAATTTACAACAAATAAATCCGAGCACGCACTCGTCACCTCGCGTACACGGAATGCAATCAACAGATAAGACTCAAATCCTAAGGGGAAGTCCCCACACAAGGATAGGCAAGATACTTACCTTAACTCGGCTAAAACCTACTAGCAACCACGTTCTTGCCATGATTTCTCGACTCCAAATGGCCCAAATCTATTCAATTAAATCACACGTTGCAATTAACATCTCAAGAAACTGATTCTATAATTTAATTCAAAGCTAAAGCGCGAAATTAGGTAAAATGACCAAAACACCGCTCCGGCCAACATCTCGAAAACGGATGAATTTAACATTTTCATAACCCTCGTACTCTCACGAGCCTAACCATATAAAATATCTCAAATCATATGTCAAACACTCCCTCAAAATCCTACAATTTTGTCTATAAAGTTATACCCATTTTCATTCAAAGACTGAGATTAAAGGATGAAATTAAGAGGAGATTCAGGGAAATTGGTCTAAATCGAGTGAGAAACACATACCCAAGTTTACCAAGTGAAACCCCTTCAAAAATTGCCAAGAACCGAGCTCCATAACTCAAAAATGTGAAAAAGGGTGAAACCGTCGAAATTGGGATTTAAATATGTCTGCCCAGCTATTTGTTCTTCGCGATGACGGAACAAGGGTTGCGATCGCGTAGAAGAATTGTTAATTGGCTCAAAAATGTGCATTATGAATGCGATGAAAGCGTCGCGAATGCGGAGAAGGGCCAACGGTGCTTCGCGATCGCGGAAGGAGGAGTGCAAACGCGATGAAGGAATATGCGAAACTATGTGAACACGATGTGGTGTACGCGAACGCATTGAAGGGTGAGGTAGAGCTTCGCGAATGCAAGGCTCAAAACGTGAAGAAGAGTGTTTGGGGTGGTCTTCATCAGACCAATGCGATCGCGGGAGGGGCTTCGCGATCGCGTAGAAGGATGCTAGAAGCAGCAGATAACGCAGTTCAATGTGGAGGAAAAAGGATTCGTAGCCCATCTGAAACACACCTGAGGCCCACGGGACCCCGTCTAATCACACATACAAGTCACATAACCTAACGCGGACTCTCTCAAAGGTTCAAATCACCGAAAAACAACATCAAAATGATGAATCGAACAAAAAATCAAGCTTATGAACTTTTAAATCTTCAAATAACGAATCGCATGCCGAAACCTATCAATTCAACTCGGAATGATTCCAAATTTTGCAGACAAGTCCAAAATGACATAACGAAGCTGTTCTAACTCTCGGAATTGCATTTCAGCCCTGATTTCCCAAAAGTCAAATGTGGGTCAAACTTCTTCATTTTCCAACTTTAACTTTTGCCGAAATGCTTCAATTTACTCTACGGACCTCCAAATCTGAATCCGGACGCGCGCCTAAGTCCAGAGTCACCATACAAAGCTGTTGAGATCATCAACGACCCATTTTGGGATCGTTTACCCAAAAGTCTAATTTCGGTCAAATTTTCACTGTTTTAACTTCTAAAATAAGGTTTCCTCTCTATAATTGACTCCAAGCTATCCGAAAACTAAATTCCGCCATGCACACAAGTAGATTCTCATGATCCGAAGCTGCTCCCAACCTTATGCTGTTTAACGGGGATTATTTTCTCAAATCGACCGGTCGAGACGTTACACGTCCAGGTCTTTCAACAATCTTTCTTGCAAAATCTTTCTTCTGCCAAATATGGCAAATCTATCATATTCTTTCTCATACTCCTCCTCTCCTTCTTCTCCACTCCATATTCTTCTTCTTCTTCAGTAATTTTTACCTTTTTCCCTTTCACCGCAGATCTAGTTCTTTTGGCTAAAGAGGGTTCAACCGGTACAGGTTCAGAGGAAGCCTTCTTGGCAGAAGTCTGGGATCATTTTGGTTTGGGGGTAGGAACCTCCACAGTTTTTCCTCTTTCTTGATGGACCAGTTCCATCCCATTCTCTTCCTCTTCTGCTGCCTCAATACTTTCCACCACTTTTGCTTTTCCCTTCTCCTTCTTCTTTTTCCTGCTTTCTTTCAGAGCTTTCTACAACTCTGCTTCACTCCGTTTGACCCTGCTTCTAGTAGCTCTTCCCTTTGGTACTAAAGGGACAACAGGATTATGAGATGATACTTTGCTTTTCTTTGTAGGCTTGGAAGCAGTTGGAGCCTTTTGTGAGGAAGCTTTGCCTCTTTGGATCATAGCTGGCTCTAACCTTTTTCAGAATGCCAACTATGGTTGCCTCAACATATGAACCAGGTTCACACTACTACAAAAAGGGTCTTTGGCGATGATTATTTAGCGGCAATTAGTTAATTGCCACTAATAAATTATTTAAGCTAAAATATTGGCGGTACATGATCATTAGCCACTAAAAGATATACTTTTAACGACAATAAAAAATAATTGCCACTAAAAATCCCTTATTGAATTATATTCTTTATTATTTTAACTTTTTCCCCATACAATCTTTTCTTCCGACTTTTTGGGACTATAAAAGACATTCCCTCCAATTAGAAAACTCTACAATTAAAAAAATAATAGAAAAAACCAAACCCATACAGAAGACGGCTGTAACTAGGGAAATTGCGCTTGTAATTAAGCGTTCAATGGAAAACCATAGCTGAAAAACCTCGCCATCCCATGTCATTCTCGATCTGAGTTATATATAATTTTGGGTTGATGTTTCTCGATTATTATCAGTTTTTCTATCAATATTCTCCTTCAATCTTCGCCCTGAACTTCTTCAACTTCTGTTTTGTGTAGGTTTCAAGAATTATTGCAGAAACCCTTCCTCTCCTTCAATTTCTGCTCTTAATCTGCAGAAGGTTTTGCTTATCAGGTTTTAGTTTTGATTTTTGATTTTGATATCCAACTGTGGCCTTTTCAGATTAGCGAAAGTACAGCTTTTTCTGGGTTTACTAAGTCGTTTGTGATATCTGATTGTTGTTAGATTGATAATAGATTGATTGAATTGATTCCTCCTTTGTTACTCTCTTGTTTTCAAATTGGTTCCTCTGTTTTCAAGGCTACTGTTATTTTTGTGTGTTTCCAGAAATTTTGAAATATATATATATATATATATATATATACTGCTGATATAAAAGGATTTCTGAATTCTTATGATATACTGAACTTACTTTTCTGAATTCTCCATACCAAAAGAGTTAGCAAAAATTCTAACCAATTTATATTCTATGATCAAGTTTCATGAATGTCACCATACTTTTAAACTTATTATATACTGAACTTACTCTACACATTCACTTAGTGGATCATCCTGTTGTTTGCTCAGATGAACAAGACCTTCAGCAGCATCCCCAAAGCCACTTCCCCCTGACTTGTTGCCACTCTCCTCCACACCTCCACAAATAGCAAGAAGTTTTTCTTTCTTTTTACTTCCACTCCTACAAGACTCATACCCTTTTACATCTTTCACAGAACCAACCAACACAAACTTATCATATACCTTTTCTATCACATCAGAGATTACCAAAAGTATTTACCTCACCAGGCGTTTCTTAATTTTTGTCAGTGTCAGAAGACCCATGTTTCTCTCCTTCGCGGCAGAGATAAATGCTCAGACTCAGAGCTTAAGTCAAATTCTTTAGTAGGACTCTCCTTCTTCTGGCTAGTCCTCAATTTCTCATTCATGATTTTTCTTGGAGACCCAGAAGCCACAATTTTTCTAGCCAATATTTTCGTTCTACGAAACCTAGGTTTTGGGGAAACACTAAGAGGAGTAGATGAAGACGTATTAGAAGATACTGGTGATGACGTTCCTGGATTATCTTGAGGATTTGTCATGGTGAATTATTTCTGGAGAAATTTTTGAAATTTTGGAAAGAAAGAAGATGATCAGAACTAGAGAGGGGTTTTTGACGGTAATGTGATATTGAAGAAGGTGTGATGAGTATTTAAAGATGATTAGAAGTAATTGCAGTAACAACATCTTTTTGTAGGAATCAATTAAAAGTCTAATCACTTTAGAATTCCGGTCTCTTAGTGATTAATAGGCGATGCTAGATTTTAGGCAAAAATCCCATTTTCTTTAGAGTTCTAGAAAAATGAAACTGGTTCATTGCGTAACGACCCAACCGGATGTTTTGAGTTATAGCACGTCGTTCAACATTTGAAAGTCATGAATAACTTTATTTTTGAGGTATATTGACTTGTGCGTATGGTCAGAGTTGAATTTCGAGAAATTCGGAGTCAAATTGGAAAGAAAATTTTCACTGCGGTAGCCTTAACTTGAAGAAAATAGCTAAGATTTGAATTTTGAGTAAACGACCTCGGAATCGAGATCTGAAAGTTCCAGCATGTTTGTATGATGATTTTGGACTTGGGCGTATGTCCGGATTTTATTTTAGATAACCCGCAAGAATTTCCGCGCATATTGTGGAAGTTAGAATTTTAGTAGAATTTCAGTAGAATTTCATAAATTTGGGTTGGAAGGCATTTTAGTGTTATAGATGTACGTTTGGGATTCCGATATGTAAATAGATCCATATGGTAATTTTGGAGTTGGGAGCGCGATCGAAAGTGAATTCGGATGTTCGGAGGTCATTTTGAAGTCATTGGACTAAATATAGAAATTTGAAGATTTTTGAGAAAATTCAATCAGAAGTGAAAATTTTGATATCAGGGTCAAAATGTGATTCTAACAATTTGGGCAAGTTCGTAATGTCGAATGTGACTTGTGTGCAAAATTTGAAGTTATTCAGAAATAATTGTGGTAAGGTTTGAGACACTTAATCTCTTTTAAGGGAGCTTAAGCTGAAAAAGTCAACCGGATATTGACTTATGTGTTAGAGGAATCAAAATGTGAATTTTATGTATTGATTCGTTAGGTGATTTGGGACGTACGAGTGAGTCCGGAATATTTTTGTGATGACCGGTGTAGAATTAAGCTTGAATTGGCAAAGTTAGTATTTTGGCGAATTCCGGTTGATAGATGAGATTTTGATCCGAGAGTTGGAATAGAATTCCGAGAGTTGCTTTAGCTTCATTATGTCATTTTGTACTTGTCTTCAATATTTGAGGTCAGTCAGACGTGGTTTGGTTGTGTTTTTTTATCAAAAAATGGAATTTGGAAGTTCTTGAGATTCATTGGCTTGAATCCGACGATAAGTTGATGTTATTTTGGGTGTTCCGAAGGTCGGGACAAGTTTGAATGATATTTTGGGACATTTTGATATAATTGGTTAAGATCCCGAGGGTCTTGGGTAGATTTTAAAAGGTTAACGGAATGAAATTCGGGCCGAAAAGAAAAGAAAATGCTGCAGAAATGTTTTATGTAATTTTCTGCTGAAAGTCATTGGACAGCAATCGTGGAGCGTACTTCGGAGGCATATATCCTTTTATCTACAAAGAATTTTGAGATAATTCAAAAATAAAAGTTGTATCCCTTCATGTCTAGTTTCTAGAAAGCTAAAGAAATCAAAATTTAGACATCTGTAGTAAATGATATGATCAATTGAAAATAACTGGGAGAGCAGTTTCTCTAGAATTTTCAGATTTCATGGAACCTACTTTAGAAGCTCATAGCTCGGGATATATAAAGAGTTATATGGTGTACATCCTATCAAATTAAATATCTTCGAGTCTAGTGCCTAAATGTTCAAATCATTTGTCATTTGGATATTTATAAAAGATGTTATTGGTGTTTAAATAGAAGATGTCCACAAGGAAAATTTTTAATACGATGTACTACTTGTATAGCACAAGTGCAAGGTACAACTCGACGAAGCACAAGCATATTCTTTAAATACAGATTTGGCTTATTTCTTTCATTTCTTTCATTTGGATTGGATGATTTTGGAGAGAATTTTATGGGGGATTTCATCAAGCATTAAAGATTCGTCGCACGAGGAAGCCAATTCGAGAGGCAAGGGCATAACAAGCTAGACTTTTGGCCGTCTTGAGGTGAGTAATGCTTGTAAATGATGTCCTGAGGGTTTGAAACCCTATATTTCATACCATAACGCTATACTGAGACGTGACACGCATTCTATGACAAGTGCGGGGTCGTTTACTATTGGATATTGTGACTTGGTCCATCCCGAGTGTTATTTCTATTATATTGGCGATTGAGACACATACTTTATTACTGTGAATTGGGCTTGTTGTCATTTTTTGGGGCCTTGTTCCGACTTGTGGACCTCTTCTGGGATTGGTATTACTGCTTTTGCATATTTTCCATATCATTTGGTTTCAGTCCAAGGTTTTTAATTCTGTTTTTAAAACTCAACCATATTTCTAAGTTTTGAAAACTCAGATGATATTTTATATGTTATTTCAGACTGAGAACTACTATTTTATAAATGCCCAAGGAGATTATGATGTTTTTCTGGATTGATATGGGTGGCTCGGGTTGCGCGCCATAGCAGTGATTTGAAATAGTGGTAACAATGGTATTGCATAATGTAAATGGGTCAGGTAACAATGGCTGACCAGGATTTGATTGATGCCACGATATGGCTTGATATTGCACTTGGGCTGTAGGAGCTCCTCCGAAGTCTGTACACACACCCAGTGAGCGTCGATGGCGTTAAATGATTGTGGGTGTCGCGGGCTGCACACCGCTGTGGGTACTGGAATGTAACATCATATGCATTGCATTGCATTCATGCATTTCTTCATTAATTGTTGTTTGTGATGTTTTCTTGAGATATTTAGCTGTAGTGCTGGTACTATCTAATCATTGAGTGTTGGGGCCCGAGAGGCTGACCAGGGACATGGGTATTGCCTGAGGGAAAGATTTCTGTGCATAGCATCGCAAATTGTTTTGAAAGCATTATTTGGTGACCGTTGAAAAGATCATTTTCAAAAGAGGTTTAAAACTGAGCCAATATATTTATAAAGCTTTTCACAAGTTTTCACTGGTTTTCCCCATTTAAGGGTTTTCCTCTGCTTCTATGCAACATGACGATATATTTTACGTGATTTCTTGTCGCTCAGTTATTATTTACTTTTATTACTCACTGAGTTGGAGTACTCGCTTTATTCCCCACACCTCGTGTGCAGATGCAGGTATGTGTTCACCCAGTAGTGGGTTATGATGCTGATTGGAGACTTGTTATCATAGCTGAGCAAGGTGACCGCCAGCGATCGCGGCACCAAATTTCTTTTGTTAATTTTTAATTTTTATTTTGTATATTACTGGTCATGTAATAGTGTTTATATTTTTTAGATGCTCGTAACTTGTGACACCCCATTTTGGGCTGAATTGGGTTATATTCTGCAAAATCATGTTATCTAATTATCGTGAAACTATTTAATTCATGTTTATATATTGTTGAAAAAGGCTGTGTAAATGGGTTGGCTGACTTTTTCTTCACGAGAGGCACCATCACGACCGGAGCGGGGTTTGGCTCGTGACCAATGCTCAACAAATAAAAATATTGGGAGTTTGATGAAAGTAGAACTTTTGCTCATGATTGGAAAATTAATCTTTCTAATTTTGTAAAGTATAGAAAATATACTGGAACTTTCTCATGAGCATATACTGATTAACCAGGTTCTTCATGTAGAACTCTCTTGAACATGCCTCAAATGTCATAATAGAAAAAGCTGTGTAAGAGATCAGTGAGTTATATAAACACATGTCACAGGATTATACTGATTAAAGTATAACACTGAGTAAGAATTAGTCTAGATATTTACACAAAGTTAGAACTTCAAACCAAATTTTTTTTATTTTTTTAATTGTGCATTCTGAATTGGACCTTTTAGGTGATCTTAATTATCCTTAATTCCAACCTGTTCCTCTCAAATTTTTCTTTGCTCAGTGCTTTAGTGAAGATGTCAACTATTTATTTATCAGCAACACATAATTCAATTGAAATCAATCCTTTCTCATAGTTATCTCTTAAGAAGTGATGTCTAACATCTATGTGCTGGGTCCTTTTATGATGAACATGGTTCTTTGTCGTACTTATAGCACAAGTGTTATCATAAAATGTTGGTATAAATCCCACTTCAATTCTAAAATCTACCAGTTATTGTTTGATCCATAACAATTGAGCACAACAAGAAGCAACAACAACATATTCAGCTTCAGCAGTAGATAGAGCTACTAAATTTTGCTTTTTGGTAGCCCATGACACAAGACATGAACCAAGGTGTGCCATACCTGATGTGCTCTTTCTATCCACTAGGAAACCTGCATAATCAGCTTCAGCATATCCTACTAGATTGAAATTACTACCTTTGGGATACCAAAGACACATATCAGTGGTGCATTTCAGATATCTCAATATTCTCTTGACGGAAGTCAAGTGAGACTCTTTTGGATTTGCCTGAAAAAAAGCACAAAGCCATACAGTGAAAAAAATTTCAGATCTGCTGGCAGTAAGATATTGGAGTGAACCAGTCATACCCCTATAAAACTTTTGATCAACTGATGAACGAGGTTCATCAACATCTAATTTAGGGGTTGTTGCAATATGTGTATCTATTTCTTTAGAGTCCTCCATTTTAAACTTTTTGATTAGTTCTTTCGTTTACTTCCGCTGTTGGATCATGGTTCCAATTTGACTTTGTTTATCTGCAAACCTAAGAAGAAGTTAAGCTCACCCATCATGCTCATTTCAATCTCACTCCCTATTAGTTTTGCAAAGTCCTTATTCAACCTATTTGTAGTGGCCCCAAATATTATGTCATCAACGTATATTTACACAAAAAAGGAGGTATTTGCCTTTTTCCCTTAACAATAAGGTACTATCAATTTTACCTCTATTGTAACCAAGCTCTACTAGGAATTTAGATAGCCATTCATACCAAGCTCTTGGGGCCTGCTTAAGCCCATATAAAGCCTTGTCTAATTTGTACACACGCTCCGGACATTCCTTGCTTTCAAACCCTGGGGGTTGTTTCACAAACACTTCTTCCTTTAGGTAGGCATTTAGGAAGGAACATTTGACATCAATCTGATGGAGAGTGAACTCCATATGTGCTACAAAGGCTATGAGGTGTCTGATTGCCTCTAGTCTTGCAACTGGAGCAAATGTCTCATCATAGTCAATGCCCTCCTCTTGGTTGCAGCCTTGAGCCACCAGCATTGCCTTGTTTCTTATAACTATTCCATCTTTATCAAGTTTGTTCCTGAAGACCCATTTTGTGCCAATGAATGATCTGTCTTTGGTCGAGTTCATCCTGTATTGCATTCACCCAATCTGTGCCCTGCGAAGCTTCAACAACATTTTTAGGTTCAATAAGATATAGGAGAGCATCAAAAGCACACAAATTCTTCAATTGTGATCTAGTTTTGACTCAAGATGTTGGATCAGTAATGATGTTCTCAATGGGATGAGAACTCTAATACTTGTGGGATTTCACAACCAAATGGTTTCTACTAGATGTTTCTCCTTTGTTCTATTGCTGAGGAACATGTTCTTTTAGCAAATTTGATTCAATTTCTCCCCGATTGGTTCCCCCCTGTCAGGTTGCCTTGAGTGGAAGGACTCCATTACAAGTTCCTTCTTTTGATGTCACTTTGACTTGTGCTGTAGATTTAGTCAATTCTTTTACCAGTCCAATGGCTTCATCTTCATGTTCCCGTCTCTCAGAGATAATGTTAGTTTCATCAAATACAACATGCATACTTTCTTCTACACACAAAGTTCTTTATTGAACACTTTATATGCTTTGCAATGTGAAGAATATCCGAATAATACTCCCTCATCGCTTCTAGGATCAAACTTGCCTAGTGAATCTTTTCCATTATTGTACGCATAGCACTTGCAACCAAATGCGCTAAGATGTGATATTTTTGGTTTTCTCCTTTTAAGTAACTCGGGAGTTTTCTCTACAACAGATATAGTCATACATATATTTATTATGTAACATGCAGTATTTACAGCCTCTTCCCAGAAGATGTAAGGTAGTTTACTAGAATGAAGCATGGTCCGTGCCATATCCTCAAGGGTTCTGTTCTTCCTTTCAACTACTCCATTTTGCTGAAGGGTCCTAGAGGCATAGAAGTTATGATTTATACTACTTTCATTACAGTATTCAGCAAACTTTGCATTTTCATATTCAGTTCCATGATCATACCTAATGGATGCAAGTATTTCCTAATTGTTTATGAGTTTTTCTAACAAAAACAGTAAATATTTCAACTACTTCATCGCTAGATGTCAAACATAGTACCCATGTAAATCTAGAATAATCATCAACAAGTACCATTACATATTTCTTTCCACTTCTGCTCATGGTTCTCATTGGACAGAAATGATTAAAAGTAAAGCAGAAGTTTAGTGTAGAAATCAGCGAACTTCAGAGGCAAACAAAATCAGACGGGTTAAAAGGGTGAATAGCTTAAGCAGGGCGATTAATCAATTTCCTAATGCTTGCCTAGGCGTTGTTTAACCCTAAGATAAAGGTGGACATACACGTTATTTTTAAAAAGGAAAATGTTAACCATCTTTACAATTTATTTATTTTTTGTTTAGCAAAATTAGTGAGGCATTCAACGCTTGCAAAAGAGAGACCCTAAGTACATGATTTCCAATGCATATAAAGGCCCTAAAACATGGTATCTAAATGCAAAGTAGTAATTTGGTTAATAACTGATTGTAATTATAAAGATAACAAGCTGAAAAACAAAAACCCAAAGAACAAGATTTCTATATATGAGATGCATGCCCTATACATGGTTTCTATTACGCAAAGAGGTAAATAAAACCTTATAACATGCTTTCTACCCGTACCTTTAATAATCATGCATAACCCTCCCCAATTTCACTATAATCCCCCATTGTTCTTTACAAATTATTACAGCCAAATAATTAAAAATACAACAGTGATAAAAGGAAAATAAGAAGGTATTCTATAGAGAGCCTTCAGTCAGGCCCAAGAATCTCCAACCTAGCTCCTTTCGAGTTTCACAGCCAATTACCAAGGCTTAGGTGTGGCAATGTTCCCTAAGGGTTTGGTTGAACCCCTTGCCAATACCAAACACCAAGAAATGTCCCAATTAGACAAGTGCAAACATTGGAAGTGCCAGCCTTGTGCATCAGAGTTCCATGGGTGCTCAAGGCTCTCATGGCAGTGCTTGTACTAAGGGGGCAATCCCTAATCCTCTAAGAGTTGAAAACGGTTGAGAGACATTTTAAGAAAACAGTTGAAAGAATTGAGAGAGAGTTTAAGAAAATAGTTGAAAGAGTTTGAAAAGTTGAGCTAGTTTAAAAACAATAGTTGAAAGAGTTGAAAAAGTTCTTTTGAAATTATTTTTACTTACTAGTATTAGAGTAGCAGGGCATCACACAAACAGGGGGTGAAGGGGAAAGGGGGACAAACAATTAAAGTGAACTACAGACTTACAGACAACATGCTGGAGAAAAATAATCAGACATGATTGTAAGCCAAGGGTTCAATTTCTTACTGCACCAAACTCTAATACACATAGCTTCAAACAGAGATTTTAGGTTAAACAAGTAGCCAAGCAGAAATGGATGCATGGTAGTAGCACACACGGAAAGGTAAAAATTTATTGAGACAGGGGAGGGGATAAGGGAGCAAATAAGTAAAGTGTACAGTCAACATATTGGAGGAAAATAATCAAGCAGGGTTGTAAAACAAGGATTGAATTCTCACTGCACCAAATCCCAAATATAGAGAGGTTTCAGGGCTATTAAGAACCCAAGCAACAGAGCACATGGAAGTGAGAACCATGTATTGAGACAAAGGGAAAGGGGATAACGGAGAACATGCTAAGTTAAACTAGGTAGACTAGTAAGTAACATGCTAGTGACAAAGATAGCAACAAAACCATAGGTAAAAGACACAAGAAATAATATGAATTGCAAAACTAATAGGAACATCTTGTTTTGGAAACTGTATCTCAAATAGGTTACATGCCAGTTGCAGGAAATAGGATAAAATAACAATGCAATAGTGCACAAATGGAGAGCAAAGTGTGAAAAGAATGAGAGCAGTAGTGTTAAAATAACACCAGTAGGAGGATAGTAGCAGTAATGTGGGCATAACAGCAGCAACAGACCCAATGTAGACAAACAAATAGAACCCAGTAGTGTAAAGTAGTCAATCAAGTTACTCAATCTTCGCTGTTAGCCGATTGAGTGTTCAAAGAAGAGAAGGAGAGAGTATAGTAATAGCAGAGAAAGAGAGAATTCAAGGAGTTTTAGATAGTGAGAGAAGTGTGTATTGGTTTTGTTCAAAGAGAGAGGGGGAGCATTTATAGTACTAAAATGAGTAAATAAACAAGGTAACAATCCATATTTAAGGAACTGATATCAATAATAATCAAACAAGTATAGGGACTCCCCTTCAATTAAGGAATCATAGTCAAACGGTAATAAATAGTCATTTTTTAAAAGGAAAGGAATCACAAGGTATGACCTGACCACATAAGGAAACAAAAATAGCATAAGGTATACATTGCAGACTAGGTGCATGATACTTAACTAGGGAAATATGCACTGGGAAATAATTTCGAAATTGAAAACTTGGGAGATCAGTTGTCTAATTGGGGAATGTATCTCACTGATTGAGGAAGAAAATTCGAAATTGATACCAAGACTGTAAGGAAAATACACAAATCATAATTTAAGGCTAGTAATCACAGTCTTAAAGAGATTGTATGGGTTAATATGACACCACCATATAAAAAACCAAAAACCTCAAGAGAAGAACAACAACATGGTATGGGAATGAGACACTAGCAAAAAAAATCAAAGTAAAGAGCACGGAGCTCATAGAAGAAACCAGAAGAAACATGCAAATAGGCAGATACAGATATAAACATGTAGGGTTAGGGTTTTTATCATATTTTAACAAAATACTTTGGGAGTAGTAGTGAGAGCCACGGATTAGATCTAAAATCAGAAAAGCAAAGTATTTTCGAAGGGGGTTAAGAAACCCTATCAATAGAAATTACAGTATGAAACCCAAGTTAACAAGGAAAACAAATAAAAAAGTGAAATAAACAAACACAAATGAATATATAACACTCAGAAAGAGTAGAAGGAACTGTTGGAAACACGTTCTCAAGGCATTATACTAAACGCGTGTTCATATATGTAGGTTTTGATGAATGACAAACTATGCGCAAATTGACATATGACGAGGTCCAAGCACAAGCGCGAAATTGATATATAACAAGATTCAAGCACAAGACAAAGATCGATATTAAGTTTTATATGAGTCGGTATTTAATTGTGATCTTGATCCGACAACTTAAACTCAAGACTTGGCTTCTCTTGTATAAATACTTTTAACAAATCATGCATATTTAATTTAGAGCAAAATGATTTTAAATAATGCATATTTACTTTTGTCAAAATGATTTTTAAACAAGCCTCTAAAATCTGGACTAAGATAATCGATTATGTACTTATGATAATCGATTATGTTTAAGTCAGCTGCTTGACAATCGATTGTGAACTAATGACAATCGATTGTGTTAAGGCAGTGAGCATCAGATTTTTCAAATCTGCATGACAATCGATTGTGAACCTTATGACAATCGATTGTGATGAGGCAGTGTCCATCAAAGTTTTTCAAAGCTCAAAATAATCGATTGTGAAGCTAATGACAATCGATTGTGAAGAGACAGTGTCCATCAGATTTTTCAAAGTCACAAAATAATCGATTGTGAACTTATGACAGTCGATTATGTTGAGGCAGTGACTTCCAGACTTTTTCAAAGTTATCAAATAATCGATTGTGAACTTATGACAATCGATTGTCAAGAGGCAGTGTCTAAATTGATTTTTCAAGACTGATATAAAATCGATTGTTAACTTAGTATAATCGATTGTATAACTGACCATTGCCAAAATAGTTTCAAATACCGTCAGGTAATCGATTATTGATTTCCTATAATCGATTGTTTTAATTAAAATCTGGAAAGGATTTTTTGAACGTTGCTGAGTAATGGATTGTAGATTGTTGACAATTGATTGTTTTACGTAAAATCTGGAAAGGATTTTTTGAACGTTGCCAGTAATCGATTATTGATCTTATATAATCCATTGTTATGCGTAAAATCTGGGATTGATTTTTGGAAGAACTGGCAAACAATCGATTGTGGTAACTTGACAATCGATTGTCACTGAGTAATTTCAGCAACTCTTAATTGGCAATTAGGCAACGGTAATGCAAGGTTTTTCAACTATAAATACAGCTTCAATTCAGTCTTTTAAGCACAACAACATACAAGAACTGATTATACAATTGCTAAAGCTTGCATACTTTATTGCTTATCATTTTATATTCATTACAAACGTTTTTGAGAGCCAAATTCTTGTCGAAAGTTGTTGTGATCTTGAGCGTATTCTTTTACTCATATCTACTCATTAAGGAGTGTCTTGTTTGAGTACTTAGTGTTTTGTACACTAGAAGAGAATTGTTATTCTCTTGTTATAAGAAGGAACTTGTGTTTCCTTGGTTGAAGTCTTGGAGTGTTGTATCTCCGAGCAAAGGTGTTGAGGCTTGTGTCCTCAAGTTGTAAAGGTTTGTTAAGCACCCGTAAGCTTGACAAGTTAGTGGAAATCTCGAGAGAATCTCTCGGGAACTGGACTAGCCACGGGTTGTGGTGAACCAGGATACATCGGTGCGTTCTTTCTTATTTATCGCACTTATTTATTTCCTGCAATTTTTAAATTCCGCAAGTTTACGCTAATTTTTATTATAACGCTATTCACCCCCCGTCTAGCGTTAAGCGTATTATCTAACAATTGGTATCAGAGCCCAACTCTCTGAAGACTTAACAGTTTGAGAGAAACATCCATGGCTTCTACTCGTGACTCTTTTGCAGGAATAGATGAAGGACAATGCTCCACCCGACCACTACTATTCAACGGTACAAACTATACGTACTGGAAGGAGAGGATGAAAATCTTCGTTCAATCAAATAGCTTTCATCTTTGGAAGGTGATAATGAAGGGAAATCAAATTCCAACCAAAAAGGTTGATAACGAATGGGTTCCCAAGTCCGAAGAAGAATATGACGCAGATGATATCCGAAAGGTGCAAAATAATGCTAAAGCAATTAATTTATTATATTGTGCTGTAAATGCTGATGATTACAGGAAAATATCTTGTTGCACAACGGCGAAAGAAATGTGGGACAAGCTGGAAATTACGTACGAAGGTACGGACCAGGTAAGGGAAGCTAAAATTGATTTCCTAACCCATGCATATGAATTGTTTCACATAAAGGAAGGTGAAAAGGTCGATGTGATGTTCGAACGATTTTCAATAATCGTAAATGACTTACGTGCTCTCAAGAAGACATTCACGGATAGGGAACTTGTCCGAAAAATTCTTCGAAGTCTCACTCCGGCATGGCGATCCAAGGCCGACGCGATTCAAGAGTCCATCAGCGTTTCAAATGTCACCATCGACGCATTAAGAGGTAATCTTAAGACTTATGAATCTACTATACTTAACCCTCTTGTTGATGATCAAAGGAGGCAAAGAATCGCTCTTAAGGCAAGCACAAGTCAACCTCAAAACGATGAGGACGGAGACAACGAGTTTGGACTCGTTATCAAAAGATTTCAAAAGTTCATGGGAAAAGAGTATGAACGAAAGGGCAAAAAGCAAGGAGAACAAATAAAGTGCTATGAATGCGGAGAAACCGGGCACATCAAATCAAATTGCCCAAATATAAAAAAGGAGAAGAAACCTTTCAAGAAGCAACGTGCATATATATCTTGGGGAGGCGACTCCGGAGATGAGTCAAGCGAAGGAGAAGAAGACAAAGCCGCAAACCTTTGTCTTATGGTGCAAGAAGACAAACAAGATGAGGTATGTCAAATCTCTTCTAAAAATTTCTTTTCCCTTGAAGAAATGCAAAATGCTTTTGATGAGTTATATAGTGAATTTATTAAAGCTTCAAAAACTGTTAAAAGCATAAAAGAAAATGCTTCTTTAAAAGAAAAAGATTTTCAAAAACAACTTTCTTTGAAAGAAAAGGATTTGGAAAAACTAATCTTAGAAAATGAGAAGTTGAAAGAGGAAAACAAGTTTTTCGGAAAAAGAAGCGCCGACAAGCCCGAAAGTTCTATTAAACATTGTACTTCTTGCATGCATCTCAAAAATGAAGTAGAAAGGCTCAAAGGCACCTTAGATAAGTTTAATTCTTCTCACAAAAATTTGAATGAGGTTCTTGTTAATTTGAAGTCAACCAAGCATGGCATAGGTTTTAAGAATGAGCCTAAAGAAAAGGTTGAAGCCAAACCCCAACAACCTAAGGCTCAACCTAGGATTAATAAAACAAATGCTCATCCTAGAAACAACAACTCTAGAACCAATATGCATGCTAGACCAAATGTTGAACACTTTAGGAGACCTAGAAATGACCTACCACCTAGAAATAACTACTCTAGAAATGATGCATATTCTAGGCCAAACACTAGAAGGAATTTTGAACCTTTTAGAACACCTAGAAATGACTTCCAACCTAGAAATAATTATTCTAGAAATGCTGTACATCCTAGAACAAATAGTAGGAGAAATGATGTTCATGAAATGCGCAATAGTTATAGTGTCGAAAATAGAGTAAACAATTTTCGTCCGTCCAATTACTATGAACCTAGAAGGATGCATAATCCTAACGTGACTTGTCATTATTGTAGACGAATTGGTCATATTGCTCCTGCTTGTTTTACACGACATAGACATAACACTCAAACGCATCATTATGATATGCCTAACCCCCAAGGACCCAAAATGGCATGGGTACGTAAAACTCATTAATTTGTTTTGTAGGTATGTTTGAAGGGATCAAGTGTACTATGGTACCTTGATAGTGGATGCTCCAAGCACATGACGGGAGACGAATCCAAATTCCTTCAACTAGAACACAAGGAAGGGGGAAGTGTTATTTTTGGTGATAACAACAAAGGAAAGATTATCGGCACCGGATCGGTCGGTAAGGATGAAATTTCTTCCATTAAGCATATATTACTTGTTAAAGGTTTAAAGCATAATCTCTTGAGCATAAGTCAATTATGTGACAAGGGAAATCTTAACTTATTTGATTCGGATGAATGCTTAGTGTTTAGACGTAGTGATTTTAAAATTATCCTTCGTGGTTTTAGAATGGATAATATTTATATGGTTGATCTTGCTAATTCCTCATCCGAATATGTGGATTGTCTTATGGGCAAAGAGGATGATACTTGGTTATGGCATCGTAGAGTAGCACATATCAACATGCATCTTTTGAACAAATTGATTTCACAAAACTTAGTTATTGGTCTTCCCAACTTGAAATTTGAAAATGACTCTATTTGTGATTCTTATCAAAAAGGGAAACAAACAAAAGCATCTTTCAAATCTAAAGACATTGTTTCAACTACTAGACCATTGCAATTGCTTCACATGGATTTATTTGGACCATCTCGCATTGAAAGTCTTGGTAGAAATCGTTATGCCTTGTTATTGTTGATGATTATTCCAGATTTACTTGGACTTTATTTCTTGCCCATAAAAGTGATGCGTTTCAGAATTTTAAATATTTCCTTAAACGTATTCAAAACGAAAAGGAAACAACTGTCACTTCAATTAGAAGTGATCATGGGGGAGAGTTTGATCACAATCTCTTTGCGGACTTTTGTGACGAACTCGGTATCGAGCATACCTTTTCCGCTCCACGAACACCACAACAAAATGGGGTGGTGGAAAGGAAAAATAGGTGTCTCGAAGAGATGGCTAGAACCATGCTCGAAGAGGCTAAGATTCCCAAACATTTTTGGGCGGATGCCGTGAGTACCGCATGCTACATTTTAAATAGAGTAGTCATAAGGCCAATACTCATGAAAACCTCTTATGAACTCTACAAGGGAAGGAAACCAAATATCTCCAATTTTAGAGTATTCGGTTGCAAATGTTTTATTCATAACAATGGAAAAGATCAATTGGGAAAATTTGATGCCAAGTCCGATGAGGGAATTTTTATTGGATATTCTTCACGTAGCAAAGCATATAGGGTCTTTAATAAAAGAACCGAAACTGTGGAGGAATCCCCTCATGTTGTGTTTTCCGAAAATAATGCTCGCTTGGCGAGAAAGGATTCCGGTTTTGATCTTGCATGTATTTTAAATAGCTTGAAAGACAAAATACAAGAGGAAACGCCTAAGGAAAATAAAGATGAAATCTTGGAACAACCAACGGAAGAAGCACCATAATTGGAGAAAGAAACGAAAATGCCTAACGAATGGAGGACAATCAAAGATCACCCTCTCGAACAGGTAAGAGGCGATGTCGGAGAAAAGGTAAGTACCCGAAACTCCCTTAAGAACACCTTAGGACACACTTCTTAAGAGATCACGTTCTCATTGCATTTTTTCGTTACAAATTACTAACTTGAGCGTCGGAGACGTCTAATTCTCTTTTGCAGGTATCGCCCTAAAGGCAGGGGGAATTATAAAGAAATGGCATAGAACAATCGATCGTTACAGCAAATAATCGATTATTTTACTGTGCGGACAATCGATTAGCAAGTATCACTAATCGATCATTTATATTTGATGCCTATTATGTATTTGTGTTTAATAATCAATTTTTTTATTGTATAATCGATTACCGTCTCAGCCATTCAGTACTGCTTTTCTAAGACAATCGATTGTTTCATAAATATAATCGATTATTTTCCGAGTCTGAAAATCACCGTGCTCACTGTATCACAACAATCGATTATCATAATTCAAAAATCGATTATTTTTTTTCAGAAATTCAAATGTTTGTTACCGTTTGGGCCCTGCAATCGATTTTGTGTCAGTTTTGAGTTCAAGTCAAAATCTGCTCAAACAATCGATTATTTCGTGTCAACAATAGATTGTCTAACGGTCAGTGCAATTTATTTTTACCGTTTCTGACTGTTTTGGCTCATAAATTTCTGTAGATTTTCATCATAAATGAAATGCCATTCTTCCCATTATAAATAGGCATCATAAGTCTTCAAATTTTATTCACTCTAGCATCAATCTTTGCTCCCAAACCTTCAAAAATCTCCCAAGCTTCTTACAAGTCCATTACTACTTTTTGAAAATGTCGGGCAGATACTCTAAACGTTCCCGTTCAGGTAGACAAGGTGCATCTTCTTCTGCTCCTCCACCTCCAACTTTCCCTTATATAGATGGATCTATTTTACAATTCAATACTGAAACCGAGCTTACTAGATTTTTGACAAAATTCGAAAAGCGTGACATTCTTCCTCCTCGCTTTTCAACAAGCAAGTATCTTGAATCATATGCCCCTGCTGCAAACATGCTTAAGGAATGTCAACTTCTTGACTTCTTATATCTTACTTATCCTTATATTAATCCTCCATTAATTCAAGCATTTTACTCAAACCTTCATGAGGATGACGATGGTGAGCTTGTGTCAAATATTAATGGTGTTCAAATTCTTTTGTCCAATGAAAACTTGCATTCCATTGCCCATCTTCCTCGACGTGGCGAAAACATTTCTCGCTACATTAGAGAGGCTGGCGCCTTATTTGATGAGAAAACTCTCCTAAACCAAATAGGTCTTACATCTTATGATCCTAATCTATCTACTCGGCGCCCTACTATCACGGGAATGCTCCCCGAGTATCGTTTGATTTTCTATTTCATCAACCGAGTCCTCAAGCCTCGGAAGCATAATCATACCACTCTTTCCCAAGAGGACGCTAAGCTCATGCATGCCATTATAACCGGAGCTCACATCAATTGGTGTAAGTTCGTCAAAATTCACATGCGTGATGCCATCGGAGATGATAGACCTCTTCCCTATGCCCTCCTTATTATGAATTTTCTTGAAGCTTCCGGATTCAACACTTCCATCGGTCCTCTAAAAAAGAGCACCAAGAAGTGGGAAATTTCAGAATCCTCCTTTCCCTTTGACAGCGATCATGTAGCTCATGCTCCTCCTCCAACTCGTCGATCGCGTCAGCCTCAAGAACCTTCTCTTCAATCCATTTCCGACCAAATTGCTTCATTGAACACCTCTGTCGGTCAATT
This sequence comes from Nicotiana benthamiana, assembly GCA_034376525.1. Taxonomy (NCBI): domain Eukaryota; kingdom Viridiplantae; phylum Streptophyta; class Magnoliopsida; order Solanales; family Solanaceae; genus Nicotiana; species Nicotiana benthamiana. Next base: position 91,864,654 of record CM067335.1, read on the forward strand.
GACACATGAGATCCATGGATATTTTGACCATGTTCATTATCCATATGCCAGTCTTGCTCCCTATGAAGCAGTGCCGGATGATGAGGCGGGAAATAATGATGAATAATTTCTTTATTTGTTCCCGTTATGTAACCATTTTTTTAATAAATAAACAAGTTTTTATTAATCTATATTATTATTTTTGCTAATGGCAAAAGGCGGAAGATAACGGGTATGCACTCTCAATATTTATTAGCTTAAATTGAGGGGGAATTTATATATTGAGGAGGAACTAATTGCATACTTGTTGCATATCTTTACTTGTCTTGAATCGTCATTATGAATTGCCTAATGTACATATCCCGCTTAAAGTTTGCCATTATCAAAAAGGGGGAAATTGTTGGAAACACGTTCTCAAGGCATTATACTAAACGTGTGTTCATATTTGTAGGTTTTGATGAATGACAAACTATGCGCAAATTGACATATGACGAGGTCCAAGCACAAGCGCGAAATTGATATATAACAAGATTCAAGCACAAGACAAAGATCGATATTAAGTTTTATATGAGTCGGTATTTAATTGTGATCTTGATCCGACAACTTAAACTCAAGACTTGGCTTCTCTTGTATAAATACTTTTAACAAATCATGCATATTTAATTTAGAGCAAAATGATTTTAAATAATGCATATTTACTTTTGTCAAAATGATTTTTAAACAAGCCTCTAAAATCTGGACTAAGATAATCGATTATGTACTTATGATAATCGATTATGTTTAAGTCAGCTGCTTGACAATCGATTGTGAACTAATGACAATCGATTGTGTTAAGGCAGTGAGCATCAGATTTTTCAAATCTGCATGACAATCGATTGTGAACCTTATGACAATCGATTGTGATGAGGCTGTGTCCATCAAAGTTTTTCAAAGCTCAAAATAATCTATTGTGAAGCTAATGACAATCGATTGTGAAGAGACAGTGTCCATCAGATTTTTCAAAGTCACAAAATAATCGATTGTGAACTTATGACAATCGATTGTGTTGAGGCAGTGACTTCCAGACTTTTTCAAAGTTATCAAATAATCGATTGTGAACTTATGACAATTGATTGTCAAGAGGCAGTGTCTAAATTGATTTTTCAAGACTGATATATAATCGATTGTTAACTTAGTATAATCGATTGTATAACTGACCGTTGCCAAAATATTTTCAAATACCGTCAGGTAATCGATTATTGATTTCCTATAATCGATTGTTTTAATTAAAATCTGGAAAGGATTTTTTGAACGTTGCTGAGTAATGGATTGTAGATTGTTGACAATCGATTGTTTTACGTAAAATCTGGAAAGGATTTTTTGAACGTTGCCAGTAATCGATTATTGATCTTATATAATCGATTGTTATGCGTAAAATCTGGGATTGATTTTTGGAAGAACTGGCAAACAATCGATTGTGGTAACTTGACAATCGATTGTCACTGAGTAATTTCAGCAACTCTTAATTGGCATTTAGGCAACGGTAATACAAGGTTTTTCAACTATAAATACAGCTTCAATTCAGTCTTTTAAGCACAACAACATACAAGAACTGATTATACAATTGCTAAAGCTTGCATACTTTATTGCTTATCATTTTATATTCATTACATAAGTTTTTGAGAGCCAAATTCTTGTCGAAAGTTGTTGTGATCTTGAGCGTATTCTTTTACTCATATCTACTCATTAAGGAGTGTCTTGTTTGAGTACTTAGTGTTTTGTACACTTGAAGGGAATTGTTATTCTCTTGTTGTAAGAAGGAACTTGTGTTTCCTTGGTTGAAGTCTTGGAGTGTTGTATCTCCGAGCAAAGGTGTTGAGGCTTGTGTCCTCAAGTTGTAAAGGTTTGTTCAGCACCCGTAAGCTTGACAAGTTAGTGGAAATCTCGAGAGAATCTCTCGGGGACTGGACTAGCCACGGGTTGTGGTGAACCAGGATACATCGGTGCGTTCTTTCTTATTTATCGCACTTATTTATTTCCTGCAATTTTTAAATTCCGCAAGTTTACGCTAATTTTTATTATAACGCTATTCACGCCCCCTTCTAGCGTTAAGCGTATTATCTAACAGGAACAACTTTGAAGAAGGGGTCAGAAATCCTAACTTGAAAGAGTGGTAATCATCGAAAAAAATTGAAATAATCGAAAAAGCTAAGTAGAAAAAGAGTAGAAAATAAAAAATCAAAATAAGAGTTATTTTAAAATAGTAGAGATTAAAGAGAAAAAATTAGGGTTTTGAAACAGATTAGGGAAACGAAGAACATGGCCGCGAAACTCGTATACAATTCCATAGAAGGCATCATCATTCATAAACCATTGGATAAAAGACGGAAACAAACACCAAATAAAGCTTCAGTGACCGCCTTCCATGGCGGAAGCTGCTAAGATTCAAGATGGAGAGAGGAAACCACGATATAGGGACTCCACGGTTGCTGGAAGTCGAGAGGAGTGAGGGAGGAGTGAGCTTGTATGGCGATGAAGGCCATGAGAGAACCAGAAGGTTCTAGAGAGATGAAGGGTTAGATAGCGTTTGGGAGTGAAAGGGGATACAAGGGCGGCCGATTTAGAAAATGAATTAGGGTAAAGGGGGGTTTATGGGTTTAATTATGGTAAGATTGATCGTGGACCGTTGATCAAAATAATCAACGACCACAATTTTAATCGGGGATCCGGGTGGCTTGGTCCAAATAGATTTGGGTCGGGTTATTTTGTAATTGGGTCATGATTTGTAGGGGGGGTGAATTTGGGTTAAAAATATTGCCAAAATTGAAAGGTTAAAGGGCTATAATTTAAATGTCCAAATTTCCCCTAATTTAATTTTGTACAATATCAAACGATTTTATAAAGTCCAATTAAAATACTAAGATAATAAAATACGTCTAGGAAATAATTAAAAATATTAGGAATAATTTTATACTTGAAATACTTGTTAAATTGAGAAATAGGCTAAAATTGCAAATTAATGCAATTTTAGTTTAAAAATACCTAATGGCTTTGTAACAATTCTTTGAGTATTACATATATTACATTTTTTATGTAGATGAGAGAATAAAATAAATTATTTATTAAAATAACAAGATTTGATACTAAATTTTGGATTTTCTAGCACAAAATAAGTTGTAAATTGCTTTTAAAATACTTGAAAAAATACCAAACTTTTTGTGGATGCTTATATATGCATTCACAAGTTGTTTTAAGAATATTTTGGGTACAAAATACATAAGGAAATATTGGGTATCAACAGCTGTCCCTTCTATCCGAGGAGGATGAAAGAGTTGTCGAGTAAAGATAAGATGGCCAATTTTGACCGGAAATGACGATTGTAAGAGAAGTTCGACCGCGCTCTAGCTTCTGAGCGGCCTACATATCCCTATTTTTACAGGAATCAGGCCGTATGTAGTTCAGGAGCCATTAGTAGAATATGCCAATGAAAATTTTGGAAGGGGATGATGCAACAGGGTTTGAAATTTGTCAAGTGTTCAGAGATCGGACGATTATGAAAAAATGGAGCGGGATCGCTTCCGCTAAAACGATCGTGCCGGCCGGTGTACGTGCAAATAAACGGTGTGCGGATATTTTGCATAATTTAGACGTGATGCAAGTTCCATTTGGACTTTGATTGTTGTCTTTGGACGATTAAGATGGCGTCCTCAGACTATTACGTCCTGCGCTATGAAGAGCATAAAAGTAAACATTCGCAGGCCATGAAATGGCATTCTCGGGTTATGCGAATGGTGTATCCGAACTATGACGCCTTTGAATAAGTTCACGATATTTCAGCCCATGAAAAGGTGGCAATCTTTAAGTAGGACGAATGCAAGGGTGGCGATATTTTTGCCAGAGCGAGAATTTAAAATGCAGGGTGGCGATATTTCAGCCAGAAAAGGCAAAATAAGGGAGGTAGAGCTTAACCTCGAAAGAGTAGCCATATGCAATGCGGGATGGAGACAGACCTTAGTCTCGAAAGGCAGAAGATAGCCTTATGCAAAATGGAGGTAGAGCTTAACCTCAGAAGGCAGAGAGTAGCCTTATGCAATGCAAAAATGCAGGATGGAGGCAAAGCTTAGCCTCGGAAGGAAAAGAGTAGCCTTATGCAAGATGCAGGTAGAGCTTAACCTCGGAAGGAAGAGAGTAGCCTTATGCAATGCAACAATGCAGGATAAAGACAGAGTTTAGTCTCGAAAGGCAGAATATAGTCTTATGCAGGATGGAGGTAGAGCTTAACCTCGGAAGGCAGAGAGTAGCCTTATGCAATGCAACAATGCAGATGGAGACAGGGCTTCGTCTCGAAAGGCAAAAGATAGCCTTGTGCAGGATGGAGGCAGAGCTTAGCCTCAAAAGGCAGAGAATAGACTTATGCAATGCAAAAATGCAGATGGAGACAGTTCTTAGTCTCGAAAGGCAGAAAATAGCCTAATGCAGGATGGAGGCAGAGCTTAGCCTCGGAAAGTAGAAAATAGCCTTATGCAATGCAAAAATGCAGATGCAGACAGAGCTTAGTCTCGAAAGGCAGAAGATAGCCTTATGCAAGATGGAGGTATAGCTTAACCTCGGAAGGCATAGAATAGCCTTATGCAATGCAAAATGCAGATGGAGATAGCTCTTAGTCTCGAAAGGCAGAAAATAACCTTATGCAAGATGGAGGTAGAGCTTAACCTCAGAAGGCAGAGAGTAGCCTTATGCAATGCAAAAGTGCAGATGGAGACAGAGCTTAGTCTCGAAAAATGCAGAAATATAAAGCAGAGGATGGTGGTGATTTTCTTAGCTGCTAGATTATTGCGCTATTAATAACTGCTGGGGAAGGCGTTGAATGTAGTGAGCCTTTGCGAGGTAAGTAGTGGTTTCGGGAGCTCCGATTTTGTAAAGCTCTTACATTGCCTATTCATACCCTGGATTCCTGCATCCAAAAAAAGATCGTGAGTTCTGTAAGGGGAAGTTTAGTTCGCATCCCTCAACTTGCGGCGTCTCGTACCATTTAGGGTAGGAATTGCTGAATGATAGTGACCCAAATGATTTTATGTAAAATTTGGCAAATATGATGCAAATGTATAGATATAAGCAAAAGATAGTTTTTGTTTTATGATGAACCACAACTGCAACATGTTCAAGGCACGACAACCTTGCGGGCTCCGGAATTTTGAGGGTCCTCCTCAAAATTCTTTACCAGTTTATTGAGCTGGCACTATTGACGGCGGTGGTGAATGACTTAAAGCGAATTGACTTTAGAATTTTGAGGGTCCTCCTTAAAATTCTGCCCCAGTTTACTGGGTCGATGCTGATGCAAAAATTGACAAGCTGACTTCGGAATTTTTAGGGTCCTCCTCAAAATTCTGCCCCAGTTCCAAATGCTGGGGAAAATGGAATTTTATTAGAGATGTGAACGAACCCATAGGCTGCCTACATATCCCCTCTTAAACGGGAATCAGGTCAGACGTAGTTCAAATTACATCATATGGAAAAGCATGCTGATTAAATGTAATATCTCTTTACTGTATCTGAGTTGCTCGGTTTTGGCCAGGTGTCTCCATCCATTTCTGCAAGAATAAGGCATCCTACAGTTATAACACGGTGAACCATGTATGGACCCTGCCAGTTGGGAGAGAAATTCCCTTTGGCCTCATCTTGATGTGGAAATACCTTCTTCAACACCAGCTGCCCTGGCGTGAACTTCCTTGATCGAACTCTCTCGTTGAAGGCTCTGGACATTCTGTTCTGATATAACTGACCGTGACAGACATCGTTCATTCTCTTTCCATCTATAAGAGCTAACTGCTCGTAGCGAACCTTGACCCATTCCGCGTCATCTAGCTCATCTTCTTGCATGATTCGTAAGGACGGAATTTCTACCTCGGCGCGAATTACCGCTTCTGTACCATAAACCACCATGTAGGGAGTTGCCCCGGTTGATGTGCGAATTGTAGTGCGATAACCCAATAAAGCGAATGACAACTTCTCATGCCACTGCTTATGCCTTTTGATCATTTTCCTCAGTATTTTCTTGATGTTCTTCTTTGCTGCTTCCACGACACCATTCATCTAAGTTCTATAAGCTGTAGAGATCGTGTGTCTGATCTTGAAAGTTGCACATATGGCTTAATCAAGTCGTTGTTGAGATTAGTGATGATTGACTTTGGAACACGATCTCTGACAAAGTCTGCCACGACTTTATTGGTTATTGCTTTGTATGAAATTGCCTCAACCCATTTAATAAAGTAATCAATTGCCACTAAGATGAACCTGTATCCGTTTGATGAGTCAGGCTCGATTGGTCCAATAACATCCATTCCCCAAGTGGCGAACGGCCATGGTGAGCTCGTTGTAGTGAGCTTGTTTGGAAGTACCTTTATCATGTATGCATGTATCTGACAGCTGTGGCACTTTCGGACATATTGGATGCAGTCTGTCTCCATCGTCATCTAGAAATACCCTGCTCGGAGTATTTTCTTTGCTAGAATAAAATCGTTCATGTGCGATCCACAGGTCCCTGAATGCACTTCCTCCAATAACTTGGTTGCTTCTGTCGCGTCGACACACCTTAATAGTCCCAAATCGGGAGTCCTCCTATACAGGATTCCTCCGCTCTGAAAGAAACTGTTGGACAAACTTCGAAGCGTGCGCTTCTGAGTAGCATTAGCAAGCTATGGATATTCTCCTGTTGTTAGGTACCTTTTGATGTCGTGGAACCAATGTTTTCCATCGGCTTCTTCCTGAAAATATGCACAATATGTTGGTTGATAATGAATCTTGACCTGGATAGGGTCGATGAAATTTTTATCTGGATGCTGAATCATGGATGATAATGTGGCAAGCACATCTGCGAACTCATTCTGTATCCTTGGAACATGCTGGAATTCCATTTTTCTGAACCTCATTCTCAACTCCTGTATGTGGTGCAGATAAGGGAGTATCTTAGAATTCTTTGTCGCCCATTCTTCACGAAACTGGTGTATGAATATCCCCAATCATTAGCAGCTCCTGAATGTTCATATCAATGGCCAGTTTTAGCCCAAAAATTCAAGCTTCATACTTGGCCATGTTATTGGTGCACGGGAACCTGATCTTGGAGAATACAAGGTAATGCTGACCGGTTTCTGATGCCAAGACTGCTCCTATACCAACTCCTTCGAAATTTGTGGCTCTGTTGAAAAACATCCTCCAACCGTCATAGGATTTTGCAATATCTTCTCCTATGAAAGCTACTTCCTCATCGGGAAAGTACGTCTTTAATGGTTCGTACTCTCCTTCCACATGATTTTCTGCGAGATGATCTTCCAAAGGCTTAACTGCCTTTTGGGTGACATAGACAATGTCGAATTCACTCAACAAAATTTACCACTTGGCGAGCTTGCCAGTGGGCATAGGATTCTGAAAAATATACTTTTGTGGATCCATTCTTGATATAAGGTAGGTAGTGTAAGCACAGAAATAATGCCTCAACTCATGAGCTATCCAAGTCAAAGCACAACAGGTGCGCTCTAGCAAAGAATATGAAGCCTCGTACCGGGTAAATTTCTTGCTGAGGTAGTAAATAGCTTGCTCCTTCTTCCCCGTCTCATCATGTTGTCCCAAGACACAACCAAATGCTCCATCCAAATCTCCGAGATAGAGGAATAAGGGCCTCCCAGGCTCAGGTGGAACCAGGATTGGAGGCGTAGACAACTATTCCTTGTTCTTGTCAAAAGCTTTTCAACATTCAACGGTCGATTTGGTGGCGGAATCCTTTTTCAGCATCTCGAAAATAGGTTCGCAGGTGACAAAAGACCGAGCTATGAACCAGCTGATATAGTTGAGTCTCCCTAGGAAACTCATTACCTCTTTCTTTCTCTTCGGCAATGGCAACTCCTGAATAGACTTGACCTTTGATGGGTCCAGCTTTATTCCTCGGCGACTCACGATGAAACCCAATAACTTTCCCGCAGGGACCCCAAATGCACACTTGGCTTGATTTAGTTTCAAGTTTACCTCCTTAGTCTGTTGAAAAACTTTCGGATGTCATCCATGTGATCTGCTGCTTTCTTGAACTTAATGATGACGTCGTCCACATATACCTCAATCTCATTGTGTATCATGTCATGAAAGAGGGTAGTCATTGCCCTCATGTAAGTATCTCCCACATTATTTAATCCGAACGAGATCATTCTGTAGATATACATTTCCCAAGGTGTGATAAACACCATTCTCTCTGCATCTTCCTTATCTATCCATATTTGATGGTACCCCCAAAAGTAATCGAGGAATGACTACAACTCATGCTTGGCGCAATTGTCAATCAGAATGTGTATTTTTGGCAAGGGGAAATTGTCTTTGGGACTGGCCCGGTTGAGATCCCGGTAGTCGACACAGACTCTAACTTCCCATCCTTCTTTGGTACTGGCACAATGTTGGCTAACCAAGTTGGGTACTCTACCACTTGAAGAACTTTGGCTTTGACCTGCTTGGTGGCCTCTTCTTTGATTTTTAAACTCATATCTGGCTTGAACTTTCTGAGCTTCTGTTTTACCTGCGGACATGCAGGATCTGTCGGCAACTTGTAAGCGACGATGGATGTACTGAGACCGGTCATATCGTCATAAGACCATGCAAAGATATCCTCATATTCCCTCAAGATCTCTATGTATTTCTCTTTTTCTGTCTGTGATAAGTGCACATTGATACGTGTTTATTTGACATTTTCTGTATCTTCCAAATTGACGACTTCGGTTTCATCCAAGTTGGACTTAGGTCTATTCTCAAAATTTTCGGCCTCTCTGACAACCTCTTCTGGTATATCATCCTCCTCTGAGTTTATGTTTGTTTGTTGCATAGCCTCATTTCAAGTTACAGTTGTTGGTTTCTCATCAAGATACATAATAGTAATGTTGTGTGAAAATAAAGTAAATAGCAGAGAAAAGTAATGAATAGCGAGATATTTGATCAAACTAAAAAATTCTTTTGATTAAATTCATAAATGTTTAAAACATCGGAGCTCTTTTGGAAAGTACAGACAAAATGCGAAAAATAAAGAAAACAACTAAAACAAAGATGTATGATGCTTCTTCATCCTTGCTACCCCAAAGATTTCCGTGCGATGGTGGTCCTGATTGCCCAGTGGTGAGGTGATACCATTGATTTACAGCCTGAATGGAAGGGTCTTCCTCCCCTTCCTTTTCAAAAATCACACAACAGTCCATGTCCTCCAGAAACAGGTTCTTCATCGCCGCAAGAGCCTCGTCTTCTTCTGACCCGTAAAGAGTGTTAGCTGGTTGAAATTTCTGCACCAACTGAGGTATGTGGCGTTCCAATGGGTAATATGGGCCACGCCATGGTGGTGACCAATTCTTGAATTCCTCCCAAGTGTACTCGTACCCCAGTCCGATGGTAGTACCATATTTTTTTAGCTGTATACGTTTGGTGATACCTTGAAGATTCCTACCGAGTACTTTCCCTTGTTCATACCCACTCCAATTTAGAATGCTCTCGGCCTTGTTGCTCCACCATTTGTCCTTGTCCACTGCATTGACCCCCTCAATATGATGATACGTTTCTTCGCCTATTCTTCTTTTGCCTCTGATCATTAGAATGGTCTGGCGACTGTATATGGGGATGCTACCATCGCCATGGATGATTATTTCCTGATGGTTCCATTCAAATTTCACGTCGTGATGCAAGGTTGATACTACAGCCCCAGCGGCGTGGATACTGTTAGATAAAGCGCTTAACGCTAGAGGGGGGGTGAATAGTGTTATAATAAAATTTAGCGTAAACTTGCGGAAATTAAAATTTGCTGGAAATAAATAAGTGCGTTAAATAAACAAAAAGGAAAGAACGCACCGATATATTCTGGTTCACCACAACACATGGCTAGTCCAGTCCCCGAGAGACTCTCTCGAGATTTTCCACTATCTTGTTAAGCTTACGGGTGCTCAACAAACCTTTACAACTTAAGGACTCAAGCCTTAACACCTTTGCTCGGAGATACAACACTCCAAGTCTTCAACCAAGGAAACACAAGTTCCTTACAACAAGAGAATCACAATTCTCTTACAAGTGTATAAAACACTAAACACTCAAACAAAATACTCCTTAATGAGTAGATATGAGTAAAAGAAGTAAGCTCTAGATCACAACAACTTTGGACAAGAATATGGCTCTCAAAAGCTTTATGAAATTGAATATAAAATGATAAACAAAAGTATGCAAGCTTATAGCAATGTAATGATCAGTTGTAGTATGTTGTTGTGTTTAAAACACTGAAATGAAGCTGTATTAATAGTTGAAAAACTTGGCATTACCGTTGCCTAATTGCCAATTAAGAGTTGCTGATTTTACTCACTGACAATCGATTGTCAAACCCCAACAATCGATTGTCTGCCAGTCAGATCAAAATTCAATCCCAGATTTTACGCTTGATAATCTATTACTTACAATCCATAATCGATTACTGGCAACGTTCAAACAATCCTTTCCAGATTTTACCACAAACAATCGATTGTCCAGAATCAACAATCGATTACTCAGCAACGTTCAAAAAATCTTTTCCGGATTTTAATCAAAACAATCGATTATACAAAATCAATAATCGATTACCCAATAACGTTCAAAAAATCTTTTCCGGATTTTAATCAAAACAATCGATTATACAGAATCAATAATCGATTACCTGACGGTATTTGAAAACTTTACGACAACGGTCAGCTTCACAATCGATTGCACAAAGTCAACAATCGATTACTTATCAGTTTTTGAAAAACATTTTAGACACTGTCTCTTTGACAATCGATTGTCCAATGTAACAATCGATTATTTAATAAATTTGAAAATCACTGGAAGACACTGTCTCAACATAATCGATTACCATTAGTTCATAATCGATTATTCTGAGGTTTGAAAAACTTTGATGGACACTGCCTCAGTCACAATCGATTGTCATTAGTTCACAATCGATTGTCATGCAGGTTTGAATAACCTGATGCTCACTGTCTTACACACAATCGATCGTCATTAGTTCACAATCGATTGTCATGCAGTCTTCGCTTAAAACAATCGATTATCATAAGTACATAATCGATTATCTTAGTCCAGATTTTTAAGGCATGTCTAAAAATTATTTTGACTACTGTAAATATGCATGATTTAAAATCATTTGACATTAAATGAAATATGCATGATTTTGGAAAATAGTTTTATGAGAGAAGCCAGTTACGAGTCAAGTTGTAGGATCAAGATCACAATTAAGAATGACTCAATTAAACTATAAAACTTTGTCTTGAGCTTGAATCTCGTTGTATATCAATTGTGCGCTTGTTTCTTGAACTTCGTCATATATCAATTTTCGCTTCGTTTGTCATTCATCAAAACCTATACAAAAGAACACACGTTTTAGTATATTGCATTGAGAACGTGTTTCCAACAATTTCCCCCTTTTTGATAATGGCAAACATTAAGCGGGATATGCAAGAAAAGCAATTTATATTGACAATTCAAGACAAGTATATACATGCAACAAGTATGTAATTTGTTCCCCCTCAATTTGAGAATTCCCCCTCAATTTAAGCTTATAACTTGAGAGTGCATCATACCCGTTATCTTCCCCCTTTTGCCATTAGCAAAAATAATAATAAGATGCCAAAGATGAAATAAACCTTGTTTATTTATTGGAAAGAAGGTGTGATTATTTAAAGAGAGTATAATAGCTCAAATGATAGCATTACAATCGATTATTGATACGAGATAATCGATTATTAGATGAGGGAAACAGATTTTTCTGAAGAAGACTCGATTCTTGCGCGTCATGCTTTATAATTCCCCCTACTTTTAGGGCGATACCTGCAAAAAAGAATTAGACGTCTCCGACGCTCAAGGTAGAAATCATGAAAAAAAAATGCAATGCATGACTTAGATCAACGTGGAGTCAAGGATCCCGAGTTCACTGCGAATTCGGAAGAGGGACTCTTTCTCTAAAGGCTTTGTAAAGGTGTCTGCCAATTGGTTTTTGGTTTCAACAAATTCAATTTCGACATCGCCTTTGAGAACGTGATCTCTAAAAAAATGATGTCTAATTTCAATGTGTTTCGTTCGCGAATGAAGAACGGGGTTCTTCATCAAGCATATGGCACTAGTATTATCACATCTAAGAGGGATATGATTAAGACTTAGGCCATAGTCCAAGAGTTGTTGCTTCATCCATAGGATTTGAGCGCAACAACTCCCCGCGGCTACATATTCAGCCTCGGTTGTGGACAATGCAACACATACTTGTTTCTTGCTAAACCAAGAAACGAGAGAGCTACCGAGCAAATGGCAAGTGCCACTAGTGCTCTTGCGGTCCAATTTGCATCCAGCGAAATCGGAATCGGAATAGCCAACAAGTTGGCATGAAGAGCCTTTGGGGTACCATAGACCCACATTTGTAGTACCAACAAGATACCTTAAAATCCGTTTTACCGCAGTAAGGTGAGACTCCTTCGGACACGATTGATAACGAGCGCATAAGCACACGCTAAACATGATGTCCGGACAACTAGCAGTAAGATAAAGAAGAGAGCCAATCATACCTCGATACTTTTTGGTGTCGACTTCCTTACCTTTTTCATCTTTGTCTAGATGATCAGATGTGCTCATGGGAGTTGCCGTTTCTTTTGCATTGTTCATCTCAAATCGTTTCAGCAATTCTTTGCAATATTTGGTTTGACAAATGAATGTACCTTCTTTCATTTGCTTTACTTGTAATCCAAAAAGAATGTTAACTCACCCATCATAGACATCTCAAATTCGCTTGTCATTAAATCAGAAAATTCCTTGCATAAAACATTGTTAGTAGCACCAAATATAATATCATCTACATATATTTGAACTAACAAAATATCATTGTTTATATGCTTAACAAAGAGAATTGTGTCAACTTTCTCCCTAATGAAATCATTTTCCAAAAGAAACTTACTTAATCTTTCATACCAAGCTCGGGGAGCTTGTTTTAAACCATAAAGAGCCTTTTTGAGCTTGAAAACATGATCGGGAGATTTAAAGTTTTCAAAACCGGGGGGTTGTTCAACATAAACTTCTTCTTGAATAAAACCGTTTAGAAAAGCACTTTTCACATCCATTTGATATAAATTGAAATTCATAGAAGAGGCAAATGCAAGCAATAAGCGAATAGCTTCTAATCTAGCTACGGAAGCATATGTTTCCTCATAGTCAATACCCTCTTCTTGATTATAGCCTTTTGCTACAAGCCTAGCTTTGTTTCTAGTGATTATACCATTTTCATCTAGTTTATAGCGAAAAACCCATTTCGTACCAATTATGGTATGACCTTCGGGTCTTGGCACCAAATCCCAAACGTCATTGCGTTCGAATTGGTTAAGCTCCTCTTGCATTGCCAAGGTCCAAAATTCATCCCCAATTGCTTCTGAGATGGTTTTGGGATCAATTTGAGAAACAAAAGCAGTATGTTCTAAGGTATTTTTGAGAGAGTTTCGGGTACTTACCTTGTCTCCAACGTTGCCAATTACCTGTTCAAGAGGGTGATCTTTGATCGTCCTCCACTTATTTGGCACTTTTGTTTCTTTTTCCAATTGTGGTGCTTCTTCCGTTGGTTGTTCCTCAGTTTCATCTTTATTTTCCTTAGGTGGTTCCTCTTGTATTTTGTCTTTCAAGCTATTTAAGATACCGACCGAGCCGATGCCGATGATCTTTCCTTTATTGTTATCACCGAAGATAACACTTCCTCCTTCTTTGTGCTCTAATTGAAGCAATTTGGATTCATCTCCCGTCATATGCTTGGAGCATCCACTATCAAGGTACCATAGTACACTTGATCCCTTCAAGCACACCTACAAAACAAATTAATGTTCTTTAGGTACCAATGCCATCTTGGGTCCTTGGGGGTTAGGCATATTATAATGATGCGATTGAGTAATATGTCTATGACGTGTAAAGCATGCAGGAGCAATATGACCAATACGTCTACAATAATGACAAGTCACATTTGGGTTATGCATCCTTCTAGGTTCATAGTAACTAGACGGATGAAAATTTCTTACTCTATTTTGAACACTATGACTATTTCGCATTTCATGAGAATTATTTCTCCTACTATGAGCTCTAGGATGGGCAGCATTTCTAGAGTGATTGTTTCTCGGTTGAAGGCCATTTCTAGGTCTTCTCAAGGGTTCAACATTTGGCCTAAAATATGCATCATTTCTAGGGTAACTATTTCTAGGTGGTATGTCATTTCTAGGTCTCCTGAAATGTTCAACATTTTGTCTAGCATGCATATTGGTTCTAGGATTGCTATTTCTAGGATAAGCATTTGTTTTATTAGTCCTAGGTTGAGCCTTAGGTGGTTGGAGTTTGGCTTCAACCTTTTCTTTAACCTCATTCTTAAATCCTATGCCATGCTTGGTTGATTTCAAATATACAAGGACCTCATTCAAATTCTTGTGGGAAGAATTAAACTTATCTAAGGTACCTTTGAGTCTATCTACCTCATTTTTGAGATGCAAGCAAGAAGAACAATTTTTAGTAGAATTTTCGGGCTTATCGGCGCTTCTTTTTCCAAAAAACTTGTTTTCCTCTTTCAGCTTTTCATTTTCTAAAACCAGTTTTTCTAAATCCTTTTCTTTCAAAGAAAGTTGTTTTTGAAAATCCTTTTCTTTTAATGAAGCATTTTCTTTTATGCCCTTAACAATTTTTGAAGCCTTAATAAACTCAGCATATAATTCATCAAAAGCAGTTCGCATTTCTTCAAGAGTAAAGAAGTTTTTAGACGAGATTTGACATACCTCATCTTTGTTGTCTTCTTGTGCCATAAGGCAAAGATTTGCTGCTTCGTCTTCTTCTCCTTCGCTTGACTCATCTCCAGAGTCGCCTCCCCAAGAAATGTATGCACGTTGCTTTTTTAAAGGTTTCTTCTCCTTTTTGATGTTTGGGCAATTTGATTTGATGTGCCCGGTTTCACCACATTCATAGCACTTGATTTGTTTGCCTTGCTTTTTGCCTTTGCATTCATACTCCTTGCGCATGAACTTTTGAAATCTTTTGATAACGAGTCCAAACTCGTTGTCTCCTTCCTCATCAATTTGCGGTTGGCTTGTGCTCGCCTTTAGAGCTATTCTTTGCCTCCTTTGATCATCAACAAAAGGGTTAACAATAGTAGATTCATAGGTCTTAACGTTACCTCTTAGTGCGTCGATGGTGACGTTTTGAACGCCAATGGATTCTTGAATTGCATCGGCCTTTGATCTCCATGCCGGTGTGAGACTTTTAAGAATTTTTCGAACGAGCTCTCTATCCGTGAATGTTTTCTTGAGAGCATGTAGGTCATTTACGATTATTGAAAATCGTTCAAACATTTCGTCCACCTTTTCACCTTCCTTCATGTGAAATAATTCATAAGAATGGGTTAGGAAATCAATTTTTGCTTCCCTTACCTGGTCCGTACCTTCGTATGTAACTTCTAGCTTGTCCCACATCTCCTTTGCCGTTGTGCAACACGATATTTTCCTGTAATCGTCAGCATTAACAGCACAATATAATAAATTAATTGCATTAGCATTATTTTGAACCTTTCGGATGTCATCCGCGTCATACTCATCCTCAGACTTGGGAACCCATTCGTTTTCCACCTTCTTTGTTGGAATTTGGTTTCCCTTCATTATCACCTTCCAAAGGTGAAAGCTGTTGGACTGAACGAAGATCTTCATCCTCTCCTTCCAGTACGTGTAATTTGTACCGTTGAATAGAGGTGGTCGTGTGGAGCACTGTCCTTCATCAATTACTGCAAAAGAGTCACGAGTAGAAGCCATGGATGGTTCTCTCAAACTGTTAAGTCTTCAGAGAGTATGGCTCTGATACCAATTGTTAGATAAAGCGCTTAACGCTAGAGGGGGAGGGGTGAATAGCGTTATAATAAAATTTAGCGTAAACTTGCGGAAATTAAAATTTGCTGGAAATAAATAAGTGCGTTAAATAAACAAAAAGGAAAGAATGCACCGATATATTCTGGTTCACCACAACACGTGGCTAGTCCAGTCCCCGAGAGACTCTCTCGAGATTTTCCACTATCTTGTTAAGCTTACGGGTGCTCAACAAACCTTTACAACTTAAGGACACAAGCCTTAACACCTTTGCTCGGAGATAAAACACTCCAAGACTTCAACCAAGGAAACACAAGTTCCTTACAACAAGAGAATCACAATTCTCTTACAAGTGTATAAAACACTAAAAACTCAAACAAAATACTCCTTAATGAGTAGATATGAGTAAAAGAAGTTAGCTCTAGATCACAACAACTTTGGACAAGAATATGGCTCTCAAAAGCTTTATGAAATTGAATATAAAATGATAAACAAAAGTATGCAAGCTTATAGCAATGTAATGATCAGTTATAGTATGTTGTTGTGTTTAAAACACTGAAATGAAGCTGTATTTATTGTTGAAAAAATTGGCATTACCGTTGCCTAATTGCCAATTAAGAGTTGCTGATTTTACTCACTGACAATCGATTGTCAAACCCCAACAATCGATTGTCTGCCAGTCAGATCAAAATTCAATCCCAGATTTTACGCTTGATAATCGATTACTTACAATCCATAATCGATTACTGGCAACGTTCAAAAAATCCTTTCCAGATTTTACCACAAACAATCGATTGTCCAGAATCAACAATCGATTACTCAGCAACGTTCAAAAAATCTTTTCCGGATTTTAATCAAAATAATCGATTATACAAAATCAATAATCGATTACCCAATAACATTCAAAAATTCTTTTCCGGATTTTAATCAAAACAATCGATTATACAGAATCAATAATCGATTACCTGACGGTATTTGAAAACTTTACGACAACGGTCAGCTTCACAATCGATTGCACAAAGTCAACAATCGATTACTTATCAGTTTTTGAAAAACATTTTAGACACTGTCTCTTTGACAATTGATTGTCCAATGTAACAATCGATTATTTAATAAATTTGAAAATCACTGGAAGACACTGTCTCAACATAATCGATTACCATTAGTTCATAATCGATTATTCTGAGTTTTGAAAAACTTTGATGGACACTGCCTCAGTCACAATCGATTGTCATTAGTTCACAATCGATTGTCATGCAGGTTTGAAAAACCTGATGCTCACTGTCTTACTCACAATCGACTGTCATTAGTTCACAATCGATTGTCATGCAGTCTTCGCTTAAAACAATCGATTATCATAAGTACATAATCGATTATCTTAGTCCAGATTTTTAAGGCATGTCTAAAAATTATTTTGACTACTGTAAATATGCATGATTTAAAATCATTTGACATTAAATGAAATATGCATGATTTTGAAAAATAGTTTTATGAGAGAAGCCATGTTACGAGTCAAGTTGTAGGATCAAGATCACAATTAAGAATGACTCAATTAAACTATAAAACTTTGTCTTGAGCTTGAATCTCGTTGTATATCAATTGTGCGCTTGTTTCTTGAACTTCGTCATATATCAATTTTCGCTTCGTTTGTCATTCATCAAAACCTATACAAAAGAACACACGTTTTAGTATATTGCATTGAGAACGTGTTTCCAACAGATACTGTGTAATAGTCTCACCAGCCCGTAGACTAGTCCAGTAGTGGGTGAGTAGAGTCTGTGCTTTGGTGGGCACCGGGCTGCTAGAATCAGTTCATTGAATGGCTTGTGCAAGAATCCGATTCCCCTTTCGCTTAGGGCTTTCGAGGGCAAAAGCCACTTTGGCTATCCTATTCTAGAAAGCTCAAAGCCAGCAGTAAGGTCCGGAGCAGGAGCATTAGGGTAGGCGATGGCCGCTGCATGGTGGGCACCTGTCCTCTTTCAAAAGAAAGAAGATGGGTGCCTTAGACTATGTGTTGACCATCGTGCTCTTAATAAGGTGACGGTGAAGAATAAAGACCCAGTCATAGAACTTGGCTTACTTCTTACTGAATGCCAAGGGTAGTCCCAGCAACAAGTTGTAAGATGCTGATATGTCGATGACTTCGAAGTCGACATCAAACCAATTGGGCCCCATTTACAAACACAAGCTAATCTCCCCAAGAGTGGACCTCTGAGAACCGTCAAATGCCTTAACATTAATAGCCCCATCTTTTATCTCGTGTAATCCTTTGTGTAACTTCTCGAGGGTGATCAATGGTCAGATGTTAAGGCTAGATCATCCGTTGACTAATCTCCTGGTGATGAAATGATCTTCACATTGCGCAATGATGTGTAGTGCTTTGTTATGACTGAGCCCTTCAGGTGGCAATTCATCCTCATGGAAAGTGATTTTGTAACTTTTCAATACCTTCCCTATCATGTTCGCCCTTTCTCCTCCTGTTATGTTGCTTTGGACATAAGCCTCACTCAATATCTTCATCAAGGCGTTCTTATGCGCCTTGGAACTCTATAGAGATGCTAAGATGGAAATATCCGCCGGAGTCTTGTTTATCTGTTCAACAACTGAATATTCCTTAGCCTGTATCTTTCCCCAGAGAGCATCAGGTCCAGTTTCAATGGGACGTCCAGAGGCCTGCTTGCTGGACTCAGGTAGGTGCTTTGGTGTGTATACCCTGCCTGTTCTAGTCATACCTTGCGCGGCAATTGCTTCACTAGTGTGTGTTTTTACTTTCCTTCTCGTCTCGGATGTGTAGTCCCAGGGTATGGCATTTGACTTAAATGGTGTTATTTCTGACATGGTGACCGGAATGGGCACCTTTGGAGGAAACATAGCAACTTCAATTGGTGTGGGCATCTTTGGTGTCCCAAACTCCACCTCAATTGGTTTTGCCACTTTTGCAGGAGGTGCCTCATCTCAAATGGTATAGATATATTCACCATGTTGCCCTCACATGGTTGGATTTGTACGACAATAGGATTAAGAGTGACCACCGGTTTCTTGGGCTCATCTACCTCAGATATCAAACCAATCGACCCTTCGGGGTCCCAATTGTCTTCGACCTCAATCATGTGGATGCCTCCACCTTTATGGTCTGGTAGAGGGTTGTTACAAACATTAGGAGAGGGCTCCTTAGCTATGATGACCTTTTTGTCAATTACGGTCTAGATTTTGTCCTTCAACGAGCAGCACTCGTCAATGGTATGACCCTTGATCCTCAAATGGTATGCGCATGTTTTATTTGGGTTGAACCATTGGGAGGGGTTTTCTGTGTTTACGGTCAGGATGGGTGTAACATACCCAGCGACTTTGAGCTTCTCATACAGTTGGTTAATGGGTTCAGCGATAGTAGTGTATTGTTTGGGCGGTTTGCGGTCAAAGTTTGGTCTTGGTCGTGGGATGTTTTGGCGGGTAGGTGCTGATGGATAGTGAGCAGGGTGGGAGTTGTAAGCTTGGTATAGAGGTGCGGGTTGGGAATATACTGGCAAGGTGGGATGATATGTTGGTGGTGGAGTTGTTTGGTAGACAGGATGTGGATTTTGATAGGTAGGTGAAGGTTCTTGGTAATTTATAGAGGGTTGGTATGTGAATGGAGTTAGAGGGTAGGGTTGCTATTTCATGGGAGAGTGGTTTCTTTGCGCAGCCATTACGGACTTTACATCCTTTTTCTTCGACAAACTACCAGATTGCAAGGCTTTGTTGGCGGCAAGTAATGCCTCAAGGTTAGTAGCCATACCATTTTTGATCCCTTCTTCAATCCTTTGTCCCAGTTTGATGATATCAGCGAACTTCTACCCCTCTATCAGCATCAATCTCTCGTAATACTTCGGGTCCTGAGCACGAACGAAAAATCTGTTCATTTGTTCTTCTTCCAAAGTCGGCCCAACTTTGGCAGCTTCTGACCTCCAACGAGTAGCATACTCGCGAAAGGTTTCAGTGGGCTTTTTCTTCAAATTCTGAATATAGAACACGTCCGGCGTGTTCTGAGTGTTGAACATGAAACGGTCCATGAAATTGGATGCCATGTTTACCCAACTAGTTCACTTCTTCGCATCTTGGCTTATATACCAAGATAGCACATCACTTTTCAAGCTTCTCATGAACAGTTTCATGTGGATCTTTTTATCTCTACCGACTCCCACTAACTTGTCGCAATACATCCTAAGGTGAACCCTGGGATCACCCGTACCATCAAACATTTCAAACTTAGGAGGTTTGTACCCCTATGGGAGTTTGACCTCAGGCTGAACACAAATGTCTTCATAATTTAGACCCTCTACACCTTTATATCCTTCCACGCCTTGAACCCTGCTAGTGATTTTCTTAAGTTCAGCAGCCAAGTTTTGAATGAGTGAGTCTGATTTTGACATATTTGATATGGGTTGTGTATAGTATGGCATAGTATCCACAAAGATAGGGGTATCCTGGTGGTTTGGAGCATTTTGAGGCTTAGGGATGAGCGGGGGAGCATTGTTGCGAACCTGGGTTTGAATTTTCTGTGGAGGTACATGGACCTAGTTGTTGACATCTACAGCAGCAAGGGAGATGGACAAGCTTGCCAAACTCCGTACCTGGTCTAGTTCCTCTCGGAACCTTAGCAAAGTTTGTTCCAAATGAGCAGCAGTTTCTTTGGTGATCGGCGTACCCTAAGAAGTTCCTTCATTTTCCTTCCTTACTACATTATCTCCCATCTTTCCTTTGTTCCTATTTCTGGGAGGACTCTGAGGAGGAGGAGGACCCTTTGATCTTGTCGAGTAAGCTGATGGTGCTAGAATGCACGAACAAACCTTTGGGGAGGGGGATAAAAATAAAATAAAAACAAAAGATAAAAGTTAGTGCGGATTCTAAGAAAGAAAACATTGCGGTATTTAAACTTATTGTTGTAGGAACATAAGTTGTTTCCTATTTGGGGTTGTGCCCGAGGTAGGCCTAGCGAAAATATGATTTGGAGAACCCTTAATACCAAAAATGCCTCATTTTATTGACAGAAAATAGAACGAGTCAAAACAAATTGAAATAAAGAAAATTGTCGCTAAATGGCCAAGGCCTTATTACATCAAGAAAGCAGTAAAATCCTAACTACTTGGTCCCGGAAGGACCTTCCCCAGATTCGGTATCTTTGCCTCCCTCGTACAGTTTCATCAGCTCACGTAGTCCCATCAACAAGTAAGCCCAAGCCAAGTGCCCACCTACGTTACCTTCAGCTTCCTGACAGTCGTTGATCCTATACAAAAACGTGCCTTCCAGTTCCACTAGACCCCGCTCCAAGTACCTTAAACGGTTGGTTGCGCGGATAGCCATGTCCTTCCATTCATTGATTACCTTCTCTTGAGCCTCTAGTATTTCCCGATGTTCACTTTTACACTCTCACATCCGCTTGCGCAACTGATAATACTTGACCTTTGCTGCAACCTCCTCATCAATAACCCTGTGACTATGGACGAAACCCGTTTTTCCCAAGCCAATGTGATCATCTTCTAACCACTTCGGATAAAGCGTCGCATTCCCTGCCTGATACCTGTCTGGCTCCATAGATTCCTTTTCCAAAATGATTTTGGAGTGCCACATATGCTGATCCCGACACCTGTGTGGGCTATCGTCATCCTGGAAGTCAGTCGTGTTGTGACTCATCTTTTCCACCCTTGGTATAATCTTCTTTCCTCCCGCTTGCCTCGTGACTCGGAGAGGGACATAAGGGTAAGATCCTACTAAGCCGATGAGTACAAGGAATGGTGAATCCCTAGACCGAATGATAAACTCTCTAGTTGGAAAGCACTCGCACATCCATTGTACCTGCGCTTCTTTGAGATTCCCTAATAGTTCCACCCATCCACTGGCGTCTTCCGAATGAGCAAACATATCCGGCATGAAGTGCATCCACTTTGGATGATGGAAATCAATATGGTCAGCCCAATCTCGTCGTATGATCTACTGTCTATTCTCTCCTCTCTGAAGCTGCTCGATGAGAAAGAGTTGTAGTGGGAAATTGCACCCTTCAAAGTGTGGTGCCCCTTGTTGACATTTTTCTAAGGCTCGGTACAGTTCGACGAGGATCATGGGTGTTATGCTGAATGCATGCCCGTCGATACCCTCCATTACGGCTTTGGTTACCATGGCTAGTCTTGTATGGATTCTAGCCTTCTTCATTGGAAAAACTATAATGCCTAGAAAACAGAACATGAATACAAAGGCCCTCCTACGTATGTGCCCCAAAAATGTGAGTGCGAACTCATCCATGTGATTGCGGTATGATTTGCTATGTCCGAACCTTTCATACATGAAGTCGAAAGATATGTAGGAGTCCTTCAGACTGGTCAGATTAGGATTCTTCTTGAGTACCGTCATTTTCAAGAACCCCTTTGCGGTTTTCTGGCATAAGCAACCACAGGCTATCCCAAGGAATTCCGGCTAGACCTCCAATTTCATCCAATAACGGCGTCATTTCAATACCCCCAAAGCGGAAGACGGACCGTTCACTATCCCAAAACATAGTAGCACCTTCCACAATCTTGTTATCTGGCCTAACTTCCAGAAGTGAAGGAACATTTCCTAAGTTCTTGCGGACAAGAACCGAATTACTACCATGCAAATCATCCCACCAGCTTAGCAACTTTGAATGAATGTTTGATACCATAACGAATTTGGGGACCTCATGCCTCATTTTCCTGCAAAATAGAGAGTTAGGCCCTCAACCACACCGGACTCGGCTATTTAAATCAATAATTAGCAAAGGTATTTAATTCTCCAAATCAATGCACATAACGTGATTGTCCGTTTGGGTTTCGAGGAAACCCGATGGACTTTGTTTTAGGCTATCCTAATGAGTCATTATGCGGACAACCTAACTGACTCGTCTAAGTTCGACCATGATGCATGAACATTTAAATAGAGTAAGGTTTCTACTTTTGAAGTGCTAGACAAAGTACCCTTGAGCGGACAACTCGAGAGGGAAAGGTACAGAACCGTCGACTACCTGTTGATCGACTCGTTTTACTGCAAATATGCCTTTGCCAAATTTAGGGGGTTTATAATATGGAAGAGCGCAACCACTCATTATAAGCGTCGCTATAGGATTTTTTTGGCACAAGTGAAAAATGATGTTGAAGGATGAAATTACAATAAGGAAATAAGTACATGTATTTTCACGTTCGTACCATGATGGTTACAACGAATACTCGAAATTAAAAACGGAATTGAAATAAGTAAAGACAATAAAGTAGTAAAACAATTAAAGAAAAAGAAAGACACAAAGAAACAAGTAATTGTGAAAAAATAATTAATGCAATAAATAAAGAAAGCAATAAAGTCACAAAACACGAAGTGGTGAAAGCCTAAATGAAAATCCCCAGCATTAGTACAATCAAGAGAGATTATTTTGAAAAGAAAACCAGAGTTCGGGTAAGGGCTTGAGATTATCTCGAGGGGAAGGTGTTAGACACCCCTTAAGATCCACTAGTGTGGTTCCCGGCCGTGTCAATTGTTACTTTATAAAAGATGAAGCGATTAAACAAGTACGGGTTACAAATAGAACATTCATATAACTTAAGAAGCTTTGAAGAGAGTTTATTTGAAAAGCATTACTATGAAAGAGCATTTGAATAAAACAAGTAAAAGAGAGAAGGGTCCTCGGTTTGGCTACAATATGGATCATTCGATGCAATATCCCGCATATATTCTCAAAGAGGGATCGCTTTATGATATTATCGCATCGTCATCATCTCCACATTCTACCCCTCCCACCCCTTAGATGTTGTTTAAGCGTGTGAATTGGTCACGAATGCTTTTTGCGTGCTATTACCCATCCCGTCCTATAGATCCTATAGGGCACTTAGGATCGCTATTCCTATGAGGTAGGAAATAGGTAGAACCCTTAAGTTTAAAGGTTAAAATACTAGGCATCATTCAAAAAACAAATAGGACTTGTATATAAAAGGGTCATACAAAACATGTAAATGGCTCAAATAACCCTCTATGAGAGAACACGTAAGTAGCACGTCTCAAACGCATGTAAGGTCTAAGGAAGGGAGAGAGTTTTAAAAGCTGGAGTGTTGCCAAATATATATTTATGACAGCAGCTGAAGAAAAGTTTTAAAAACAGAATTCGCATACAAGGATTGGATGAAAACTTTTGGGAATCGAGAGAGGCAAATAGAGGTGACAATTTAGAAAATCGGAGGAAAAACCTTTAAAACACACTTGGAAATACATAACACATATGATAAACCAGCTTTCGGACATGAGAGGTAAAAAGCATATGCAAAAGCTATTCAGAAATGTTAAAGAGCAGTAAGTATATTAGTTTTGAACCCTGGTTTTAAAACTGCAGAAAAGACAGTACTCAGACAGGTTTTAGAAAATAGTGACCCAATTTTGGACTGGGAAGAAGAGTAATTTAATAAAACATTTGCACAAAAATGATTGAAAGTAAATAGAAGTTTAGTGTAGAAATCAGCGGACTTTAGAGGCAAACAAAATCAAACGGTTTAAAAGGGTGAATAGCTTAAGCAGGGCGATTAATCAATTTCCTAAGGCTTGCCTAGGCGTTGTTTAACCATAAGCGAAAGGTGGACATACACGCCAGTTTTTAAAAGGAAAATGTTAACCGGTTTTACAATAATTGTTTTTTTATTAGCAAAATTAGTGAGGCATTCAAAGGTTGCAAAAGAGCGACCCTAAGTACATGATTTCTAATGCATATAAAGGCCCTAAAACATGGTATCTAAATGCAAAGCAGTAATTTGGTTATTCACTTATTGTAATTATAAAAATAACAAGCTGAAAAACAAAAACCCTAAGAACAGGATTTCTATATATGAGATGCATGCCCTATACATGGTTTATATTACGCAAATAGGTAAATAAAACCCTATTACATGCTTTCTACCCATACCTTTAATAATCATGCATAACCCACCCCAATTTCACTATAATCCCCCATTGTTCTTTATAAATTATTACAGCCATGTAATTAAAAATACAACAGAGATAAAAGGAAAATAAGAAGATATTCTATAAAGAGCCTTTAGCCAGGCTCAAGCATCTCCAACCTCAATCCTTTCGAGGTTCACAGCCAATTACCAAGGCTTGGGTGAGGCAGAGTTTCCTAAGGGTTTGTTTGAACCCCTGGCCAATACCAAGCACCCAGAAATGTCCCAATTAGACAAGTGCAAACATTGGAAGTTCCAGCCTTGTGCATCAAAGTTTCATGGGTGCTCAAGGCTCCCATGGCAGTGCTTACACTAAGGGTCAGTTCCTAAAGCTCTAAGAATTGAAAACAATTGAGAGACAGTTTAAGAAAACAGTCGAAAGAATTGAGACACAGCTTAAGAAAATAGTTGAAAGAGTTTGAAAAGTTGAGCTAGTTTAAAAAAAATAGTTGAAAGAGTTGAAAAATTTCTTTTGAAATTATTTAGACTGACCAGTTTTAGAATAGTAGGGCAACACACAAACATGAGGGAAAAGGAGAAACGGGGACAAATAAGTAAAGTGAACTACTTACATAAAGACAACATGTTGGAGGAAACTAATCATACATGATTTTAAGCCAAGGGTTCAATTTCTTACTACACCAAACTCTAATACACTTAGCTTCAAACAGAGATTTTAGGTTAAACATGTAGCCAAGCAGACATGGATGCATGGTAGTAGAACACAGGGAAAGGTAAACATCTATTGAGACAGGGGAGGGGATAAGGGAGCAAATAAGTAAAGTGTATAGTCAACATATTGGAGGAAAAAAATCAAGCAAGGTTGTAAAATAAGGATTGAATTCTCACTGCACCACATCCCAAATATAGAGAGGTTTTAGGGCTGTTAAGCAGCCAAACAATAGTGCACATGGAAGTGAGAAACATGCATTGAGAAAAAGGTAAAGGGGATAAGGGAGAACATGCTAAGTTAAACTAGGTAGACTAGTAAGTAACATGCTAGTGACAAAGATAGAAAGAACCATAGGCAAAAGCACACAAGAAATAATATGAATCGCAAAACTAATAGGAACATGTTGTTTGGAAACTGTATCTCAAATAGGTGACATACCAGTTGCAGGAAATATGATACAATAGCAATGCAATAGTGCACAAAGGGAGAGCAAAGTGTGAAAAGAATGAGAGCAGCAGTGTGAGAATAACAGCAGTAGGAGGATAGTAGCAGCAATATGAGAATAACAGCAGTAATGTGGGAATAGCATCAGCAACATACCCAATGTAGACAAACAAATAGAACCCAGTAGTGTAAAGTAGTCAATCAAGTTGTTAGCCGATTGAGTGTTCAAAGAAGAGAAGGAGAGAGTATAGTAATAGCAGAGTAATAGAGAATTCAAAGAGTTTTAGATTGTGAGAGCAGTGTGTTGGTTCTGTTCAAAGAGAAGGGGGGATCATTTATAGTACTAAAACAAGTAAATAAACAAGGTATCAATCCATATTTAAGGAACTTATATCAATCATAATCAAACAAGTATAAGGACTCCCCTTCAATTAAGGAATCATAGTCAAATGGTAATAAATAGTCATTTTTAAAAAGGAAATGAATCACAAGGTATTGTTGACGCCCCCTTTTTCAAAAAGCGAAATCGGGTTTTACGACATTATGGGCAAAACAATTCTATTTCCCGTTTGGGAATTGGGTTATGGAAATGGACAAGTCGCCACCTAATGATAATAGTGCATTAGGACACTTTAAGAGAGTGTTTTTTGAGAGAGAAACCAGAGTCAGGTAAGGGCTTGAGATTATCTTGAGGGGAAGGTGTTAGGCACCCCTCAAGATCCACAAAGGTGGTTTCCGGTCGTGCTAATTGTGACTTTATAAAGAAGATGAAGCAAGTAGACACATGAAGTAAATGTATTCACATAATTCGGGAGCTTTAAAGAAAAAGTCGTAAGTTTGAAATAAAAGGGGATTAGTTTAGAAAGCATTGAGAGAACAACGAAACACATAGAAAAGAAAGAAGGGTCCTAGGTTTAGCTATAATATGGATCATTCGATGCAATATTTCCCAAAGAGGGGTCACTTCATGATATTATCGCATCGTCATCATCTCAATATTCTACCCTTCCCTACCTCGTAGAGGTTATTTAAGCGTGTGGATTGGTCACGAATACTTATTGCGTGCTATTACCCGTTCCGTTCTATAGATCCTAGAGGGCACTTAGGATCACTATTCCTATAAGGTAGGAACTATGCTGAACCCCTAGTTTCAAAGGTTAAAATGCTAGGCGACATACAAAAGCAAATAGGACTTGCACGTAAAGGAATCATGTAAAACATATAAAGGCTTAAATACCCCTCTATAAATGAACACGTAATGAGCACGACTCAAATACATTTGAGGTCTAGGGAAGAGAGAGTTTATAAAACTTGAGAACAAGTTTTAGCAAAAAACAGAAACTGGAGAGTTTTGCAGAAAAGAGTTGTGAGAAAAGCGTTCAGAAACTTTAAAAGAAGTAGCAGTTTTTTTGAGAATCTGCAGAAATCATTTAAAGGCGTTTGCGGAACATATGGTAGAACAGTTTCCGGACAGGCGGAGTAAAAATAAATGTGAAGGCATTTTATAAGATTGCAAAAAAGTAAAGAAAAAATATCAGTTTTTGAACTTTCAAAAATTACAGTATTCAGATAGTTGAAAAATGTTAGTCTAATTTTGGACGACAGAAACCTTTGCAAAGATAGTTTAAAATAAGGCAGAAGTATAAAATTTTAGAGAGCTTTAGAGACAAACGATTCAAACAGAGGCGGATTAATTAGAACACGACGTAAAGGCGATTAGTCAGTTTTTATTCGGCCGAAGGCTTGCCTAGGCGTTACTAAAGATGGTGAATATGCACATTCCTTTCCAGTTTTAACAAAGAGTTGTTAACCAATTTTTACCCAGATTAGTGGAGTGTTAAACAGTTACAAGTAAAAATCCTAAAGGCATGATATGTAATGCACAAAATTCCTAAAAAAACATGGCATAAATTTAAGGGTGATGACTTATTGATTATTGATTGGTTACGATTATGAAAAAATGTACAGAATAACAATTGGGAGTGAAAGGCCTAGAAACATGATTTCTATATGCAGTGAAGCATGTCCTAAAGCATGAAATATATTGCACAAGCAAGTAAATAAACCCTATGGACATGTTTCCTACCCATTCCCTTAATTAAACATGCATAACGCCCCATATTTACTATAATCCCCATCGTTTTTACAGATTTTTACCGCTAGATAATTAAAAATACAATAGTGAGAAAAGAAAATAAGAAGTTACTATAGAGAGCCTTCAGCTAGGCCCAAATATCTCCGACCTTACTTTTTTTGAATTTACAGCCAGTACCAAGGTTTGGGTGCGGCAAGGCTCTCTAAGGGTTTGTTTGAACCCCTGGCCAATACCAGGTACCCAAAAGATGTCCCAATTGGGCAGTTTCAAACATTGAAAGCCAGCCTTGGGCATCAGATTTCCATGGGTGCTCAAGGCTCCCATGGTAGTGCTTACACCTAGGAGGCGGGACCTAGGTTTCTAAGAGTAGTGAAGTTGGAACAGGATTTTTAAAACAATTGAGAGTCAGTTTAAGAAAAAAAGGAGTTGAGAAACAGTACGAGAAAGTAGTTTATGAGAAGTTGAGAGTCAATTTAAGAAAAACATCAGAAGGATTTGGGAGACAGTTTAAGAAAATAGTTTGAAAGAGTTAAAAGAGTTGAAAGGAATTATTTAAAATCATTTATACTAACCAGTTTAGAACAGAGCATTATACAACCAGGGGTAAAGGGGGAGGGAACAGATAAAGTACAAGGATCTACTCACACACAGGCAAACATAATGAAGGCATGTAATCAGACATAGTAACAGAACAAATAGGGGTTCAGTTCTTGCTGCACCCAACCCCGATGCATTTAACCTCAAGAAAAGCTATCAAGTAGCCAAGCAGCCCTGGACACATGGTAGTAATGCACAAAGAAAAGTAAACATTTATTGAGACTGAGATGTGATAAGGGGAGCATGCTAATCAAAGCTAAATAGGCTGGTAAGTGTATACTAGTGACAACAAGAGCAGCAGAAGGATAGATAAAAGCACACAAGAAACAAGAAGAAATGCAAAACTAGAAAAAGCATGTTGTTTTGGAAACTATATATTAAATAGGTAACATACCAGTTGCAGACAAGAGAACACAATAACAATATGTAGTAGTGCACAATAAAGAGCAAAGTATGTAGAGAATAAGAGCAGCAAGGTGAGAGCAGCAGTGTGCAGCAAAGAGAGAATGGCAGTGTGCAGCAAAAAGGGCATCATGCAAACCCAAGCAAATAATGCAGCAGAACCATAGTAATGCAGAAGTAAACAGCCAAGATTACTCAAACTTGGCTTCTAGCCAATTGAGTAAGAGAGTGTGTAGAAAAGAAACAAAACAGTAGAGAGATAAAGAGCACTGAGTGTTATTGAAAGAATGTTCAGAGAGACTGTAATGTCTTAGTATGAGAGATATGTAATGTGTTTGTTGTTTTTCAAAGAGAATGGGAGGAGGGTACTTATAGTACTAAAACGAGTGAACAAACAAGGCACCAAACTATAATTAAGGAACGGGCATCAATCATAATCCCATCAGTGTAAGGATATCCCTTTAATTAAGGAGTCCAAGACAAACGGTAAAAAGCAGTGGATTTAAAAAAAGGAAACGAATCAATCAGACTCTGTATTTACCCCAATAAGAGTAGTAGAGCAAATAATATGCAATAGGGGTTAGATACACAATAATTCAATTAAGGAAAATATATGCTGACGATTTTGAAAGCACAAATATGGTAAGGGAATACAAATTTATTGTGTCAATTAGCCAAATAATCATGGACACAACCAAAAATCAGAGGGAATGTTCATAAGTAAGGAAAGCATATCTAAATAATTAGACTTATAAAGCATAGTAGAGATGAAAATCAGAGAACCTTAAGCAAGAAATCATGGAAGCAACAAAGGGTCGGAACCCTAGCAAGAAACTAAAGCGGGGAACTCAAATTGACAAGGAAATCAAACAAACCCGTAACACAAACAAGCACAAACGAACACATAATACTCACGAAAAGCAGAAGATATACGATTTTGAAATAGGCTGAGAAACCCTAGCCACAAAGTTTGAGCATGGAACTCAAAATTAACAAGGAAACTAAACGCTCGTAACACAAATAAACACAAACAACCACATAATACTCAAGAAAAGTAGGAGATATAGCAACTTTGAAAAGGGTCAGAAACCGTAGTTTGAAAAAGAGGTACAGAACGTTTGAAAAAATTTGAGTTAACCAAATATATCGAGAGGGATGTAGTGTAGAAAACCAAGATTAAACCAGAAATTGCTTAGAAAGACAGAAGTTTAAGAGAATTGGCAAAGCAAATTAGGGTTTGCAAAATAAGTTAGGGAAATGAGAACCTGGCCGTGAAACTAGTATATAATGCCATAGAAGGCATCATCAGAAAAAAAACCATCGGAGAAAGGCCGAAAACAGACCCCAAATAAAGCTTCAGTGACCTCTTTCATGGCGGAAGTTGCTGGCTTCAAACCTTAGAGAGAAAATAGCGATACAAGGACTCCATGGTTGTTGGACGTCGAGAGAAGTGAAGGAGGAGTGATCCGGAGAGGCGATGGTCAGGTAAATGAAAGGGTATGGGTCATTGAATTGGGTAAAATAATTGGGCTGAAGATAGGGGTTGAATTTGGCTATGTTTTAAATAAAATGTGGCTATTCTTTAAATAACCAATTTTCATCAATTAATTTTATAAAATAGGTAAAATAGCTTAAAAAGAAAAATTAAAACATGAAAATAATTTATAACATATATATATTAATTTAAAAAATACTAGAAATAATTTTACAGCTATGAAACTCTGTTATTTACGAAATTGGCCATAATTGGAATTTTGTGCAATTGCCTTTTAAAAATCCAAATAAATTTGTAAAAAATATGCAAAAAATTACATAAATTATGTCTTGTCATAAATATGAAAATGAAATACATTGTACACTAAAATAATAATTTGGAAACAATTTTTGCCTTTTTAATTCTTAGGCATGCTTGTATATGCGTACATATACTAATTTGAAAGCATTTTGGGTGCAAAAAATATATAGGAAAAAATTGGGTATCAACAGCTGCCCCTCTTTACCCGAGGAGGATGAAAGAGTTGTCGGGTAAAGATAAGATAGTTAATTTTGACTGAAGTTGGCGATTGTAAGAGGATTTGACCGTGCTCCGATTTTTGAGCTACCTACATATCCCTGGTTTTACAGGAATTAGGTCGTATGTAGTTCAGGAGCCATCGGCGGAATATGCCAATAAAAATTTTGAAAAGACGGACGCAGCGAGGTTTGAGACTCGACAAGGGTTCGAAGATCGGACGAGCCGCAGAAAACTGGAGCGGGAGTGCTCCCGCTGAGACAGCCTGCCAGCCAGTGTACCTGCAAATGAATGATGTGCGGATATTTTGCATAATTTATACGTGAGGAAAGATCCCATCGGACCATGAATGCTGTCTTCAGACTATTAGGATGGCGTCATCAGAGTATGATGTCAGGGCTATGAAGAGCATATAAGTAATGATTCGCAGGCCATGAAATGGTGTTCTCTGGCCATTCGGATGGTGCCTCCGAACTATGACTCCTTTGAATAGGTTGGCGATATTTCAGCCCATGAAAAGGTTGCAGTATTCAGCCGAACGAATGAAAAGGGTGGCGATCTTTCAGTCGAGCAGAAATTTAAAATGGGTGGCGATATTTCAGCCAAAATGAAAACAGGGTGGCGATATTCCAAACAAAATACAAAATGAAGGAGGCAGAGCTTAGCCTCGGGAGGCAGAGGAAAGCCTTGTGCAATGCAAAGAATGGAGAGAGGGCTTAGTCTCGAAAGGCCGCGGATAGCCTTATGCCGGATGCAGAAAGAGCTTAGCCTCGGAAGGCAGGGAATAGCCTTATGCAAGGATGGAGGTATAGCTTAACCTCGGAAGGCAGAAAATAGCCTTATGCAACGACGGAGGCAGAGCTTAGCCTCAGAAGACAGAGAATAGCCTTATACAATGCAAGATGGAGATAGAGCTTAGTCTCGAAAGGCAGAAAATAGCCTTATGCAAGGATGGAGATAGAGCTTAGTCTTGAAAGGCACAGAATAAACTTATGCAATGATGGAGGTAGAGCTTAACCTCGAAAGGCAGAGAATAGC
This sequence comes from Nicotiana benthamiana, assembly GCA_034376525.1. Taxonomy (NCBI): domain Eukaryota; kingdom Viridiplantae; phylum Streptophyta; class Magnoliopsida; order Solanales; family Solanaceae; genus Nicotiana; species Nicotiana benthamiana. The sequence continues at coordinate 91,896,731 of CM067335.1, forward strand.
CTTATGTAGGATGGAGGTAGAGCTTAACCTCGAAAGGCAGAAAAATTGCCTTATGCGGGAAGGAGGTAGAGCTTAACCTCGAAAGGCAGAGAATAGCCTTATGCAATGCAAGATGGAGACAGAGCTTAGTCTCGAAAGGCAGAAAATAGCCTTATGCAAGGATGGAGATAGATCTTAGTCTCGAAAGGCAGAAAATAGCCTTATGCAAGGGCGGAGGCAGAGTTTAGCCTCGGAAGGCAGAAGAATAGCCTTATGCAATGCAAGATGGAGACAGAGCTTAGTCTCGAAAGGCAGAAAATAGCCTTATGCAATGATGGAGGTAGAGCTCAACCTCGAAAGGCAAAAAATAGCCTTCTAAGATGCAGGAATATAAAGGAGATGATAATGGTGATTTTTCTTAGCTGGTAGATGATTGTGGTATTGATGACTGCTGGGGAAGTATTAAATGAAAACAGTAAGCCTCTGTTAGCTAGTTGATGGCTCTGGTTCTATAAGACTCCTGCATCGCCTATTTGCACCATGGGTTACTGCTTCCAAAGAAAAATCGTGAGTTCTATAAGGGGGAGGTTAGTTCGCATCCTTCGACCCGTGGTGCTCTGTACCCCCTTGGGGCAGCGTTGCTGAACGATAGCGACCCAAATGATTTTATGCATACTTTTGGCAAATATGATGCCAATGTATGTATATGAGTAAAGCAAAAGATGGTTTTTGTTTTATGATGAACAACAACTACAACGTGGTTCTTTGGCATGACAACCTCGTTGGCTCCGAAATTTTGAGGATCCTCATTTAAATTCTGCCCCAGTTTACTGGGCTAGTGCTGAAGACGGCGGTGCTGGATTACTGAAAGCGGATCGATCAAAGAATTTTGAGGGTCCTCCTCTAAATTCTGCCCCAGTTTACTGGGTCGATGCTGATACGAAAGTTGACAAATTGACTTCGGAATTTTGAGCGTCCTCCTCAAAATTCTGCCCTAGTTCCAAATGCGGGGGAAAATGGAATTTAATAAACGATGTGATAGAGTCCATAGGGCTGCCTACGTATCCCATCTTAAACGGGAATCATGTCAGACGTAGTTAAAATTACATCATAAAGAAAGCATACTGATTTAATGTAATATCTCTTCACTGCATCTGAGTTGATTGGTTTTGGCTAGATTTCTCCATCCATTTCTGCAAGAATGAGGGCTCCTCCAGTTAGAACCCGGTGAACCATGTATGGACTCTGCCAGTTGGGAGAGAACTTCCCTTTGGCCTCGTCTTGATGCAGAAATATCTTTTTCAACACCAGCTGTCCGGGTGTAAGCTTTCTCAATCGAACTCTATTGTTGAAGGCTCTAGACATCCTATTCTGATATAATTGACCGTGACATACAACGCTCATTCTCTTTCCATCTGTAAGTTCTAACCGCTCGTATCAAACCTTGACCCATTCTATGTCATCTAACTCAGCTTCTTGTATGATTCTCAAGGATGGAATCTCTACCTCGGCGGGAATCACTGCCTCTATACCATAAACCAGCATGTAGGGAGTTGCCCCAATTGATGTGTGAACTGTAGTACGGTAACCCAGTAGAGCGAATGACAACTTCTCATGCCGCTGCTTATGCTTTTCGATCATTTTCCTTAGTATTTTCTTAATGTTCTTCCACGGCTCCATTCATCTGGGATCTATAGGCCGTAGAATTTCTATGCCTGATCATGAAAGTTTCACACATCGCTTTCATCAAGTCGCTGTTGAGATTGGAACCATTATCAGTGATGATCCACTCTGGAACACCGAACCGACAGACAACACGATTTCAGACAAAGTCTGCCACGACTTTCTTGGTTACTGATTTGTACGATGCTACTTCGACCCATTTAGTAAAGTAGCCAATTGCCACTAGAATGAACCTGTGTCCGTCTTATGCGGCAGGCTCGATTGGTCAAATAAAATCCATTCCTCAAGCGGCAAACGGCCATGGTGAACTCATTGCAGTAAGCTCATTTGGAGGTACCTTTATCATATCCAGATGTACCTGGCAACGGTGACACCTTCAGACATACTGAATGCAATCTGTTTGCATGGTCATCCAAAAATATCCTGCTTTGAGTATCTTCTTTGCTAGAACAAAATCGTTCATGTGTGGCCCACAAGTTCATGAGTGCTCTTCTTCCAATAACTAGGTTGCTTCTGTTGCATCGACACACCTTAGTAGTCCCAAATCGGGAGTCCTCCAATACATGATTTCACCGTTGAGAAAAAAATTGTTAGATAGCCTTCGAAGCGTGCGCTTCTGAGTAGCATTAGAAAGCTCTGGATATTCACCAATTGTTAGATACCTTTTGATGTCGTGGAATCAGGGTTATCCGTCGGCTTCTTCCTCAACATGTGCACAATAAGCCGGTTGATCCTGAATTCTGACCTAAATAGGGTCGCTGAAATTTGTGTCTGGATGCCGAATCATGGATGATAAAGTGGCTAAGGCGTCAGCGAACTCATTCTGAATTCTCGGAACATGCTGGAATTCCGTTTTTCTGAACCTCTTTCTCAACTCTTATATGTGATGCAAATAACGGAGTATCTTGGAATTCTTAGTTGCCCATTCCTCTCGGACCTGGTGTATGAGTAGGTCTGAATCCCCATTCACTAGCCGCCCCTGGATGTTCATATCAATGGCCAGTTTAAGCCCTAAGATGCAAGCTTCATACTCGGCCATGTTATTGGTGCATGGTAACCTGAGCTTGGCGGATACCGGATAATGCTGACCAGTTGCTAATACCAGGACTGCTACAATACCAACTCCTTTGAAATTTGCGGCTCGTGAAAAAAATCCTCCAACCATCACAGGATTCTGCAATATCTTCTCCTATGAAAGCTATTTCCTTGTCGGGAAAATATGTTTTCAATGGTTCATACTCCCTCTCGACAGGGTTTTCTATCAGATGATCTGCCAAAGCATGTCTTTTAACTGCCTTCTGGTTGACATAGACAGTGTCAAACTCACTCAACAAAATTTGCCACTTGGCGACCTTTCCAGTGAGAATGGGCTTCTGAAAGATGTATTTTAGTGGATCCATTCTCGATATAAGGTAGGTAGTGTAAGCACAGAAATAGTTCCTCAACTTTTGAGCTATCCAAGTTAAAGCACAGCATGTGCGTTTTAGTAAGGAATACCGAGCCTCATCTGTGGTGAATTGTTTGCTGAAGTAGAAGATAGCTTGCTCCTTCCTCCCCGTTTCATCGTGTTGCCCCAAGACACAACAAAATGCTCCGTCCAAAACTGCTAGATAGAGCAATAAAGGCCTTCCAGGCTCAGGTGGGACCAGGAATGGAGGCGTAGACAAGTATTCCTTGATCCTGTCGAAAGCCTTTTGACATTCATTGGTCCACTTGGTGGCGGTATCTTTCTTAAACATCTTGAACATAGGTTCACAGATGACGGTAGACTGAGCAATGAACCCGAAGATATAGTTAATTCTCCCCAGGAAACTCATTACCTCTTTCTTACTTTTTAGGGGTGGAAACTCCTGAATAGATCTGACCTTTGAGGGATCCATCTCTATTCCTCGACGACTTACGATGAAACCCAATAACTTTCCCGCAAGGACTCTGAATGCATATTTGGCGGGATTTAGTTTCAAGTTATACCTCCTTAGTTTGTTGAAAAACTTTCGGAGGTCCTCTATGTGATCTGCAACCTTCTTGGATTTAATGATGACATCATCCACATATACCTCAATCTCCCTATATATCATGTCATGAAAGAGGGTAGTCATGGCCCTCATGTAAGTAGCCCCCGCATTCTTCAGCCCAAGAGGCATCATCTTGTAGCAATACATTCCCCAAGGCGTGATGAACGTCCTTTTATCTGCATCTTCTTCATCCATCCATATATGATGATACCCTGCGAAACAATCAACGAATGACTGCAATTCATGCTTGGCGCAGTTGTCGATTAGGATATGTATGCTTGGCAAGGGAAAATCGTCTTTGGGACTAGCCCGGTTGAGATCCCGGTAGTCAACATAGACTCTAACTTTCCCAACCTTCTTCGGTACTGGCACAACGTTAGCTAACCAAGTTGGATATTCTAACACTTGAAGAATGCTGGCTTTGACCTGCTTGGTAACCTCTTCTTTGATCTTTAGAATCATATATGGCTTGAATTTTCTGAGCTTCTATTTTACCGGTGGACATGCAGGATCGGTAGGTAGTTTGTGAGCGACGATGGACATGCTGAGAACGGTCATATCGTCATAAGACCATGCAAATATATCCTCATATTCCTTCAAGAACCCCACATATTTCTCTTTCTCTGTCTGTGACAAGTGCACGCTAATGCGCGTTTCTTTGACATTCTCTGTATCTCCAAAATTGACGACTTCGGTTTCATCCAAGTTGGACTTAGGCCTATTCTCAAAATTTTCGGCCTCTCTGACAACCTCTTCTGGTATATCATCTTCTTCTGAGTCTATGTCCGTTTTTTTATAGCCTCTTTGCAACTTACAGTTGTTGGTTCATCATCAAGATACGTAATAGCAATGTTGTGTGAAAAATAAAGTAAATAGCCGAGAAAAGTAATGAATAGTGAGACATTTGAGAAAACTGAAAATGTTTTAGATTGAATTCATAAATGTTCAAAACATCAGGGCTCTTTTGGAAAGTAAAGACAAATGCAGAAAGTAAAGAAAACAACTAGAAATAAAATGCATGATGCTCGTTCAGCCTTGCTATCCCAAAGTTTTGCGGGCGATGGTGGTCCTGATTAACCAGTTGGTGAGGCGCTGTCCTCGGTTCACAACCTGAATGGAAGGGCCTTCCTCCCTTTCCTCTTTAAAGATCACACAACAGTCCATGTCATCCTCCAGAAACAGTTTCTTCATCACTGCAAGAGTCTAATCCTCCTCTGAACCATAGAGAGTGTCGGCTGGCTTAAATGTCTGCTCTAACTGAGCTATGTGGTTTTCCAATGGATAATATGGGTCGCGTCGTGGTGGTGACCAGTTTCTGAATTCTTGCCTAGTGTACTCATACTCCAGACTGAAGTTAGTACCATGTTTCTTTAACTGGATAGGTTTGGTGATACCTTGAAGATTCTTACCAAGTCCTTTCCCGGTTCATACCCACTCCAATTAAGAATGTTGTCAACCTTGTTACTCCACCATTTGTCCTTATCCACTGCGTTGACTCACTCGAAATGATGATATGTCTCCCCGGCTATCCTTCTTCTGCCTCCGATCATCCGAATGGTCTGGGGACTGTATATGGGATTGCTACCGATGCCATTGATTACTTCCTGATGGTTCCATTCGAACTTCACTGCCTGATGAAACGTCGATGCCACATCCCCAGCCGCATGGATCCAGGGTCGTCCCAACAGTAAGTTGTAGAAGGTCGGTATGTTGATGACTTGGAACTCAACATCAAACCAAGTGGGTCCCATTTGCAGGCACAGGCTAATCTTCGCGAGAGTGGACCTCTGAAAACCGTCAAAAGCTTTAACATTAATAGCCCTATATTTTATCTTGTGCAACCCTTTGCCCAACTTCTTGAGGGTGATCAATGGAAAAATGTTGATACTAGAACCTACGTCAACTAGGATTCTGGTGATGAAATGGTCCTCACATTGCACGGTGATGTGCAGTGCTTTGTTATGACTGAGCCCTTCAGGCGGCAATTCATCTTCATGGAAAGTGATTTTTGACTTTCCAATGTCTGCCCTATTATGTTGATCGGGACATAAGCCTCGCTCAATATCTTTATCAAGGCGTTTTTATGTGCCTCATAACTCTGCACTAATGCTAAGATGGAAATCTATGACGGAGTTTTGTTTAGTTGTTCAGCAACTGAGTATTCCTTAGCATGTATCTTTCTCCATAGATCATCAGGTCCGGTTTCCATAGGACGTTCAGAGGCCTGTTTTCTGGACTCAGGTAGGTGCTTTGGTGTGTACACCCTGCGTGTTCTTGTCATACCTTGCGTGGCAATTGCTTCACCCGGGCATGCTTTTCCTTTCCTTCTCGCCTCACCTATGTAGTCCTAGGTTATGGCTTTAGACTTAAGTGGTATTGCGTTTGACATGGTGACCGAAATGGGCACCTTTGGAGGCAACATAGTAACTTCAATCGGTGCGGTCACCTTTGGAATCCCAAATTCCACCTCAATCGGCTTTGGCACCTTTGTAGGAAGCGTCTCGAACTCAAATGGCACAGCTATATTCACTACACTATCCTCAGATGGCTGGACTTGTACAATAATAGGATTAAGGTTGACTGTCGGTTTCTTGGGCTTTCCCCCTTCAGATATCAAACCAATCGACCCTTCAGGGTCCCAATCGTCTTCTCCCTCAATCATGTGGATGCTCCCACCTTTATGGTCTGGCAAGTGGTTGTTGCAAACATTAGGAGCAGGCTCCTTAGCAACAATGACCTTTTTGTTAATTAAGGTCTGAATTTTGTCCTTTAACGAGCGGCACTCGTCAATGGTATGGCCATTCATCCCCGAATGGTATGCGCATGTTTTATTTGGGTTAATCCATTGGGACGGGTTCTTTGGAGTTATGGGTGGGATGGGTGTAACATATCCGGCGGCTTTGAGCTTCTCATAGAGTTGGTCAATGGGTTCAGCAATAGTTACTGTGTGGGTGGTTTGAGGTCAAAATTTGGTCTCGGTAGCCGGAAGTTTTGACGGGTAGGTGGTAATGGATAGTGAGGAGGTTGGGGTGTATTGGCTTGGTATATGGGTGCGGGTTGGGAATATCCTTGCGAGGTATGTTGGTATGTTGGTGGTGGAGATGACTGGTAGATGGGCGGTGGATTTTGGTAAGTAGGAGAAGGTGGTTGGTAATTTAGGGAGGGTATGTACGTGAGTGGAGTTGGAAGGTAGGGTTGGTATTTCATGGGAGAATGGTTTCTTTGTGTAGCCATTACGGAGTTTACATCCTTTTTCTTCGACGTACCACCAGATTGCAAGACTTTGTTGGTGGCCTACAGTGCCTTAAGGTTAGTAACCACACCATTTTTGATTCCCTCTTCAATCCTTTCTCCAAGTTTGATGATATCAGCGAACTTCTGCCCCTCTATCAGCATCAATCTCTCGTAATACTGTGGTTTCTGGGCACGAACAAAGAATCTATTCATTTGTTCTTCTTCAAAAGTCGGCCTGACTTTGGCAGCTTCCGACCTCCAACGAGTAGCATACTCGCGAAAGGTTTCAGTAGGCTTCTTCTTCAAATTCTAAATTTAGAACACGTTTGCTGCATTCTCAATGATAAACCTGAAATGGTCCATGAAATCGGATGCCATGTTTACCCAGCTCATCCACTTCTTCGCATCTTGGCTGATGTACCAAGATAAAGCATCCCCTTTCAAACTCCTCATGAATAGCTTCATGTGGATCTTCTCATCCTTACCAACTCCCACTAATTTGTCACAATACATTCTGAGGTGAACCCTAGGATTCCCGCTACCATCAAACATCTCGAACTTAGGAGGATTGTACCCCTTAGGGAGTTCAACATCAGGTTGAACACAAAGATCTTCATAATTCAGACTCTCTATACCCCTATAACCTTCCACATCTTGGACCCTGTTAGTGAGTTTCTTGAGTTCTGTAGACAAGTTCTGAATGATTAAATCTAAATCTAATACATCTGGTGTGGGTTGTGTATAGTAGGGCACAATATCCACAAAGATAGGGGTATCCTGGTGCTTTGGAGATATTTTAGGCTCAGGGATGAGCGGCAGAGCATTGTTGCGAACTTGGATTGGGGTCTTCTACAGAGGTGCATGGACATGATTGTTGACATCCGCAGCAGCACGGGAGATCGATAGACTTGCCAAACTCTGGACTTTGTCTAGTTCCTCTTGAAACCTTATCAAAGTTTGCTCCAGCTGGGCAGCTGTTTCTGTAGTGATTGGGTACCCTGAGAAGTTCCTTCAATTTCCTTTCTTGCTTCATTATCTGCCATCTCTCTTTTGTTCCTGTTTCTGGGAGGACTCGGACGAGGAAGAGGACCCTTAGATCTTGTTGAATATGCTGATGGTGCCAGAATGCAGGAACTAACCTTTAGGGAGGGGGATAAAACAAAAAGAAAAAAAAAAGGTAAAAAGTTAGTGTGGATTCTGTGGAAAAAAACATTGCTGTATGGAAACACATTATCGCAAGAAATAAATCGTTTCCTATTTGGGTGCCTCGTTGTGCCCGAGGTAGGCCTAGCGACAAATAATGATTTGTAGAACTCATAATACCAAATGCCTGATTTTATTGATAGAAAGTAGGATGAGTCAAAACAAACTGAAATAAAGAAAAAAATGTCACTAATGACCAAAGGCCTTATTACATCGAGAAAGCAGTAAAATCCTATCTACTTGGCCCCAGAAGGACCTTCCCCAGATTCGGTTTCTTTGCCTCCCTCACATAGCTTCATTAGCTCGCGTAGTCCCAGCAACAAATAAGCCTGAGCCAAAGCCCGCCTTCATTACTTTCAGCTTCCTGACAGTCTTTGATCCTTTTCAGGAACTTGCCTTCCAGCTCCACTATACCATGTTCCAAGTACGCCAAATGGTTGCTTGCTCAGACAGCTATGTCTTTCCATTAATTGACTACCTTCTCTTGAGCCTCTAGTATCTCACGATGTTCACTCTCGCACTCTCGCATCCGCTTGCGTAGCTGGTTGTACTCGACCTTTGCTGCAGCCTCCTCATCAATAACTCTGTGACCACGGATGAAACCTACTTTTCCCAAGCCAATATGATCATCTTCTAGCCATCACAGATAAAGTGGCGCATGCCCCGCCTGATACCTATCTGGTTCCATAGATACCTTTTCTAGGATGATTTTGGAGTGCCACATATGCTGAGCTTGGCACCTGTGTGGGCTATCATCGCCATGGAAATCAGCTCCCTATTGACTCATCTTTTCCGCTCTTCGTATAATCTGCTTTCTTCCGGCTTGCCTCATGACTCGGAGAGGGACATAAGGGTAAGTTCCTCTCAAGCCGACGAGCATAAGGAATGGCGCATCCCTAGACCAAACGATAAACTCTCCAGTTGGAAACAACTCGTACATCCATTGCACTTGCTCTTCTCTCAGATTTCTTAATAGTTCCACCTATCCACTGGAATCTTCCTGGTGAGCAAACATATCCGGCATGCAGTGCGTCCGCTTTGGATGAAGGAAAGAAATGTGATCATCCCAATCTCGGCGTATGATCTCCTTCCTAAACTCTCCCTTTTGAAAATGTTCAATGAGCCAGAGTTGTAGTAGTAGGTTGCACCCTTCAAAGTGTGGTGCTCCTTGCTGATATTTTTCTAAGGCTCGGTACAGTTCTGCGAGGATCATGGGTACTATGCTGAACGTTTGCCCATCGATACCCTCCATTATGGCTTTGGTTACCATGGCTGGTCTTGTATGGATATCGGGAAAATTATCATTCCCAAAAAACAGAACATGAACACAAAATCCCTCCTATGTATGTGCCCCAAAAAGGTGAGGGTGAACTCGTCCATGTGATTGCGATATGATTTGCTACGTCTGAACCTTTCATACGTGAAGTCGAAGGATATGTACGAGTCCTTCAAGCTGGTCAGATTTGGATTCTTTTTGAGCCCCATCATCTTCAAGAACCCTCTACCTTTGCGGTTTTCTGGCATGAGCAACCCCAGGCTATCCCAAGGAGTTCCGGCTAAACCCCCAATTTCCTCCAACATCGGCGTCATTTCAATATCCCCAAAGCGGAAGACAGACCGTTCACTATCCCAATACATAGCAGAAGCTTCCACAATCTTGTTATCTGGCCTAACTTCTGGAAGTGAAGGAAGGTTTCCTAAATGTTTGTGGACGACAACCTGATCACTACCATGCAAATCGTCCCACAAACTTAGCAGCTGTGGATGAATGTTTGATACCATACCGAACCTGGGAACCTCATGCTTCATTTCCTGCAAAACAGAGAGTCATGCCCTTACCCCTACCGGAGTCGACTATTTAAATCAATAATTAGCAAAGGGCATTTAGTTCTCCAAATCAATGCACATAACGTGAATGTCCGTTTTGGGTTTCTAGGTAACCCGATGGACTTTGGTTTAGGCTATCCTAATGAGTCATTATGTAGACGACATAACTGACTTGGCTAAGATTGACCATGTTGCATGAACAATTAAATGGAGTAATGTTTCTACTTTTGAAGTGCTAAACAAGGTACCCTTGAGCGGACAACTCAAGAGGGAAAGGCGCGGAACCGTCGACTACATCGTTGATCGACTGGTTTTACCGCAAATATGCCTTTGCCAAATTTAGGGGGTGAGTATTGGAAGGGCGCAACCACTCATTATAAGCGTTGTTATAGGATTCGTTTGGCACGAGTGGAAAATGATGTTAAAGGATGAAATTACAACAACGAAATAAATGCATGTATTTTCACATTCATAATGATTACAATAAATGCTTGAAATTAAAGACGGAATTGAAATACAATAAATCCGTAAAAAAGTTAACAAAAAAAGAAAGACGCGAAGAAACAAGTTAGTAATTGTGAAAAATAATTGAAGCAATAAATAAAGAAAGAAATAAAGTCACAAAAACATGTAGTGGTAAAAGCCTAAAAGAACTCCCCAGCATAGTCTCCATGCTGTCGACGCCCCCATTTTCAAAAGTGAAATCGGATTTTACGACATTATGGGCAAAACAACTCTATTTCCTATTTGGGAATTGGGTTATCGAATTGGAAGAGTCCCATCTAATGATTATAGTGCATTAGGACACTTTAAGAGAGTGTTTTTTTAGAGAGAAACCAGAGTTGGGAAGGGCTTTAGATTATCTCAAGGGGAAGGTTTTAGGCACCCTTCAAGATCCACAAATGTAGTTCCCGGCCGTGCTAATTGTGACTTTATAAAGAAGATGAAGCAAGTAGACACATGAAGTACACGTATTCACATAATTAGAGAGGTTTAACCAAAAATACGTAAGTTTGAAATAAAAGGGCATTAGCTTAGAAAGCATTGAGAGAACAACGAAACATATAGAAAAGAAAGAAGGGTCCTAGGTTTAGCTATTATATGGATCATTCGATGCAATATCTAGCTCATATTCCCAAACATGGGTCGCTTTATGATATTATCGCATCGTCACCTGCTCCATATTCTACCCTTCCCCACTCCGTAGAGGTTATTTAAGTGTGTGGATTGGTCACGAATACTTATTGCGTGCTATACCCGTCCCATTCTAAAGATCCTAGAGGGAACTTAGGATTACTATTCCTATAAGGTAGGAACTAGGCTGAACCCCTAGGTTCAAAGGTTAAAATGCTAGGCGACATACAAAAGCAAATAGGACTTTCACGTAAATCATGTAAAACATATAAAGGCTCAAATATACATCTATAAACGAACACATAATGAGAACGACTCAAACACATTTGAGGTCTAGGGAAGAGAGAGTTTTTAAAACTAGAGTACAAGTTTTAACAATAAACAGAAACTGGAGAGTTTTGCAGAAAAGAGTTTTGAGAAAAGCGTTCAGAAACTTCAAAAACAGTAGCAGTTTTTTTGAGAATCTACATAAATCATTTAAAGGCGTTTGCGGAACATATGTAGAACAGTTTCCGGGCGGGCGGAGTAAAAATAAATGTGAAGGCATTTTTGAAGATTGCAAAAATGTAAAGAAAACATATCCGTTTTTTAACTTTAAAAAATTACAGTATTCAGATAGTTGAAAAATGGTAGTCTAATTTTGGACGATAGAAACCTTTGCATAGATAGTTTAAAATAGGGCAGAAGTATAAAATTTTAGAGAGCTTCAGAGACAAACGATTCAAACAGAGGCGGATTAATTAAAACACGACTTAAAGGCGATTTGTCAGTTTTTATTCGGCCAAGGCTTGCCTAGGCGATACTAAAGATGGTGAATATGCACATTCATTTCCAGTTTTAACAAAGAGTTGTTAGCCAATTTTTACCCAGATTAGTGGAGTGTTAAACAGTTGCAAGTAAAAATCCTAAAGGCATGATATCTAATGCACAAAATTCCTAAAAAAACATGGCATCTAAATGTAATGGTGATGACTTATTTATTATTGATTGGTTACGGTTATGAAAAAATGTACAGAATAACAATTGGGAGTGAAAGGCCTAGAAACATGATTTCTATATGCAGCGATGCATGTCCTAAATCATGGAATCTATTGCACAAGCAAGTAAATAAACCCTATGGACATGTTTTTTACCCATTCCCTTAATTAAACATGCATAACCCCCCATATTTACTATAATACCCATCGTTTTTACAGATTATTACAGCCAGATAATTAAAAATACAATAGTGAGAAAAGAAAATAAGAAGTTACTCTATAGAGAGCCTTCAACCAGGCCAAACATCTCCGACCTTACTTCTTTCGAATTTCACAGCCAGTACCAAGGTTTGGGTGCGGCAAATCTCCCAAAGGGTTCGTTTGAACCCCTGGCCAATACCAGGCACCCAAAAGATGTACAAATTGGACAGTTTCAAACATTGAAAGCCAGCCTTGGGCATCAGAGTTCCATGGGTGCTCAAGGTGTTGAAACATGTTCCCAAGTCGCTAAAACTAAAAGTGTGTTCATCTTTGTAGGTTTTGATAAATGACAAACCGACGCGCATGGAACATTGACATATGCCGAAGTCCAAGCACAAGAGAAACAAAGAACAAGATCAAGTAAAGCAACAAAGATATACATGAGTCGTTTTATATTGTGATCTTGATCCAACATTATATTCAAGTCTTGGCTTCTCTCGAAAAATCATTTTCATCAAACTATGCATCTTTGATTTAAAACAAAATGATTTTCAAACATTTTCATTTTAGCCAAAATGATTTTTAAACAAGTCTTTCAAATCTGGATAGAACTGCCAGATAATCGATTATGTGATTTGATAATCGATTATGTTAAGTCAGCTGAAACCGGAATTTACAAAACAGAAAAATAATCGATTATGTAATATGATAATCGATTATCCTTTTTATTCAGATTATATTAGAAATTCCGCAGAGGTCAATAATCGATTATCCTATATTGCATAATCGATTATTCACTGACAGCTGCCAAAGTTTTCTTAAACGCTGAAAGATAATCGATTATGCACAAGGCAATAATCGATTATGCTAGCATAAAATCAACGTCTGATTTTTGAACGTTAACAGGTAATCGATTATGCAAATTGAATAATCGATTATTCTAGCTTAAAATCAGCATATGATTTTTGAACGATTTGCAGATAGTCGATTATGCAAATCAGATAATCGATTATTCTAGCACAAAATCAGCAATTAGTGATTGGCAATTAAGCAACGGTCTTGGTGACTTTGAGGACTATAAATACACCTCTAATCCTCTCTTTTAAGTACAACAACTGATTACAATTCTTGCATAAGCTTACATACTCTCATCTTAATCATTTCATATTTATTTCATAGTTTTTGAGAGCCAAATTCTTGACGAAGTTGTTGTGTTCTTGAGCGTATTAATTTTACTCATATCTACTCTGTAAGAGAGTCTTGTCTTGAGTGCTAAGTGTTTGTATACACTTGAAGGGAAGTTCTAATCCCTTGTTGTTGTAAGAAGGAAAGGTTAGTTCCTTCACATGAAGTCCTGAAGTGCGGTATCTTCGAGCAAGCATCGTTGAGACTTGTGTTCTCAGTTTGTAACGGTTTGTTAAGCACCCGTAAGCTTAACGGAGTTAGTTGAAACTCGAGAGATCTCTCGAAAAACTGGACTAACCACACATTGTGGTGAACCAGTATAAGTTCGGTGTGTTCTCTCCTTACTACTTTATTTACCGCACTTACTTTACTCCTGCAATTTTAAATTCCGCAACTTTATCTTGATAAAATGCTATTCACCCCCCCCCCTCTAGCGTTAAACGTATATTCTAACAATTGGAATCAGAGCCTAACTCTCTGAAAGACTTAACAGTTTTAGAGAAACAATCCATGGCTTCTACTCGTAACGTTAATGCAGGACTAGGTGAAGGACAATGCTTCACAAGGCCACCACTCTTTGATGGCACCAATTACACTTATTGGAAGGAGAGGATGAGAATTTTTATTCAATCAAACAATTTCCAATTGTGGAAAATAATAATGAATGGAGAACAACTACCCACTAAAAAGGTTGGAGATGAACTCGTCCCAAAGTCGGAAGACGAATATGATATGGACGATATCAAAAAGGTGGAATATAATGCAAAGGCCATCAACATGATGTATTGTGCTGTAAATCCCGATGACTACCGAAAAATCTCATGTTGCACCACGGCCAAGCAAATGTGGGACAAACTGGAGATCACTTACGAAGGTACGGATCAAGTCGGAGAAGCTAAAATTGATTTTCTAACCCATGAATATGAATTGTTTCATATGAAGGAGAATGAGAAAATAGATGACATGTTTGAGTGATTTTCAAAAATTGTAAATGACCTTCATGCTCTCAAAAGGACAATTACGGATAAAGAGCTTGTCCAAAAAATTCTACGAAGCCTTACTCCGGAATGGCGTTCCAAAGCCGACGCTATTCAAGAATCGATCGGCATCACAAATGTCACCATAGACGGACTTCGAGGTAATCTCAAAACTTATGAATCTACTATTCTTAACCCTCCTTTGGATGATCAAAGGAAAAGAAGGATTGCACTCAAAGCGTCTACGACTCAACCTCAAAACGATAAGGATTCAAGTGATGAGGATATCGAGTTCGGACTCGTGATCAAGAAATTCCAAAAATTCATGCGGAAAGAGTTTAAAGGAAAGCGGCCAGGTGGACAACTCAAATGCTATGGATGCGGAGAAGCTGGGCATATCAAATCAAACTGTCCAAATATCAAAACAGAAAAGAAATTCGCCAAGATGAAACTGCAAATCTATGTCTCATGGCACATGAGGAAACTCAAGAAGAGGTATGTGAAACTTCTTCTAAGAGTTTCTTCTCCCTTGAAGAAATGCAAAATGCCTTTGATGAATTATATGGTGAATTTATTAGAGCTTCCAAAACCATAAAATAATTGAAGAAACAATTTTCTTTGAAAGAAAAAGATTTTGAAAAATAACTTTCTTTGAAAGAAAAAGATTTTGCAAAACAACTTTCTTTGAAAGAAAAAAATTTTGAAAAACAACTTTCATTGAAAGAAAAAGATTTTGAAAAACAACTTTCTTTGAAAGAAAAAGATTTTGAAAAATAGACGCTTGATAATGAGAAGCTAAAAGAGGAAAATATATTTTATGGCAAAAGAAGCGCCGATAAACCCGAAAGTTCAAACAATGGTTGTACTTCTTGCAAAACTCTAAAAGATGAAGTAGAAAAACTTAAGGGCACCTTGAATATATTCAATTCCTCTCACAAAAATCTAAATGATGTTCTTGTAAATTTGAAATCTACTAAACATGGTATAGGTTTCAAAAATCAGTCTAACGAAAAAGTTGAGACCAATCCTAAACAACCTAGAAATAATAATCCTAGGATCACTATACATCCTAGAATAAGCACTAGAAGAAATGTAGAGCAATTTAGAACACATAGAAAAGATTTTCAAAAATTGCAACCTAGAAATATTCAACCAAGAAACAACAATCCTAGGATCGCTATACATCCTAGAATAAACTCTAGAAGAAATGTTGGGCAATTTAGAACACCTAGAAAAGATTTTCAAAAAGTGCATCAAAATTATACTTCTACAAATAGAGTTAATGAGCTTAGACCCTCCAACTATTATCATCCTAGAAGAATGCATAACCCCAACGTCATTTGCCATTATTGCAATAGAATAGGACATATAGCCCTGTTTGTTTCACTAGACATAGACATCTCACTACATGTCAATCACACCACTATGTTGCACCTAACACACAAGGACCCAAAACGGCTTGGGTACCAATAACTCATTAATTTGTTTTGTAGGTGTGTTTGAAGGGATCAAGTGTGCTTTGGTACCTTGATAGCGGATGCTCTAAACATATGACTGGAGATGCATCAAAATTCCTTCAAATAAAACCCACGGAAGGAGGAAGCGTTGTATTTGGAGACAACAATATAGGAAAAATAATCGGCATCGGCTCCGTAGGTAAGAACGAATCCTCCTATATTAAGAATATCCTATTAGTAAAAGGGCTTAAACACAATCTCTTGAGCATAAGTCAATTATGTGACAAGGGAAATATTGTATTGTTTGATTCGGAAGAATGCTTAGTTATACGCCGCAGTGATTTTAAAGTCATTCTTCGTGGTATTAGAATTGATAATATCTATATGGTTGACCTTGAAAATTCTTCATCAGATTATGTGAAATGCCTTTTGAGTAAAGATGACGACATGTGGTTATGGCATCGTAGAGTAGCTCATGTCAACATGAATCTTTTAAACAAATTAGTTTCACAAAATTTTGTAATTGGTCTTCCAAATCTAAAATTTGAAAAAGATAGTATTTGTGATTCTTGTCAAAAAGGGAAACAAATAAAAGCCTCTTTTAAATCTAAAAATGTTGTTTTAACCTCTAGACCTTTACAATTTCTTCACATGGATCTTTTTGGACCATCTCATATTGAAAGTCTTCGTAGAAATCGCTATGCTTTTGTAATTATTGATGACTACTCTAGATTCACACGGACGTTATTCCTTGCTCACAAAAGTGAGGCCTTTCAAAGGTTTAAAAGTTTTCTTAAACGTGTTCAAAATGAAAAGAACACAACCTTCACTTCCATAAGAAGTGATCATGGGGGAGAGTTCGATCATAATCTCTTCGCAGATTTTTGTGACGAACTCGGCATTGAGCATACTTTCTCTGCTCCATGTACACCACAACAAAATGGAGTGGTGGAATGCAAAAATCGATGTCTCGAAGAGATGGCTAGAACCATGCTCGATGAGGCAAAGATTCCCAAACATTTTTGGGCGGATGCCGTGAGTACCGCAAGCTATGTTTTAAACAGAGCTGTCATAAGACCGATACTCATGTAAACTCCCTATGAACTCTACAAGGGAAGGAAACCTAACCTCTCCCATCTTCGAGTTTTCGGTTGTAAATGCTTCATTCATAACAACGGAAAAGATAACTTAGGAAAATTTGACGCAAAATCTGATGAAGGAATCTTTCTTGGTTACTCATTACATAGTAAAGCATATAGAGTCTTCAATAAACGTACTTCAACTGTCGAGGAGTCCCCTCATGTTGTATTTTGTGAAAATGATGCTCGCTTGGCGAGAAAGGATGTTTGTGTTGATCTTGCAGATTCTTTAAACTAAATAAGTCTTCAAGACAAGGTACAAGAGGAAAATCCAAAGGAAATTCAAGATGAAATCTTGGAACAACCATCGGAGGAAGCACCACCACAGGAGGAAGAAACGGTGCTGCCCAACGCCTGGAGGACATTCAAAGACCATCCTCTCGACAAGGTAATTGGCAACATCGAACAAGGGGTAAGTACTCGAAACACTCATAACAACAGTATAGGACACACGGCTTTTGTTTCTCAAATAGAACCCTCAACCATTTCCGAAGCAATTGGGGATGAGCATTGGACCTTGGCAATGCAAGAGGAGCTTAACCAATTCAAACGAAATGACGTTTGGGAATTGGTGCCAAGACCCGATAATCACACCATAATTGGTACTAAATGGGTTTTTCGAAATAAATTAGATGAAAACGGTACAATCACTAGAAACAAAGCTAGGCTTGTAGCTAAAGGATATAATCAAGAAGAAGGAACTGATTATGAAGAAACTTATGCACCCGTAGCACGTTTAGAAGCTACTCGTCTATTACTAGCTTTCGCCTCATCTATGAATTTTAATTTATATCAAATGGATGTCAAGAGTGCCTTCCTAAATGGGTTTATTCAAGAGGAAGTATATGTTGAACAACCCCCGGGTTTTGAAGACTTTAAATCTCCCGATCATGTCTTCAAACTTAAGAAAGCCCTCTATGGTCTTAAACAAGCTCCCCGAGCTTGGTATGAACGGTTAAGAAAATTTCTCTTGGACAATGAGTTCAATAGGGGGAAAGTTGACACTACACTCTTTATTAAGAACAAAAACAATGACATCTTATTAGTTCAAATATATGTAGATGATATTATTTTTGGTGCTACTAATAATTCTTTGTGCAAGGAATTCTCTGAATTAATGACAAGTGAATTTGAAATGTCAATGATGGGTGAGCTAAACTTCTTCTTGGGGTTGCAAGTGAAACAAATGAAAGAGGGAACTTTCATTTGTCAATGTAAATATTGCAAGGAGTTGCTAAACTGTTTTGAAATGAGCAACGCCAAAGCAATGGCCACTCCAATGAGTACATCCGACCATCTTGACAAAGATGAGAAAGGTAAGGAAGTAGACACAAAGAAGTATCGAGGTATGATCGGATCCCTTATTTATCTTACTGCAAGTAGACCGGACATTATGTTTAGCATGTGTTTATGCGCTCGATATCAATCATGTCCGAAGGAGTCGCACCTAACTGCGGTAAAACGGATAATGAAGTATCTTGTTGTAACTATAAATGTGGGACTTTGGTATCCCAAAGGTTCTTCATGCCAACTTATTGGCTATTCCGACTCCAATTTTGCGGGTTGCAAATTGGACCGCAAGAGCACTAGTGGCACTTGCCATTTGCTCGGTAGCTCTCTAGTTTCTTGGTTTAGCAAGAAACAAGTAAGTGTTGCGTTATCCACAACCGAGGCTGAATATATAGCCGCGGGGAGTTTTTGTGCTCAAATCCTTTGGATGAAACAACAACTCTCGGAGTATGGTCTTAGTATTGATCATATCCCTCTTCGATGTGATAATACTAGCGCCATAAGCTTGACGAAGAACCCTATTCTTCACTCAAGAACGAAACACATAGAAATTAGGCACCACTTCATAAGAGATCACGTTCTCAAAGGCGATGTCGAAATTGAGTTTGTTGAAACCAAATATCAATTGGCCGACATCTTCACCAAGCCTTTAGAGAAAGAGTCCTTTTTCCGCATTCGTAGTGAACTCGAAATACTTGACTCAACGATGATCTAGTACATGCATTGCATTTTTTTCTTTTAACGATTACTAACTTGAGCGTCGGAGGCCCCTAATTCTTTTTTGCAGGTATCGCCCCAAAGTCAGGGGGAATTCTCGGGCACTGGTGATAAATAATCGATTTTCCTTATTCAATAACCGATTATTACTTCTTTCTGTCGTCCGAATATTTTGCTGGAAAAATAAAATTATAATATGTATCTGTTTTGTAGGAAAATGGCGGACACATTACACAATCGATTATCCAAATACTACAATCGATTATCTAACATCTCGGTTTTGTAGGAATTTGGCGACCATATACAATAATCGATTATCAATATTACATAATCGATTATGTTGAGATTCTGTTTTAACCATCTGTTAACGAACGAAAAGAATAATCGATTACCGAATAAAACTAATCGACTATCTAACATTTCTGTTTTACAGGTTTTAAGCCAAAGATAAAATAATCGATTATTGAAAATTGCGTAATCGATTTCATCTTACCGTCTCGGTTTTTCGTCATTGCACTTCCTGAAATAATCAATTATCTCAAAAACAAAATCGATTATTCCCCGAGTCCTTAAAACACTGTGTAGCAATAATCGATTATCAAAATCAAGTAATCGATTATCAACGGTCATTCCTTCAAATTTGTTACCGTTTTCTGACCGTTTGGCACTACAAATCTGCAGCCTTTGTTCAATAAATGCCCTCAATTCTTCAATTCTATAAATAGATGCTTCCACCCTTCAAATTCTTCACTCCAACATAACTCTTACTCCTACTATTCTACAAAAGTCTCCAAAAATTTCTGCAAAGGCACTCAAATTTCTTTTTAAATGACGGGCAAGAATTCTAAACGAGCTCGTTCCGGCAAACATATTGCCTCCTCTTCCGTTGCTCCTCCACCCGTTCACTGCTATAAAGACGGATCTTATTTACGGTTCGACAGTGAAGTCGAACATCTTCGATTCGTCGAAAAATTTGAGAATCGAGAAATCCTTCCTCCTCGGTTCTCCACTGGTTGATACCTTAGCCACAGCGCCGCCCCATCAACGGCAAATATTCTTATACAAAGCCAAATCATTGACTTCATATATCTTCAATCCCCTTACATTCACCCTTCTCTAATTTGTGCCTTCTATTCCAATCTACAGAAGGACGAAGATGGTGAACTTGTCACAAGCATCAATGGAGTTCCAATTCTTTTAAATGAGGAAAACATGCAACTCCTCACTAAACTTCTACGAAATGGGGAAGATATCTCACTCTACACTAGAGAAGAAGGAGCTTTATTTGATGAACAACTCCTTTTTAACCAAATTGGCATTAGCGAATTTATTGCAAGTCCGGAGCATCGTCGCCCAACCATTACACACATGCTCCCAGAATATCGTCTAATCTTTTATTTCATAACCCGCGTTCTCAA
Organism: Nicotiana benthamiana; assembly: GCA_034376525.1. Lineage (NCBI taxonomy): Eukaryota > Viridiplantae > Streptophyta > Magnoliopsida > Solanales > Solanaceae > Nicotiana > Nicotiana benthamiana. Next base: position 91,917,167 of record CM067335.1, read on the forward strand.
ACCGCGCAAATTCAATCATACCACTCTCTCTCATGAGGATTCAAAACTCATGCATGCAATTATCACTGGGGCTCGCATCAATTGGTGCAAGTTCGTCATGCAATTGGGGACAATAAGCCACTCCCCTATGCTTTTCTCATAATGGCTCTTCTTGTAGTCTCCGGTATCGACACCACCGTCGGTCCTCACAAAAAGACAACAAAACATTGGGAAATTCAAGAATCTTCATTTCCTAATATCGGTGAACAATCGGCTCCTCCTCAAAGACGTCGTCCTCAGGCCCCTTCCGATGCTACCCTCCAAACCATCTCGGAGCAACTTGCCTCTTTGTCCACGTCCATGACTCGTATGGATAGGAATGTCACTCGATTATCCCACGAGCTTCATGGATATTTTAACCACGTCCTCTATCCCTATGCCCAAGTTGCCTTTCCGGAAGAAGTGCCGGATACCGAGGCGGATGTTAATGAATAATGTCTTATCTATTTTTTTCTTGCTTCCAGTATGTATCGTTTGAATAATATTTTGTCTATTTTTCTTGCTTTATTATGTATTTTCAATATTGTTTCCTCAATAAAAGTTTATTAATTTTTGCTAATGTCAAAAGGGGAAGAATAAGGGCTATGCACATTAATACATATTGGCATAAATTGAGGGGGAACTAATAAATTGAGGGGGAACTCATTCACATATTTATATACTTGTCTTGGATTGTCTTTCTCAATTTTTTAATATGTATATCCCCATATCGGTTTGCCATTATCAAAAAGGGGGAAATTGTTGAAACACGTTCTCAAGTCGCTAAAACTAAAAGTGTGTTCATCTTTGTAGGTTTTGATAAATGACAAACCGACGCGCATGGAACATTGACATATGCCGAAGTCCAAGCACAAGAGAAACAAAGAACAAGATCAAGTATAGCAACGAAGATATACATGAGTCGTTTTATATTGTGATCTTGATCCAACATTAGATTCAAGTGTTGGATTCTCTCGAAAATCATTTTCATTAAACCATGCATCTTTGATTTAAAACAAAATAATTTTCAAACATTTTCATTTTAGCCAAAATGATTTTTAAACAAGTCTTTCAAATCTGGACAGAACTGCCAGATAATCGATTATGTTAAGTCAGCTGAAACCGGAATTTACAAAACAGCAAAATAATCGATTATGTAATATGATAATCGATTATCCTTTTTATTCATATTATATTAGAAATTCCGCAGAGGTCAATAATCGATTATCCTATATAGCATAATCGATTATTCACTGACCGTTGCCAAAGTTTTTTAAGCGCTAAAAGATAATCGATTATGCACAAGGCAATAATCGATTCTGCTAGCATAAAATCAGCGTCTGATTTTTGAACGTTAACAGGTAATCAATTATGCAAATTGAATAATCGATTATTCTAGCTTAAAATCAGCATATGGTTTTTGAACGATTTGCAGATAATCGATTATGCAAATCAGATAATCGATTATTCTAGCACAAAATCAGCAATTAGTGATTGGCAATTAAGCAACGGTCTTGGTGACTTTGAGGACTATAAATACACCTCTAAACCTCTCTTTTAAGTACAACAACTGATTACAATTCTTGCATAAGCTTACATACTCTCATCTTAATCATTTCATATTTATTTCATAGTTTTTGAGAGCCAAATTCTTGACGAAGTTGTTGTGCTCATGAGCGTATTAATTTTACTCATATCTACTCTGTAAGAGAGTCTTGTCTTCAGTGCTAAGTGTTTGTATACACTTGAAGGGAAGTTCTAATCCCTTGTTGTTGTAAGAAGGAAAGGTTAGTTCCTTCACGTGAAGTCTTGAAGTGCGGTATCTTCGAGCAAGCAATGATGAGACTTGTGTTCTCAGTTTGTAACTGTTTGTTAAGCACCCGTAAGCTTAACGGAGTTAGTTGAAACTCGAGAGAGTCTCTCGGGAAACTGGACTAACCACACGTTGTGGTGAACCAGTATAAGTTCGGTGTGTTCTCTCCTTACTAGTTTATTTACCGCACTTACTTTACTCCTGCAATTTTAAATTCCGCATATTTATCTTGATTTTTATTAAAACTCTATTCACCCCCCCTCTAGCGTTAAGCGTATATTCTAACAATTGGAATCAGAGCCTAACTCTCTCAAAAGCCTTAACAGTTTTAGAGAAACAATCCATGGCTTCTACTCGTAACGTTAATGCAGGACTAGGTGAAGGACAATGCTTCACAAGGCCACCACTCTTTGATGGCACCAATTACACTTATTGGAAGGAGAGGATGAGAATTTTCATTCAATCAAACAATTTCCAATTGTGGAAAATAAAAAAGAATGGAGAACAACTACCCACTAAAAAGGTTGGAGATGAACTCGTCCCAAAGTCGGAAGACGAATATGATATGGACGATATCAAAAAGGTGGAATATAATGCAAAGGCCATCAACATGATGTATTGTGCTGTAAATCCCGATGACTACCGAAAATCTCATGTTGCACCACGGCCAAGAAAATGTGGGACAAACTGGAGATCACTTACGAAGGTACGGATCAAGTCGGAGAAGCTAAAATTGATTTTCTAACCCATGAATATGAATTGTTTCATATGAAGGAGAATAAGAAAATAGATGACATGTTTGAGCGATTTTCAAAAATCGTAAATGACCTTCATGCTCTCAAAAAGACATTTACGGATAAAGAGCTTGTCCGAAAAATTCTACGAAGCCTTACTCCGGAATGGCGTTCCAAAGCCGACGCAATTCAAGAATCGATCGGCATCACAAATGTCACCATAGACGGACTTCGAGGTAATCTCAAAACTTATGAATCTACTATTCTTAACCCTCCTTTGGATGATCAAAGGAAAAGAAGGATTGCACTCAAAGCGTCTACGACTCAACCTCAAAACGATGAGGATTCAAGTGATGAGGATATCGAGTTCGGACTCGTGATCAAGAAATTCCAAAAATTCATGCGGAAAGAGTTTAAAGGAAAGCGGCCAGGTGGACCACTCAAATGCTATGGATGCGGAGAAGCTGGGCATATCAAATCAAACTGTCCAAATATCAAAACAGAAAAGAAATTCGCCAAGAAACAAAGAGCCTACATCTCATGGGGAGGTGACTCCGGGGATGAATCAAGTGACGGAGAAAAAGATGAAACTGCAAATCAATGTCTCATGGCACATGAGGAAACTCAAGAAGAGGTATGTGAAACTTCTTCTAAGAATTTTTTCTCCCTTGAAGAAATGCAAAATGCCTTTGATGAATTATATGGTGAATTTATTAGAGCTTCCAAAACCATAAAAGAATTGAAGAAAAAATTTTCTTTGAAAGAAAAAGATTTTGAAAAACAATTTTCTTTGAAAGAAAAAGATTTTGAAAAATAACTTTCTTTGAAAGAAAAAGATTTTGAAAAACAACTTTCATTGAAAGAAAAAGAATTTGAAAAACAACTTTCTTTGAAAGAAAAAGATTTTGAAAAATAGACGCTTGATAATGAGAAGCTAAAAGAGGAAAATATATTTTATGGCAAAAGAAGCGCCGATAAACCCGAAAGTTCAAACAATGGTTGTACTTCTTGCAAAGCTCTAAAAGATGAAGTAGAAAAACTTAAGGGCACCTTGAATATATTCAATTCCTCTCACAAAAATCTAAATGATGTTCTTGTAAATTTGAAATCTACTAAACATGGTATAGGTTTCAAAAATCAGTCTAACGAAAAAGTTGAGACCAATCCTAAACAACCTAGAAATAATAATCCTAGGATCACTATACATCCTAGAATAAGCACTAGAAGAAATGTAGAGCAATTTAGAACACATAGAAAAGATTTTCAAAAATTGAAACCTAGAAATATTCAACCAAGAAACAACAATCCTAGGATCGCTATACATCCTAGAATAAACTCTAGAAGAAATGTTGGGCAATTTAGAACACCTAGAAAAGATTTTCAAAAAGTGCATCAAAGTTATACTTCTACAAATAGAGTTAATGAGCTTAGACCCTCCAACTATTATCATCCTAGAAGAATGCATAACCCCAACGTCATTTGCCATTATTGCAATAGAATAGGACATATAGCCCTGTTTGTTTCACTAGACATAGACATCTCACTACATGTCAATCACACCACTATGTTGCACCTAACACACAAGGACCCAAATCGGCTTTGGTACCAAAAACTCATTAATTTGTTTTGTAGGTGTGTTTGAAGGGATCAAGTGTACATTGGTACCTTGATAGCAGATGCTCTAAACATATGACTGGAGATGCATCAAAATTCCTTCAAATAAAACCCACGGAAGGAGGAAGCGTTGTATTTGGAGACAACAATAAAGGAAAAATAATCGGCATCGGCTCCGTAGGTAAGAACGAATCCTCCTCTATTAAGAATATCCTATTAGTAAAAGGGCTTAAACACAATCTCTTGAGCATAAGTCAATTATAAGACAAGGGAAATCTTGTATTGTTTGATTCGGAAGAATGCTTAGTTATACGCCGCAGTGATTTTAAAGTCATTCTTCGTGGTATTAGAATTGATAATATCTATATGGTTGACCTTGAAAACTCTTCATCAGATTATGTGAAATGCCTTTTGAGTAAAGATGACGACATGTGGTTATGGCATCGTAGAGTAGCTCATGTCAACGTGAATCTTTTAAACAAATTAGTTTCACAAAATTTAGTAATTGGTCTTCCAAATCTAAAATTTGAAAAGGATACTATTTGTGATTCTTGTCAAAAAGGGAAACAAATAAAAGCCTCTTTTAAATCTAAAAATGTTGTTTCAACCTCTAGACCTTTACAACTTCTTCACATGGATCTTTTTGGACAATCTCGTATTGAAAGTCTTGGTAGAAATCGCTATGCTTTTGTAATTATTGATGACTACTCTAGATTCACATTGACGTTATTCCTTGCACACAAAAGTGAGGCCTTTCAAAGGTTTAAAAGTTTTCTTAAACGTGTTCAAAATGAAAAGAACACAACCTTCACTTCCGTAAGAAGTGATCATGGGGGAGAGTTCGATCATAATCTCTTCGCAGATTTTTGTGACGAACTCGGCATTGAGCATACTTTCTCTGCTCCATGTACACCACAACAAAATGGAGTGGTGGAATGCAAAAATCGATGTCTCGAAGAGATGGCTAGAACCATGCTCGATGAGGCAAAGATTCCCAAACTTTTTTGGGCGGATGCCGTGAGTACCGCAAGCTATGTTTTAAACAGAGCTGTCATAAGACCGATACTCATGTAAACTCCCTATGAACTCTACAAGGGAAGGAAACCTAACCTCTCCCATCTTCGAGTTTTCGGTTGTAAGTGCTTCATTCATAACAACGGAAAAGATAACTTAGGAAAATTTGACGCAAAATCTGATGAAGGAATCTTTCTTGGTTACTCATTACATAGTAAAGCATATAGAGTCTTCAATAAACGTACTTCAACTGTCGAGGAGTCCCCTCATGTTGTATTTTGTGAAAATGATGCTCGCTTGGCGAGAAAGGATGTTTGTGTTGATCTTGCAGATTCTTTAAACAAAATAAGTCTTCAAGACAAGGTACAAGAGGAAAATCCAAAGGAAATTCAAGATGAAATCTTGGAACAACCATCGGAGGAAGCACCACCACAGGAGGAAGAAACGGTGCTACCCAACGCCTGGAGGACATTCAAAGACCATCCTCTCGACAAGGTAATTGGCAACATCGAACAAGGGGTAAGTACTCGAAACACTCATAACAACAGTATAGGACACACGGCTTTTGTTTCTCAAATAGAACCCTCAACCATTTCCGAAGCAATTGGGGTTGAGCATTGGACCTTGGCAATGCAAGAGGAGCTTAACCAATTCAAACGAAATGACGTTTGGGAAAATGTGCCAAGACCCGATAATCACACCATAATTGGTACGAAATGGGTTTTTCGAAATAAATTAGATGAAAACGGTACAATCACTAGAAACAAAGCTAGGCTTGTAGCTAAAGGATATAATCAAGAAGAAGGAATTGATTATGAAGAAACTTATGCACCCGTAGCACGTTTAGAAGCTATTCGTCTATTACTAGCTTTCGCCTCATCTATGAATTTTAATTTATATCAAATGGATGTCAAGAGTGCCTTCCTAAATGGGTTTATTCAAGAGGAAGTATATGTTGAACAACCCCCGGGTTTTGAAGACTTTAAATCTCCCGATCATGTCTTCAAACTTAAGAAAGCCCTCTATGGTCTTAAACAAGCTCCCCGAGCTTGGTATGAACGGTTAAGAAAATTTCTCTTGGACAATGAGTTCAATAGGGGGAAAGTTGACACTACACTCTTTAGGTAAGGAAGTAGACACAAAGAAGTATCGAGGTATGATCGGATCCCTTATTTATCTTACTGCAAGTAGACCGGACATTATGTTTAGCGTGTGTTTATGCGCTCGATATCAATCATGTCCGAAGGAGTCGCACCTAACTGCGGTAAAATGGATAATGAAGTATCTTGTTGGAACTATAAATGTGGGACTTTGGTATCCCAAAGGTTCTTCATGCCAACTTATTGGTTATTCCGACTCCGATTCTGCGGGTTGCAAATTGGACCGCAAGAGCACTAGTGGCACTTGCCATTTGCTCGGTAGCTCTCTAGTTTCTTGGTTTAGCAAGAAACAAGTAAGTGTTGCGTTATCCACAACCGAGGCTGAATATATAGCCGCGGGGAGTTTTTGTGCTCAAATCCTTTGGATGAAACAACAACTCTCGGATTATGGTCTTAGTATTGATCATATCCCTCTTCGATGTGATAATACTAGCGCCATAAGCTTAACGAAGAACCCTATTCTTCACTCAAGAACGAAACACATAGAAATTAGGCACCACTTCATAAGAGATCACGTTCTCAAAGGCGATGTCGAAATTGAGTTTGTTAAAACCAAATATCAATTGGCCGACATCTTCACCAAGCCTTTAGAGAAAGAGTCCTTTTACCGCATTCGTAATGAACTCGGAATACTTGACTCAACGATGATCTAGTACATGCATTGCATTTTTTTCTTTTAACGATTACTAACTTGAGCGTCGGAGGCGCCTAATTCTTTTTTGCAGGTATCGCCCCAAAGTCAGGGGGAATTCTCGAGCACTGGTGATAAATAATCGATTTTTCTTATTCAATAATCGATTATTACTTCTTTCTGTCTTCCGAATATTTTGCTGGAAAAATAAAATTATAATATGTATCTGTTTTTGTAGGAAAATGGCGGACACATTACACAATCCATTATCCAAATACTACAATCGATTATCTAACATCTCGGTTTTGCAGGAATTTGGCGACCATATACAATAATCGATTATCAATATTACATAATCGATTATGTTGAGATTCTGTTTTAACCATCTGTTAACGAACGAAAAGAATAATCGATTACTGAATAAAACTAATCGACTATCTAACATTTCTGTTTTACAGGTTTTAAGCCAAAGATAAAATAATCGATTATTGAAAATTGCGTAATCGATTTCATCTTACCGTCTCGGTTTTTCGTCATTGCACTTCCTGAAATAATCGATTATCTCAAAAACAAAATCGATTATTCCCCGAGTCCTTAAAACAATGTGTAGCAATAATCGATTATCAAAATCAAGTAATCGATTATCAACGGTCATTCCTTCAAATTTGTTACCGTTTTCTGACCGTTTGGCACTACAAATCTGCAGCCTTTGTTCAATAAATGCCCTCAATTCTTCAATTCTATAAATAGATGCTTCCACCCTTCAAATTCTTCACTCCAACATAACTCTTAGCTCCTAATATTCTTCAAAAGTCTCCAAAAATTTCTGCAAAGGCTCTCAAATTTCTTTTTAAATGACGGGCAAGAATTCTAAACGAGCTCGTTCCGGCAAACATATTGCCTCCTCTTCCGTTGCTCCTCCACCCGTTCACTGCTATAAAGACGGATCTTATTTACGGTTCGACAGTGAAGCCGAACTTCTTCGATTCGTCGAAAAATTTGAGAATCGAGAAATCCTTCCTCCTCGGTTCTCCACTGGTTGATACCTTAGCCACAGCGCCCCCCCCCCCCCCCCATCAACGGCAAATATTATTATGCAAAGCCAACTCATTGACTTCATATATCTTCAATCCCCTTACATTCACCCTTCTCTAATTCGTGCCTTCTATTCCAATCTACAGAAGGACGAAGATGGTGAACTTGTCTCAAGCATCAATGGAGTTCCAATTCTTTTAAATGAGGAAAACATGCAACTCCTCACTAAACTTCCACGAAATGGGGAAGATATCTCACTCTACACTAGAGAAGAAGGAGCTTTATTTGATGAACAACTCCTTTTCAACCAAATTGGCATTGGCGAATTTATTGCAAGTCCGGAGCATCGTCGCCCAACCATTACGCACATGCTCCCAGAATATCGTCTAATCTTTTATTCCATAACCCGCATTCTCAAACCGCGCAAATTCAATCATACCACTCTCTCTCTCATGAGGATTCAAAACTCATGCATGCAATTATCACCAGGGCTCGCATCAATTGGTGCAAGTTCGTCATGCAATTGGGGACAATAAGCCACTCCCCTATACTTTTGTCATAATGGCTCTTCTTGTAGTCTCCGGTATCGACACCACAGTCGGTCCTCACAAAAAGACAACAAAACATTGAGAAATTCAAGAATCTTCATTTCCTAATATCGGTGAACAACCGGCTCCTCCTCAAAGACGTCGTCCTCAGGCCCCTTCCGATGCTACCCTCCAAACCATCTCGGAGCAACTTGCCTCTTTGTTCACGTCCATGACTCGTATTGATAGGAATGTCACTCGATTATCCCACGAGCTTCATGGATATTTTAACCACGTCCTCTATCCCTATGCCCAAGTTGCCTTTCCGGAAGAAGTGCCGGATGCCGAGGCGGATGTTAATGAATAATGTCTTATCTATTTTTTTCTTGCTTACATTATGTATCGTTTGAATAATATTTTGTCTATTTTTCTTTCTTTATTATGTATTTTCAATATTGTTTCCTCAATAAAAGTTTATTAATTTTTGCTAATGTCATAAGGGGGAAGAATAAGGGCTATGCACATTAATACATATTGGCATAAATTGAGGAGGAACTAATAAATTGAGGGGGAACTCATTCACATATTTATATACTTGTCTTGGATTGTCATTCTCAATTATTTAATATGCATATCCCCATATCGGTTTGCCATTATCAAAAAGGGGAAAATTGTTGAAACACGTTCTCAAGTCGCTAAAACTAAAAGTGTGTTCATCTTTGTAGGTTTTGATAAATGACAAACCGACGCGCATGGAACATTGACATATGCCGAAGTCCAAGCACAAGAGAAACAAAGAACAAGATCAAGTAAAGCAACGAAGATATACATGAGACGTTTTATATTGTGATCTTGATCCAACATTAGATTCAAGTCTTGGCTTCTCTCGAAAAATCATTTTCATCAAACCATGCATCTTTGATTTAAAACAAAATGATTTTCAAACATTTTCATTTTAGCCAAAATGATTTTTAAACAAGTCTTTCAAATCTGGACAGAACTGCCAGATAATCGATTATGTGATTTGATAATCGATTATGTTAAGTCAGCTGAAACCGGAATTTACAAAACAGCAAAATAATCGATTATGTAATATGATAATCGATTATCCTTTTTATTTAGATTATATTAGAAATTCCGCAGAGGTCAATAATCGATTATCCTATATAGCATAATCGATTATTCACTGACCGTTGCCAAAGTTTTTTTAAACGCTGAAAGATAATCGATTATGCACAAGGCAATAATCGATTATGCTAGCATAAAGTCAGCGTCTGATTTTTGAACGTTAAGAGGTAATCGATTATGCAAATTGAATAATCGGTTATTCTAGCTTAAAATCAGCATATGATTTTTGAACGATTTGCAGATAATCGATTATGCAAATCAGATAATCGATTATTCTAGCACAAAATCAGCAATTAGTGATTGGCAATTAAGCAACGGTCTTGGTGACTTTGAGGACTATAAATACACCTCTAAACCTCTCTTTTAAGTACAACAACTGATTACAATTCTTTCATAAGCTTACATACTCTCATCTTAATCATTTCATATTTATTTCATAGTTTTTGAGAGCCAAATTCTTGACGAAGTTGTTGTGTTCTTTATCGTATTAATTTTACTCATATCTACTCTGTAGGAGAGTCTTGTCTTGAGTGCTAAGTGTTTGTATACACTTGAAGGGAAGTTCTAATCCCTTGTTGTTGTAAGAAGGAAATGTTAGTTCCTTCACGTGAAGTCTTGAAGTGCGGTATCTTCGAGCAAGCATCGTTGAGACTTGTGTTCTCAGTTTGTAACGGTTTGTTAAGCACCCGCAAGCTTAACGGAGTTAGTTGAAACTCGAGAGAGTCTCTCGGGAAACTGGACTAACCACACGTTGTGGTGAACCAGTATAAGTTCGGTGTGTTCTCTCCTCACTACTTTATTTACCGCACTTACTTTACTCCTGCAATTTTAATTCCGCAAATTTATCTTTATTTTTATTAAAACGCTATTCACCCCCCCCCCCTCTAGCGTGAAGCGTATATTCTAACACAAGGCTCCCATGGCACTGCTTACACCAAGGATGCAGGACCTAGGGTTCTAAGAGTAGTGAAGTTGGGACAGGACTTTTAAGACAACTGAGAGTCAGTTTAAGAAAAAATGAGTTGAGAAACAGTTTGAGAAAGTAGTTTAAGAGAAGTTGAGAGTCAATTTAAGAAAAATAGCATAAGGATTTAGGAGACAGTTTAAGAAAATAGTTTGATAGAGTTTAAAGAGTTGAAAGGAATTCTTTAAAATCAATTATATTATCCAGTTTAGAATAGAGCATTATACAACCAGGGGTAAAGGGGGAGGGAACAGATAAATTACAAGGATCTACTCACACAAAGGAAAACATAATGAAGGCATGTAATCAAACATAGTTGCAGATCAAATAGGGGTTCAGTTCTTACTGCACCAAACCCCGATACATTTAACCTCAGGAAGAGGTATCAAGTAGCCAAACAGCCCTGGACACATGGTAGTAATGCACAAAGCAAAGTAAACATTCATTGAGACAAGGAAGGGGTAAGGGGAGCATGCTAATCTAAGCTAAATAGGCTGGTAAGTGTATACAAGTGACAACAAGAGCAGGAGAACCATAGATAAAAGCACACAAGAAATAAGAAGAAATGCAAAACTAGTAAAAGCATGTTGTTTTGGAAGTTGTATATTAAATAGGTAACACACCAGTTGCAGACAAGAGAACACAATAACAATAATAAGTAGTGCACAATAAAGAGCAAAGTATGCAGAGAATAAGAGCAGCAAGGTGAGAGCAGCAGTGTGCAGCAAAGAGAGAATGGCAGTGTGCAGCAAAGAGGGCAGCATGCAAACCCAAGCAAATAATGCAGCAGAACCTTAGTAGTGCAGAAGTAAACAGACAAGATTACTCAATCTTGGCTTTCAGCCGATTGAGTGAGAGAGTGTGTAGAAAAGAAACAAAACAGTAGAAAGATAGAGAGCACTGAGTGTTATTGAAAGAAAGTTTAGAGAGACTGTAATGTCTTAGTATGAGAGATATGCAATGTGTTGGTTGTTTTTCAAAGAGAATGGGGGAGGGTATTTATAGTACTAAAACGAGTGAACAAACAAGGCACCAAACTATAATTAAGGAACGGGCATCAATCAAAATCCCATGAGTGTAAGGATTTCCCTTTAATTAAGAAGTCCAAGACAAATGGTAACAAGCAGTGGATTTAAAAAAGGAAAAGAATCAATCAGACTCTATATTTACCCCAGTAATAGTAGTAGAGCACATAATATGCAATAGGGGTTAGATACACAATAATTCAAGTAAGGAAAATATATGCTGACGATTTTGAAAGCACAAATATGGTAAGGGAATACAAATTAATTCTGTCAATTAGCCAAAGAATCATAGACACAACCGAAAATCAAAGGGAATGCTCATAAGTAAGGAAAGCAATCTAAATAAGGAAGTAATTCAAAAATAAATCTGTGTAAAACGTCTGAGGAAAATCATATACAAATCATGGACTCACAGAGATGCACAAATGAGTAGAATATCATATAAGCGATGAACAATTAGACCTATAAAGCATAGTAGACATGAAAATCAGAGAACCCTAAGCAAGAAGTCATGGAAGCAACAAAGGTTCTGAACCCTAGCAAGAAACTAAAGCGGGGAACTCAAATTGACAAGGAAACCAAACAGACCCGTAACACAAACAAGCACAAACGAACACATAATTCTCACGAAAGAAGATATACAATTTTGAAAAGGGGTGAGAAACCCTAGCCAGAAAGTTTGAGCATGAAACTCAAAATTAACAAGGAAACTAAAAGCTCGTAACACAAAAACACACAAACAACCACATAATACTTAAGAAACGTAGGAGATATAGCGAATTTGAAAAGGGTCAGAAACCCTAGTTTGAAAAAGAGGTACAGAACGTTGAAAAAAATCGACATAACCAAAGATATAGAGTGAGATGTAGTGTAGAAAACCAAGATTAAACCGGAAATTGCTTAGAAATACACAAGTTTAAGAGACTGGGCAAACCAAATTAGGGTTTGCAAAATAAGTTAGGGAAATGAGAACCTGGCTGTGAAACTCGTATATAATGCCATAGAAGGCATCATCGGACAAAAACCACCTGAGAAAGGCCGGAAACAGACCCCAAATAAAGCTTCAGTGTCCTCTTTCATGGCGGAAGCTGCTGGCTTCAAACCATAGCGAGAAAATAGCGATACAATGACTCCTTGGTTGTTGGAGGTCGAGAGAAGTGAGGGAGGAGTGAGCCGGAGAGGCGATGGTAGGGTAAATGAAAGGGTATGGGTTATTAAATTGGGTCAAAAAATTGGGCTGAAGATAGGGGTTGAATTTGGATATATTTTAAATAAAATGTGGTTGTTCTTTGAATAATCCATTTTCAACAATTAATTTTATAGAATAGGTAAAATAGCTTAAAAATCAAAATTAAAATATTGAACTAATTGATAACATATAAATATTAATGTAAAAAGTACTAGAATTAATTTTACAGCTATGAAACTCAGTTAATTACAAAATTGGCCATAATTGCAATTTTGTGCAATTGCCTTTTAAAAATCCAAATAAATTCGTACCAAATATAAAAAAAAATTACATAAATTATGTCTTGTCATTAGTATGAAAATGAAACACATTGTGCACTAAAATAAGTATTTGAAAATAATTTTTTGTCTTTATATTGTCAAAATAGTCATTGAATTGATTTATAAAAAAATCTTTAAAAAATTAAAGAAAATACCAAAATTCTTAGGAATGTTTATATATGCGTAGATATTATTTTGAAATCATTTTGGGTGAAAAAATTTATAGGTAAAAATTGGATATCAACAAGTATTACCTGACCACATAAGGAAACAAAAATAGCATAAGGTATACGTTGCAGACTAGGTGCATGATACTTAACTAGGGAAATATGTCAAGCAAGTAAATCAACATATTTATGCACACATATAAAGAAAATACCACTTCAATTCTGGGAAATAATTTCGAAATTGAAAACTTGGCAGATCAATTGTCTAATTTGGGAATGCATCCCACTGATTGAGGAAGGAAATTCGAAATCAATACCAAGACTGAAAGGAAAATACACAAATCACAATTTAGGGATAGTAATCAGAGCCTCAAAGAGATTGTAAGAGTCAGTATAAAACCACCATATAAACAATCAAAAACCTCAAGAGAAGAACAACAACGTGGTGTGAGAATGAGACACTAGCAACAAAAATCAAAGTAAAGAGCACAGAGCTCATAGAAGAAACCAGAAAAAACATGCAAATAGGCAGATACAAATACAAACATGTAGGGTTAGGGTTTTTATCAGATTTTAACAAAATACTTTAGGAGTAATTATAGGGACCAGAAGGTTCTAGATACCTTCTAGTCCGCCCTCTATGGCGGAAGCTGCTAAGCTTCAAGATTGAGAGAGGAAACCACGATATAGGGACTCCACGGTTGCTGGAAGTCGAGAGGATTGAGGGAAGAGTGAGCTAGTATGGCGATGAAGGCCATGAAAGAACCAGAAGGTTCCAGAGAGACGAAGGGTTAGAGAGCATTTGGGAGGGATAGGGGATACAAGGACGGCGGATTTAGAAAATGAATCAGGGTAAATGGGGGTTATGGGTTTAATTATGGTAATATTGATAGTGGACCGTTGATCAAAATGATCAACGGCCACGATTTTAACCGGGTGGGTTGGTCCAAATAGATTTGGGTCAGGTTATTTTGTAATTGGATCGTGATTTGGGGGGTGAATTTGGGTTAGAAATGGGGCCAAAATTAAAAGGTTAAAGGGCTGTAATTTTAATGCCCAAATTTTCCCTAATTTAATTTTGTAAAATAGCAAATGATTTTATAAAAATCTAATAAAAATATTGAGATAATAAATATGTTTATAAATTAATTAAAAATATTAGGAACAATTTTATACTTCAAAGACTTATTAAGTTGAGAAATAGGCTAAACTTGTAATTTAATGCAATTTTAGTTTTAAAATACCTAATGGCTTTGTAACAATTATATAAAAATTACATAAGTTATACTTTTATGTAGATAAGAGAATAAAATAAATTATTTATTAAAATAACAAGATTTGATACTAAATGTTGGATTTTCTAGTACAAAATAAGTTGTAAATTAGTTATAAAATACTTGGAAAAATATAGAAAAAATACCAAATTTTTTGTGGATGCTTATACACACCTTCACAAGCTGGTTTGAAAATATTTTGGGTACAAAATACATAGGGAAAATTTGGGTATCAACAGGGATCATTAACTAACACACTTAAGCAAGTGAGTTCATTTTTTGAGAGAGTTGACAAATCTGCAATGTAAATATTGTTAACACTTTTTCCCTGCAAAACAATCTTCTCAGTGGTAAGGTTAATCACAAAGCATTTGGTAGAGGTGAAAGCTACAAGGTTACCTCTTTCACACAGTTGTGACACACTTATTTGGCTATATTTCAAGCCATCTATCAAGTAGACATTCTCAATGGAATGAGAGTCTATCTTAGCTACATTTATAACCCCAATGATCTCACCTTTCTTTGCATTACCAAGGGAGACATTACCTCCTTTTAGGTCCTCGAGTGAAAGGAACAGGTCCTTGTTCCCAGTCATATGTTTTGAGCAGCCACTATCCATATACCATATTTGGCTCATCCCCCGCAAAAAAAAATTCAGGGGTTAGTCTTAGGAAACCAAACTAGTTTGGGTCCCTTTCTATGGTCAAAAGGATGAATCAGATTCTTTCTTGCCCAACCAGGAAGCTTGTGTTTCTCTTGAACAAAAGCTTTGTTCTTTTGACTAGCCTTTTCTTTTGCTTTGCATTCATTTTTGTAATGGCCAGTATTGCCACAGTATGCGCAGATTTTTTTCTCAGGAAGTGTGAGGTGCTAGCTTTTAGGGTCCCATTTTGGAGCTTGAGTCCCATAACCAAGTCCTCTTTTGTTGCTACTCTGTTGCTCTTGCAACTAAGAAAGTGTATCAGAAGCTTTGTTCCACTTTCAAGTTCTGTCTAATTCATGTTTCACTTTTCCCAGATCTTCTTTTAGGACTTTGAACAGTTCATCTTTCAATTTTCCTAAATTTTCTTCTAGAGTGAGATATGAGTGATCAATCTTCTTTTTTCCTGTTCCTAATTTCAGCTTTAAATTTTCAGATCTAAGTTCTAGGACACTGTTATCGAGTTCAAGAACCTGGTCTTCAACTCAGCATTCTTGTTATCAGTCGCATCAGCCATAGACTCTAGACTCTTGCATTTTGCTTTTAATATCACACACTTCCTAGACACAATTCCCTTCTCATTGTTAACTATCTCAGACTCATCAATGAAGTCTAATAATAACTCAACCAGCCTTTCTTTAGACAAAATTTAATATTGTCTTTAAGATGCAAAATACTTACCTCTTGCTCATCATCTGATTCTCCAATGGACATAAGAGTTTTCTCTTCTTCAGCTTCATCTTCTGAGTCTTCATCTGAGGTTTCTCCCCAAGCAGCAACTATAGCCTTGGTTGAACCTTTATTCCTTTTTGGTTGAACTTGCTCCTTCGCTGAACCCCTTCTTTCTTCCACTCAATTTCCCATTAAGGGAAATTCTTGATCATGTGATCTGTCTTACCACACTTATAGCTACCCTCATTGGTCTGATTCTCAGGAGCTCTTGACTTGTTGAAGGTTGTACCTCTTGAAGAACCCTTTCCTCTCATCAGGTACTTTTTGAAATCTCTAGTGATCATAGCCATCTCATCATCTTCCAGATCTGAACCTTCAGAAATTTTGAGAGCTAGGCTTCTCTCATCATTGTGTGTATCCATCTTCATAGTTTGCCTTCTTTGTTCATAAGTAGTAAGATTTTCAATCAGTTTATCCAGTCTGAGAGTAGCCATATTCTTGGATTCCTGAATAGCAGTGATTTTCTTTTCCCAAGCAACTAGAAGAACTCTTGTCAATATTTTCTCAATCTTGTTATCTTCAAGAATAATCCTTCCAATAGACTTAAGTTCATTTGTCAGTGTAGTGAACCTAGTATACATCTCTTGGATAGTTTCTCCATTCTTCATAAGAAAATTCTCATATCGAGAATACAGCAGTATTCCTCTGGATCGTTTCACTTGAAGTGTTCCTTCATGAATCACTTGAAAATTGTCCCATATCTCCTACGCAGTAGTACAACTTTGGATCATACTATACTTATATGGACCTAGGATTTTCCCAAACATCCACTAAAATCACAGAGCCAAAATAACATTTACAAAACTGTTGTAAACCTAAGGATTAACTCTAATCCCAGTGCGTCACACAACCTCAACTGTTGCAACACTTTCAAGTTAACTCTAACTTGAATACTCAAAGTACCTAATATTACTACTTCTATGAAAGCTGGAAAGGTACAACTTTAAATCACCTATTACAATTGAACTAGAATAAGAATAAATACAATGGAACTGGTTCTTCTATCTCGTTTAAGTAGCTTCAGGAGTGGACACTTCAATCTCACATAAATTGCTTGCAAAATTGCCTTGCTCTTTTGCTCTCAATTTAGTTTAACTTCTGTGTATGTGCAATGCCTGTAAAAGAGAACAATCACAATTATTTAATGAATTAGTAATTAGAGTTTGATTAAGTCACAATTGCTAATCTTCCATCGAAGTTGAGTCCTTGAACAATACAAACTCCAACCCTTATCCTTGTTCCAGATTGTGTTCTCTTCACATAAAGAGACTTCCTCTTCTCATTCTTTATGCAACATTTCAACCAGTTAAGAAGATATTGCTGCTTGATCGTTGAGACTTATCTTCTTCACGTGCATCTCACATGTATAAGTAGATAAACATTGTGTCTTACATGATGGACCTGGTCCATGACTAAGTTCATTTGTCAATCTCCAAAACTTCATCTGAACTTGAGCTAGCATACATAATATACATACGTGATATATATTGTCGGAATAATATTTTTCACGTCAATTTTAGCTTTAAATTTTATTCTAAACCAGTCCAAGTCACTTTCAATTTTTTCTCAAAATTTGTATATTGATTTATCAAGGTGTTTCCAATGAATTTAACTCACACCTATCAAAAAGAAGCAACATATTTTAATAGAAAAGCAGAATTAATCAATGTGCCGGAAATAGGGATGTACATAAGCCGGGCTGGTTCAGATTTTATAATTATCAAACCAACCAATTGTGTCGGGTTATTAAATCTAAAGACCAAGTCAAACCAATAAAATTCAGGTTTTTCAACCTCGGATTTTCGGGTTATTCATTTTTTTCGGGTTTTTTTTCCTGTAAAATCTTTGTGAAACAAAATATATAACATTTGCTCAATATATATTTCTTTAATCCTAGTAAGATACAACTATATAAAGTATTTTCTAAGAAAATAATATAAAATATGAGATGTGTCATGGAATTATCCTAAAATATTCAACAATAAAGACAATAAAATTATGTAATTTAAATATTGCTAATAAAAAAGTCATAATAAAATAAATATAATCTAAAAGTACTAAGTCATACAAAATAAATAGACTAATAAATGCGTATTAATTACATGACTAAACGCTAAAAAAATAAAAATAGGTTATGCATTTTCATCTAAATTATTGCAAAATAAAAAAAGATATTTAATACATTCTCGTTCGTAATATTGAATTGAATGTCTTTTGTTAGCATCAGTATTGATTTGATTTTGGTTTGAAATTTTGTTAGCATTATTTAATTTACTAATATTAATGGTTATTAAATTTATTGAAGCATTCAGAAGTTCTAAGTCTAACCTTGTAATAACCTTAAAAGATAAAATTATGAAATTTTTAATGAAATATTTATAAATTACAATACAATAATTAAGTATATTTATATATTAAATATCTCTACAATTCTATATATGTAATATTGGGTTGGTTTGGTTTCGGTTTGACTTTCTTTAGTTAAAACCAAACTAAATTGATTAATGGTCGGGTTTTCTTTTTCATCACCAAACGAAATCAAACAAAACCATAATCGGATTTTTTTTTCGGTTTAACTCGAATTATCGGGTTAATGCGATTTGTCAGTTTCCTTTATACACCATAGTCGGAAATGCGACTCTCAAGCGATCGGCCATTTTCACGGTTTATAAAGGACACCGTCCTTGAGAATTTTATGGGTTAGTTGAGGGGTTGTAGGATATAAGACGTGGGTTAGGTTGAGGAAAATATGATGGAAGAGAGGCAGTGTTTGAGTTACTTGTTGCCATTAACTTTTTGCTACAGGTTCAACGTCAATTGTTAGTTAAATGACTGCCAATTAGAGTTGTATATAAGTGCCAACCTCCCTTAACAATATCATTATAGAAGAAAAGGGGAAAGAAGAAGAGCAGCCCTATTAGAGAAAAGTGGAAATCATAAGAAAATGGAAAGGCCACTTGACTATATATTAGAGGAGTACATTGAAGATTGTTATGCTCACTATATATTAGAGTACATTGAAGATTGTTTTGCTCAAAAAATGTACACGCTTTATAAGCTAAAAAAAATAATCAAAAAATATGAGGGTAAATTGTAATCAAGTATAATGAGTCTTAGAAGAGGTTATTTTACGAGGATCTTAGTAGATCATTAAAGCATTGAAGATAATAGAGAAATCCTGCTATCAGAAAGAGATAAAAAGATATAGAGATGATTTCTCGATAATAGTAGAGAGAGAAAGTAGAGAGTTGGTATATTCAGAATTATCAATCATCCCTATTACAAGGTGAAGGTTTTCTTTATATATTAACAGACTTTTTCTTGAAATACACAAAAAGAAAAGTACAAAAGTTGGTGGTATGTACTCAACAAAGAGAGTCAGAGGCTAAACGACGTCGTTCCTGGTTTGGACCATAGCCCTTATTATGAATGGCGTGTCCACCTGACACGGAGACCTGATGAGTCAAATTTGGCCCTATATAAAGAAGAATTAAGTCCTTAGTCCATCATAGTGCGTGGGCGAACAAAAACATTAGAGGTTATGTATTAATTAATGGCCAATGAATGATTGAGATTTCCATAATAGGTAACATATCAAACTATGTCCTAGTTTGGTCTGTGATTTACAATTGATAAATATCGAAAGTGACTTCAACATGTAAAAAATAGTCTGGTGCACTTTTAGTCTATGCCCAAGCGTCTTAGGTTTTTAACGAGACAATCTTGAGCGACCAACATCGATCATTGGTAAAAATTACATGGGACGTTCTATTTGGTCGCCCCCATTTAATATATATTTATTTTTTTAAAACTTTTAACTTGTACTTAATTTTTAAATAACTCCAGTCCCCTTTCTCCTCTTCCTTCTCCTTCTTCGTTTTCTTCATCTTTCTGAAGATTAACAATGCAGTTAATGTTAATGATTGGCTATATACTTGTTTGCATGAATTTCAGTTCCTCTTCTCCCTCTTGACTCTGTCTATGCTTCCTCCTCATTGCATATTGCTTTTTGCCTAATTTTCATTGTAACAAATTAAACACCCATATTGTACGTACCTGATTTGATCTTCTCAAGTGTTTCATATAATGCATTTTCGTGTTGACTTCAACACACTATAACATTTTTTGTTGGGTATTATTGCATAATACAAATGAACTAAATAACTTCAGCTCTAGAGTTGAAATTCGTTAGTTACAAAATAAAAATTTCTGCTCTATAGCTGAACTTCAGGCCCGGCTACTAGAACACTGAAGTTTTGCGTGATTGTTTTTGCTACGTCAGCTATGCGAAAAAGCAAATGCGTTTGCAATTTTTTTTACAAAGCAAGCACAAATTAAAACGTGACACAAAAAATGGGTATAGATGCAGATGCCCAGTAACCAACATCCAGCAATTGCCCAAAGCCCCAAAATATGTACGAGAGGACAAAATGTTATAAAGCAAAAGGCCCCTATACCCATATGCTTGCGCACACGAAGTAGAGGTCTAGATGTATGTTTTTTGCGATGCATGCATCCATGCATTGTTGAAAGTGTATTTTATAGGCTAGTCCCTTCCTATTTTCACCTTCTTCAATTGTGTTCTTACAAATAATTCAACACATTTATCGTCTTCCGCTGCATCTTTCTTTTTAATAATTGTTCTTGCTATATTTGACATGAAAGTTTGTCGCATTGCCATAAACAAATTGCTCGAGTAGTAAGCATTTCAAGTCAGCAAGGGAGTAATTAAAGAGACAAATTTCTTCTTCTTGGAGGGACAAAAAGAAAAAGTTATTGCATTACACTGTTTTGGGAGATAAACTACTACTAGTCCTTGTACTATTACTATATTTGAACAATTGGCTATGTAATAGCACTTTTTTTTAAATAAAAATAGCGTTGAACATTTGTTCTTTACTAAGAAATTATCACCTCATTTATATATTGTGACGACTCAATGGGTCATCACCGTAATTTTTCCTTTTTTTGTGCTATCGAAACCTTGAAAACCTCTTATTTAGTTGCCTCGATTTACGTGCGCAGTCCAGGTGCGAAGCCGAAATTTTTTGTATGTGGAAATACTTGAATTCTGTGTTAAAAATTATGAATTTTGATAATAATACTGCTATAGTTGACTTTGGTCAACATTTTAGGTAAACAGACCCGGACCCGTGATGTGACGGTCCCGGAGGGTCCGTAAGAAAAAATGGGACTCGGGCGTATTCCCGGAATCTAAATCCGAGGTCCCAGACCCGAGTACGGAATTTTTGAAAGAAATTGTTTATCTGAAAATAATATGAAAAATCTAAATGAAAATGAGTTAGAAAGTGATTGTATCCGGCGTGTATTTTGGTTCTGACTCCTGGTACATGTCTTAAATGAACATTAAGCGCTATCTATAATATTTGGTTGAAAACGGACGTCATTTGACCTGTTTCGGACTAAATATGGAAACTTTGGCAGTTATGAACTTTGAACGAAAATTATGAGTTTTAGAGGTTAATTCTTTGATTCTGATGTTATTTTAGCGATTGGATCGCTCGAGCAAGTTCGTAGGAAGTTAGTGAGTTAGTGTGGTCGGGGTGATTTCGGGGGGGGGGGGGGGGGGGGGTTTAGAGATGTTTTTACACTTAGAAACACACCAATCTTTTTGCAATTTTTGCACAAAGAAATCCTTCTACGTGATCGCGGCCTCAGCCACGCGATCGCATTGTTTTGGCTCGTACCTCTACGCGATCGCAGCTCCGTTCATGTTATTGCGTAGCTTCCAGCTTCCCCTTCTCCGCGTTCGCGTACCAGCCCACGTGATCGCATAGGCCAATTGACCCCTCTGTGATTTTTCCTCTACGCAATTACAGCAACCCTTATGCGATCGCGCAGCTCCTAGACTTCCTTCACCGCTATCGCGTCCCTATTTCCGTGATCGCGAAAGGCATTTTCGCCCAGTGATTTTAAAAGCCTAAAAACAGAACAGTGAAGGGATTTTCATACACTTTACTCACGAACCCTTCTTCTTTACCCTCAATTGATGAGTCTCAAGCTTCCCTTCCTCCATAACTCTTGGGGTAAGTAATCTTATCATCATTTCTTCACTATTTCATCATGTAATCACTAAAATCCTAGCCTAATAACATGAAATCAAAGTAGGAATTAGGGCTTTTGGGTAAAGTTAGGTTTTTGAAAATTTTGGTCAATTCAACCTCAATTTGGGGTCGAATCTTAAAACAAATTGCATATTTGAACTCGTGGGGTTATGGGTGACTGGGTTTTGGTCGGAGGCTCGATTTTGGACCATGTGGGCCCGGTTTCGGATTTTGTTATTTTTAAAAGAAAGATAGAAAATTCATTTCTAAACTATGGAATTGTATCCTTGAGCTATTATTGATAATGTTGAACTAATTATGGCTAGATATCGTTATTTCGGAGTCGGATTAGAGGAAAACCGGTGTTAGAGGCTTGATTGCTATTTTCGGACCAAGGTAAGTGTTTATTCTAACTTTGGCTTGAGGGAATAGGATTAGGAAAATATTTGCTATGTGCTATGTGGAGTCGGTGTATAGGTATGTTGACCGTTACCTATGCGCCCGAGTCTAGCATGAGCGTGAGTCGTAATTTCTTCTAAATTTGAAAGAGGTAAAACAATTGAGTTAATTACTTTTTAAATGAATTATGAAGTGATAATCGAGAAGCAAATGAGTTAAAGAAGGAAGTATGGTATTTTTCTCGTGCCGGGACTTGTTGTTGAATTATTTTTACTTGCCGAGACTTATTGTTGAAATTTTCTCCCTTGCCAGGATGATTAATCGTGTTGTATATTTCTTTCCCCGATTGGTTGTGACCGATGATTGGGCGAGGAAGAGAGATTAAGCACGAAGGGTCTTTCCGTGCCATGTTTTGATAATTATGCACCAAGGGTCTTTCCGTGCCATGTTTCTTGATTATTTGAGCACAAAGGGTCATTTCGC
Organism: Nicotiana benthamiana; assembly: GCA_034376525.1. Taxonomy (NCBI): domain Eukaryota; kingdom Viridiplantae; phylum Streptophyta; class Magnoliopsida; order Solanales; family Solanaceae; genus Nicotiana; species Nicotiana benthamiana. Next base: position 91,940,159 of record CM067335.1, read on the forward strand.
GCCTTGATGTGAGAGTTATGTTAGGAAAGCACGAAGGATGATGTCGTGCATTATATTTGACTGTTTTGGTGAGGAAAGCACGAAAGGTGATGCCGTGCACTATATTTTATAGTATTGGTGAGGATTGAGAGTAAAAGCACAAAGGTTGGTCCCGTGCAGTTGTTGATTTACTGGTTCTCTTTTACTGATGTTAATTATACAGTTTCTATTTCTTTGTTTGTTAGTTATATCCCTTAAATGTTACACCCCACAGCATATCCCCTCCCTATTATCTATTTACGTTTTGTATATCTTTCCGTTATTGCATACATATCTGTACAGGTTGATTGCGGTAGGTCCGGTCTAGCCTCGTCACTACCTCACCGGGGTTAGGCCAGACACCTACCAGCACATGGGGTCGGTTGTTTTGATGTTACACTTCTATGTCTTTTGTGCACAGGTCAGGAGACAGCTTACGGACCACAGCAGTAGCTTGGGAGCGTGCCTTTAGTCCAGAGACCCAGGTAGTTCGCTGGCGTTTGTGGGCCCTGAGTCTCATCCGTTTCAGTTCCGTTTGTATTCATTTTATCGAAACAGACTTCTTATGTATTTTCTTTTAGACCCGTATTTGTAGTATCTTATAGTAGTCCGTGAGTATTGTAACACTAGATCTTGGGTAGAGAATGTTGTTAATTATTCCACATTTACTTCATTTGATATTAAATTAAGAATTTCGCTTGAATTTATTGTTTTATTATTATCTTGTTGGAGAATTAACTGAAAAATGTATGTTTATATGGCTTGCCTAGCTCCGACAATAGGCGACATCACAATTTCCGATGGTGGGAAATCCGGATCATAACATAGATGTTTACTATTGAACTCTTTTATGGAAATAATATAATTCTAAAAGATTTCATTCAAACAAACAATTTATAAACAGAAGCAGAACAATATTTCTAAATGGAGAAATGCAGACTGAAATGGCAAAAGGAGAGTTACAGCATGGAAGGCTTTGACCGGAAAAGTTACTTCTTTTAGATTATAATTTCACTATATATATTTGTCAATGACAGAATAGATTGGACCCTTCTACCTTGACGATGGTGTATGCCTAAAATTTATGTTGGTCTAATTACCCCTCTAAACTTCGGCAATTTAATAATCTCAACTCTCCTCAATATTGATATGGCAAAAAGCGTGAATATATTCTCTTTTAAGTACACGTGTGAGAAAAGAAATCAAAAAATCGGCTTCCAAGTGAAGTATTTTTCAACAATTAATTGCTACTTGATCAAATACACAATGATTTAGTTGTTCCAACTGTGTTCTCTCCTCGTTTCTAGAGGTGATCCGTCCATAATGCAGATAAAGCAATCGCTTTAGGCCCGAATCTATGGGATCCCATTTTTTTATTATACCTAAGTTCTATATATATAATAAAAAAAATTTAAAAAGCCATAACATAAAACAATACGTGGGAAGTTTGCATAGATAGAAAACACAAACTTGAACACAAGTATGCGGAGTGTGGATATTTCAGCAACTTCAATAAAAATTAATGAATATTTTTTAGAATTTTTAAAAGTAGAATATACAGGTGAAAAAGGTCTTTTTGAAGTTATTATAGATGAAATAAAAAATTATTGGACTTAATATTGATAACTTATGAGGGCAAGAATAAGATAATAAGTCAAATAGGAAGGAAAAACATCAAGGAGTGCAAAAGAAACTTCTTGATGTAAATCCTAGATCATTTTATACACCATGTGATTGTCACAATCTGAATTTGATATTTTGTGATATTGCTAATTCTTGTACAAAGTTATATCATTTTTTGGAGTGGTACAACGTATATATTCACTATTTTCATCCTCTACTAAGCGATGGAAAGTATAAAAGGATAGTGTACGCAATCTAACTCTTAAATCATTGGCACAAACTCGTTGGAAAAGTCGTAATGAAAGCATTAAAGCAATAAGATTTCAAACTCCACAAATAAGAGATGCTTTATTGAAATTAGTAGAAATTAGTGATGATCCAAAAACTAAAAGTGAAGCTAATTGCATAGTAACATATGACTCGAAAATTTTGAATTTTTATTGATGACTATTTGGTATGATATATTATTTGCTGTTAATTCAGTTAGTAAAAATATGCAGTCAAAAGACATGCATATTGATGTTACCATTGATCAACTAAAAGGTTTGATTTCTCTTTTTAACAAATATAAAGAAGAAGGATTTGCAACTGCTATGATTTCTACCAAGAAAATTGCATTTGAAATGAATATCAAACTCGAATTTCGTAAAAAACGTGTGATATATAGGAAGAAATAATTTGATGAGAATGATGATAATGAAATCTCAAAGTACAAGAGTCCTTTAGAGTTGATTGCTTTTTATACATAGTAAACAAGGCTATTTTTTCACTTCAAAATAGATTTGAATAATTTGAAGCGTATGAAAATATATTTGGTTTTCTATTTAGTGGTAAAATACTAAGATTACTGGATGATAAAAATTTAAAAATACATTGTCTTAATCTTGAACTTTTCTTAAAGCATAATAATCAATCTTATATTGATGGTTTAGATTTATTTTCTGAGTTGAAAGTATTAAGGGAAATAGTACAAGTAGAGGATAATAGTTTAATCGATATACTCAATCAAATAAAGAGACTTGATTCTTTTTCAAATGTCTATATTGCTTATAGAATAATGTTAAAAACTCATGTTACCGTTGCTTCAACGGAAAGAAGCTTTTCAATATTAAAATTGATAAGAACCTTTTCAATATTAAAATTGATAAAATCTTACCTAAGATCAATGATGTCTCAAGAGAGATTAAATGAGTTAGCTATATTGTCAATTGAGAAAGACTTATTAAGAGAAATTGATTATAAGAAAATTATTAGTAACTTTGCATTTAAAAAGGCTAGAAAATTGACTTCTAATAAAAAAAAAATTAAAACATTAAGGCCCCATATTAAAGTTTGGCTTTAGGCTCCAAAATACGTCGGGCCGCCCCTGCTCGTTTCTTCTTAATAGATATTGCATGTATATTTTATCCAACTGTGTTTGTTTTCCTTTTTAATACAATGGCTATTTTTTCAATTGTGTATTGTTTCTTCTTTTTTCTTTTGGACCAAATTTATAAAGTTTAGCTAAAACTACTTTTGACAAATAACAAAAGGTTTAGCCATGTTTAATTCGAGAGAAAGAAAAAAATTATTTATTTTTTGTGTTCATGCAATGGTTATTTGTTTTAACTGTGTGTTTATAAAGAATATATATGTTGACAATTGTTGAATTTAATAGATAACGCTTCCTCCTTTTAATTAATGAACTTTATGTGACAACAAATATAAAATATTCAACGTAACATTCGAGTTTTGAATACCAAATAGTTATATAAACGAAAGAAATCAAATAAATTGTATCTTCTACACAAAAAATCTCTCTCTTATTTTATGCGATTCGACATTTAACAGAAAACGTCGTTATCGACTCCAAAGAGTAAAAGATGAGAAAGAAATGAAAGGAAAAGAACATAAGAGGGAGCCTACTACAAGGCTAGGAATGGAAGGTGCTAAGACATAGGGCCCAAAACATAAAAATGGTCCATCATCTTTTAGTGCAAGTTCCTTGTACATTTCCTTGTTTTGTTGCCACTTCTAACATTAATTAATTCATCATCCTGCGTCTACATGCATGCACTTGCTCCACGACTCCTCAACATTGCAGATATTATTTCCTCTTTCAAAACAAACTAGTGGAGCAGATTAGGCATAAATTTCTGTAATTGTGGAAACACACATCAATATACTCAAAAGAAAAAAAAAAGCAACACATCATCAATATTCTAATCTGCCTGCTTCCCCTAAAAGGATACAGGTACTGGTCCAAAGTTAAGGAAAGACATAGGAGATCCGAGCAAAGGCGAATTTAGAATTTTTAAAATATCATTGCACCAGTAAAGAAAGGAGAAAAAAAAGTACAAAGTGGGGATTGATTCCTATTTCTTTGGGTAAATAACTATAATATTTAATATTTTTGAAACATAAGTGCTCATAGATAATATTCGATCAACTCTAAAACATACACACATAAAATACCTAATTTGTCGGAGAGACCATATATTTATGTGCCCCATAGTCTAAGCTATAAATCCCCTTGGATCCGAGGCGGATCTATTACGGATTATGTGAGTTCATCTGAATTTATTAATTTTTACTCGAATTATATGTTTGTGCAACAAATTTAAAAATATAAATAATAAGATACCACACGCTTATTCTCAATTTATCGATTCTAAAAATCATGGATCCGCATGTCGAGGAGAGAGAAAAACAGACAACGCCTTGGCGGTTGACGACCGGTCTCAATTTCCATTTCAAGGCCTTGGCGAGACAGAACGACCCAAATACTATTAAGTTAGATTTGTTGAATGATGGCACTAAACTTGTATAGGATCAAATTTGACCCTAGACGTCTCTATGCTAATGGATATGTCTTTGAGCATACGTCGATTAAAGTGAGGACAAGACCTGGACGCGGAGACAAAGATGACGTCACTTAAAGAGTCAGCGCCCTCACTCAGCGGGTGTTATCTACTTTTGTACCTTTTTTATTATTTCGAGGGAGGTCTCCTGTTATATAAAGGAGGTCTTAACATGGTAAAGGGGGCATCATCATTATTCTCGGATAATACAACTTTTCTCTTTCTCTCTATCTCTAACGGTTACTTCTCTCTTAAGTATACATCACCTTTTTTATCTTTCAGATCTACAATAATAATATCATCCTTCTGATCTCTAGGTCATTATATTTGATTACGATTTACCATTATTTATTTTTTTACTGTTTTTAAGCTTAAAAAGTATATCAATAACTTTTGAGCCAAACAATTTAGCGTCGTCTGTGGGGATTTCGAGAATCAAAAGCATAGTTTGCACATAGAGAACAACCGACAACCATTCTTTAAACCACACAAAAACAAAAGATGGCCGAAAACAACACAAGAATGAAAAAAATCGTGGGTGTTACAGCCAATCTCTTGGTTTCTCTCAACGAGGCCGATGACGAAGGAATCTTGAATGCAACCCCTAGCACCACCCCAGGTGCAGATCTTGCGTTCCTCATTCGAGGATCTAACGATCTTGCATGAAAAAAGAGCTTCAATATCTGCTGTAAGGAGGCACCCTCGGTGGTCAAGAAGCTACCGGAGGAATGGATAACAAGCACTTTAAGTGGTTGAGAAGTCACCGCAAAGTAACCTCAGATGTACACCAATAATAGGCACTACTGCTGCCATGGGTGAACCTGAAGTTGTACGAGCAAATGACGAGCCCGTTGATGTATGAACCAATGATGGCACACTCACAGTCATCCTTAAGAAAATGGAAGAAATGGAAAATGAAAACAAAGCACTCCGCGACCAAATGCAGCAACATCAGGAGAGGGTAGACAAGATCCCCAGTGCTCCCAAGTTGCTGCCAAAACGCGACGTTGGAGGGTTTGTTGAGCAACCATATACCGAATGAGCTTCCCTGCACTTCATCCCAAAAACCTTCAAAATGCCTCCCTGTTTAAGGGTATACGATAGAACCACAGATCCCGAGGACCATCTGGTCCACTATGTTACCACCGTGAAAGGCAGCTACCTATCAAAAGAACAGGTACCATCAGTACTGCAGAAGAAGTTCGGCGAGACGTTGACATGAGGGGCCCTAACGTGGTACTCTCCCCTGCCAGCTAGGGAAATATCAACATTCGAAGAAATGGTGGATAAGTTTTTCACTGCCCATGCAGGTGCAAAGAAAGCAAAAAAGACATCTTCGCCGTCAGGCAAACCACAAGAGAGGGACTCAGGGACTTCCTGGCCAGGTTTAACAGGGTAAGGATGAGTCTACCAAACATATTGAAAGCTATGTCAGTCGCCGCTTTCCAGAACGGGCTAAATAGGGACGGTTCGAGGGCAACAAAGAAACTGTTGAGCCTCCTTATGAAATATCCCCCCCTACAATATTGGAAGAAATCCACAATGCCTACAATGTGGAGGTACGAGCGGATGAGGATGATCTTAATGGGCCAACCCAACGGCTAACGATGATACAATCAAAACTAAGGAGGGATCAAAGAAATGAGGTTCCGCGAGAAAAACTCCCACGCTTCAATAAAGATCATCACCAACCTTACATCAGATCCTCCCATCCTCCTCCACCCAGGAATACGGATGCACTACAACGACACGTCGTCCTGCTCCTAAACAAAAGAGGTACACCCCATTTATTATCCGCCCATAACTTTTCTGTGTCTCCTTCAAAAATAATGTACGCACTAGAGAAGCTGGGCACTAAAGTGCAGTGGTTGCAGAAGATGAAATCAGACCCTACCACACAGAAATCAAATGTCATTTGTGATTTCCATCAAGAATGAGGACACAAGATCGAAGACTACATATGCCTACAGCAAGAAGCAGTCAGAATGCTGAACCAGGGATACCTGAGGGAGTCGCTCAGTGACAAAGGGAAAACCAACTTTGCACGCGGACGGGAACAACCCCACGGGCCAGCGAAGCCGCCTTTCCCAGCATGCACGATAAATATGATCGTCAGAGGAAGCGATGACTTGGCGATCAACCACGTCAAGTTTACCACCACACACAAGCTAAAACGGACCATCGCCCACGGACAGTATGACGACTTCGAAGATAGTATCACCTTCGATAAGTCCGATGTCGATGGTTTTCCTTTCCCTCATAATGACACTTTAGTTATCATTATCGCCGATACAGATGTAAAAAGAATCATGGTTGACGACAGAAGTGGCGCCCGTATTATCCATATGAGGGTCCTCATACAAATAGGACTCGAGGATAAGATAATACCGCGCTACATAACACTAATTGTCTTTAACAATACAGTGGAAGGGACATTCGGAGAAATACCACTGCCAATTTAGCAGGAGGAGTCACTATGGAAACAACTTTCCACGTGATGAACCTAGAAACGGCGTTTAACACCATGATAGGACACCCATAGATACATGCCATGCAAGCGATCCCCTCAAGCTTTTACCAAGTGATCAAATTCCTTACCCCATAGGGAGTGTTCAGCATTCGAGGCGAGCCGCGCATCACACAGGAATGCTACAAAATAGCTCAAGATTGCGCCCACACCAAATAACTTAAGGGGGCGAGTGCAGAGGCATAGCAATCAGTCGTGTCGGCGACTAAGGTCAGTTCAATAACGGATGCAATTAGAGACCCTGACATCGCTGAGGCCTGTAGAGAAATGGTCGAAGATCTCAACCCATTCCAATTGGACGACACCAACCTTACCAAAAGGGCCTATATCGGGCACGGTCTCACCAACCCAAGTAAGTATCGTGAATTTCTAAATAACCATATAAATTTATTCACTTTTTCCCATTAAGATATTCCAAGAATCCCGCTAGACATCGCCACCCATAGGCTGAATGTCGATCCATTACATCCGCCCATGCGGCAAATCAGAAGAAAGTTCAACGCCGCTATCAATGAAGCAATTGTGAGGAAGTAGATAAGTTACTGGACAATGTTTCTATCAAAGAATCAAAGTACCCCCAGTGGGTCGCCAATGTCGTCATGGTAAAAAAGAAAAATGGGAAGTGGAGAATGTGTGTGGATTTTACTGTTCTAAACAAGGCATGCCCTAAGGATTCGTTCTCGCTGCCCCATATCGACCAATTGATCGATGCCACCACAGTACATGAACTGATGAGCTTCCTAGAGGCCTACTCCGGTTATAATCAAATCATGATGGTCGAGGAGGACTAGGAGAAAACGACTTTCATCACACACCAAGGAACATATTGCTACAAGGTAATGCCCTTCGGTCTAAAAACTGCAGGGGCTACGTACCAACGGTTGGTCAGTAAAATGTTCAAAGAACGGCTCGGAAAAACCATGGAAGTCTATATCGACAATATGCTGGTAAAGTCAACTAGGAAAGAGGACCACATCGACCATCTGAAAGAAGCCTTCGAGATATTGAGAAGGTACGGTATGAAATTGAACCCTAAGAAATGCTCCTTCGGCGTAGCCTCAATGAAATTCTTAAGATTTCTCGTGTCACAAAGAGGCATCGAGGTCAACCCACATCAGATCAAGGCGATAGATGCAAAACCTGAGATTTTGAATAGAAAAAAATAGATACAAAAGCTGACGGGGCGAATAGCTTCCTTATCCAGGTTCATCTCAGTCCTCCGACAGATGAAATAAAATTTTTAATGGGTTGAAAAAGGACAATGGGTTACAGTGGAACAAAGAATGCATCAAAACCCTGAAAAAATTGAAACCATACCTATGTTTGCCACCACAGCTAGCCAAAGCAAATCCAGACGAGCCCTTATTGGTGTATCTGGCTGTATCCGAGGTCGCCATCACCGCAGTCTTGGTCCGCGAAAATGAAGGTATGCAATCTCAAATTTACTATATTAGGAAAACCTTAGTGTACACTAAAACACAGTATCCACACCTTGAAAATTAGCTCTGGCTCTGGTCGTAGCTTCACGGAAGCTCCGACCCTACTTTCAGTGCCATCCCATGAAGTAGTAATGACCTTCCCCCTAAGAAGCGTCCTACATAAGCCCGAATTATCAGACAGGCTCGCTAGATGGGCCATAGAGCTCAGCGAGCATGATATTTTGTATCACCCAACAAATGCCATCAAGTCGCAAGTACTTGCAGGCTTCGTAGCTAATTTCAGCGCAGAGATACTATTAGAGCGGAAGTAGAGGCACGTCGTGCCACACCGACTGTGCCGCTAATGCTTCGGGATTGGGACTGGGACTCGTTCTCAAGTTCCCCACGGGTGAATCTATTTGCCAGGCCATATGATGTCCCGAAATGACTAACAATGAGGCCGAGTACAAGGCTGTTATTGCAGGCATAAAGCTAGCCATCAAATATGGGGCTCGGCAAATTGTTCTCTAATGCGATTCCCAACTTGTAGTGAACCAGGTCACCTGGACTTACCAAATGAAGGAGCAGAGGTTGCAAAAATAATAGTCGTAAATCAACAGGTTAATGGATGAATTCGACAAATGCCGCTTCAAACAAATTCCAAGGGCACGGAACGTCAAAGCAGACGGTTTAGCAAAACTGGTCGCAACCACTAAAAACTTCAACAAAAAAATCATGGTCGCCCTCCTTCATTCAGCCATTGATCACACTGAGGTACTATCTTTAAATTTGACTTGGGACTGGCACAACCAATTTGTGTCCTACTTACAGGATGGGACACTCCCACTCGACAAAAAGGAAGCAAAGAAGCTCCGTACACAGGTCGCCCCATATTGCCTGATAAATCATGAGCTCTACAAAAGAACGTTTGGCAGACCCCTTGCCAAGTGCCTAGGGCCGCACCAAATGGAACCAGTACTCGAAGGGGTACACGAAAGCCACTGCGGTGCCCACACAGGTAACCGCACCCTCGTACGATGAATAATACGGGCCGGCTATTACTGGTTCACTCTAAAATAGGAGGCTGCAGAATACATTCACCGATGCAAACAATGCCACAAGTATGCCCTTGTGATACATCAACCAGGAGAACCCCTCCACTCAGTCACATCCCCAGGCCTTTCATTAAATGGGGAATGGAAATAATCGGCCCCCTACCAGCCGGACGAGGAAAGGTATGATTTCTATTAATTTTAACTGACTACTTCTCCAAGTGGGTAGAAGTAGGTGCGTATGCACAAATACGCGAGCAGGAAGTTATCGCCTTCATGTGGAAGAATATCATATGCTGATTCGGCATTCCTAAAGAAATCAGCTGCGACAATGGGCAACAGTTCATTGGCCAGATGACGAACAAGTTCTTAGACGAATGGCATATCAAACGAATACTCTCCACACCATATCACCCCGCACGAACGGCCAAGCAGAATCTTCCAATAAAACAAAACTGAACATACTGAAAAAGAAACTCGAGGAAGCCAAAAAGTTATGGCCCGAGCTACTACCAGAAGTATTGTGGGCACGCCAGACTACACCCAAATCCAGCACAAGGGAAACACCGTATTCACTAGGTTATGGAACCGATGTGGTCATACCGGTCGAAGTCATCGAGCCGAGCTTAAGGTATTCACATACCAGCAAAGCAGAAAATGACATGAACAGACTTCAAGACCTCGATGAGGCCAAGGAAAGAAAAGAAATGTCTCACATAAGAATGGTGGCGCAGAAACAACAGGTCGAAAGATAGTGCAACAAGAGAGCCAAAATAAGACCACTTAAAGTGGGAGATTATATACTCAAAGCCAAAACATTGGCATCAAAAGACCTGAGCGAAGGAAAATTGGGCACCAATTGGGACTGTCTCTACATAATCACAGCAGCAGCGAATAAAGGAGCATTCCGATTAGAAACAATATAGGGAAAAATGCTCCAAAACAATTGGAACATAGCCATCTCAAATATTTCTATTTTTAGAAGATGTCTCACGAGTCGTACTCTTTTTTCCTCACCCGACTTTTGCCTCAATTGGGTTTTCTTGGGAAGGTTATAAATGAGGCGGCGAGGGGGATACCTAGAGATATTTTCAGAATGAGTTTATCGAACCAGCCTCTCTGTCCACTCTCCAGACTAGAATGCCAATTGGACTGGACTAGCATCATCTCTAACGTATAAACGGATACAACCATCTCCAATGTATCAAGTAGCTACATCCATCTCCAATGCATCAAATAACTACGGCCATCTCCAATGTACCAAACGGCTATGACCATCTTCGGTGTATAAACGGCTACAGCCATCTCCAACGTATAAATGGCTACGACCATCTCCAACGTATAAACAGCTATAGCCATCTGTATCAAACGGCTACGGCCATATCCAATGTATCAAACGGCTAAGGCCATCGTCAGTATATAAACGACGATGGCTGTCTCCAACGTGTGAACGGCTACGGCAATCTCCAATGTATCAAACGGCTAACGCCATCTTTTGTGTATAACGGCTAAGGCCATCTCCAACATGAAAACTGCTACGGCCATCTCCAAAGTGTAAATGGCTAAGGACATCTCCAAGGTATCATATGGCTAAGGCCATCAACGCAAAATGGTTAAGGCCATCGACAATATTATGGCTAAGGCCATCGACAGTATTATGTCTAAGGCCATCACCGTCGACCGTCGACCAAGTTCGACTATGGCAAGCAAGTTATTTGACGACAACCGAAGTCACTCATATGGCTAAGGCCATCGACAGTATTATGGATAAGGCCATCGTCATCGGTCGTTGACCCAGTTTGACTACGGGAAGCAAGTGATTCGACGATAGTCGAAGTCACTCATATGGCTAAGGCCATCAATGCAAAATGGCTAAGGCCATCGATAGTATTATGGCTATGGCCATCGCAGTTGATCGTCGACCCAGCTCGACTACGACAAGCAAGTGATTCAACGAGAGTCGAAGTCACTCATATGGTTAAGGCCATCGACATTATGTGGTTGTGGCCATCCACATTATTTTGGCCAAGGCTACCATTGTCGATCGTCGAACCAGTTCTACCATGAAAAATAAAGCAAGTGCCCGCTCTACAAGAAGAGATACCAAAAATAAAAGACAAAAATAAAGGAGTGGCAGCAAAAATATGACATTCATTATCATTCGAAAATACATGTACATCCGATCTTGCAAAACATCCTCTTTAAATTTCAAAATACAGGAAAACAAAAATATACACAAGTCCTAAGGGGCTTCACCGCCTTTCCTGTCACCTCCTGCGTGACTGCCACTTTGCTCATTATCCCCCGCTTGCTCGCCATCTTGTCTGTCACCGCCCCCTGGTTGGTAAGCCTTAGAAATCCAAGAACCAGATTCTAGACGGTTGATGTCTTTAGAATAATAGACTGCCCGGTCGGGAGAGTCGGAACTATAACCACAAGTTTCACAGGCAACATGGGCTATGTGCTGTTTTTCTTGAACCTCCGCCTAAGTGACTCGGCCTGTGGATAAGTAATCCTCGAGTACGACCAATCTAGCTTCATCGTACACCCACATTTCATGCGCCTCACGATGCGCATCATTTTTGGGCTTTGACAAAGAAGTTCGCTTGAGGACCTCAATCTCATCCGCCTTAATGTCGAGCTCCGCGGTCAAAGCAGCGACTCTGGTCTGCAATTGAGCCGCCTCCGCCGCTACTCTGCGGCTGATCTCCAACTACTCTTCTTTTGACTAAAGAAGAATCTCTAGCTAGACATTCGGAGCCAAAGTAGCCATCAGTTGCTTATCAACCTCTTCCAACTAGGGCCACCCTCCGTTTCAACTGAGCCTCTAATTGTTCAAGGCCCTCACGGAGCACTCAAAACTGAGGGTGCTACATGAACACATGTGCTAGCGCCTGATGCTTGGCACGACATTGTTTGTACTTCTTCACCATTTTGTTAAAGGTGGCCTCTTTCCTTTGCTCACGCCGCCTCCTCCCCACCTCCAAAACGAGAGTCTAAAAAGGAAAGGAAAAAGAGGAAATGCACGTCAATACGTAACAAAGTCATCCTCACAGCCAGTAAAAGAAAAATTGAAAGCTACCTATAAGGCTGCGCCAGTGACCCTTCAAGACAGATCCTTGTCATTAACACCCTTCAGCGTCTCGCGCTCTGTGTTCGCACATTGCAGGGTCATCTCCGCCGAGGCCTGCTCCCTATTCTCTAGAAAATTATACCCTATCGGGATCAAGATTTGGCGGTTATACCTACCCATCATCATCTCCACGCGTGTTGGATCCCTCGTTACATCTCTAAGAGAGGCTTCATGGCCCGTCCTCTCAACATCAATACCCGTTTCCCCAACTACGAACGACGAACCACCCTCTGGAATGCGGGTTGAGCTAGTAGCGATGGCAGTTCTCCTTAGAGGAGCAGACCTCCCTGAACGGATGGCCTCGGCCATGAAAACTGGCTGTGGCTCTTGACGTGGCTTGCTAGTCCTCACATCTTTAGTAGCTACCCGCTTACCCGTTATCAATCGTCGCCTTTTCCTCTCCAACGACTCCTCACTGTCCAAATTTCCCTCAACCGATTCCGAGGGCGGTACCGAAGAAAGTTCTTCACTTGTGGAAGCCTCCATGTGCGTAGCCTCCAGTTGAGGGACCACGGTAATGCCGTCATGGAACGGGCCGCAGTGTATGTCTTCCCCTCAGAATCAGCCTCTGCCCTGGGTGAGGTAACAATGGCTACTCTCTTCTTAGGGACGTTACAACCTGCCAACACAAGTAAATCAGGTAACAAAACCTAAGGAAGTATCTGACTCAAAGCTGAAGAATACCTAATGGGTCGTACTGTTGACGAAATGCGGCCCAGGTACGGCACTCCTCTACCTAAGGTACTAATTTCTCCACCCATGATTTAATGTCATCTATGGGCTAGGGAATAGAAGCCCTCACTACAAATAAAAAAGAAGAAGTCACAGCGGCCGAACGGCTAAAATAATGTACAACCAAGAATTTCATATACAGGGATACTTACGTTCAGAGTTCCACCTTTCGGGGAACCCATTAGCGTTTGATACCAGCTGCTCCATTCTGATATGGAAGTACCTGCGCCAGAAGCCACGGTTGGCCTTGTCGTCATTCTTCACCACTAAACCCTTAATACCACGACCCTTCAGTTGCAACATGGTACCCCTCAGGTAACCAGTGTTGAATAATTGTAGAAGCTGGTGGACTGAGATTTCACACTCAACCCTGTCCGCATATGTGCTCAGAACCTACATGCATTTAAAGTGTAGGGAGTAAGTTGCGCTGGGCATATGTCAAAAAAATGGCAAAGCTCCTATGCTAAAGGGTAAATCGGTAGGCTATAGTCGATCAAGAATGGATACTCGTAAAAGGTGCAATATCCGATCCTATGCACATTAATGTAATCCATTCCAGCCGAAACTGTATCCATGTGGCTCGGAACTTTATACGCCACTCGAAGATTGTCTAAGTGCGGCTGCAATAACTCACTATGTTAATAAGAGAGAGATGGATTTCTCATTTGAATGTCCCGTTTAATATGCATTTCTTTGTAAAGCATATTTTCCACAGAGATGGAAACGAGAACCTCTTTTGCCTCCTCGTCCTCTCCGCTATTGGAAGGCGGAACCCTAGATGGGGTGGAATCCTTACTCTTCTTACTACTTTGGCGTTTTACCATTATGTTCCACTTAAGAAAAAAAGTGCTTATAGCGAGAAATAAGGCTTCAGAAAGGTAGAGAAGTCTCGTACGAAACATCAGTTATCAAAGAGAAAGACAATGAAGGAAATTGAAAAAATATTTTCCAAGGGTTCGAAAGATGAACCAGATTGATCTTTTCCCTTATTTATAGGGTTAAGTTGTGCGGAAATTGAAGAGGCATGACCAAAACGGGCGCGGGAAAGCAAAATGTCACATCACCTCCTGAACCAACTCGGGAATAAAAGTAATAATGACGCATGCAGGCAGTGATATACTCCTAAAAAGGAAGTCACATCTCAATGGATCAACAATGTTGGGCAAGTCACATCGTTCCGTTACCGCCGAGTACAAGGTCAAATTCTCCAAAGACGAGATTTGCAATTCCATCCATTAGAGACGCCCATCGAATGAGCCTCCAACGAATGGAAGGACTAACTGTATAGGGTCAAATTTGACCCTAGACATCTCTATGCTAATGGGTATTACTTCGAGCATACGTCGACTAAAGTGAGGGCATGACATAGACGCACAGACAAAGGCGACGTCACTTAAGGACTCAGCGCCCTCACTCGGAGGGTGTTATCTACTTTTGTACCTTTTTGATTATTTCGAGGAAGGTCTCATGTTATATAAAGGAGACTTAACATTGTAAACAGGGCTATAGACAATAAATTTTCGTCGAGAAGATAAAATCAAAACCGAAAATATCGCAACAAATATAGTATTTCATTTCGAATATTTGAGTGTACAATCTCTATGAATCCTCTGATTCTTCTTTTCAATAGTAAATAAATTCAACGAAATTTAAGCTTCATCTTGAATATGTATTTGTTGCCTCAAATGATGATCTTGTTCTTGAGCTTGAGCTTAAACTTGATCTTGATTTGTTCTTCGTTTCTGATCTTTAACTCAATTTGTTCTTCGTTCTTGAGCTTGAACTTGATTTCTTGAAACTTAAAACTTGAACTTGTAGCTTGAAACTTGTGGAGGAATTTGCAGCGTTTGATCCACGAGCTCTTTCTTGCTTCTTTTTATAACTTCTAGTGTTTTTTCTGAGTTATGAAGACCCCTATTTATAGTTGTGGGAGGGAAGGTTGTGATAAGAACAAACTCTTTCCGAACAATCAAATTGAAGTGTGACATGGACACATTTGATTGGCCAGAACATGTCACTTCCACACGTGGCGCGATTTCATTGGCCTTTCAGTGCGACTGGGCATGCCTTGTCATTTTGACATGTGGAATGATCCTATTATCTCTTCCGTTTGACTTGGCGCGTCACGTCATATGACACGTGGAACCAAAATAGGCCTCTAGGAAGATGGCATCTTGGGCTTAGTGAAGTGGGCTCATCATTTTAGCCCAATTTAATGGGCTAGCCCAATAATATTGGTCTTATATAATTAATTTAATTATTTTAGCCCATAATATTTATTTAGACTAATATATTTAAAATATATTCCAAATTATTTTTTGAATTTAAATTCAATAAATTTTGTATGCTTTCAAATGGCCCCTACTTCAAGACTTATCAGGGTATAAACTCATTACATTTCGAAAACAAGGCTTGAAGTACTTAGAGATTACATATATTTGTCTTCTTGAGAAAAAAACTAATTTTTAAAACGTGATCATCAAGGACCGAAAATAAAAGTAATCCCCTTCCATGTCATGTGATAGTGTTACTTGCTTCTTCCTTGAATTAAAAATGATTGTAATGTAATTGATGACTATGGAAAAGACCATTAGTTTTCCACATACGCCAGAAGACATGGAACTTCTTTAAATCAATAATTATTCTAATAACTAAAGTCTTTGTTTCCATATAACATGACATTCGTTTTAAGTTCCAGCACTTTGTAGAGATACAACATGTCAATTGACTTATTCTACTCCAAAGAGGATTCTTTAACCGGACTTTAGATTACACCAATATGGATTCGACTTTTCCACGCACAACCGATATTTTCTACCTATTCCAATTAGGAGACTAATTTCTGTAATTTATCCCACATCGGCAGCGTTTCTCATTAGCTTCCCTTTGAGATCTATATAAACCACATAATTCCATGTATTTCGAACATCAATCATCAGCTTCTGCATATCTCTTGGAGTTTGTCCATAAACAATTAGGAAGCATCGGTGAAGGTAATTTCTTCTACTTTTTTCGTTTTGTTGTCTTTTTTCTTTTTAGTTCAAGTGAGATCCACGCATGAAGAACATAATCTTGTGGTGTGAGTGGAGGAGTTCTCATCCTTGCCCGACTATCGGAGAGATTACTTTCAATGTTGCTCGACTATCGGAGAGGCCAACTTAGGGTGCAAAGGGACTTATATGTCCACCTTAAGATTGGAAGACTTATGTGTCCACAGAATATCGATTGACTATCGGAGAGACTACTCTCAAAACGGCCACAGAATGTGGCTTGACTATTGGAGAGATTACTCTCAAAACGGTCACAGAATGTGGCTTGACTATCGGAGAGATTACTCTCAAAATGGCCACCGAATTTGACTTGATTATCGGAGAGATTACTCTAAAAACAACCACAGAATGTGGCTTGACTATCGGAGAGATTACTCTCAAAATGGCCACATAATGTGGCTTGACTATCAAAGAGATTACTCTCAAAATGGCTACAGAATGTGGCTTGACTATCGGAGAGATTACTCTAAAAAATGGCCACAGAATGTGGCTTGACTATCAGAGAGATTACTCTCAAAACGGCCACATAATGTGGCTTGACTATCAAATAGATTACTCTCAAAACGGCCACAAAAAGTGGCTTGACTATCGGAGGGATTACTCTCAAAACGGCCACAGAACGTGGCTTGACTATCAGAGAGATTACTCTCAAAACGGCCACAGAATGTGGCTCGACTACCAGAGAGATTACTCTCAAAACAGCCACAGAACGTGGCTTGACTATCGGAGAGATTACTCTCAAAACGGCCTAACTACCAAAGAGACCAACTTAAGGTGCAAATGGAATCATATGTCCACCTTATGATTGGAAAGTTATAGTTCCTTTTAAGGATCAAACCCGTGAATAGGCCAACTTAAGGTACAAATGGACTTATATGTCCACCTTAAGATTGGAAAGTTATAGTTCCTTTTAAGGACAAACCCGCGAAGAGTCCAACTTATGGTGAAAAGGGACTTAGATGTCCAGCTTAAGATTGGAAAGTTATAGTTCCTTTTAAGAATAAACCCTCGAAGAGGCCAACCTAAGGTGCAAAGGAACTTAGATGTCCACCTTAAGATTGAAAAGTTATAGTTCCTTCTAAGGATAAACCCGCGAATAGGCCAACTTAAGGTGCAAACGTACTCATATATCCACCTTAAGATTAGAAAGTGATTAAGCTTCAACTCGAAGACGGCATCGACTTGAACACTTGGAAAATTTTGAATTTGCTGACTATTTAGACTTCAACTTGAAGATTCGGAGGGCTTCACAATTCAACTTTAAGACCGACGAATTTGAAGACTGAAACTTGAAGACCAACAAACTTGAAGACTTCAACTTTGAGATTTTGTGGGCCTAAATATTTCAACTTGAAAATCAGTGGGGTTGAAGATTTCAACTTGCGGACTTTGTAGACTTCAACTCGTGTACCTACGGCCTTGAAGATGTCAATTTACCATTGAGGGTTGCCCTTTTTAAATCAAATGAGATCAAAGTTCCATAAGAGAATGGCATTTAAGCTTGATTTTTCATCCCTCCATACTTCACTCGGATAACAATGGGGGAATATGAATCTTTTGAACTTAGAATGAAACTCTAAGCTGCCTACATACCTCTGTGAAGAGGATCAAGTCATAACGTAGTTTAGAGTGGGTTATTTTTTAAAAAAAAAAAATTTATGTCCTAACTTTTGCCTCGATCGCGTCTTCGAGATTTTTAACCTAGTGGATTTTTTTTCATCCTAACTTTTTCCTAGGACGCCTCTTTCGATATTTTCAACCTAGCGAAGTTTTTATTGTGTTGACCGTACAAAGATTATACTCTTGAGGAGTGGGCGTGAGGAGTGGACTAGAAAATGGTTGGCACATCAGAATCCAGGAATGGGTACTCTTTCTCCTGCATCTCTTTTAGAGTCAACTTTCCACTTGGCTTGTCTTTAAAAGGAGTGGATTTCATACTCTTCCTCTTGCTCACCTTCGTCGTGAACTTCATAGGTGACATATTGACATTCATACCTTCTTTGCTTTCATATTTGGGAACGAACTTGCCCCACTTCCTGACTTCTTGTTTTTCATTCGCTTTGCGAGGTTCATAGATGGGTAGCCTTTCATTTCCAGTGGAGGCCATGCTCAATTCCATGTCATGGGCACTAGTTTCAAGTTCTTCAAATGTGCTAGTCTTGATAACTTGCAAGATGTAGCGCAATCCCCAATGCATGCCTTGGATGCACATCTCTATGCCCGAAGTTTCACTAAGCCTGTCTTAGTAGTTGAGGCCTGCATTCTTCCAACGATTGATAAAGTCGATAAATTGTTCCCCCTTTCTTTGACGAGTACTTGTGAGCTCTATCATACTCACAGTGTGTCTTGTGCTATAAAAGCGACTAAGGAACACTTGCTCTAGTTGATTCCAGCTATCGATAGATCCAGCCTATAGGTCTGTGTACCAGTCAAAAGCATTTCCTTTTAATCAGAGGTCAAAATGCTTGATGAGGTAGTCTCCATAAGTCTTAGCATTGTTGCATGTCTCAAGAAAGTGCGCCACATGTTTCTTTGGGTCACCTTTACCATCAAAGTGTTGAAACTTTGGAGGTTGATAGCCAGCAGGCATCTTCAACGTATCAACCCTTGCAGTGTACGGCTTAGCATATGTAAGGGAAGATTTGGCAGCAACTTCATATTTGTTCTTATTGGTTCCTTCAATGAACTCCTTCAATTGATCGATTCAAATCATCCCTTCAGATGAGACAGGGATAGCCTTAGTGGATGCTTCTTGTTTTGGGGGAGAGTCGCTCTCTAGAACCTTTGGGAGCTTTCCAGGTATATGGGTGGATTCTTCTTCCATCGGAATTCCCACCCTGTCTATTAGTTTGTCAATTTTGGCCTCTTGATTGTGCATGCATTTGGTCAAGCGAACGATTGCCTCGGTCAAGTTTGCCAACTGCTCCTCCAAAGATGAAGTGTTTGTCACCGTGGCTGGCATGATTGTCATGGACGATAGAGAGTAGCATGGATTCTCACACAGATTGATTGGCTCACGCTATGTGGTGTAAGTGGGGATGATCCATCACTTGAAGAATCATCATATTCCTTCATAGTAGAGTGCTTGGATCCGCATAGGTCAAGCAGAGCAAGGGTTTTCTTGATCTTTTCAGCAACATTGCTTCCTCCTTCATATGCATTCTGGCATATCTTGCTCCTTTTGAGGAAGAAAATCCAAAAATAAGGGCTGATGCAGACGGCACTTAGGATTCTTGTTTTCCTAAAGAGCTTTCTTTGCTCCTTGTAACCAGTCTGAAGCTTCCAAAGGTAACATCGAGGATGCTTTCCACATCAGTATAGAACCTGGAGTTAGCAGCCTTGGTGGAAGTTGAAACGGAGTTGATTTTATTTGAAGAAATTTCAATGTTCTTGGACTTGAGTGATTGAAAAGTTGAGATGAGAGGTAAATATTGTCCCATTGGGCGTGCCAGAATTTGTAGACGATAAATTTTCGCCGAGAAGATAAAATCAAGATCGAACATATCACAACAATCATAGTATTTTATTTCGAATATTTGAGTGTACAATCTCTATGAATCCTTTGATTCTTCTTTTCAATAGTAAATAAATTCAAGGGCCTTTGAGCTTGACCTTCAACATGTATTTGTTGCTTCGAAGGATGATCTTATTCTTGAGCTTGAGCTTGAACTTGATCTTGATTTGTTCTTCGTTCTTGAACTTGAACTCGATTTGTTCTTCTTTCTTGAACTTGAACTTGATTTTTTCTTCGTTCTTCAGCTTGAACTTGATTTCTTGAAGCTTGAAACTTGAACTTGTAGCTTGAAACTTGTGGAGGAATTTGCAGCGTTTGATCCACGAGCTCTGTTATAACTTCTGGTATTTTTTCTGAGTTATGAAGACCCCTATTTATAGTTGTGGAAGGGAAGAGTTGTGATAAGAACAAACTCTTTCTGACCAATCAAATTGAAGTGTGAGATGGCCACATTTGATTGGCCTGAACATGTCACTTCCACACGTGGCGGAATTTCATTGACCTTTCAGAGTGACTGGGCATGCCTTGTCATTTTGACATGTGGCATGATCCTATTGGCTCTTCCATTTAACTTGGCGCGCCACATTATTTGACATGTGGCACCAAACTGGGCCTCTAGGAAGATGGCATCTTGGGCTTAATGAAGTGGACTCATCACTTTAGCCCAATTTGATGGGCTAGCCCAATAATTTTGACTTATAAAATTAATTCAATTATATTAGCCCATATTATTTATTTGGACTAATGTATTTAAAGTATAGTCAAATTATTTATTGAATTTAAATTCAATAAATTTTATATGCATGCAGGGGCATCATCATTATTCTCGAATAATACAGCTTTTCTCTTTCTCTCTATCTCTAATGATTACTTCTCTCTTAAGTTTACATCACCTTTTTTATCTTTCAGATCTACAATAACAATATCGTCCTTCTGATCTCCAGGTTGTATTAATATTTGATTATGATTTATCCTTGTTTATTTTTAATTGTTTTTAAGCTTATAAAGTATATCAATAACTTTTGAGCCAAACAAAGCTGTCGGCACTATCTTATCCCATTCCACCAACATTAATTAATTTTCCCCTCTTAACTTTTAGCACAAAATTAAGTTCCAAATTTTTTAGTTCTTCTATCGACTTTTGTCATAGAAGATTTGAGTGATATGTGTTTTAATTTAAATTGCTAGAGTGTTTGTTAATTTAATGCGTTAGGCTCTTAAAAAGTATCAAAGACATATGCTTGCGGCATTTATACTATTTTAACTCATGCAAGTTTTAATCAAGAGATGCCTACTATATATTTAACAGCTAATTTCAGTAACTGGGGTTCATTAGTTTACTCATTCCAGCGTAATTAGTGACATGGTGGGGAAGGGGAGTTGGTAGTTTTTAACAACTCTCTCTCTATTAAAGTGAAATAAACCACATTTTGGTAAGAGAGAGAAGGTCATACTTCTCTCTAAACCCCTTTGATCGTCCATGGAAATAACTCCACTACATAGTCATTCTACTACACAAATCCCTCCAAAGCCTCCAGACATATGCCACTCCAAACACTCAAATTATCCTATGGCTACTTCATCTAGCTCTACTACTCATAGTGACCATCCTATCAAACCAGATGATGGCTCAAATCTTGATCCAATGGAGGAACAACCTCCACTACATAGCTCATCCTACAAGAAAATTCTACTCGCTCTATGAATAGTCAATTCACTCGGCTGGCTTCTCCACCAGCTAAGATAAAATATCAAGGAAGCCAATGATGACCTATAAGTATCACTTTCAGAAGAAGATCTGCGGATAATCTACCATCCATGGAGGTATTCTCTCATCGTCAAGCGCATGGGAAAACGTATTCTCCACCAATACCTCAGTAAAAAGATTTCCCAACTTTGGAAGCACAATGAAAATTTTAATCTAATCGACCTAGGAGCAAATTATTTATTGTTAAGTTTTCCAAGGAAGAAAACATTTCCAAGGCATTAAATAATGGTCCATGATTTATTAACGGCTTCCATCTCTCAGTCCAAAGGTGGGACCCCATTTTGTAGCAAGTGAAGCTAAGCAGTTAAAATCAGCAAATTGGGTTCGATTACCACAACTCCCTATATATTTTATGACTCTCAAATTCTAAGGAAAATTAGAAATAAAATTGGTAAAATTTTAAGAATTGATTCTTGTACCTCTTCAATGTTAAGGGGTAGATATGCCCGGTTATATGTTGAAGTGGCAATGGATAAGCTAGTGAAATCTTTCGTGTACAAAGGCAATTACAAACAAATGGTACATTATGGGGGTGAAAACTTTCTTTGCACCCTATGAGGAAAGTTAGGACATACTTATATGAAATGCCTCCCCCCCCCCCCCCCCATCACTTTAAGCAGCACTAACCAAATGCAGGCTGTAACAACCCATCAACCGGCAACTACCAACGAGTGGATCACAGTTTCGTTTGAGAAAAAGAAAAAAGCTGCAGGATCAAAGCTAACTCAGCAGGAAAAGATCAAACCTATAGGGAAAGACTACTCCATGGCGGGTCCTAGTCCAGGTAAGTACCACTCAACTCCAGGTATGTCTGCTAAATCTTCTTCGGTTCTACCCACTAAATTAATTTCTACAAGTACTTCATTACCTAATGCTCCAATGTCTAATCCACTAATCTGTGATAAATCCCTTAAGCAAGTAGAGCCCATGGTTTTGGAAAATAGGTTAGATGAAAACCATTCTAGAACATCTTCTAACCAATGCATGTCTACCATAAAAGACAAAGATAGACAAGTGTCAAAAGGAAAGAATACATTGGAACATCTGTCCCAATCATTAGTGGAACACTCCAATTGTATAAGCAATGAGAATTACCCGACTGTCCATATCTAACCTTCCAATGACTCACCACTCCTCCATCGGAGGCTACCCCTAATTTTGATCACTTACACTTGGCATTGCATGCAAAGGGAGTAGCATCCTCCACTGACCACCTGGCTTCCCCACCTATCTCTCCAAAATATTTTATAAAAAGTAACACGTCAGTCTCCATGCAAGATTATTCCAATTCAGAGCAATCTAGCCTCCCCCCAAACCGTACGATTGTTTCTTCTCATACTCTATCTTCCTCTACTATAAATAATGCCAAGGCTCCCCCTAACATCAATAAAGAGTTTCATATTAATACATATTCCCAGTCCAAGCAGGATCACTCACATGGCAAATCCACCTCCACTTCCCAATCAACTCCAAACACAACCCCTCTTCTTCACATTACCACCACCACCCCAGTACTATCAACCCACCTCTTTGCTGGAAGCAGGCCTCCTGGGACATGCGATAACATTCAACATCCAGATCAATGGCTAGGAGATGGTGATTATCATCCAAAACTCCAGGTACTTGGCACAATTGATAGCGGAGGGCATGTAGCTGGCCATGTCAAACTACACGAACCAGATTTGGATAAACAACATCCTCCACCCCTTAGCCCCTCACTTGAGTCACACCCTAATTCAGGAAATACAACCCCAGTGGAATATTACCCCAATACCCAACCAGTTCATCAATCTCCCCCAGACTATTCCATTCTTTCAATCGGAGGAGAGCATTTCAATTAATCCCATCTTTATGGCCTGGAACAACCAAGTAACCCAGGAATCCCTCAATCCAGCAAATCTAACCCCGGTCAATCCACCCCAACTCAATGTGCAAGTCAATGCTCCAGAACCAAACCCTCCAAAACCTCCAGTAGAGGAAGAAGAAGAACCACATCCACAAGGTACTCAGCTGAGTGTAGAGTTCTTAAGCCTAAACGAGGTAAAAATATTACTCTTCCCGAAATTATGGAGCAAGAAATACATCTTCAGCTGCCCGAGCACCATGTACAAATGCTCAATGCATGTACGCCCTCCTCAAGATCCCACCGTAGGAACACACTCAAGGAGAAGGAGTCATACTTTAGTGGAGAGGGACAACACAGTCTCACATCCTCTACTTCCCCGAATGAATAGAGCAACTACAATTATTTTCCAAAACGTTAGGGGTGCAAACAATGATGATTTTCGTAGAAGCTTTAGAGAGCTCCTCGATACCCATAGACCGTGTTTGGTTGCCTTTCTTGAGACAAGAATGCATATGTACGCTTCACTCTTAGAGGAATTTAATTTCTTCGAGCTCATAGAAGTCCCTACAGAGGTACAATCGGGGGGCATGGCTGTACTCTATAATCACGATGTCATTACAGTGGAACACTTCACTTGTACTGGACAAAAGATTCACGCTCTCCTTCAGGTTCGTCTTTTTAATTTTTCTTGGCTTTTTTCATCAGTATATGCTAGCACACAGTCTTCCATTAGGGATATTATGTGGGAGAATCTCCTCCAAATGTATAAGAATAATAGTGGCCCTTGGATGATAGGTGGTGATTTTAATGACGTTATAAGCTCTAACGAAAAAATTGGAGGCCTTCCCTCAAAATCTAAGAGAGCCTTAACCATTAGCAATAATATTGACTTGTGCATTTTAATAGACCTAGGTTTTAAGGGTAGCAAATTTACTTGGTCTCACCATAGGAAAAAAAGAGCCTAATTATGGAAAGACTTGATCATATTCTAGCTATGAGGAATGGTTGGAAAAATTTCCTAAGTCTAGCATTATCCATCTCCCAAAAACCCATTCCGGCCATAAACCTATTCTAGTTAAGCTTAACAATATTAATCACAGTTCTGGGAGCATATTTCGTTTAGAAAATATTTGGTGCAATCACCCAAATTTTCTTAACATAGTCAAGGATGAATGGAGGAATAAGGAACTACTACCTGCTATTAATTCCTTCACCGAGTATATAAGTAATTGGGGTCAAGACCAATTTGGTAGTTTTTTTAAGGAAAAAAGGTCTATTCTAGCAAGGATTAATGGTATTCAAAACTCTCCTAACTATGGCACTAATGCTTTCCTTAATAATTTGGAACATTCTCTAGTAACTAAGTATAATAATATCCTCAAACTTGAAGAAGATTATTGGAAACTTAGGGCTAGGGTCAATTGGTTAAATGAGGGAGATGCAAATACGAAATTCTTCCAAATTAGTGCCACCAATAGAATGAGACAAAATCATATAAATTTTTTTATGAAAAAGACGGTAAGTGGCTAGACAACCATCGTGCTATAATTAACTATGTGCTAGAGTATTTTGTGGATTTATTTAGAACAAATCACACCTTTTCTAAGGGCCTTAATCCACTAACCCCCCCCCCCCACTTGTTATCATAAGATTGACCTCTCACTATTAGATAAACCTCTTTTTGATAGTGAAATTAGTAGTGCTATATTTTCGTTTAAACCCTTTAAGTCCCCCGGGCCGGATGGGTTACATCCTTTCTTTTACCATAAGTATTGGAGTATCATTGGAAACTCTGTAAAAGTTTTTTTCCATGAAGTGTTCAAACAACACAAGGTCCCTAGTGATATTAACACTACCTACATTTTCCGTATCCCTAAATTTCACAACGCTAATAATATTAGTAATTTTAGACCTATAAGTCTTTGTAATACCATCTACAAGACCATTACCAAAATTAGCGCTAATAGAATTAAGCCCTACCTTCAATGTATTATAAGCCCCGTCCAAACTAGCTTCATAAAAACAGAAGGGCTAGTGATAATGCTATTATTATCCAGGAGCTTATTAACTCCTTTAAAAAAACTAAAGATAAAGTTGGTTCCTTCATCATCAAAATCGACCTTGAAAAAGCTTTCGATAAGCTTGAATGGTCGTTTTTTGTAAGACTCTTGTTTACTTCAAATTTCCTCCAAACATTATTAATCTTATAATGTCTTGCATTACTACCTCTACTACCTCCATTCTTATAAACGGAACAAAATCTACTTTCTTCCAACCAAGTAGAGGAATTAGGCAAAGGGACCCAATGTTCCCGTACATTTTTATCCTTTGTATGGAAATGTTGTCTAATTACATATACCACTTAGTTGATATTAAGAAATGGGACACTATATTATTAGGAAAAGATTCCCACATCTATCTCACTTGTTTTTGCGGACGACTTGGTCTTAATAGGGAAGGCTAATACCAAAACTTGTTCCTCTTCAATACTTCCCTAAATCTCTTTTGCAAGCACTCGGGCAATCTATTAATTTAACCAAATCTAGGATCCTACTCTCTCTAAACTATAGTAAATCTGGTAGAACTATTTTCACTACTTCACTAGGTTTAAAAGAATGCAATAACTTTAGGAAATATCTTGGCTTCCCTATCCTCATTAATGCTCCTAAGCATAGGGACTTCCAGTTTGTAATGGACCAAATGAGGAATAGGTTACCTAACTGGAAAAGAAACAAACTAAACCTAGCAGGAAGAGCTACTCTAATCTCTTCTACCTTAGTCAGCATTCCAGCCCATTATATGCAATTTACCCTACTCCCATCCAAAAACCTAAAGAGTATAGATAAAATTCAAAGTAACTTCCTCTGGGGTACAAATGATCATTAAAGGAAGCTTCACTTAGTCAATTGGGACTTGGTCTGCACTCCTAAGAAGGAAGGTGGCTTGGGCTTAGGAAAGCCCGTCATAAAAATCTTACTCTTTTAGCTTGCCTCGCTTGAAGACTAGCCAATGACACCACCAATATTTGGGCTATAAATCTCATTAAGAAATATATCTACAAACCTCTCAATAAAGGATCCTTCATTTAGGAAAGTCTTATAAAAGGGTGGGAAATTTGTCAAAAAGGGTCTCTTTGGTCAATCCATAATGCCTCTACTCTTAATCTTTGGAAAACTATTTGGATTACTAACTCCGGAAACCTTAGGAGTCAAGTGGTAGGTCCCCTAAACAAGATAGAAAATTCCCTTAGAATATGTGATGTTAGGATAGGTAATGTTTGGGATTTCTCACAACTATCTCTAGACATTCCAAAATACGCTTTGGATAACATTCACTCTACTTTTATCTCTAACGAGTGCACGACTAATGGCTTATCATGGAATATGAACTCAAGCGGGATTTTCACGACCAAATCTTGCATGGTATGATAGATAGGTCTAAAAATCACCCAGTAAATAGTAATTGGGTTTGGGACCTTCAATGACCTAACAAAATTAGATATGTTACGTGGCTTTGTAATCTCAATAAACTTACGTGTAGGAAATTCATTTTATATATAGACATGAATATAGATGACCAATGTACTATTTGTCGTCGCGAATCTGAATGCCTTAGCCCCATTTTTCTTACATGCCCTAATGCCAGTAACATTTGGCAAAGTTTGGGAATTGATATTATAGACATTACCCCCTTAAGTAACAATTGGCTAATTAGGCTAAAATCTAGTAACCCCCTAATCCCCTCTAAATTCATCAATTGGAACACTCTATTTCCTTTTGTCATGTGGAATATATGGATCACTAGAAATTCCAATAATATCAATAATACTTGCCTTACCAGTCACCTAGGGAAAACTATAGACCAAGTTATTGAGTACTTTCTCCTAATGGAAAGAGAATCAAATTGGGATAAAGATATTAGCTCTACATATCTTGGGTAAAACCTCCTACTAATTGCTACAAGCTAAATATTGACGGGGCTTTTAATTCTATAACCAAAACATGAGGCATTGGAGGGGTAATAAGAAATGATCATGGGGATTGGCTAATAGAATTTGGCTCAAACTTCTCTGCTAAAAGTCCGATTCACTCAGAAGTTATGGCCTTATTCAAAGGATTAATCATAGCAAAGGATAGGAACGTTTTTCCTCTTATAATATAGACGGATGCCTCACAAGTAATTTCCTTCATGCGTGAAGGCCGTAAAACTTACAATTCCATCATTAATGGTTGCAGGTCGCTTCTGGAGCAAATGGACACCGTGAAAATCCAACACACATTTAGGCAGGGGAATGAAGTTGCTCACTTGTTGCCCAAACATGCAGTGGAAAACTTAGTAATAAATAAATTACAATTCTGGTTATTTCCACCACCCTTTGTCTTGGCCAGGATGCTGGCAGATAAAGGAGGGGCAAAGTCTGTAAAAACTATTTCTCTTAAGTACTGTAGTACTCTAGCTTCTATCAATAACTTACATGATATACATGTATTACCCCATGGTAATGATCCTTATGATCATACCCTTTTTAGTAATGAATAAATAAATGTCGTTTATGTTAAAAAAAACAACAACAATAACTCTCTCTCTCATTCTATTCATATCATGTCACTTTAGCTTAACAATATTGGTCTTAAATAGTTATCACCTTAAAAAACTAAGAACCTTTAATCTTTTCTTGAATTCTATCCTTACTACTTCACGGAAGTGTAATATCATTAATTTATCATTTAAGGAAGAAGAGACGAATATTTAGTACTTCCTCCTGTTCAAAATAAATAATTTTATGGGTGTTTTCACATAAATTAAACAATTTATCTTTTAACATTAATTAGCAAATGAATTGACCATATTAACATTTACTATCTCACATAAACACTCCTAACACATATTCCAATATTATTTACTCCATGAACAATGTAGGAAAAAAATAACTAATTCATTCTTAAAATCTAAAAAATCACTTATTTTGAATCACAAGAAAAATATCAAAAAATCATTTATTTTGAACCGAAAGAAGTATACATCTTATGATTAATTATATGAAATGATTTTCTTGAAGGCCAATAAGTGTGTTAAAACCTTAAAATATGTGCCAATATTAGAGGCATAAGAGGTGTGAAAGTCACACCGGGTGTGGGCAAATATTTACCGTGTGAAAGTCAGTTAATTAATTAGTTTAATCATGTGGGGGCAGGGGAATTCATAGTCTTTAATAAATCTCTCTGTCTCTCCGATCCTTTTTATCTTCACTTTAGATCAAAACTCTTGTTTTTATATATTTATCACCTTAAAAATTTAATAAAATATTAATTTAAAATTTCTCTCAATTCTACCCTTAGTAGTTACTACCCAAGAAGGCATGTGATCATTAATTTCTCACTTAAGGTAATATAGGAATAATTATCACCTCTTATAACTAATGTATTTTGAAAGAGTTTTTTTAATATTGTTGTTTAGCTCAAAGTTATCACACACTTTGCAAGCATAAAACAATAAAATTAAATTGAGTGTCAATTAGAGCATATCGTAATAACCAAAAGACCAAATGGAAAATGCAAGAGACAAATGTTATCAGTTAATGAGAGGAGGGTTAAGATCTTTTATTGACAATATTGATTTGGTCTGCCTCTCCGTGGAGAGGTTCAGAACCTTACAATGATATTCTCTCTATTCCCGAGAGTTACGATGATGAAGAAGAAGAAGCCCTCTTTAGGGTTCCTTCTCTTAGTATTTATAATAGTGTACTTTGCCAGCTGGCGTTGGACGGTAGTGGTCATGTCGAGGGGACACCCGCCCATAGTGAACTGGCCATGGCCTCATTGGTTAAGCTGAGTGATCTTCGAGTGCTTATTATTGACGAATAGTTATGCCATGTTAGCCTGAATATGCTTAAGAGCGGATTAATCTCATTAATTATAATGAATCACGTTTTGACCCATACAGTTAGTGTTGGACAATACGCTTTACGCTAGAGGGGGGGGGGTGAATAGCGTTTTAAAATTATTAAGCGTTTTAGTGCGGAATTTAAAAACTTTGCAGAAATTAAAACAAGTGCAGTAAAAAGAACTTACACAAAGATGTATCCTGGTTGGCCACAAACGTGGTTAGTCCAGTCCCCGAGAGACTCTCTCGAGATTTCCACTAAACTTGTCAAGCTTACGGGTGCTTAACAAACCGTTACAGTTGAGGACACAAGCCTCACCTAGGTGCTCGGGGATCACAATCCCAAAGACTTCAATTGCTCGGGGATACCAATCCCAAAGACTTCAATTGCTCGGGGATACCAATCCCAAAGACTTCAATTGCTCGGGGATAACAATCCCAAAGACTTCAACTGCTCGGGGATAACAATCCCAAAGACTTCAACTGCTCGGGGATAACAATCCCAAAGACTTCAATTGCTCGGGGATACCAATCCCAAAGACTTCAATTGCTCGGGGATAACAATCCCAAAGACTTCAACCGAGGAATCACAAGTTCCTCAACAAACGAGAATCGCAATTCTCTTACAAACACAAAACACACTCACTTTACAAAGTACTCCTTAATGAGTAGATATGAGTAGAAATAGTACGCTCAAGATCACAACAACTTAGCTCAATAGAATGGCTCTTCAAAAAGCTTTATGGATGAATGGAAAATGATGATCAATGTAAGAAAGCTTTTAGCAATGAAAATACTCAAATTGTATATGTTGTTGTTGTGAAAACACTGAGTTGAAGCTGTATTTATAGGTGAAAAACTCAGTCTTACCGTTGTCTAATTGCCAATTAAGGATTGCTGAAATTACTCAGTGACAATCGATTGTCAAGACTAAACAATCGATTGTTTGCCTATCAGATCAAAAATTCAATCCCAGATTTTACGTCAACAATCGATTACTTCAAATCACTAATCGATTATTTATAACGTTAAGAAATCCTTTCCAATTTTTGGCATAAAACATCGATTGTCCGGAAATCAACAATCGATTATTTTAACAACGTTCAGAAAATCTTTTCCAGATTTTACGCAAAACATCGATTGTTAAATATCAACAATCGATTACCTGAAGGTAATTGAAAATATATGACAACGGTCAGCTTCAACAATCGATTATCAAATGGAATAATCGATTATTAATTAATTTCAAAACTCTCTGTCTCATATATAATCGATTATCAAATGGAATAATCGATTATTAATTAATTTCAAAAATCTCTGTCTCATATATAATCGATTATCAAAAGCCACAATCGATTATCATTTTATTTAAAATCACTGGGAGACATTTTTCTCATTCTAATCGATTACCATTAGTTCATAATCGATTTTTATGAGTTTTGAAAACTTTGCCTCAGTTAACAATCGATTATCATAAGTACACAATCGATTGATATGCAGTTTGCATAAACCTGATGTTTAACTGACTTACTCACAATCGATTATCATTAGTTCACAATCGATTGTCATGCAGTCTTGGCTTAGAGATACTCGATTATCATAAGTACATAATCGATTATCTTAGCCCAGATTTTTGAGGCATGCTTGGAAAACATTTTAACAAATGTAAATATGCATAGTTTAAAATCATTTGACACTTAATTTAAATATGCATGATTTTGGAAAAATAATTTTAGTAGAGAAGCCATGTTATGAGCCAAGTTGAGGAATCAAGATCACAATTAGTATTGACTCAATTATAACATTTCTAAACTTTGTCTTGAGCTTCTTGTAATGCATCCATTTTGTGCTTGTCCTTGAGCACTGCTATATATCGCTTTTTGCTTTGTTTGACATTCATCAAAACCTACAAAAGAACACACGTTTAGTATATTGCATTTGAAATGTGTTTCCAACAATTTCCCCCTTTTTGATAATGGCAAACATAAGCGGGATATATGCAATAATTATTTTGATAATCCAAGACAAGTGTAAAGTATGCAAGTGTAAAGTATGCAATTTGATGTTCCCCCTCAATTCATGTTCCCCCTCACTTTAAGCATGAATGAAGTTGAGAGTGATATAGCATAGCATACTTCTTGATATCCCGTTTCTTCCCCCTTTTGCCATTAGCAAAAAAAAATATATACAAGGGAAGAATAAAAAATATGAAATAAACACACGTTTATTTATTGGAAAATTAAGATAACAAAAGTAATCGATTATTGATACAGTAATCGATTGTTTGACGGCGATTTTCCTGTAGAATACTTGAGTATTTTGCGTCATGCTTTTATGATCCCCTTTTCTTTAGGGTGATACCTGCAAAAAAGTGTTAGACGCCTCCGACGCTCAAGTTAGAAATTATGTAAGAAATAAAATGCAATGCATGACTTAGATCAACGTGGAGTCAAGGATCCCGAGTTCACTACGAATTCGGAAGAAGGACTCTTTATCTAAGGGCTTTGTAAAGATGTCTGCCAATTGGCTTTTTGTTTCAACAAATTCAATTTCGACATCGCCTTTTAGAACGTGATCTCTAATAAAATGATGTCTAATTTCAATGTGTTTTGTTCGCGAGTGAAGAATGGGGTTCTTCGTCAAGCATATGGCACTAGTGTTGTCACATCTAAGAGGAATGTGGTCAAGACGTAGGCCATAGTCCAAGAGTTGTTGTTTCATCCATAGGATTTGAGCGCAACAACTCCCCGCGGCTACATATTCAGCCTCGGTTGTGGACAACGCAACACTAACTTGCTTCTTACTAAACCAAGAAACTAAAGCGCTACCGAGCAAGTGGCAAGTGCCGCTAGTGCTCTTGCGATCCAATTTGCATCCAGCAAAATCGGAGTCGGAATAGCCAATAAGTTGGCATGAAGAACCTTTGGGGTACCATAGACCCACATTGGTAGTACCGACAAGATACCTTAGAATCCGCTTTACCGCAGTAAGGTGAGACTCTTTCGGACATGATTGATAACGGGCACAGACGCACACGCTAAACATGATGTCCGGACGACTAGCAGTAAGATAAAGAAGAGAGCCAATCATACCTCGGTACTTTTTGATGTCGACTTCCTTACCTTTTTCATCTTTGTCGAGATGATCGGATGTGCTCATGGGAGCTGCCATTTCCTTTGCATTGTTCATATCAAAGCGTTTAAGCAGTTCTTTGCAATACTTGCTTTGACAAATGAATGTACCTTCCTTCATCTGTTTTACTTGTAATCCCAAAAAGAATTGTAACTCACCCATCATGGAAATCTCAAATTCGCTAGTCATTAAGTTTGAAAATTCCTTGCATAGAGCATTGTTAGTAGCACCAAAAATGATATCATCTACATATATTTGAACTAGCAAGATATCATTATTTTCATGCTTGACAAATAAAGTTGTGTCAACTTTTCCACGAATAAAATTATTTTCTAAAAGAAATTTACTCAACCTTTCATACCAAGCTCGAGGAGCTTGTTTTAAACCATAAAGGGCCTTTTTGAGTTTGAAAACATGATTAGGAAAATTAAAGTCTTCAAAACCGGGGGGTTGCTTTACATAAACTTCTTCTTGAATAAAACCATTTAAAAAGGCACTTTTCACATCCATTTGATATAAAATGAAATTCATAGAAGATGCAAAAGCAAGCAACAAACGGATGGCCTCTAATCTAGCTACCGGAGCATATGTCTCATCATAATCAATCCCTTCTTCTTGATTATAGCCTTGGGCCACAAGCCTAGCTTTGTTTCTAGTGATTATGCCATTTTCATCTAATTTATTTCGAAAAACCCATTTCGTACCAATTATGGTATGACCTTCGGGTCTTGGCACCAAATCCCAAACGTTGTTACGTTTGAATTGGTTAAGCTCCTCTTGCATTGCCAAGGTCCAAAATTCATCCCCAATTGCTTCAGAGATGGCTTTGGGTTCAATTTGAGAAACAAAAGCAGTAAGATCTAAGGTATTTCTAAGGGAGCTCCGGGTACTTACCTTCCCTCCAACGTCGCCTATTACCTGATCGAGAGGATGGTCTTTGACTGTCCTCCATTCTATTTGCTCTTTTGGTTCATTTTCCGGTTGAGGAGCTTCTTCAATTTATTGTTCCACCGTTTTGTCAATTTCTTTCCTTGGTGGTTCTTCTTGAATTTTGTCCTTTAGGCTTTCCAGAATACCTGAAAGATCAAGACCACAATCCTTTCTCGCCAAGCGAGTATTATCTTCGGAAAATACAATATGAGGAGATTCCTCTACAACTTGGGTTCTTTTATTAAAAACTCTATAAGCTTTACTACGAGAAGAATAGCCAATGAAGATACCTTCATCCGACTTTGCATCAAATTTTCCTAGTTGGTCCTTTCCATTGTTGTGCACAAAACATTTACAACCAAAAACACGTAAATGTGAAATGTTAGGTTTTCTACCTTTGTAGAGTTCATATGGGGTTTTTAAGAGTATCGGCCGAATTGCTACTCTATTCAAAACATAGCATGCGGTACTCACGGCGTCTGCCCAAAAGTGTTTGGGAATCTTAGCTTCGTCGAGCATGGTTCTAGCCATCTCTTCGAGACTCCTATTTTTCCTTTCCACCACCCCGTTTTGTTGTGGTGTACGTGGAGCGGAAAAGGTATGCTCGATTCCGAGTTCATCACAAAAATCCGCAAAGAGATTGTGATCAAACTCTCCCCCATGATCACTTCTAATGGAAGTGACAGTTGATTCCTTTTCATTTTGAACTCTTTTAAGAAAAAGCTTGAAGCTAAGAAATGCATCACTTTTATGTGCAAGAAATAATGTCCATGTAAATCTAGAGAAATCATCAACAATTACAAAAGCATATCTATTTCTTCCTAGACTTTCGATACGGGATGGTCCGAATAAATCCATATGCAATAGTTGTAAAGGTCTAGAGGTTGAAACAACATTTTTGGATTTAAAAGATGCTCTTGTTTGCTTCCCCTTTTGACATGAATCACAAATAGTATCACTTTCAAATTTTAAGTTGGGAAGACCAAACACTAAATTTTGAGAAATCAATTTATTTAAAAGATGCATGTTCATATGAGCTACTCTACGATGCCACAACCACACATTATCATCTTTGCTCAACAAACAATCAACATACTCGGATGAGGAGTTTTCAAGATCAACCATGTAAATATTGTCAACTCTAAAACCACGTAGGATAATCTTGAAGTCACTACGTCTAAACACTAAACACTCATCCGAATCAAACAACGCAAGATTTCCCTTGTCACATAATTGACTTATGCTCAAGAGATTATGCTTTAAACCTTTGACAAGTAATATATGCTTTATAGAGGATTTTTCATTCTTACCGACCGATCTGGTGCCAATAATTTGTCCTTTATTGTCGTCACCGAATACAACGCTTCCTCCTTCTTTGTGCTCTAGTTGAAGGAATTTGGATTCGTCTCCTGTCATGTGTCTGGAGCATCCACTGTCAAGGTACCATAGTACACTTGATCCCTTCAAGCACACCTACAAAGCAAATTAATATTTTTTAGGTACCCATACCATGTTGGGTCCTTGGGGGTTAGGCAAATAACGACCATAATAATATGAAGAATCTCTATGCTTTGTAAAACACATAGGTGCAATATGGCCTATACGATTGCAGTAATGACATACTACGTTCGGGTTGTGTTGATGCCTAGGTTGAGCCAACAAAGTTCTAGGCGAATGAAAAAGATTAACACTAGACATATTGTTCCCATTTCTAGTATAATATCTAGATGGTCTAAAGTCATTAGTGCTAGACTTGTTGAAGGACTTAGTGTCATGTCTAGGTGGTCTAAGCTCGTTCTTAGAGTTATTTCTTGGTTGCCGAAAATTACTATTTGTAGGCTTGTTTGCAAGAATCCTAGATTCGGATCTAGGTTGTCTAAAGACATTAGTTCTACCCTTATTTTCATACATTCTAGCATAATGTCTAGGTGGTCTAAAAGAATTTGTTCTAGGCTTGTTTAATACCTTAGAGTTATTTCTAGGTGGAGTAGTGAAGTTTTTGTTTTTATGCCGTTGATATTTCTTAGGCGTTTCTTTTTCAACAACTTTAGGAACTTCTTTACTACGTGTTTCTAATGTTTTCCTAAGTTCTGTGTTTTCTAGTTTTAAGGACTCACAAGCTGTACAGGTAGAGCATTTATCAACACAAGAGGCTTCATGCATAGTCTTGATGACTTGTCTAAGTTCTATACTATCATTTAACAAAAATTGATTTTCATTTGCAAGATTCTCGTTATCACGAGACAGATTTTCAACACCTTTTTGAGCTAAAGAAAGACATTCTTCAAAGTTCTTGTCTTTTAAAAAGAGTTGTTTTTGAAAATCCACTTCTTGTAAAGAAAGAGTTCTTTGTAAATCTTTAATAGTCTTAGAAGCATTTACCAACTCATCATGCAGTTTGTTATAAGCAATTTGCATATCGTTAGATGTACTTACCTCGTCTTTTTCGTCTGCCATGAGGCACTGACCAGTTGATTCATCGTTTGTGCTGACCGCTTTTTGAGGCGTGTTTTCGTGCAATTCCTCAAGTTTGTCCCACATTTCTTTAGCAGTTTTATAGTGGGAGATTTTTCGCCAAAGTTCCTGGTTCAAGGCGTTATGTAATATATTCATAGCTTTAGTGTTGTATTCACTTACCTTATCTTTCCCGACTTTTGTCGTCAGTTGATCACTGTGTTTAATAGCTTGCCATAGATATAAATCGTTTGCCATTGTAAAAACTTGCATCCGATATTTCCAGACTGAGTAGTCGTTTTCGTCTAATATTGGAGGCGACATGCTGCATTCTCCTTCACCTATTCCTGCAAAGAAATTTAGAGTAGAAGCCATGGATGGTTCTCTCAAACGGTTAAGCTTTTCAGAGAGTATGGCTCTGATACCAATTGTTGGACAATACGCTTTACGCTAGAGGGGGGGGTGAATAGCGTTTTAAAATTATTAAGCGTTTTAGTGCGGAATTTAAAAACTTTGCAGAAATTAAAACAAGTGCAGTAAAAAGAACTTACACAAAGATGTATCCTGGTTGGCCACAAACGTGGTTAGTCCAGTCCCCGAGAGACTCTCTCGAGATTTCCACTAAACTTGTCAAGCTTACGGGTGCTTAACAAACCGTTACAGTTGAGGACACAAGCCTCACCTAGGTGCTCGGGGATCACAATCCCAAAGACTTCAATTGCTCGGGGATACCAATCCCAAAGACTTCAATTGCTCGGGGATACCAATCCCAAAGACTTCAATTGCTCGGGGATAACAATCCCAAAGACTTCAACTGCTCGGGGATAACAATCCCAAAGACTTCAACTGCTCGGGGATAACAATCCCAAAGACTTCAATTGCTCGGGGATACCAATCCCAAAGACTTCAATTGCTCGGGGATAACAATCCCAAAGACTTCAACCGAGGAATCACAAGTTCCTCAACAAACGAGAATCGCAATTCTCTTACAAACACAAAACACACTCACTTTACAAAGTACTCCTTAATGAGTAGATATGAGTAGAAATAGTACGCTCAAGATCACAACAACTTAGCTCAATAGAATGGCTCTTCAAAAAGCTTTATGGATGAATGGAAAATGATGATCAATGTAAGAAAGCTTTTAGCAATGAAAATACTCAAAT
The DNA here is from genome assembly GCA_034376525.1 of Nicotiana benthamiana. Lineage (NCBI taxonomy): Eukaryota > Viridiplantae > Streptophyta > Magnoliopsida > Solanales > Solanaceae > Nicotiana > Nicotiana benthamiana. Next base: position 91,977,245 of record CM067335.1, read on the forward strand.
TGTATATGTTGTTGTTGTGAAAACACTGAGTTGAAGCTGTATTTATAGGTGAAAAACTCAGTCTTACCGTTGTCTAATTGCCAATTAAGGATTGCTGAAATTACTCAGTGACAATCGATTGTCAAGACTAAACAATCGATTGTTTGCCTATCAGATCAAAAATTCAATCCCAGATTTTACGTCAACAATCGATTACTTCAAATCACTAATCGATTATTTATAACGTTAAGAAATCCTTTCCAATTTTTGGCATAAAACATCGATTGTCCGGAAATCAACAATCGATTATTTTAACAACGTTCAGAAAATCTTTTCCAGATTTTACGCAAAACATCGATTGTTAAATATCAACAATCGATTACCTGAAGGTAATTGAAAATATATGACAACGGTCAGCTTCAACAATCGATTATCAAATGGAATAATCGATTATTAATTAATTTCAAAACTCTCTGTCTCATATATAATCGATTATCAAATGGAATAATCGATTATTAATTAATTTCAAAAATCTCTGTCTCATATATAATCGATTATCAAAAGCCACAATCGATTATCATTTTATTTAAAATCACTGGGAGACATTTTTCTCATTCTAATCGATTACCATTAGTTCATAATCGATTTTTATGAGTTTTGAAAACTTTGCCTCAGTTAACAATCGATTATCATAAGTACACAATCGATTGATATGCAGTTTGCATAAACCTGATGTTTAACTGACTTACTCACAATCGATTATCATTAGTTCACAATCGATTGTCATGCAGTCTTGGCTTAGAGATACTCGATTATCATAAGTACATAATCGATTATCTTAGCCCAGATTTTTGAGGCATGCTTGGAAAACATTTTAACAAATGTAAATATGCATAGTTTAAAATCATTTGACACTTAATTTAAATATGCATGATTTTGGAAAAATAATTTTAGTAGAGAAGCCATGTTATGAGCCAAGTTGAGGAATCAAGATCACAATTAGTATTGACTCAATTATAACATTTCTAAACTTTGTCTTGAGCTTCTTGTAATGCATCCATTTTGTGCTTGTCCTTGAGCACTGCTATATATCGCTTTTTGCTTTGTTTGACATTCATCAAAACCTACAAAAGAACACACGTTTAGTATATTGCATTTGAAACGTGTTTCCAACAGTTAGTCCCTCCACTTATTGAGGTCGAGATTCAGTTGGACTCGATGATCGGACTTTACCGACTGCGATTCAATAGATTCAGACGAGGGGATCAGATGTCGTTTTGGCCATTACCTAGAAGGGCCATAGTTGTTCATGCTTCAAAGAAGGTCGTAGCCGTTCATACTTAATGGACAGCCATATCCATTTACGCGTGGGAGATGTCCGTAGACATTTTTGTTTATTGAGAGCGGTCGTAGTCGTTTTATGCTTTAAAGATGCATGTAGCTGCTTATATTTAGGAGGCAGCCGTAGCCATTTATACTTGGATGAGGGATGTATTTATTTACACTTGGAGACTGCCGTAAACATTTATACTTGGAGATAGGTAGCCATTTATACTTGGAGATAGCCGTAGCCACTCATACTTGTGGGGTGGTCATTTGATGTTTTTATCCAGGGCCATGTATTCCCGTAGGCGGCCGCTGAGGGTATGAGTGTGCTTGATGTGTATTGCAATGGTGCTCGGTGTATGGAGGCATACATAACGTCTTTCCAACATACCCAGGTCATTAAACCCACTTTGAAGACGAGGTGTCGATTGACGGTTGCAAAACTCATTTCGTGGTATCTGTCATAATGACACCCATCAATGTGGATTCGAACCGTTTTGCGGTTGGTTGTGTAGTTAATGGTGGCTTTTGGAATTCGTGAAAGCCACTTTTGCAGTATAAATAATGAGTTATGTTATCCGTTTGTTATTTATCAGTATTTGTGTAAGTAAGATTTCTGAAGAAGCAACTTCTCTCACTCTTTTTCTTCGTTAATTTGTGTTGTTCTTTGTCTTCTTTTCACTCAATATCTATCTTGTTCCCTTTTCGGTGAATCTTGTTCGCTCATTGCCCAGTAATCAGTAATGGTAAGCAACTGTCGCATAGACCTCAATCTGGCGACTCTTCCGGCGATCGATGGGTCTCTTACAGTGGCGAGGGCCACCAAATCGTCGGATATTGAAGGGGTCCCATCGGTGGTTGACATTCTTTCTCTGCCCAGAGGCCTGGTGACTGACTTTACCGCTGACGAGGGGGAGGATCAGGTCGATGAAGCCCCATTAATAGGAGAGGTGGGCATCGCCCGATTAAAGGAGGAATGGGGTATCCCCTGTTCCGCTGATATTTTCCTTGCCATGAGTGAGGAGAGGGTCCTTGTTGACCGCCCAGGGTATTGCATTTTCTACGCATATCCGTTCAGGTTGGGATCAGGGTTCCCCTCCCGACGTTGGTGGCAGATTTTTGCTGCTACTACGAGGCGTGTCACGGGCAACTCTTCCCTTCTTTCTATGTGCTCTTTGCCATGCTTACCAAGTATGCGGAATTGGCCTGAAGAGAAATAACGCTACGGCATGTGCTGACTCTGTACGCCCCTCAGAGGTTCCGCGGTACCATGACTCGAATGGTCCCTCATGGGGTCAGGGGTTTGACTGCGGAGCTGGACGATGCGGTCGATTCTTATTCTTATGAGAATTTTTTCTATATCGGGAACAAGCATTTGGTAGGGAATGCAGGGACTTCCCAGGGACTTGGAACCATATACGTGAGTTTTCTGTTCGTCGGGTTCTGATTTCTGTTCTTTCTTGTTCTTTGTTCTAATGGATGTCAACTTTATTTTACGTTCGTAGCTGAGCGGACACCACTGGATCCTCTTCTCGATATTAATGAATGGGTCGAGGCTGTACTTCCTCAGACAGTGGGGATTAGCACATGGCCGTCCTTCTAGGAAAGACATGGCTGTAAAGCCGCTTTGGGTGAGTGTTCGAGTTATTGCATCGTTCTTGTTCAGTCGTGTTGAGTTTCTCTCCTTTTAATTCTTTTCTTTTGTTGATTAGGGGCGATGCGCCATGTGAGGGTCCGCAGCTTGCTTTTCGCAGGCCGGGTGCGACTGCTCAGCTGGCTATGACACCGACACCACGCCCAGTTTTGAGGGCGACCTCAGTTGAGTCATCGGCCCATTCACCATCACGGTCTACATCTCGGGTCGAGGCATCTTTGGGGGTTGTTCGCCCCAGGGCGGAATCATCTTTGAACGAGGAGGAGGAGGGGGAAGGAGAGATTTTTGGTTAGGCTAAGGGCCGCCTTCACGCCTACTGCGGATATGGTACATTTGGAATCGAGTACGGAGGGGAATGAGGCGGTTGTGCCTGCCCTTGAGGGTGAAAACAAAATTGGGGCTGCCCCGATCGGCTCAGGCCGTAATTAAATTGTCGCTTTGGCGGCTCAATCATCAGTCCCAGCTGTTGAGAGGGAATTTGGTTCCTCAGCAGCTGCTTTGGTCAGGGAAGCAAGTGTCAACCCGTTGGCGGGGGATGGAGCCTCGACCTCTCGACCGATTGAGGAAGGAAGGGATATCGCGGGAGGGGGGTTTGACTCTGAATCCAACTTGGAATTTGATGACGTCCGCATGCTCCAAGAAGGCTTCACCAACACGACGGCACATGCAGAGGGGAAATTTTATTACGGTGAGATTTCTACAGAGCAGAACCTGATGCTTGAGGAGCACAATTTGGTACCGATGTTTGCGCCCTTGTGCTCGGAGGAGGAGAGTAGGTCGCTGAGGGACATCTGAGACGTCATATTGATGAACGAGGTGGCCGCGATGGGTTTTAGGGTACGTGTGATGATCTTCTTTCGTTTTTTTCTTGCCTTGGTTTGCTTCCTAATTTAACCGCTGCTTTTGTCTTGTAGACCTTTCTTTTGGAGGTAGAGAGCATGCGTCGAGCCAATGTTCGCTCGCGACTCTTCTTGCGGGTGCTGGAGAAGTATCACCGCTACCGGGAAAGGTTTCGCGTGATGTACGAGCACCAGAGGAATGACCCCGCAGCCGGGAGATGGTTGAGGAGTTGGCGAGGCGGGAGCTTCTAGCACAGCAGGCTCAAAACAAGGTAAACACTCTCAAGTAGCAACTTCGTCGTAAGGACGAAGATATGGAGGCCTAGACGAGTTCTGCAGCTGAGAGGGAGTGTCTAAGTCAGGAGGCCCTGGCGTAGGCCTCTGAGCCCTTGATTAGGTAGGTGGTCAAATTGGACAAGGAGCTCGCTGCCTCAAAGCGGCAGGCAAGGGATGCTTCGACGAAAGCTGGGCATTGGAGGTGGCAGTCCGCATTTGTGAGAGGGAACGGGAGCTGGAAAGATCTGTTGCGGCTTTCAGAGTGGCGAGGATGGAGGAATGCATCAGCGTCTATGAATGGGATGCCCAGACTGGAGCGGATCGGATTACGACCTTGGAGGCGGAGAATCAGCGCCTGAGGGAACAGGCTGCCTCTTACGGCCCCGCTCCTGATCTTCGGTCTTTTGCTGAGGCCCAGCTTGACGTATATCGCAAACTATGGAAGGACGGTGTTGTGCCCAAAGCTGTTTCTGAGGGGGCCTGCTAGAAGGCCCGTGATGCTCGTCTTGGCTGTGGCTTCGACCCGGCCACTCCGGGGGCTGATGATGGCGCTGAGGGTGGTGCAGGTGGCGCTGAGTAAAAGGTTTTTTTGTAGAATTAGTTTTATTATGTTTCATTTTTATTTCCATTTGTCCCTTTATTTTTCTTTGTTCGCCGGCCTTGGCCGTTTGTAAGCGGGGGTGGCCCGCTGTAAATGAAATTGTAGATATATATGCAATTTTACGGTCTTTTTCTTGCTTCGAAGTTTTCTTTTTGCACTTGTTCGGGGGGGAGGGGGCTCCGCCTTTAGAGTTTTTCTGGTGGGCGTGTTGATTACCCTATGACTTAGTCGTGATAACGTTAACGGCCTTGGCCATATTGAAGTTGATGGCCTTGGCCCGTTAGATGATTTCGACTGTTGTCGGGTCGTTTGCTTGCCCTGGTCGAAAAATAGGTGGGTTGCTGGCGTCAACGGCCTTAGTCGTGATTGACCGCTTTTAGAGTTTTTCTTTACTCGGTATGAGCAAGCTATAGCCGCTATTTGGCGAGGGTGGCATAAATCCTTAGTCCCAGTTCGGGCGTGGGCGAATCGCTGGTCGTGGCCTTGCAATTAGACTGGAGCCGAACCTATCGCGGCCTGAATCTTATTTCGGGTTAGGCGTACTTACTTGATTGGCGAGGGTGCTTAACTTATCCCTTCGTTCGTTGGGGAGCAGGCCTTGCAGCGTCCAATGGTAAGGGTGCTTGGCCTGAGTCGTCATTCAACTGTAGTTGGACCTTTGCAATTTTTATGTCGAAGGCACGTAGCCTGAGTTGTTGTTCAATCGTAGTTAAACCTTTGCAATTTCTTGATGTCGAAGGCACGTAGCCTGAGTATTTGTTCAACTGTAGTTGAACTTTTGCAATTTTTTGATATCGAAGGCATGTAGCCTGAGTTGTTGTTCAACCGTAGTTGAACCTTTGCACTTTTTTTGTCGAAGGCACATAGCCTGAGTTGTTGTTCAACCGTAGTTGAACATTTGCAATTTTTGCTGTCGAAGGCACATAGCCTGAGTCCCTGTTCAACTCATAGTTGAACTTTTAGGCGAGGGCACGTAGCTTGAGTTGTTGTTCAACTGTAGTTGAACCTTTGCAATTTTTGTTGTCGAAGGCACATAGCATAAATCCGAGTTTAACTCATAGTTGAACTTTTGGGCAAGGGAACGTAGCTTGAGTTGTTGTTCAACTGTAGTTGAACCTTTGCAATTTTTGTTATCGAAGGCACAGAGCCTGAGTCTAGTTCAACTCACAGTTGAACTTTTGTCTTTTCGCATGACCCGTTGTGTGCAGGGCGTCGGGTGTTTGGTTTCCATTTGAGATCTTGTCTGATTTGTGTGTAGTCTTCTTGAATAGTTTGTAGAGGTCATTCTGTTATGGATATTAGTTTGAGATGCCCTCATGCCATTTTATTGCAGGGTCCCGTGTCGAGGGGATAAGGGTATTTCGCTTGTGTGGCCGTGTTCTCACCGTGGGGAGGGGTTTGCTTCTTCTTCTTCTTCTTTTGTTTTTTGGAGAATGGGGGGAAGTTGGGGCGTCGGACTCTTGCCGGAGCTTTCGAGTCCCTTCGCCCGATGCGCTACTTTGGCTCATTCGAGCTGGTTGTTTTCCCTTCTATGTGTTTCCTTTCTTCTTTGGTCTGAGTATGAACTACGCGATTCTGCAATGAAATTCCTACAGACGGCGCCAAATTTTTTAGCTCAATGTTATCACACACTTTGCAAGCATAAAACAATAAAACTAAATTGACTGCCAATCATAGCAGATCGTAATAACCAAAAGACCAAATGAAAAATACAAGAGACAAATGTTATCGGTTAATGAGAGGAGGGTTGAGATCTTTTATTGATAATATTGATTTGTTCTACCTCTCCATGGAGAGTTAAAAACCTTACAATGATATTCTCTCTATTCTCGAGAGTTGCGATGAAGAAGAAGAAGCAGCCCCCCTTTAGGGTTCCTTCTCTTAGTATTTATAGCAGTACACTTTTCCAGCTGGCGTTGGACAGACGTGATCATGTCGAGGGGACGTCCGCCCGTAGTGAACTGGCCATGGCCTAATTGGTTAAGCTGAGTAATCTTCGAGTGCTTATTATTGACGAATAGTTATGCCATGTTAGCCCGAATATACATAAGAGCGGATTAATCTCATTAATTATTATGAGTCGAATTTTGACCCATACAAGTGTGTCAAATCTTAAAAAGGTGCCATTATTAAAGCACATGTGGTGTCAAAGTTAGTCCATTAGGTCTAATCATTTATTCTCTAGTCAATTTTAATTGTCATGTTTCCCTTTTACCCATTCCTTAACAAATTATTAATAGGAGGACTTTTTTACTATTATAACGTTATTTAACACTCTTCAGTTTTAGGTTTTCTATGCTATGTAGTTAATATTTTTATTTTCAAGAACTTTTAACACTAATGGCAAGATAGGAAAAAAAATTAGTTATACCTTAATTTTCTAAAACGATAATTATTTTAGACCAAATATATTTAACAAGCACGACAATAAACATGGACCAAAGGAAATACAAATTAAGGGTGTCAAATGGGCCAGGTTGACCCGTTTCCAGCCCGGCACAGACCGATTGAAACCCCGACTGGCCCGGATCGATATTTAGGTGGCCGAGTGGGCTGAGTTAGGGGGTTGGTCCGTTCATCTTAATACATCTAGTTAACCGAACCTATCAAATCCGGTCAACCAAAATTCCTGAAGAACTGATTAACCAGCCCTGCCCGGACCGATTTAGCTGCTAGATTTCTTATTTTCCTTTTTTAAAATGTCATACGGCAGTTGACCAACGGGTTGATTGCAAGAATAGTCCTTTTTTGGGCAATATTTTTTTTAAAATAATACTTTTGGTAATTACTAATTTAGCCCTTTAAAACCCTATAAATACACTCCCCTCCAATTCTTTATTTCTTCGCTCATTTCTCATATTTCAAACTATTCTCAATTCATGTAAAATCATGCCCCGTACTTCTAGAGTATCATAAGTTTGGGAACACTTTGAGGTGGTAGAAGAAAATGAAGAAGTTCAAAAAGTAAAGTGCAAGAACTCTGGTCTAGTCTTAAATCTTCGTCTAAAGTGGGCGGGCACGGGCTGTTTAAGGAGGCATATGAAGAATTGTCTTGAGCGTCCTCCATAAATTTGCATTTAAGTTGATTTGAGACAACTTATTTTATTTTAAAATCGTTAGACGTACTTATGCTTAATGTTTTAGTTTGTTAGATTAATTTGACTATTGCTATGCAGTAAAACTTTAGTTTACTCTTTTTTGGTTAATTTAGTTGTTAAATATAAACTTTAATTTGTAAGTTTGAAAAAAACAACTTGCAAATTATAAGTACAATTTTTTTCCATCCTCATTATATTATATTATCTTAAATTCTTAATGAAATATTCAAAATTTCAAATATAAAGATTTTAAAATTTTTGCATCATTTTATTCAAACAGTCTTTTTATAAGATTGTTTTTTTATTTTTTATTTTTACTTTATATTAATATAAATTACGATATATAGTTAGACAAAATATAAAAAAAACTAACCCGCCTCGCTCTTTTGACTCGTAACCCTTACGGTATTCGGATGGACCCGAACTTGTTAAGCCCAATATAGATTAACCCGCAACCGGCCCATATTTGAAACAAGCCGGCTTTATTATTAGGGATTTTACCTACCTATACCATATACCAAACCTTATTACCTTTATTTTTTAAGGACTGTGTTAATTATATTTAAGCATGTCAAATTACCATTTATGTATCATAATTCAAATTAAGAATATAATTATTGCTTCATTTATTCTAAACGTGATTTTAGAAGTATATATTCACTTTATTTCACTTTAGATTGAAACTCAGGCATACATTAATATCTTCTAAAACTATAAGCACTACACAGAATGACCATATCATAATTTTGAAAAATTTGAAGAAAAAATAATCAAGGAAATAACATTCTCTTTTGTTCCTCCAGTAAATGAGGCAGGAGTGACATTCTTAAACACAACATACAAGAAGCAAAATTCTCGTTCCCACGGTAAAGGTTAAACAACACAGTATTGGTCTGGAGAAGATTGTTGGAAGTGCGGTAATTGTAGGGAATGGAGATAGTTGATGCTTAATAGATATTGCTGCTTGGTATTACTGTAGGGAATGAAAATGTGGATCCATCATTTGGCATCACTGCTTTTGCCATCAATAGGAAATGATTTTCTCGTGATAAAGGAGTGGTTGGGTTGGCAATTGTAAAAGAAATAATTTTCTCGTGGAAGACAATAAATTTGACAGTGTGGATACAATTGTAGTTTATTTGTAGTTTTTATGTAGAAATTTTGTAGATGAAGAGCAAATTTTATTGTCAACATTTTCTTTGACACAAGATTGTAGTTAAATTGTAGTATAAATGTAGTATTTTTGTAGATATTCTTAAAAACAATACAACTTTATACAATACTTAAACGGATTTGTAGTTTATTTGTAGAAATTTTATCTACAAGATATCTACAAACTGAATACATTGAATTTTAATATCTCAATTCCCATTTCAATTGTAGCATACTTGGCATTTTCGACATAATTGTAGAAGACTTGTAGAAGTTTTAGTCTTCCCAATCTACAATTTATACAATCTATCTACAATTTATCTACAACTTATCTACAATTTCTGGAAATATGTATTCTTCTTCTTCTTCGACAAGTTTCAACGTGAAATTCAGTCAAAACCAAGTCTAATCTTCACCATAACCCCTCAAAATTGAGATATAAACTCCTAAACATATTCCGAATTATTTACAACATCACCCAATCCAAACAAATAATGATTTTTGAAAGAGAAATTTTCATAAAGCACTATCTTTTAGTAGTAATTAGCCATTTATAGATGACATTTGCTATGTTACGGATTATAGATATCATTAATGTGGTTATAAGATGTATTTGATGTATTTAAGCTATTGTATTCATAAATTCAATAGAAAAAATAGGCGTGAATCAGAAAAGTCTAGCTATTCAGTTGTTGTATTCGACTGTATACATGGAGTGAAATATGGGAATACAGCTAAATAACTTAGTGTATTCGACTGTATTCATAGTGTCGAACATGAGATTACACTATTTTTAAAACGGAAAGTGAATAAATTAACATAATAGACTCCTAATATAACCCAACAAACTCAATTATAGCACATAAATTTTGTATTTTCGATTATAAAAAAGATTTCCAACCGAAAAATACTCAAAAATATAGTGTATATATATATATATATATATATATATATATATATATATATATATATAGCGAGACAGTGAATACAATGAAATACATAGAATACAGCGGGATACATTGAAACACAATGGGAAAAACACCCAGTGAATACGGTGAAATACATGAAAAACAACGAGATACATTGAATTTAATAAAAAAAAGACAACAAATAAAATGAAATATATGAAAATACATTGTAATATATTAACAGAAAATAAATTGATCGGTCCCAAACTCTGGCATCTTTATTCTAGATACATTATTATTGTACTTCTTGTTCACAGCTTGATATAGCTCCAAAGCAAGAAGAGTTTTGGTGAGTTTCGTACCAAAGCAAGCACATTATCACCATAATGACAATTATCTCTCAAAATGTATATCAATTGAGACCACCATAGTCCAATGGTATTAGCAGAAGTTTTCTGCACAACAGTGTAAGTTCGACTCCAATTACCACCGAAACATAATAAGTTTCAGTGAGTTTCAGTAAGTCAAAGCAAGCACGAAGCTGTTCTAGGTGTTCGTCGATGATGCTCTTCGATCGGCGACGGTCGGCAAGTTTCGTGCGGGAGAGATAATGGCGGAGACCTAGCTAATTTGGGTAGGAGAAGAGGTATGAATCGTGGGTTTGTGGGAGAAGAGAGTAAAGTGTATGCAAAAAGAGAGAGAAAACATGGTTAGTAAGATTTACGGTGATTATGTGAGAGACCAGACTAAAAAGAAAAGAGAAAAATATTATTTAGCATATATGGTGCCTTAAATGTAAGATGTAACTATAATTAAATATTTTGCTATAAAGGATAAAAGATATCTATATGATGTAATATTTTAAAATGGTATTTATTTAAAATAAATAGGGTACTAAGCTTTTCTATTGGTGTAAAATTTCCTTTATGAAAACCCAAATTTGAATTCAAAGCTTTCAAGCTTTTTAATGGTTATCAATGGTGGAAAATATATGAAAGAAAAGATTTTTTAACTATCAGTTCTCTTTCCGTTTCAAATTTCATATTTACTGTTGATAGAATCACACGCAGATTTGGTGCCTTCATTTTAGTGCGTTTTTAATGGTAAAATCTACTTATTTTTGGATTGGTATATAATTTGTAGTAAAAGTGTTGACAACACGGATAAATAACAAATTATAAATATTTTCTGTAATAAAGATTGATATATGACATAAATAGGTAAAAATCCCTTCACTTTTTCCCACACATACCGGCCACGCCCGGCCCACCCGACACAGGAAAAGGTGCTATGTAAGATTGTTTAACGGGTGGGCCGGTCCGGGCCGAGTCAATTTTTTTTGACCCGTCCGGGTTCTGGGCCGGGCCGAGCTGTGTTGCACAGTAACGGGTTCGTAGCAGGACGGGTTAGTTCGGGTAAAAATTGAACCATACGGGTTACGGGTTGAGGGGGCCGGGCCGGGTTTAGTATATTTTCACTTTTTTTGAAATTATGTATTGTATAACTATTGTAAGTTATATTAATACTTTGTAATAATTGAATGAATACAAGTAAGATGAGAAAAAAATGCACTTATTGCAAGTGCTACTTTATTTCTTAATTTCAAATTGAAAAAGTAGAAAATGAAATGTTTACATTTTTTTCTAACAAGGAAACTAGTAAAGTAGTAATTTCAAATGTTTTGCATCGCCCTAGAAAGTTCATCATAATCAATATGAACCGATTGACCTTCTTCTGGCGTGTTATATTCGGATGAGTTTCCATGTGTTAATATATCTCCAAGTTCCTCGTCTTCTGGGCTATCAACATCTTCTTTTCCTTGATTTCTTCGTTCCGATCTAATCTAATCTCTGAAACACACTAAAACTTCCAAAGCATTGCTTCCCAATGAGTGGCGGGTGTCTCCAAGTTGTTGTCTTGCTTGGCTAAATGCACTCTGATGCAACAGTAGAAATTGGCACATTCAGCACGTCCCGAGCCATAGCGAAAAGAACAGGAAATTGCTTTCCATTTTCATGACACCATCGAAACTGGTGAAAATTCCTTTGTGCGAGGCTCCTTTTGCTTCTGCAAGTAGAATTGCAGTTCATCAATATTCCTGCTACTGGTTTGAGTGTTAGAAAATGTAGAAAAAATATTAAAACTATCAAGGCCGTCTTCATCATCCACAGTAGCAGAACTACTACATTGCATAGCGGGATTAACATTGCCAGAAGCACAAGCAGCATTATCACATTCATTTGCATAATAATTATGTAGTTGTTGTAAATATTCATTTAGCTTGTTCATAGAAACATATAAATTTGGGGTTTCAGTTTCTCTGATCTCCATATAAGTATATAAAGCATTCATTAAGTGGTGACAATCAGACATTTTAATAGAAGGATTTAAAAGTGCACCAATTAAGTAAATCGAAGGAATTGGAAAGAAATATTTTTTGAATTTTGCTTGCATTTTTTCAACAACATCCTTATATTTTTCTTTCTTCTTAAATTCAGATAGTAGAAAAGAAATTTCAGTTATATGTACTAAAGCCATAGTAACACTGGGGTAATATGCGCCAGAAAATACAAAAGTGGCAGTATAAAATTTATGTAAAAATTTAACAACATCATTAATGACCTCCCAAGTATCACTTGTTAACATACGCCTAGGATCAGTACAATGTGCATTAGCAACTTCATTTATGGAAATCTATATTTGTAGCAACATTTTAAAAATATATATGTATAATTCCATCTAGTAACAATTTCGTGTGGCATGAATCTAGGTTTAAGGTTATACTGGATACACTTAGTCTTAAATTCTTTTATTCTAGATTGTCTATTATTTCCTTAAATAATACCAACTGCTCTTCTAACATGAGTAATCTCAACTGAAAATAAATCAAGGCCACTTTTAACAATTATATTATAAACATGACAAGCACACCTAACATGAAAAATATCATCAAGAGGTGGCTGCAAATGCAATTTCAAAATTGAAATTGCGGCATTGTTGTTTGAAGCATTATTAAAATACATACACAAAACTTTTTGGTTTAGATTATAAAATTCAAAAACTTCAACAATAGTACTACTTATAAACGTAGCAGTATGACTCTGATCTTCATCATATTTAAAAGCGATAATACGTTTTTGCATACAAGTATTATCATCCATCCAATGGCATGTAATTATCAAATAATCATTTCCATTAACAGCATGGCCAATATCAGAAGTTAGACATACTCTAGAAGGAAGGTGGCTAAACAAATAATGTATGTATATTTGATATTGTCCATGAAGTCTAAAGATATCTGCTCTACAAGTACTTCTAGGGATACCTTTAAATAAATGATTGTAAATCCTTTGAATATACATAATAAGATACGATGAAAAAGCAAAAGAAAAAGGTAGACAACCCAAAGCAATCATTTTTGCTAATTCCGCACGATCCCTCATTTTATCATATTTCACTAGACCTCCAGTAGTAGGGTTAATAGTTTTTTTTTATTCAAACTATCACTTTCATTGATTTCAAAAAAATATGTACAATAGATTCCTGTAGTAGTATGGACTTCTACTACTCATTTATATTTAGTTCTAACTACACAAGCTCATATAGACAGTTCTAACATGTAGCTATTGTATCTAACTAAGGATAGCAGTTAAGTTTATGTAACCCTTCCTGCCACCTTTTACATTTTCTACTTCTTGTATGTATCAACACTGCCACTTCTTTACAGAATTGGTCTTCAGCAAAAGTCTTGTTCTCAAATCGAATTGAATTCCTGTTTCTCCATATCAATGCAACAGTAGTAACAAAAGCAGTAGCAGTGATTGCCTGCTGCCAGTTTCTACTTCTAGCCTTACTGAATATCTACTGCAGCTCATCCTCCCAAGTGTTAGCTACTCTCTGATATCCTATCCATTTGCATATTCTGAGCCATAATCTGTTTGTGACTGGGCACTCAAAGAAGAGTTGTTCAAATCTTTCTTCTTGTTGTTTGCAGAAAGCACAGTCAGTAGGTATATCAATTCCAATTTTGTGCAGTCTATCAATGGTAGGTAACCTGTGTTGAGCTGCCAACCACACTATAAACTTATGTCTTGGTTGTACATTTGCAGTCAGCATCACATTCCTCCAATCTACTTTACTATATCTAGGAAGCATAGCAATGTATAACTTGTGAATTTGGAACTTGTCCAGTTTACACAGTGATTTCAGTCTGTAGTAAAGAGTTCCTTGCAGTTGTTGGTTTTCCATGACAGCAGTCCTGCATTTCAGTATTTTCCTAATAATCCAAGAGGCAGTTTTTGGCAAAGGGTTAATAGTTGTTTGACTTTCATCTCCATTATTGCCCCATTCTGTGGGATGGTCAGATCTCATATGTCTACTAAGTGTCTCAGTCCCCCCAAAATTTTGTCCGGTCAAATGTTTAAAAGTTTCGTTACAAAGTTTGCACTTAACTCTATCAATACCTTCTATTATTTTAAAAAATTTTCATACCGGACTTCTTCTTCTACGATTAGAAGCCGGAGCCACTGGTGGTCTACCCCTTATAGCACTAGCAACTCCAACTCCAACACTACAAATATTTCCACTAGTAGGTGTAGGTGGTATCTCATCTTCCAATTTCATTATCTTATATTCTAAAGTCTTCTAGTAATTGTTCATAATCTATCTCTGCATTATCATTAGGCGATGATTCAGAAACATGTATTATTGGGTCATTCCTATTACTACCGGAAGCTCCAGGATTACCTCATTTTTTATTTCCACCCCTACCAGTAACTTTTCTACACGCTCTTTTAGCAGCACTAAACATATTATACAAATTAAAGTATAAGCTAAAATTAAATATGCAATTAAAATATTAAATAAAGGAAAGAGTTGGAGGGAGTGCTTGATTACGCAATTCCGGTGTTACCACGAACAAACATCAAGCAAGTATATTAACTTTGAACTTCAAACTTTGAATTCCAATTTTCAAATGACAATTTCCGGTAAATTAAACTCAAGAAAAGATAGTCAAATAAAAATTATAAAATTAGAATATGAAATCTTGCAAATTGAAGGGAAGAGAGAAATTGAGAATTTGAGAATTGAGATTGAGATAAGAACTTTGAGTGAAGAAATGAAGAAGAGGGGGAGGGTATTTATAGATTTTAAGAAGGGTTAATATTGTAAATTAACAAATACAAGAAAATAAATAAAAAATGGCCAATTTTGCAAATAATTCCGTTGGCCAACGGATCTGAATGAAATCTTCCCGTTGCCAACTTTATTATGGGCCCACGAAGCCAGATTTTAAAAAAAACAAAAAAAAATTACGGTTGGAATCGGGCCGATTTAACCAGTATGGGCGATTGTTCATCCGGACTGGGCCGATCCGGTCCGGTTACACCATCTAAAAAATTAAACGGACACAACCCCTTTTCCCACGAACCCAATCCACCCGACCCCTTAGTAACCGGGCCGGTCCGATCCAGATTTAAACCGGTCTGGAACCGAACCAACCCAGCCCCTAGACACCGTTGGTGCTATATATGACACGTCCGTAGTGCCAATCCCTGTTTGTTACAGTGTAATTCATAGTAATAACATATTAATAATAACAAAACCAAATAAGGTGACAAAAGGCTGTCAAAATCTCAAAGCATAATATATATAGTCTCTCCCCAATACTGCAACCTGATTTATTATATATAGAGTGTGTATCCAAAGAAAGGCGCAAGAAAAGCCAAAAATGAAGGCTGCAGCTTTTGTACTACTCTCCCTTCTCCTCCTTCTTCTTCCTCTTCTAATTTCTCCTCCTTTTTTCAAGAGCTTTATTTCTTCATTGGTGTTAATTCTACTGGTTCTTGGTTTTGGAGGTTTTTATATATTTAATATTCTGTGGTTAAAGTCAGCTCAAAGACTTCGATGGAAGCTTCAGAAACAAGGAATCAATGGACCTAAACCATCTTTTTTATATGGAAATGTTGCTGAAATGCAGAAGATTCAAGCTGCTTCTCTTAAATCTCCAACCAACTATGGTGAATTTGTAGCACATGACTATACTTCTTCTCTCTTCCCCTACTTTGAACAATGGCGAAAACTCTACGGTAATAATCTTTTCTATTCTACTCCATTCTTTAATATTCTTGGGCGGCCTGCTTTTCTTCTTTGGTTTCTGGGAAGATTCTTCTTTTTTTCTTATTCTTCTACTTTAGGGCTTGATTGATGGAAAGTTCTACGTCATTCCACGTGACTGACGCACCCATAGAGAACAAGAACAAGGGAAAGATAACCGACCTTCCTGTCCAAAATAAAATAAAAGAGAAAAAGAAAAGGAAAGATAGCAATAATTAGCTTGAAAGAAAGGCTGTCACCAAAAATTATCTATATTTATATATATTAAAGCAAAAAAATTATCATATATAATTGAAATTAAAGGATCTTTTTTTTTATCATGTTATCTTTGCAATCATGTTAGGAACCTTTATTATTTTTTTAAATTATTTAAATATTACTTCTTCTCTAGCAAAAAAATAAAAATAAAAAAAATACTTCATATACTTATAAAACTCTTTCACATTTAAAATTATATAAGTATAGTTCTTTAAAATACTGTAGCTAAATTTGAATAAAATAAAATTTTTTAAAAATAAATATAATATATAAGGTACACGTCTATATTTATCCAAATAACAAAATTTACAAAATCAAATAAAAGCTTACGTACATATATAATAGAGTAAACATACATGCTGGAGAAAGAAACATCAAAAAATCAATCAATATTAAAAAAAATTGTTCTTTTTTCTTCTTGAAGAATATTTGCTTGAAGAGTCAATTTACATAAATGGACATTAAACAAATAAAAAAAACTTTGGTTATACCGTTGCTATCATTAATTTCAATTTAGCACATTCAAGAAATTGAAGAGTATAAGCTGAAACCCCTTCATTTAGCTATAGTCAGACCAATATTGCAAGGGTTATAATATTTTTTTCGTTGAAGAATATTAGTTTTGAATCATTAGATTATGTGAAAGGTTTTTTATTATAGTCAACAAGAGAGAAATTAGTTTCTAATTGATAGTTTCAATAGCGACTTTTAAGTGTAACAAAGAGTATATATAAAGAAAAAATTGGTATGACTTGAAATATATTTTTTAAATGAAAAAAATTATTTCAAGAAAACTCTTTTCTTTTTTTAATTCAAAGATAATAAAAAAGATGAGATACTTTTGAACATTCTTAGAGAGTTCTAAAATTATTAATAGAAGTTATATCATGGATAAACTCAAAAAATCAAAATTTTATGGAATATTTACATAATATGCGGTCATATTTATTGTTACTTTTTATATCTTATATAAATAGATGATATACCGATAATACACGATTATACACATATTATATATGGATTATATAAATTATACATTATTTATTTTTTTAATTTAAATGGTCGGGTGAGCACCTATTTAGGCTGATTAGATAAAGCTAAAAGAGAAATATGAAATAATTTCAACCAAAGACTAAAAATATAATTAAAGTTCATATGTGAACACTCTTTATTAAAACTCATCATTTTATAGTGAAATAAATTAATTTTTTATAACAAAAGAAATAATGACATAAAAATAAGATTAGAAAAATAAATATTGAAAAAAAATGTTAGAAAGATCTAAAAAGCGAGAAATAAAATATGACAACAAATTTCTTCTTATGTTTCATCGTTGTTGAGTATAAAAATTTTTAAAGTTAATCTCACCAATTTTAAATGTATTTTATTCAACTCAAATACATAGATTATAAGATAAGGATATCTTAGAATTTTTTTTTTAATTTACATTATGTCTTTTTTAAAAGTCGCTATTACTAAGAAACTGATATAATATTCGAATTTGAATTGGAATATAATTTGAGTAGTTTGCATTGAGGTTAAACCAAGTATGGTGTTGAAAAATAAACCACTTGACAGTTTTAAAAAAATATATGCAATATTTTATAATAATAATAATAATAATCAACTAATTTAACATTTAATGATTCAAAGAACATAATTTTTGTATATATAGGGTATAAAAAATTCAAATTCTGGGGCTAGAGATATCGATAAACTTAAAGTGGAATCATATTGAAATAAATCCGATCAAAGAATCATTTAAATTTTAGATAGTCGATTAAAGTAAATTTTAAATTAACGATAATATTTTCACTTGCATCATTATAAAGATAATCATTATCATGATATATATAAAGTTTTAGAAATTGAAATTTGAAAATAGAAATATTTTTTTAAGATAAAATCATACCAAATAAGAGTTCAAATCATATTATAAGAGTCACGTCGTAATCAAAGAATTGTTTATATCTTGTCAGCCTTTGTGTTGCAATAAATATGAGTTATTATTTCACTTTGTAGTTATTTTTAGGTTTCAATGGTACCTATGAGAATAGTGCAAAAATGAAATTATCACTACGAGAATTGAGAAAATATTAGTCTTTTTTCATGTAGTGTTTCTTACTTAATATCTTACGATTATCTATAATTATTTAGAAGGTTTAAATGTTAAGGTTATTTACATATAATTCAAATAACTCAGATATTTAACATGGTTAATGTCACATATCAAAATAGAGTAAAATAAATTCACTAGCTAAACAACTTTTTATGTTTTTAGATAGCCAACTAAAATGAATTTTGAATTAAGAATAATATTTTTAATTATATTATTATAAAAATGATTATTATTGAAAAATAATATTTTGGAAACTGAAACTTTAAGAAAAAAATATTTTTAAGAGATATCAACACACCAAATAAGAATTTAAGTAATAGTAAAAGAGTTAAGTCTTATCCAAAGAGTCATTCATTGTCTCAACATTTGATTATTTTGCCATAAATATGAGTTATTATTTTGCTTCCTGACTATTTTTAGGATCCAATGGCACCGGCAAGAATGATATCAAAAAAAGAACAATAAAAGAAATGGTTAATTTTAGTTTTTTTTCAAGTAATTATTATCTATATTTAATGAGAAAAGTGTAAATTTTAAGAATATTTACATACAATCCAAATAACTTAAATATTTGACATGATCAGTGTTCGCGTATCCGTACGGATATTAATACTAGTGTCTTTAATGGAAGGAAAAAGGATTCTAAATTTTTTCCATTTTTCCTGTTTTTATAAGAGAGTGCTTGCATAAAATCGTAAGGGAGAAAAGACCGAAATTCTTACTTAAATAAACTTTAATTTGTTCCACTAAGATGTTGTATAAAATTATGTTAGCACTTGAGTAGGCTGTAGTAAGGCTGTATCCGGTTCCGGTTCTGGGTCTATTTAGGTAAACGGTTCCGGTTCTGGCGGTTCCCGGTTCTGGCGGTTCCCGGTTCTGGCGGTTCCGGTTCTGGCGGTTCCGGAGCCGGAACCGGAACCATACGGTTTCGGAACCACCCGGTTCCGGTTCTGGCGGTTCCGGAACCGCGGGTCTGGCGGTTCCAGGCGGTTCCCGGCGGTTCCGACCTTTTTTTTTTTTAAAATTAAATATCTTGTATAGTAGTGATTAGTATATTGTAGAATATATTTTTATATGGTGTACTATGTTGTTACTATAGCATATATTGTGTTTGGAAATTAGTATATATTCAAAATAAGTAGTGTATATTTTGTATATAAGTAGTATATGTTGTAGTAAAGTAGTATATATTGTATATAAATAATGTATATTGTGTAGTAGTTAGTATTAATAGTATTATGTGTTGTATGTTATATATTATATGTTGTATAAATATTTTATATTCAAGGATTGATATAGAAGTAAAGACAAAGAAATATTGAGACAAATATATTCAAGTATATGATAAAAAGCATATTTATTGACCAAAATGGCATATCTTTCTTAGTCTTCCTTCCCCCAATGGAATGAGCACAACATGGTACTAATACCACCATTAAAAGGAAAAAAAACTAAAAGAAGACATGCCAATGTACAAGTTACATCATAATTTATGTATTATTTCTAACAAATCTCATAAAACCTTCAAGGTTTGGAGGCGGTTGTGTTGGCGGTGGTGGAAATGATGCTTGTTCATCACCACTTCCGGGTGAAGATGATTCTTGAGCAATTTCTGCTAGCATTTCTTCATAGCACTCATCTATTTCGGGTTGAGATTCAGCTAGCCCAAAGTTTCTTCTTTCAGAGCGGATCCAATCTCGGAAGAGCACTGATTTTTTCAAGCTGTCCCGCATCGACGCTCTACGATCTCCTATTTGTAGTCTGGCTTGACTAAATACGCTCTCCGATGCAACAGTTGACGCTTGAATGGACAGAACATCCCGAGCCATCCTTGCAAGAACGGGAAAATGCTTTTCCCTTGTCTTCCACCAATCCAAAAGGTCGAAAGATCCGTCTGGATTATCATTCTCTAGCCCCTGCGACAAATAAACTTGAAGTTCGTTTAGATGGAAAATATCATCTAAATTCTCACCTTGAGTACCCCTGAACTCCGTCCACGATTTAAGAGCTGTTAAGCCAGCAACTCTTTTAGACGATTGTGACGTGGACGAAGTAGGAGTTGGAATATTAGGCCTAGCATGCTCTAACGCCTGTTTATAAGCATTATAAACAGTTTGAGCATTCACTGTAATTGATGCTTTCGCATCAGATAGTGTAGCCATTTCTTCTGGTGAAAGATCTAAACATTGATAAATACTAGTATACCAAAAGTTAGGACCTCCTGCTTTCATAGTAGGGTTTAACAAAGCAGCCACACCAAAAATAGGAGGGATTGGAAAAAAATAGTTTTTAAATTTCTTTTTCATTTCAAATATTGCATTTTCATAAATTTCCCCTCCCTCGTTAAAATCAGCAAATAAATTAGCAAGTGCGGCAATATATACTAAACAGTTTGAAATTGTAGGATAATATTGGCCAAATAAAGCAGTTGTAGCCACACTAAAATGTTCTAAAAAATCTAAAAGAATCTTAACGTTATTCCAATCTTGATTAGTTAGCATATCATTATCTTCATCCTCACAATCCCTAGAATTATAAGTAGCGGTTATTGGGTTTCTATATTCGTACGCCACTACTAAGCTTTCATACATGTAGTTCCACCTAGTCGGACAAGGTTTAGCAACCTTTCTTTCTATAAGGCCACTTTCGTCACATTTTTTATAATATTCTCTAAGTCTACTTCTACGGTTTGAATAAAAAAGCCAATTAAGAGCGAATTTAACTTTTTCAATTTCTATGTTTAAAATTCTCATACCATCTCCAACAATTAAATGATAAATATGGCATATACATCTAACATGGAAAATATTTGTAAAAGCAGGATTAAGTTTTCTAGTTAAAATACCTATTGCAGTTGTATTGCTACTAGCGTTATCCATGGAAATTGACATTATTCTATCACTAAAACAAAAATATCTACAAACATCATAAACAGTGCTAGCAATAAACTTACCTGTGTGCCGTGAATTAATTATTCTATATGCTATAATGCGTTTTTGCATGGTCCAGTCTTCGTCTATCCAATGACTAGTCACGGTTTGATAATCACAATCATTTCCACTTCTACCAATATCAGTTGTAATAGACATACGATTACTTATATGAGTAAATAAATAGCGCAAGTACTGTTCATATTCATGCTTATATTTATAAATGTCGGCCTTAACTGTGGCGCGAGGCCAACCTTTATATGTAGGATTAAATACTCGTCTAATATATTGAATCCAAGCAGGATTAGAAGCAAAAGAATAAGGTAAACACATAACAGTAATCAGTTTAGCTAATTCTTCACGATCCTTATTAGGATCGTAGTACAATATACCTCCGGTGACAGTGTTCATTCCTGGTTGAACCATGTTAGAACCAGTACTTTGGTTAATTGTAGTATCAGGACTTGACTTCCCCTCTTGTTCCGCTTTCATTTGAAAATATCTAGCCTTATCGCTAGGATGTATATATATATGTTTAACTAAATTACCTGTTCCGCTACGATCACCCGTATACCTATGAACAAGTTCATTACCACAAGTTTTGCATTTAGCCCTATCTTTATCTCTTAGTTGAATAAAAAAATGCCAAACTAATGAAGTTTCTGTACGTTTCCGAGGTTGTCTACTAAAAGTGGGAGTTTGTACGGGTGGGTGTTCTGGGTCATTAGGAGCAGGACTAGTAGGTGTATCATCTAAATCTACCGGAGGTTGGGTTTCGTCATCATCATCACCCTCATTTCCCTCTGATATTGGTGCATTAGGATAAAGCAAATTCATAATATCATCATCTATTCTATCACCGACTGCTATATCATGTAGAAAATTAACATCGCTAAATTGAAAACACGGTTGATCACTATCAAGTATTCCTAAGTTTTCATTAGTATTTCTAGGTTGGCTACTAGTTTGAACTTGTTTATCTTTTCTAGGTCTGGGAGCCGGGGGAGGGGTAGGATTTTGGCTACTACTTTCACCGGATTTAGATGTACCTTTTCCGAACATTTTTTTCAATGAAAATGCCATACTAATTATAATTAAGGAAAATATCAACACGCAACAAATATTCTTAGCACGTAAGAGTTGAAACGAGTTTACCGGATTGACGAACAACTTCTTGAAAATTGACAATCGTTGTAATTGAACACTTGAAAACTTCAATTCAACAACTTCACAATGTTTCACGAATTTGCAACAAAAATTAAGCACTTGCACAGAAAGATTGTAAGAGAGCTTGAGAGAGATTGAGAGAGATTGAGTAAGATTGATGAATTGGTGAACTAAAATGAAAGAATGAGGGGGTATTTATAGTTGAGAAATGGGAAATTGTGTAATTATATAAAGTTTGGGGTTAAATTAAATTTGAGGGGTCAAATGGCTAAATTTTAAAAATGCCAAACGGCTATTTCTGCAATACCAACGTTCTGATTTTCAGAATTTAAAAAAAAAAAAATTGACCGTTGGGAACCGGAACCGGACCGGTTCCGGCGGTTCTAAACGGTTCCAAACGGTTCCGCCAACGGTTCGAATTTAAAAAAAAAAAAAATTTTTTAATATCGGAACCGTTTAGAACCGCCTGAACCGGTCCGGTTCCGATTCTGGTTCTGGCGGTTCCGGTTCCACGGTTCTAAAGGGTGGAACCGGCCCGAAACCGCGGAACCGGAACCGCGGAACCGGAACCGTATAACCGGAACCGTTTAGAACCGCGGAACCGCCAGAACCGCGATTCCGATCACGGTTCCGGTTCGGAACCGTTATTCGTACAGCCTTAGGCTGTAGGCTTAGCCTTTCCTAAGTTGCATGCTATTGATAGTACTTGCAGTCCAGAATCCAGATACATCATATGCACCAATTCATGTTGGCCCTCTTTGCATTTTTCTATTCATCTCTAATTATTCAATACTTAATACAGTAACAAGGAAAATGGTTGTCATCACATGCTTTTGCAGCTTTCTTTCACACTTTAATTTGAAGGATTAATCTATGTAGCCATTCACTAAATAGCTTAAACTAAATATAGCCGGCGAGTGTATAATCAATATATACGATGTGTAATAAAAGTGTATAATTAATAATTTAGGAGTCAATATATACTGGCTCTTAAATATGAACAGTTAATTTGATAGACTATTTGTGTAAAAATCCCATTTAATTTCTTCTAGATGCGCATGACACATTTGTGTTGATGACAATATAAGTTATTTTCATTTGGGAAAATAATTAAGAGGGCATGGGTTAGACAACTGTATTCCTAAGAAGTTATAGTGATTGAATTAGAAGTACTTCCAATTAAGGCTGTACGAATAACGGTTCCGAACCGGAATCGTGACCGGAACCGCGGTTTTGGCGGTTCCGCGGTTCTAAACGGTTCCGGTTATACGGTTCCGGTTCCGCGGTTCCGGGCCGGTTCCACCCTTTAGAACCGTGGAACCGGAACCGCCAGAACCGGAACCGGACCGGTTCAGGCGGTTCTAAACGGTTCCAAACGGTTCCGATATTTAAAAAAAAAAATTTTTTTTTAAATTCGGACCGTTGGCGGAACCGTTTAGAACTGCCGGAACCGGTTCCGGTTCCGGTTCCGGTTCTATCCGGTTCCCAACGGTCAATTTTTTTTTTTTTTAATTCTGAAAATCAGAACGTTGGTATTGCAGAAATAGCCGTTTAGCATTTTTAAAATTTAGCCATTTGACCCCTCAAATTTAATTTAACCCCAAACTTTATATAATTACACAATTTCCCATTTCTCAACTATAAATACCCCCTCATTCTTTCATTTTAATTCACCAATTCATCAATCTTACTCAATCTCTCTCAAGCTCTCTTACAATCTTTCTGTGCAAGTGCTTAATTTTTGTTGCAAATTCGTGAAACATTGTGAAGTTGTTGAATTGAAGTTTTCAAGTGTTCAATTACAACGATTGTCAATTTTCAAGAAGTTGTTCGTCAATCCGGTAAACTCGTTTCAACTCTTACGTGCTAAGAATATTCGTTGTGTGTTGATATTTTCCTTAATTATAATTAGTATGGCATTTTCATTGAAAAAAATGTTCGGAAAAGGTACATCTAAATCCGGTGAAAGTAGTAGCCAAAATCCTACCCCTCCCCCGGCTCCCAGACCTAGAAAAGATAAACAAGTTCAAACTAGTAGCCAACCTAGAAATACTAATGAAAACTTAGGAATACTTGATAGTGATCACCCGTGTTTTCAATTTAGCGATGTTAATTTTCTACATGATATAGCAGTCGGTGATAGAATAGATGATGATATTATGAATTTGCTTTATCCTAATGCACCAATATCAGAGGGAAATGAGGGTGATGATGATGACGAAACCCAACCTCCGGTAGATTTAGATGATACACCTACTAGTCCTGCTCCTAATGACCCAGAACACCCACCCGTACAAACTCCCACTTTTAGTAGACAACCTCGGAAACGTACAGAAACTTCATTAGTTTGGCATTTTTTTATTCAACTAAGAGATAAAGATAGGGCTAAATGCAAAACTTGTGGTAAAGAACTTGTTCATAGATATACGGGTGATCGTAGCGGAACATGTAGTTTAGTTAAACATATATATATACATCCTAGCGATAAGGCTAGATATTTTCAAATGAAAGCGGAACAAGAGGGGAAGTCAAGTCCTGATACTACAATTAACCAAAGTACTGGTTCTAACATGGTTCAACCAGGAATAAACACTGTCACCGGAGGTATATTGTACTACGATCCTAATAAGGATCGTGAAGAATTAGCTAAAGTGATTACTGTTATGTGTTTACCTTATTCTTTTGCTTCTAATCCTGCTTGGATTCAATATATTAGACGAGTATTTAATCCTACATATAAAGGTTGGCCTCGCGCCACAGTTAAGGCCGACATTTATAAATATAAGCATGAATATGAACAGTACTTGCGCTATTTATTTACTCATATAAGTAATCGTATGTCTATTACAACTGATATTGGTAGAAGTGGAAATGATTGTGATTATCTAACCGTGACCAGTCATTGGATAGACGAAGACTGGACCATGCAAAAACGCATTATAGCATATAGAATAAGTAATTCACGGCACACAGGTAAGTTTATTGCTAGCACTGTTTATGATGTTTGTAGATATTTTTGTTTTAGTGATAGAATAATGTCAATTTCCATGGATAACGCTAGTAGCAACACAACTGCAATAGGTATTTTAACTAGAAAACTTAATCCTGCTTTTACAAATATTTTCCATGTTAGATGTATATGCCATATTTATCATTTAATTGTTGGAGATGGTATGAGAATTTTAAACATAGAAATTGAAAAAGTTAAATTCGCTCTTAATTGGCTTTTTTATTCAAACCGTAGAAGTAGACTTAGAGAATATTATAAAAAATGTGACGAAAGTGGCCTTAGAGAAAGAAAGGTTGCTAAACCTTGTCCGACTAGGTGGAACTACATGTATGAAAGCTTAGTAGTGGCGTACGAATATAGAAACCCAATAACCGCTACTTATAATTCTAGGGATTGTGAGGATGAAGATAATGATATGCTAACTAATCAAGATTGGAATAACGTTAAGATTCTTTTAGATTTTTTAGAACATTTTAGTGTGGCTACAACTGCTTTATCTGGCCAATATTATCCTACAATTTCAAACTGTTTAGTATATATTGCCGCACTTGCTAATTTATTTGCTGATTTTAACGAGGGAGGGGAAATTTATGAAAATGCAATATTTGAAATGAAAAAGAAATTTAAAAACTATTTTTTTCCAATCCCTCCTATTTTTGGTGTGGCTGCTTTGTTAAACCCTACTATGAAAGCAGGATGTCCTAACTTTTGGTATACTAGTATTTATCAATGTTTAGATCTTTCACCAGAAGAAATGGCTACACTATCTGATGCGAAAGCATCAATTACAGTGAATGCTCAAACTGTTTATAATGCTTATAAACAGGCGTTAGAGCATGCTAGGCCTAATATTCCAACTCCTACTTCGTCCACGTCACAATCGTCTAAAAGAGTTGCTGGCTTAACAGCTCTTAAATCGTGGACGGAGTTCAGGGGTACTCAAGGTGAGAATTTAGATGATATTTCCCATCTAAACGAACTTCAAGTTTATTTGTCGCAGGGGCTAGAGAATGATAATCCAGACGGATCTTTCGACCTTTTGGATTGGTGGAAGACAAGGGAAAAGCATTTTCCCGTTCTTGCAAGGATGGCTCGGGGTGTTCTGTCCATTCAAGCGTCAACTGTTGCATCGGAGAGCGTATTTAATCAAGCCAGACTACAAATAGGAGATCATAGAGCGTCGATGCGGGACAGCTTGGAAAAATCAGTGCTCTTCCGAGATTGGATCCGCTCTGAAAGAAGAAACTTTGGGCTAGCTGAATCTCAACCCGAGATAGATGAGTGCTATGAAGAAATGCTAGCAGAAATTGCTCAAGAATCATCTTCACCCGGAAGTGGTGATGAACAAGCTTCATTTCCACCACCGCCAACACAACCGCCTCCAAACCTTGAAGGTTTTATGAGATTTGTTAGAAATAATACATAAATTATGATGTAACTTGTACATTGGCATGTCTTCTTTTAGTTTTTTTTCCTTTTAATGGTGGTATTAGTACCATGTTGTGCTCATTCCATTGGGGGAAGGAAGACTAAGAAAGATATGCCATTTTGGTCAATAAATATGCTTTTTATCATATACTTGAATATATTTGTCTCAATATTTCTTTGTATTTACTTCTATATCAATCCTTGAATATAAAATATTTATATAACATATAATATATAACATACAACACATAATACTATTAATACTAACTACTACACAATATACATTATTTATATACAATATATACTACTTTACTACAACATATACTACTTATATACAAAATATACACTACTTATTTTGAATATATACTAATTTCCAAATACAATATATGCTATAGTAACAACATAGTACACCATATAAAAATATATTTTACAATATACTAATCACTACTATACAAGATATTTAATTTAAAAAAAAAAAAAGGTCGGAACCGCCGGGAACCGCCAGGAACCAGCCAGACCCGCGGTTCCAGAACCGCCAGAACCGGAACCGGGTGGTTCCGGAACCGTATGGTTCCGGTTCCGGCTCCGGAACCGCCAGAACCGGAACCGTTTACCCAAATAGACCCAGAACCGGAACCGGATACAGCCTTACTTCCAATTGCGGACTGCATTATTGTTATGCTACAATTTGTCAAACCACAATGAGACGATAGTATTATTTAATTCTGTGGACCTATAAATGATTGCCACCAATATTAAATATTTAAAACACATTTAAATATATATATTTGTCGGGATTCGACGGGAGGACAGAAAAAGGGACCATTTTTTTGTTAGAAATATAAGAACTTAGCATATCAATTTTTTCCTAAATTGTGTTTACATTCTTCTACATTTATCATTTCTATTTACGTATTAACAAAAAGTACTTCGGGCTCTTCTTTAACTCTAAGAATATTTAAAACAGTTATATGTTAAAGGGAGGAGTATGTAGATCTTTTATTAATAATATTGGTTTGGTCTGCCTCTCTCAGAGCCTTACAATGATACTTTCTCTCTTCTTTTCGAAGGAGATGTGAGGAAGAAGAAGCAGCCCTCTTTTAGGGTTCTTTCTCTTAGTATTTATAGCCAGGAGATCTGTCAGCTGGCACCAAAGGGTTGGGATAACTCAGAGGGGACGCCCTCGTAAGGACGGCCTAGCCGTGACCTTAGTTGTCAAACGGGATGACTGCTCGATAATCTCGTGAGTAAATGGCCATACCATTTATTATTTACAAATAGGCTTTAATAAATGCGCTGAACTCATTCATCATCATAAGGTCAAGTTTCGACCCATACACTCACTAGATTTCTAAGATTAATGGAATAATAAATTGTAGCTAAAGTAGGATAGAAATTAACATCAAATAGAAGAGAATATGTTATATATTGTGTGCAATTTAAATAAATATATCAAGGTATTACTGTAATTTTCAAATTAGCATAATAAATTTGTCATGAAGAGTTACATTTTGGTGTAAGTTAGTTTTATCCATAAAAAACTCTAGTCGATGAGTAGGTTTAGTAAACTGCCTAATGTGAGGAAAAAATTTGAGGACCTTTCCTATTTTGGTGTTACTCCATAATATTGTTAAATCAGACTTCCTTTCAAAGGGACAACTGAGTAGATGGGTGGATCATAGTTAAAAGACGCATGTAAGATTGAGTACAAACCTTCCTCATTTACAAGTTGCCCAATTGAGGTAGGAGTTAGAGATTGAGGGAACACATGGACAACAATAGTGTAACAACATGTGCTTCTTCACTGTTACCAGTTTTGGCATGTACTGTGTCACGATTCGGATTTTCCACCATCAAGAGTTGTGATGACGCCCTAGGTCACCCAAACTTTAAACATTCTTCGATAAATCTCAACAATATAATTATGCGGAAAACGATTAAATAAAAACGGAAGACTTTAAGCTTAGTAAAAATGAAATCATAATACGGAAGTTTAAAACATATCTCTACCCCAAAATCTGGTGTCACTAGCTCACGGACTACAAAAGAGTGCTACAAACAAGTCTGAATGGAAATACAAAACGTTTGTCTCGGTACAAAGGAAACAAACTAAACATAGAAAAGGACTCCGGCCTGCGAACGCCAGCTAGGCTACCTCGAAGTCCCTGGGCTGAAGTCAGCTCCCCTTCGAGTAGGCTACCGTTGTGGTCCAAAAGCTGCTCCGGTACCGTAACCTGTGCAAAAAGCAAAGAAGTGTAGCATCAGCACAACCGACCCCATATGCTGGTAAGTGCCTGGCATAACCCCGGCAAAGTAGTGACGAGGCTAGACAGGACCTACCACAATTATCCTGTGCAAATATAATATACAAATGCGAGAAAAAAATAACAAAATAATACAAAAGAAAGCTGGGAGGGGACATGCTATCGGGGAGTACTAGATGAAAATGGAACATTAGAAACAACAGCAGAACTACTCCGGGTTTCATGATACGTATATTTATAGTGGACGTTGCGCCACACGATCCCATAATGTAGAATATAAGTGGACGGCGCGCCACACAATCCCGTTTCATATATTACGTGGTAGGCGTATCATTCGCTCCCATTTCACCGTGCACAATGCCACCGGCATCTAAGGTTAATAACAATAATCAATATGATTTGTGGTCCGCGTTCCACTCGTTCCCATTTCAGTATCATACGTGGACAGCATGCCACACGATCCCATAATATAATTCATAAGTGGACGGCGCGCCACACGATCCCATAATATAATTCATAAGTGGACGACGCGCCACACGATCCCATGTTGTAATGAATAGCACAAATAATCTCTCCAAAGGAGGTCCCATTAGTGGAGTCCAACAACATAACAATTAAACCCGGCAAGGCTCCAATTAACAGCCCAAATATCCTGGCAAGGGAGAATATAATAAAAACAGCCTACTCGTCCCGGCAAGGGAATCATTTCATCACATTCTCTTTTAACTCATTTCCTTCTTATCTAACACTTTACATGGAATTAATCAATTTAACAGGACAACTGTGCCATATCTTTCAAATTAAAAGCAATTACGACCCACGGTCATGCCAGGCACCGGTGTATAGATACTCGTTACCGTGCCTATACACCGTACTCAATCATTTAGAAAATACCAATCAAACACTCTTTTCCTATTCCTTCAAGCCAAAGTTATATCAAACACTTACCTCGAAAGCTTCAAACCGAACTCACGCCTCTAGAATAGCTTTACCCTTCGAATTCACCTCAAAACCGTTCGAATCAGGTCACAAATTACTCAAATATATCGACAAATGCAAGTTAAATTAATTTGAATGCTTAAGAATGAATTTCCTAAACTTTTGCCCAAAAATTCCCAAAACGCCCCCGGGCTCACATGGTCAAAACCCAAGGTTCGAACCAAAACCTGAATACCCCCACGAATTCATATCTATGTTTTGTTTTGAAATCGGACCTCAAATTGAAGTCCAAATCCCCAATTTAGTGAAAACCTAGGTTCTACCCAAAATCCCCATTTTCACCAATGAAAAACCTTGATTTTAAGATGAAAATAAGATAAATGATGTTAAATATTTAAGAAATTGAGTAAAAATAGACTTACAAATGATTTGGAGAAGAGAGGATTCGTGAAAAATCGCCAATGGGTGTTTGGGTTTTGGAAACATGAAAAGTGAAGCTTCAAAATCATCTAAGTATGAAATATGCAGGTGCAGGTATCGCAATTGCAAAACTGGGTTCGCAACATGGGAATTGCGAGATAAGTGTTCGCATTTGTGAACCCTGGGTCTTAGGTCGGGGATCGCATTTGCGAAAACTGCTGCCCAGGTGAAGGAAAAAGGAATCTTCGCATTTGTGAAGGAGACCTCGCATTTGCGAGCTGGGCAGGCCATGGACCTTCCTCGCATTTGCGAACCCGGCTTCGCAATTGCGAAGCCTGCAGGTCTGTGATCCCTGAAGCAAATTCCAACATGCAAAATGAACTCTTGGCCTATCCAAAACTCTCTCGAGCCTTCAGGGCTCCAAACCAAACATGCATACAACTTCAAAAACATCC
This sequence comes from Nicotiana benthamiana, assembly GCA_034376525.1. Lineage (NCBI taxonomy): Eukaryota > Viridiplantae > Streptophyta > Magnoliopsida > Solanales > Solanaceae > Nicotiana > Nicotiana benthamiana. The sequence continues at coordinate 92,008,185 of CM067335.1, forward strand.
CACGGATTTACTCGTGCGATCAAATCGCCAAAATAATATCAAAATCTACGAATCAAGCCTCAAACTCATGATTTTTCTTCTAAGTTTCATATATTCTCAAATTTGGAACTTATAGTTCGAAACACGTGATACGACGTCCGTTTTCAACCAAACTTCAAAGAAAGCGCTTAAAGAATATATGAGACTTGTACTAGGTGTCGGAACCAAAATACGAGCCCGATACCATAGTCTTTTAATTAATTTTCGTATCCATTTTCCTTAATAAATTCAGAACAACAATTTAACAGAAAAATTCTTTTACTCGGGTACTAGTTCTTCGAATTTCGACTCCGGGCACATGCCCGAGCCCAATAATTTCTTACGAGCCTCCCGGGACCGTCACATCACGGGTCCGGGTCCGTTTACCCAAAATGTTGACCAAAGTCAACCATATCAATATTAATATCAAACTTCATCATTTTTCACATAAAATTCTTATTTAAGACTTTAGGCTACACGCCCGGATTGTGCACGCAAAGCGAGGCAAATAAAAGCGAGGTTTTCAAGGCTTCTGAAGCACGGAAAAAAGGAGAATTACGGTGATGACCTTATGGGTCGTCACATACTGTTACATTAGAGTTGTGACACGACCTCTCATGTAGTTGTTGGCCTTAATTACTCCCCTCGCTTTTGGCGAAGCTGAAAGTTCATGACTAGCCATGTATATTGACCCGCTTTGTTTTCTGAAGGAGTGCACATAACCACATTCCAGGAAGAGTAACCATTAGTGTTAGACAAGTTTCATTTCATATGTTAGTTAAAAATTCAAATCATTTATCAGAGGCTAATAACCCCAATGGCTAGTTCAAATTTGAAATAATCTGCATAACTGATTTTTGACGCCCTTATCTAATATATGTACTGAGTTTTTTGAAGTGCAGGTCCTATATATACATATTCAACAGGAAACAAGCAACATTTGTACGTGAACCAAGCGGAGCTAGTAAAAGAAATGAACCAAAGTAAAAGCCTGGATTTAGGAAAGCCTTCTTATGTCACCAAAAGACTTGCCCCTATGCTTGGTAATGGTATTTTGAGGTCTAATGGCCACATTTGGGCTATGCAGAGGAAAATTGTCGCGCCCGAATTCTTCATGGACAAGGTCAAGGTAAGCGAATAATATAATTAACGGTAGGATTGAAAAAAGAAAGATGAATACTAGTATAAATTTACAGGGTATGGTGAGCCTGATGTTGCAATCAGCAGAGCTTTTGACAAGAAAATGGGATGAAAGTATTGAAGCTGAAGGGGGAAAAATGGCAGAAATCAGCGTGGGAGAGGATCTGAGAAGTTTTTCAGCAGATGTAATCTCAAGAGCTTGTTTTGGAAGCTCTTATTTCAAAGGCAAAAAGATTTTCTCAAAGCTTCGAACCCTTCAGAAAATCATATCAAACCAAAGCGTTCTTTTTGGTTCTCCTGCATTAGGGTACGTACGTACATACATACATTAATTCTCTCCCTCTCCATATTATTATAATATTTTCGCATGTCTTAAGCGAGTTTGTGTTTTTCTAATACGTCAAATTATTTGGACAATGTTATAGGTTTCTACCAAGTAGGCCGCAAAAGGAGATTGACAACATAGAGAAAGAGATAGAGTCATTGATATGGGAAGCAGTGAAAGAAAGAGAAAGGGAATGCTTAGAGACATCCTCAAATGACAAGGACTTGTTGCATTCGATACTGGAGGGAGCTATCAACGATGATAGTGTAGGCCAGAATTCGTCCAGGAAATTCATAGTTGACAATTGCAAGAACATATACTTTGCAGGTCATGAGTCCACTGCTGTTGCTGCATCATGGAGTCTCATGCTTCTGGCTTTGCATCCAGAATGGCAATCTCGTATACATGATGAAATGGCTCAAATTTGCCCCGATGCCCTCCTAGACGCAGACTCAGTCTCCAAAATGAAAATGGTACTTATCACATTAATCTTTGACTACTCAACAACCATATCATTCTTTTTAAAATTGTGATTTGCAACTGATACTTAAACTTGATATGAAGGTGACAATGGTTATTCAAGAAGTGATGCGTTTGTATCCACCAGCAGCATTTGTGTCAAGGGAGGCATTGGAAGATACACAGATTGGTCACATTGTTGTGCCAAAAGGTGTATGCTTATGGACTTTGATCCCAACACTGCATCGTGACCCTGAGATATGGGGACGAGACGCCAATGAATTCAAGCCAGAGAGGTTTGAGAATGGAGTTTCGGGTGCTTGCAAATTGCCTCAAGTTTATATCCCATTTGGACTAGGTCCTCGCCTCTGCTTAGGCAAGAATTTCGCCATGGTCCAACTCAAGATTCTGATTTCACTCATCATTTCCAAGTTTCGTTTCTCTCTTTCTCCAAAATACAAACACTCGCCAGCTTATAGGATGATTGTAGAACCAGGCCAAGGTGTACACATTCTTGTTGAGAGATTAAAGCAAGTCTGAATATTGGTTTATGTGCTTTACCATCACCAAGCGCACTTTTGCTCTTATTTTTCTCCATCTTTTTATTCGTTTCAGTTAGTGTTAAACTGTGTAAATGTCCATACATAGATATATTCTTGTGACATTGTTGGACACAAGAAAAAGCGGAGAGGCTGGAATATCTAGCATATATTTGGTTGAAACTTGAAAAATGAGTTTTTGAAGATGAGATCAAAAATAATTTTTGAAAGTTAAAATTGTGTTTGGACATGCATTTTACTTAAATGAAATTTAAAGTAAAATTATACGTAGACTATGGAATATTGTTGTAATTGCAGTACAGGCATAAAACTGGTGGATAAATTACTTTATTGTGGAGCCTGAGTTCATTTTTCAACGCTGTTATGTTGAAAACTTTTGACTATCATTCTGATTCCTGTCCCTCTCTGATAGAATTGTGAGGAAAAGCTACCTAGATTAGTCTTTAGCAGAACTCAAAATAATGTAAAGTAATTTCTTAACATAAAAGTAACGTAGCCTTATTATGATGCAAAACAGTACACCTTTTTTTTAATCAAGGAAAGAACCTTTGAGGAGCACGTTTTCTGTCACCATATGTATCAATCAAGCAAAAACCTTTACCTGGAATGGGGAAAATATGGATTGAAGCCTGCCTGATTTCCGCCAGGGGGCTACGACGAACATCATCTTTGTGGAAGCTGCAATGGTATGCTGTTGGATGGACTGACCCAAACAATAAGTACTGTTCCAAGTGATAGGAATGGACCTTGGGCTTAACTCAACCCCAAAAGCTAGCTTATGAGGTGAGTATTGCCCAAGCCATATAAGGAGACCAAGGACCTCAAATCCCTCCGATGTGGAACAACTCAACACCCCCCTCACGTCCAGATCTCTGAAGCGTGGATAACATAAATGGGGGCCCAACATCGGTAACAATAATTGGGATGAGCCTGGCTCTGATACCATGATAAGAATGCACCTTGGGCCTAACTCAACCCCAAAAGCTAGTTTATGAGGTGAGGATTGCCCAAGCCATATAAGTAGATCAAGGACCTCAAATCCCTCCGATGTGGGACAACTCAACAGCAAGATTGATTCTTCAGGCAATGCAAATCCTGTTTGGAAAACCAAATTCTCAATGTTGGTTGACACTTCTGAATTAGATTCCCTCCATGTTGAAGTTTACAGTAGAGAGCCAATTTTTCTTAGAGAAAAGCTCCTGGGAACAGCTACTGTAATTTTGAAGGAATTTCTGGACAAGTACAATAGCAACTCTGAGGTTTCAAAGCCTATTGAAGAGGTGGGGAGCTTTCATTTGCGGAGAAACAACTCGAATAAACCTCAGGGGTTTGTTGATGTATCAATACGAATTTCAGAGGAAAGGGAAGAACCAAGGTCACTCCCAGGCATAAATATTTAACATTAAGGTCATGAATAGATTGTCTTTGCTCCCTTAGAATCAATGAAAAAGACCCTTCATTCAAGTAATGATTTGGACCAAGAACCATAGTCTTATGATTCTTGACGGAAGAGTTAATTTTGATGAAATCTGGTTTACTAGGTGACAATGAGGGATTTAAGCTTGCAGATAACAGCAGTGGCTTCATCTTGGCTAATGGATATAAACCTGCACCAGCATATCCACAACCACAATCCTCGACCCTATCTCAACTGCAGGGAAACCAACCACAGCCAAATCACCAATATGCACGACAAGTACCATATGATACAAATTATTCCCACCCATCGGTGGGGGGAATGAGCTACACTCCAGCAGCAGGACCGAGCTATCAGCCGCCGCGTGCTCTTCCACCACCACCACCTCCACCTGCTAACGTTGGTTGCATTCCAACTTTCCTCCCAAGAACAGACAACACGCCGTCTAGTTATTTAAGCATGCCACAAAATGTAACAGCAGCAACACGAAATGCAAGACCTGGTTTTGGAATGGGAGTAGTTGCTGGGGCATTAGCAGCTGGTGCTGTAATATTTGGAGAGGATTTCATGTCTGGTTTTGATATTCCTCGCGGTTTGCCGGATCCCTCTCTCACCATATATCTTGATCCCCCTTTCTGAAAATAGAATACCATCTATTGTCTTATGATGCAGACAATGAGATATTGTAAAATTAATATGCTTTCCGCACTGCTACTATTTGTGAGATTATACTGGATGGTTGTTATTGTTATTCCACACTGCTACTATCACAAAAATCTGCAAATGAAGTTCCAGTTTGTAGCTGCAAATCACGGGCTTCTTGTAAAACTGCAGAGGTTTCAGCTACTGTGGAATAAACTGAAGTACAATTTTACAAATCTCAATATACATGTATTGTATTACATCATAGAACTTTCTCATAGTCACGAGGGTGATCAAAGAAATAGGTGTTTATAAGATTGAGAACATTGACAAAGAGCTATAACGTTTTCCTAAAAATCCTATGTATGAACTTGAGTAGCCAACTCTTGTCACAAACGTAATGCTCACCGGTCACCCATAGGTGTCAATCCTGGCCAAGTTGAACTAGAGAAATTATCAATCTCAAGTTGCTGGTTGCGGATGAGACTCTTTTTGCACCCCAAAAACTCTTTCACGGAATCTGTCAACAATGGATACAAATTCTTCTCCCTTTTCTTCATGGGGCAAGTGGCCACAGTTCTTGATTATTTCAAGACAAGATCCAGGAATGGCCCGTGAAAGTCTTTCATAGTTCCATGGTGGAACAAGCCGATCGCTATCACCAGTGGCAATCAGAACTGAACCTCAATTTGCAAATAAAAGAGAAAAACCAGCATTAGGAAGTTTTAATGTATTCACCGTGTAGCTGGAGAACTTTCTCAGTATCAATTGGGGTGTGACCTAGAGAAAAATGGTGCAATCAAGGTTATTTGGTACACAAGAGATGTTTGGTTATATGGCAAACCGTATAAGGAACAGAGCAAGAGACTCCAAGAAAGCAAACTAAACCATAGAAACGAAAGTTTTCCTATAAAGGGGCTGACTTCAACAACTTGCCAAGCTACACAAACAGCTAATTTGCTTATAGTCGCAAAAGTTTTCCTACAAAAGGGCTGGCTTCAACAACCCATAAGGGACTGCTTGCCAAGTTACACAACTCAGAAACTTTTGTACTATAATCAACTTTTAGTTGTTTATAACTTAGAAAATTTTCGTACTACAATAAGCTAACTTTCTTTGAGTATTCTTACTCTATTTTCATACATCGACCAGCTTTTCCATCCATTCGAAGGAAAAAATAAAAGGAAAATTTAGAAAGCATTCATATGTAATATATTACAAAAGATTTACAAAGGTTACAAGATGATCTTACAACTACTACAAAGTCTCCTTTATATAGGACTAGGAGGTTATCACAAAACAAACTTACATAATAAAATAAACATATCTTACATGGCAAACTTATCTACAAGTGGGTCCACGTTGGCATGTGAATGACTTTAGGCAAAACAACTTAAAAGCTCCGGAAAACATGTGAAATTGGTGAAATATACATGCTATAGCATGTGAAAATATGCGGGAACATATGACGGCATGTGAAAGTAGGTTGTTGCATGTGACAAAACATGTGCAAGCAAGTAGAAGTGGGGTCCAAATAGTGTAGAAAAATGTAGAAATTTTTCTTGGTATCGGTAGATGATTTTTGAGGGTTTTTTGATAGGTAATGTAGGATTAGCAGGATTCAGATAATTATCCTTCATTGATTCTAGGGTTGTCTTCTAGCATCTTTTCAAAGACCTAGTGTAGTAACGGATGGAGCTTGATGGCTCTTCTTCGCTATGTTCCTTTTCCTTGGATTGAGAGTTGTAATCCGCAACCTTAATTCAGAATTGTCGTGAGTGATATTTTCTCGGATGACCTCGTATGGGGTTTGATATTCTTTTGCTACTTTTCGAACCCTTTCCTAGTGCGGATGAGTGTTGGAATAATTCCAGCTGGCCCATTCTTTTGTCCATATCTCTCTCGGGATGCATCTATTTTGTTGGAAAATGATTCTTTGTGCCACACTATATTATTCATCCATGGATAAGATGGATAAGAAAAATTTCCACCAGAACGATGCATGTGCATGAGCACAGACTTTTTCATTAATAATCTTCACTTGCCTATGGAACATGAATACCTTGGCTGTGTAGGAAGCATTGAAATATTTTATCCAACATCTTCTAGGCTTGAACCATAGTAAAAATACTTTAAATGCTGGTTCAATGTTATCAAAATCCTTGAAGATGTTGCATTTGAATTCTATAAAAAAAATAGTACCCATTGCATAGGTACTGGAAAAACCATAATAGTACTTGACTTGAAATTATGTAAGAGATCTTCTACAAGAACTATTATGGTTTTTCTGGTACCTATGCCATCCGTACTATATTTTATGGAATCCAAATGCAATATCTTCAAGGATTTTGATAACATTGAACCATCACTTAAAGTATTTTTACTGTAGTTCAAGCCTAGAAGATATTGGATAAAATATTTCAATGATTCCTACACGGCCTAGGTATTCATGTTCCATAGGCCACTGAAGATTATTAATGGAAAATTCCATGCTCAAGCAGAGGCATCATTCTGGTGAAAATTTCACGTGTCCATTTTATCCATGGAAGAAGAATATAGTGAGGCACAAAGAACCGTTTTCCAACAAAATAGATGCATCCCGAGAGAGATATGGACAAAAGAAGGGGCCAGCTGGAATTATACCAGCATTTATCCGCACTGGGAAAGGGTCCAGAAAGCAGTAAAAGAATATCAAACCCTATATGAGGTCATCCAATAAAAGATCACTCAGGACATTTTTGGATTAAGGTTGCGGATTACACCTCTCAATCAAAAGGAGAATGAACATAGCGAAGAAGAACCATCAAGTTCCACGCATTACTACACAAGGTCTTTGAAAAGATGCTAGAAGACAACCCTAGAATTAATGAAGGATAATTATCTGAATTCCTGCTAATCCCAACATAATCCTCCATTACCTACCAAAAAACCCTAAAAAATCATCTACCCATGCCAAGAATATTTTTTATACTTTTCTATGCTATCCAGACCCCACCTCTACTTGCTTACACATGCTTCGTCACATACAACAGCCTACTTTCACATGCCATCACATGCTCCCGCATACTTTCACATGATATACCATGTATATTTCACCCCTTTCATATGTTTTCAGGAGATTTTAAGTTGTTTTGCCTAAAGTCCTTCACATGCCAACATGGACCCACTTGTTGATAAGTTAGCCATGTAATATAGGTTTATTTTATTATGTAAGTTTGTCTTGTGATAACATCCTACTCCGATATAAAGGAGGTCTTGTAGTAGTTGTAAGATCATCTTGTAAACTTTGTAAATCTTTTGTGATATATTACATATGAGTGTTTTTTTATATTTTCCTCTTGTTCTTTCTTTCGAATGGATGGAAAGACTGGTCCATGTATGAAAATAGAGTAAGAATACTCAAAGAAAGTTAGCTTATTGTAGTACAAAAGTTTTCTGAGTTATAAACAGCTAAATGTTATAGTACAAAAATTTTCTAAATTATGTAGCTTGGCAAACCATCCCTTATGGGTTGTTGAAGCCAGCCCCTTTGTAGGGAATATTTTGGTATCTTTTGTTTAGTTAGCTTTCTTGGAATACAGTTTTCCTTATACGGTGGTATCGAGCTAGCCCATCCTTTCGGAGGGAGGAACAGTTTACTAAATATGTCTGAGTCATTTTCATCATCCTCTTCAATTTCAAAAATGAATATGTCCCATAATCTATATATAACCTTGTCCAAAAAATATGATCAGCTCTATGAAGTAGAAATATTACCTGATGAATAGAAACTATCCTCCACTGAACTACCTGTCATTAAACCTTACTCAGCCTTTGCCAAAAAATAATTTGCACCATGGACCCAAATCCGTTCCTTAGTCCACCACAGATCAAAAGGAGTCGAAGAATATGTTGTTGCCTTAATACTTGACCAACATCCTATTCCTGCGACTCAAGAGGAACAATTTATTACCCCTCAAAACCTAGATGATTTTACTAGACAATGGAGAAACTATGGTTTTACCCATATCCGCTTAGGTGCTATCTTAATCGCTTTAACATATTACGGAAGAAAAGGTCAACCTGTTGTTGCTTGACTTTCTCTTCTAGATACAAGATTCTTAGAGTACCAAAATGCAAATTTGGGTACTACCGAAGTTACCCTAAATGTCGGGACTATCTTCATAACTATCTTTCCAAATTTCAATATGTCCCTTTATGACCCGTGTCACACCTCCTTTTGGTCTACGCCTGCATGGTGCACAGGGAGATTTTACAATTAAAGGACAATCGAAATGGGATTTATAATTAAGATTCAGAGTCATCACTTGGGAAATTTATGGTGTCCCAAGTCACCGGTTGAATCTCGAATCGAGGAAAAGATCGACTCTATGTTACAGTCCGCAAACTAGAAATCCGGATAAGGAATTCTGCTAATATGGGAGAAGGTGTTAGGCATTCGAGGGTTTCGTGGTTCTAGCACGGTCGCTCAACTATCATATTCAGCTTATTTATCTGATTTTAGTTCATGTTAAACCTATGTACAAATTTTAACCCTTTACCGCTTTTATTATTATCATTATTTTAAAGAGAATTGCAATGTCATGAAAACGCGTCTCGAACCACATCACATAAATGTACCCGTTGTTGTTGACACATCTGGACTCCTTTGAGATTTGGATTTGGGTCACATAAATGTGCACCCCAGTTTAGGGAAGTAATGTTATTAAAGTAGGTGCCTAAAGAGACTAACGCGTTATTATTTGGGGAAGACCGTGAAATTCGCTAAACTGCCCATCCCGAAATCTAAGTAATTTCATCAATACGTATATAGGGCCCCGCAGCTTGTGCGTTTTGTCTGGAGAGGCTCATCTCGTTTATTTTAAAAAGGGTAATCCTAAAGTGACTACATTTTTTCTGTTAAGTTCGTCTCTAAATGTAAAGGAGAAAATGTGCTAATTAATTACATGTTTAGAAGCTCGGACCTCTTATTAGTTATAAGATTAAGGTGAAAGAAAATTGCACTTGAGCTTGCTAGATGAGAGATTATTTCATGCCTTATTCTATAAGCAAATTTATTAAAACTTAAATTATGAAGTAGCATACAAGATTGACAAAATATTAAAATTAACTAACCATTCTCTAAGTGGTTTACAGTGTTAGAAAGAATAAGACTAGGAGTTAGCTATATGCGGTTTAGGACTAATGGCCACCTTGTCTGTTTGCCTATTCTAAGTCCTATGTTTCATTACAAATAAAAAAACAAAGGCAGAAGACATGATTGGAAATAAGTGATTACTAACTTTGTTCATTCTATAAATCACATAACTAACTACATGAAATGTACAACTAATAACTACACATTGTAGTTTATGAACAAATGGAACAATTCCAATCAAATGTAAATTCCACAGTCCACCTACTTCATTGAATTACAAAAATAGATTATACAACTACCCGTCATTTGATTATTAAACTACATATACAACCTAAGTACTCGACTACTCAAGCATTTCTTTTCACTTTTTACAGCTACATCACAGTGATTCGAAAGTGTATCTGGTAATAGAATAGAAGAAGAAGGTGAGGATCAACAGATCAGTAGCAAACAACAGCAACAACCAGCAACAGAAAATAGCGTGACAACCAGTAGAAATAAACCTAGCAACCAACAGTCCAGAACCACCAGTGAAAAACCCAGGAATAAACCAACACAACAGTAGATAATATACAATAGCACACTCAAGAAAAACTACTTGAAACCCCGGCAATACCAAACTGAAATCACAGGCAAAAACAAAGAGAACTAGGAAACATCTGAACAATGGAACAGTTCTGATTCTCTATGATAAAGAAAGACCTCACTTTTTCAAATTTTTTTCTCAAACTACTGACTTTTTCAGATTAAAAGACCAGCCTATATTTCTCTCTTAAACTCTGACTTTCTGATATCAAAATTCCGTCCTTTACTCTCAAATTCTAACCCCCAAGATTTTTAAAAGTCCCTCTAAAACCTTATCCCCTTTTCCAGCCCTCCTTTTCCTTTTACAGTTGTAAAAAAACTTTTATTATTACCCCATGCATCTTTTTACTTTTTAGCTTTTATATTCCTCCACTATGTGTATCTTTTAGCTTTTCATTATTAACCCCCATCTTTTTACTTTTCAACCCCTTTTTTCCTTTCCTTATATCATTATGTCTTCCCCACTACTCTTAAACAAATGCATTATTTTAAATGGCACCTTAGTACCCTACTGGACAGACCACTCAATTAAATCGATTCTCTAAGTTTTAATTCCCAAATTACCCTCCTAACCTCAAACCCCTGCACACCCCAGCTATAACAAAATTTATCTAAATCAGAGAACCTGGATCAATTCCCAATGAATTAGGAACAAGTAAAGGGTGGGCTTTTAAACCCAAGTCTAACTTAAAAACTGGACTTAAACTGAACTTAAGCTCAAGTCTAACTTATCAGACTCTAGACTTTAAATAGAACCACAATTAGATTCAAAATCATTAAACTCAAATAACAATTGAACTCAAACCAGGGAATATAATATTGCAACCAAGATGAAGGAATCAATGATTCAGGGAATAAACTAATACAATTCTATACTGAACCCAAACTGGAACAAACGAACAATGTAAATACCATGAATGACAACCAACTAGAATTCATATGCAAGATGATAGATAACACAGATGAAAACCCCTTGAACTAACATTAATAGAGAGAATTTACGAGAACAAACACATTTTTTACACAAGACTTACTAAGAACTTACTAGTTAAAATCACTAAAAGAAGGAACAGAAATCCAGAGTAAACCAAACAGGCAGGTGAATTGGACCATGTAGTCTTGAACAAAATTGGGAGTGGGTACTGGGGATTTGAGTATCCTTAAAACAAAACAAGGAGCTACAACAAAACTAACTAATCGATGAAACTATTTGAATCGATTCCGCAATTATAACATGACAATTGAAGACAACAGAAACAATGGTGAAACTGGACCAAATAAAGGGTATGATGGAGAAGGAAGAAAAATAATGAAAAAAAGATGAGTTACAATGAACAACAGAAAAATGGAAAATAAAAAAGGAAAATAGAAATAATACCTCAAAAATCAGAAAGCAAATGAACTTCGTTCTCATCGAAGCTTTGACTCAAATTTTTGAGGCCAAAATGGATCTTAATCGAGTGTTCCTAAGGTCGATTAACAACCTCAAAGATATCCTAATTGGACGGGTTCCATCCCGTTAGGGTTCTGTAGTCAATTTAGGATTCGGCTAGCTCTAGCACAATTCAAGCCAAACTAAGGGTGTTTTAGGAATGAGGGGGGCCAGGTGGTTCACTGGTGTGATTTAGGTAATGATTGGGTGAACTAAGGTTTTGGTCTGATTCTTCAGGTGAAGATTCGAGACGTTTGGTAACGATTCGAGGAGAAAGGGTTGTGGATTCATGAAGGGGATGACCTGGGGGTTCAGGGGTGCATTTTTGGTGGTCACGTCATCGTTGCTGTCGGTTTTATGGCTAAAGGTAGGGGTGGCGGCTGCTAGGGTTTGGGGAGGGGTCGTCTTTGAGCTTGGAGACGATACAGAGAAAAATGGGGGTTCGTTTGAAGGGGGTGGGATAGGATTTAGGAATATATTCCAGTTAGGATAGTGAATCCAAATCATTGGATCAATTTAGATCAACGGCTTGGATCAACTTACTTACATAAAACGGGGTTTTTTGATTTAGTAGGGGTACTGGGTCGGTCCGGGAAAATCGGGTCGGGGTTGGAGAGATGATTTCAGTCGTTGGATATGTGAGATCCAACTGTTGAGATCTCTTGGCCATGGCATGACGTCGTTTTGGACATCTGAGAGGTCTGGTCAATTGGACCGGGTTAAAACATTTTGGGCCTGATTCAAGGGCTGTTTGGGACAGCCCAGTTCCGAGTTTTCTCTTTATTTTCATTTCCTTAATTTCTAATTAATAAAACCAAAATTCGAACTTAATAATGATAAAATAAAAAATTAACTAAATTACTAATTAACCTCTAATAACAATTATCACACATAATTAATACCAATTTAAAGTAAAATCACACAATTTGACTTTAAATGCTAAAAATGCAAATTTTACAATATTTTTTGTGGTTTTCTCATTTTTGTAAGGAACACTTAATTACTCAAATTTTTACAGTTAAATTCTAAATGCAAATGCGACATATTTTTTGTATTTTCACTGATTTAAACAAATAAACATGCACACACAACTGCAAACAACAAGATAAAAATAACACGAAATCCAGGAAAATTGCAAACAGCACAAAGCTATTTTATTTTGAATTTTTGGGAGTAATTCTCATATAGGGAAAAACTAGCGTGCTCACAGATGCTCCTCTTTATCTGGAAACACGAAGAGTTTTCGTGCAAAGATAAAGTGAGCGAATGCGAGTGATTTTTGCCCGTTGGAATACTCCGTGTGAAGCATTTTTGAAAACGATTTAACTAAACCTTTGCTTCAAAGTTTCCTACATTTCCCTGGCTAAAAGGGAATCAGGTTAATATAGTTTGAGAAGTTTTGGTAGCTGGGACTACCATGGGACTGCATTTTTGTTGTTATTGCTACTGCATGATGTTGATACTGCTTTTCGATCTCCTTATTACATCATTTATAAAAGAAAAGAAAGAAGCTAGACTAAACTAGGAATTACAAAATCTTATCTATTTTCGTCTTTGTATCTTGTTGTTCTTCTTTCTGATTTCTACAATGGGATTCTACAGGCGGGCTCCTGACTTCTTAAACTTAAAATAAAAATAAATTCCGTTCTACAGGCGGGCTCCTGACTTCTTTAACTTCAAAATATAAGGACCTCCGTTCTACAGGCGGGCTCGTGACATCTTCAATTTAAAATAATAACAACCTCCGTTCTACAGGCGGGCTCCTGACTTCTTAAACTTAAAATAAAAATAACTTCTGTTCTACAGGCGGGCTCCTGACGTCTTCAACTTAAAATAATAACAACCTCCGTTCTACAGGTGGGCTCCTAACCTCTTCAACTTCAAAATATATCAAACCTTCGTTCTACAGGCAAGCTCCTGACTTCTTCAACTAAAAATATAACAACCTCCGTTCTACAGGCGAGCTCCTGAGTTCATCGACTTTTTAAAAAAAATAATAATCCAACCTCCATTTTCCAGGTGGGTTCCTGACATCAAACAGTAACTTAAAGATAATTCAGCCTCCATTCTTCAGGCGGGCTCCTGACTTCAACAACAGCTGAAAGATAATTCAGCCTCCATTTTCCAGGAGAGCTCCTGACTTCAACTTCTATCAAACTTGTGTTATATTGCTTTTTCCTTACAACTTGATTTGATTTCCTCATTCCTCCGAGAAAATTTTCAAAAATGGCAGAAAATTTTCTGCCCCTGTTTTGGTGATCTTCCTTGTGGTATGTCTTTCTGCCATCAACAACATTTAATTTCCCTATTTCAAATTAAAGAAATTTTTTTTAGTTCAAAACATGCTGAGTGGTCGTGCCACTCCTACTGAAGATGGTTTTTTCCCTATCCCCCTTTCCCTACTCTGTGTTCCCAAAACTTATTGGGGATGATATTCCTTTCGGGCATCATTTTTCCCTTTCTCCCTTCCCTGCTGTGTGTTGTCCGACCATCTCGGAACTTGTTCGACAATCTATTAGAGTTGTACCTGGATCTCGAAAATCTGCTAGGGATCCATTTGGAATTTGGTCCATAATTTTCTCAACTGTTGTTTTTCTGTTTTTCTCCAACTTCCCCTGAATATTTGGTCCTCTTGGAGTATAGACCAATTCATTATTTGGTCTTGCGACAAACTTCCTTTTTGCTTTGTCTCCTTATCTTTGGCATGTCCTATTCACATTTTGCTTTGCACTATTATCGGCAACTGATAGTAAGCTATGAAAAGAAATTCTTTCTAAAAAACAAACTGCTTGGAAAAACTCTTTAAACAAAGAAGTGAAAAATGATGAATTCACAAGATATAAAAAGATGAAGTGTTTCTGAATAGATGCTGAGGAAAAGAAAAGAGAAAGAACTTATCTTAATGGTATAACCGATCCTAACGATCACGTCGTGCATTCCGAATTAACCAACCCAGTCTATTTGTATCAAAATCTTTTTGATGGCCTCATTTTGCTGGGGATAAACAGATACCCAATTCTTTGCCGAATGCGGATCCTTTGCACCAATCTTATCTTTTCGCCTCATAGTGACCTTCGAGGGGTTTTCACTAATAAGACTCTCTCATTTCTCTCAGCCCATGTCTCATAATGGTTCCCGTGAAGGTTTTCACTATAAGACTCTCTCATTTTATTTTTCTCAGCCTTCGTCGCCTTATGGTGCCCGTGAAGGTTTTCACCGATAAGACTCTATCATTTTATTTCCTTAGCTTGGGATTGCAGTGTTGCTGATAAGATTCTCTCTACTGGGGAATCTTTTGGCTATCAATTCCTTCAGCTCATGATCCTTATTCGATTGGGGATCAGTGTATTATTCTTGGCTTTCATTTGCTTAACTTGGCACCTCTCGGATACTGGTCGAGAGGTCTTTTTGGACATCACATGTGGGTTTTTGTGTGGGTCTAAAAAAGAAGAGGCTATCAAAAAATTCAAAATAACTTTGAATGGGTGAAACATTACAACTCTTGAAATCAAACCTCTTTCCCAAAATTTAAAAGATAACTTCTGCCCCAGTTTTCTTGCTTGGGGAATTTTTTATTTTTCTTATACTTTGACTGAGCCGTGAGGCGCCTACGTATCCTCTTTGATGAATCAGGTCGAACGTAGTTCACTTGATTCCTTTGTATTTCTTATGACTTTCCTTTTTGTTTTTGTTATCATTTTTCTTTCTTTTTCTTTTCATTTTCATTAGTGATTATAATAGAGGGGTATGAAAGAATAAATGAGGCTCAAAGGGGAAAGGAAATGTTACAGTGTTTGGATAGAAGAAAGAATTGCCTCCATCATTTCATTCTCTGATAAATGCCAAGTACAAACAAAAAAAACAACAAACAACAATTACAACCAAAGAAATTACACATAATATCTCTTGACTGCGTTAGAATTGATAGCCATGTCGACGCATCTTCTCTCGACATCTGTCAGACATAAAGCGCCATTGGATAATACTATGGTTACAATAAATGGTCCTTACCAGTTTGGGGCGAACTTGCCCTTCGCTTCGGCCTGATGTGGTAGGATTCGTTTCATCACCTGCTGTCCCACTTCAAATTTCCTGGGATGCACCTTCTTGTTGTATGCTCTTATCATTGTCTTTTCATACAAGTGGCCATCACACTGCTGCCAATCTCTTTTCATCAATTAAGCTTAGTTGCTCCAGTCGGTCTTTGACCCATTCTTCATCATTAATCCTAGCCTCAACTACAATCCGGAGGGATGGAATTTCTGCCTCTGCTGGTATCACTGCTTCAGTTCTGTATACCAATAAATAAGGAGTTGCCCCTACTGAAGTACGAATAGTAGTGCGATAACCCAACAATGCAAATGGTAGCTATTCATGCCACTTTCTGGACTCTTCTACCATCTTTCTCAATATCTTCTTTATGTTTTTGTTGGCTGCCTCAACTGCTCCATTCTCCTTGGGCCGATACGGGTTGGAATTACGGTGTGTAATCTTGAACTGTTGACATACTTCTTTCATCAAACTGCTGTTAAGATTAGCACCAATGTTCCTTATGAAAACCTTTGGGATCCCAAATCTGCAGATGATATGGGAATGGACAAAATCCACCAATGCCTTCTTTGTTACTGATTTGAAAGTTTTAGCTTCAACCCACTTAGTTAAATAGTCGATGGCCACCAGAATGAACCTATGACGGTTGGGAGATGCTGGTTTAATAGGTCCAATGACATCCATGTCCCATGCAACAAATGGCCATGGCACTGACATTGTATGCAATTCTGACGGTAGAGAATGAATCAGATATCCGTGTATCTGACACTAATGGCATTTTCGCACAAAACTGATATAATCACACTCCATGGTGAGCCAATAATACCCTGCTCGAAGAATCTTCTTTTCCAATACATATCCGTTAATATGTGGCCCACAAACTCCAGCATGTACCTCCGTCATCACTGTCGTGGCCTCACCAGCATCTATATATCTCAGCAATCCCAAATCTGGGGTTCTTTGTACACCAATCCTCCACTGAGGAAAAGTCCATTTGCCAATCGCCGAATGGCCCTCTTTAGATCTCTGGTGGCCTGCTCCGGGTGTATCTACATCCCGAGGTACTCCTTAACATTATAAAACCATGGCTCGCCATCCATTTCTTCCTCTATCATGTTGCAACAAGCATGCTGGTCACGAAACTAAATATGCAACGGGTCAACATGAATCTTGTCTGGGTGGTTCAACATCGATGCTAAAGTGGTCACAGCATCGACAACCTCATTGTGAACTCTTGGGGTGTGTCTGAACTCCTCTGATCGAAATAACTTGATGGGATCATGTAAACATTGTCAATATTGTATAAGTTTCAAATCCCGTGGCTCCCATTTACCTTGGAACTGATGCACCAGGAGGTGCGAGTCTCCCAAGACGAAGACGTCTTGGACATCCATGTCTGCAGCTAACCGTAACCCAATATGCATGCCTCATATTCAGCCATGTTGTTGGTACAATAGAAATGTAGTTGAGCCGTAACAGGATAATGATGTCATGTTTTAGAAATAAGTACCGCTCCTATTCCAACTCCCTTCGCATTTGCAGCTCCATCAAAAGAAGAGCTTCCAACCTAGTTCCTCAGATAATTCCAACTCATCTATATGCATCACTTCTTCATCCGAAAAGTAAGTCCTCAATGGCTCGTATTCTTCATCAACAGGATTCTCAGCCAAGTGATCAGTCAATGCTTGGGCTTGCATGGCCGTCCTCGTCACATAGACGATGTCGAACTCTGTGAGTAATATCTGCCATTTCGCCAATCTCTCTGTGGGCATAGGCTTCTGGAAAATATACTTCAATGGATCCAGGCGTGAAATGAGGTAAGTAGTATATGACGACAGATAATGTTTAAATTTATGTGCCACCCAAGTCAGGGCGCAACATGTCTTCTCAAGTTGAGTGTACTTAACCTCATAGATCGTAACTTCTTACTGAGATAATAGATGGCTTGCTCCTTCCTACCTGTGATATCATGTTTCCCTAGTACGAAACCAAATGAACTCTCCAGTACCGTTAGATAAAGAATCAATGGTCTTCTTGGTTCATGTGGGACCAACACAGGTGGGTTTGATAGATACCCCTTAATTTGGTTCAAGGCTTTCTGACATTCTACCTTCCATTCTACCACAACATCTTTCTTCAGTAGACAAAAAATAGGTTCACAAGTCGTTGTGAATTGAGCGACGAACTTGCTAATATAATTCAGCCTTCCCAACAGACTAATCACTTCTGTTTTGTTCTTCGACGGTGGAAATTCTTGGATGGATTTGATCTTTGACGGGTACAACTCAATGCCTCGCCGACTGACAATGAATCCTAATATTTTTCCATATGGAAGACCAAATGCACATTTGGCCAAGTTGAGCTTAATATCGTACCTTCGAAGTCTTTGAAAAAACTTCCTTAGGTCTGCTACATGGTCTTCCTAACCCTTGGATTTTGTGATCACATCATCCACGTACACGTCAATCTCTTTGAGTATCATGTCATGAAACATAGTAGTCATTGCTCTCATGTACGTTGCCCCGTCGTTCTTCAAACCAAATGGCATTACCCGGTAGCAATATGTCCCCCACAGTGTAATGGAAGCCATCTTTTCCGCATCTTCTTCATCCATCAGAATCTGATGATACCCGGCATAGCAATCCACAAAAGACCTGATCTCACGTCCAGCGCATTTATTGATCAAAATATGGATGTTGGGTAATGGAAATTTATCTTTTTGGGATCTCCATGTTCAGATTGCGGTAATCGACACATACCCTGATCTTCCCATCTTTCTTCGGCACTGGCACCACATTAGCCAACCAATCAGGATATAGACTGACCCGAATAACCTTTGCATGTCTTGGTTTTCTTCTTTAATCTTTTCTCTCATATCTGTTTTGAACTTCCTTAGTTTCTGCTTGACGGGAGGGCATGCTCAGTGGGCAATTTGTGAACCACTAGATCGGTGCTTAAGTCCGGCATGTCATCATACGACCATGCAAAAACATCTTTGAATTCAATGAGCGATTCTATTAGTTCCTCCCTGATGTTCGGTTCAATGTGAATGCTTATTTTGGTTTCCTTGACATTGTCGATATCGCCTAAACTGACAACTTTAGTGTCATTTAAATTGGTCTTATATTTCTCTTCAAACTGGCTTAATTCTCTATTTATCTCTTCAAAGGACTCATCTTCATCGTATTCTGATTCATCATCACAATCGACCTCTTGTACAATTAATTGAGAATCAGATTGATTATTTAGACTGGATTGAAGATCCGTTGTGTATGCCATATCATTAGAACCAATACAAAGAGAACTTTTCAGAAAAAGAAAAGAAGAGAACAGATTTAAAACAAAATAAAAAGAGAAAACTTTCAGTTTTAATAAAATGCGGGATAACAGAGTTTCACACTTTTATTGAATATAAGTAAAACAAGAACTGGATTACAACTTTGAAATAATCCAGAAAACAAGAAAGAAAAATCCAAAGGCTACTACCAGGACTCCATCCAATTAGGAAGAGGAGTAGCCGTCCAATTGTTGATATTGGCCCTAGGCCCGATGTACTAAATGTGTGCATTGCTCGAACCTTCACCAGTGTCAACCACATTCACTTCGGCAAACACCCTTTCAAACACCATGTTCAAATTCCCCTCTGTACCAATTAGTGGACTCGACACCTTTGTCAACGACTATTTTCTGGCAGCCGACCTGACGAATGAACTGGACAGGCGTGGAATTGGTTTAGGAAGAACCCAAGCTTTCTTCTTCATTTTATGAGCCTTCTAACATCTGCTATTGTTGGCTTGAAACCCATCCTTAAGGTATTTAAATTCTTTGGCAAAGAGACAGGTTGAACAATACCTTGAAGCTCAGCCCCCAGACCTTTCCCCGGCACGAATCCATTACTCAGCATCTCTGAAACTACCATGACGGTTGCATCTACTACCTTGGGGAGTGGAATGCTTTTAGCCTCCGGCACCTTGCTCACCGGGATCGTGTCAAAGACCTGATAAACCCACGGCCCCTTATCATCATCAGTCTCTATAAATGTCACGATGGCATCCCTTACAGCGCATCTGGGGTCTTCCCCATGTGACACGACCTCTTGTCTGTCCCATTCAAACTTGACCACTTGATGCAATGTGGAAGGCATTGCTTTGACCACGTGGATCCATGGTCGACCCAACAAAAGATTATAAGATACTGCAGCATCCAATACCTGCAACTCCATAGTAAACTCGATGGGGCTAATGGTCAATTCGAGTATAGTATCCCCCACTGTGTCTGATCCACCTCCGTCAAATCCTTGTATGCAAAAACTATTCTTGTGGATTCTATCATAATCAATTTTTAACTTGTTCAGCATAGACAACAAACAAATATTGGCACTAGACCCTCTATCGACCAATGCCCGAGTAACCGCTAAATCTTCAAACTTGACCGTCAAGTAGAGAGCCTTATTATGTTTTGTGCCCTCCACGAGCAATTCATCATCAGAGAATGTTACCCTGTTTACCTCAAAGATCTTGTTGGCAATTGTCTCTAGATGATTTACTGAAATTTTGTCAGGCACATGAGCTTCATTCAATATCTTCATCAAGGCCCGACGATGCTCATCCGAATGGATCAGTAATGATAACAACGAGATATGTGCCAGTGTTTTTCTCAGTTTTTCAACAATGGAGTAATCCTGTACTTTCATCTTTTTCAGAAATTCCTCCACTTCCTCCTCCGTAACAACCTTCTTGACCAGTACTGGATTGTCTTTAGTAACCCTAGTCTTTCTCAAGTCTTCGAGAGTAAAACAACGTCCCAACCGAGTTATTCCCTGTGCCTCAAAACTTTCTTCATCTATTTCCTTTCCTTTGTATGTCACCACTAACTTTTCATACTTCCATGGCATGGCTTTGCTATCAATCACAGGTAATTGAACCACCGATTTTACGTAGGCTCCCTTCACAACAACCAAGGGCACAGATGATGCCCCCAGTACTATTAACTTGACTGACCTTGGCTTTTTTGTAGAAACAGACGGCCTTTTCCCCATTACACCACTAGCTTATCATATATCTCTTTTGATTGAACCGCTGACTTTGCACTAACTTCCTTTTCTTTCACCTTGGCTTCCGTAGAACGGATCATCATGACTGTCTGCGAGGGCTTTTTAGGCTTTGTCCCATTGTGTATTAGTTCAATCATATTTGTTTCATGATGCGCTGGTAATGGGTACTTCAATATGACAGTTATCAATAAGTTCCTGCACCGCATATTTCAACTTCCAACATTTTTTAGTATCGTGCCCCATCATTCTTGAATAATACTCGCAGCTAACCGAATGGTCCAGGTTTCTTGGAGGGGAGTTTGGCACTTTGGGATCAATTGGGGCCAACATTCCCAACTGTTTTAACCTATGGAAAAGAGAGGTGTAAGATTCTCCCAATTGGGTGAATGTTCTTATGTTCTGCACCTTCTCATTTCTAAAGGTTTGGTTCGAGCAAAATCTGGCTCCTGGTCTGTTAGCCCTTGGAGGTGGATAGGAGTTTTGTAGAGGTGGATATGTATTTTGAGGAGCCGGGGCATGCCATTGCGGGTGCGCCGGAGGCTGAGTGTATGTCTGGGCATGGTGGACAAAAAAGTGTGGTTGTGGTAGTGGATAGTAATATTGTGGTGGGCAATATGGGGTGTACAGATGATTTGGGTCGGTTATAGTAGGGTAGGGGGTTGTTGGACCTGGACCAAGTGCTAGCTTCAACTGTGGCAACTTCTTCTTTATTTTTCTTTCCCAACACACCACCAGTACCGCTTTGTATTGCCTGGGTGGTTGCTTTCAGTGCAGAATAACTCAAGATTTTGTTAGACTTCAATCCTTCTTCAATCATGGCTCCCATTTTTACCACTTCATTGAACGATTTACCCAAGGACGTCACTAGATGACCAAAGTACGTTGGTTCCAATGTCTGCAAGAAGTAGTCTACCATTTTGTTTTCCCTCATAGGAGGACCAACTCTTGCTGCTTGTTCCCTCCAGCGGAAGCAAAATTCTCTAACGCTATCTACGGACTTCTTTTCCAGCTTCAACAATGATAGACGATCGGGGACTATCTCAAGGTTATACTGAAAATGGCCAATGAATGCCTGTGCCAAATCATCCATGTATACCATCTGTCGAGATCCTGTTCGTGTACCATTCCAGCATGGACCCGCCCAGGGTTTGACCGAAATAGGCTATCAACAATTCATCCTTCCCCCAGCTCCTCTCACTTTGCTGCAGAAACCTCAGGGGTGGGCCATCTGGTCGCCATGTCCCTCGTACAAGTCAAACATGGGCATTTTAAACCATGCGAGCAACTGGACATCTAGGAAAGGGCACAAATCTTTGTAGGCTACACTGACTTGGTTGCTTAAACCGTGCATGTTCATGAAGGATTGCTCCAGGCTTCTGACTTTTCGAATCACTTCCTCCTGTTCTGCATTCTTAAATGGTTTCTCAGCTTCCTCAGGGATCCCAAAATGGGGTTTATATGTGTATGGCTTAGAAGCTTTAAAAGTGGGTTCAGAAGGGTAATATTGGGTGTCGTGAGCTTCGAATAGTGGCTCACTAGACGATCTTTGTAACATTGCTGGGGGAGGTGCCACAAAGACAGGAACATTTGGTGGAGGACGTTTCAGATTGGTCGGTGGAGCTTGGGGATCATAGGCATCTCTTCTCTGATAGTAGCGATCGCTTGGGAAGCTTGTTGATGGGCCGGGGGAAGGGTATTCCGGCGTGTGTCCTGGTGGAGTAGGAGTAACGGGTGGTTCGTGCCCCTTTTGTACCCTGGCCAAGGCTAGCTGCATTTCGTTCATCTCCAATCTCATTTTTTCCATCTTTTCAATTGCCTCCTTCTGTATCTGATTTGCCGTCTTTCCCAACTCAACACTGTTTTCTGAGCCAGTCCTGCTTGCTGGTATAGGACCTTTTGATATTGTTTGATAATGGTATGGTTCTAGTACGCTCTAACAAACTAACTGGTAATTTGGAAAATCAACAAACTTGTCAGCGTTAGAGTTTTAATAGATATTGCAATCGCACGTTGGAGGATGCAATGTTCTTAGACAGTTAACCATTTCTAACATGTTTTTGCTCCGACCACATGCATCATACCAGCTTATTATTGAGACTTTTTCTAGTGTTTCGGAAACCCTCCATTATTTCTCTTTTTTTTTCTCTTTTTCGTTTTCTCTCTTTTTTATTTCTTTTAATCACTATCTCATTTTTTGTTCTTTAGCGGTGGTCAAATCTTCTGTAGATTGACTACGTATCATGTCCCCGTATGAATCAGACCGCGCATAGTTCCACCACAATTGTGAAAAATAAAGATATCATTTTGGATTTTTCACTTTCCATTATCAAAACATTCTATTTACAAGTCCAAAACATTTTTTGAAAAATGAAAATTTGAAACACACTACAGCCTTTGAAGCAAAAAAAGGAAAATACAGACTTCAAAGGACAAGTAGACTCTAAAATATAGAAAATACAGACTAAACTAAGCGTGCTTCAAAGCTCAAAATTATGGTGCCCACGGGATTTGTTCTGCCTTGCCGCGGGCTTTGGTGCAAGACCCCTTTGCAGACTCTTGAACTCTTTCATATTCTGGTGGACGTAACCCATTACTGAAGCAAAAAGGGTATCACAGGGCATTTCCTCACATGCTAGGCACCTCATGGTGATGTAGTGCCCTATCTCTTCAATTGTACCCATGATTCTATCCCTTTCCATAATTAGTTGCTCTATTTTTTTATTCTTTGCTCCCATTACTTGAACGTTATCAGCAAGTTGATCTTGGAACCTCTCCATTTATTCTACCATTCATGCTATTAAATCATAGCAGCGCTTCCTATCCACTTGTTTAAAGACCCGATCTTTGATAGTGGAATTTGTTTCTCTTAATATTTCAATGCTCACTTCGTAATCCCTTCTCACTTGCTATAGGTGCTTTTTCCGCGCTACTGCACCTTTTGCCCATCTGGCCCGAATTCTTGATATGCTAGCCTCTGATTTTTCCAAACACTTTTGGCTTTCGATGACCTGCTTCCTCAACCCCGCTATTAGCCTTTCGTTGGACTGACTTTTCTATTGGTTGTCGGCGTCCTTTCTGACTCGTCGGATTGGAGCCTAAGAGTGTCATTTTCTTGGGCTAATTTCTTTCTGTCTCCTTCACCGGTTGTGGCTTGCAAACTACTTTCAAATCAGAGATCCTAAACCTGCTTTTCCAATTCCTCTATGCGGGCCTTGTATTCGCATTCTGCATCCAACCAAGCCTGCGGTTTCTTTAATGCCTTAACGAACCCTTGAATGAGAGGTTTTTTGGTTGGTTGTTCTGGTTCTTCTCCTACAATGCCCTTCTTTCTATGCCAAGTGAGATAAGCAGGTGATACTTTGACTCTGGATAGGTTGCGCACTCGAGTACTTACTAACAAATACTGGCATTCACTCCATATGCAACGAGCGGACTCTTCATGAAATTGGCCATCGGTGGTAACCTCAACCGCATAAACATTTAGATCTTCATCTGGGTGTACCACCTGACACCTTCCCAATTTTCTCATCACCCGGTAGGCTGCATAAAGCTGAATACCTCGGAGTCCCATCAGAAGGAAGTAAGGACCCGTGGCGGTCATATACACAATTTCTTCAATAGGAAGCCAACCCAATATCCACATATTTGTAGAGCAGTGACATCATGGAGATAGGATACCCAGTCTTCAAACCCTTCCGGCAATCTGAGCCTGAAACCCTCTTGCATATTCTTCAATTCGGATTTTGTGTGTCGATATACAACTCATCTACTGAGGTTGATGAAACAAATGCTCGAGTATCCATATTTGTAATAGCAAATTGCAACCCTCGAAGAAATCTGCCCCGGCTTTACAAGCTGTGATGGCTCGGTATATCTCGGACAATATCATCGTGGCAAGCATGCTTTTGTTGTTGGTAGTCAAGACTTTTATCACTCCAGCTACCTTCAAGTCAATATTTCTGTCCTTCCTAGGAAACACCACAATGCCCAAGAATGCCACTATGAAGGCGTACCGCCTATGTTCATCCCATTTTGTCCGATTTCCTCTGCTGCAAACCCCACTTTCTGGATCGTCGAACCTTCCTATATGCCCATACCTCTGGTTTATGAACTCTAGAGTAGAAAACCCCTTATCCAACTCGGAGTACAGGATTCCCTTGTTTATCTTCAACAGTTCCATGAATTTGTGTGAATTGACGGCTCCTGGAGCAATCAGATATTTACGCCTTAGCCCCTCAGTAATGTCTATATAACCTGCTACCACTTCTAAAGTTGGGTGAGTTCAAAATCTGAGAAGTGAAATACATTGTGGGCCGGGTTCTAGAACGTAACCAAAGCCTTTATGATGTCAACTCTTGACCTGAAGTTAAAGAAATTTGTGAGACCCCCCAGATGCAGTTTGATCTTATCTTGCTCTGACTTTTCCAAATCATCCCACAATAAGCGCAATTCCAAAGGGATCTTGCTCCTAACTTTCACCGGCAAACTTGGACCCATGCTCATTTTGCACAATTATTGAGGTGTTTTAAGAAAAAAGCAAAATTTATTTGACTCAAAATGGACCTAACTATTATTTATTCAAAATCAAAATGAAAGACTTGGTTTCTCGAACACGACCTTTCAACGCCTCGGGGACGAAGATTCTAAGGCTGTGTTGACCCCCAGAAAATGACCAAAGGAGGCCGTTTATGCAAAATCAGCCTTCTGACATCCCTTTTGGGAACATTCGGCTATTTCTGACATAAACGACATCACCCGATTTTTAAATATTTGACATTTTGGATATTTGTAAAATGAGAAGTTGGACCCGATGAAGGTTGCTTACGTATCTCACATCCGGTGAGAATCAAACATGCGTATTTCGGGCAAAGAACACAAACCTGATTTTTAATAGAACAAGACTCCTTTCTTTTTAAAACACCCTTCTTTCTTTTTCCGTTTTTTTAAAATACTTGACAAATTTTCCACCCTACTTGGTTTTTTTTGAAAATAAGTAGTTATCTTTACACTACTATTTCTCTCCCTTTTTCGCAATTTTCTAATATTCCCAATTTTCGTAAGCTGGTCTGCATGCAAGTCTGAACAAATAAATGCAATAACTCAAACAAGATATACCAGGATGGTCTTTTCACTTTAGGTTGCTTTTCCTTGATTGACCCAACCCCTGTGTTAAGTCCCTTAAGTCAAGTGCACGTGATGCAAACAAACTTTCCTTCTAGGGATCTGACATGAAGTTTTGTCGTACTAGGTTTCAAACATGGATTTTTGTTCTAGATCTAGCTTACCCGAGCAGACAACTCGAGCCGAGGCTGGGAGCTGCGTCCCGGTAACCAAAAGGCCAGCCGGTTTTGCAACTCCACCGAACCCTCGTTCTATTTGGGATAATGACACTAACAGAAATAAGTCACGACCTACGTGCACTCCTCAGGCGAGAGAAGAGAGGGGTTTCGGCATAGTTTATATATACAGTTCAAATAATATCAAAGCAGTAAAATCATCGTTTTTGAATATTTAAGCTCAATCACATAATAAAATCAGATAATAAATAAATCCAAATACAACTATTTATTATAAGCTCGAATTTCTAACCCTGAACCAGTGGTTCTAGGTTAAAAATCCCCGACAGAGTCACCAGAGTTGTCACACCTCTTTTTGGCCTGCGCCCGCATGGAGCAGAGGGAGTTTTTCTGATTAAAGTACAATATAAATGGGATTTATAATTAAGAATCAGAGTGGCCACTTGGTAGATTTATGGTTTCCCAAGTCACCGGTTGAATCCCGAATAAAGGAAAATATCGACTCTGTATTACAGTCTGCGAACCTGAAATCCGGATAAGGAATTCTGTTAACCTGGGAGAAGGTGTAGGCATTCTCGAGTTCCATGGTTCTAGCACGGTCGCTCAACTGTCATATTCGGCTTATTTATCTTATTTTAGTTCATGTTAAACCTATGTGCAACTTTTAACCCTTTACCGCTTTTATTATTATCATTATTTTAAAGAGAATTGCAACGTCATGAAAACGCGTCTCGAACCACGTCACATCAATGTACCCGTGGTTGTTGACACATCTCGATTCCTTGAGATTTGGATTTGGGTCACATAAATATGTACCCTAGCTTAGGGAGGTAATGTTATTAAAGTACGCGCCTAAAGAGACTAACGCTTTATTATTTGGGGAATGACGTGAAATTCGCTAAATTGCCCGTCCCAAAATCTATATAATTTCATCAATACGTATAGAGGGCCCTGCAGCTTGTGCGTTTTATTTGGCAAGGCTCATCTTGTTTATTTTAAAAGGGCAATCCTAAGGTGACTACATTTTTTGTATTAAGTTCATCTCTAAAAGTAAAGGAGAAAAGGTCCTAATTAATTACATGTTTACAAGCTCGGGCCTCTTATTAGTTATAAGACTAAGGTGAATGGAAATTGCACTCGAGCTTGCTAGATGGCAGATTGTTTCATGGCTTACTCTATAAGCGAATTTATTAAAGATGAAATAATTAAGTAGCATAAAAGATTGAAAAAATATTAAAACGAACTAACCATTCTCTAAGTGGTTTAAACTAACAGTGTTGGAAAGAATAAGACTAGGAGTTAACTATATGCGATTTAGGACTAATGGCCACCTTGTTTGATTGCCTATTGGTAAGTCCTATGTTTTTGTACAAATAAAAAAAACAAAGGCTGAAGACATGATTGGAAATAAGTGATTACTAACTCTGTTCATTCTACAAATCACATAACTACATGAAATGTACAACGAATAACTACACATTGCAGTTTATGAACAAAAGAAACAGTTCCAGTCAAATGTAAATTCCACAGTCCACTTACTTCATTGAATTACAAAAATAGATTATACAACTACTTATCATTTGACTATTAAACTACAGATACAACCTAAGTACTCGACTACTCGAGCATTTCTATTCACTTTTAACAACTACATCACAGTGATTCGAAAGTGTACCTGGTAATAGAATAGAAGAAGAAGGTGAGGATCAGCAGATCAGTAGCAAACAACAGGAGCAACCAACAACAGAAAATAGCAAAACAACCAGTAGAAATAAACCCAAAAACTAACATACCATAACAACCAGTGAAAAACCCAGGAATAAACTAACGCAACAATAGCAAATATTCAATAGCACACTCAGGAAAAATTACTTGAAACCCCAGCAATACCAAACTGAAATCACTGGGAGAAATAAAGTGAACTAGGAAACATTTGAACAATGGAACAGTTCTTATTCTCTGTGATAAAGAAAGACCTCACTTTTTCAGTTTTGTTTTCTCAAACTGCTGAATTTTTCAGATTAAAAGACCAGCCTATATTTCTCTCTTAAACTCTGACTTTCTGATGTCAAAATTCTGTCCTTTACTCTCAAATTCTGACCCCCAAGATTTTTAGAAGTCCTTCTAAACACGTATCCCCTTTTCCTGCCCTCCTTTTCCTTTTACAATTGTAAAAAAAAACTATTGTTATTACCACATGCCTCTTTTTACTTTCCAACTTTTATATTTCTCTACTATGTGTATCTTTTAGCTTTTCATTATTACCCCCCATCTTTTTACTTTCCAACCCCTTTTTTCTTTTATATATAATTATGCCTTTCCCACTACTCTTAAACAAATGCATTATTTTAAATGGCACATTAGTACCCTACTGGACAGACCACTCAATTAAATCAATTCTCCAAGTTTCAATTTCAAAATTACCCTCCTAAAGTCCTGAACTACTACCTCAAACCTCTGCACCCCCAACTATAACCAAAGTTATCTAAATTAGAGAACCAGGATCAACTCCCAATGAATCAGGAACAACTAAAGGGTTGGGCTCTTAAACTCGAGTCTAACTTAAAAACTGAACTTAAATTGGACTTAAGCTCAAGTCTAACTTATCAGTCTGCAGACTTTAAACAAAACCACAATAAGATTCAAAATCATTAAACTCAAATAACAATTGAACTCAAACCAGGGAAAATAATATTTCAACCAAGATGAAGGAATGAATGACTTAGGGAATAAACTAATACAATTCTATATTGAACCTAAACTAGAACAAACGAACAATGTAAATTCCCTGAATGACAACCAACTAGAATTCCTATGCAAGATGGTAGATAACACATATGAAAACCCCTTGAACTAACATTAATAGCGAGAATTACGGGAACAAAAACATTTTTTACAGAAGACTTACTAAGCATTGACTAGTTCAAATCACTCAAAGAAGGAACAGAAATCAAGAGTAAACCAAATAGGCAGGTGAATTTGACCATATAGTATTGAAAAAAATTGGGAGGGGGTATAGGGGATTTGGGTAGCCTTGAACAAAACAAGGAGCTACAAGAAAATTAACTAATCAATAAAACTATTTGAATCGATTCCAAATATGACAATTTACAACAAAAAAACAATGGTGAAACTGGACCAAATAAAAGGTCTGATGGAGAATGATGAAAAATAATGAACAAAAGATGAGCTACAATGAAAACTAAACCAGTAAACAATAAAATAATGGAAAATAAAAAGGAAAATATAAAGAATACCTTAGGAATCATAAAGCAAATGAACTTCGTTCTCATCGAAGCTTTGACTCAAACTTTTGAGGCCAAAATGGATCTTAATCGAGTGTTCCTAAGGTCGATTAACAACCTTAAAGATCTCCTAATTAGATGGTTTCTAGTCTTGGTCTCGTTAGGATTCATTAGTCGATTTAGCATTCGGCCAGCTCTAGCACGATTCGAGCAAAACTAAAGGTATTTTAGGAACAAGGGGAGCCAGGTGGTTCACTGGTGTGATTTTGGTAATGATTGGGTGAATTAAGGTTTTGGTCTGATTCTTCAGGCGAAGATTCGAGACGTTTGGTAACAATTCGAGGAGAAAGGGTTGTGGATTCATGAAGGGAATGGTCTGGGGGTTCAGGGGTATGTTTCTGGTGGTCACCGCCATCGTTGCCGCCGCGCTTACAGTGAAGGAGAGGGGTAGCGGCTGCTAGGGTTTTGGGAGGGGTCGTGTCTGAGCTTGGAGACGATACAGAGAAAAAGGGGGATCATTTGAAGTGGGTGGGGTAGGATTTAGGAATATATACCAGATAGGATATTGAATCCAAACCGTTGGATCAATTTAGATCAACGGCTTGGATCGACTTGCTTACATGAAACTGGGTCGTTTGGTTAAGTAGGGGTACTGGGTCGGTCCGGGAAAAATGGGTCGGGGCTGGAGATATGATCTCGATTGTTGGATATGCGAGATCACACGGTTGAGATCTCTTGTCCATGGAACGCTGTCGTTTTGGACATCTGAGAGGCCTATTCAATTGGACCGGGTTAAAACATTTTGGGCCTGATTCAAGGGCTATTTAGGACAGCCAAGTTTCGAGTTTTCTCTTTATTTTCATTTCCTTAATTTCTAATTAATAAAACCAAAATTCTAACTTAAAAATGATAAAATCAAAAATTAATTAAAATACTAATTAACCTCTAATAACAATTATCACACATAATCAATACCAATTTAAAATAAAATCACACAATTTGACTTTAAGTGCTAAAAATGTAAATTACATTATTTTTTGTGATTTTCTCATTTTAGTAAGGAACACTTAATTACTCATATTTGCACAATTAAATCCTAAATGCAAATGCGGCATATTGTTTGTATTAATTAAAATACTAATTAACCTCTAATAACAATTATCACACATAATCAATACCAATTTAAAATAAAATCACACAATTTGACTTTAAGTGCTAAAAATGTAAATTACATTATTTTTTGTGATTTTCTCATTTTAGTAAGGAACACTTAATTACTCATATTTGCACAATTAAATCCTAAATGCAAATGCGACATATTGTTTGTATTTTCGATGATTTAAGTAAATAAACATGCACACACAAACGCAAACAATAAGATAAAAATAACATGAAATCCAGAAAAATTTCAAACAACACAAAGCTATTTTATTTTGAATTTTTGAAAGTAATTCTCATATAGGAAAAAAATCACGTGCTCACGATCCGTACCTAACCGAAGCCCTAAAAATCCTAGTCCAAATCCAGGGATCCCTACTAGCCAAAGATTCCATCCAAGCTACTCTTCATCACCAAATAGCATGGCGAGTTCAAAATCATACCATGGATTACTGCCTTCCTGGAGGAGAAAATGCTTTATGCTTGACTATTGATGCTACCAAAGGAAACACCATATGCACCAAAATACCCAAACA
This sequence comes from Nicotiana benthamiana, assembly GCA_034376525.1. NCBI lineage: Eukaryota > Viridiplantae > Streptophyta > Magnoliopsida > Solanales > Solanaceae > Nicotiana > Nicotiana benthamiana. The sequence goes on from CM067335.1 coordinate 92,039,239, forward strand.
AATTTCTAGAGGTGAGCATGTCAAAATTCTTCCCGATTCGTGGATTACATATTATGAAAGGTTACGGGAACCAGAAGAATCTCTACAATCTGGTGAGCCAACTTTTACCAAAAGAAATGACAAAATCATTTTCATAAGCTTTGACCATTCCCATCTCAAAAACCCCAATAAAACCATCTTCTCTTGCCAAATGATTCAACTAAAAGATACAATAGATACATATCCTCAACCTGACAGAGGGTTCTTCCAGAACATAAAAAGCATCATGAAAGAACATGACTGGTGCCAACACTTTGACAAATAAGGTAAACCAGTTTGGTGATTCAAATGCCCCTTTACAGGACACTGCCCATAGGATCTTGGTTGCGGTTACCAAGATTTTTCGGCGGATCCAATTGGAGAATATAATGAGCACCACCAGCATGATTGGAAAAGATTCGGCCTCAACAAAGCCAAACCAAAATCCAAGAACAAAAGGAAAACAACTGAAAAATAATTTTGAGCCAAATATGACATAAAGATCCTTCAATTAGCTCATTAAGTCATCCAGGTAAATATAAATTCCTTGTCAGTTACAAATCTCAGAATGACAAAAATTACCAGAAACGTTCACTCCAAGTTGGGGAGACAGCGAAGTAACACCGAAATCAGAACCACCATCAGTTCATACCCCAAAGTCCAAAAAACCACCTGAGCCTAAAACTCTATCAACCCAAAGTATGCACAACCACATATATGTTAAAATATACGCTTAACGCTAGAGTGGGGGGGTGAATAGCGTTATAATAAAAAACAATATAAACTTGCGGAATTAAAAATTGCAGGATTGAAATAAGTGCGGTAAGTAAATAATAAGGAACGAACGCACCGAAATTATCCTGGTTCACCACAACCTGTGGCTACTCCAGTCCCCGAGAGACTCTCTCGAGATTCCACTAACTTCGTTAAGCTAACGGGTGCTTAACAAACCGTTACAAACTGAGAACTTGAGTCACACAAACCTCAACAACCTTTGCTCGAAGATACCACACTTCAAGACTTCAACCAAAGGAATAAAAACGTTCCTTCTTACAACCACAAGGGATTAACACTTCCCTTCAAGTGTATACAAACACTTAGCACTCAAGACAAGACTCTCTTTAAGAGTAGATATGAGTAAAATAAATACGCTCAAGAACACAACAACTTTCATCAAGAGTTTGGCTCTCAAAAACTTATTAAATGAATAGAAAATGATGAATATGAGAGTATGCAAGCTTTATCAAGAATATGATCAGTTGTTGTACTTAGAAGACTGATTTTGAGTTTTATTTATAGTGTACAAAACCCCCACAACCGTTGCCTAATTGCCAATAAAGAATTGCTGATTTTGTGCTAAGATAATCGATTATCTGATTTGCATAATCGATTATTTTCCAATCGTTCAAAGATCATTCCCAGATTTTAAGCAGAATAATCGATTAACCAAATCGTATAATCGATTACCTGACAACGTTCAAAAAATCATATTCAGATTTTACTTAACATAATCGATTATCAGATTGTGTATAATCGATTACCTGACAACGTTCAAAAAATCATATGCAGATTTTACTTAGCATAATCGATTATCAGATTGTGTATAATCGATTATCTTTCAGAGTTTAAAAATACTTTGGCAACGGTCATTTGCATAATCGATTATGCTATAAGGATAATCGATTATCTTTTATATTTTGAAAACTTCGGACTACACTGTCTTAACATAATCGATTATCATAAAGTACATAATCGATTATTTTACAGCCTTGTAAAATTTGATAGACACTGCCTCAACATAATCGATTATCATAATGTGCATAATCGATTATTTTATAGCTTTGAAAAATCTGATGGACACTGCCTCAACATAATCGATTATCATAAGGTACATAATCGATTATCTTGTAGCTTTGAAAAATCAAATGTACACTGCCATAACATAATCGATTATCATAAGGTACATAATCGATTATTGTTTAGCTTTGTAAATCTGGTGTACATTGTCTTAACATAATCGATTATCATAAAGTACATAATCGATTATCTTTGTCCAGATTTGAGAGGCATGTTTAAAAATCATTTTAGCTAAAATAAAATGTTTGAAAATCATTTTGCTTTAAATTAAATATGCATGATTTGATAAAAATGATTTTACGAGAGAAGCCAAGTCTTGAGTTAATTGTCGGATCAAGATCACAATTAAAGAACGACTCATGTATAACTTTATTTCTTTGCTTGATCATGATCTTTGTTCGTCTTGTGCTTGAACCTCGTTATGTGTCAATTGCGCGCTTGTGCTTGGACCTCGTCATATGTCAATTGCGCGTCGTTTGTCATTTATCAAAACCTACAAATATGAACACACGTTTAGTTTAGTGCCTTGAGAACGTGTTTCAACAATTTTCCCCTTTTTGGTAATGGCAAACCAATATCGGGATATGCATATTAGATAATTCATGATGACGATCCAAGATAAGTATATAGATATGCAATTAGTTCCCCCTCAACATATGAATTCCCCCTCAATTTATGCCAATAAATACTAAGTGCATAGCCCTTATTCTTCCCCCTTTTGACATTAGCAAAAAAAACATTAGTAAATAACTTGTTTATTGATTAACCAAAAATCCGAGTACATAAAAAGAGACAATGAAACATAGGACAACAAGCTAGAAAAAGCAAGAAATTATTCATTATCATTATTAATTTCTGGGTCGGCATCCGGTACATCTTCCCGAACGACAATTTGGGCATAAGGATAATTGACATAGTCAAAGTATCCATGAAGTTCATGGGAGAGACGAGTGATATTCATATCGATGCGATTCATGGAGGTGGACAGAGACGCAATTTGCTCGGAAATGGTATTGAGGGATACATCGGACGGGGCTGGAGGACGACATCGCTGAGTTGGAGGAAGAGGTGGATGCTCACCAATATTGGGAAATGAAGATTCTTGTATTTCCCAATATTTCGTCGCCTTTTTGAGAGGGCCGACGGAAGTGTCGACACCGGATGCAACAAGAAGGGTCATAACGACAAAAGCATAAGGGAGAGGCTTATCTTCCCCAATAGCATCATACATATGGGTCTTGACGAATTTGCACCAATTGATGCGAGCTCCAGTGATGATGGCATGCATGAGTTTTGAATCCTCATGAGATATAGTTGTATGATTGAATTTCCGCGGTTTTAGAACGCGGGTGATGACATAAAAAATTAAGCGGTATTCGGGGAGCATGTTTGTGATGGTGGGACGACGATGATCCGGAGTTGGAAAAAATTTCACCGATGCCGATTTGACTAAAAAGAAGTTGTTCATCAAACAGAGCGCCTTCTTCCCTAGTATAGTGTAAAATGTCTTCCCCATTGCGCGGAAGTTTAGTGATGGCTTGAATATTTGCCTCAGATACAGGGATGTGAATTCCATTGACGGTCGAGAAGAGTTCATCATCTTCGTCTTTCTCGAGATTTGAATAGAAGGCCTGAATTAAGGAAGAATGAATGTAAGGGGTGTGAAGGTATAGGAAATCAAGATTTTGTAGGATCATATTTGTTGTGGATGGAGGGGCGCTTTGACTAAGAAATCGTTTAGTGGAAAATCGAGGAGGGAGGATTTCTCGATTTTCAAACTTTTCAGCGAAGCGCATAAGTTGTTCTTCACTGTTGAATCGTAAGAAGGAGCCATCTTTATAACAATAAACTGGTGGACGAGTGGCGGAAAAGGAGGCAACATTTTTGCCGGCACGAGCACGTTTGGAGTTTCTGCCCGATATTTTGAACAAGTAGTAATAGCCTTTGAAAGAAATTTGAGAAATTTTGAGAGTTTGGGAGATAAGTTTGATGTTTGACTGAAGAAATTGAACACTTATAGCACCTATTTATAGTGAGAAGGATGCCATTGCATTGAAGATGAAAATCTGCAGAAATTTAAGAGACAAAACGGTCAGAAACGGTAACAATTTTGAAATACTGACTGAGGATAATCGATTATTGAATTATGGTAATCAATTATTCTGACACAGAGTGCACAGTAATTTTCTGACTCGGGAGATAATCGATTATACTTTTGAGATAATCGATTATTTTAGGAAGTGCAGTAATGAATAGCCGAGACGGTAATCGATTAAACAGTTTTAAGAAATCGTTTATTGTCACAATTAACACCTGAAAAATAATGTCAACAAAATCAATTATAAAAATTGATAATCGATTTTTTTATATTTACCATCCAAACACCTGCAAAGTAAAAACTGTTAGATAATCGATTGTAGTGTTGCATAATCGATTATGTTAATTTTCCAACATAATAAACATAAAACGTAAATAATCGATTAGTGATACTTGCTAATCGATTTTCAGGCATAGTAAGCATAAGACAAAAAGAAGTGATAATCGATTATCGACTTTAGAGAAATCGATTATTCTACACCATCGCCTTATAATTCCCCCTGCCTTTAGGGCGATACCTGCAAAAGAGAATTAGGCGCCTCCGACGCTCAAGTTAGTAATGAAAAAAAATTCAATGTATGACTTAGATCACTGTGGAGTCAAGAATTAAGAATTCTTTCTCTAAGAGCTTTGTGAAGATGTTGACTAATTGAAAATGTGATCTCTTAAGAAGTGTGTCCTAAGGTGTTCTTAAGAGTGTTTCGAGTACTTACCTTTTGTTCAATGTCGCCAATTACCTTGTCGAGAGGATGGTCTTTGATTGTCCTCCACGCGTTGGGCAGTTTCGTTTCTTTCTCCAGTGGTGGCGCTTGCTTCGATGATTGTTCCAAGATTTCATCTTGAATTTCCTTTGGGTTTTCCTCTTGTACTTTGTCTTGAGGACTTATTGTGTTTAAAATACCTGCAAGATCAAAACCAGAATCCTTTCTCGCCAAGCGAGCATTATTTTCGGAAAATACAATATGAGGGGATTCCTCAACAGTTTCGGTTCTATTATTGAATACTCTATATGCTTTGCTACGTGATGAATAACCAAGAAAAATTCCTTCATCCGATTTGGCATCAAATTTTCCCAAATTATCTTTTCTGTTGTTATGAATAAAGCATTTACAACCGAATACTCTAACATGGGAGAGATTAGGTTTCCTTCCCTTATAGAGTTCATAGGGAGTTTTCATGAGTATTGGCCTTATGACTACTCTGTTTAAAACGTAGCATGCGGTACTCACGGCATCCGCCCAAAATTGTTTGGGAATCTTAGCCTCATCGAGCATGGTTCTAGCCATCTCTTCGAGACACCTATTTTTCCGTTCCACCACTCCATTGTGTTGTGGTATACGTGGAGCAAAGAAGGTGTGCTCAATACCGAGTTCGTCACAAAAGTCCGTGAAGAGATTGTGATCGAACTCTCCCCCATGATCACTTCTTATGGAAGTGACGGTTGTGTTCTTTTCATTTTGAACACGTTTAAGAAAACATTTGAAATTTTGAAAAGCCTCACTTTTGTGAGCAAGAAATAGTGTCCATATAAATCTAGAATAATCATCAACAATAACAAAAGCATAACGATTTCTACCAAGACTTTCAATGCGAGATGGTCCAAAAAGTTCCATGTGAAGAAGTTGCAAAGGTCTTGTAGTTGAAACAATATTCTTAGATTTAAAAGATGCTTTTGTTTGCTTCTCTTTTTGACAAGAATCACAAATAGTGTCATTTTCAAATTTCAAATTTGGAAGACCAATAACTAAATTTTGTGAAACTAATTTGATTAAAAGATGCATGTTGATATAAGCTACTCTACGATGCCATAACCACATATCATCTTCTTTACTCATAAGACAATTCACATACTCTGATGAAGAGTTTTCAAGATCAACCATATAGATGTTATCAATTCTAAAACCACGAAGGATAATTTTAAAATCACTACGACGAAAAACTAAGCATTCTTCCGAATCAAACAAAACAAGAATTCCCTTGTCACATAATTGACTTATGCTCAAGAGATTATGTTTTTGACCTTTAACTAGCAATATATGCTTAATGGAAGAAGATCCATTCTTACCGACCGAGCCAATGCCGATAATTTTTCCCTTGTTGTTATCTCCAAAAATAACGTTTCCTCCTTCCTTGTGTTCTAGTTGAAGGAACTTGGATGCGTCTCCGGTCATGTGTTTGGAGCATCCACTATCAAGGTACCAAAGTACACTTGATCCCTTCAAACATACCTACAAGACAAATCAATGAGTTTTTCGTACCCAAGCTGTTTTGGGTCCTGAGAGTTAGGTGTAAAATGCTGTTGTGCTTGACATGCAGTTAAGTGTCTGTGTCTAGTAAAACAAGCAGGAGCAATATGTCCTATTCGACTACAATAGTGACAAATGACATTAGGATTATGCATTCTTCTAGGTTGGTAGTAGTTGGAGGTACGAAAATCATTTGCTCTATTTTTGACAATATGGCTATTGCGCAATCCTTGAAAATCATTTCTCCTACTGTTTGTTCTAGGATATGCAGCGTTTCTAGAGTAATTGTTTCTAGGTCGAGTATGTCTAGGTTGCGATTGTTGAAGGCCATTTCTAGGCGTTCTAAAATGTTCAAAGTTTCTTCTAGTGTTTGGTCTAGGATGCATGTTGATTCTAGGATGGTTATTTCTAGGATGAATGTTTATTTTATTTATCCTAGGTTGAGCCTTGGGTTGTTGGGGGATGGCTTCAACTTTTTCTTTAGGCTCGTTTTTGAAACCTATGCCATGTTTGGTTGATTTCAAATTGACAAGAACATCATTCAAATTTTTAAGAGAAGAATTGAACTTATCTAGGGTGCCCTTAAGTCTTTCTACTTCATCTTTTAGATGCATGCAAGAAATACAACTTTTACTAGAACTCTCGGGTTTGTCGGCGCTTCTCTTGCCGAAAAATTTGTTTTCTTCTTTCAACTTCTCATTTTCCACAATCAATTTTTCCAAATCTTTTTCTTTCAAAGAGAGTTGTTTTTCAAAATCTTTTTCTTTCAAAGAGGAATTTTTCTTTACGTCTCTAACAGTTTCAGAAGCTCTAATGAATTCACTATGCAATTCATCAAAAGCATTTTGCATTTCCTCAAGAGTTTTTGAAGAAATTTGACATACCTCTTCTTGATTGTCTTTGTGTGCCATGAGACATAGATTTGCAGCTTCGTCTTCTTCATCGTCGCTTGATTCGTCTCCGGAGTCACCTCCCAAGATATGTATGCTCGTTGTTTCTTGAAGGATTTCTTCTCCTTTTTGACATTTGGGCAATTTGATTTAATGTGCCCGACTTCTCCGCATCCATAGCACTTTACTTGATCTCCTTGTTGTTTGCCTTTTCGTTCATACTCTTTTCGCATGAACTTTTGAAACCTCTTAATAACGAGTCCGAACTCGTTATCTCCGTTGTTTGAGTCCTCATCATTTTGAGGTTGAGCCGTGCTTGCCTTGAGGGCGATTCTTTGTTTCCTTTGATCATTAAACAGAGGGTTAAGTATAGTAGATTCATAGGTTTTAAGATTACCTCTTAGTCTGTTGATGGTGACATTTGAAACGCCGATAGACTCTTGAATCGCGTCGGCCTTGGAGCGCCATTCCGGAGTGAGACTTCGGAGAATTTTCGGACAAGTTCCTTATCCGTGAAGGTCTTCTTAAGAGCATGTAGGTCATTGACGATTTTTGAAAATCGTTCGAACATGTCATCTATCCTCTCGCTTTCCTTCATGTGAAACAGTTCATATGCATGGGTTAGAAAATCAATTTTAGCTTCTCTTACCTGGTCCGTACTTTCGTACGTGATTTCCAGCTTACCCCACATTTGCTTAGCCGTTGTGCAACATGATATTTTCTGTAATCATCAGTATTTACAGCACAATATAATAAGTTGATGGCTCTAGCGTTGTTCTGCACTTTTCGGATATCATCCGCATCGTATTCATCTTCGGATTTTGGAACCCATTCATTTTCAACCTTTTTGGTTGGAATTTGTTCTCCCTTCGTTATAACCTTCCATAGATGAAAATTATTCGATTGGATGAATATTCTCATCCTCTCATTCCAGTACGTATAGTTTGTGCCGTCGAATAGTGGTGGTCTGGTGGAGCATTATCTTTCACCTATTCCTGCATTAAAGTCACGAGTAGAAGCCATGGATTGTTTCTCTCAAACGGTTAAGTCTTTCAGAGAGTTGGGCTCTGATACCAATTGTTAGAATATACGCTTAACGCTAGAGGGGGGGGGGGGTGAATAGCGTTATAATAAAAAATAATATAAACTTGCGGAATTAAAATTTGCAGGATTGAAATAAGTGCGGTAAGTAAATAATAAGGAACGAACGCACCGAAATTATCCTGGTTCACCACAACCTGTGGCTACTCCAGTCCCCGAGAGACTCTCTCGAGATTCCACTAACTTCGTTAAGCTTACGGGTGCTTAACAAACCGTTACAAACTGAGAACTTGAGTCACACAAGCCTCAACAACCTTTGCTCGAAGATACCACACTTCAAGACTTCAACCGAAGGAATGAAAACGTTCCTTCTTACAACCACAAGGGATTAACACTTCCCTTCAAGTGTATACAAACACTTAGCACTCAAGACAAGACTCTCTTTAAGAGTAGATATGAGTAAAATAAATACGCTCAAGAACACAACAACTTTCGTCAAGAGTTTGGCTCTCAAAAACTTATTAAATGAATAGAAAATGATGAATATGAGAGCATGCAAGCTTTAGCAAGAATATGATCAGTTGTTGTACTTAGAAGACTGATTTTGAGTTGTATTTATAGTGTTCAAAAGCCCCGCAACCGTTGCCTAATTGCCAATCAAGAATTGCTGATTTTGTGCTAAGATAATCGATTATCTGATTTGCATAATCGGTTATTTTCCAATCGTTCAAAAATCATTCCCAGATTTTAAGCAGAATAATCGATTAACCAAATCGTATAATCGATTACCTGACAATTTCAAAAAATCATATTCAGATTTTACTTAACATAATCGATTATCAGATTGTGTATAATCGATTACCTGACAACGTTCAAAAAATCATATGCAGATTTTACTTAGCATAATCGATTATCAGATTGTGTATAATCGATTATCTTTCAGAGTTTAAAAATACTTTGGCAACGGTCATTTGCATAATCGATTATGCTATAAGGATAATCGATTATCTTTTATATTTTGAAAACTTCGGACTACACTGTCTTAACATAATCGATTATCATAAAGTACATGATAGATTATTTTACAGTCTTGTAAAATTTGATAGACACTGCCTCGACATAATCGATTATCATAATGTGCATAATCGATTATTTTATAGCTTTGAAAAATCTGATGGACACTGCCTCAACATAATCGATTATCATAAGGTACATAATCGATTATCTTGTAGCTTTGAAAAATCAAATGTACACTGCCTTAACATAATCGATTATCATAAGGTACATAATCGATTATTGTTTAGCTTTGTAAATCTGGTGTACATTGTCTTAACATAATCGATTATCATGAAGTACATAATCGATTATCTTTGTCCAGATTTGAGAGGCATGTTTAAAAATCATTTTGGCTAAAACAAAATGTTTGAAAATCATTTTGCTTTAAATTAAATATGCATGATTTGATAAAAATGATTTTACGAGAGAAGCCAAGTCTTGAGTTAATTGTCGGATCAAGATCACAATTAAAGAACGACTCATGTATAACTTTATTTCTTTGCTTGATCATGATCTTTGTTCGTCTTGTGCTTGAACCTCGTTATGTGTCAATTGCGCGCTTGTGCTTGGACCTCGTCATATGTAAATTGCGCGTCGTTTGTCATTTATCAAAACCTACAAATATGAACACACGTTTAGTTTAGTGCCTTGAGAACGTGTTTCAACAATATATTCATGTTAAGTCCTTCAAGTTCCAATCATACCCAAGATTTCCCTTCACTTTAACCTTTTGAAAAAAGAGGGTATGATCCATGCTCCAAAAATTCCCAAGAAAAACATAGTACTACCTACTGGAGAAAACCCCCCAACAAGTGAGATCGAAGCAACAATGAACTGGCAATCAGGAAATTCCATCTGTCAAAACAAAGTGCTCAACAATATTGGCAACACCATAAAAACGTGGACCATATACAAAACAAAATGATGAGCCAGATGAAAACAATTGAGAAAAAGATGGAGCAGACATCGTGTCACCATGCAGAACTAATTAAAGCTTTGGAACTAAGATAGGCCAATTTACCATATGAGATTTGTTTTTTAGTTAATAAAATTTAATTTGCTGGCACATAGATGATTTTCTAACCAGGACATGAGATTTTGCCCAGTCTCTTTGACAGCGGGGGCTTTGATTCAGATGAAGAATCTGTAAGTGTAGCAATGGTATACTCCACCAGATCCCTATCCCAACCCTTTACTCTGAGAGGCTGCAAATGATAAAGAGTCAAGATGCCAACAATGCTAAGAAGCCAGGTCCCACACCTGAAAAACCTAATACAGCAAAAAGAAAAATATCGAGCCCATCCTCAAGTTGGGAACAACTGGCTATCAAGGAATCACCTTTGTATAGCCTTGCCAGACATGATCATCAACTTGTTTGGCATCGTACCTAGAATTCCTAACAGCAGCTAAACCAAATTTATCGATTATCATTCTTACCTAAAAGAAAATGGCAATCAATAGTCATTTTGAGTATATATTTCAATCAAGTTTTTACAGAGTGTTGATCAAGTATTTTCTCATTATTGCATATGTTGCAAATGACTAATAAGAACTGCTGAGACTTCTTCCATCTATACTGATAACATAAATATCTCAAATTTTTCATCAAATGACAAGTCAGAAAAAATAAATAAGTAAGGCTGAATACATACACAGCCCCTTAAACTAGTCCATATTTTTCGCTTAACACTTTAATTGAGCTGATGATCTATTTGCCACCTTAACTCTATTCAAAATGTTCAAATTAGACATTTACTGCTGAAATATCAGAAGTGTATTTTACATCCAAAGGTAGGCGCGTGACTAGATGAAAAATTTGATGTTCCCCAAAAAATCAACCCCTTACCACCATCCCCTACTGTTGCACCACCGCAACAATATATTTGACATAGTATGCAAATCTTTATCACTGAAATCTGAAAATAGAATCTTAAAGAAAGGACAAAGGAAAAACATAGGGAAAAATGAGAAAAGGTTTATGGGCGGAACCTAATCTACCCACAAGATCCATCCTTTTCCTCACAAGCCACGATGCGCAAACAGAGAAATAAAAAAAGCTAGAACATGGAGTAATAAACAACAAGAAATGTGCAAAACTCATGACCTGGTTCATAAACATCTTTCATGATATATATTGTCACCGACAGTTGCTGATAAGGTTAACGAGGCAATCTTCTCTTGGAACTGTATTAAACTAATTTATATATAGCAAAATTTAAAAAAAAAATATCACCATCACCACTATGTAGAGAAATTTTGCTTTCACAAAACTTCAAGATGTCAATTTTGAGAATATAAAATTTAGGTTTAACAAATAGATTACAAGATCCAAAATAGAGTACATACCAACATAATACCAATGGTAGAACGCAAGAATGCAGATAAAGCTTTCTTATATAAAGAATTTATCATGCCTCCCATCCCTTTCACAAATATTTCTTGTCCAAAATATTGGGATAACATTGACAAAATGCTTAGAACCGTGGTAAGCCAATTCCCTTTAGAGTTAACTTCCAAGTTCTCGCCTTCAGTCGGGTTACCTTTTCCACTTGGATTGTCCTTAGCTACAAGCCCTGAATTCAGGGGTACTAGAATTGCTGGCGCAACAAGTATAATGGCAACAACCTGCTCAGTTGCTATAAAATATGTTTCAACTGCTACAAGGGAACCAGCTGAGTATCTAATGTCTTATTAGTTACCAATAAGAATCAAATCTTTGAGAATGAAATAGGAAGAGCAAAGGAAGAATGCGATAATCCTACCACAATGAAAATTTGAAGTACATTATCCTCTCAATGGAAATCATGTATCTACTTTGTCTGACTAAGTAAATACACTTTCTAATAGTTGCAGAGACAGATGGGAGGGGGAGGGCAATGAAGATAATGATTGAGAATAATAATTATTAACTGCTGATCATGTAAAAGTTCATTGGAAAGTAGACCAGTCATTCATTTGGGAATACATGTCTGATTTTCCACAAACATCTTTTCTACCTGCCCTTCCTTCTATTCTTCTTTCATTTGTGGTGTAGCAGACAGACCATTATATTGGCAACTGAGCTAGTGAAACTGATATAGAACTATAAGGATGCTAATTCAGTTTTCACTGCAATTATTTCAAGCTAAATAAAGTCACATCCATAACGTGTTCATGGTGGAGATTTTGGAAAGCGAAAACTATGAAATAGATTCCCAAATTACCCTCCTAAAGTCCTGAACTGCTACCTCAAACCCCTGCATCCACTGCTATAATCAAATTTATCTAAATCAGAGAAACTGCATCAATTCCCAATGAATCAGGAACAACTAAAGGGTTGGGCTTTTAAACTAAGTCTAACTTAAAAACTAGACTTACACTGGACTTAAGCTCAAGTCTAACTTATCAGTCTCCAGAATTTAAATAGAACCACAATCAGATTCAAAATCATTAAACTCAAATAACAATTAAACTCAAACCAGAGAAAATAATATTGTAACCAAGATGAAGGAATCAGTGATTTAGGAAATAAACTAATACAATTCTATACTGAACCTAAACTGGAACAAACGAACAATGTAAACACCCTGAATGACAACCAACTAGAATTCATATGCAAGATGATAGATAACACAGATGAAAACCCTTTGAACTAACATTAATAGCGAGAATTTACCTCAACCGAAAACTACGATTTGATGAAAAATTTTATGTTCCCAAAAAAATCAACCCCTTACCACAATCGCCTACTGTTACACCACCGCAACAATATCTTTGACATAATATGCAAATCTTTATCACTGAAATCTGAAAATAGAATCTTAAAGAAAGGTCAAAGGAAAAACATAAGGAAAAAATGAGAAAAGGTTTATGGGCGGAACCCGATCTGCCACAAGATCCATCTTTTTCCTCGCAAGCCACGATCAGTGCAAACAGAGAATTAAAAAAAGCTAGACACACGGAGTAATAAACAACAAGAAATGTGCAAAACTCATGACCAGGTTCATAAACATCTTTCATTACATATATTGCCACAAACAACTGCTGATAAGGTTAACTAGTGAGTCTTCTCCTGGAACTGAATTAAACTAATTTATATATAGCAAAATTTATAAAAAAAACTATCACCATCACCACTATGTAGAGAAATTTTGCTTTCACAAAACTTCAAGATCTCAATTTTGAGAATATAAAATTTAGGTTTAACAAATAGATTACAAGATCCAAAATAGAGTACATACCAACATAATACCAATGGTAGAACGCAAGAAAGCAGATAAAGCTTTCTTTATAAAGAATTTATCATGCCTTCCATCCCTTTCACAAATTGCATTATTTCTTGTCCAAGATATTGGGATAACTTTGACAAAACGCTGAGAACCGCGGTAAAGATATTTTCGCTTGAGGTACATTATCCTCTCAATGGAAATCATGTATCTAATTCGTCTGACCAAGTAAATATACTTCCTAATAGTTGCAGAGACAGATGGGAGGGGGAGGGCAATGAAGATAATGATTGAGAATAATAGTTACTAACATCATGTAAAAGTTCATTGGAGAGTAGGCCAGTCATTCATTTGGGAACACATGTCTGATTTTCCACAAACATCTTTTTTACCTTTCCTTCCTTCTATACTTCTTTCATTTGTGGTGTAGCAGATGGACCATTATTTTGGCAACTGAGCTAGTGAAAGTGGTATAGAACTATAAGGATGCTAATTCAGTTTTCACTGCAATTATTTCAAGCTAAATAAAGTCACATCCATAAAGTGTTCATGATGGAGATTGTGGAAAATGAAAACTATGAAATAGAACTTACCCCACTAGAATTGCCTTCTCAGTTGGTAAGAAGTCAATGAAGTATAGAGTGGCCAGCACGGAGAATATCATGGAGTATGGATTCAAAGGTCTGGTGTCTTAACTTCCCTGAGATGAATGGTTGACATGATTCAGCCTTGAAGTCAACCCAAAGGCTGGCTTCATAACCCGATTCCATGAATAAATAGAGGCACCAAATCCATGTAACAATATCATGGGAATGTTCACTCTTCTATTCCTTCTTCCGACAAGTTTGTAGCAAGTGATTCCGAATCATATATAACAACTATCGGGATCTGCTAGAAGAGCTGTATCTTGTAATTCATCTTCATCTATTCCTAGTAGTATTTACACTATAGAGCATGTCTTCAATATAAATTCCTTCTCTTCGTTCAAAAATGAGTGTCCTAGTAGTATTTGAAAAGTCATATAATTTTTTCTGTTACTCCATGTTTTCGAATCATTTTTAATATTTTGAACTAAATAAAATTGCAAGTAATACTATTTTTACGTGGTTTTGTGTAAATCTTATTTCAGAAAAAATAAGAAAAAGAATGTGAAAATTCACACATAAAGTAATTATCTTTGGGACCCCAAAGTAGTTGCTATCTTGTTTGAATAAGCTTAATTCAGAGGTATTTGTTGGGGGTATAAAAAGATCAGAAATTACAGTTGCTTCCCCTTGTATATTTTAAACTTGGATGGACACACAGCTAATACTCAAGGAAGAATCCAACCGTCAAGAAAAGTTTTCTTCAAGAATCTAACATGATAGGGTGAAGTAAATGCTTACTAGAAACAGAGAAGGATAATAAAGAACGTGTATGGGTCAAAACCTGATTTCGTGTTAACTAATAAAACTGACGCACTTATTAAAGTTCATTCGCGATTAATAAATGGTACGGCCGTCTATTGGTAATGCTCTCAGTCAACTACCCAATTCGACAACTAAGGTAACGGCCCGGCCGTCCTTACGAAGGCGTCCTCTCAACATGGTCCCAACCACTTGGTGCCAGCTGGCCAGCTGGCAGGTCTCATAGCTATAAATACTAAGAAAAAGAACCCTAAATGGGGGTTGCTTCTTCTCTCTCTTGATATTTACTTCCAAGGAAAGAGAATACATATCATTGTAAGGCTCTGAACCTCTCCATGGAGAGGCAGACCTACCAATATAATTAATAAAAAGATCTCAATCCTCTTCCCCTTGATCATTAACTGTTGTCTCTCGCATTTTTATTCGTTTGGCTTATTGATTATTACGATATGCTATGATTGGCTCTCTGCTGATTTCGATTGATTTATGCTTATAAAGTGCGTGAGAACTTTGAGCTAAACAATTTGGCGCCGTCTGTGGGGATTTCATAGCAGAATCGCGTAGTTTATCCTTACTCCAAAAAAGGAAAGAAAGCAACCCAGCTCAAGCGAGCCAAAGCAGCGTGTCGGATCGAAGGAAGCCAAAAGCCTCGAGATGAGCTTGCTTCCACATCCCCGCGTCTCCAAGCAGGGAGAATAAGAAGAAGCAGATCCCCCATCCCTATGGGAAAATGTGCATAAGGTACCTCCCCCCCTTCTCACACGGGATCCTGCCAAAAAGGAAAAAAGCACAAAAGTATCTCGAACCAAGATCTATAACGGGGTGACCCCGCGAGCCAGTAAAAAAAAACTACAAGCGCCAGTTAGGCAAGATCTAGAACCAGGAGCAAATCCCAACCCCCAACACGAAGCGGGTTATGCGGGAGTACAAAAGGTTCAATTATGGTTGAACCGGGATTCAGGCAATGCGCCTTCGACTTCAAGAATTACTAGGGTTCAACTACGGTTGAACTAGGACTCAGGCTTTGCACCTTCGACTTCAAATATTACTAAGGTTAACCTATGGTTGAACCGAGACTCAGGCTATGTGCCTTCAACTTCAAATATTACTAAGGTTCAACTACGGTTGAACCGGGACTCAAGCTATGCGCCTTCGACTTCAAAAATTATCAAGGTTCAACTACGGTTGAACCAGGACTCAGGCTATGCGCCTTCGACTTTAAAAATTACTAAGGTTCAATCACGATTGAATGGGACTCAGGCTATGCGCCTTCGACTTAAAAAATTACTAAGGTTCAACTACGATTGAACTGGGAGTCACGCTATGCGCCTACGACTTCAAAAATTACTAAGGTTCAATCACGGTTGAACTGGAACCCAGGCTATGCGCCTTCGACTTAAAAAATTACTAAGGTTCAACTACGGTTGAACCAGGACTCAGGCTATGTGCCTTCGACTCCAAAAATTACTAAGGTTCAACTACGGTTGAACTGGGACTCAGGCTATGCGCCTTCGACTTCAAAAATTACTAAGGTTCAATTACGATTGAACTGGGACTCAGGCCATGCGCCTTCGACTTCAAAAATTACTAAGGTTCAACTACGATTGAACCAGGACTCAGGCTATGTGCCTTCGACTTCGAAAATTACTAAGGTTCAATTACGGTTGAACCGGGACTCAGGCTATGCGCCTTCGACTTCAAAAATTACAAAGTTTCAACTACGGTTGAATCGGGAGTCAGGCTATGTGCCTTCGACTTCAAAAATTACTAAGGTTCAACTACGATTGAACCGGGACTCACGCTATGCGCCTTCGACTTCAATAATTACTAAAGTCAATTACGGTCGAACCGGGACTTGGGCTATGCGCCTTCGACTTCAAAAATTACCGGGACTCAAGCTATGCGCCTTCGACTTCAAAAATACTAAGGTTCAACTACGTTTGAACCGGGACTCAGGCTATGCGCCTTCGACTTCAAAAGTTACTAAGGTTCAACTATGGTTAAACCGGGACTCAGGCTATGAGCCTTCGACTCCTAAAGTTGCAAAGGTTCAACTACAGTTGAATAGCAGTTCAGGATATGAGCCCTCACCAAAAATTCAACTACGGGTGAACTAGGACTCAAGCCACACATCTTCGACACGAAAGTCACAAACTCAACCACGGACGAATCAAAACCAAGAACATACATCCCCACGGCCATGATTCGGGCCACAATTAGGCGAGGCTAAACGCCCCCACCATTCAAGTAAGAACGACTGACTCAAAGCTAAAATTTCTACCCGCGGAGTTCGGCCCAAGTCAAACTGCAAGGCTGTGATTTTGATTACCACGGTCAGTAGTTTGACTAAGCCCGAACTGGGACTAAGGCTACGTGCCGCCACTGCCCAAACGCGGCTATAACTAACTCCCGTCAAGTGGGGAAAGGTGACGACCAAAAGCGTATATCTGCGGCCAAGGCCATCTACGCCAATTGCCCCTTAAGCAAAGGATCGATTAAACAATGGTCGAAATCACCTAACTATTAGCATGCTCACTAGAGAAATCTAAGGAAAGGCCATCTCAAACAAGCACAAAAAAGAAATGCACAAAATTGATATAAAACAAACAGAAAGGAAGAAGGCATATTTACAATATTTACACGGGGTTACCCCCAATGACACTAGCCCAAGGCCGGCAAAGAAAAAAGGAAACAGCTGAACGGCAACAAAAGATAGAAGAGAAAAATAGAATAAAATTAAACAGATATTTCAAATCTTTTCATATGTTCACTCAGTGCCCCCTTCAACGTAGTCAGCACCCTCGGTGCCATCATCACCCCCGGGCATGGATGGATCAAAGACGTTGTCAAGGCGTGCTTCACGAGCCTTCTGGCGTGCCTCTTCATAGGTAGTCTCAGGCACAATGCCCGCTTCCCAGAGCCGCATGTACACGTCAAGCTAGGCCTTGGCGTATGTCCAAAGCTCACGAGTAGGACCGAAAGAAGCGGCCTGATTCCTCAGCCGCTGGTTCTCTGCTTCGAGTGTCGAGATCCGCTCTGCAGCAGCACGGGCATCCTATTAACAAACATCAATGCACCCCTCCAACACTCTCTCTCGGAAAGTGGCAGCGGCCCTCTCCACTCCGCGTTCCCTTTCTTGGGCGCGGTTGGTCGCCTGCAGCGTTTTGACCCTCTCCAAGGCATCCTCTACTTGCTTCCTCAAAACAGCATTCTCCGTCTCTAGGGTAGCCGCCTGCCTAGTCGAAGCTTCTGCAGCCTCTGCTGCCGCAACGCGGGTTTGGAGCTCCCTCTCAGCGGCCGCCCTCCTTTCAGCATCCATCTCCTCGTTTATTTGACGGAGCTGCCCCTCAAGAGTGTTCATTCTGTTAAGGGTCTGCTGCATTTGAAGCTCCCTTCTCCCCAACTCTTCTACCAGCTCCTGGTTCCGTGGGTCGTTTCTTAGGCTTTCACGCAGGTCACGGCACCGGTTCCAGTAGCGGCGGTACTTCTCCAACAACCGCACAAAGACCGCTGAACGAACATTATCCCGCCGAATACTCTCCACCTCCAGTAAAAATGTCTACAGCAAACAAAGCAACAGTTAATACAAGAAGACGTACTAAGGAAAGAAACAGATCAGGGCATCAGACATACCTTTATACTCAGAGCGGCCACCTCCACAATCAACCTGACGTCTGATATGCCCCTCAAGGATGCGCTCTCCGCCTCCGAGCACAGAACCCGTAACAACGTCACCAGATTCTCCTCTTCGAGCAGTAGGTTCAAGTCATTAAGGATCTTCAAATAACGGTAATCCCCTTCGGCCTGCATCACTGGGCGGGTGTAACCCTCTTGAAACAAGCGGGCGTCCTCAGGGTCCATGTCAGACTCTGAATCGTCCCTCTCTCCTGAGGCGCCCCTTCCTTCCGTCGCCCTGGAAGTTGGGGTCTCCGCGGCTCGGGACGTTGAAGCGCCCGCATTCGCCAAAATATCGGTGCCTATATCTGCTGCCAAAACATCTGCTGAG
Organism: Nicotiana benthamiana; assembly: GCA_034376525.1. Taxonomy (NCBI): domain Eukaryota; kingdom Viridiplantae; phylum Streptophyta; class Magnoliopsida; order Solanales; family Solanaceae; genus Nicotiana; species Nicotiana benthamiana. The sequence continues at coordinate 92,058,061 of CM067335.1, forward strand.
GAACTACCTTCCTTTTCAGCAGCAGGAACTGAAATTTGAATCGCCGAAGCGACTGTGTCACCTTGGCCTGAGCCAACCGGGGCAACCCCCACTGAGTGCTCAGCGTATCCCCCTCCGCTTCCGATGGTGAAGAATCCAAACTAATCACCACCGGAAGGATTGGGGTAAATGCCACCCTGCGCCGAGCCAGCGGCCTCCCATCTTCATCCTCATCTCCATTCGCTGGCAACTCCGCCCTGGAACGCACAACCCCTGGGGATTCTTCAGCTCGAGGTACAGGCCGTACCGAAGAGTGAGCCGCTGAAGATTCCACTGATGCCGCCCTCAAAATAGGGCAAGGCGCCGGCATTGTAATCAAGCGGACCGTCGCCCCCGACCTGCGAAAAGAAAATTGAGGAGCCTCCTCCGACGTGGTCATTCTAGCCAGCAAAGGAAGAAAGGTCAGCGAAAAGAGGCTAAGAACTGTGAAAGAAGAACAATGCGGCAAGTCAGATTCTTACTACCGGTCGGACTACGACCATGGATCTCCCAGAAATACGCCCACATGAGAATCCCCGCTGTAACAGGGAGCATGGCCTCAACCCATTCGCGGATGCCAAAAAACGGCACTGGTGGTGCACCCCCCGCTATGGCACAAGAAGAAGATTAGTACGTACGAACATAAAGCAGGAAATGTAACCAAAAGAAATCAAGGCCGGCGTAAAAGAAACTTACGTGTATGGTTCCACTCCTTCGGGAAGTCAGTAGCGCAAGCCACCAGCCGCTCAGTCCTAATGTAGAAAAAGTGATCGTAAGGACGGGTAGCAAAATCATCAAGCTTCGCAGTTAAGCCGTTGACCCCACGAGGGACCAACCGAATCATGGTGTCACGTACCCTCTGAGGGGCATAGAGAGTTAGCACGTTCCCAAGAGTAATCTCTCTCTGCGACAACTCCGCATATTTGATCAGCATCGCCAATAACTTATAGCAGGAAGCGACGAGCTGACCAGGGCACACCCTGTAGTAGCGGCAGAATTCCACCACCAACATTGGGAGAGGAAGTCTGAATCCTAACTTGAAAGGGTAGGCGTAAAAGATGCAATACCCTCGGCGGTCGACGTGTACCCTGTCGTCGCTCCCGCTCCTAGCAAGGACGATGTCGGCAAAGCGGGGAATATCACACTGGTCCTTCAGCTAGGCGATGCTAACTTCCCCAATCAATGGAGCCTCATCCACTTGGTCCTTCCCCTCGGGTTCGGAAAAATCGGTTGCCGGACCGCCGGGCAGAGAAACAATGTCAGTCACCAACAGAGGCCAGTCAATATTCACTGAGTCTGTGGTTCTCACAAGCGTAGATGGATCCTCAGCCGCCGAAGTCACCATCGGAGCTATATCGAAACGAGAGCTGCTCACTATTATTGATATAACAAAAGAAAGTCAGCAAAGTTCGCCGGAAAAGCAAGAAAATACAAAGATCTGACAATAAGTGACAAAGAACGAAGTGACGAGGAGCAAAAGACAGATCAGGCTGAGAACAAGAAGAGCTATCTCTCTCAGAACTTCACTTCAACGAATATCGGAAACGTAAGAACCAAACAATACAACCCCTTATTTATAGACGAAGCATAAATGACTCTCACGAATCGCAAAAGTCACCATTAACTACCTGACCAACCGCAAAAACTGTTCAGGCCTACAGTAACGGGCATCATTATGGTAGATATCATGGAACGGCCATTCAACTGACAATCAGCACGTTGCTCATGAAATGGTTGTAACGGCCCCAAGATATCAAAAATAATCCCTGTGCATCACCGTGCATGTGACACCTTCGTTGTACGCGGTAAGCACAATCGCATTTCCCCTAGTTATGAGTAATAGGCTACGGCCGTCCCCAAACCATTAGTGGCGACGGCCATCCTCAAAAGTAACGCTGGCCACGGCTTCCTCCAAAAGTAGTATTGATTGCATCCATCTCTGAAAGGATAAGGGCCATGGCCGTTTCCTGAATATAAAACGGCTACGACCATTCCCGAAATATGAACGGCTATGGCCACCTCAAAATAACAAGCTATTGACATCCCTTGACAATAAGGTGACAATGACTTTCTACCACGGGAATAGTACGTGCAAATAAGTGGCCACGACCATCTCAGATATGCGAACGGCTATGGCCAGTTGCTCACACAGAAACTAAACAAAAGGTTATGACTACGGTCGTCAGCTATGAACTCACTTAATAAACAACTCCATTGCAGTCAAGGAATGTCCGTGCCAAAAGGCTACGGCCGTCTCCAAAATATAAAAGGCTATGCATCCCTAAAATATAAATGGCTACGGCCATCTCCAAAATATAGAAGGCTACGGCCATCTCTAAAATATAAATGGCTACCGCCATCTCCAAAATATAAATGGCTACGTCCATCTCCAAAATATAAATGGCTACGGCCATCTCCAAAGAATAAACGGCTAGGGCCATCTCCAAAGGATAAATAGCTATGGCCATCTTCACATAATAAGTGGCTACGACCAGCGTCACAGAATAAGCGACTAGGGCCATCTTCAAAGAACGACTGTAATGACTATTAGCAACATCCACTCATCAAGCTCGATCGGATCCCGATCTCAATAAACAGAGGGACTATCTGTATGGGTCAAAACCTGACTTCGTGTTAATAAATGAAACTGATGCACTTATTAAAGCCCATTCGCGACTAATAAACGGTACGACCGTCTATTGGTAATGCTCTCAGGCAACTACCCGATTCGAAAACTAAGGTAACGGCCTGGCCGTCCTTACGAAGGCGTCTTCTCAACATGGTCTCAACCACTTGGTGCCAAGTGGCAGGTCTCGTAGCTATAAATACTAAGAGAAAGAACCCTAAAAGGGAGGCTGCTTCTTCTCTCTCTTGATACTTACTTCCAAGGGAAGAGAATACACATCATTGTAAGGCTCTAAACCTCTCCATGGAGAGGCAGACCTACCAATATCACTAATAAAAGATCTCCATTCTCTTCCCCTTGATCATTAACTGTTGTCTCTCGTATTTTTGTTCATTTGGATTATTGATTTATTACAATCTGCTATGATTGATCTTCATTGATTTCGATTGATTTATGCTTATAAATTATGTGAGAACTTTGAGCTAAACAGAATGTTTCATCTTAGAAAATGGTATATACTGACTTGAATGCTAATCCCTCATAAACTAGAATGGAAATGTAGAATTAATCAACTGAAGTTTAAAAATGGTACTAGAGCTAGTTTACCTGACGCACAACAAGCAGAGGCTATTTATTATTCGGAAATATTTCGAGATGGTTTTTTATTGGTAAAATAGTAGCTTTCTATTCATTCCAAAAAATGGCTTTACAAATCAGTTTAGATGCTGACCATCTATGACTCTACTTCTATTTACATTGAGTTTGATGTCCTATGTAGTATTTCTACTATATTGCTGTACATCAACTTAGAAACTCTTCTAACCTAGGGAAGGAAACAGACTGTTACATGACCATTACAATCTAGGAGTCTAATGGAAAATAGTTCAATTCTTGCAAAGCTCCTTGTCAACTCTTGATCTTCCTCCCTCTGGTATGTATGTGCATTACGATCTCTTTGCATATGTTGTTCTTTTTGCATACTTCTCCTTGAAATCTAATCACATTCCTTTCTCTCCAGATTGTGTAAATCAGCATTCCAAATACACATGTAACAATTGCCCAGTGACCAGATTTCTTCTTTGCAGCCTTATTGATCCATTGAATCTCCTACTGCCAAGCCTGAATAGTCTAGGGTGACCTAACCATTTGAGTAACCTAGTCCATATATCTCTCACTATTGGACAGTCAAAAAATAGGTGCTCAAATAGTTCATCAGATTGTTTGCAGAAGACACAATTCTGAGACACTTGCATTCCAAATTTGATGAGTCTGTCCACTGTTGCTAACCTTTTCTGTAATGCCAGCCAAAGTATGAACTTGTTCCTTGGATGTAGATGGGGTTGCATGGTGCTACTCTTCCAAGGTGATTTTTGTAGTTGAGGGAACTGCATGTGATATAGCTTGTTTATACTGAATTTCCCTTCCTTTTGCAATTGGCCTAGTCTGTTAATCAGGTCCCCTTGAATTCCTTGTACTTCAAGCACAAGGCCCCTTGATTTCGAGATGGTTTTTTTCCCAACTAGAAGGAAGGTTTTATTTTCTCCTGCGAGGATAGACGAGAGACGAAGGCACTTGGAGAGGAAGTAGACAAGTATTCATCTCTTAATTTACTTCTCCGAAAAAAACATTCAGCTAGTCTTCCGCTATTTGACGGATTTCACAATTATAGCCCATTCGGCCAAACTTTTGAGAAGTAGTTTGTGTTTGGTTAGTTAGTATGAAAAATACTTCTGGGCCGCAATTAATATTTGGCCAAGTTTTAAAAACCTGCTTCTAAGCGTATTTATCTTAAAAGTGCTTCTAAAAAAAGTAAACACTGCTACTTTTTTCTGCTTCTCCTTAAAAGCACTTTTTTCCTTCTAGAAGCTTGGCCAAACACCTTAATTTTTGGCTAAAAATATTTTTAACATAAAAAATACTTTTGGCCAAAAATAAACTTGGCCAAACATGCTATTATACTACTGGACAAGTACTGGACAATAGACGCGGGTAAATGTAAGCTGCACTCTTTTCGTTGATCTTCTAGGCATTTTGCTTATAGAGTTAGTTCTCTTAACCCAAAAAAACTTGTTGAAACTTATAACTAATTTTTTTTGCTTGCTTCCTCCAAAAAAAATGACCCTTCCTTCCTAAATTTGGAAATAATTTAGCTTAAACTTTAATTTTACCTTTAATAAGAATCTCACAAATATCTGGCCCCATTTTAATTTGTTTAGTATCACAAATTTCAAAAGTCTTTATTTTTTCTTTTAAACTCCGTACCCAATTACACAGATAATTTCAAAAGTCTTTATTTTTTTTAAACTTCGTACCCAATCAAACATGTTTACATAAATTGAAACAGAAGTAGCGATAAAATTTTTAATACTCGTGGGTTTTTAATTATATTATTATAATATTTTTATTAACATAAAAATTTGTCGCCAAATGTAAAATGAGAATTTAAGTTGAAGTACTTCTAATTCTAAAATGGATTTGAACGAAAATAGGGTCATATAAAATGAAAATTGAAAAAGTAAGTACCATTGGAACTTAAAGGCAAAACGTTAGGTAATCTCTTCTCGACCAATATTATTGCATTATTGCTCATCGTTTATAAATTATTGATATTTTTCATTGCATAACATTTAATAACGTATAGCTTATCATATGATAATTCATATATTTTAATCGTTGTATTTTCAAATTCTCATTAAATTTAATATAGTTAGAATATATTAGCAGAAACAAAAATTACTTATTTTGGATATACTTAAAAAATTAAAACCACTCGAATTATATCTAGGTGACTATATAAAACACATCCCAACCATAACACCTTGTTTGGATGGTTGTTACAAATCGTTTCATAATGTATTGTATTATATTATATTGTACTGTATTGTTTGATTAATACAATATTTGGATAAATTGTATAATTCGTGTTCTTTTTATGATATTATGCATCAGTAAATGAAGAATAAATTTATAATATTATAAAAAAAATTATGATATAGAGTAAATTTATTATATAGAAAGGTAAGGTAAATGATAAAATAAAATTATTTAATAATAGTGAAGGGTAAGATGAGAGAAAAAGTAATATATTGATGCAACCAGACCAAATCGATTGTTACATAAAATAACACATTTTGTGATTATATAACAACAAATTTAATGATATGATACAATATAATTTAAGTAATAACCAAAACAAATATCATATTAGTCTAGGTATTATTGTTTGTCATTTTCCCTAGAGTATCCGTAATGGCAATTAAATACACAATTATGGGGAAAACAGAATACAAAATTATGAGAAAAAATTTAAACACAAAATCCATGAAGAAAAGTACAGAATGAGCATATCTGGAGTGTGGATGCACAATAAGATACTGTGAAAAATGGAAGCTCTGCTTGTAAGAAAACTGGGCGATCCTACAATCCCACCGAATGCCTCAAAGAAGAATTCACCATTCGATCTCTCAACCTCTCATCCAATCCCTAATTTGGGGTCACCTACCTCCGTTAGAGTTCGAGTCAAAGCTACCAGCTTGAATTTCGCAAATTACCTCCAAGTCCTCGGCAAGTACCAAGAGAAACCTCCTTTACCTTTCATCCCTGGCTCCGATTACTCCGGCGTTGTTGATGCCGTTGGCCCTAATGTTACCAAGTTCAAAATTGGTGATCCCGTTTGCTCTTTTGCTTCACTTGGCTCCTTTGCTCAATTCATTGTCGCCGATGAATCCGACTTGTCAGTTCTTCCTTAATCCCTCCGGCTTTATTTTACAGTAATTAAACAATTCAGATGCGGAAAGTTCATTTGTCTTACGTGTTTATTTACTAGTATTGGAATGGATATAGGTGGCTCAGATAGCGCTCTCCAACTAGTATTGAAATTAAATTGGGCCTAATATAGAAGAATGGGTCACTCTAACTAGTTCGGAAACAGCCTCTCTACCCTTTCGGGTAGGGGTAAGGCCTGGTACGTATTACCCTCCCCAGACACCACTTTGTGGGAATATACTGGTTAGTTGTTGTTTACTCTAACTAGTTCGAATTGAGCTGTAGTCACGTAATTTGAAGTTTATCCGTTCCTACATCGACCTCAGGTTGATACACACTAATAACTTGGTTAACGGTCAAATATTACATATTTGTAGAAATTTTGTGGATTTCTTAATACATATAGAGGGTCTGTGCAAAAGCTAATGGGTTCACATGAAACCATATGTTATATACTATCAACTTCAGGTTAATATATAATGGTCAAATATTACATATTTGTAGAAATTTTGTGGATTTCTTAATACATATAGAGGGTCTATGCAAAAGCTACTGGGTTCACATGAAACCATATGTTATATACTAGACCGGCCCCTGGTAATAGTTGATTGATTGCTTGAGTGATTAAACAATTGAAATTAGTGTAATATGGGCCTGGATACTTAGTGCATATCTTTCAAAATACACTAGAACACTTGCTAAAAATGGGAAGTGTACCCCATCGGTCTTTGTATAGGAGTATGAGACAAACTAGACATGCTCTTTTTTCTTTTCATATTTTTTGGGTTGATATGGTTCCACTGTTCGAAAATGTCTTAAGTTTGCTATAATTGAAGGTTTCGAGTACCTGATGGGTGTGATCTAGTGGCAGCTGGTGCGCTTCCTGTTGCCTATGGGACATCGCATGTGGCTCTAGTGCATAGAGCACAGCTGTGTAAAAATCAGGTAGGACCACATTCGCTTGATTTTTAGGGCATAAATTGCTTTGCTAATTATTTATGTACCTGAAAGTATGTGACATTTTGGTTTTACACATGGTAGGTGTTACTGGTACTTGGAGCAGCTGGAGGTGTTGGGCTCTCAGCAGTACAAATTGGGAAGGTTTGTGGAGCAACAGTTATTGCAGTGGCTAGGTAATCGTCAATTCTTATGTGTATAAGAAAGTTCATTTAAGGTTGTTGTACTAAAATTAATCCTTGTCTTGTCTATTGAATCTTAGGGGAAATGAGAAGGTGCAATTTTTGAAATCTTTGGGAGTTGATCATGTAGTAGACTTGAGCAATGCAAACGTAATTGAAAGTGCCAAGGGCTTCCTGAAGTCAAGAAAGCTCAAAGGGGTTGATGTCTTGTATGATCCAGTCGGTGGGAAGCTTACAAAAGATAGCATGAAGCTATTAAATTGGGGAGCACAAATTCTAGTTATTGGATTTGCAAGTGGGGATGTACCTGTCATCCCAGCGAACATTGCTCTTGTGAAGGTACTGCTTCTAAGCACCCTGATCTTTTTCTTTTTACCCCCTTTTGGTTCTTTCCTTCTAGTCGGTTGACTGCACCATGCTTAATTTGTCCAGTTGTTGGTCAAATTGAGTAGCTCTTAATTAGACATGTCCAAAGCTGCTAAGTTAAGCATGTGGTGGGCACCACTAGCTCCTTGAAGTTCCTACTAATAGTTTGAAATTTGAATACAAGCAGTAAGTTAAAAGATCATTCTCAGAATATAGACTGTCTTTCCATAATCCTGATTGCATATACGCTGTTGAAACATGCAAGCAGCATAACATTTCTTTTTCTCAAATCACCAATCTCGAAGGATCTTGCACCCAAGGGTCTAGCTTAGTGGTCAATGAAGTGAGTGCAAATTTTGCAGAGCATTCAAATTCCAGTAGAGACAAATCACTAGGTGAATTCGTCCCATCTTCCTAAGCTTTGGTGGACAAAGTTAGCCGATACCTATGCTATTGGGAGGTAGCGGGTACCTAGTGGAATAGTCGAGGTGCACCCAAGCTGACGTGGGTACCACCATTTCGAAAAAAGAAAACCAATCTTGACGGATCCTAAGAGTAGAAATGTTACGGTGTTGTCACAAGAGTAGGGCAAGGCATGTAAGCGTATGCTTTCTTCTAAGACATGCTGCTCCCAAATTATTGCATAAGAAGTTTTCTCCACCTTTCTTTTCATTATATGGACAAGCTACTATCAATTATCCAGGTGTCTCTCAATACAAGCAGTATGAGCAGCAAAAGACTATCCTTTCTTTTTATCTCTCTCTACTCCGTCATCCAAGCCTCCAGATGGAGCAAGCATATTCATTTCTTTTGTCCGAGAGTAATAACTATCACTTTTTTTTTTGGTTCAGAACTGGACGATTCACGGGCTCTATTGGGGAAGCCATAAGATATATCAACCTAACGTGCTTGGAGATTCTCTGACAGAGCTCCTATCCTGGTTGTCTAATGGTTTGATTACAATCAACATTTCTCATGCATTCAGCCTGGCAGAGGTAAGAATCTATGGCGTTTATCACTTTTAAATCCAGAAAAGTAAGAAAAGATCCTAGCAATGTGCAGGGATTAGCATGTCATATGTAAAAAAAGGCTGTTATGCAGTTCGCCTGAATTAACATCTTGTCAAGAGGAATATAATGTAACAGTATGTACTTTCTTGTGCAAGAAGGATTATGTCACTGGCCATGCACAAATGCACCTGACTACCTCTCTCGGTATATCTATGCACATATTTCTTTTCCATAGTGACTCCTACAACTTAGACCTCTAAAAGCTTTCAGAAGCCATTGTGCTTCTCTCGTGCATGATGATCCAGGGATGGACCTTGAATAGCTAGTAATCAAGCATTGAATAGCTTGGAAAACCCCCATTCTTTAGGATTAACGGTCAGAGCTGGGCACCTTATTTTAAGATTTTAACTATCTTGAAGGTCCTTAAGGATCAGACAGTGTTCAACTGAACCCAGAGTACTGGGCTGAAAGGAAACCAACACATGGCTTATCTGGATGTTCCTTGTTTCTTCTATTTGATATTTCTGCTTTCAATAATGAAGAAATTATTGAAAGAAAAGTAAAATATCAAATGAAGTTCCTTTCAACTTGGAAAATCTCTTGAAATTTGTTATGCACTGAGGACTAAGCTCGATCGTGCTAGTCTCACACTACTGCAACACCATGGCTAAAGTTGCTTTCTTTCTTTTGTCTGGTTGTAGAATTAAATTGTATTATTCCCTGAGTTTTTCAATTGTAACTTATATGTGGGACTTCTTGTCACGAATAGGAAAAATCAATGATCTTCAGAGTCCAGTTGTCAGGCATACTGGTAGCATAAGTTTGGACCTATAACTTAGGACACACAGAAAACTTAGTAAGCTATTGCTCATTAGTTTTTCTGTTTTGTCAGAAATTTCTAAAGATGTTGAAAACTATTGGAGATTTAAATGCTATAATTGGAACTTAAGGACTAAAATTTACACTAAACCTACAACACACAAGGACCAAATTTTAGTTATGTGCAAAAGCAATTATGTACTATCACATGGTAAAAGCTTGAATCTTCTAAATTCAAAATATAGCTTATGGACTATCAGATACATCTCAATGTAGGAAGTCCCTTTATTTGCCATTCCTAAATAACATGTCAGTCAAATCAATCAATGTCAATTCAAAGGGCATATCAGAAACAAAAGGATTAACTGTTGTTCACTGTTTGTTTACAGGTTTGGCTTTTTGGTTTTTAATGGAACTATAGTTGAACAAATTCTTTCAACTTATTCGAGGCAGAATAAAAGTATTTTTCAAGTGACATTACTTTCTTTTCTCCACCAATTTTTTTTTCAAATTTTGTTTACTTAATAATCATGAAGAAGTTTTCTGCCTCATAAAACATCGATCAACCAGCTAAATGACTTTCCCCAGTCATTAGGAGCCTGTTTATTGTTTATGCCGTTAGAAACCTAGCATAGTGGTTTCCACCATGCCTTGACAAATTTAACAGGAAACTGTAGTGTTCTTTCCCTGTTGTATCTTTTCTTTTGCAATATGCATTGTCAAAGGAAGGGAAGACAGAAACTAGTACAATCGTATGGAAACTTTCAACAAAGCAACCACTTATGGTGAGGATAATGCCACTCGGACAAATTAGAGTAAAATTGGGAAAATGCATGACAATTTGTTAATATCTGAAAGGATCAAGTTCTTGGTGAATATGTCAGTGGTGCATGTGTTTTTATTGTGCTTGGATTTAGTTCTTATTGATCATGGAATCAAGACAACAGCACATTAAACACATTATTGTTCGCTTTTGGCAGGCCCATCTTGCCTTTACTGCCATCAAAGATAGGAGAGCAATTGGAAAGGTGATGATAACATTTGGTGATGGGAGAACACTCAAGTCTAAGCTTTAATTGGACTTGGGAATGAAAGGAATTTATGAAGATTGTCTTTGCTGCGTGAATATCCAAATTATGTACTCCCTTATGCTAGCTGCTACTATATAGTGTTTGTCATATAGAGGTGCTGAAACGAATAAATATGTTCTTGTAATCAATTAAAGAAATGTTTTAGCATTAGATGCTGTCTGAATGTAACAAAAGACGTACTTGGAAAAATTGTGGGAAATAATAATAATAGAACATTTGTTAATTACATATATTTCTCTTAGGTTCCTTGCTGATCCTGACTCGTTTATGTTTTTTTTCTTTTTAAATCTTAATCAAGTAGCACTTCTCTTATATTCTTTTTTAGTTTTAAAAAAGAAAATTTTCTTTGTGCCCTTGGTGGGGTAGATATCTTTTGTAACTAGCTTCAAGATGGGTAAAATAGGATAGTAATATTTTGTTATAATTACATCCTATGTCAGTCGGCCCAATATCACAATAAAAAATAACTCATATTTTAAAATTTTACCCGACATAGCTCATTTTGCAGATAATGCATAAAGGATTTCATCGGTTAACCTAGCGCGGAGAAGAGAACTAGACAGCCTCCTTTATCCATTTTTTCTTCTTTCTTCATCTTTCAGAGTGAAGACAATCGAGAGGTCACCGACAAAGTTAACAATGTCATCAAAAAATAAATATGGCGGTGGATAACATCCTTTACCCCATTTTTTCCTTCAATTTTCAAGGTAAAGAGGTCGACGATAAAGTCAGTGAAGTTATCTAAAAATGAATCTCCGGTGGTGGATAGCCGTTTTTACCCACTTTATGTTATTTTTGTTCTACAGAAAAAGAATTCATTTAAAATTGAACCTTTTTGTGTTTTGTCAAATGATTTGCTCTGGTCAGACATTTTCGAGCTATTCAGATGATGTTTCATTTATTTATCTTCTTTCATAAAATAATCCCACCTCCATCTTCTGTCCTCTTTAATTTTCAGATCTAACTTCCTCTGAAAAACTCTCCTTTGATATTTTGGTACAGAAATAGAGGTGTAATATTGAACATAAGATGTATTCTGGTATAAATATTGTATAATCACTATTTATACACACTTATACATTATTGTATTATTGGAAACAGCTCTCTACCCTTTCGGATAGGGGTAAGGTTTGTCTACATATTACCCTCCCAAATCCCACTTCATGGGACTATACTGGGCAGTTGTTGTTATACATTATTGTATAATTGTGTATAAATGTGTATATATGCTTATAACATCACATACTTATTTATTTCTCAACGTATAAGGATGTATATACATTGTCATTATATAAGAGGCATTCATGGAAGTTTGACACTTTTCTTCTTCTTTCTCTTATTCTTTTGATATACATTATTATACTTTTCATATACAAGTTTATACACAGTTATACATCATTATACATGTATTGCATATGTATAATCAATTTCTTTTTTCATGTTTTCTTACTTTTTCTAGAATAATTCATGTATAAATCTACTTTCCTTATCGATTTCTCCGCCAAATCACGAACTTGCAGCAATTATTTTTCAATTTTACTATAAGTTGAATTAGTGCAATTGAAAAGACGTAAGCTACTCAGTTCTTTATCTTGTTTATCATTTTTGAGGAAGAATCCTTTGGGAAAGGTTACAAACTTGTCTATGCTCACTATTTGTGGTGATTTTTTTACAATTATGCGTAGTCTGTTTTAGCCCAAACTCTTTATTGTAATTATATAATTGTAATTTTCGCAAGCAGCTCGAGCAATTTTATGTTTTGATTATATGATGATATATTAGGAGAGATCACTAAAGACAAATTGGGGGAGAAAGATCAAAATTAGATGACGGAAGAATTAGAAAATCTCATGACTTCATCTAAATAAGATAATTGTCCTGATTAAATTTCGTTCTTGAATAAAAAAGCTAGAAAATACACTTTTTTCAAATCTTAGCCTACTATTTTTAGGCTATAAATTTGTAAAGTTATGACTGAGCTATTATGCTGCAAGTCAAATATGTGAGTTGTATTTATGTGAAATTATCCCTAATATTTTAGACCTAATTATATTGTGTAATTTCCTCTAATAGTAATGACGAAAATATTCTTTTAAATTTTGATCACTTATATATTTCATGAACCAAACAATTCTTTTAACCATGATATTTCAAGACTACCTGGAGTGCTGGACACATATATGCTAAGAAATCGGTGGGAAATTAAGGACATTAAAAGATAATAAAGAATTTCACTCATCTCACAAAAGAATGTTGGAGTGCTGGTGAAATTTCATGCATGACTTAGAATAAGATAGACTTAACTCTAATGTAAACAAAAGAAAAGGAGATAACATCCTACATTTGGGTATGCACTCATCTCACAAAAGAATCCTACGTATTTGCTAATGTTAGCATTAAAGTATACAAGATTGATTTCTAGCTAACAAAATTGATGAGGATGTCCTACACCGCATTGGGGTAGAATGGATGAAGTGGAGGTTCGCATCTAGAATTTTGGGCGACAAGAGAGTGCCAACGATACTCAAAGATAAGTTTTATAAAGCGGTGGTTAGACTGACCATGATGTATGGGGCTGAGTGTTGGCCTGTTAAAAACTAACATATCCAAAAGATGAAAGCAGCACAAATGAGGATGTTGAGGTGGATGTGCTGGCACACTAGGATGGATAAGATTAGAAATGATGATATTTGGAGAAGGTGCATGTGGTTCCCATTGATGACAAGATGCAGGAAGCAAGGCTCAGATGGTTCGGGCATATACAGAGGAGAAGCCCAGATGCTCCAGTAAGGAGGTGTGAGCGGCTGGTTGTGGAAGGCACGAGAAGAGGTAGAGAGCGACCTAAGAAGTATTGGGCAAAGATGATTAGGCAGGATATGGCGAGGCTTCAGATTTCCAAGGACATGACACTTGATAGGAAGTTGTGCAGGTCGAGTATTACGGTTGTAGGCTAGGAGGTAGTTGAGTCTTGTGTTACTTTGTACCTTTGTGAGCCTAGTTCGGTGGGGTTTTGTTTAAGATAACTAGGGGTCGTGTCTTACTATTTCTTGTTTTCGAAGCAGAATCCATTTACTAGCCATCATTTTTGCTTTGCATTTTTTTCCTGTATTTTATGTTCCTTTTTCCCTATGATCTCCGTGGTGAATTTAATATTCTCTTCTTTTGTCTTTTTGCTTGAGCCCAGGGTCTTTCGGAAACAGCCTCTCTATCCCTTCGGGGTCGGGGTAAGATCTGCACACACACTATCCTCCCCAGACTCCACTTGTAATATTTTACCGGATTGTTGTTGTTGTAAAGTGACCTCACTGTGGCACATGAGCAGGCAATGAAACAGCCTTAGTGAGGATAGTCAATCTTCTTGTGTCAGCACCCTGATCTGCCAAATGAAACGCAGCAAAGTTCCCTTCCTGGAGACATATTTGAAAACAATTGGTGCAATTTGTAAGTCAGGTTGAGCTTCATCGTTGATCATCTTAATTATGATCATTGAATCAGATTCAACCGAAACCTTCAGGACTGTATGATCAATAAACCATGTCAATCCCCAAAACCGCAGTTTTGGCCTCTGCTATGGTATTAGTACACTTGCCAAAACTACAAGAAAATAGGCTTTTAACGAAGGGAAATTCGATCGTTAAAAGTCTTATTCCGGTCGCTATAAGTTAATAACGACCCGGAAAAATTTGGTCGTCAGCGGTCACTAAAAGCTTCGTCCTTAAAAGTTAACGACCAAATTTCAATCTGGTCGTTAAAGAACTTTTAACGGTGGTAAAAAGTCCGACTGTTCCACATTCTTTTAGCGACTAAATTTTTCCTTTGTTAATTGTCATTCCAGTCGTTAAATGCGTTATATACCATAACAAAATCCAATAGCTAAAAACGTTTTTACCTTCACTAATTATCTGTATATCTACCCTGACATCCAAAAATTATCATTATATGGTTATTATTCACACACAGAGAGCTGAAAACATACAAAATAATCTATATTTATATAAAATTTTATTGTCAATTACATAGAACAAAAACGCCACATCACAAAAAAAAAAAAAGAAGACGCATCTAAATTGTACAATATTTTTTCAACTCCTAACGTAAAAGAATAGAATTGTAACATGTACAAACGATAAAATCTTCAAATAACTCCTAACAAAAATAAGAAAAATTAGGTCTCTCTTGTGGTTCAACTTGTTCTTTCACATTTTCAGTTGCGTATACTTCGTCAGCACTTTCTTCTGGGCAACTTCTTCAGACTTCAAATTGTTGATTCGCTAATTGAACATAAAAGAATTTGTTAACGAAAAGACTTCAAAGTCATGATAAGCATATGCACACATGACTGTATCCGCATCACTCTGTTCTTGAGGATTAGAGGTACAAAAATCCAAAACAATTGCATCAACTTGACTTAATACAACAACAACAACAACCCAGTATAATCCCACTTAATGGGGTATGGGGAGGGTAGTGTGTATGCAGACCTTACCCCTAACCTTGGGTAGAGAGGCTATTTCCAAATCAACTTGACTTAATAATTAAATAAAAATTCTAAACCAGGAAGTCCTCTTTTTATTGGAGCATGAATACATGTTTTATTGACATGGTGAAATAACTTTACTGTTGAATTTAGACTAGCTAGATAAATGTAGTTCAACTAAACATCTACCAGAGACAATAGAGATAAGATGTAGTAGAACGGAGCTAAGTCCATCATGTGAAGAGTGTGATACCTTAACCAAAGTAGCTACCCCACGCACTTCCAAAAATTTTCCTCTGTTAAGGAAGCCCAAAAACAGTTAAAATTTATGTGCACCAATCAGTCAGACAGTCAGTCACAAAGGTATAGGATGAGAAATTTTTAGGTTTATATATATCCTAGTTCCAGACAACTACTAAAAGTAAAACAATGAGAAATTGGTAGTTTTACTCATAATTCACCATCTACTATAGTGCTCTTTTGTTGTTCCTGACCTTTTGCTCTTTTTTTTGTAATTAACTTTTTTTTATTAATCACCAAGACGTCATTATAAAACTTTAACATAGCTTAACAGAGCCTGCTATCTATCAACTACTATGTGCACTCATCTAACTAGAAATGTAAACTATATACGACTGACTTAATTCTCAGATTAGCTCTAGCACTAATAACATAAGCAATCTCTTTTGTAATTTGCTCCCATACTTTACTTTTTTGCTCAAATATTCTCTTGTTCCTCTCCAACCAGATGTGATAGGCAACTTCTGTATACACCATTCTAAAGATTTGAGCTCGCATAGTTTTCCCTTTGGCACTTGTCGATGACCATCTGCAGAACTGCTGCCAATTGGAGTAACCATGAAATTGTATCTCCATACAATTACACATTTTGATCCATATCTGCTGAGTGAATTCACATTTCCCAAACAGGTGATCTCTAGTTTCAACTGCTTTCATGCACATTACACATTGTGTATCAACATTGTTCCTCCAACTAGCTATCATGTCGCATGTCAACAGCCTCCCGTGCATCATCAGCCACATTATGAATTTAGCCTTTGGTTTTGCTGCATTATTAAACATCAGTGCTTTTCATTCGACCCTGCTATAATCTCCAAGCAAGTGTAAGTATATCTATCTGATCAGGCTTTACTTTGGTATTTGCATGAACTGTCTAGTTTCCAATATTCCATAAGCCTCTATTACTTTCCTTACCATCCAGCAGGCTTGCTGAGGAATTTCCATTGTACTCATCTGTTGATTCTTGATGTAATAAGTATGAATCCATCTGATCCATAATTTATCCTGTTTGTGAGCTAAATCCTAGCAGTTCTTGGCAATTGCTACTTTGTTCCAAAGTTTCAAGTTTATAATATTCAGTCCACCCCTGCCTTTGGTAGACAAACTCTATCCAAGCAAGCAAGCAAGGATTTCCTTGTCATTTCATTTGTTCCAGACCAAAAAGATGATCTGCATAGTCCCTCTACTAACTTGATCACTTTTTTTGGTAATATGAATAATTGAGCCCAAAAAGCTTGAACTCCAAACAGCACACTTTGAACTAGTTGGACTCTTCTTGCATATGAGAGAGTCTTGGAAGTCCAAAAAGAGATCCTTTTAGTCATTTTTTCTATTATAGGCTAGCATTGCATTATACTCAACTTCTTTGTAGACAATGGCACCCCTAAGTATTTAAAAGGGAGTTCACCATTAGATAATCCTAGTAGCTGCAAGATTTGTTGTTTGTCCACCTCAGAAATCCCTACAAAATAAACTTCACTTTTACTTAGGTTAGCCTGCAATCCTGAAACCAGAGTGAAATGATAGAATTTTTGTTGCATTACTTTTACTGCCTTCATATCACCTCTGGAAAATAATAATAGATCATCTGCAAAGCTTAGATGAGTGATCCCAAGTTTGGCACATCTAGGGTGAAATTTAAAATCCCTTACCTGCTTCAGACTAGCCAAGTTTGTGGTCAAGTACTCCATTGCTATAGCAAACTAAAAAGGGGACATAAGATCCCCCCTGCCTCAAACCTTTAGCTGCATTAAAAGGCTTAGCTGATTCTCCATTCACTACAACAGAATAATTAACTATTTGGACACATTCAACAATCCAAGAGATGAATAATTGAGGGAAACCTAGTTCTTCCATAACCTGCTTCATATGAGGCCATTCAACAGAATCATAAGCTTTCTGGAGATCTATCTTTATCATGCACCTAAGAGATATATTCTTTCTAGTATAAGCTTTCACCAATTCATGAGCTAGAAGTATATTATCTGAATTTTCTCCCAGGAACAAATCCAGCTTGAGCCTCATTAATGATTGAACTCATGAGGCCTTGCATTCTTGCTGTTAGAACCTTGGATATAATTTGGTAGAGGACAGTACAACAAGCTATGGTCCTAAACTCTTTAACAGTTTTAGGCTTAGTTACCTTAGGAACCAATGTTATAGTTGTGCAGTTAATAGCTCTATATAACTTCCCAGTGAGAAAGAACTCCATAATGCGGGCAGGGGCGGAGCGAGCATCCTAGGTGTGGGTTCGGTCGAACCTAATCACTTTGCTTAAAAACTGTATTTTTCTTAAAAAATTCAGTAAATATACATAAATATTCAATTGCGAACCCAATAACAAAGACGAGCTATGAGTTCCACGGTAAAATCAGAACCCATAAACTTCAAATTTTGACTCCGCCTATGGTTGCGCGTGTACCATAACTTAATGAGTAAAACTTTTTAAATTTTTTGCATAATATTATATGAAAATTTGTGTTTGAGTAATAAAAGAAAAGTGTTATAAATAGAATTGTATTTAAGGCGAATGTCTATATTTTAGAGAGATCTTACAGTTTGTTACTTGGTGGTTAAGTCACTATTTTTCAATAAATAGAGGGGTCCTATTACATTGTAATTGATCCCAAAATTAATAAGAATTTTCTCTCTTTTCTCTACAATTTTCTTCTTTTCCTTTATTTTTTTATTTTACGTTATTCAGCACAAGACTCTACTGTCTGAATAAGATCTTTGAGAAGAATTAGGTATAATTTTTCTCCTCTTTTAATTATGATTGATATTATGAAAAAAAAGTTCATTTCCCTTGAAATTTCGGGCAAGAACTATATGCCATGGGTGTTGGATGCTGAAATCCATTGAGATACAACGAATCTTGGAGACGCCATTAAAGATAAAAATAAAGCATCTACCCAAGACTATACTAAGGCCTTGATTTTCTTGCGCCATCACCTTGATGAAAGGTTGAAAATAGAATATTTCACAGTCAAATATCCATTTGCTTTGTAGAATGGCTTAGTGGAAAGATATGACAACATAGTTGGTCACATTTCCACAATCACGATATGATTGAGCTCATGTGCGGCTTCAAGACTTTAAGTCTGTTTCTAAATACATTTATGTGATGTTCATAATTACTTCTAAATTAAAATTCTGTAGAGATAGTATTACTGTGATGACCCAAAGGGTCATCTTCTATTTTAGAACTTGATTCCATGTTCCATACTTTAAGAACCTCATTTTATCCCTATTCGATTTGCGTGTGCAGTCCTGATGAATTTCTGGAAATCCTTTATATGGAAATTTGAGAAAAATAAAAATTGATTTTGGCCTAAAAGGGGATTTTAGTTGACTTCAGTCATCGTTTGAGCAAATGGATCTGAATCCGTATTTCGACGATCCCGAAGGGTCCGTAGTATAATATGAGACCTGGACGTATGCCCGAAATCAAAATCCGAGGTCCCAAGCCCGAGAAATGTATTTTTGATGAAAATTGTAATAGTGCAAATCTAATAAATTAAGAAATTGATTAATGATTGATCTCGTTGGTATCGGGCATGTATTTTGGTTCTGGAGCCCAGTACATGTCAAATATAATATTTATGCTTTGTCTGTGAAATTTGGTGAAAAAAGGAGTTTATTTGATGTAATTCGGACATTGATTGAGAAAAATAGAAGTTTGAAACTATCTTGAAAATTTCATGCAATTTGGTGCTAAATCCGTAGTTTTTAATATTGTTTTGGCAATTTGATCGCACAAGTAAGTTCGTATGATATTTTAAGACTTATGTGCATGTTTGATTTGGAGCCTCAAGGGCTCGAGTGAGTTTTGGATAGGCTATGAAATGATTTGGAACTTAAAAAAGTAGATGTTGTGCTTCAGGTGTGTTGCAGGCCTCAGACCTTGCAATTGTGAGGTTAGGGATCGCAATTGTGATGACTGTTGAGGTCGCATTTGAGAACTTCTCCTCACAAATGAAAAGAGAAATTGGCCCGGCCTATGTTCGCAATTGCAAACTTTCCTTCGCATTTCCGAAGAGTTCTGGGAAGGGTATGATTGCAAATGCGGTCCTTTACTCGCATTTGGAGGAGTAGTGTTTGCAAATGCAATATTTTCCTCGCATTTGCGAAGGCATCAGAACTGTGAAGGGCTTTTCATTTGCGTTGGCTCCTTCGTATTTGTGAAGCTCAGGTCGCAAATGTGACATCTGGAGATGATAACTTGGGACTTAGATGAGATTTTTCATTCATTCTCCCATTTTAAATAAACTAAACTTCAAGAGGCAATTTTTCAAAGGCTAGTTCTTCCCTAAATCATAGGTAAATGATTCTTAACTCATTTATTTCAATCTTATCTTTTTTTTACAAGAATTAATCCTAGAATCTAGGGTTTTTTTCATGATGGAATTGGGGATTTTTGGGTAGAACATAAGAATTTTGAATTTTGGGGATTTAGACATCAATTTGAGGTCGGATTCTGAAACTAATTATTACATCTCATGTTTTCATACGTGAGAGTACGTCGTAAGTCAATTGATATAAATAATGTAAGATAATCATGTTATCTTGGAGGTTACAAATCTTTAAGATCATGAATAACAAGTACCAAAAGGGTTGGAAAGCTTAGACGCTAAACAAATTGAATAAAATAAGTTTCATCGAAAGTTGACAAGTTTGGAATATTATAACATATACTTTTTGGGTGAGACTAGGGTGATTAACATGATTAGGAGGTTAATTCATGAGTTATTTTAGTCGTATGATACTCGTATGTTATGTTTTTAAGTCAAGCGAGTTGTGGAGCAAAAGTTGGAAAAGGTCATCACAAGTTGCATTCATAATATGCTGAAATTTTGGTCAAATGTAGCTTCACTTTTCTCCCAATATACTTGGAATAAATGGATGATATACATATAAAATTGAATATCTATGAGTCTAGTTTCTAACTCATTAAACCGTTTGTCGATATGACATCGTACTCGAGATATTCGCGTTTTTGCGAGACTGCGCATGCAGCTCCAATGGGAACCATAAAGTCGGTTTAAACTTTAGCTTGTATTAAGTCATTTATATGTCTTTTTAACTCATTTTTCGCATCCAAAATAGTTCCTAAACACTTCTAAATTCTATCCAAGATTTCCTCCACAATTCTATGGTGAATACCTAAGATGCAAATATGAATCCAACGCTAGTAATATCGTGGTGCTTGCTTGATCACAGTTTTTCATCTTGTGGTTGTTTTGGAGGGTTCTTCAAAGGTAAGTAACCTCATATTTCATGTTGTTCTTTATGATTAAGCGATGAATCAGTCCCTTCTTAATATATAGTAGAGTTTCAAGGCGAAATATAAGTGTTTGCACACCAACTTGAACATAAAAGTTGATTCAAGAAGAGAATACAACTCCTATAGTATTATGGTATGATTGCGTGTTGTTGTGAGCTACACCAACTGGGGATTTCAAGTTGTATCTACTGCCTAAGGTATATAAATTATGTTCTTACTTGTGCTTAAGGTCAATCATCTATTGGTTGAGTTGTTTGAGTGAAAATCTGCAAAATAGTATTTGACATAGCTTAAGGTATCGTTATCTTTTTTGTGGATTGTGTTGAGGCTATATATATGGTTTGTCGTGGCTTGAAATTGTTATAAATAGTTTAATTATGTTGTGTATGCTGTTGTTCAGGTTATCTATGAGATAATTCAGTGGATTGAAGAAGATAACATGAAAAATAAGATGTTGACGATAAAGGTTAAGGTGCTAGGCATGCGGATTATATTCGAAGATTATGCTTATGATATTTTGGGTTGAAAATGGTATGGTAAGCATAAGTTTGATGTTATATATAGTGTAGACAGATTTATGGAAAAGGAATTGGATTCAAATCGTATCTTGTTAAGCTCCGAGTGAACCCGAAATAGGCCATGGACTTGGATCTACCAAATGATAAGAATGCCTCTGAGATTCAATCATAAACCACTTTGCCTCGGTTCTATGTAAACCCCCCTTCACCCCCACCCCTAAAGTAGAAAAAACCCAAATTTTGTTGGGTTAGCTTTTTGGTAGGAAAGGCGGTCACAGGAAGAAATGCCCTACCAATGACGCTCAAAATGGTTATTGATCTTATTAGAGAGCTTATTATGAATTATATTATTGTTGTTTGGGTTTCTTGGTGACTTTTGGTAACATATGGGATGTAGTACAAACAGGGAAGGTGCCTTCCGTTTTCTTGTAGAATATTGGTTTCCAAATATGAGATTTACAATGCTTATATGATGACGGCGAAGTCGGTTTACTCATTGTAGACTTAAGAAGATCATATTGAGCTTGCTTGATTATTGGATAGAAGATTTCAAAGGTATATTAAGGCACTTCCTTCTTTCTTTTGGCATGATCTAGAATGTAATGAACATAAACGATACACTGTTTCATAGGGTCTACACCTAGCAACTAAGGTTTCCCATGTTGTTCTTTCCTCATAAAGTTATTCTAACCAAGTATGTATGATCCTTATATCCTACTGAGGTTCATATCGATAGTATGGATGTACATAATGTTAATCGAAGGTGCAATGACCTTATGTCACTCCGAAAGGTTTCGAATGTGATTCCATGAGTCCAACATGCATTATATATAATATCTATTTTTCTCTATCTCGCGCTATAGTCGGCCAGATACGGTACCTATTATGTAACTACTGATTTGTTGGGTTTACCGAGCTCCAGGTGGCTGGGTACCATTCTATCGAGCCTTATGATGGTCGTGTACATTTTTATCGAGTCCTCTTTGAGGCCGGGTACGATATGATGATAATGGCTACAAAGGCGTATGTTTTTAAGAGTGTGTGTGTGTGTGTGTGTGTGTGTGTGTGTATATATATATATTATGCATTGCATATCAGTATCCCCCAGAGGTACTCAGATGTTACAGGTTGTATCTCATCTATCTCTCTTTACATTACTATTCTTGTTTATATTTTCCTGCCGTATATACTCATTACTTTATTCATATTGACGTCCCTTTTGCCCGGGGACACTGCATTTCATGCCTGCGAGTCCCGATTGAT
The DNA here is from genome assembly GCA_034376525.1 of Nicotiana benthamiana. NCBI lineage: Eukaryota > Viridiplantae > Streptophyta > Magnoliopsida > Solanales > Solanaceae > Nicotiana > Nicotiana benthamiana. The sequence goes on from CM067335.1 coordinate 92,080,737, forward strand.
AGGTTGACGGTCCTCCAAGTAGGCTATTAGTTCAGCGAAAGGTATTTTGGTCAGTATTCTTTGGATATGTATTGATTGGTATGGAGGGGCCCTGTCCCGACCGTTATGATTTATGTACTTTTAGAGGCTTGTAGACAGATAACAGGTGCATGGATACTTGTATGGCCTATTCGGCATATGTTTCAAGTTTACAAATGGTCATGTCGTCCTTATAGGCTATCACATCTATAAGTTTGTATATTGATAATAGGTGAATTTAACTATATTCAGACCCTAAATAATCACCTTCTTGCATAGTTTTGATAATGAAAGTGATAACAAAATGCTCTTATTAGTGTTTTTCTTGATGTGCAGGCTATATATGACTAGGGAAGGATAGGGAGCACTTTTGGAGTCAAAAATGAAGAAAAAGAGGCCAACTGTCAAATACCCCAAGTGAACCACGCAAAAACAGGCTAAAGAATCAGAAAAGTGAGTTTGCCACTATTCCATCGGGACCGCGGCAGAACCTCGATGGACGATAGCTGCAGATAAAGTTGGTTTCCATGGGGGTGTTTGGCCGTGGTTCTACCGCGACCGCGGTAGAACGGCGGTAGGCGTGCTGAAGGCCAAGGGCAAATGTGTCAAAGTGTGAAGTTTAGCCTAAAACCTATATTAGTCACTAGGTTTCGCCCATTAGAGGCATGTATTGATTTCTTTGAGTTCTTGGAATGAAAAACAAGTGTGAGAGAATAGCTTAAACATATTTTTTCTTCCCTTTTTATTTTATTGCTAGATTATTTGAATATAAATTAGTTTGTTCACCCGTAGTTATGAGTAACTAATTTCCCTGTCTAAGGTCTTGATGGAACCTATTGGGGGTTGAACTTCGCGTTTATGTTAATGCAAATTTGGTGGTTTCTTTATTTATTCAACTATGTTCTTGTGTAGTTAATTGACAGGATCCTCAATTAGATGTACCTATTTAGTGCGCATAACTTGGAAAAGAGTGCATATTTAGGTAGTTGTTGAATAAAATCACTCCTAAAGTAATAAGAGGAATCAATAGCTGCAGGTTTAAAGGTCGGATTAGGAATAAAGAAGCCTTGGTGCAATTTTAAATGAACTGTGTCAACTAAAGCTAGTTAGTGTAGCTCGAGAGAGTGCAATATTATATTACGGTAGTTGCTCGGGAGAGATTTACGGTAAGTTGACTGTTCACTATTGATAAAGTGGGTTGGTAAATCTGTATGAACCATAAACAGGAGGAATTTCATCAATAGGGTAAGTCATTACCTTAGTGTTTCTCTCATTCTTGTCTACAACCTTAGTTAGTTAGTTATAGCTTGTTGCTTTTCTAGAATCTTAGTTCGTAGTAAAACCTCCAATTGTGATTCAAAATCTTGGGAAGCTGGTTCTGAAGAATTGAGTGGGTCTAATGGTAGTAGTTGATAGGTTGACTCTCTGTGGATTAGACCCTGAGCGTAATACTCGGGTTTTATTTGTAATGTCTGCAGAGTCCTTTCTAGAGGGCATACTTGGGCGTGATCAAATTTTGGCGATGTTGCCGGTGGGTTAGTGGAATTATCAATTTCCATTGCTAGAGTTACAAAAAAATTCTATGTGCAGCTAGTTTCTTTACACACTATTTTGATTGAAACTTTTGTCGGTTGACTTGGTTGCACAAGTGTATGCCTAGAAACTCTGCAAGGACTGGAGAACTGCTTGAAGGACTTTCAGACCCTGAGAAAATATTTTGGGTGTTGAACCATGCCAACAAAAGACTTCAACCATCTCAACAGACAAACAAACTCGAAACTGATATGGAAAACATAGACAATCCTAATAGAGACGGCATGAACCAGCAAGATGGCTTAAATGTTGGAGTGGCATCACCTCTTGTGCCGGAGGGTGCACTTTATGACTGCGCACAATCGACATCTGACAATCTAGCAACTGCCATTGTTGTGCCTGTGATATAAGCTGAATCATTCCAGATTACAAACAATATGTTTCACTTGTTGCAAAACAAGGGACTCTTTTCTGGAACGCAAGTAGAAGATCCTCAACAACATTTAAAGAATTTCCTGTCAATATGCAAAACTCAGGGGCAGCCCAATGTGACTCCGGAAGCAATCAGGCTGCTATTATTTCCTTTATCAGTGACAGGAGCTGCTCAGATTTGGCTAAACTCACTCTCCATAAACTCCATTGAAACTTGGGATGAGTTAGTCAAGAAGTTTTACAACAAGTTCCACCCGCCCAACAAAACAGCGTAACAAATTGATGAGATTGTGAGCTTAAAATAGAAACCTATGGAGACTTTGCACGAGATATGGGGAACGTTCAACGGAATGTTGGTGATGTGTCCCCAACATGGTATTCCAGAGCAGATGTTGGGACAACGTTTTTACATGGGACTTTATGACAATATGAAGAATATTATGGATGCCTGAGCTGGTGGGGCATTTTTGAGCAAGACATGGAGAGAAGGGCAGAATCTATTAGATAAAATGGCTCAGAATTCAGGGTGGACGACCAGGAACGCACCTATCACTCTGGTGGTTCACTTAGTGCCTCTTGATCCTTCCAACACTATGGCTGAGAATGTGGCGACTCTTTTGACACAGATGAGAATCCTCACCAAAAAGATAGAGGAGTCAGGACAAAAATAGCAAGTACACATAGTTGATATTGCTAATGAGGGCTTGTGCACATCTTGCATCAGTCAGCCAATTGGTAATCCATGGGAATGTAGAGCACGACTTTCATTATCAGCAACCTGAAGATATGAATTATGTGGCTAACTATGGGGGTCAGAGGCAAGGAAATTAGAACCATGGGCCAGCAGACTCAGCAGCAGTACAGGCCGCCGCAGCCACAATAAAATGCTGGGAACATGGGAGGTATGAGACCCCCCAACAACATGGCACCTTATCCTAGACCGCAAGGGTACAATAATCAGCAGCAAGGGTACCACCCACCTGAAGAGCATCATGGTGGGAGACAAGAAGATGGGATCGCTAGACTAGAAGCGATGATGCAACAAGTGATTAGGTCCAACGCAAAGATAAATGAAAGGGTAGATAAACATGACGCAACTATTAAAAATATTGAAGTGCAGGTGGGCCAAATTGATATGTCTTTGAACAACCTTCCTCAAGGGACATTGCCTGCAAATACCCAAACCAACCCCAAAGATCAGGGCCCGAAGCAGCTGATGGCGGTGAGTCTCCGCAATGGTAGAGATCTTGATGTTGAACAGGAAAGAGCTCGAGAGAATATACAGGCTGAGACACTCATTCAGGTACCTATTGAGCTGGATGAATCAACAAGGCTGACAGATGTGACAGTCCAGCCTGTTGATCAAAAATACAATATTCAGCAAGAGACCGAGAAGGTTGCGGAAACAGTAGAAGAGCCGGGGGTGAAGGTAGTAGCTGAGAGAGAAAAGTCCCAAGTCATTGGGAGGAAAAGACCTCCTACACCATTCCCAGCCAATAACCAAAAGGAAGAGCAATACAAGAAGTTCTTTGAGATGCTCAAGCAGATTCAGGTAAATATTCCATTGATAGAAGCTTTAAGGGAAATGCCTGGGTACGCAAAGATGATGAAAGATTTGATGTCTCGGAAATTTGACTTCCAAGACTTGGCCACAATGACACTCACGCAGACCTGTAGTGTAGTGGTAACTAGACCTGTTGCCGAAAAGCTCTCTGATCCCGGGAGCTTTACTATTCCGTGAACTATTGGGAACTATGACTTTGCAAAGGCACTCTATGACTTAGGGGGAAACATTAATTTTATGCCCCTGGTTATTTCCAAGAGGTTGGGCATTGGGAGAGCTAAACCCACCTCTATGTTATTGCAGTTGGCTGACAGGATAGTGAAACGTCCATTTGGGATCCTCGATGATGTGCTTATTCAAGTGGGGAAATTTGTATTCCCTGCAGATTTTGTAATCTTGGATTGAAAGGTGGATGAAGAGATTCTTATCATTTTAGAAAGATCGTTCTTAGCCACAGGAAGAGCCTTAATTGATTGTGAGACTGGGGAGCTTAAGATGAGGCTCAATGACGAGGAAATTATATTTAATGTGCAGATATTTATGAGGTGACCAAGTGAGTTCGCCAATTGTTCTCTAATTGATGCCGTGGATGTGATCGTACAGTATGATGATGAAGTGTTGACGGTAGAGGATCCCTTGGCTACTTGTTTGATGAATTTGGAGGAGGCAAATGGTGAGGAGTTGGCGGAATGGGTGTTAGCTTTGGAAGGTAGGGGGTTTTGGGATAGAAATCTTGACTTTGAAACCCTACACTTGGAGAAGAGAGAGGGTCCTCCAGCTAAGCCATCCATTGAAGAACCACCGAAGCTGGAGCTAAAGCCCTTGCCAGCCAACCTCAGGTATGAATTTCTGGGACCTGACTCCACTTTACCTGTTATTATCTTATTTGGTTTGTATATGTGCAGGTGCAACATCTTTTACAGGTACTGAAGGAATGCAAAACTGCCATCGGGTGGACCATGGCAGACATCAAGGGGATCAACCCCGCTTATTGTATGCACAAGATTATGCTGGAAGAGGGACACAGACCTTCCAGGGAATATCAGAGGAGGCTGAACCCGAATATGAAGGAAGTGGTGAAGAAGGAAGTAATAAAGTGGTTGGATGCGGGAATCATCTTCCCAATTTCTGACAGCAGCTGGGTTAGCCTAGTTCAATGTGTGCTTAAGAAGGGTGGCATAACGGTGGTGAAGAATGACAAAAATAAACTGATCTTAACGAGAACCGTCACCGGTTGGAGAATATGAATGGATTACAGAAAGCTGAATCTTGCAACCCAGAAAGACCACTTCCCACTTCCCTTCATTGATCAGATGCTGGATAGATTGGCGGGGAGGTCACATTTTTGCTTTCTTGACAGGTACTCAGGGTACAACCAGATCTCTATTGCACCTGAAGACCGAGAGAAGACCTCCTTCACATGCCCTTATGGCATTTATGACTTCATAAGGATGCCATTTGGCCTTTGGAATGCAACCGCCACATTCTAACGATGCATGATGGCCATTTTCACTAATATGATTGAAGATATAATGGAGGTGTTCATGGATGAATTCTCAGTGGTGGGGAATTCGTTCGAGACTGCCTTGTGAATCTGACACGGGTGCTGAAACGGTTCATCGAAACTAATCTGGTGCTGAACTGGGAGAAATGCCATTTCAGGGTACAAGAAGGCATAGTCTTGGGCACCGGGTGTCAAGCAAGGGGATAGAGGTAGATTGAGCCAAGCTTTATGTCATAGCAAAGCTTCCTTTGCCAACTTCAGTCAAAGCAATAAGAAGTTTTCTTGGACATGCCGGTTTTTACCGGTGGTTCATTAAAGACTTCTCCAAAATCTCCAACCCTCTTTGTAAGTTATTAGAAAAATATCACCCGTTTGTATTTTCTGGTGCATGCAGGGTAGCATTTGAGGAGCTGAAACAAAGGCTGGTTGCAGCACCAATCATTGTTGCCCCAAACTGGGAGCAACCTTTCGAGCTAATGTGTGATGCTAGTGACTATGCAGTAGGGGCGGTGCTGGGCCAGCGGAAGGACAAATTGATGTATCCAATCTATTATGCAAGTAGAACGCTGAGTGGAGCCCAACTGAACTATACGGTAACTGAGAAGGAGATGTTAGCTGTGGTGTTTGCATTCGAAAAGTTCTGGTCCTACCTGATAGAATCGAAGATAATTTTATACACTGACCATGCAGCTCTTAGATACTTGACAGAAAAGAAAGACTATAAGCCATGCCTCACTCGTTAGGTGTTGTTGCTGCAAGAGTTTGATCTTGAAATACGTGACCGAAAGGGCACTGAGAATCAAGTCACTGATCATCTATCATGACTTGAGGGAGCTGAAAACACAATTGAGGTTGAGGACATTCTGGAAACCTTTCCAGACGAGCAACTGCTCATAGCCAACCATCTGGAAGCACCATGGTATGCGGATTTTGCTAATTACCTAGCATGTGGTATAGTCCCTCACGACCTTTCTTCGGTCCAGAGGAAGCAATTATTTTGTGAAAGTTGTATGTACTATTGGGACCAGCCCTATCTTTTTAGAATATGTCTGGATAACATGATCCGGAGATGCATCTCCGAGATGGAACAATCTTTTATTTTGCAGGCTTGCCATGCATCAACTTATGGGGGACACTTTGGAGGACTAAGGACTGCAGCAAAGGTGCTTGAGGCCGGATTTTTCTTGCCGACGGTTTTCAAAGATGCTCACACATGGGTAAAGGGTTGTAATGAATTCCAACGCACCGGTAACATCTGGTGCCACGAGATTCCCATGAACCCTATTCAGGAGGTTGAAGTGTTCGATGTCTAAGTGGGTGGAAGCTGTAGCGTTGCCCACCAATGATGCAAAGGTGGTGGTGGGGTTTCTGAATAAAAACATATTCACCCGCTTTGGGACACCACAGGTGATAATTAGTGATGGGGGCACTCTCTTCTGCAACAGAGCATTCGAGAAGTTGTTGGCAAAGTACGACGTGCACCACAAGTTGGCTACTCCTTACCACCCTCAAACCAGTGGTCAGGTTGAGTCTCCAACAGAGAGATAAAGAGTGTTTTGACAAAAACGGTAAACGCCACAAGAACAGATTGGGCAAGGAAGTTAGATGATGCAATATGGGCATATAGAGAAACATTCAAGACACCAATTGGTATGTCTCCATACAAGTTGGTGTTTGGGAAAGCCTGTCACCTACCGGTAGAACTTCAGCACAAAGCATGGTGGGCATTGAAACAGCTGAATCTAGACATGGAAGCTGCGGGCTCGTCAAGAGTCACAGAACTGCATGAGCTTGAGGATTTCTGAAACCTCGCTTTTGAGAGAACCAGACTGCATAAGGAAAGAATGAAGAGGCTACATGATCAGCACATTGTGGAGCGAACTTTTAAATCTGGGGACAGGGTACTACTATAAAACTCAAGACTGAGGTTGTTCTTGGGCAAGCTAAAATCATGATGGTCTGGACCATTTCGGGTAGTTGAAGTCTTCCCGTCTAGAGCTGTTGAAGTTGATGCTGAGGATGACTCTTGCACATTTAGAGTCAATGGTCAGCAGTTGAAATAATACATGGGAATGAACGAGCCCAAGTAAGGATCTACACTGCGCCTGAACGAGCCGCAGAGGTCGAACGAGCCTAAATGTGCTCATCTGAGTCGTGCCGTGATGTTAAATCAGGCGCTGCATGGGAGGCAACCCATGAAGTTTTTGTAATTGTAATCCTTTCGAATATACAAAACAAAACAAACAAAGGGCGATCATAATCTTAATAGTGCCCAAACCACGATTCCATAGCGACTGCGATCAAACCGCGGTCGAGACCCCTCTCTGACTCATGCTTTTGCGATTGTACCGCGAACGCGGTCTAAACGCGGTACAGAGGGCTGTCTGACTATGGTCTACCGCGGTCCTACCGCAACTACGGTAGAACCGCGGCGACCCCATTTTTCCTCCAGGTATGTTTTTTAATTTTTTCCCCCGTTTTCAATATCCCTTTTTCCTAAAATACCCCCACCCACCTCTTTATCCCCAAAACCCACGCCCATACCCCTCCCCCCAATCTTCTTCTTCTTCTTTCCTTTCTATTCTCTCTATTTTCTCTCTTCTTCTTATTCTTTTCTCTCTAAAATCACTCTCCCTCTCACCCAACTACTCTCCCACTTCACCGAACCCTTTCCTATCCTCAACCCGAGTAAGTTTCTCTTTCTTTTTCTTTAGTTTATCTATTAATTTAGTGTAATTTAGTCTAGTTTCTTGTAACTCTACCCTAGGTAGCAATTGCTTAATTTTTTTTTTATAATTGTGATTCTTGTTGTTGTATATGGTTGTAGTTGTTGCTAGTAGGATTGTTTGGTGCATATTTGTTAGGGCCTCCATGATACTTTGCTAATAGGGCTTATTATAATATTTTGGAGGCCTAGAATTTGTTTGTAGGGTGTGATTAGTGCAAGGCCTTATGTTGGCCGAAGGTTTGGAGTTTGTGTGGTGTTGTGGGGTGGGCTATGCCCATTCCTAATTGTGGGGGGGGGGGGGGTGATATTTGGCGATGTATGGGGGCTCTAATTTCTTGAATCATGGTGAAGGTTCAAGTGTGGGGTGGTATGAGTCATGGTGGACGGCTTTAGTGGATTCTGTGAACTTCACGACACTGCTAGGGGGACTAGTGTGAAAAAATGAACAAAAGGGGATGTTGTTTTGATGCCTTCGGGTGGCGAAGTCTGAGTAACCACACGTTTGGCACTGTTTCAGATGAATTAATGGTTTATTTGAACTCTCTGCAGGTACTATGGCTCCCAATAGGCAGAGGAGACAGGCTGGCCCAGCTCACTAGACAACTTATGATGAGTCAAGATTCATTTCGGAACTGGCAGAGGATGATTTCAATGCTAAGGCGCGCAAAAACTTCATTCCTGAAATTCAGATTGACCGAGCAGCTCTCCGGGCAGAAAAGGAAGATATGTATGAGGAGATTCAGAGGAGGCAGATGGAATTCCTATTTGATGAGCCCTGCCCGATCAACAGGATAATTGTATAGGATTTTTCTGTGAAGTTCCCTGCTCACTCAGGTCGAGATGTGCGTCTACGGGGTAGGGTAGTCCCAGCACACATTCCCTATATTCGTCAGGCCTTTCAGCTGCCTGAGTTCACAGGTGATGTTGACTATTACCACGATCGACCGAATGTCACGTGGGAGGTCATGATCGAAGACATTTGTGCTGGGGGGAGGCCGACTTGGATAAAGGACTAGATCACCCTGCATTCCAACTCTTTCATGCACTTGTCTAAGTGCTGGTTGACGATCATTTGTAGCAGGTTCATGCCGCCTAGCAACACGAAGGACGTGAACTTCAACAGGGCCCTATTGACTTGGTACTTCGTCACCAAGAGAGATTTTGACGCAGCTAAGGTCATTGGTGATGAAATGATTTTGCGGGGACCGTTGCTATCAAAGGGGTTTTACTTCCCCTCCTTGGTGACGCATTTTTGCTTACGGAGAAACGTTCCCACTAATCCTACTGACGGGACAGTGGAACCTGAAGCACCTTTCAGAGCTTCCCGCATCTGAGTGGGCAGGGGCCCACAAACAATTGAAATAGATGACGATAATGATGCCCTGAGTCCTTTCACACCATATAGACGGTCAATTGACAGTGCCAGAACATCTCGCCGCCCCCATATCGGGGCCGGCTTCTCCGGGTCTCAGGCTACCTGGCCAATATTACGTTCCATGGAAGAAGAGGTCGCGGATCTGTGCACCTCAGTTGATGGCCTCTACACACGGCTTGATGTCATGTCTAAGAGGCAGGCCTGGTCCCAGGGATGATTCATGTCCTGGTTCCCTGCGTTGGGGAGAGATTGCAATAAGGACCCCAACACCGCCTCCGACTCTGATTGAGTCTCAGGGAAGTTTTCTAACCTTTCTGTGCTTTAAACTTTGATATTACAAGAGGACATGCCATGATTTTAAGTGTGGGGTGGGAGACTTACTCTGTGTATGTGTTGTATTGTATATAGATATGGTGATTGTTGTAGCATGAAAATGTTGTTGTTGCATATAATGGATGGCTGATATTTTAGGAGTACCTGACTTGGCCGGACACTTGTCGACGGGTCTCTTGAGGGTCCAAGTCGGATACATAAAAAAAACACAAAAACAAAGGTAGATGACTCTTCCTGATGACGAACCACGTGGACAGTACTCTTGAGGGAAGTGGTCCATGTAGATTTTTCATTTTATTCTATTTTTCTTTTTAGGGAGTGTATTAAGTTCCCCTTGGTTTTTATTTTGGCCACGGTTCTTTTCCAAGGGTTTTTCTTGAACCGGGTTAGGTAGATTTTCTTTAGTAGTGTTAGGACTTAGATGGGTAAAAGGCTAGAATGCCACCCTTGATGTTCACACCTGCAAATAACTAAAATGAACTTGAGAATGTAAGGTCTTGGCTTAGTTGTGGACTTGTAAATCTATGCCTTAATTGTGCACATCTGGTATGCTAGAACGCTCGTATGTGTGTGTTGATAAACTGATTCTGAATGAGTTACATGCTAAGTGTGTGTGAGATCATTACTTGCATTCTGTGCTTGCGTGTGATTACTAGAACTTGCCCTGTATGTTTGCAAAGAGAAATAGAAGCTGTTAGGTCTTAGAGATGATTGAGGCATTTCTTTGTGTAAGCCTGTTTAATTTTGAATCCACCTATATATATTGCGATTAGTTAACCCCTTTGAGCCTGAAGCCTGTTCGTTGATAACCCTAGAATGAACTATATCCCAGTGTTTGAATAAATGATTGTTTGAACCTATACCTCCTATAAGCACTTGAATCACGAAAGAATATACAAAAGTCAAAGTATGGGGTGGTAGGGAGTTAGCGAAAGAAGGGGAATCATGAATGAATAATGATTAGTGCACGAGTTTGGTAGAAAAAAAAGAAGTGAAACAAAAAAAACAAAATAAAGTAAAGAAAAGAAAAGAGAAAACAAGAAGCCTGTTGCACCTAAAGAAAGTGGGGATTACATGTGGAGGAATGATTGGGTTGAGCATGGAAAAGGAAGTATGTATTAAAAGTGCTTAGGGAGGTCAGTCACTACATCTAAATCCCATCCCTTAGCCTACATTACAACCGAATAAAGACCTCTTGATCTTTGACTCAAACAGCTCGATTAATAGAGTACTACACTATGGGCAAGCTTATGGTGTGCCTGTGTGGCATATGAATGCTCTTTGCTGAGAGTGCGTGAATTCTTTCTATTTTTGGTTCCTTGTGTTGAATTTTTCTATGTGTGTGGAACTTCTCTCTGACTTTGATGTGAGGGCATGTGAATCAGGAAGGAAAAGTAAGTCTTCACCGCAGTTAGAGTGACTAGAGTGAGCTAGAGTGTGTCAGAGCAGTAGAGTCTGCATCTGGGGTAGCATTGTTGCACTGCTTAGGTTGGGTCGTCAAAATGGAGGGTGTGACATATCTTTAGGCAATGCAGCAAACAATTAGGCCTAGAAGTGTGGCTTAGTTTGCTCGAGGACGAGCAAAGGTTAAGTGTGGGGTGTTGATAATAGTGAATTTAACTATATTCAGACCCTAAATAATCATCTTTTTGCATAGTTTTTATAATGAAAGTGATAACAAAATGCTCTTATTAGTGTTTTTCTTGATGTGCATGCTATATATGAATAGGGAAGGCTAGGGAGCACTTTTGGTGTCAAAAATGAAGAAAAAGAGGCCAAATGTGAAATACCCCAAGTGAACCAAGCAAAAACAGGCTGAAGAATCAGAAAAGCGAGTCTGCCGCGGTTGCGACCGCGGCAGAACCGCGGTGGAAGATAGCTGCAGATAAAGTTGGTTTCCGCGAGGGTGTTTGACCGCAGTTCTACCGCGACCGCGGTAGAACCGCGGTAGGCGTGCTGAAGGCCAAGGACAAATGTGTCAAAGCATGAATTTTAGCCATAAAACCTATATTAGTCACTAGGTTTCGCCCATTAAAGGCATGTATTGATTTCTTTGAGTTCTTGGAAGGAAAAATAAGTGTGAGAGAATAGCTTAAACATATTTCTTCTTCCCTTTTTTTTATTGCTAGATTATGTTGAATATTAATTTAGTTTGTTTACCCATAGTTATGAGTATCTAATTTCCCTGTCTAAGGTCTTGATGGAATCTATTGGGGGTTGAACTTCTCGTTTATCTTAATGAAAATTTGTTGGTTTTGTTCTTTATTTATTCAACTATGTTCTTGTTGTAGTTAATTGACAGGATCCTCGATTAAGTTGTGACTATTTAGTATGCATAACTTAGAAAAGAGTGCATATTTAGGTAGTTGTTGAATAATACCAATCCAAAAGTAATAATAGGAATCTATAACTGCAGGATTAAAGGTAGGATTAGGAATAACGAAGCCTTGGTGCAATTTTAAATGAACTGTGTCAACTAAAGCTAGCTAGTGTAGCTCAAGAGAGTGCAATAGTATATTACGGCAATTGGTCGGAAGAGATTTACCGTAAGTTGAGTGTTCATTATTGATAAAGTGGGTTGGTAAATTTGTATGAAGCATAAACAGAAGGGATTCCATCAATAGGGGAAGTTATTACCTTTGCGTTTCTCTCTTTCTTGTCTACAACCTTAGTTAGTTAGTTATAGCTTGTTGCATTTCTAAAATTTTAGTTCGTAGTAAAACCTCCAATTGTGATTCAAAAATCTTGGGAAGTTGGTTCTGAAGAATTGAGTGGGTCTAAATGTGGTAGTTAATAGGTTGACTATTTGTGGATTCGACCCTGGGCGTAATACTCGGGTTTTATTTGAACGTCCGCAGAGTCCTTTCTAGAGGGCATACTTAGGCGTGATCATATATCATGTTGGATCATCATATGTTGAGTATTCCCTTATGTTTTATTCTTGTTATCCTGTGATGGGTTTTCTGGTTCATTTAACCATGATAGTATGTAATAAAGATATGTTATGTTGGTACTCAGTTGAGTAATGCACCGGGTGCCCGTCGCAGCCCCTTCGGTTTGGTTCATGAACTAATTGTTTATTTGGGATCGTGGATAAATGGGTTTTGGTCTGAACCTCGAGTTTTGACCAAGCGGACCGAGGTCAGGTTTTGACTTTTTGGGAAAAATATTGGAAAACTTATAATTATGCATTAGAATTGATTTCTTTAGCGATAATTGATGCTATTAAGTTAATTATGACTGGATACAAGTGGATTAGAGGTGGAATCAAGAGATAAAGAGGTAATTGAGCTTTGAATTGCCCGTTGGATTGAGGTACGTGTTTGGTCTAACTTTGACTCGAGGGATTAGGGATCCCCGACTTAGTCGCTATGTGAAATTCCATGTGTGTGGCGTATAGGTGTGGTGATAAGTATCTATGCACCGCCAAATTATTTGGTTAACTTGTTCCCTTCCCCGTTCCTAATATATTGTCTTGCTATCTTAATTTTCTTATTGATACTTACATGCCTAACTGCTTCTTATTAGATGTAATTTACTTTATTAAAGGTATTAATTATTTCGTAAGTTCATTATATTTCATTGTTGGTTAAGTTGGTTTATTGGTGCTTTATGGTACATTTTGGTTGGCCTCGCTGTGTAGTATCAACTGATGAAGTTTCATAACTGTATAGATTTCTCGTTGTTTTGGTTTGAGGTATAAATGTTGTGGAGGGTTTTGAGCTAAGTTGTCAAATACCTGTTCTTATGTTGTGATTGGTACTGATATGGTATATTCGGATTGCACACTGCAACATGAGGAATAAGAGTGAATTGTGATTGTCTGGTGGAATCAGGTTGCGCACCACAATAAGGAGTAATAAGGGTGGACAGGTGGGATCGGGAGAGTAATAAGGGTGGACTGATGGGATCAGATTGCATGCCGCAATAAGGAATAATAAGAGTGCATATTATACATAATCAATGTATATTTGTTATATATTGGCTAGTAAATATAATTATCTTTGATGGGCCGGCAGATATGTAACTTGCCCTAATTTGAATCTACAAATATTACCCACGCACTTACAACTAAAGGAGAAATAGAAAAGGGATTTTTACACATATATACCATATAGCAAACCTTATTACTTCTCATGTTTAAGGTTTGTGTTTATTACATTTAAGCATACTAAATTTCAATTTATGTACCATAATTCAAATTAAGGGTATAATTATTGCTTCATTTATTCTAGGCATGATTTTCGGAGCATATATTTCTTTTTCCTTTTTTTCCTCTTCTTTTTCCTAATGGAATTACTCATTTTGAACCTGCCATAAGATTCTAGACGGGCATTAGTGATATGCTTTACACATTTAGCTTATTTGTCAAAAAGTTCTCTTTATTTCTTCTATTTAATTTTTCACTAAAATACTTCCTAACTTCTAGAATCTTCCATTTTCTCTCGTATGTAAACACCTGAATTTGGATCACCTGTGACAACTGTGAGCTGAAATTTCTGCAATGAGTTATCGGAGGTTAGTCTCTGTTCTATACTTATTTATTTGAATGACATAGCTTCATTATCAAAATTGAAATTTTGAATATTAAGAATTGATTAAATTTTGTATGCTTAAATTTTTTTGACACAAGATTGTAGTTTAATTGTAGTATAAATGTAACAATACAATTTAACTACAATTTACAATTTATCTACAAATTATCTATATTTTATCTACAATTTTACAATTTAACTACAATGTAACTACATTTTAACTACAAATTCTGGAAAAATATGTCTTCTTCTTCTTCGACGAGTTTCAATCTGAAATTCAGTCAAAACCAAGTCTAATCTTCACCAAAACCCCTCAAAATTGAGATATAAACTCCTAAACATATTTCGAATTATTTACAACAACACCCAATCCAATGGATTTTCAATTGTAGCATAATTGGCATTTTCGACATAATTGTAGAAGACTTGTAGAAGTTTTAGTCTTCCCAATCTACAATTTATCTACAACTTATCTACAATTTATCTATATTTTATCTACAATTTATCTACAATTTAACTACAATTGAACTATAATTTAACTACAATTTCTGGAAAAATATGTCTTCTTCTTCTTCGACGAGTTTCAATATGAAAATCAGTCAAAATCAAGTCTAATCTTCACCAAAACCCCTCAAAATTGAGATATAAACTACTAAACATATTTCAAATTATTTACAACAACACCCAATCCAAACAAATAATGATTTTTGAAAATCCAAATTTGAATTCAAAGCTTTCAAGCTTTTTAATGGCTATCAATGGTGGAAAATATATGGAGAAGGAGAGAATTACGCTGCAATAGATTTTCTTCCATTTTAAATTTCAAAACTAATGGTGATAGAATCACCATTAAATGTGATTCCTACAAATTTGGAGCCTTTTTAGGGTATAATCTATCTATTTTCGGTTTGGTACAATTTTTGTAAACAAAACATGGTATATGCGGGTAAATACCAAACTATATACAATTTTAGTAATAAAGTTTGCTATATGGTATATATAGGTAAAAATTTCAATAGAAAATGGTGTTCGTCAAAAGTGGTTACAAAAGCTATATATATATATATATATATATATATATATATATATATATATATATATATATATATATATATATATATATATATATATATATATATATATATATATATATATATATATATATATATATATATATATATATATATATATATATATATATATAGGATGAAAAAAAGAACACACGAACTGATTTCTGTTGTTTTCTCATGGTCAAGGATAAATCACACTTATATTTTTTAAGTTTTTGAAGAGCTTTTCCAAAGAGTTCTCAAATCCAATTAAAAGGGGCCATAGTCTGCAAGGGACACATCCTCCCCCCCTCCCACCCCAATACAATACAGACTGACCTCAAGCCCAAGTTTATTCTTTTTTGCACCTAACTACGTAAATGTACTATGGTGAAGAATTAAATATTATTGTTATTACATCTAAAGTAGCAAGCTATTGACAGTCTCTTTCACGAGTGGCTTCTAAGCACTCTTTTTCTTCCTTTTCATACTCCAAGGGACCACTTGCTTCAACGGATTAGCTGGATTATTCCCGTATAGATTTTAAAATTAAATTTATTTCGTATTTAATTAAAGCTATTAAATAAAATTGATATTATTTTTATATCAAAAAAAACTAATCTCACTTATCCCGTGTATAGCAGGTAAGATAAGTTATACAGATTATAGTCTCGATTTTCAACCCAAGATTATAATTCCGGGATATCCAAGTTTTGAACCAAACGACCTATAAGTTCTTATTGAATGAGCTAATGTGAAAATAATTGCTACAAAATAGCCACATCACGCCCAAAAAATAAAAATAAATTGTTACCTAGTGTTGATATTCATACTAGCCAAATGAATATTAGACATGTGGTCTAACAATAGTTAAAGTCAAAAGTATTATGTAACATTTCAATTTGTTATTTTTATATTTAGATTGCTCACTTTAGTGTAAATAATGGATGCATGAATATTTTCCCAAGCGGAACATATTTTAATTAGAAATTTTTTGGAGGATGATCATTTTTGTTGCATGGATAATCTTTTATTAGAAAGTTACTAGCATAAATGTGCCCTGGAGCCTCCTTTAAAGTGAACATTGTTTAGATTTCTTTTTTCTAATTAGCAAATAACCTAACCGTGGTAGTATGCGTTTTCCCTGAGCTGAGGGTCGATTGAAAACAGCCTCTGCCCTTTCGAATAGGTGTAAGGCCTGGGACTATATTTATATTGGGTAATTGTTGTTGTTGCGGTAGTATGCGTCTCTACTTTGTTTGAACATTTTGTTAGAGACAGTGGGTAAAGAAAGAAAAGAGGTAAAATCTTTGCATAGTACTTGGCTTAAATTAGGCCATTTCAACAGTTGAACATTTCTGTTGAGGCTTAAGCCACCAATTATCACTGTCTTTAACTTGTTTCAAGATGTAACAACCCCACATCATGCCAGAAGTAAGAGTTCATGGCTGGGGGAAATTGAAACTCAAAGCAGGAACAACCAAACAAACTTCACAGCAACTAACCGACACTTTCAAGCATGCTGAGCTAGAATATTAACTTCTCCACAAAGACTACAACAAATTCTTGAAATGCCATTATATATGTAAAGAAATAATGATTTCTTTTTCTTTGAAGTTAGTACATGGAAATAGACCCAGGACCCCGATGGGTCTACATTCATCCCTAAATGTCGTCACATTTTTTAATTTGAATTTTTGCATCACTAACTGAAAATCCATAACCCCAATTGCTACGGAAAATTTTCCACATAGAGGTTTCAGCTACTTAAAGTGAGAGTGCATCCAAAAATTCGAGAAGAGTGCTCGGAAGCCAACCTGCCAACAGACATTGTGGGAGAATACTCTTCACCATCATCAGAAAATGTTGCTTAGCGGCAACCTTGAAATAGGGTCAAGTAGGAGGGACCACTCAACCTTAAGCAAAACCTAATGGAGTGCTATTCTCAAGATTTAGCCAAAAAGTTCTTCTGCGGTTATCTCTTTATAAAATGACATCACTAGAGCTCGAATTTTGAGTTTATGGAATCTGAGTTCTAGAAAAAGAACTAGAACGAGTTCTGGATAAATTATTTATACATATTAAGTAAACTTCTTAACACAAGTGTAAACTTTTGGCCAAAGCTACCGAGTTCTGTTAACCACGTAATTAAACACACTAGCTCCGCCCCTGACCACCATGAATCACAGCAAGTGCAGATTCTCAGTTCCTCACCTTTCTTCCTCCAAGCTTCTTTTACTAAACCTTGAACACAAGCAAGCTGTGAACCCATATGTAAGGCAATGAATGGTCATTGAGAAAAATAATAGTAGTAAATTAAAATAACACCTAATAGGCTTCCTTTGATAACAGGAGAGATCAATAATGCATCATATTAAATTATAATAGAGAATAGGCTTTAAAATGCATACAAAAGAAAGCAAAAATGAAGGCATCAAAAATGCATGACAAAAGGGTAGGGGACCACACTACAGACAGAATCTATTGGTACTTCCTAGATAAATTATGCCGGACACAACCTTATAAAAACACTATATAATGATGCAAAATAATATAAAACTAAAGCTGATTACCTTAATCAGGATTTGGACCATGAGGTCTCCTCCTCCATAATTGGCAAAATCAATTGGTACCAAGTTATATCATTTAACATTGTCAGTTTACATAGCATGACCTAGTTATCAGCATATTAATATAGTACAAGTGCTCAAGGGAAAAGGACTAAAACATTTCATTAATACATATATAACATAAGAAATTGTACTTTCCACAAACAACTTGCCATTTAAAAAAGGAGCCAATGCATTTCAATGATGTAATCTTCATTACAAGCTTGCCCTAGGAAAAGGGGGAAAAAAATGGTGCTCATCACGTTTTGCTGTCTTAAGTCTGAGAGCCATGCAAAATATTTGAAAATCTTAAGGGAAAGAAGCAGTTATCACCTCAACATAAACTGACATATATATGCATTCTGTTTTGGGAAACAAGCATTTACAAATGCATATACTGTTCTTTTCCATATGTTTTTCTTTAACCGATCAAAATAATAGTACATGATACTGTTCTTTTCCATATGTTTTTCTTTAACTGATCAAAATAATAGTACATGCATTTGTAAATGCTTAATCCCCAAATCAGAAACTGCAAGAAAGTTGTTTGTTCAGTTTGTAAGAGCCATGTGAATTTCAAATTTACCTCTGTAGCAGAAATGGAGTTTTCTACAGCAACTAGGTAGGTGGATCTCTGATCCAATTCCAATCAGTTTAGACAGAATACACAAACATATCGCATGCAGCTGATAGAAAATTATAGCCGATAACAGTAAACAGATGATATAAATGTCACTATAACTGTATAAAGACATGATAATACAGCCATATGTGGACTGGACTCTGATATTTCGAAGTAAATGAAGAAGTATGCCTAACCAATAATTGGGGTGCTGACAAAGGGCCAACAGCCTAGTGAAAATGGAAAACATGGCAATTCATAACTCTTGGAGTTATATCTGAATGAAACAGAAGTAGACTTATCATCGCCTATTTATTATAACATGTACTACTCATTAAGATGCTAGAGACAATAAAAAGGGCAGCACAGGGAAGGGCCGGACCACAAAGGTCTAATGTACGAAGCCTTACCTCGCATTTCTGCAATGGACAATCATTGGAAAATTTAAAGCAGAAGTGCCTGAAATCTTATCTTGCAGATCTCCACAATGTGTTATAATCCAACACCAAACATAATGGTAAGAATTGAGGGACAGCCGGCTTGTCCGAGGGAAGAAGGGAATGAGAGAGCTCTTTTGAAAATTAGGTTTTCATTGTTTGGAAATTAGTACAAGGCTACAAGAAGAGATGAAAATGAAGAAATGGAAAAAAGGAGCTCCCTTCAGTCCAAGCAAGGAAAGAGAGGAATAGAAAACTATCTCCCGCATCATTCACTCAATCACAGTAGCACAAAATCTATCCCTTTCTACTGAGTGGTTGGATGAATGAGTCGGCAGCTAATTCAACCCCAGTTCTCCTCCATGAGTGGGCTGAAGGAAGCTCTCTTAGGCCATTCCTTAATGCACAAAGCTAATGACCAAGTTCTTCAACTGAATAGCAGCATTCACCAAATAATACAAGGTATACATGAGCTGAAGAGGCTTAAATAAAAGAACTTGATGTACCAACATTAACTTTTCCTCAGCTTATATTCATCTGGACAAAAAGGATAAGATGTGACAAATCATAAACTCAATCACTACGACAAGTGTCCAGTAATACTTAGCAACAATTCACCATGATGTCTCAGAATCAAATTGCGGAGAGTAAAAGGAAAGAACTGTGGCCCGAATTTCACATTACAGAAGCAAAACAGTCTGCTGCATTTAGCTTTAGAAAAAAAGATGAAATGCAAATGCAATAAATCATGCTTGAATAATAGCTCAAGAGTGAAGAGCTGGGAACTAAAAATACATTCAAAATAACCTATTATAGTGAACTTGAAAATTTCGACATAAAAAATTGAGATTTATATATTTCTCGTTATAGGGTTAATTTGATATATATATATATATATATATATATATATATATATATATATATATAAGAGTTAACAAGGGTACAGCAAAAGAACAGCTACCCAAATTCCCAGGCAAACACCAAGTCTCATGAGAGGGATTTTGAATCAGAAGAGTAAGAAAAGTAGCAGTAGACCTTTTGTGGTCTCTATTGATGGCATACCACAGTCATCAGTTTTAATACCATATGACATCTGAAACCTCAGATGATACTCAAAGTGGCTATTTTTCTTTGAAAAACAAAGAATTAAACCTGTCAAAGACATTTACCATGGGTTCAAAAGCACTACAGAAGAAAAAGCAAAGTCCCATGGTAACTATTTCAAAAGATAGAAAAGAAAATCACTATACAAATGCAATCTGTTAACTGGGCAGAGTCAACTCTTAAAACAAACCCTACAATAGATAATAAACTTCTAAAAATCAATCAAAGAAAAAAAAAGATCTTTATTTGGCCATTTTAATGAGTATAGTGGTTCTACTAACACAATAGAGAGAGAAAATGAAAAAAAGAAATATTTCTGAATCACAATGATGTTCATAGTATCAATCTGAAATAAACAGTATCCCAAACAAGTAATTTTAAAAAGAACATAAGAAAAACTATATAAAAAAAAGAAGAAGCATTATTAGCATTCCATCAACTAGCTTGGACAGAAATTACTATGAACAAATGAATGTTAAGCAGCTAAAAAGATAATAGATCAAAATTTTTCTGAAACTACACTTATCTGATCAATAATGAAACCCTAAGACTCCAATAATGCTTGGTGAGCTATCATTTTCCCATTTATTTCAAGTGTTTTCTGAATGTCACTTCACTTCCACGGCAATAAATAGAACTATGAGAACAAAACAAAAGAAGAGCAGATAAAAGAGGGGAAAGATAAGAAAAAGAAAGGGGGAAGAAGATAAACAACGTTTGGATGAATGAAAAAAAATAATTTCTGAGGAAAATAAAATGAGATGATAAGATTTATTTTAAGGAATAATAGGTGGAGAAAAGGGAGTTGCACTAAAAAAGAAAGAGAAGAGATTGTATAAATAAATACACAAAAGGGGGAAATGAAGGGTCGCTTTCGCCATGAGAGTGAGGAATTAGAAAGCGACTATAATATGTCAACAAAATCTTTCACACATATACAGCCATCATAGAAAGAGAGAAAGAAAGAAAATAGTATAGAAAATGTAGTATTTACAACCATACAACACACAGTAAAGGTGAGTTCATGAGTTATCAGATCATCTACTGCAAAAGGGAAAAAGAAAAGGGTCTGAAAAAGATGAGCAGTCATTCATACCTTCTGGAGCGCACTGAACTGAACAACTGAGGGAGGCGGGAGGTGGAAGACAGTGAAGACACTGTGCACCAACAGAAATACACAAATGGGTAATGTCTGGGTTGTTGAACTTTTGACCATTGTTGTCGTGGGTTTATGACCTTTTACCCTTTTTTTGCGTAACTCATTTTTGTAACGTAAGAGAAAATATATCATTTAATTTTGGAGTTGTCTTTTCATGTGGCCAAGTTTTTAAGTAGACGTCTGGCCATAAGTTTTGGAAGATTTTTTTAAAATATATGTTTATTTATAGAATTAATTTTTAGTTTTGGGGAGATTTTGAAAATTAAAGTTTCAATTTCAATGTTACCATCCTAAATCCAACCCGGTTGTGATGGGCCCTCTCTTGAGGGGCCACTTACGGCTCAAGTGCAATATCAAGCTATCTCGTGGCATCATAAACAGGCTCTCGACCTTATATCAATATCAAGTCACCTTGTGGAGCACAATCTCAGGCCCTCGGCCTCATTATCATAATCAGTATATCACTGCTACGGCGTGTAGCCCGATCCAAAAGTATCCTCACAATGCAGGCCCTCAACCTTATTCGGTCAGAATCTCATAAGCCCCTCGGGCATCAGTAAGATATGAAGCTCAGCTCAAATATATTTGAAAATATCAATTAATGTGTATAAAATAGAATAACATAACTGAGTTTTTAAAATAGTGAAAATATAGCATGACTGAGTACAAGTATGAAATCAAACAGTGAGGAAAATATTATTAGCAATCCCTTAAGGGTTCAAACAGTTGGCACGAAGCCCAAATATGGCATTTAGCCAAAAGTATAATAATATTAAACAATTAGCTACCCATTCTACCGAAAAATAGTCATTCGGGATGGACTAAGTCACAATTCCCAACGGTGCACGACCTCACGCTCGTCATCTAGCGTGTGTTCCACCTCAATATAGCATGACGTTGTGCAATTCCGGATTTCATACCCTCATAATAGCATTTTAAATCATTACTCACCTCGAACTAGCCCGAAAAGCTACTCTGCAACACGGTTTCCTCTCGACCCAACTTTCGAATGCTAAAAATCTTCCAAGTTCAGATTTTATCATCAAATGATGCTAAACGAATGAATTTCAATTGAAAAATATTGATTTTAAGCACAAAACCCGAAATCAGTCAAGACCCGACCCCCCGGTCTGGATTCCAAAACAGGACAAACTTTATACCAAATTGTTCTTTATCATCTCACGAGTTCGTATATACAAAAAACTCAAAAATCGGAATTCGTCTGACTCCTCAAATCATCCCTAGAATGTCTCATAATCTCAAGCCCTAACTTCATTTTTTTCTTACTTTGAATCATCAATCAAATCCCAAAAACGAAGATGGATTCATGAAATATAATTAAAACCGAGTAAATAACACTTACCCCAATCCCTATGGTGAATATCGACTCCAAAATCGCCCAAATTTGAGCTCTACAACTCAAAATATGACTGAATGGACAAATCCTAGTTATATATATATATATATATATATATATATATATATATATATATATATATATATATATATATATATATATATATATATATATATATATTTTCTGCCAGCTATTCTGTCTCGTTTCTAGTGTCAAACAATTTTGAAACTCGTATTTTATGTCTCCCATGGATTCTTTGTAAAATTCTAGTCAAGTTAGGCTTTTGAAACACTCAATTTGGCCTTATAAAATGAGATATGTATGTTTTAATATTTGCAAATAGTGCAGATTTTTAAATACGCTGTCAGTGGTAATTTTGTAATTACTCTAAAAAATCTGGCAACCTAATTCATAGTAAAAAATGACTATAAAATTCTGATACGATGTCCAAATTAGACGATTCTTTTTCTACGGCTCCATAATTACGATACGAATCTAATGCTTCAATCAAAAAAGAAATCGGATCTCATTTGTTCAATATGATATCATTTATGCTTGAAGAAACGGTGTAGAAATAGAAGAAAAACGAGCGCAACACAATCCAAACCTATTCAAACTCACCCGAGGCCCTTGGGACCTCAACCAATAATTCCAACAAGTTATATATTACTACTCAAACTTAATCGAACCTCCAAAATACCCAAAACAATGCCAAAACACCAAATCAATATCGAGTTCAAGCCTAAGAACTTCTAAACTCCTAAATTCCACCAACGACACCGAAAGTATTCAAAACAACTCCGATTGACCTTAAATTTTGTAGACATATCCAAAATGACATCACGAACCTGTTACAACTGTCTTAATTACATTCCGACCCCGATAGCTTATTTTTCACTGCCGACCGGAAATCGCTAAAAACTAACTTTCGCCAATTTAAGCCTAATTCTACACCAGACATCACAAAAAAATTCCAGACACACTCCTAAGTTTCAAATCACCTAACAGAGCTAACCAAATCATAAATTTTCAATTCAAGATCATATACAAACAAGTCAAAATTTGGTCAACCCTTTCAAATTCCAAGCTTCAAACTGAGAACCGTTCTTCCAAATTTATTCCGATTACCCAAAAACCAAAACCAAAAATCTATGTAAGTCTTAATACATCATACGGGGCAAGTCATGCCCGAGAACTGACGATTTAGGTGCAAAAGCTCAAAATATCCAGTCGGGCCGTTACTTTTAAATATAGGGTAAAACCTCTTTTTGGGCCAAATCATGATTATTTTTGTGACTTTTAGCTGGAAAAAAAATAAAAAGGGGACTTTTTAACAGGTCAAAGCTTGACCTAAATTTTATGTACATTTTCAAGTTTGCATCAAACTTCACCTAAATTAGCTTTTTCACAAAAATATTTGGTAATCTACATCCAAACGGGTAAGTTACTATTTGAATGTAGGTTTGCTTAAAACTCGAACATAGGAGTTTTTAAAGTTATATTAAAAATAATTTTTAAAAATTTAAATTTTGTTTAAACATATATTTACTTTAAAAGATTGAAGTTCTGTGAGTAGGAAAAAAGATTTTCTTCAAAAGTTTTTCTTTAGAAATTTTATCAAATTTCATGAACGAATAATGTAAAAAATATTTTTAAAAAAATGTCTAAATGGGAACTAAATTTCTTTAGTCATCAGATATGTTCTTCTATCAAGATCTAGTTTATAGCCTATTCCAACTTCATTGATCATTAAGGGCGGTGGCGGATCCACAAAGAATCTTATGGGTGCTTAAGCACTAATTGTCTTTTGGCCAAACTTAACATATTTATTTAGGTAATTATCAAAAAATGTAAATAAATATTGAGCCAGTATCTATTACTAAATTTTTCTTCCTCTTCTTCTGTTATTTTTACTGGTGAGTATTTATGATTTTAAAATTTTGGATCCGTCACTGATTAAGGGATAATATGATCGATAAGTTATGCAAAAATTAATAATATGGACCAATAATACAAAAATTATTAGTATAGGAGTAGTTATTATGCGGTGATTAGTAACGCATAGATTGTTAGGGGATGAATAATAATAACTGTTATGCCATGACCAATAATAAGAAAATATTGTTATACAAAAAACTACTTATTCATCATGCACTACCAATTATTGTTATTCAACGTAACCTAAACTCTTTTTGTTTTCTCTAAGCTTTCTATATTGAGTTCACCTTCTTCATCATGCTCTACCAATATTGGAGTTGCAATGAGAATATTTTAATTTATTCAACACACGTTTTAAAAGTAAAATACTATTCTAAAAATACAACATATATCTTGATTCTAATATTAGTAATTTCGAATTCTATTACTAATATCTTATAGGTAACACATCTTGGGAATGACAACATGGGCATTGTCGTTAGTTTTAGTTTTAATTAGTCCCTTATCCGTAATATCTTTTCCAACCACAAACAAGAAAGATCAAAAGGGAGTTTAGATATTATAAATAAAAATGTTTTCCAGCTGTACCAAGAAATTCTTATTTTTCCAAACATAATGGCCTTGCATGAGCTGTTTGATTGGTCGGTATACAATCGTAATTCGTACCTTATCAATTGCTATATTTGTCTGTTTATTCCTAATAGATGGGAGCAAAGAAGATTGAAGTTTTCTACTATTAGAAATAATCAGATTATTTGGTCAAAAAAAAAAATCGAAAGAGGACCTTGCCTAAGTATTAAAGACATTATAGTACATAATTAAGTGCGCGCAAACATTAAAAAATATTCAAATATTTGAATAGTAAAAAATAAAAGGATAAAATCAAATGCGTTCTCCTTAGATCACACAATAAAAAATGATCATATGAAAAGTTCCTATTCCATCACAAATTAAAGTATAATATAGAGTACCATCCTTTCTGCATATTATCACTTTTATATCGTGTATTTCACCCAATACCTTATTATTTGTATACCCAAAAAGAATCTCTACCAATTTCTGTTCCACTCGTTTGGTAAGAAGTCAAAATCACTATGTTATTTCTTTCTCTATGCTAAGATGTTACATTTTTTATTTGTTCTATAGCAAGAGAAGTTGTAAATCCTATTCGATCAATCAAAAAACAAGTAAAACCAGCTTGATTGAAGTGCACTGTTCCTAACAAAAGAAAAAGTAATTGCATGTTAGTTAAGACCTGTGAGGGAGTAAATGCCAAACGAGTGACTTTATTTTGTGCCTCGCATAATTTATATTAGTAGTGTGATAACTCTTTTTATTTTATATATTTGTGAACTTATATGTTATATATCTGGGTCCAAAAAATTTTGAGACCACACAATTATGAAATAAAAAAAAAGCCTCACACAGCTAGTGTCAATTGTGTGAGGCACTAAATAAAAATTTTCATGCCAAACATGCATTAGGGATTGTTATCCAGGTAGCGGAGAAAATAAGTGCTCTCAGCATACATAGAGATAGAAGGGGGGCAGAGGCGATCTAGGAAATATAGTACATGGGTGCACTGCTAAAAAAGGAGAAAAAGATGTGTTAACTGGGAATTGATCCCTAATCCTCTTGGTAAGTAACTTAACCTTCAACCAAGTGCACCATTCCACCTTCTTGCAATATGGGTGGCAACAGTTAATATCATACCAATTTTTAAGAATACGTACATAAAATATCTAATTCTACGAATAGACAATGGGTTCACGTGCACCATAATCTTGTCTATGACTCCGCCCCTGGGGAGGGAGGGAGAAGGAGGGACATGGTGTTCGTAAATGACATAATAAGTGCTCTCAACAGAGTCATCATCATGGGCGGCTTTCCAGCCATGCCCCATGACCCTTTGGACGCGCCCTGTGGTATCATAGCAAGTCTCCCAACATCTAGCACTATGGAAGGCTCCTTGGTCTTGGCTGTGCCAACCGACAAGCGCGCGTGTACCTCTATCGTCCCATCGATATCCCTCTTTAGTGCCCAACGGCAGGAAGATGCCAATAACACTGCACACGTAGAATACGTTGCGGCATAGACCGTGATGCCAAAGACAAGGTTGCTGACAACGGATATGTTTCTACCTTGTAGAAAACTTTCTAGCAAGCAAATAATTCTCTGCATTGGTGTCTCTCCCTCTCGACACCGTATTGATTTTCTTTAATAGCTTTCATTAATGCAATCAAGCTTTCATTCATTCTCAATTCTCATTTTTGCTCTCTCAACTGCTCTTGACATTGGTTTTTCCATATGACACTGACAATCTCGTCTAGCATACAGAGGGGACCACAACTAGCGGATAGTAACTGCACTGACATAAGTTGTTTAGCCTTATGTAGCCCTTTTAAGAATCCCAGGAAAGCGCTGCGTAACAGTTGGTATCAGAACCTAGGTTCAACATCAGATGAGGGAACACATTGTCATTACCACCATTTCTGACCATGGTGAATCACGGGGACCGCATTGCGACCCTTGAAGAGATGGTTGGCATATTATGGCCTATCGGGGATACGGTTCCTGAACTAAGAACTAGCCTAATGCAAAGGATGGACGACCAGGACCGCAGAATGCTCCTGGCCAAAGTTGCCTGATCATGTCCAACTATGCCTTATAAAAAGGACTAAGCGGTCGTTGCAAATATAATTCGGTTTACAAGTCCGGAGTCGAATCCTACAGAGAACTAAGGCTTAGCTATATCGTTAAGGAAAACAAGTCCAAACAATTTCCTAATTATAAATATTATAATGTTTAATTTTATCTTATTAACTAACAAATACTAGAAAGCAGTAAAACTATTAATTATCAAGGATAAGGATTAGAAACAAGATTATGGGGGTCTAGAGTTATGATGTTTTCTATTGTCGGAATCCTTTCCGCTGCACTCTCTATAAATTTGCCCAAGTTTTCTCTACCGATCATGAGAAATCTGACTATCGTAACTCTCTCCCGAGTAACTACCATAATTTACTAGACATATTCTCCCGAATTATGCTAGCTGGGATTAAGTACAGCTCACTCGGATCGCACCAATGTTTAGTTATCCCTAATCCCACATTTAAACCCTCCGTATTGATCCCTCATATACATTATAAGTGATGTTGTTCAACAACTACCTAAATATGAACTCTCACCAGAGTAATATATATTAAATAGGCACAGTCGATTGAGAGCTCTTCAACCAACCACAATATAAACATAGTTGAACAATTAAAGAAAAAGCTATAGCAAATCTATATTAACGTAATAGGGAAATCATCCTACAATAGGTTTCATCAAAATCCTGGATAACAAATTAGTTATTCCTAATAGTATGCATAACTACAATACTAGGATTCATAAATAATAATGAAAATAGGAAGAAGGAAGTGAAAAACTCGTAGAAGAATTCTCTGCCTTTCTCCTAGTGTGTTCTTGCTTCCTTAGTTCGAATCCCCTCTTAAATCTGTCCAATCTCGATCTCCCTCAAAAGTGGCATTTTAGGTCTATTTATATGTTTAGGACAAGAGCTAAACATGTAGTTCAAATCCTAGTTTTACTCTACTTTCATCTTCAATTCGTCTACACACAAAATAAACTTTATTACGCGCAAATAAAGTGCAATTTATCGTTAAAGCATATAAAATTTAAGGCAAATAATGCATGAAACTATAGAATTATATCTATAGATCATTGACATAGATAACACCAGTCCTGACTTTGAAGGAGACGGGCAAACAGCGGCCATAGAGGCAGCCTTACCTTTTTAGTAAATTCGAGGGCCTCCATCAGGAGCATGCCGGAGATTTTGCCTACAGGGCATAAGAAGAATACAAGGTGACTGCCATGCACCAAACTATAGACAACTTGACAGGCTAGCTCAATATTGTCAATGCTGCTTTAGAAAGCCTGCTTCGAGGAGGTGGAAACCAAACGGGGGTGATGGGAACCTCGCCCCCATGGCACAAAAACTAGAAATTCCTGAGCCAAAGACATAGAATGGAGCTCGGAACGAAAAAAAGAAGTTGAAAACTTCATCGTCAACATCGAACAGTACTTCGATGTCGTGGGGGGAGGGGGGGTTAGAATAAGCTAAGAAGTTAGAAATTTCCATGTATCTTCAAGGCGATGCTAAACTCTAGTGGCAGGTGAAGTACGAAGCCATCAGGGCCGGTGCAGAAGCTCTCGAGACATGGGAAGAACTGAAGGCAACCATAATACTTTAATTCATACCCACCAACAAGAACAAGACAACAATTTATTAATCTCTATTTTTCTTTCTCTTTTTTTCCAGATTTTTCTCTTTTTTTTTTCTTTGCAGTTTTTGCTAGTGATATATTACTTTACAGAATAACTGAACCTTTCTTCCTTTTATTGACGCCACTCAAAATCCACCCCACACATCGTCCCTTCTTACTTATTTTAGCACTTATTTCACAATTAACGTGCTATAAGAGGTAAAAAGGGTCAAAAATATCAATTAAGAACAAAAAGGGTATAGGCTTGTAATATGGGTGCCAAATAAATGTCCATAGGCTCAAAAGGGTTAGCTAGGGACAAACTTTATTTGTGATTGTGGTAACGCTCGAAGTAAGCCTAAAATCATTTTTCACACCGAGCTTCACCTAAAATTTTGGTTCGACTCACATAGCGAACAAGTTCTAGACACAAGTACAATGCATGAATTACACAAAATCTCACCACATGTGGCACATGATTCACTAAGGACAGTCTCATTCCGATTCTTAAACTAATTCAAGTATTGACAGAGCCACAAGATATTAAGTATTAAGCACAAAGTGAATATAAGTCAAGAAAATGAGATGTAGGCGTGACAAAAGATGCTATCCAAATAACCAAGGCATGATAAGCCACTTTAGCTCACAGGGAAGATACTACACATGCCAAATCCTAAGTATGTTACTATCAAACAAGTCAAGGGCCTAGGAATCTCATCTTTCTTCCTCCATTTATTTCCTAATTCTAATTTAATCTAAAAATAGAAAAACTACTAAACGGTTCAAGCAAAACCCTTGAAAAAGAACCATGGTACAAAAAAATCAAGGGAAAATTACTACACTACCTACCAAGAAATTTTTTTTTAGACTTAAGTCTCTCAAGAAAATTGTCTAGGAATCCATCATTGGGAAAAGCCTAATTCTTTTTTTTTCTATAAAAAAATTATTCAATAAACTAACACAATTAAAATAGAAAAGAAAGTCACTAGACAATCTCCTCCCCCACACTTAAAATTGTGCTTTGTCCCTAATGCACACCATACTAATAAAAAGTTAAAAGAAACTCCCTTCTAGGCCAAAGGCCGAAGCACTAGCAGCTCATCGGGTACTCAGACTTCTTTCAGGCTTGGTCTTCCGCGCGGGTACCTCACACTTAGTTCCAACTGTCTGGTTTGCTGTTGCATCCTTCCGATAGCTTTTCTTTCCATGCTCCTAGAAAATAAAAAATTGACACTACAAAAATAATACAATTTAAAAATTATAATAAAATAAATAAATAAAAGCAGTAAAGCTGGGTTGCCTCCCAACAAACGCTTGATTTAACGTCACGGTACAACGCGAATCACTTTCTACCTTCACTTTCAACTTATAAATTGGACCCCGAATTTTGATTCTGCTCTATGATCATGCTCTTGTGGTGGTGAAATGAATCTGACTGGCCCAATAAAATGATAGTATTCTGCAATACTTGGCCTTTAGATGAGATGTGTTTTCCCAACTTTCTGGCAAGAAGAATTCCAGAATGTAGGCATCTCGTTCCTTATTCCTTGACTCCTCAAGTGCCTCAGATAACTCTATTTCTATATCATAATCCAAATACAATGTGAAAAAATGCTTGAAGTGTGGACCAATGCGCTCAACTACATGAATATTGGGACTGTCTACATTCTGAATACTAGTGATACTAGAGTCAACTAAATATGTATTATCAATGTCCTTGGTTGACTCTACTATCTCTTCTACAACATCGACATCCTCAAAATATAGTTTGATTGATTGTTAGTATTCTACTCTGGACTTCTCCACTATCACCTCCTCGTATTTTTTTAAAGCCTCCAATATAATGGCAATTTCTGCAGTCAATTCATGCTATTCTTGGCTACTATTCACAATGTAAGTTTGTTGCGCTTTACAAGGTTCAATTAGTTTATTCTCTTGAGCATCCAAATGGTGAATAGTTTCCTCTTGCCTTTGTATTTGCCGTTGTTTCTCACTACATTGTTTAACATATCTTTGATCTCCTTTAGGTCAGCTTCCCTAGATTTTTTTGTCCTTGTTATCCTTATAAGAAAAAGTACAACCATCACAATAAGGGGTTGGGGGAGGATAAGACATATAATCACAACTATAAAAGTGACCATCTTGACCACCACATACATCATATACATTTCATACATAAGATTGAGTTGGTGCACATAACTCACTCTCGGAAATATTTTGATAATTTTGCAATGGGTGATGTTTACCGTGAAAATGGTAACAACAATTAATTTGTAAATGGTATTCTAAAAATACGTAATATATTCTCTAGCTAGTTTTTGGGGCAGTTTGAATTAAGATTATGCAATATAAGAATTAAATATGAACTAAATCGAGGCAGTAAGCAAACTGAAGGGCCTGTCACCCAAGCGCGAAGTGGTCCGATGAAGGCCTCAGGGCCGAGGCTTGAGTCAATAGTGAGCTACCAGGGACAGTCGGGGAAGGGATAACAAGCAAGAATTCGATTAACTAAGGCTTTTCTCGGCCAGTATTAAGCTATATAACAAAGAGCGGATTAAGAGAGAATGGACATAAGGGTGGCTTCGAGCCAATGAAAGGGACGATCGAATATGAACAACTTTGAACTAAGGAGAATGAACAATTTAGAGAGAGGGAGAAGATATATTAATTTTCAGGGAAAAGTGGAGCTCTACCTTACAAATCATTAATGAACCCCTTTTGATAGAAAAAGGGATGCCCAAACTTAGTACAAAATATTTTGGCATGACAAAAATGGATGAGATATGAAAGTTCATTGGCTTCACGTTGTGTGAGGGCTGGTATCGAACCACTTGAGGAGATTTGGTCGACCCCGGGTGCATTCCTCGGGTATTTTTATGCTCGTCAGGCTTCTAGTTAATTATTTATTCTTGGCAGGGCATCGGCGGAATACGAGGAAATGAATGTCTTGAAATCATGTGCTTTCGGGGTTATTCTACGAAGTATTTTGTCGGGGGGAAGTCGGTCCCCCAATTTTCATTGCATACAGATAGTCTCCGTATTTCTGAGAGGGAAGTAATAAGAAATGATATGAGCACATTATTACTTGATCCTTGGTAGCGGTATCATACCGATGGCATAGCCTTCCTGTGATAGGTATTAGGGTATTTCGCCTTTCACGCTTCTCCGGGGCCGCCCGAAAGGTCACGACCCTTAGAGTCATTGCTATTGATTCAGTTCCTATGAACACATTAATTGCGCCTGTTGTTATATTTTTCAAGGGAGGTAATAGCACCATCGGTTCCTTTGCTCCCCCTATAAATGGGGTTGTTGGTGGTTATCTTTCTTACTCCCACTTCCATTGATACCTATCTCCCCTTTTTGCTCTACCGCTTTGGTGTTCTCGTCTTGCCATCTTTGGGACACTAGGCTTCATGGTTTCATGCCATATATGCTTTGACTCCTTTTGTGATCTCTTTTTGATTAAGCGAAATCACATCGCCGTGATGCCGTTGTTGTTGTTGTTGTCGCTGTCAGCTTGGGGCAATGATGTAAAGGGCCAACTTTTTTTTACCCCGAGGGATTTTTTCTTTTGGATTATGCACCGCTGCTCAAGTGGGGGCTCATATTATACACCACTGCTTACTCGCATCTCCCAGCTCAGCGCGTTGCACCCCTTTTGGATTCCTGGGGGTGCGGTGGTGATTTCTGCTGGTGATTGCCTTCCGAGCCGGGGCAATTTATTGAGAAGTGGTCTGGCGGGTTTGATACCGGCGAGTTTCTTCATAGCCTAAATTTTCACCTAGCCACTTGTTGTATCCTTCTCCTGTCTTTATTCCTTTTGAAGATGCCATTCCAAGGAATCGAGGTGGGGTCCTCGAGGGCCTCAGACTTGGAAGATATTGTCTTTGAGGTCATACGCCCGAGGGGATGACGATTGAGATACCGTAAAAGATAGGGTATACCCTTAGATTTTCATTGTATGCATATCTTCATATTTTTCTTCCGTGTAATAATTCCCTTGCGGGTCTTTTTGTCGTATGTAAGGACCCCTCGAGGACCGTTTGTTTATGTATTTCTTATTAATTTTGAATAAACCCTTCTCAGATTTCTGCTTTCCTTGCTTCGCTTTGCCTTTGAATGTTTCTATGCCTTTTGAGGCCTTTTGGGCATTTCCTATTACTCGTGGACTATCGACATCTGACTTGAGTGCAAACATTCATTTCGATATGTCTGGGTTACTGGACCCTCCGAATTGTTTGGAGATTATTAAATTTTGGCACTTTCGGGAATGTTATCCTGGGTAAGGACTATCTTTGGGTACCCAGGGGCATCCGTCAATCTTGATGTGGATAACCCTTTTTAGGATGCATAGGGTTAACTACGTTTATTTGTATTCGGTCGCTTCCTTTGGCCTTCGTGGAGCATATGCTTAAAAAATCAGCTTCGAGTAGGGTTTTTTGTGCTCCAAAAAAATAAGACCAGTAACATTAGGCCGCCAGATACTTTCCCGCGAAGGCGAGGGTGAATACTTCGGACTTTCCAGTGGGCTTTGATAGGAGGTTCGTCCAAGGGTTGGTGAGTTTAAGGGCACTTACGGCTCCCAAATGGAGCCTCTGGGTAGAGATCTGCCTGTGATTGGTTCCCCTTGATCATAGTTTGTAGGTTGTTCCGTACGAGTGTTTGGCCCTTGTGCGCTGACCTCGTGTAAGTGAAGGCATTGCTGGCCTTTAAGATCTTTATTTTATCATGATGGGGGCTTCCGAGGCCGGCTATCATGCCAGCGCAGGATATGGTGCTGACATCTGCCATTCTTGATTGCTTTTGCATTCTTCGGGTCATCAGGACCTGTCTTTAATGGCTGTTTTATTTTGGGGGGGGGGGGGGAGACCAGGCTCAGGTGAGTCATTCCTTCCGGGTGTAGGTGTCGTGCCTTTGGTACCCTCGTCAGTTGCTTTTAAGGGATAAAGGATGTCCCTTTGGCTGCATGCCCTGTGTTCCGCTGGTTCTTTCTTTGATGACGATGAATCTTAATAGTTGTTCTTTAATTGTGTTGGGTGGTCCCTTAGGGGTGCGAATGAGCCTCTTCCCGAGGCTGTAGATCTTCAAGCGAGCGACGTTGATAATGAGATATGTGGTATGTCGGAGCCTTATATCAAAGCGAGGCTGCTTTAAGCTTCTGAGGAGAATGCATCGACTAAGCTAGGTGCCTCTTGGCCTTTTATATCCGGGACGAGCCCAAAATATTGGAGCTATTTGATGGAGCAGGTAGCTTTTGCAATGCGTCTTTTATGCCTTCTGTCCTCAGGGTTGACCCCCTTTCTATCAGCTACAAAAAAGGAGGTTTTTGTAGTACCTTATGGGCGATGTTAATAATTCTAGAGTGGCTCGTGGGGGACTAAGAGCTCAAGTGCAGGCTTATGCTTACAAAGTCGAGACAATTAATGCTCGGGCTGAAATGGCACTGAGTATGGATCTAAGATAGTCGGGAGATGGCGATTCATATGAGGGGTGCCATTGATGTCTAGGCTAGATCGGAGTGGGACTTTGACTGAGGGTAGAGATTCGAGGAATATGCTCGTTGTAGATCCGAGGAGGGGTACTCGATCATATTGGTGTAAGGGGTTTTGTCGTCTTGAGGAATCGGCTTGAGCAAGGATACTAACCGTGGCGCTTTGATTACTTTTTATGGAGGGCGAATTTTTGGCAAGTTGCGGTTTCCTTTGGCACAGAGTGTCGATTCTTCCATTTTGTCACTTTACTTCTGATATGTGCAGAGTGTGCCCTTAGATGGAGAAAACGCCTTTTTTTGGGCATGCAACATATAAGAAGGAATTTGAAACTTTGTTCTTCGTACCTTTTTCTTTGTTATTGGTTTCGACTAGGCATACTAATTCTGATGTTTGGTGGGATCCTCATAGGTCCGCAACTGATTGAGAAAATAGGGAACCTTTGAACATGACTTTAGATGTGGGTAGGTGTCGGGGCCTTCATGTTCAGTCTGACCGTCTAGGCTTGGTTTCCAAGTCGAGCTCTGACTCGACTTCTCTTGTTCTTTGAATTCCTTGTGCTGATGTGGGCAGGTAGTAGTTGTTTTCGTCTTCTTCCTTTGGGCATTTTTCCATTTTCAGCTGTCTTTGGGGTTCAGTCGTATTGTGGCCCGACCTATAATTTATCTTCGGGATTTATCCCGGCCTGAATGGGTGGATGATGTCGATTTCTTTCTTGATCTTTATTGGATTTTATATTGCGGGCACGTGGCATGGAGACCTGATGGGGGTGTCATCTGGGCCATGTCCTTAGGCATGCTGTGTTTTAATTATATTGGGCCCAGTCTCCGAGTTGCATTGCGATTCGAGCTGCTATCAACCTTTATGTTTTCTCTTGCCCGCAGGGATTGGTGATGATGGCTAGTGTGCCTTTTGGGTTGAAGTGACCTTATGGGTGCTTGGTTCGGAGGTTTTTAATCAGTTGGCGATGGCAACGTACATGTAATACCTTTAGGCTTACTGTAATTTTTTGGGTCTAGTCTCCAAGTCACTTTGTGACTCAAGCTCTAGTTAACCCTTAGATCTCATTGAGATCCTGGCGATAGTAGAGCTTATGCCGCGCCCGTAGGTGTACTGCAATCTTCGAGCCCAGTCTCCGAATTGCGTTGGAATTTTGAGCTGTGATTGACCCCTTTTTATTGAATTTTTGGCGACGATGGCACTTATTGAGACCTTTAATCTGTGGCCTGTATGCTTGTATAGTTTAACTATTTTGGATTCATTCTCCGAATTGAGGTTCGATTCAAGCTCATTTTAATCCTCAAGTTGTCAAGATTTTAGCTGGCGGCAATGGCTCTTACACTGTCTAGTCGTAGAGACTTTAAATATGTGACCTGTAGGCTTGCTTTGCAGGTGACAATGGCTTTTACACTGTTTTTTGCCCGTGGGCTTTGCATAGGCCTTGTATCCGCTCATTAAGGTCTTTTTGTAGTATTTAGACTGACCCGTCGTCGGCTCCAAAGGAACTTTGAGTTCAAGTTGTTGTTGGTGGTGTTTCGAGCACCTTATAAGTTTCATAGCTAGTGGGTCAAGTAGATCGATGCTGTTGCATTTTGGAGCTGACATTATCGGAGCTTGTTTTTGCCTGTGAAGGGAAGTATGTTTTCACCGGTTCTTTTCGAAGTATATCGGAGTAATGACCTGTGATTTTTTAGCAACAGTCAGGCGTCCCCGAGTCGAATTATTTAGGTTGTGTCAACCATTTCGATCGTAGTTGTATGAGTTTGGTCGTAGACTTTTTTGATCCCTTAGTTATAGTTTAGGCATCTACATCAAGGGTATGCCCTTTATGGATTCTTACAAACGCGATGTATAGCCCAAATATCGGGATTTTTATACCTATTGAGGTCTTACAGTTTGTCATACCTATTGAGGTCATACATTTTGTCATGCCCCTTACAGTTTGTCATTCCTGTTGAGGTCTTATAGTTTGTAGAAGATATATGGTTATGTCGAGGCTGCTCGTTAGGGTCTTATAGTTTCAGATTTTTTCAGTGCATGGCAATTGGCGATAGTTTCCGACTTATTTGGCTTGTTTAGGCTTGGAATACCATTTCTAGCGAACTTTGGAGTTTGAATTGTGAGGGCTTTATTGGCCTGCAGTTCCGACCCTAGGGTCGTATGGGCGCTTGATTTTTCAAATCTTCGAGTATCTCCGGGCGTATTTGGCGAAGAGGTTTCTGTCGATAGTATAATGTGACTTTCTCCTTTTAGGAGATGTGTTCTTCTCTATTGGCGTAATGCGTGTGTTGTTGTGCCGCATCGACCTGTTTTTGGTTGAGCGTGGCGAGTTTCATGTTGTTGTTACATCGATAAGAGGCCTGCCTCTTTTTTCATAAGAAAAAGGATATTTTTTCATTGCCCGATAATAGTACATGCTTCTGCTCTGGTGAATTTCGATTATATCGACCGTTTGGCCCTATATGTAGTCTTCCCATAGGAACCTCTATTTTGGCGTTCCTCCACCTCCGTTGGATTAGGTGGCTTCCAAGGGAATTCCCTTCGCCATTTGCATGTTGTCCGTGAGGGAGGCTTCGATCAATCCTGTGGCGTTTTCCCCTTTAAGCAGCTTTGCGACATTTGCCTCATAAAAAACCTTTTCGGTAAAAATCCTTTTTTGCTTAGGGATAAAAAACTCGGTCGAAGGAAAAGAGTGCAACGGGCATGCTTCGAGGGTCTCGAGTTCTCCTGATAGCGTTAATGTCCCGATATCCCGGGTTGGGTGCTTGCATGTGGGTTAGTTCTTAATCTAATATAAAACAAAGAAACGGATGTACCTTGAAACGAGGTAGACTGGCGGTGCCTTGGGGTCGACCTCTCGGGGGCTTAACACGTAATGCAGGTTTTTATTTTGCGTTTTCAGACCCGACCGGGGTCGAGGTCTAACTTACCTATTGGCTCTTTTGGGAGCGGAGGTTTGGGCGCCGATAGCATATCGTGTATGGTGAACATTTCCCTTGATGTATGTTATTCCCTGTAGATGGTTTTGATCCAGTCTTGGGAATTTTATCATTTGATGGAGGGTGGATGGTACCGATCTCATGCAGTGTATCCATGGCCGCCCAAACAAGGCGTTATCTCTCTCATATCTCCTTCTATGACATGGAATTTGGTGTCTTGGTCTTTCCGGTCACGGTGATCGAAAGGATAATTTCCCCTTTTGTTGTCTCGCTTTCCATGTTGAGCCCATTAAGGACCCGAGTGGCGGCCATGACCCGTTCAGCTAGCCCGAGCTGTTCTACCACTCTTGACCTAATAATATTGGTCGAGCTACATGGATCCACTAGTACACATTTTATCTGAAAAGAATTTACAAGGAAAGAGATTACCAGGGCGTCGTTGTGGGGTTGGGATAGAGCCTCGGTGTCTTCTTCACTGAATGTGAGGGTGTCTTCGGGGATATATTCTCGATTCCATTTTTTTGTGATAGATATTTTTGTTTTCCTCATCATGCGCTCATGCGGGGTATCGGTGCCTCCCATGATCATGTGGATGGCGTGTTGTGGCTCGTTTACCTTGTATTCCTTGGTCGCCTCCCTGTTCTGGAAATGATTTTTGGCTCGATCATTAAGGAATTTCCGAAGGTGCCTTTTGTTGAGTAGTTAGGCCACTTCTTCTCGTAATTGGTGGCAATCCTCGTTTCCGTGACCGTATATATTATGGAATTCACATGCTAAGTTGTAATTCCTCTGCGATAGATCCTACTGTATTGGTCTGGGCCACTTGGCGTCCCTGATTTTGCTCGATAGCGAACACGATGTCCGATACATCGATGCTGAAGTTATATTTTGATAGGTGGAGTGCGTTCATTGGTGCCATGTTCTGGTCGAGCCTGGTTCTATTGATGAGCCCTTGAGCGTCCTGTCATCGATATATCCTTTGGTCATTGCAGAGTAAGTTTCGCCTCGGGGCATTTCTCTTGTCTTCGAGGTATGGTTGGTATCTTTATTTGTTTGATTTCTTCTCTTTTACCATGAGTCCGCTGGGGTATACCGAGCTTGAAAGAGCTCTCAGCTGGTCATCCTCGGCCCTGATCTTTGACCCGTATTGGTTGTGAACGTCCGACCAAGTTACGGTCGGGTATTTGATTAAATTCTGCTTTAGTTGTTTTGAGTCCATCGAGCTTCGTTCATTCAGGCTTGAGTGAAGGCCTGCACCGCCAGTTGTCACAGACTAACGGTAGCTCCATTCATACCATCTGGAAGCGGGATACGAACTCCCGCAACATCTCATTCTCCCTGTGCTTGATTTTGAAAATGTCGGATTTCCTTGTTGCTACCTTGATGGCTCCAGCATGTGCTTTTACGAAGGAATCTGCTAGCATGGCAAATAAATCTATGGAGTTGGGAGCCAAGTTGTGATACCATATCATGGCCCTCTTTGAAATTTTTTCTCTGATTTTTTTCAACAATACAGACTCCATCTCATCGATTTTTATGTCGTTGCCTTTTATCGCACACGTGTAAGCAATGACGTGTTCGTTAGAGTCGGAGGTGCCATTGTACTTAGGAAGTTCCGGCATTCTAAACTGTTCCGACATTCTAAACTTCTTCAGGATGTGTTTTTGGGCTTTTTCCTCCGGGATTGGCCTTTGAATGAACTTCTCTAAATCCAAGCCTTTGAGGATCGGTGGCACACCCAGGATCTGATCGACCTTGGAGTTGTAGGTTTCGACCGTTTTATCCTTGGCTGCAATCATTTTCTCTCCTAATTTGATTCTTTTGGTGAGTTCCTCGAGCATTTTTACTATGGCGGGATCGGTCATCGATCCGTTGTTTCTTGACCATTCGAGTATTTGTTCGGCGGGGGGAGCCGTCTCTAGTGTCGATGTGGTGAAGGGTACACAGGTTGCTTTGCAGCTGAACAATGGCCAGATGTTGTTCCTTCAACATCTCGAAGATAACGTGAAGACTAACTTCATGTTCTTCCTGGGTTTTTTGTGCCTCCTGTTGGTCGTCGTATCTTACGCTCGTGTTAGTATGAGAGGTTTCGTCGACTTCCTATGTGTCTTGTGAATCTGCATCTGCTAGGACCGAGGGGCGATATCAGGATTCGGTAGAGGTGCTCTAGCGGCCGGAACAACCACGCCATTTTCTCCGTGATTTTATAGGTTGTTGTTTTCGTCTCCATTTATCGAACCAGATATTTTAGCCTTAAATCAAAGGATTTTGAATAAGAAAAGTTTGAAAGATATCATCCGTTTGTGTGCCGAAACCAGCAAGAAAATAATCACTATTATTATTAGCCCCACGGAAGGCGCGAAACTATTTACCGTTAAAATGGCAACAAAAATTAAATTTGTGAATGGGATTCTAAAAATACATAATCTATTCCCGAGATAGTTTTTAGGGCGGATTTTATTAAGATTATGCAGTATAAGAATAAAACATGAACTAAATCGAGGAAGTAAGCAAACCTAAGGGCCTGTCGCCCAAGCACGAAGCATTCCTATTACGGCCTCGAGGCCGAGGCTTGAGTCGATATTGAGCTACTAGGGACAGTCGAGGAAAGGATAACAAGCAAGAATTCTATTGACTAAGGCTTTTCACGGCCAATATTAAGCTATATAACAAAGAGCAGATTAAGAGAAAATGGACATAAAAGTGGCTTCGAGCCAATGAAAGGGACGATCAAATATGAACAACTTCGAACT
This sequence comes from Nicotiana benthamiana, assembly GCA_034376525.1. NCBI lineage: Eukaryota > Viridiplantae > Streptophyta > Magnoliopsida > Solanales > Solanaceae > Nicotiana > Nicotiana benthamiana. The sequence continues at coordinate 92,120,486 of CM067335.1, forward strand.
AAGGAGAATGAACAATTTAAAGAGACAGAAAGAGAGAGAGAGAGAAAAGATATTATTACTTTTCAGGGAGAAGTGGAGCTCTTCCTTGCAAAGCGTTAATGAGCCCCTTTTTATAGAAAAGGGGATGCCCAAACTTATTACAGAAGCTTTTAACATGACAAAAAGGGATGAGATGTGATAGTCCGTTGGCTTCACGTCGTGTGAGGGCTAGCGTCGAACCACTTGAGGAGATTTGGTTGACTCCGGGTGCATTCCTTGGGGGATTTTTATGCTCTTCGGGCCTTTAATTAATCGTTTATTCTTGGAAGGTCATCGGTATACTCCGAGAGAAACAAACTTGTCGAGATCCCATTCTTCCGGGGTCATTCTCCGAAGTATCTCGTCGGGGGAAAATCGGTCCCTATTTTCACCACATACAGGTGATATTCCTCCACAATATGCATAAGGTGGATCTAAGTAGGATTACCAACATCAAAACTCCCATAATTCCAAGATGCCATCTCTATAAAGTCAAAAATAAAAATTAAAAAAATTAAATATAAGAAAACAAAAGTAAAAGTTCACACTTGCAACCTAGAAATATGTACACCTACAGCTACACCATTAGTTCCCCTGCAACGGCGCCAAAATTTGATCACGCCCAACTATGTCTCATAAAAAGGACTAAGAGGTCATTGCAAATATAGTTCGGTTTACAAGTCCGTAGTCGAATCCCATAGAGAACTAAGATTAAGCTACAATTGTTCAATATCGCTAAGGAAAACAAGTCCAATCAATTTCCTAATTATAAATATTATGATGTTTATTTTTATCTAATTAACTAACAAATACTAGAAAGCAGTAAAACTTCAATTCACAAGGATAAGGATTGGATACAATATTACGGAAGTCTAGAGTTATGATTTCCCCTATTGTCGAAATCCTTTCCGCTACATTATTTACAAATTTGCCAAAGTTTTCTCCACCGATCATGAGAACTCTAACTGCTTAACTCTCTCCCGAGTAATTACCAAAATTTACTAGACATATTCTCCCAAATTACATTAGCTGGCATTAAGTACGGCTTACTTGGATCGCGCCAAGGTTTTGTTATCCCTAATCCCACCTGTAAACCCTCCGTATTGATACCTCATATATGTTAGGAGTAATTTTATTCAACAACTACCTAAATACGCACTCTTTCCTGAGTAATACACAATAAATAGGCACAGTCAATTGAGAGCTCTTCAACCAACCACTATATAAACGTAGTTGAACAATTAGTGAAAACGCAATAGCAAATCTATATTAACATAATAGGAAAATCATTCTCTAATAGGTTCCATCAAAACCCTAGATAAAAAATTAGCTATTCATAACAGTATGCATAACTACAATACTAGAATTCATAACCAATAACAAAAATAAGAATAAGGAAGTGAAAAACTCGTAGAAGAATTCTACGTCTTACTCCTAGCGTGTTCTTGCCTCCTTAGGTTGAATCCCCCTCAAATATGTCCAATCTTGTCCTCCCTCAAAAGTGGCATTTATAGGTCTATTTATATATTTGGGACAAGATCAAAACATGTAAGTCAAATCCTAGTTTTGCTCTATGTTTATCTTCATTTCATCTACATACAAAATAGACTCCATTATGTGCAAATAAAGTATAATTTATCATAAAAAACATATAAAATGCAAGGCAAATAATGTACAAAACTATGGAAATTTAGCCACTCATCATTGATGCAGAAAATAGCAGTCGCGACTTTGAAGGAGATCGGCAAACGACGGCCATAGAGGTAGCCAAAAGCTTTGGTAAATTCTAGGGCCTCCATCAGGAGCATACCGAAGATTTTGCCTACAGGGCATAAGGGGCTTACAGGGTGACTGCCATGCAACAAACTACAGACAACTTGACAAGATAGCTCAATGATAACAATGTTGCTTTAGAAGTCCTGCTTCGGGAGGTGGAAACCACATCGAGGGTGATGGGAACCTCTTTCCTGTGGCACGAAAACTAAAAATTCTTGAGCCAAAGCCATACAGTGGAGCTCGGAACGCCAAAGAAGAGGAAAACTTCATCTTCGACATCGAACATTACTTCGATTCCGTGAGGGGCCTAGAAGAAGCTAAGAAGGTAGCAACAATTGCCATGTATATTCAAGATGATGCTAAAATCTGGTGGGGCGTGAAGTACGAAGCCATCAGGGCCGGTAAAGACTCTCTCGAGGCATGTGAAGAACTGAAGGTAGCCATACGCCTACAGTTCTTCCCAAAAAATATTTAGTACAATGCAAGGAGAAAGCTAGGGAGCTCCGTTAGACCAAACCAGCGCGGGATTACGTACGATAATTCTCCACACTCCTGCTGAATATACGTGACATGGGGGACAAAGACAAACTCTTCACCTTCCTTGAAGGATTGAATCCTTATGCCCGTATGGAGTTGCAAAGACATAGGGTAGATACCCTATCCAAGGCAATCCAAGTAGCAAAATTCCTTGGGGACTATCAAGTAGATGTTTGGAAGGATAGGACTCAACCACCTGTCCGAGAGGGATACAAAAGGGGTCAGCCTAGCAATGGTGGACCTAGCTCAAGTGGAGGATATTGGAGTGTAACCAAATCGAAGACTCCTTCCTCAAGCAACAATAGTGTTGCGTCAAACAACAATGACTTGGGGGAGAAAGTCCCCTTCAGGATGTAATCATTGGGGTAGACCATATAGGAACAATGAATGCCCACATGCATAGATGAACGCCTATCAAGCTTTTGATGGTGAGATAGATGATGATGCAGACCAGACCGAATCAGTAGGTGCCTTCAATGCAATTGTTGGCTCTATTTTTGAGGCCTTAGCGGGAACCAGTACTGGTATCCGTAAGAAGAAGGACCCCCGCCCAAGCACCAAGAAAGGGAAAAAGAAGGCGGATGAGAGGACTCCTATTAAACAAGAGAGGACCTTAATGTTTTTCAAGATGAAGGTAAATATGAAGCCCATTCGGGAAATGATAGAAATGGGTGTTACCCATAAATACTAAGCCTCGACCCAGGTGGAACGCCTTGGTGTAGTTGTAGGAAATGGTAGAGGCCACGTCAAGGATATCAATTCACCTCATCAGCCGGTGGGTGGAATAGCGAAAGAAGTACCAGTGAAGCTTGGACCTTATGTAGAGATGCTATTGATGATGGGAGAAAATGGGGCCAAGCCCTGCATTATCATATGCATGACCATGATGATGGCCGCTGAGAACATCTCGTCCTTGCAGTTCAAAAAGGGGGTTAAAAGAAATAAAGCTACGTTCCTGGCTACCCTCTGCATGAAGATATAGAACGTTCATTGGGTCCCATTCCTACACCTGTGAAGAAGCTGCTACTGGAGTTAGAAGACGCCATGCCACGGGACATGCCAAAGTAACTCCCGCCTAGGCGCACTATGGACCATGATATTTAGTTAGTACTAGGTGTGAAGACACCTGCCCAGGTGCCTTATAGAATATCACAACCCCAACTCACCGAGCTTCAGAGACAATTAACGGAAATGCTAGACATAAGGATCATCGTGACCTCCAAGTCCCTATTCGGGTCCCCTATGCTATTCCAAAATAAACATGATGGTAGCCTATGAATCTGTGTGGATTATCAGGCTCTAAACAAAATCATTCATTGCTTACACTTTTGAAGGCACTATCTGCTAGGAACCCCATTCGTGGTTAAGACAGACAACACAATGTTAGCCATTTCATGACCCAGCCAAAGCTGAATGGTCGTCAGGACATGTGGTAGGAACTCCTAGCAGAATTTCATTTCAACCTGGAGTACCAAAGTGGGCGGACCAATTATGTTGTTGATGCGCTCGGTCGAAGAGCTGATCTAGCATCCGTGTGCCTACTCACCACCCTATGGGGGAGCAAAGTAGCCACCACCATAAAAAAAAGATATACATGATCTACTTATCAAGGATCTTGCAATACAGTATTTGACTGATTTGGTAGGACATGTCAAGACTCGCTAGTTCTACATGAAAGATGGTTTCCTGAAAGTGAAAGGGAACTGAATTTATGTTCCTAAAGGACGAGATCTATGAAGGACTCTTCTGGCAGAATGTCACGATACGTTGTGGGTCAGCCATCCCGGTGAAGAATGCACCATGGCATTACTTCGGCGTGTATATTATTAGCCTCAAATATCTGATGATGTCGCTCAGTATATGAATAATTTTCTAGTATGTCAGAAGGAAAAGTCGGACCGCTTGACACAAACGGTACTCTTGGAACCACTAGCTGTTCCAAAGAGACTTTGGGAGAGTATTTCCCGAGATTTCATCACCGGATTGCCCAAAGTCAGAAATCTCATGACTATCTTGATTGTGGTGGATTGATTTTCCAAGTATGCTACCTTTATAGTAGCCCTACAATATATATCATCAGAAGATACATATCGACTCTTCTTCTATCATGTCATCAAATATTGGGGCCTGACTAAAGACATCGTTAGTGATTGCGACTCAGGCTTCACTAGCAACTTTTGGACCTAACTCTTTAAGTTCCTCAGGTCAAAATTGAGTCACTGCTCAAGTTTTCATCTGCAATCTGATGGCCAAACGGAGCTGTTCAACTGGCATGCTGGAGGAATATCTCTCCTACTTTGTAACCGGATAGCAGAAGAATGGGGTGAAGCTTCTTAATGCTGCTCAACTGTGTTTCAATTCACAAAAGAGTTCTAGTACAAACAAAAGTGCTTTTAAAATTATTACCGGACAACAACTGCTACTCCCACACACCATGAATGCACTAAACATGTCAAAATCTCCTTGAGCTACTAGCTTATGAAAAGAATGGAAGCGAATTTGGAGATAGTGCGGAGCTATCTGGTCAAAGCCAAAAAGTGGATGAAGAGATATGGTGATCAAAATCATTGATTTATCGAATACCAAGTAGGATACTAAGTGATGGACAAAATTCCAAAGCGGTATTTGTTTGTAGGGATCCATGACCCTCGCCTATTGCAAAAATATATTGGACCCTTGTCCATTAAAAGGCGTATTAGGAAAGTTGCATACCGGGTGGATACCCCAGCTTGGTGGAAAATCCATCTCGTCTTCCATGTCAATCTTCGGAAACCTTTTCGGGAAGACATGGAGGATATTTCATGGATCCATCTCACAATACCCAGTATTTGACGCCCCAATTCAACCGGGAAAAGCCGTGCTAAAGTTATCCTTGATGATCGATTGATTCACGCCTCAAGGAAAGATTACCAAGAGTTCTTGGTAAAATGGCAGGTTTGTAATACATACGAAAATAGTTGGGAGAGTAGAACAAACCTCAAAGCCCACAAGAGCCTCATTGATGATTATCTTGCAAGTACGACATTGAAGATGTCGCCAACTCAACTGGGGGATAATGTCATGGGCTGTTTTCTAGCCATACCCCATGATATTTTGGACGCACCCTGTGGCTTCCTAGATGGCCTCCCAATATCTAGCACCACTGATGGCCCTGTGGTCTTAGCTGCACCAAGTGAGAAGCGCGCATGTGCCTCTGTCTCCCCACCGATATCCCTCACCAGTTCCCAGCCATATGAAGATGCAAATAGCACCACGCGCGCATACCATGATACCGAAAACAAGGATGCTAACAATAGACCTATTTCTACCTTGTAGAAAACTAAGACTTTTTTAATTATAAATATAGAGTAGTGTTATTTCATGTACTTCCTTTATGTTCCTCTAGCTCAGTTAGGTCTAGTCTTGTAAATTTGATTTTTTAAGCACTATTAGGGAGGATCAAGAAATCAAACTTTCTGGCAAGCAAACAATTCTCTGTACTGGTGTCTCTCCCCCTTGACACCGTATTTAATTTCTATAATAGATGTTGGCCCAAGTTTGGTTGAAGTTTTGAAGATTGACAAATGAACTCAGTGATGGGCCTGGTCCATCTTGGGAGACACAGTTGTTATGGCCTATACACATGAGACACATGTGAAGAAGATAAATCCTTGGGGATCAAGTTGCAATATCTTCTGAATGTCTTCTTAACTGATCAAAAGGATTGCATATGGGATAAGGAGAATATGTCTCCTTATGAGAAGAGAACACATCCAGATAAGGGTTGGAGTTTGGATTGGTCTAGGACTCAAACTTAATGGAGGATAAGAAATTGAGTTACAATCCAACTCTAATTGCTAATAAATAACTGAGTTGTTCTCTTTTACAGGTATTCCACATACGCAGAAGTAAAACATAATTTAGAGCAAAAGAGAAAGTCTGTTTTGCAAGCATTATATGTGAGATATAAGTGTGCACGCCTGAAGCTACTTGAACGAGATAGAAGAATCAGTTCCATTGTGTTTCTTCTTATTCTAGTTCAATTGTAGTAGATGTTTCATATTGTACCTTTCAACTTATTTAGAAGTGATTATATTAAGTACTTTGAGCATTCAATTTAGAGTTAACTTGAAGGTGTCACAACAGTTGAGGCTGTGTGCCACACTGGGATTAGAGTTAATCCTTAAGTTTATAAAGAATTTTTGTAAATGCTATTTTGGCTCAGTAATTTTAGTGGAAATTTGGAAAAATCCTACTGAGCAGTAGATCGTTGTTTTTTTACCTTTTGAGCTAGGTGTATTCCATGTAAAAATATCTGTACACTTTACTTTTAGTATTTATTATTTCGCAAACTGCAGTAGTTAGAACACTTGGAAGAACCTGGTTCTTCTAAAGCAAAAAATGGGTACCACATAAATCATCTCCTCCCCCTCTTGTGTGGTATTGATGTTTATAACATCAATAGATTTTATTAATATAATCAAGCTTTCTTACATTCTTAATTCACATTTATGTTTTCAGAATTACTCTTGACATTAGTTTTCCCGTACGGTACTGACAATCTCGTCTAGCGTACGGAGAGGACCTCGGTTGGTGAATATTAACTGCACTTACATCTGTTGTTTAGATTTACATCGCCCTTCCAAGGAATATCAGGAAGGCTTTGCGTAACAGTATGTACGTGTATGTGTAGTTTGAGTTGTATAAAGCTTAAGGCAAGAAATCGTAGGCTAAGGTAACTCTAAGGGAAGGAAAAAAGGCAATGGATGACTAGCAAAGCATGAAAAGTAACTTAGAATTTTCGAAAGCTTAATGTTATGCTCCCTTAAGAAATCATAAATAAGAATATTTTTTGACAAATTTACCCTTCTATTTCTTCAAAAAATATGCATTTCATTAATATTGTTTACTTTCATGAGCATATGATATTAAGGTTCTATCTTGAATTTCGAAAGTAACAAATATTTTGAGGTGAGTAAGTAATTTTTACAACTAACATGGGCAGAGGTGGATCGAGGACTTAAGTTTTATGGGTTCAACTTTTACGTTTTTTTGAGTTTGAATAGGGTAAACATGGTTCTTGTTAAATGATCAAATGATAGCATGACACGTGGAATTGCAGACAGATGGAAGAAAAATCGAGTGAGAATTAGGAATGGGAACAATAGCTGTATTTTGCATCAGATAAGCCTCGATGCAAACACGATTGATAGATTTAAATACTCTTGCCTTATGTTTTGATGATCTCACGAACTTACTATTAAGAACCAGATAGGGATTCTGTCCTACTTGGACTACTGCAAGCTTTAATGGATTCCAACTAAAGGTGAACTACTACAGCCTCAAGAGATAGGAACCATACAAGGGCATGATACACTGGTGATTTCCTCATAGCAGTACAGAGTCAATTGGACACAACTAGAAATGAAGTGATTGGCGTCACTGTTTCTACCGCACTGCACTATCTCCAGCGCCCACTCATTCTCTAACCAAAAAAAGTGCTCACATTATTTCAAGTGATGTGATCAAAATGTACCTAGAATTAGTTTTATACAAAACATCACTTGAAGGTTTCTGTTTCTCATTCAAGCTTCTCATAAAAACAGAGAAATCAATCCTCACAAGCTTGAAGAACAAGGTTGAATGCAACTACAAACCAGTTCCCAAAAGATAGCTTGTTGTTGTCCTAGTTGAGTTGTAATATTGGTATTGTACTTATTGTATCTCCTAAACTGCTTACCTAGAAGCATTTGATTAGGAATCCTCTTGTAAATTTGTAAACTCCTTGAGTTTATGTCATGACTAGATTTAGTCATAAGGAAAAGTCTTTGTAATTGTAGAGTTACAAAGTAGCTTGTGGTGAGAGAATCACAAGTTAGAAAAAGCCTTTGTAACTAGGAAGTCACAAAGTGGCTTGTGGTGATAGCATCACAAGTTAGAAAAAGCCTTTGTAACTTGGAAGTCACAAAATAGCTTGTTGTAGGAGTACCACAAGTTAGTTGAGTAAATCTTTTGCAATAGGAGTCAATGAAAAGTGGCTTGTAAAAGGTTCTTTACAAGTTAGTGAAGTTAAAAGCCTAAAGGTGTAGGTCGTGATTTTTTGATCCCTTTGTATGGGATTTTTTCACGTAAAAATCCTCTGCCTTTTTTACATACTGTTTTATTAGCATCCTCAGTAGAATCTCGTAGAGGACCAGGTACTCTACGATTTGGTGGACTCTTACAAACTAACAACGATCAACGTGAGCAGGTAGAACATTTGTCACCAGATGTCATTTAATGAAGAATATTCCCTGGTATTAAATATGAAGCCATTGTAGATAATTTTGGCATTTATAGCTTGCCGTTGCATATTCAACGATTACCCCATTTATTGTTATTTAAGAGGTACTTGATCCTAGGATCTTGTTTACTATGTATAGATATAAATAATAGCTTCTACAACCATTGTAAAGACGAAATCTCTGACAAAGCTTATGCTATATTCTATTCTCAAGCTAAATAATACAACTTTACTTTCTATTTATATTGCTCTTATTTCTTTCCTCGGAAGCATCGCTCCCGGAGCTAGGCATGCCATTTTCTTTGGTTTTTAACACTAAGTCTTATTTTTAATCTAATTTATTTATCATTTGGATCAAATTAGCTTTCTTGTCTTTAAACCATGTAACAAATTTAATTATACCCTTTTATGGGTAAACAATGTTCATCTCTACTATTTATTGCAATGTGATGAATGTTTACACATGAATTTATGTTCCCCATAGAAAGTTATGAGTTCAATTGAATATGTATTTATTTCACCAACTTGGACAACAGATATCACTCCTTCGAGTGAGAGAGTGACACTCCAATTGAATCTATATTTATTTCACCGATCTGGACATCAGATATCACTCCTTCGAGACCGAGAGAGTGACACTCCTCCTCTCACGAGGATCTAGGGAAGGGGTGAGTAATTATGCCCCAAGATCCCGTGGTCAGGGGACTAGAGATGAGAAGCACCCTCCTCTCAAGAATATGTGGCCGGCGGAGAAGATGCGTCGGATGATGTGGCGTAGGGGCTGATGTAGAAAGGCGTGAAGTTGTTGGTGTTATAGGTTGAGAATCAATTACAACATGAGCAATGCTGTTGGTTTCTCACTATCCGAATGTGGAAGAGACCCCTTGGACAAGAACAATAATGGGAACAGGACAGCAGGAGTTGGCATTTCTACCGAATCTAACTCGCCTCCATAGTGCTTGGGCTTCTTCTTCGGCCCGTTCTAAAAGGTCTCTCGGTTGAGCATTCGATTGAGCTGATGAAGATCGTTGTCTGCATTAAAGGGAGGCCTTTTTATCACTAGCTTCCCTATAATCTTCAATGATCATTGTGGCCACGATGACTGGATCAGGTGTGGCCTTCTCTACTTTCATATTTTTATCCTCAGCCGAGGAATAGCGTTGTTCTCTGACCGGGAACTTTGAAAGGAAGTGCCCCTACTGGAAAAAGATCTGAGGTTACCACTCCAAGTGAGAGCCTCTTGCAACAACCTTGTAACCTATGCAGGGTCGACCAAAACCTCGACTTCAGTGCAGGTAACAGACCCTTGCGGGAGTCTTGAATCAAACAAAAAGGTATGGTTAGCGGGTTTCTTATGTGCATACAGAGGCGGAAAGTAGAAAGAAGAATTTTACCATGGTTCTTGGCCTTCCACCGACGGGTCTCTAACGTAGTAATATCTTGAATCTTCTGAACTATTGGTCCAGGCCATCAACCCTTAGTGGTGTCCACCGAATAGCTAAAATAACAAAGACAAATGTGTTAGCAATGACAGGAAACATCTTTTTTATACAGAAAGAGAGAGATTACAAACTTATGTGAACGATTCTACGATTCAGGAATAGATAAAGTTGTGGCTAGGAAGATATTTCCAGTAGCAATAATGACAAATTGTTCCATCTACCCAGGATCATTGTCATCATCAATGCTGGTAAGCATAGCATGGTGGCCACGCTTCTAAAATTTATTACTCCCCCTCGGAAGTTTTTGGGGGAGTAGAGGTTCATCATATGTGCCAGGATTAAGATTTTTTCCCGTCTCCATGCACAACCGGAACAAACAAGCCACCGTTCGCTACATAGAAAGGCCTATTTGCGCCAAGCAGACCTAGTACCGATGGAATAATTCCAAGATCAAGGGATCGAATCCCCCACTCAAAGCAAATGGACCCAAAGTGAAGGGGTACGTAACATATACAAAACTCTTCTTGGTAAAGGTAACTCGCTCCACCAGGTCAGGAATAATGATATTTAGGCCATGGCAATTACAATCATCCTTCACAATAGGAATACTCGAAGGGCGAATAGAAGAGAGATAGCTGCTAATAGCCTAAGTTCGAGAATTTGCAGAAGGGAACCTCTCTTGGATGTCGTTAACAGTGCTCAAGTGTTTGGGTATAATGACGCTCACCATAGGAGGATCAACATCAACATCAACCTCATTATCTTTGCTTCTCTTCCGGCTACCGAAGACAAGGCCATAGTTTTTACAGGACTCATTAAAAGAAGCCATGATAACAAAGAGTTTATAGGTTAGAGCAAAGAAAGTTGGAAAGAGATGAAATCAGAAGATGGTTAAGAGAAAATAATATTATGAACTTATGAAGTATTTGGAAGTGAAATAAGTAAAATATATAAGTATAAGTAAAGACAAAGACGGCAGAAATCATGGCCATGATTACCTCGAGAACCAATATAAAATATTGGTGAATCATGGGGCAACACGTGTTCGGAGTATTAAATGTGAAGAGACGTGCGGCTTATCAAGCGTGTAGACTATTCAGAAGAATTTCCCGCCAAGTAAGGAATCTTCCCTAACTTCCCGATAACACAAAGATATGTCATTAAAAAGAAGGGGACTATCTGTATAGGGTAAATTTGGTTCGTATTATACGATCGAAGGATAGCATGACATATGGAAGTGGAGACATACGGAAGACAAATCGAGTAAGAACAAGGACCGAGAACAACAACTGCATTTGGCATCGGATAAGCCTCGATGGAAACACGATCAACGTGAGCGGGTTGAGCATTTGTCACCAGATGGCATTTAATGAAGAATATTCCCTAGTATTAAATAGGCAGCCGTTGCAAAGAATTTTGGCATGCATACCCTGCCGTTACATATTCATCAACGGCCCCTTTGTTGTTATTTAAGAGGGGTTTGATCGTAGGACCTTGTTTCCTAGGTATAGCTATAAATAGTAGCTTCCACAACTATTATAAGAACGAAATCTCTAGCAAAACTTATGCTACATTCTATTCTCAAGCTAAATAATACAACTTTATTTTCTATTTATACTGCTCTTAATTCTATCTTTGGAAGCGTAATTCCCGGGGCTAAGCCTGCCATTTCCTTTGGTTTTTAAAATTAAGTCTTATTTTTAATCTAATTTATTTATTATTTTGGATAAAATTAATTCGTTTGTTTATAAACCATATAACAAATTCAACTATACCGTTTTACGGATAAACATAATTCATCTCTATTATTTATTATAATATAATAAATTTTTACACATAAATTTATATTCAGCATCTTAAATTACGGGTCCAATTCTAAAACCTTACATCCACCCCTGAATATGGGACGAAATATTATGTTCCCCACCTTTTGTTTCATCATCGTATGAAAATGACTGTCTAGGTACAACTCAAGTTACGTAAAAAACTTCCTTACTATTGGTAATATTGTATCCTTTTTAACCCCAAAAATATATAGTTTTTGAGTTTGAGACAGTTGGAACTTGTGTACAACTACTTATATGTTGGCCTTTGCTGAAGATATGTTCCATATTAGCAAGCAACACAATTAATGACGGGCCTTTGAAGTAGCCCTTATGAAGGAGGTGTATTTTATGTTACAACTCATTTTCCTCCTGACATATTATCTTTTCAAGCTCCCAAAGGCTGCATTTGAAACTTTAACATTACATTAATATGCAATGGGATATATATATATATGTAATATTCTTAAGGAGCAGAGAAACAGTGAAGTTCATACGTCAACGTTGACCATATTTGTGGTCCTTAATTTTGTCCATCTTCTCTGTATTCATGACAGATCTGAACCAAACCATTACCGCTTGTTCCTGAAATTGCTTCTATGCACAAAATTGACAGGGCCGAATAAAGCTAGGGCACTGCTCTACAGCGAAATAATAAAGAACTAGTAGATATTTGTAAATAGTTGAAATGTGTACAAACTTATTTTGGCATCAGTTTTATGTATATGTTTAGCTTAAAGTTGGTACAGTACCTCGTAAGTATAAATCAATTAACGAGATGAGGGTCAATCATAGCAGGTCGTAATAAATGGCCAAATGAATAAAATAAAGAGATAAGATGTAAAGCTTTTGATCAAGACGGTAAAGGTGGAGAGCATATTTATTGATTAAGACTGACATGGTCTGCCTCTCCATGGAGAGTTTAAGAGCCTTACAATGGTTTTTTCCCTTACTTTTAGAAGTAGAGGTGAAGAAGAAGAAACCCCTTTGTAGGGTTCTTTCTCTTAATATTTATAGCTGTGAATCTTGCCAGCTGACGATGGATGGCCGTGGCTACGTCGAAGGGACGTCCGCGAACAAAGAGTAGGCCGCGGTCTCGTTAATTAGGTAGAGTAACCTCGGAATACATTTGTCAGCGAATGACTATACCTTATATTAGCCCGAACGAGCTTAGGAGCCAATTAGACACGCTAATCATCATGAATCTAGTTTTGACCCATACAGATAGTACCTCTGTTTATCGAGGTCGTGCCTTGATCGAGCTCGGTGAGCGGACTATGCCGGCTATATCCTGAAAGCCTCAAAGGTGAGGGCCGAATATTGCCTTGGCCTTGGTCGTGATTGAAGACGGCCGCAGCTATTTAAGCTGCAGACATCACATTGTAGAAGGCGACGGCCGTAACCACTATGCAGAGACAATCCTTGACTACAGTGGAGCTGACGGTAGATGAATTCACATTCGACCACCGTAGTCGCAGTCCTTCGTTTGGTTCTCATAAGAGCGATTGGCCGTAGCCGTTCGTATATCTAAAATGGTCGTGGCCGTTTATTTGCATGTATTCTTCTTTTGGTAGGAGACCGTATTCACCTTATACTTAAGGGACAGCGATAATTGTTTGTCGCTTTGAGAGGGACATAGCCGTCCTTACTTGGGGGATGGCCGTAGCCGTTTCGTATTCAGGAGACGGCTGTAGCCGTTCTCGCATATGAGATGGCTGTGGCAGTTGTTACTTCAGAGATGGATGCAATCAATATTACTTTCACAGGCGACCGTTGCCAGCATTACTTAGAAGATGGTCGTAGCCGCTATTGATTTAGAGATGGCCGTAGCGAATTACATATGTTTGAGGAGGTTACAATCATGCTTGCCGCGTATAAGGAAGGCGTCGTATACTTAGTGACGTATGGGACGTACTTTTGGTGTCTTAGCACCGTTACAACCGTATCAGGGGTGATGTGCCGATTGATGGTTGAATGGCCGTTCCATGGTATCTGTCATAATGATGTCTGTTACTGTAGACCTAAACCGTTCTGCGGTTGGTCAGACAGTTAATGGTGGCCTTTGGGATTCGTGAAAGCCATTTATGCTTTGTCTATAAATAAAGGGTTGTATAATTCAGTTCTTACTTTTCCAATATTTGCTTAGGTGAAATTCTGAGAGAGACAACTCTTCATATTCTCATATTACTTCATCTTTTGCTCCTTGTTGCTTCATTCTTCATCGTTTATCGTTCGATCTTTATCTCCTCTTGCTTTTTCGATGAATTTTGCCCACTTCCTTTTAATACGTTGACAATGGCGAATAACTCTCATTCCGATGTTGCTCGGTGGCGGTTCTGGTGGCTGAGGGTCCATCTACGGTGGCGAGAACCACCGATTCGGCTGATATTGACAGGTTCCCATCGGTGACTGACATTCTTTCTTCGCCCGGCGGTCCAATAATTGATTTCTCTGATTATGAAGGAGAGGACCAAGTGGACGAAGCCCCATTGATGGGGAAGGTAGGCATCGCCCAACTGAGGGATCAGTGTGACATTCCTCGTTACGCTGACATCGTCCTCGCTAGGAGCGGGAGAGGGTACATGTCGACCACCGAGGGTAATGAGTTTTCTACTCTTTCCCTTTCAAGCTGGGATTTAAACTTCATCTTCCAATGCTAGTGGTGGACTTCTGACGCTACTATAAGATATGCCCTGGCCAGCTCGTCCCTTCCTGCTACAAGCTGTTGGCGATGCTGATAAAATATGCAGAGTTGGCATGGAGGGAGATTACTCTTGGGCACGTACTAACTCTCTACGCCCCCATAGGGTACGGGATACCATGATTCGGCTTGTCCCTCGTGGGGCCAGCAGATTAATTGCGGAACTCGATGACGAGGTTGATGCCTGTCCTTCTGAGCACTTTGTCTACATCAGGACTGAGCACTTGGTGGCTTCTTCTACCAACTTCCTAGATGAATGGAACCATGCACGTAAGTTTTTTTTACGGTGGTCTCAATTTCTTTTGGTTATATATCCTGTTTCATATTTGTACGTACTGACTTTCCTCTTGTGTTGTAGCTGGAGGTGCACCACCGGAAATATTTTCCGACATCCGTGGGTGGGTTGAGGCTGTGCTTCCTTTACAGTGGGAATTCGCACGTGGGCATCTTTCTGGGAGGACCATGGCCGGAGGCCGGCTGCTGGTAAGAATCTGACTTGTTGTGTTGCTCTTATTTCATAGTACTCAGTTTATTTCCCTTGACCTTTCTTCCTTTGTTGATTACAGAGACCACGCTGCATGAGGGCTCCTCAGCTTGCTTTCCGCAGGCAGGGGGCGACTCCCGATTGGTTGCAATGCCAGAACCTCGCCCAGTTACGAGGGCGACTTCAGTTGAATCCTCCAGTGGCTCACTCTCCAGCACGGTCCGTGCACCGAGATGAAGAATCTTCAGGGTTCATGGGTCCCATGGTGGAGTTGCCACCGAATGAAGATGAGAAAGAAGAGGAGAGGCCACAGGTTCGGCGTAGGTTTGCGTTCACCTCGGTCCTTCCGGTGGAGATTAGCTTGGATTCTCCGCCATCGGAAGCGGAGGGGAGTTGGCCCGGTTGGCTTAGGCCAAGGAGACACAGTCGCTTCGGCGATTCAAATTTCAGTTCTAGTTGCTGAGAGGGAAGGTAGTTCCTTAGCAGCTCTTATGGTGGAAGAGACGGGTGCCAATGTTTTGGAGAGTGCGGTTGCTTCAACTTACCGAGCAGCGGAAGCCTCGACTTCCAGGGCGGCGGAAGGAGGGGGCGCCTCAGGAGAAAGGGATGATTCTTAGTCCGACTTGGACCTTGAGGATGTCCGCCTGTTCCAAGAGGGTTATACCTGCCTAGCGGTACATGCCGAAGGGGATTTTCGCTATGTGGAGATTTCTAATGAGAAGAATCAGCTGCTCGAGGAAGAGAATATGGTGACGTTGCTCGAGTTTATGTGCTCGGAGGTGGAGAGTGCATCCTTGAGGGGCATCTCAGATGTTGGGTTGATGGGCGAGGTGGCCGCTCTGAGTATGAAGGTACGTGTGAAGCCGTGGTTTATTTATTTTCTTAGTGTATCTTCTTGTATTTACTATTGTTCTGTTTGTTGTAGTCATTCTTATTGGAGTTGGAGGGCATTCACCTGGCCAACGTACGCTCGGCATTCTTCGTGCAGTTGTTGGAGAAGTACCGCCGCTACCGGAACCGGTGCCGTGATTTACGTGAATGCTTAAGGAATGACCTACGAAATCGAGAGCTGGTAGAAGAGCTGGCGAAAAGGGAATTTCATATGCAGTAGACCCTTAATAGGGTAAATGCTCTCGAGCGGAAACTCCGTCAAAGAAATGAGGAGATAGATGCAGAAAGGAGAGCGACCACTGCGCTAGCGAAAATCAGGCTACGGCAGCAGAGGCCGCTGAGGCATTGACTAGGCAGGTGGCCGACTTAGAGACGGAGACTGCGGCCTTGAGGAACCAGGCAGAGGACGCCCTGGCAAGGGTCAAAGCATTGAAAGCGATTAGCCACGCCCAAGAAAGAGAACGTGGATTGGAGAGGGTTGCGGCTACTTTCTGAGACAGGACGTTTGAGGGGCGCATTGCCGTTTGCAAACAGAATGCCTGTGCTGCGGCGGACCGGATTGCGGCCTTGGATGCCGAGAACGAACGCCTAAGGGACCAGGCCGCTTCTTTCGGTTCTGTTCGTGAATTTTGGACATTCTTCGAGGCCTAGCTCGACGTGTATAGGAGGTTGTGGGAAGCCAGCATTGTGCCTGAGGCCACCTATGAGGAAGCCCGCCAAAAGGCTCGTGATGCTCACCTTGACTGCAGTTTCGACCCGTCTACGCCAGGGGTTGATGATGCTGCCGAGGGCGTTGATAATGTTGAAGGTGGCGCTGATGGCGCCGAGTGAACAAAGAAAAAATTTGTAATATTTGTTTAGTTTTCGTTCTATTTTTCTCTTTCTTTTTTGTTTCCATTTGGCTATCTTTTTTCTTTTTGCCAACCCTAGGCCAATGCAACTGGGGGTAACCTCTTGTAGATTGTAAATATATGCGACTTTCTTCCTTTCTGTTAGTTTTGTATCAATTTCATACGTTTTTTTGCGTTCGTTCGGGGGGGGGGGGGGCTTGCCTTAGAGTTTTTCTAGTGAGCATGCTAATGGTCTTGACCGGTTAGGTGATTTCGACCATTGTTGAATTGGTTCATTGCCTTAAGGGGAAATTGGTGTGTGTAGATGGCTTTGGCCATGGATGGACGCTTTTGGTCATCGCCTTCCTCCACTTGGTTGGAGCGGGTTGTAGCCGTATTTGGGCAGTAGCGGCACATAGCCTTAGTCCCAGTTCGGGTTTAGTCGGACTACTGGCCGTGGTGATGGAAAGAACGGCCCTGTAGTTCGACTTTGACCAAACTATACGTGGGCCAAAATTTTAGTTTTATTTAGTCGTACTTACTTTAATGGTGGGGGCGCTTGGCCCGAGCTGAGGTTCGACCGTGGTGGAACATTTGGAACCGCTCGGCCTTGTCTAATCGCATCCCGGCTCATAGTTGCGGAGACGTATGCTCTTGGCATTGAGTCGATCGTGGTTGAGTTTGTGACTCTTGCGACGGAGGCGTGTATCCTGAGTCCCAGTTCTACTCGTAGTTGAACTTTTGGGTGAGGGAACGTAGTCTGAGTTGTTATCAACCTGTAGTTAAACCTTTTGTATTTCTTAATGGCAAAGTCACTTCGCCTGAATCCCAGTTCAACTCGTAGTTGAACTTTTGGGCGAGAGGGCACATAGCCTGAGTTGTTGTTCAACTTTAGTTGAACCTTTTGTACTTCTTAATGGCGAAGGCACTTGGCTTGAGTCCCAGTTCAATTCGTAGTTGAACTTTTGGGCGAAAGCACGTAGCCTGAGTTGTTGTTCAATGGCGAAGGCACTTGGCCTGAGTCCCAGTTCAACTCGTAGTTGAACTTTTGGGCGAGGTCACGTAGCCTGAGTTATTTTTCAACCATAGTTGAACCTTTTGTATTTCTTAATCGCGAAGGCACTTGGCTTGAGTACCAGTTCAACTCGTAGTTGAACTTTTGGGCGAGGGCACGTAGCTTGAGTTGTTGTTCAACCGTAGTTGAATCTTGCAATTACTGATGGCGAAAGCACATAGCCTGAATTGTTGTTTAACCGTAGTTGAATCTTTTGTATTTCTGAATGGCGAAGGCACTTGGCCTGGGTCTCAGTTCAACTTGTAGTTGATCTTTTGGGCGAGGGCACGCAACCTGAGTTGTTGTTCAACCGTAGTTGAACCTTTTGTATTTCTTAATGGCGAAGGCACTTGGCCTGAGTCCCAGTTCAACTCGTAGTTGAACTTTTGGGTGAGGGCCGTAGCCTGAGTTTTTGTTCAACCGTAGTTGAACCTTTTGTATTTCTTAATGGCGAAGGCACTTGGATGAGTCCCAGTTCAACTCGTAGTTAAAATTTTGGGCGAGATCACGTAGCCTGAGTTATTGTTCAACCGCAGTTAAACCTTATGTATTTCTAAATGGCGAAGGCACTTGGCCGGAGTCCATCAACTCGTAGTTGAACTTTTGGGCGAGGGCAGGTAGCCTGTATTGTTGTTCAACATTAGTTGAACCTTTTGTTTTCTAAATGGCGACAACTCGTAGTTGAACATTTGGGCGAGGGCACGTACCCTGAGTTGTTGTTCAACCATAGTTGAACCCTTTGTATTTCTTAATGGTGAAGGCACTTGGCCTGAGTCCTAATTTAACTCGTAGTTGAATTTGGGCGAGGGCACATAGCCTGAGTTATTGTTCAACCGTGGTTGAACCTTTTGTATTTCTTACTGGCGAAGGCACTTGGCCTGAGTCCTAGTTCAACTCGTAGTTGAACTTTTGGGCGAGGGCACAGAACCTGAGTTGTTGTTCAGCCGTAGTTGAACCTTTTGTATTTCTTAATGGCAAAGGCACTTGGCCTGAGTCCCAGTTCAACCCGTAGTTGAACTTTTGGGCGAGGGCACGTAGCCTGTTGTGTTGTTCAACCGTAGTTGAACCTTTTGTATTTCTTAACGGCGAAGGCACTTGGCCTGAGTCCCAGTTCAACTCATAGTCGAACGTTTTCTTCCCGCATAACCCTTGTGTGTAGGGCGTTGGGGGTTGGTTTTGATTTGAGATCTTGCACGATTTTTGTGTATTCTTCTTGACTAGTTGGTATAGGTTACCCTGTTATAGATCTTGGTTCGAGATGCTTTTGTGCTTTATTCCGTTTTGGCAGGATCCCGTGTAAAAGGGGGTGAGGTACCTTATGCACATTTTTCCCGTAGGGATGGGGGATCTACTTCTTCTTCTTCTTCTTCCCCTTGCTCGGAGATGCGGGATGTGAAAGCAAGCTCGTGTCGAGGCTTTTGAATTCCTTTTAGCCGATGTGCCGCTTTGGCTTGTTCTAGCTGGGTTATTTTCTTTCCTTTTTGGTCCAAGGATAAACTAAGCAATTATGCTATGAAATCCCCACAGACGACGCCAAATTGTTTAGCTTAAAGTTCTAGAGTACATCGTAAGCATAAATAAATTAACGAAACGAGGGCCAATCGTAGCAATCCGTAATAAATGGAAAAAGGAATAAAATAAAGAGATAAGATGCAAAGCTTTTAATCAAGACGGTAAAGGTGGAGAGCATGTTTATTGATTAAGACTGACATGGTCTGCCTCTCCATGGAGAGGTTCAGAGCCTTACAATGGTTTTCTCCTCTCTTTTAGAAGTAGAGGTGAAGAAGAAGAAGAAGCCCCCTTTTTGGGTTCTTTCTCTTAATATTTGTAGTTGTGAATCTTGGCAGTTGGCGATGGACGGCCATGGCTGCGTCGAAGGGACGTCCGCGAACAAAGAATAGGCCGCGGTCTTGTTAATTAGGTCGAGTAACCTCGAAATACATTTGTCAGCGAATAATTATACTTTATATTATCCCAAACGAGATTAGAAGCCAATTAGACATGCTAATCATCATGAGTCTAGTTTTGATCCATAAAGTATATAAAGAAAAAGGATGGCAAAAGAGTCACAGAGGCATGTACAAGACACTTGTAATTGCATTGTCTTTTTGTTCTTGAGGGAAGATCGTAAAATGCTGCTACGGATCTTTTAGTTTCATTTACTTATGCTTCTCGTTCACCTAAGGTTAGTATGAGACAGTCAGGCAGACATCTTTCAATTTGTGAATATCTACTTGATGAACTTTAGTTAGGCACTTAGTCACAAAGGCGAATCCGGGTTTTAATTATATGGATTTAAGATTTCGATTTCAACTGTTGAATACCTTGTTCTAGTTATGGGTTCCCAAGTCAATTTTTTTATACAGTGTCATATAAAAACAAGGAGTATCATGTACAATGGGAGAAAAAGTAACTGTGAAAAGTTTACAAACGAAATAATAAAAATAAAATTGGGTAAAACCATCAATATATGGTCAATTATCAAATGTACACAAGAGTACTGGCTAGTAAAACATCTGACTGAATACGCATACCAAAGGTTTTTTGTTTATGGGTGAGTTGGTGAGAGGACCACTGGACCAGCAACTACATTTCATATCCCCTTTTGATTTGACTCAATTGGCCAAAAGCCAGAGAAATCATAGATGTCGTTTGACCTTAAATTTTGGGGGAAAAGAACAAATACGTGTTGTTTTTTGAGGTGGAGACATTTAACGTCATTTTGACTGCATTCAGTGCCACTTCCACTAAATTGTGGTGTTGTGTATATAAGTTTTCGTCAGCTCAGTTGGTGCCCAAAATCCCAGGCCAAGTTCCCGGGCTTCTGACAATTTCAATTCCCCACTTGACTACTGTTCACCTACATGAATGCCTTATGCAATTTTACTGCACCATTAAATCGTTAAATTTGGTCCCCCACACTGTTGATTATGTCGCGGGGAACGTTGAATTCGATTTTATATGATATCTTATCTTCAAAACAAATGAAGTTTTTGGAGGTGTCAACTTCAAACGAGCGAGTAGAGTCAAGATTAGACATGTTAATATAGAGTATTATTATTATTCAAGTAATAACAGGAACATATAGTTACTGTCATGTTCATGACATTACCCTTTGGTGTTTTTCATCGAAATCCTATAAATAGATGTATTGGAAATCATGTTGTACACTAGAATAAAATAAGAAAGCTTTATCTTCCTCCATACATTCTTTTTTTTTGTGTGTCTATTTTTTTGTTTCATAGTATTACTTTGAGATAAGTTTATTAACAGTATTACGTCAGAACATGAGTTAACAATTAAACTACCCGAAGTACATTTAGGCTGAATTTGATTGGATTATTGCTTAATTCTTCAAACATCTCAAGCAATTTAATATTATGATTAGGACCTCCTTTATATAGTAAATGAATCCTATTTAAGGTACAATTCTAACTATGAAAGTAAATCCCATGATTAACTAGATAACCGTCCTTGATTTGATCTGTTCCGAGATTCATGCTATGATCTCCGGTCAGTCATGGATATCTTGCCTTTTCATTACTACTCCTTCGCTCGAAGTCTGTCACATTTGGTCTTGGTCGTTGTTGGCCTCGATCTCGACAGACATCTAGACCCTCGGACTTGATGCCTCGTCTTTGTGCTTTAATCTGATTCATTACGAGGCTACCCCTCGATGCAGTTCCCTTGTTTCGATCAAAGTAGGCCCGGTTTTAACTGTATACATATTGTTCCCTCGTTTCTTAAAGTGTAATAAGAAGAAACAAACTGAGCCTTCAATTTTATACCTCGATCAATTACGATGTCACCCTCGTGATGTAAGCAACAGAAGTGACCGAAGCGTCGCATCGGTACGGTTTCCAAGATCAATAATGAGCGTTAGTTGAAGGTCGGCAACTAGTACCTTTGAATCGTCGGCATGAATTATTAAATAGGTCCTCTTCTCACTTCTTTAATCTTTACTTTGAATTTTTCTTGCACTAACTTACAAAATTTCTTTGTGTTTTTCATGTTTGACTACAAAGCTTCAAAGCTTTCCATATCTTCTACGTCTTTCCGTTTTGCTCTGTTACCAAACCTTCTCCAAAACACAATATTTTATCCTTATCTTTTTCCTTTAAACAAAAATGGCGATGACATCAAACGTTTCTCTTAAAAAAGAAAAGACCTTTTCGACGTGGCCGACCGCTGATTAAATGATGGTGGACCCGCGCCTTGAGGAGTGTGTTCCTGAGGGAGGGTGTGATCTCACTTCCTACTTCAAAGTCGAGAAAACCTCCTCTGTCCATAGGCGGTGTGAACCAATGTCGAGATATATATGCACGATAACCGAGAGCGACCTCGAGCAGGTTAAGAAAGACTGCAACCGGGATAAGAAATAGGTAGTGATACTGACCCCTGAGGAGGATATTACTACCCAAGTAAATGGGTTTCTAAGTGGTTACACTTACCCTTTCACGTTGGGTCATGTTGACCCGGTCATCCTCGACTTCTGTCGCTAGTACCAAATAGCATTAGGGCAGATCCATCCTTCCTTTTGGGGGATCTTCATTTTGTTCCAATTTTTTGCAAGCAAAAAGGAGGTGACACCTTTCACTCTCGATCTTCTCATCAAACTTTACAAGCCTCGTCGTTTCCGAGGTGGACTGATAAAGCTTCAGTGCTGGGCTACCAAGGTGCTGTTCTCGAGCATAGACGAGACAAAAACAGAGGGTGGATGGGTCGATTTGTCCGAGTGAAGACTTCTGACCTAATTCCACCCAAGAAGATGCCTTTTCTCAAGAAGTGGAACATGAAGTGTAAGTTCAATTCTTCCTTTGGCTTTTATTCATTGTTTCGTTTCCTCATTCTTTTCACTGATGTCTTTTTATGTGATATAACAGTTGCTTGGATGCTCGGTGCGATTCCGAACCTTGAAAGCTAGGTTCGGACCCTAGCTTCAACTTCCTCATACGCTGAGCGATCATGGTGCAATTTAGCAAGGGGCCGATGGGAGGCCAAAAATCATGGTAAGCCTTTTTCTTTTATGTACCTGGAGGCTTTAAAACGTTTCCCTCTTAAACTTACCTAGCTTCCTTTCATGCATGCCTTGGTAAAGATGTTGTCATGAGGTCCCCCGTTTGGGGAGGAGGAGGTTCTGCCCCCGATCCCGAAGCCATTGAAAGAGAAGAAAAAAAAAGGGTCTCGACCTCCAAGACTCCGAAGCCTAAAATAGCAAGGCTCACAAATCAAAGAATGACACTGATGCTCTGCCTCCCGATGTAGCTCAACGACTATGAGATTAAAAAGAGGAGAAAGAAGATGCTGACTACGAGATGGTGGCTCGAAAGAGGGGGTGCGCCGAAGCCTCAAAGGCAGCTGAGCCGATGATGGTCGAGAAGGCTCAACTTCGGACCAAGGAGATCTCAGAAGATGTTCCGAGCAAAGTCACCTAGTCATCGGAGGTTGAATATATCTCTCCCCTTGACGAACAATTAGTGGGTGTTTCCTGAAGGGACTGGTTTCGAGGCCCTCTGAAAAGGAGAAAACGCCCCAAGGGCCTCGCTTAAGGCAATCGATATTGGTGATTAGCTGCCCCGCCCCACATTTTTTAGGGCATATTCAGGAGGCTTGGCTATGGCGACCCCCAATGTGGGAACGACCCATATAGGGGGGGGGACACTTATTCCGTGGCTGCTTCACCGGGGTCGAAGATGTTTCTGACCTGGATGCATCGATCATTTCCGATGAGGCTTAGCGACTCCTGATCCAAGTACACTTCAGCTCCTGTTATTTGTTTTACGTTCACCTTTATTTTCTTTTGCCTGATTTCCTTTCTTTCTCCATAGGCCATGATGCTTCATCGGGAAGCGTTTTCCAAATCCCAGGCCGAGTTGAACCGGTGTGAAGCCGATCTCAAAAGGCTGACGAAGGAGAGATATACCCTCAAACGCTTTTGTGGGTAAAAAGAAGATGAGATCAAGGACCTCAGAACTCAACTGGCCAGAGCTCACAAAGAGCAGATCGACCTGATTGAACTAGTAATGAAGAGTATTCTTAGAAGTTCGCTATATCGATTCAAGGATGAAAATGAATACTTTGATCCTATAGGTTTAGCATAAGGCCGAAAAGATCGAGAAGCTTCAGGAGGAGGCCTAAATGAAGGAGGCAAAGACTTTGCGGTAGAAGCAGAACATGAACCGCCTCACCTCAAATAAAGATACAACCCGGGACAAGCTATCTTCGGCTGGGTGTCAACTCCAAAGAATGAAGGATGAGAGCTTGGCTCGAGGCAAGAAAATTAAGGAGCTCGAGACTCGGTTGGCCACTGAGCTTGCAAAGGCCACATCTGAGGCATGAATAATAAAGGCTAAAGCTGAGGCGATTTTGGTTGTCTATCGAGCTGATGCTGAAGCTGCTCAAGTTCAAGCATAGGAAGTGGCTGGCACAGCCTTGACTCGCTCATACTGGACCTTTGAGCATGCCAAATTTCAATCTCGAATAGAGACCCTCAAGGATATTCATGCTCGTGGCTTCGACCTTACCGCCAATATTGAGAATGCGAAGATACTTAAGGTTGATACTAGAGCGTCGTTTTCTTCCGATGATGATGACTCGGGGAGCACGAGTGGATTAGAGAGTGGATAAGATGAAGATGAGGCTCCCGGGGAAGATTAGGCATTTAGAATTTTTTTTCTTTTTTTTTGGATTTTTTGTGTAAGACCCTAAGTGATCTTTGTAAATATTTTTGCATATGTGAAAGATCTCATTTCTTACCGATTTGTCTCTGATTTTTGTTTCATGAAAACTTTGTTTTGCTTTCGCCTTATGATAATTCTAGTATACTTTAGATCTTGTGAGAATTTTGACTCACATCGTTGCCTTGAAAATTTTTTGTCGAAATCGAATTTGTATTCGAGTGAGTACTTGCTCGAACACGGTAGAAAAAATCCTTAGGTTTAGGTCGAGAGAGTAGATCCTCTAGCTCAACAATATAATAGCCCTTAGGCTTTTGAATCTGGCCGATATGGCCTTAAAAGAGTGGTTTTCCCCTTTTTCGGCTTAATTAATTTTAATCATATAAAAAGTTGTTATGCCTTAGCACGAGATAAATTTGTACCCGTGAAGATCGTGTTATCGCAAAACTTTGTTATGCCTTAGCATAAGTTTGTTCGATAGTTCAAATAATTTGGTACCTCTTAAGGTTTTTGAGGTTTGATGTTATCGAAACCCTTTGTAACTTTGCCGAGGCTAGCCTCCTCTAACCTGTTTTATGAAAATATTTGAAGGCCTGTTTGATTACGAAACTCGGATGCCTTCCAACCATGTTAGTTTGGCTATAGCCTTTAATTTGAGATTCGCCATTTGGGCTTGTTTCTCGATTATACTTCGAACTTATTCGAAGTGTCAGTCCCCGAGTGGCGTGGTCATGGCCTATGAAATCGTGGATTGCATTTTAGGGTCTTATGATTTCGAAGTTTAATAATTCGAGCATCATTACCCGAGTGCGGGTTAATCACTCGAGCTTTAGTCTACTGGCTCTTGAGCCGATTTTCACAATAGATCGTAAGTATAAAATTGTAAAGTAGAAATTTCACTAAGGCATGGAACATTTGGTAGCGAAAAGATACTTCTTTAGTAGATCATTCATGCGTACATGTTTTGCCATTAGGTCTCGAGTAATCTACATGAGTATCGTTCATTTGACCGTTTGGCCCTTTACAAAATTTACCTATCGATACCCTATAGACGCGAAATATTTTTCTTGAAAACATAAAATCCAAGGATGACGCCCCCAGTATTCGAGGTTGATTGTAGGGAAGCCTCATATATTGTTGAATTTCTCTAAGTTAGCACAAACAATGGTTATCTCATTAAAAATCTTGTCGGGAAAACCCATTTGGGATAAAAACCGATTGAAGGGAAAAAGAGTGAAACGCGTGCTTCAAATATAAGGACATCATTTTTGGAGAGAACTTTGATGTCTTCGACCAAACACCTACAATAAGTTAGTATAAAATACAAATGAAAAATGAGAAAACCATACCTTAGCAATAATATCGTTTGAGGAGTGGTATGTTCCAATTATTTGAAAATTGTTCGTCGTTCATCGTGCCAAGTTTATAATACCCTTTTACGATGATGCCAAGGACCTGATACTGTCCCTCCCAATTTGGACTGAGTTTTCCCTCATTTGGGTCTCGAGTGTTGATGGTAACTTTTCTCACAACTAAGTCCCAATTTTGAAGTGTCAAAGATTGGATCTTCGATGGTAGTATCTCGGATTCACTATTTCTGGGCCACCATTCGAACGAGGACAGCTTCCCATTTTTCATATAGCAATTCGAGGCTGGTGTTATAGCCTCGTGATTTGATTCTTCTGTTGTTTATTGAAACCCGAGGCTTGGTTCCTGGACTTCGACCGGGGTTAGAGATTCAGCACCATATACTAAGTATAACGCTATTGCCCCCGTACAGGATTTAGTTGTTGTCCAATATGCCCAAAGGACTTCGGGGAAAACTTCTCTCCATTTCCCCTTATTGTCATTCAATCTTTTCTTTAGGTTCTGAATGATAGTCTTGCTTGTTGATTCGGACTGTCCGTTCACACTAGGATGATATGGCATCAACAGGATCCTTTTTATTTTGTGATTTTCGAGGAACTTTGTTATTTTGCTGCCGACGAATTATTTTCCATTATCGCATACGATCTCGGCGGGTATCCCGAATCGACATATGATGTGATCCCAAATGATGTCTATGACTTCTTTTTCTCCGACTTTCTCGAAGGCCTGTGCATTAACCCACTTAGAGAAATAATCAGTCAAAAATAAAATGAATTTAGTTTTACTTGGGGCTGATGGCAGAGGGCTGACGATATCATCAAGGCTGAATAAAGTTTTTTTCCGGGCTGTTGGATCATCGGGGCATGTATCTGGCCTTTGTTGCATCTTTGAACTAACTCCTTAGTACCTTTTTCCATATTAACCCAATAGTACCTGCTCGGATGACCTTGTGAATCAGTGATTCGGCACCAGAATGGTTCCTACAAGTACCCTCGTAAATTTCTCGTAGGTTGTAGTCAAAGAAGGTGGGCGTGGCCTTCTTCGACTATTGATCTTGAAACTTGTACAATAGTCCCCGAGCTAATTTCATTGTCTTCGACCAATGACCCAAAAATTGCAAGGGCATCAGCCTCACTGTTCTGCTCTCGAGGTATATGCTGTAGGGTCCATTCTTTGAACCGGCGTAGGGTTACCAGCAGTTTTTCCAAGTACCTCTGC
The DNA here is from genome assembly GCA_034376525.1 of Nicotiana benthamiana. Taxonomy (NCBI): domain Eukaryota; kingdom Viridiplantae; phylum Streptophyta; class Magnoliopsida; order Solanales; family Solanaceae; genus Nicotiana; species Nicotiana benthamiana. The sequence goes on from CM067335.1 coordinate 92,147,567, forward strand.
ATTCGATCCTCTCGAACCGCGAAGGTCTTGTTGGCTTGGTTAACCACAAGTAGGGAATCACAATTGGCCTCGATGACCTCCGCTCCTAGGCTTTTGGCCAGCTTGAGACCTTGATCATCTCGAACTAGGACACCATTTGCCGAAACTTCCGAGATTGTTAAATATAAGTAGAGTTTCTTGTCCACTTTTGGACTGTGATACAATGGTGGGCTCAAAAGATACCATTTTAATTCTTCCAATGCATGTTGGAATTCCAGAGTCCAAGTAAAATTTCTTTTATTTTTTAGCAGTGATAAGAACCTGTGACTTTGATCTAAGACCTCGAGATGAACCGGCCTAAAGTAGCTATCCGCCCTGTTAATTTTTGTACGTCCTTAACGTTGTCCACAATTGTGATGTCTTCGATTGCCTTGATTTCATCGGGGTTGATCTTGATTCCGCAATTTGACACATAAAGCCGAGGAACTTGCCTGAACCTACCCCGAATGCACATTTCTCGAGATTGATCTTTATGCTTTATTTTCTCATTATGTTGACGATTTCCTGAAAATGGTCCTCTGCGCGCAATTGTCATCAATATAAACCTCCATTGATTTACCTATTTGTTCTTCAAATATTCGGTTTATTAGGATTTGATAAGTAGCATCGGCATTATTTAGCCCAAACGGCATTACACTATAGTAATAAGTATCGTACTTAGTAATAAACAAAGTCTTTTTTCCTGATCCTCCGGGTTCAGTTGTATTCAGTAGTAGGAATCGAGAAGCTGCTGATCACATGGCCGTCTGTGGCATCAATTATAAAATCAATAGTCGGTAGCGAAAAGGATTCCTTAGGGCATGCTTTGTAAGTCTTTGTAGTCTACACACATTCTAAGTTTATTCCCTTCTTGGAGACTACGACTACGTTTGCTAATCATTTAGATATTATACTTCCTGAATGAATCCTATTTCGAGAAGTTTGGTTACCTCGTCCTTGATGAATGTATGATTTACCCCGGATTGTGGCCTTCTCCTTTGCTTCACCGGCCTGAACTTTAGTTCCAAACTCGATCGATAAGTGGTAATCTCTGGTGTGATCCCTGTCATGTCAAGGTGGGACCAAGAAAAACAATCCATATTTCTAATAAGAAATTTAATGACTTTTTCCCTAAGCTCAGGAGTTATCCTCGTGCCTAGGTATACCTTTCAATCGAGAAGATGCTCGATCAATATGATTTGCTCCAGCTCTTTGACCGTCGACTTCGTGGCATCGGAATCATCGAGGATTATGAAGGTTCGAGGTATTGCATAATCATCATCCTTGAAAGTTTCCTACTGTTCTAATCTGGTCGAGGTCGGTGACTATGGTTTCTATTTGACTTCCTACTTTTCCTTTGATTCTATCCCTTTGTTGATGTTACTGCACATACTAGTATGACCTTATCAATTGCAAACATCTCTTTGCTGCTGGTTGTTCATCGTACACTGTTTTGATTCCTTCCGGTGTTGGGAATTTCAAGACTTGATGAAACAATGAAGGCACCACCTTCATATTATGGATCCAAGGTCTCCCAAGTAGCGTGTTGTATCTCATTTCACCTTTGATTACATGGAAATTTGTTTCGTAGATAGTTCTGGCCACGTTTACTAGCAACATGATTTCCCCTTTGGTGTTTTCACTTGCCATGTTGAAACTGTTGGGCACTCAAGGTACAGGTACGATTTGATCCTAAAGGTCAAGATGATCTACGACCCTCAATCGAATAATGTTTTTCGAGCTATGTAGATCAACCAACATACCTTTAACTTGAATTCTATTCATAATGATATATATTACCGGTGCGTCGTTGTAAGCCTGTTCCATTCCTTCTGCACCCTTATCGTTGAAAGATAAGGTATCCTCAGGTAAGTAATCCTGAGTACGTTTCTCCCGTGTGATTGTAACTTTGGTGCATTTGAATATCGGTCCTTGAGGATCATCGACTCCACCAACGATCATATGAATCACGTGCTGCAGTTCTTCTTGTTCATTTTTCATGTTTGCGTCCCTATTTTGAAGTGATATTTAGCTTGGTCACTCAAGAACTCTTGAAGATTACCCTCATTGAATAAATTTGCTACCTCATCCCTTAATTGTCTACAGTCGTCGGTTCTGTGACCATGGGTTCCATGGTACTTGCACATTTGATTTGGATTCCTTTGAGCTGGATCAGTCTTGGGGTCTCGGCCACCTAGTATCCTTGATTTGTCCAATGGCTGTCATAATACCTGAAGCATCGATGCTGAAGTTGTATTCCGATAATCGTGGCTCTTTCCGATAGTCCAATCATCGATAACCGGGTGTAGGTCCATGCATTCCATCTGAAATTGGGATACGAACTCCCTTAGCATTTTGTTGTCCTTTTGTCTCACCTTGAATAGGTCCGACTTCCTAGTCGCAGCCTTTATTGCTCCTATGCGTGTCTTTACGAATGAATCGGTAAGCACGGTGAATGAATCAATGGAATTGGGCGACAAATTGTGGTACCATATATCGCCCCTTCGATTAAGTTTCTCCAAAAAATTTCAACAGAGCAAATTCAATTTAACCATATTCTAAGTCATTTCCTTTTATTGCGTATGTATGAAAAGTGACATGCTCATTAGGATCGGTGGTTCCATTGTACTTGGAAATCTCTGGCACACAGAATTTCTTCAAAATGGGCTTCGGAGCCGCACTTGGTGGGAAAAGCTTCTGCATCAATTTTTCGAACCCAAACCCTTCAAAATCGGGGGTGCCCCCGGTATTTGATAAACTCACGAGTTGTATATTTCTACCTTTTTATCATTAACATCAATTTTCTTTTCTCCTGATTCAATCCGTTTAGTGAGCTCATCGAGCATCTTCATGATGGCGGGGTCACTTCCTGATCCATTATCGTTCAATTTCTCCTGTACAGGTTCGACCCTATGTATCGAGTTCGATTCTTCTTGGTGTTATAGCAACCTGCTGTGTTGTAACATGTCGAATATCATTCGAAGGCTAATCCCACCTTCTTCACCAAATCGGCTACTCGGGCCTCTCTGCGGATTCTAATTTCAGGATCGGCTCCTAAATCTCCGCGAATGGTGACTCGAGAACTGACATCAACTGAATTTATTGCATGTGGTACATCGGGATTGATTGGAGGTACTCCGTTTACTGGGGCCGTTATCTGTTTGAGTGGGTACTACTTGAGAGTTCGACATGTTGATTCCTGAAATTAAAAATACTTACGAGAACAGGCGTAAAAGCAGTATGTGCTATGGAGGTTAATATTAAGCAATCACTATTACCCTTAGCCCCACGGGGGGTGCCAAACTGTTTACTTTAAAAAAATTGGATAGCAATTAGACTTATAATGTGATTTTAAGGATATGTGATTTCATCTAATACCAATTAATAAACGTAAAGATAAGTGATGCCGATTGACAATAATATTAAGCAAACTAGCATTTGGACAGAGCCCTCGAGCTCGGACACCCTCGGGCTAGTTATGCAAGAATAGTTAAAGGCACAATAAACTGATGAATAATAGAGTAAGCTGAGATATTATATTTCTTTGATATTCGGAAATGTAAGGTGTTTACAAGATGATTAGGACCCCCTTTATATAGTAGAAGAATCCTATTTAAGGTACAATTCTAACTATGAAAGTAAATCCCATGATTAACTAGATAATCGTCCTTGATTTGATATGTTCCGAGTTTTACGCAATGATCTCTGGCCAGTCACGGATATTTCGCCTTTTCCGTTACTATGCTTCGCTCGAATCCTGTCACATTTGGTTTTGGTCGTTGTTGGCCTCGATCTCGGCAGGCATCTGGATCTTCGGAGTCGATGCCTCGTCTTGTGCTCTAATCTGATTTATTTTGAGACTACCCCTCGATGCAGTTTACTTGTCTCGATCAAATAGCATAATCGAATATGCCCGGTTTTAACCGTATACAAACATGTTGGCTCGCAATAGTTTAGCTTTTCTGCACAGAAATTTTGGCATACAATTTGTATCCAACCTATTTTGATAATTTTAAATTATATCTCACACCTATGCTATTCGAATTTGGATGAGTGCATAATTTAGGCTAAATTTCTATGGCTTAAAAAGTAAAAATTATAAAAGAATTAATCCAAAACAACACACATAGGGTCGTAACCGTTCCCCAGTTTCCCCAGCTTTACTTTTTACAAACTACTTCATATTCCTTTAGAATTTATTGCCTCCTCTTTATTGAGAACCTAAGTCTTTTCTAATAAATTCGCGGTTTCAAAATTTAAATGTACGCTCTCACAATGCAAATTTTATTTTTTTTCACCCTCACAATAATGCAAATTCACGAAGTTTGAAATTTACAAACATGTGCTTGAGATGAATCTGTGTATATTTGTTTTCCAAGATATTATTGACATGAGAAATTGTTTTTGACCCCAAATTACTGACCCACTGACGCTAGGAGCATAAATTCAGAGTGCAGTTCTCAAGTCTCTTTGATAATGATAATCATACAACTTCTTTTTAGAGGTCAACCCCCCTACTTATGAACAAGATTCAGTATCTACTTGCATTTTCTACAAATGATTTCAGTTTGTATCATCAATCATGCCATATGGGTCCGAGTGTCGCTGCAATTGATGATTCCTTCTTCATTCTATTTTTTTAAGCAAAAATTACCGGCGAGATTAACTATTATTTTGTATTTGGACTGGTTGGGCTGGGCATATTTTCATGGTGCGTCAATCTGGGAACAATCTAAGTTAGCCCATTTAAAAGTTGGACTAATTTGGGTTGAATATGTGACTTCTTTCGCAAATAGCCGGTTGGACTTCATTGTTTAGCTTTTTACCAGTATACATAGATTACATATTGATTATACACATATTATATATGACTTATACATATACCGTTATTTAGGTTAATTCTTCTACAAAGATATACGTTTAACTCATAAGAAAGGGGAAAGTGTAGATACATCCGTATTATACAAAAATTTATAAAAAAATTCCACTTTGTAGCGCACTTTAAATTTCGCATTTAACACTTTGTATTCACATCTGAAACTACAAATTTTGGGTTTCGAAACCAGATTTGAAATTCTTCTAGAATGCAACTTCGAATCTGAAATTCTATCTCTTTAATAGAACTTCATTATCGAGATATGAAGTTCTTCTATCTCTTCAGTACAACTTTAGAATCGAATCTGAAGTTCTTCTATCTCTCAAATTTTTTATTTTGTTGATTTCAGCGAGGTCACCATCGATCAAACTTTCTCTAGGTTCAATAATGGTGGCTTTGAATTTCTCCACTGCAGTTTATAAGTACCAACTCAAAGTATAAATCTCAGTTTTAAGGAGGAGGAGGAGGTGGCTTTGAATTTCTTCACTGCAGTTTATAAGTACCAACTCAAAGTTTAAATCTCAGGTTTAAGGAGGAGGAGGAGGAGGATAGAAGAAGCAGCAACGAAGAACCTTAGAAGGAGCAGCAGGCAGAGAAGAAGCAACAGCAGTAGCGAAGAAGCAAGTGAGAAGAAAGCAATATCTAGATTTACCTAATATGGTACCAGTTAAACTTTTACAGAAAAAAAAGGGTATATGTGACCAAATAGGACGCTTTATCAAATTTTTTATCATAAGAAACTTTATACGGATAAAGTTTATTTACGTACTATTTTCCCTAGACATTACTTATGAGATTATATTGTATGTTGTTGTTGTTGTTATTGTAAGAAACTTGGTCGGAAACTTTTAGCAAAAATTTATGTTTTATTCGTTATATATATTCATAATAAAGAACGAAAAGGTTTTATACAAATTATGAAAAATAATAAAGAAATAAAAAATTGGTTAGAGTAGGGTATGTGGAGTTTTGACTCATTGCTTACCTCATCTCGCTCAAGTAATGTTTGGATAAGTAGTTGATCGACACATCTATTTTTTCTGCTTATTTTGACTCGGTCAATTTAGTCAACTCGCCTATTTTACACTCCTAAAAAAATGTTGCTAGTGAGGTGATTGAAATTAAAGTTGTCAAAGAACTCAACAATAGTCTTCGAAAATAAGGTAGAGTTTTGTTTTAAGTATAAGAACATTTAATATTCATAAGAAATCCGTAGTATTTTTTATGATGTCTGGTTTTTAATATAAAATTTTGTATGTCACGATCTAAAATTTATTAGAGGTCGTGATGGCACATAACACTACTGTCAAGCAAGTCAACAATAATTGATTAACTTAATTATTCATTTTAATATATATGTATATTTTTTAAAATCATAATTTCTTCCAATTATAACAACAAGAGATAAAATTTACAGAATATAACAACAATAACAACAACATTAACAGCAACAACAAAAATTTAGTATGTTTCCACCAAGTAGGGTTTGGGAGGGTAGTTTGTACACGGACCTTACCCCTACTTAACAGGTAGAAAGCTATTTCGAGTAAACCCTCGGCTCAACAAGAATAATAAGAAGAAGTGGGTAGCCAGAAAGGAAGAAAGATTAAATGACAATATTTTTTTTACAACTTTAATACAGAACAACACAAAAACACCTCAAAATCTGGCGTCACCAACTAGGCTCCTCATGTTAGATACATCTTGTGTGTGTGGTTTGAGTGAAGTCATAGTCTTTCCCACGTCCCTCCCCACCAAAAAAATAAATTCACACTAAAACTTATTTTAATCTTTTCTCCCCAAACAAATGAACTTAAATAAAATGAAAAGAAAAGATAAAGAAATCTTTTTTAATGAAAAGTATAAAAAAGAGAGGGCTAAGTGCACATATATCAGATTCGAGAATGATGTTTAAGTATGACGGATATTTAAAAATAACAACAATAACAGTTCAGTATAATCTCATAAGTGAGGTCTGGGAAGGATAATATGTACATAGATCTTATCCGGGGCAGAGAGGTTGTTTCCAGGAGACCCTCGGCTCAAAAATCAATAAGAGACAATATGTTAGTACCATCAATAGAATCATAAGAAAATAACATCGATATAAGAAATACGCGATAGGTGAAATAGGTAGAAGGTATAAAAATAACCAACAGATAAAACTCTGCATCAGTAGATAACCAGTAGCATCCTAAAACTAACTCTTAACAGGCTAGTCTCACTCTTGTGCGCAGTAGAAATATTTACAGTAATCCTAAGTCGCGTCATGTCCTGCATGATCACCTCTCCCCAATGCTTTTTAGGTCGCCATCTACCTATCCTCGTGCCCACCATAGCCAGTCACTCACATCTCCTCACTGGTGCATCAGTGCTCCGCCTCTGAATATGCCCGAACTATCTAAGTCTTGCTTCTCGCATCTTCTCTTCCATGGAGGCCACGCCCACCTTCTCTCGAATATCTGCATTCCTAATCTTATCCATCCTTGTATGCCCGCACATCCAAATCAACATCCTCATCTCCGCTACTTTCATCTTTTGGATATGTGAGTTCTTGATTGGCTAGTATTCGGTCCCACTCAACATGGAAGGCCTAACCACTGCTCTGTAAAACTTACCTTTTTAGTAATAGTGGCACTTTCTTGTCACACAAAACTCCAGACGCTAACCTCCACTTCATCCACCCCACCCCTATACGGTGTGTGACATCCTCGTCGATCTCCCCGATCCCCTGAATAACTTGTCCAAGGTACTTGAAACTACCCTTCTTGGGAATGACTTGAGAGTCAAGCCTCATGCCCACTCCTGCATCCGTCGGCTCGACCCCAAATTTTCACTCTAGGTATTCCGTCTTCGTCCTGCTCAACTTAAAACCTTTCGATTCAAGGGCATGTCTCCAAACCTCTAGCCTTTCATTCACGCCGCCTCGTGTCTCGTCAATTAGAACTATGTCATCAGCAAATAGCATGCACCATGACACCTCCCCTTGAATACGATGAGTTAGTGTATCCATCACCAAGACAAATAGGAATGAGCTGAATGCAGACCCTTGGTGCAACAACGTAACAATCGAAAAATGCTCGGAGTCGCCTCCTACTATCATAACCCAAGTCTTAGCTCCATCATACATGTCCTTAATCACCTTAATGTAGGCAACCGGAACCTTTTAGCCTCTAAAAAGCTCCATAAGACCTCCCAGGGACCTTGTCGTATGCCTTCTAAAGATCAATAAACACCATGTGGAGATCTTTCTTCTTATTCCTGTATTGTTCCAACATCCTCCTAATAAGGTGAATAGCTTATATGGTATATCGCCCCGGCATGAACCCGAACTGGTTGTCTGAAATAGACACCATCCTTCGTACTCACATTTTTACCACTCTCTCCCAAATTTTTATGGTATGACTCAGTAATTTGATACCCCTATAGTTATTATAGCTCTGGATATTGCCTTTGTTCATATACAATGGAACCATTGTACTCCACCTCCACTCTTCAGGCATCCTATTAGTCTTGAATATAACATTAAACAACCGAGTAAGCCATTCGAAGCCTGCTCTACCCACACACCTCCAAAGTTCAACCAGAATTTCATTTGGTCTGGTAGCTCTGCCCCTTCTCAACTTACACACTGCCTCTATGACCTCATCAACCTCAATGTCCCTACAATAACTTAAATCATGTGGATTGTCGGCATTCCTGAATTCACCTAGTACAATATGCTGATCCTATTCTTCATTTAGAAGTTTATGAATGTAGGTCTGTCACCTCCTCTTAATCTGGCCATCCCCCATCAAAACTTTGTTGTTATCATCTTTTATGTACCTCACTTGGTCCAGATCCGGAGCTGTTCTGTCTCTCACTTTAGCGAGTCAGAATAACTTCTTCTCCCCGCCTATGTTCCCCAGTTTCTTGTACAAATGAGCAAAAGCTATTGTCTTATCCTCCGTTTCTTCCATCTTCGCCTCCTTCTTACCTACCTTATAACTTTCATTGTTCGCTATCCTCTCCTCTTCGCCAGTGTTCCTTAATAACCACAGGTAAGCTGTCTTCTTTGCTTCCACTTTACCTTATACAACTACATTCCACCACCAGTCTCCTTTGTGGCCACCGGTGCGGCCTGAAGATATCCCTAACACCTCTCTCGTCCTGTTCCTTATACAGTCCACCGTCATCGACCACATAGTATCTGTGTCCCCACTACTTCTCCAAGCCACCAGTGCCAATAACCTTCCTTCCAACTCCTGAGCTATATCCTTAGTCAAGGCACCCCACCTAATTCTTGGGCGGCCTTGTATTGACCTCTTCTTCCTCCTTATTATAATACCAATATCCATCACCAACATCCTATGCTATGTCACAAGGGTCTCACCTGGGATAACCTTGCAATCTTTGCACAACCTTCCGTCACACCTCCTAAGGAAGAGATAGTCAATCTGAGTCTTTTCCACCGAACTTTGGTAAGTAACCAAATGCTCCTCCCGCTTCGAAAAACTTGAGTTCGCAATCACTAGATTGAATGCCTTGACAAAGTCCAACAGTGCAGTGCCCCCTCTATTCCTCTCCCCTAACCAAAGCCGCCATGCACCTCAGTATAACCACCTGCACAAAACCCAATATGTCAATTGAAATTTCCTCCTATGAATAACCTCTCGAAAGGCGGAATACTACGAACGATCTTATCCAACCCCTCTTAAAATTTCCTTTTAATCTCTTCATCCAAGCCTGCTTGCGGTGCGTATGCGCCGACGACATTTAAAGTACACTCGCCTACTACCAACTTAATAGTCATTATTATATCATTCACCCGCTTGACCTCTACAGCCGACTCTCTAAGATGGCTATCTACTAGGATACCTACTCCATTCTTACCCCTCTCGACTCCAAAGTACCATAACTTATACCCATCCGCATTTTTTGCCCTCGATCCGACCCACCTAGTCTCCTGAATACACACTATATTAATCTTCCTCTTCTGAAGGATCTTCGCCAACTCTATAGACTTACTCGTTAGTGAACCTATGTTCCATGACCCGATTCGCAATCTATAGGCTCACTTTCCCCCTCTACCTCTCCCGCCTCCCGTCCCACCCCCTGACCCCCGCTTATCACTCTGCTCCACCCGAGGACATTCCCTTATTCTATCATCCCAGACTAACAACCACTACACCTACGACAAGCTAAAGAAGGCTCTCTAGTGCACAACGGACAACGAATCAAACTAGAATAAAAAAAGTGACTACTATTACACTAGTTGAATGAGTGAACTATTACGGACTAAAGTAACATCATTTTAGCTAAAACCAAAAGGGAAATAGTAAAACGGGAGGTACAGACTCCTGAGAACAAAACCTGTGATTAATTCGCTGTACTTGATGTAGTTGTACTCTCACGCACCTCTTCCCACCGACTTTTGCTGACTCTCACCCAGGCTGCTCTCCTTTGCTAGTGCTCGTGCTCCCAATTTTTCTCCAACAACTTCGAGAATTTCCCCGAAAATACAAAAAATACCACGAACCAAAACCAAAAGGTGGTTGTTACCACTGTCATTGGTGTAGCCCCGACAGTAGCATGGAAATGTAGGGAAAAAGCAAAGAACTACACAAAATTCACCAATTTCTACCATGGTACAACAAAATGAACAGATTAAAACTATAACTCATTAACCAGATTTGCAGATTAAACACTCAAAATGAAATTGCAAATTGAACAATAGAAATTGCCAGAATCTTGAAGTATATAAACTTATAAGTGACAGAGCAAAGCAAGAGAAAAATTGAAAATTTGAAACTTGAAAAGAAAGTCAGAACGGAACACGATAACTTTAACCAAATTAACGGTTCAAACCACTGAATAACAGATGAACTAAGAGGTAAACCAAGATAAAAAGAACATAATAAATTAACACATTCAATAAATTGATCGGATATGTGGGCAAAGCTACTCCAATATTGCACAAATATGCTTCCAAGGTCCTAGTGATTTGTGAATAACAGAAATTTCATAAATCAGCTGAATCAAAGGCAAATTCTTGAAATAAATCAAATATATCCTAGTCAGTAGCAAGAGGTGAAGAATTAGAGGGTCTTTGGCTTAGCTTATAAGCTGGTCAAACTGGCATATAAGTATTTTTTGTCTTATCTACGCGTTTGGTAAAATTAAAAGTGATTATAAGTTAAGTGCTTATAAGCCAAAAATAAGCCAAAAGCCATAAGTTGGTCTCCCCCAACTCATCAAATTTTAGCTTATAAGCACTTTAAGTTTGACCAAAATATTTACTATTCTATCCGTAAAATACTTTTTTAAAACTAAAACTCTTCGTATACCCATTTCTTTAGTTGCTTATTATTAATTTTAGCACTTTTATCCAAACACGTAACTGCTTATTTTATAAATCAGCTTCAGCACTTAAAAGTGTTTTTAAGCATTTGATGTTTATCAACTACTTTAAATCAGCTAAGCCAAACAGGCTCTTACTTTAAAGTTAACAGAGTTATGCGAACTTATATGGGTGATGGAGGTCGAATCTCGCCGAACTCTAGATGCCAGCTTCTTACCGTTGTTGAGGTTGAAAAGGACAGAAAGAAACCTGCAGGTGGGGTGGTCAATGGCGTGAGGTTTTCGTAGGTTTTCAGTAGGATTCGAAGGATATTTAAAAAGAATAATAAATTTACGCAGTTCAGAATCAAGTTGCAAAATTTTGTGTATGATGTTTGTCAACAAACTTTGGAAATTTTTGCTTGAAGTGTGGCCTTTGATAAAGCCAAAAATAAGATATATTTTCCTGAATTTTTTCTCTAACTTGCACAAATTTGGATATTTTTGCATAAAGCGTGGCCTTTGGCAACACTAGATTTTAGACATTTTTGCCCAAAGTATGGTCTGGCTAACTAAGGCTATCTTTGAATATTTTTTGTCTGAATTGTGCCATTATCAAGACAATTGTAATGAACCGGCTGGTCATTTCGATATTTACAGTCTCGTTTTCCTATTTCATGCCTCTTTTGAATTTTACTCCTATATTGTGACTTATCGGGTTAGTTAGTTCAGGTCCAAAGTGATTTTGGAGTAAATTGAGATACTTAGGCTCTTAATTGAAAGCTTAAGTTCAAAAAGTTGATCGGATGTCGACTTATGTGTAAAATACCTCGAATTTAAATTTTGATGGTTCCGTTAGCTCCTTAGGTGATTTTAGAGTTAGAAGTACGTCTGGATTGTGTTTTAGAGGTCTGTAGTAGAATTATGCTTGAATTGGTGAAAGTTAGACCATGAGTATACTTTTTTATATCGGGTCGGATTGGATTTCTAGAAGTTGGAGTAGGTTCATGGTGTCATTTGTGACTTGTGTGCAAAAATTTGAGGTCAATCGAACGTGATTTGATCGATTTCGGCGTTGTTTGTAGAATTTGTAAATTTCGAAGTTCTTTAGTCTTGAATCCATGTGTAATTCGTATTTTTGATGTCGTTTGAGGTAATTTAAGGGCTCGAGAAAGTTCGCGTGATGTTTTGAGACTTGATGGTATCTTTGGTTGAGGTCCCGAGAGCCTCGGGTTGATTTCGGGTGGTAAATGGATAAGTTTTGAAGTGTGCTAATGTTGGCTTGTTGCTGGTATAATCGCACTTGTGATTGTATTGCGGCATATGCGATGCCGCAGGTGCGATAGGGTTGGCACAGATGCGGAGTTGGGGCTGGCCTGGGGAAAGCGCAGGTGCTAAGGAGAATGCGCATCCGCGAGCTCGCAAATGCGAGAAGTATTCCACAGATGCAATGTGTGAAGGTTGGGTTGTCTGCACAGAAGCGGACAAAGGGCCGCAGAAGCGACTCCGCATGTGCAAGACCTAGAACGCATGTTCAAGCTTAGTCATTTACGTGGCTTCTGTAGAAGCAAGAATTTTTCTGCAGAAGGGATTCTCCAGGTGCGGACACGTGGTTGCAGGTGCGAAAAGCATGGGCAGAAGGTTTTAAAACAAGGGTTCATGATTTTAGTCTCATTTCAACATTTTGAACTTGGGCTTAGGGGATTTTGGAGAGGATTTTTGTGGGCATTATTGAGGTAAGCTTCTTGTACTCATTTTTTATCATAAATCTTGATTCCCCATTGTTTTTCCCACCTAGATTGTCTGGTGTTGAGGTGAAATTTGGAGGTTTGAGGCTAGGGATTTGGAGAATAAATTTTAGGGATTTGGATGGTCATTTGATATCGGATTTTGGTAAATTTTGTATAGTTAGACTCCTAAGCGAATGTGCTTTTGGGGTTTTGTGACTTTTGTTGGATTTTGAGACGTGGCCCAAGTTTGACCCGTTTTTGGATTTTAGCTATAATTTAGTAGTTGTCTTGTGAAATTGATCCCTTTAGCCTATATTACTTGTATTGTATTGCTTGTGGCTGGATTCGAGCGTTTGGAGACCTATTTGAGGGGCAAAGGCATTGTGGAGTAGGATTTTACCCTGATTTGGGTAAGTAACACTATTAAACTTGGTTCTGAGGGTTTGAAACCCCGAATTAAGTTTTATGTGATTGGTATTAAGGTGACGCACATGCCAAGTGACGGGCGTGCAAGCATGCACCATGAAAATTATGGACTGGTTGGTTCCATGACACCATTTAGTGGGACTATCTTGTCGATATCCGTATTTTTACCATATGATAAAGTAATTGAGCTGTCAATCATGCTAGATATCATGTATATGCTTCTATGTTGGTACTGTTGGGACCTATAGTGGTCGATTCTTGCTGTCACTTTACTGATTTCATTTCGTACTCAGTTCTATACATGCATGTCATATCATATTTTTGTCTCAGTTGTTATGACTAAGTGAGACAGAGAGCCTGACTATGAGTGATAGTTATGGGATCGGACTACAAGCCGTAGTGTTTATATTGATATTATGATAGTAGTTGGGTTGTAGGAGCCCATCTGGAGTATGTAATACACCTCTAGTGAGTGCGAATGATATTATTGAGGGATGGATCTTCCCTAGACATGGATCTCATCCGAAGTATTTAATAGCTGGAGATGGATATTTTCCATAGGGATGGATTGGCCTTTCTCGGTACTGGTGACTAATAGTAAGTGATGTATATATTTCGGGATGGATCTTCCCTGGGCCGAATGGGCTATATATAGTATCGAGTGATTAACATTTGAGAGTGTGGGCATATGAAGGTGACAATATGATGCATCACATACATCATGTGCATTGGTATGTAGAGATAGAGGATTTATATTCTATGCAGTGTTCGGATATGGTCTTCTTTATTTTTTGAGTTGTTTATTTATATTAAGGCATGCCTTTCTACATGGTTAATACTATTGTTAACTGCATTGGTCGAGTTCGCCACGACCTTTCAGTCCAAAGGTTGTACTTGTTACTTACTGAGTTGGATGTATTCACATTACTCCATATACCTCATGTGCAGGTTCAAGCGCTTTTGGACATGGCAGTGTCATACCTCTTTTTTCCTATACCCCCGGAAGGGTATTGGGGAGTTTTTTCCAACTTAAAGTGAAAATCAAAGCGGAATTTATTTTCACTTAAAATTCACAATTGCCACTTAGGATAATTTATGGTATCCCAAGTAACCGATTTAAAATCCCGAATCGAAGAAAGATCGACTCAATTTTACAGTCCGCGAACATAGAAATCTGGATAAGGAATTTTATTAAGCCGGAAGAAGAGTTAGGCAGTCTCGGGTTCCGTGGTCCTAGCACGATAGCTTAACTGTTATTATTGGCCTATTTTTCTTATTTTAAAACACCTTTAAAACTATGTGCATTTTAACTTTAAAACCGCTTTTAATTATTTTAAGAAAGATTTCAACATCATCTAAAACACGCCCTTGGACTACGCCACATGAAATGCACCCACAATCCGAGACACATTTTATTTAAAATTGTTAAGATTTGGAATTGGGTCACATGAAATGCACACCCTAGTTTAGGAAGGTAAACTAAAGCAACTACGCGCTTTCAACTTTGCGAGGGCCATGAAACATTCAACTAAACAACGCGCCTTGATTTCTACAGATTTTAAAAGAAATAATTAAGTGAGGGCCATGCATTTGAAGATTTTATTTGGAACGACAAGTGAGGCTTGCTCAGTTTGTAAAGCACCTCCACCTACGACCGTTAGGTCCTGGGTTCGAGTCACCAGGGAGGGAAAGTGCGGAAACACTATAGATCCTCCTAATTTTGGAGGGGTTTGAAAAAAAAAACTATGTCTTGCCTAATATGGCATGCCCCAAATCTATTTGCTTAAATTTATTTGAAATATCGAGGGCCATAAGCTAGTTGTATTATTTACTATGGCTCACATCAACTATTAGCAAAGAGCCTAATCAAATAACTAAGGAAAAGACTTAAAGATATTATAATTACTTTTATCTAAGGTCTAAACTTAATCCTCTTATTCAACGAAAAACAACACAAAATCTGTACCATTTTTATCCCAAGGCTTGGCCTTGACTGAAGCCCGATTGCCATTGGAACATAACTTGACAAACATGAGCACCATTGGGCTCATAATGCCACCCCTATCGACAACCAAGAATGCAGGAAAAGGGAGAGGGAATTTGAGCAAAAGGACAGATGTTGATAATCCAACTTGACGCTTTAACCTTAATAAAAATGGGACGCTGCATTTTCATAAAAGATCTTGAACTAGAACTAATTCTACGTTGAAATATAATCTCGGGCGTTATGCAAATTAGGCATCATGTAACAACAAGGTTCAGAGACCTAAATTCATACCAAACTCCAAATTTAGCCCATCACTTTAAACAAGACTACATGACCTGAACTTTCTAAGAAAATCAAGTGTAAATATTAAAACCAAACTTACAGGTTCTCAAATCTGATTTTTAACTCAAATTCCATTGACAAACTTTTAAACATTAAGGAGACTATGCATGAATAAGGACAACACTACGTTATGAGCTTCTTGAAATCAACAGAACAAGTTTCAAGCTATGCATAAGTGAATGTGAAGACATGATGTATGGAAAACTAGACCCAGCCACAGATTTCAACAGTCCCAAACATGAATGATTCAAAATAACAGACGTACAACCCATAGCCACATTCAAAACCAAATAAACTTACAATCAAGCTAAAGAACCAGTACCTTCAGTTAATACACATACCTAATATCTTCAGTTAATACACATGCCTAACATCTAATATATTGCTGAATTGAATACATTCAAGGTAGAATCCACATTTAATCCTAAAAAACAAGTGTAGTACTGATTACGTAATTAGCTACACATAAGAAAACTTGGCTAAGAGGAGGCATGAAACACAATGCAATAAATTTAAAGAAAAGAGACTAGTAGAGCCAAAGAGAAAAATCCATTTCTTCAACTGGAATTCATATATTCATACAATATCCTAAAAAAGACATCATTTCAATTCATGGTTCAATAAAAATACCTGGGAAACAAAAGGAAACAAGGAGAAATGAGGATTAAGTAAACAGAAACAACAGATCAACAACCAGATTCAATGGAACAGTAACCCAAAAAACCAAACAGTTTCAAATCAAACTTTTAAATCCCCAGAATCAAACCATTTTCAGCAAGCTGCATGGATTTGAAATGCTCCAAGAACTCTAGCTAATAGGGACGATCAAGAAACCTAGACTAAGCAGGATTTGAGCTATTTTAAATAGAGAAACGTGAAGAATCTAAATGTTAATTCAGAGTTTTCCAAGCATTCAAGCAGTTTCAGATTTTCAGGATTTTTCTCTTAATTTCTTTGACTTTAATCTCAAGTAATGGTGCCCTTATAGGCAAGGCATTAGGGATGCCTAAAACAATTCAATTTTACACTTGAAACCTTTTTCAATTTTTATTTTTGCTTAAGTGTCCTTAAAAGATCAGTTTTTATATTAGTCCCCACCCCAGCTTCTAGGCAGCTTCCTTGGGCAATTACATCCAGACTCCCAAACTAAGATTTCCTAGATTACCCATAGGAGCCATGTTTTTACCCCTGAAACCAAACAGATCATGGATCAAGTTGACCCAATTGTTAAAACCCAGTCCCGCTTGAAAAAATCCAGTTCCAAGTCCCTTTTGTGCTTCTGATTTCAAGAGAACCCCAATTCCAAAATTTAGTGCTCAGAAACTTTACAATTCCATTTACAAAGTCCCAAGGACTCGAGCAATTTTAGGCTCAAAGGATAAACAAAAACTCCTAAACACATTAACTCAAAAATAGAAAACGAATAATAATTAAACAAATCCAAAGACTAAATATGCAAAACTAACGATTTGAAAATAATGAATGCAAAGGAAGCAGAAAAACAAAAACAAAAGAAATAAAAACAGAAAGAAAATGTAAGAAGGGAAAAAAACTAAATATCAAAAAATAAAGATAAGAACAATACCTAAAAACAATCTTGGTCCAGAAAAGAAGGAAGAAGAAACTTCAAATCTTCAAGTCTTTGGCCGATTTTGATATTAGTCGTGTGTTCTTATCAAGAACACACGAATAAAATCGAAATAAGCCTAAATCTTAACGAAATCTCGAATCAGGGGCATTGGGGAATTTTAGGATTCATATCTTTGATCCAAGATTCAAGAAATGTTAGCAAGATTCGAAGGGAAAGAGTTGAAGATTAGGGGAAAGGAGGGTATGAGGGTTCCATGGTGTTGATTTCGGGGAGATTGGTGGTGGCGCGGTTATGGTGGGGACGTGGAGGTGGAAATCTACGGTTTGTTCTTGAATATTTGAAGATTGGAGGGAATGAGAAACAATGAGAGAGGGGGAGGACAAAAATCCGGATAGTTAAATACTTAATAGAACCCAGTTCCCATCCATTGGATTAGAAGAAATCAACAGCTCGGATCAAAGGCTTCCAAAATGGCCTGGTTTGGCTCATGGGGATCGGATCAGGATGAGGCAGATCATGGACTGGGCTGGACGGGTTTAGGGGACAATTGAACTTGTCTTGAGAGAATTAACACAAAACGGCCCAAAAATCAGCTTCTTTTCTTTTCCCTTTTAAAAATCTTTTTAATTCCTTTTCATATTTATATTCTAAAATAAAAATAAAAATAAAACAAAACACTTTATTCCTATCATTCCATATTCAATTAATCAACTCTAAAAATTATCACAACTAAATAAATACCAATAAGGAAATTAACAAAATTCAAAATTAAATGCAAAATGAGTTATTTTTGTGATTTA
Source organism: Nicotiana benthamiana (assembly GCA_034376525.1). Classification (NCBI taxonomy): domain Eukaryota; kingdom Viridiplantae; phylum Streptophyta; class Magnoliopsida; order Solanales; family Solanaceae; genus Nicotiana; species Nicotiana benthamiana. The sequence goes on from CM067335.1 coordinate 92,165,655, forward strand.
TTTATTTTTGTAACACTACTAAAGTACTAATTATTTAAAAATTCAAGAACAAGTCCTAAATACAAATAAAATATATTTTTGTATTTTTCATGAATTAAAGAAAATAAAGGTGCACTGACAAATGCAAAGAGTCCATAAATAATACCACAAAAACCTACAAAATTACAAATAATAGGAGAAATTTATTTTCTTGAATCTATGGGAGTAATTTATATAGGGCGAAAATCACGTGCTCACAGCTGCCCCTCTTTGCTCGGAAACCCGAGAGTTTTCGTGCAAAGATAAAATGAGCAAATATGAGCAATTTTATTGCGTCTGAATACTCCGTGGAAAGCATTTTTAAATTTTTTTTCACCGCACCCTGCTTCGAGGTTGCCTACATATCCTTGGATATAAAAGAATCAGGTCAGTGTAGTTTGGGATGTTTCAGTAGCTGGGACTACCATGAAGTTGTGATCTCATTGTTGCTGCTGGTACTGCCTACTGAACTCCTTATTAAACCATGACAAAATAAAGAAGCTAGACAAAACTATGATCTATGCATTACAAAATTCATATCTATGTCCTCAAACCTGGTCTTGTGGTTCCTGTTGCCTTCTTGACTTGTATTTTCCAGGTGAAATTCCTTTGTTGCTGACTTCAAATGTAATATGAGATGCTTTCCCTTTTCTTTAGGCAGGCTCTTGATTGCTGAACTTGAACCGTCTTCCTTCGAACATTGTTGCTTTCCCTTTGTTATTCAGGTGGGCTCCTGATTACCAACACTTGCGCTGTTTTCCTCGAAACTGGAAGTGTTGCTTTGTTCTTTACGTGGGCTCCTGATTACCGACACTTGAATTGATTTGTTCTCCAGGTGGGCTTCTGATTACCAACACTTGAATTGCTTTGTTCTCCAGGTGGGCTCTTGATTACCGACAATTGAATTTCTTTGTTCTTCAGGTGGGATCCTGATTACCGATAGTTGAATTGTTGCTTTGTTCTTCAGGTGGGCTCCTAATTATCACCACTTGAATTGCTACTTTGTTCTTCAGGTGGGCTCCTAATTACCAATAGAATTGCTTTGTTCTCTAGGTGGGCTCTTGATTATCGATACTTGAATTGCGTCGTTCTCCAGGTGGGATCCTGATTACCGATACTTGAATTGCTTTGTTCTCAGGTGGGCTCCTGATTACCGACACTTGAATTGCTTTATTCTCCAGGTGGGATCCTGATTACCGACTCTTGAATTGCTTTGTTCTCCAGGTGGGATCTTGATTATTGACACTTGATTTACTTTGTTCTTCAGGTGGTCTCCTAATTACGGACACTTGAATTGCTTTGTTCTTCAGGTGGGCTCCTAATTACCAACACTTGAATTTCTTCCTAACCTTAAAACTGACGTTTTTCTTCCTTGCTCTCCAGGTGGGCTCCTGATTTCAACAAAATAGACAGAACAAAGAAAATTTCCTTCCCTCGTTTGGTAGTTGGCCACAACTATGAGTATTAACTAAATCATGTTACCAAATACCACTAGGAATTTGAAAGCTAGATCCCATTATCCAGAAGGGCCATGGAAACTCCTATTTAAATGACAGTTTTAAATCTAAATTATATCTTCTAAATGTATGACTTTCACAAAATCTAAGAAGGTATTAAAACTACATCCCATTATCCACGAGGGTCTTGAAAATCAAAAATCAAGTCTTATCTTAAGAGTGACAACTTTAAGGCTAGATTATACTTCCCTACAGCAAAACTAATGCTAAATCTTGTTATCTAATGAAAGTCTTAAAGCTAGGTCCTATTATTTAGGAGGTCATGAAAATTTCGCATTGAATCTTATCCTAAGAATGAAAACTTTGAAGCCAACTTATAATTCCTAGGGGTAAGACTTATGCTAGATCATGTTATTCATGAATGTTTTGAATTTTAAACTAGGTCCCATTATCCAGGAGGGTCCTGAGAATTTACGGTCAAATCTGTCTGGTGATTTCTTTTCCTTGCGGAGGGTTTCTCCGAAACAAATGAAAATTTCTGCCCTTGTTTCAATTAAAAAATGTCTTGAAAGTTTAAAATGTGGTGTTTAGTTTGTGGAATTCTTGCTTAAGGTGGCCCCTCCATTGTTGTGCCTTGCTTTGACTGGCTTCCCCAAACTGGCCAAGAACCGCTTGACTTTCTGACTGACTTTCACCCACATGACCTTGGATGATCCGAGTGTTTTAGGCCCCAACCGTTGTGTTACATCTCCTATCCTTCTATCTGAAACTTTGAATCTCCCACAAAATTACTAAACCATTCCACCGATGGAACTTTCGTTGACCTTTTATATCCTATTTTACATCACTATCTCTGAAAATGCTTTGGCCGCACTATGCTTTGTGCAATTTTGGAAGTTGGTAGTGAACTTTGAAACCCTTTCTATTTTCTTGAACATAACTGAAATTGGAAACATCATATAGAAATAAACCCAAAATAAATGAACTGCAATTACTTTGAGAATTAGGGACAAGAAATATCCAAAACCGTAAGATTGTTTGAAGGGGAAAAAGAAAAGAGATCTATCTGAGTGGAGAAACTGGTACCAATGATCATGACATGCATTTCAGATTAAAATCCGCAAAGTCTATCCAACCAATCAACTTTAAGTTGTCATACTTTACGCCCCAAAATCTTTAAAACCCAATTTATTTCCAAAACCTTGACCTTGTTGGGCATGCGGTGCTCTGAAGGGTTTTCACTAACAAACCTCTCTTATTTGTTCATCTCTTAACTCATTTTCTCCTTAAGGAGACCTTGAAGGTTTTTACCAATAAGACTCTCTCATTTTTTATTTCTCTCAGTATTCCATCGCCTTACGGTGCCCATGAGGGTTTTCACCAATAAGACTCTTTCATTGTTTATTTCTCTCAGCTTTCCATCGCCTTACGAATCCCATGAGGGTTTTCACCAATAAGACTCTCTCATTTTTCATTTTTCTTGCTTGAACCGAAGCGTTACTGCTGGTATGAATCATCTCTACTTGCCCGACTTGGCATCTCACGAAGACTGATCGGAAGGTCTTTCTTTGGACCGTAAGTTTGGATATGGCTATAAAGAAAGGGCATCAAATGGCTCAAAACAATTTAAATGGGTTCAAAATTACAACTTTTGGAATCAAACTTCCTATAACAACCATAACTTCTGCCCCAGTTTCTTTGCTTGGGGACTTTTGGATTTTTATTTTGATGGGACCGAACTGTGAGGCTGGCTACGTATCTTTAAAAGGAATCAGGTCGAACTTAGTTCATGACATATGTATTTCTCTGTTGTTGTATTTTTTCTTTTCTTTTTCTTTTCTCTTGTTTTCCTCTCTCTTTTTCATTTTGATGTTTTTTTCTTCTTTTTCTCTTTTTTTTTTCTTTTTTTTCCATTCATTTCTTTCTCTTTTCTCTCTTTTCCTTTGCTTATCATTTGCTCTCGTGTTTCTGAATTTTGCCAATGATTCAAAAAAGTGGTACGAAAGGACATAAAGAAGGCTCAAAGTGGTAACAAAGAATAAAGTATTTAGATAGCATAATAAAATGCCTTTGTCATTCCAATCTTCAAAATATGCCAAGTACAAACAAATACTTTTTAAACCAAAAACAATCATACATAATATCTTTTGACTGCATCATAATTAATAGCCATATCTACATATTTTCCTTCTATATAGTTAAGTACAAAGCACCATTGGACAATATTCTATTTACGATGAACGACCCTTGCCAATTTGAGGCAAACTTGCATTTTGCTTCAGCCTTAAGAGGAAGGATACATTTCAATACTTGCCGACCCACTTCAAACTTTCGTGGGTGCACATTCTTGTTATATGCTGTTGCCATTCTCTGTTGATACAACTGCCATGTCACATTGTTGCAAAACTTTTCTCATCAATCAAACTTAACTGCTCTAGGAGGGTTTTGACCCACTCATCATCATCAATTTTGTTTTCAGCGACAATCCGAAGGGATTGGATTTCAACTTCCGCGGGTATCACTACATCAGTGCCATATACAAACAAATAAGGAGTTTCCCCTACTGAAGTGCGAACAGTAGTGCGATAACCCAACAACGCAAAGGGCAGCTTCTTATGCCATTGCCTGGAACCTTTCACCATTTTCCGAAGCTTCTTCTTTATTTTCTTTTTGGCTTCCTCGACTGCTCCATTCTCCTTGGGGCGGTATGGGGTGGAATTGTGATGCCTAATCTTAAACTGTTGACATACCTCTTTCATAAGATTACTGTTGAGATTAGCACCATTATCTATGATGATCACCATTTGGATCCCCAACTAACAAATGATATTTGAGTGCACAAAATCGACCACTGCTTTCTTAGTTACAGACTTGAAATTTTTTTAGCTTCAACCCACTTGTTGAAATAATCTATGGTGACCAGAATAAACCTGCGCCCATTGGATGTTGTTGGTTCAATTGGTCCAATGACATCCATGCCTCTAACAACCAAGGGCCATGGTGCGGAGATTGTGTGTAATTCAGCTGGCTGAGAATGAATCTAATCTCTGTGTACTTGGCATTGATAACATTTACGCACAAAATTACACAATCGCGCTCCATGATGAGCCAATAATAACGCATTTGGAGAATCTTCTTTTGTAAGAACGTACCCACTCATATGCGGTCCACAAACTCCAGAATGTACTTCGGTCATGATAGATGTGGCATGTCTGGAATCTATGCATCATAACAATCCAAGATATGGAGTTCTTTTATACAAAACTCCTCCATTGAAGAAAAATCGACTTGCCAAATGACATCTCTTTTGATCACCTGTGGCTTATACTGGATATACCCCCATCCCGATATACTCCCTGATATCATGGAACCACGGCTCGCCATCAAGCTCTTTTTCTACCACGTTATAGTAAGCATGCTGATCGTGGACCTGAATATGCAAAGGGTCAACATAAGCCATATCTGGATGGTGTAACATTGAAGCCACTTGTGTGTTTCTACTTGTCGTTCTGTTGTTCCTATTGCAACTAGCATGCATCTGTGTTAATTAATTAGCAAGCCTAGCTTGTTCATTACCCCCTTTTGTCTACCCCAATGCATGTTTCCCCTTTGATTCTGTATACTACTAGCATCATCTGGGCTACTCCATAGCCCAAAACCTTTTTGAGGATGATTTGGTTTGGTGTCTAGTGCTGTAAGAACTAGACTCCTGTTTGATTAACTATCCTTTAAATGTGTGTGACTAGCTATCTTATTTGTGAGCTGTTTGCTCCCTTTGACTTTATCTTTGCCTGTGTGACTGTTGTTTTCAAAACTAGCCTCAAAATAATTATTTTCAAGCTCAGCTAAGTTTTTCACTCTTCTATTGTTTTTCTCAAACTGTCTTCATGTAAAACCTTTTTCCAACTCAACTCTTTCAAATTCTATCACAATTACTACTCTTAGAATTAAGTTCTGTCCCCTTGTGTATGCATTGCTTTGGGGTACCTCAAGTACTCACTGAACTTTGATACACAAGATTGGCAATTCCACACTTTCACTTATCAATGGTGATCGTTTTGGGTTCCTGTTATTGGCCGGGGTCTCAAGAGACCCCTAGGGAACTTTGCCGCACCCAAACTCTTGGTGAAGGCTGTGAAGCTCGAAAGAAGTGAGGTTGGAGGTCTGGGCCTGGCTGAGGGCTCCATATAGAATAGATTTCTATTTTATTCTTCACTATTGTAATTTAAGTTCTTAATTTGTAATAATTTGTAAAGAACTATGGGGGTTTACAGTGAAATTGGGGAGAGTTATGCATGATTATTAAGGGTATGGGTAGAGAACATGCATATAGGATTTTGCTTATATATTCATGCCATAGAAATCATGTATTTTACATGCATTCTACATATAGAAATCCTGCTCCTAAGATCCTTGCCAATCTGATATTTTTCATACCCATAGCCAGTTAATAATTTAAATTCTACCATTGCATTTAGATATCCTGTTTTAGGACCATCACGTGCGTTTAGATATCTTGTTTTTAGGACAATCACACGCATTACATATCATGAAATTAGGAACTCACTTGCAGTGTTTTGACCATCTTATTAGTTATTCAACTGCATAAACTGGTTTTTCTAAAACTGAAGAACGATATGCATGTCAGTTATACGCCTAGGCAAGCATTAGGTCGGATTAAAATGATTAATCACATTTGACCTCTTTAAGTTTCCCAAACTAATCTGCCTCTCTGAAATCTATTTGGTTTTACTACCAAATTACCATCTTACTCTTTAGCCTATATGTTTTCAAACAAGTTACTTTTTCCAGTCCAAGACTGGACTACTGCTTTCCTAAAACCTGTAATTACCTCTGTAATTTTTAAGGCCTATACTCTCTTAATTTTTTCTGTAATTCTAAAGTAACTTCTGCATCTCCATTATACGGTATTTTCAGAACAACATTAAACTATTGTTTCTAATAGTAAGATACTGCATACATATATGGTTCTAACTATGTTTGAAAGAATAAATATTTTATCCATAATGATACACATTTTTTACCGCTTTACCCTCAGCCTTTTTCTCCTGCCTAATTCTTGCAAGATTTTCAGTTTTCTACATTCAGATTTTAAAACTCTCAATCTCTTTAGACCTTATATGTGATTTAGGCGTTCTAGTTGTATGTATATTTGTGAAGGGGTACGTGAGCCATTTACATCCTTTTATGTGATCCCTTATGTGAAATCCCTACTTGGTTTTGTATGTCGCTCTGTATTGTACCTTTAAACCTAAGGGTTCAGCTTAGTCCTCACCTTATAGGAATAGTGGTCCTAAACTACCTCTAGGACCTATAGTATGGGACAGGTAATAGCACACGCTAAGCACTCATGACCAATACACTCACTTAAAATAACCTCTACGGTGTGGGAATGGTAGAATATGGATATGATGACCGGTGCGCTAATATCTCTTATGAGAATGATTGCTGGTTATTACACCAAAGTGATCCATATTACATTTGACCCTAGGACCCCTTGTCTCTTTTATTTATTGATATTTTCTTAAACTAACGTTTTCTTCTACCAACCTTTTCTTTTTTTTTCAAAATCACTTGTGTCTTCTTTCTTACAAAATTCTCAACTTGTTTATGCTTTCTATTTACAAATTTGACTTGTTTATTTTTATCCCTTTTAAAGTCATAGCTAAGCATGGCCGGGAATTACACTAGTGGATCTTGAGGGGTTCCTAACACCTTCCCCTCGAGATAATTTCAAGCCCTTACCCGAACTCTAGTTTCCTTTCAAAAATCCTTTTTCCTTTCTTTAAGTGTCCTAATGCACTATAATAATTAGGGGGAGACTCTTAGAATTCTTCAAACCCGCTTTCTCAAAAGGAAAAAGAGTTATTTTGTCCATAATATCATAAAATCGATCTCCCTACTCTTTGAGTTTGACAAAAAAGGGGCGTCGATAGCATGGCGACTCCGCTGAGAAGTTTCTTTAGGCTTTTACCATTACATTCTACTTGTGACTTTATTGTCTCTTTAATTACATTTACTTATTGTCTTTATTTCCTCTAGGGGAAATGCCTAATTACCCCCTGTCCTATACCTAAAGTTAAGGCTGTCAACCGGTTCCACCGGTCCGGTCCGGGTCGATTTTTTTTCGACCCGTCCGGTTACCGGTCCGGGCCGGGCCGGTTCCAAACAGTACCGGTTTTCACCGGGCTGGGTTGTTAGGGGTTAAGATTGAACCGTACGGGTTACGGGTTGTAATGGTTCGGGCCGGATTTCGTTATTTTGTATTTTTTTTATAGAATTATGGATAAATATTAAGTTATATTAATACTTTGTAATAATTGAATGAACACAACAACAGATGGGAAAAAAATTGCACTTATTGCAAGTGCTACTTTATTTCTTAAATTCAAATCGAAAAACTAAAATGTATCTTAAGTAGTAAAAACTTTACATCTTTTGTAACAAGTAGTAAACTAGTAGTAATCGGAATCATCAAATTCTTTGCATTGCCCTAGCAAGATCATCGTAATCAATATAAACCGATTGACCTTCTTCTGGCGTGTTAAATTCGGATGGGTTTCCATGCGTTACTATATCTCCAAGTTCTTCGTCTTCTAGGCTATCAAGATCTTCCTTTCCTTGATTTCTTCGTTCCGATCTAATCCAATCTCTTAAACATACTAAAACTTCCAAAGCATTGCTTCCCAATGAGTGGCGTGTGTCTCCAAGTTGTTGTTCTGCATGGCTAAATGCACTCTCGAATGCAACAGTGGAAATTGGCACATTCAGGACATCCCGAGCCATAGCGAAAAGAACGGGAAATTGCTTTGCATTTTCATGCCACCAGCCTAACGGTGAAAATTCCTTGGTGCGAGGCTCCTTTTGCTTCTGCAAGTAAAATTGAAGTTCATCAATATTCCTGCTACTACTTTGAGTGTTAGAAAAAGTTGAAAAAATATTAAAACTATCAATGCCTTCTTCATCATCTACATTAGAACTGCTACATTGCATAGCGGGATTTATATCTGTTGAAGCACGAGAATTATCATATTGAGTTGCATAATAATTATATAGATGTCGTAAATATTCATTTAGCTTGTTCATAGAATCATACAAATTTGGGCTTTCAGTGGCCCCAATCTCCATATAAGTATATAAAGCATTCATTAATTGGTGACAATCAGACATTTTAATAGAAGGATTTAAAACTGCACCAATTAAGTAAACTGGAGGAATTGGAAAGAAATATTTTTTGAAATTCGCTTGCATATTTACAACAACATCCGTGTATTTATCTTTCTTCTTAAATTCATATAGTAGCAAAGAAATTTAAGCTATATGTACTAAAGCCATAGTAACAGTTGGGTAATATGCGCCAGATAACACAACAGTAGCAGTATAAAATTTATGTAAAAATTTAACAACATCACTAATGACCTCCCAAGTATCAGTTGTTAATATACGCCTAGGATCAGTACAATGTGCATTAGCAACTTCAGTTATTGGAAATCTATATTTATAACAATATTTTAAAAATATATATGTATAGTTCCATCTAGTTACAACTTCGTCTGGCATGAATCTAGGTTTAAGGTTATACTGGATACACTTATTCTTAAATTCTTTTATTCTAGATTGTCTATTATTTCCCTGAATAACTCCAACTGCTCTTCTAACTTGAGTAATCTCAACTGAAAATAAATCGAGCCCACTTTTAACAATTAAATTGTAAACATGACATGCACACCTAACATGAAAAATATCATCAAGAGGTGGTTGCAAATGCAATTTTAAAACTGAAACTGCAGCATTATTGTTTGAAGCATTATCAAAAGACATACACAAAACTTTTTGGTTTAGATTATAAAATTCAACAACTTCAATAATTGTACTACTAATAAATGCAGCAGTATGACTCTAATCTTCATCATATTTAAAAGCAATAATACGTTTTTGCATACAAGTATTATCATCTATCCAATGACATGTAATTGTTAATAATCATTACCATTAACAGCATGGCCAATATCAGAAGTTAGACATACTCTAGAAGGAATGTGACTAAACAAATAACGTATGTATGTTTGATATTGGCCGTGAAGTCTAAAGATGTCTGCTCTACAAGTACTTCTAGGGATACTTTTAAACAAAGGATTGTATATCCTTTGAATATACATAATAAGATAAGAGGAAGAAACAAAAGAAAAAGGTAGACAACCCAAAGCAATCATTTTCGCTAATTCCTCTCGATCCCTCATTTTATCATATTTTAGGAGACCTCCGGTAGTAGGGTTAATTGTTGTTTGACTTCCACCCCCATTAGCTCCCCATTCTATAGGATGGATAGTCGACAGATGTCTAATAAGTGTCCCAGTCCCCCCTAAATACCTTCGGTCAAATGTTTAAACGTTTCGTTACAAAGTTTGCACTTAACTCTATCAGTACCTTCTATTATTTCAAAAAAATTCCAAACAGGACTTCTTTTTTTACGAGTAGAAGTTGGAGCAACTGGTGGTCTTCTACCCCTTGTTGCACTACCAACTCCAACTCCAATACTACCAACATTTCCACTACTAGGTGTATGTGGTATCTCATCTGCTATTCCAATTTCATTATCTTCTATTCCGTAATCTTCTTGTAATTGTTCATAATCAATTTCTACATCTTGCAAATTAGGCGCTGATTCAGAAACATGTGTTATTGGGTCATTACTATTACTACCAGAAGCTACAGGACTACCTCTTTTTTTACTTCCACCCCTACCAGTAACTTTTCTACACGCTCTTTTAGCAACATTCAACATATTGTAAAAATTAATATATAAGCTAAAATCAAATATGCAATTAAAATATTAAATAAGAGAAAGAATTGGAGAGTGTGCACCGAATTCGACAATAAATTGAGCACTTGATTACGCAAATCCGGTGTTACCACGAACAAACGTCAAGCAAGTATTTCAATGTTGAGCACTTGAACTTCAAGCTTAGAATTCCGATTTCCGAATGAGAAATTACGATAAATTAAATTCGGGAAAACAAAGACAATAAAATTATAAAATTAGAATATGAATTCTTGAAAATTGAAGAGAAGAGAGTGATTGATAATTTGAGAATTGAGAGAGAGATTGATAATTTTGAGTGAGGAAATGAAGAAGAGGGGAGGGTATTTATAGATTTTAAGAAGGGTTAATAATGTAATTTAATAAATACAAAAAAAAACAAAAAAGTGGCCATTTCTGAAAATACTCCCGTTGGCCAACGGTTCTGGACCGTTGCCAACGGTCCCGTGGGGCCCACATGTGCAGAAAATTTTTTTAAAAAATAAAATAAAATTTTTGACCGTTGTACCGGTCCGGTCCCCGTCCGGGTCGACCGGTTCAAGCACTGTTTGGCTTACTGGGCTGGTCTGGTCCCGGGTCCTACTTCTAAAATCCTAATCGTTCTAACCCGTCCCCCCCCAACCCAGCCTAGCCCACCCCTTAAGAACCGGGCCGGTTCGATCCCGGTTTATACCGGGCCGGTCCGGTCCGGTCTCGGGTCAAACCGGCCCGTTAGACAGGTCTACCTAAAGTTCCAACTACACAACTTTTCTACATGGGAATCCTAGTACCCCCTAAACTATATTTTACCTTAATATTTTACACCTTTTGTGCCGAGCTAGACCGTCCAGCTCAGCACGGGTTCTGGTCCTGCTCAGCACGGGTTCCGATCCAACTCAGCACAAAAGATGCAAAATATTAAGGTAAAACATAGTTTGGAGGGGGGGGGGGTACTAGGATTCCCGTGTAGAAAAAGTGTGTAGTTGGAACTTTGGGTATAGGACAGGGGTAATTAGGCATTTTTGCCTTTCCTCTACTATGAAACTGACTTGGCTCTTCATGTTTTTATTTCCTTTTAATTTCTGCTTTTACCGCCTTATTATTTCAAATATGTTGTAATTTTCGAGCATTTATTGTAATCTTTATGTCTATGAACGTGAAAATACATGCAACTTACTTCATTTTTGTAACTTCATTTCTCAACATCATATTCCACTCGTGCCAAAACAAATTATATAGCAATGCTTATAATGAGTGGTTGCGCCCTTCCAATATTATAACCCCCTAAATGTGGCAAAGGCATATTTGTGGTAAAATCAATCGATCAACGGTGTAGTCGACGGTTCTGCGCCTTTTCCTCTTGAGTTGTCCGCTCAAGGGTACCTTGTGTAGTAGTTCAAAAGTAGAAACCTTATTCCCTTAAATTTTTCATGCATCATGGTCAGTCCTAGCAGAGTCAGTTATGTTGTCCACATAATGAATCCTTTAGATTACGTAAACCAAAGTCCACCAGGTTTCCTTGAAACCAAACGGACGCCTCCACGTTATGTGCATTTATTTGGAGAAATAAATTCCTTTTGCTAATTATTGATTTAAATAGTCGAGTCTGGTGGGGTTAAGGGCCTAACATTTTGTTTTGCAGAAATGAGGCACGAATTCCCCAGATTTGGTGTGGTGTCCAACATTCACCCAAGGTTGCTAAGATGGTGGGAAGATCTTCATGCCAGCGATCAAACCCTCGTCCGCAAGGTTGCTAGGCTACCACTTTGTTTTGGGATAACGATCGATCAGTGTTCCGCTTTGAAGACTTGGAAATGACCCCTTTGCTAGAAGTGATAGGAGGCCTGGCTGGTATCCCTTGGGAGACTCCGGGTTTTCTTATGCCGGAAAACCGCACAAGTAGAGGATTTCTTAAGATGATGGGACTCAAGAAAACTCCCGACCTCCCTTGCTTGAAGGACTCCTACATACCCTTTGACTTCTTGTTCGAGAGATGTGGCTACAACAAGTCCTATCGCTTCTACATGGACGAGTTTGCCCTCACTTCTTTAGGATACATACACAGAAGGGTCTTTGTGTTCATGTGTTGCTTCTTGGGCATGATAATTTTTCCCATGAAGAAGGCTAGGATCCACACCAGACTAGCCATGGTGACCAAGACCTTAATGGAAGGTGTCGACGGGCAGATTTTTAGCATAATGCCTATGATCATCGCTCAAATCTACCGAGCCTTAGGAAAATGTCAACAGGGGCTCCGCATTTTGAGGATTGTAATATGCTACTTCAACTTTGGCTCATATAACACCTTCAGAAGGGCGATTGCTGGCAGGAAATTATCCGTAGGGATTGGGATGACCATATCGCTTTCCATCACCCAAATAGAATGAACTTCATGCCCAACATGTTCGCTCAACAAGAGGACACCAGTGGATGGGTAGAGTTGTTTGAAAATCTCAAAGAAGACCAAGTTCAGTGGATGTTCGAGTGGTTTCCAAAAGCTTATGAAAATAATGAGCGAAGCTTATGTTCCAAGCAACATAACAGGAGGTAAAATGGCTAATATGGTGGGACGGGTGTTGGAAAGCCACAAGATCACCTTCCACGAGGACGAGTTACCGCCAGAAGGGCTTAGTCACAACAAGGCGTTGCACATCACTACGAAATGCAAGGATCATTTTATCACCAGGATCTTAGTCGTCAGGGGATCCGACCTTAACATCTATCCGTTAATAAGTGTCAAGACATTGGGAAAATGATTGCACGAGATCAAAGACGGAGCTATCAGTGTCAAAGCTTTTGATGGATCTCACAGATCCACCATCGGAGAAATTGCCTGTGCCTACAGATGGGACCCACCTGATTCAATGTTGACCTCTAAGTCATAGACGTGCCAGCGCCTACAATTTGTTACTGGGACGACCCTGGATTCATGTTGCTGGAGCTATATCCTCAACCATGACTCAAGATGTAAAGTTCTAATGAAATCATCAACACGTGATCATTCATGGCGACAGTAGCAACCCTATATACAGTCGCCAAACCATCTCGATGATCGGCAGTAGAAGGAAAATAGGTGGAGAAACATACCACCACATCGAGCGAGTCAACACCATAGACAAAGACAAGTGGTGGGATAACATGATTGAGAGCATCCTAAACTGGAGGGGGTATAAGCTTGGAAAAAGGACTTGGCAAAAATCTCCAGGACATCACCAAGCCTATCAAGTTGAAGAAGCATTGTACCACTTTTGGTCTGGGGTATGAGTACACCTGGGAGGAGTTCAATCATTGGTCATCACCATGGCACAATCCCTACTACCCATTGGAACATCCCATACCTCAGCTAGAGTAGACCTTTCAGCTGGCCAACATTATATATGGATTAGAGGAAGATGAGGTGCTGGTAGCAATGAAGAACCTATTTCTAGAGGACAATATTGACTGCTGTGTTATCTTCGAGGACAAAGGGGAGGAAGCCCCTTCCATTAAAGCTGTGAACCGATGAGAACACCTCACCAATTGGTAAGTCATGACCACCAGAGCCCGGTGAGCTTCGGTCATTACTAATACATATCTTGATGATGATCAAATGGCTGTAACTTGCAACGAGGTAATGCAAAAAACGAACAAAGATTCGGAAGAGGATGAAATACCAGAAGAAGTTATCAGAGAGGTCAAGAATTTTGAGAACATGCCTAACTCCAATTTGGACGAAACTGAGGTTGTTAAACTGGGAGATGCAGAAAATGTCAAGGAAACACGTATCAGCATACATTTGTCACCACCAGAAAATAAAGAGTACACAGAGTTCTTAAAATAGTATGATGATATCTTAGCTTGGTCGTACAATGATATGACCTATTTCAACGCATCCATTGTGGCTCACAAGTTGCTGATAGATCCGCAATGCCCACCGGTAAAACAAAAACTCAGAATATTCAAGCCAGACATGAGTTTGAAAATCAAAGAAGAAGTTACCGAGAAAGTCAAAGCCAGGGTTCTCAGAGTGGTATAATATCCGACATGGTTAGCCAACATTGTGCCGCTACCAAAGAAAGATGGGAAAGTTAGAGTATGTGTTGATTACCGGGATCTCAACCTGGCCAATACCAAGGAAAACTTCCCTTTGCAAAATATACATATATTGATTAACAACTACGCAAAACATGAGCTGCAGTCATTTGTCAATTATTTTTCTAGATACCATCAGATATGGATGGATGAAGAAGATGCAGAGAAAACAACATTTATTACACCATGGGGAATGTACTGTTATAGGATGATTCCGTTCGGGTTGAAAAATGCTGGTGCTACCTACATAAGAGCCATGACCACCATCTTGCATGACATGATACATAAAGAGATTGAGGTGTATGTGGATGATGTCATCATCAAATCCAAGAAAGCAGTAGATCACATGGAAGATTTGAGGAAATTCTTCAACAGACAGAGAAGATACAACTTGAAATTGAATCCAGCTAAGTGTGCATTCAAGGTCCTAGCCAAAAAGTTATTGGGTTTCATTGTGAGTTGACTGAGTTTTCTAGGAAGACTCAACTATATCAGCCGGTTCATAGCCCAGTCCACTATCATTTGCAAACCCATCTTCAAGATGCTAAAGAAAGATGCTGCCACTAAATGGACTGACGACTGTAAGAAGGCTTTCGACAGAATCAAGGAATATTTGTCAACACTGCCATTTTTAGTTCCAACCTAGCCATGGAGACCCCTGCTGCTTTATCTTGCAGTATTGGATGGAGAATTTGGGTGTGTTTTGGGACATCATGATGAAACGGGGAGAAATGAGCAGGCCATCTACTGCCTCAGCAAGAAGTTTACCTCGTACGAGGCTCGACATTCCTTATTAGAATGCACTTGTTGTGCTCTAACCTGGGCAGCTCAGAAAATGAGACACTATTTCTGTGCTTACACCGCTTATCTCAAATACAGGATGGATCCATTGAAATATATCTTTCAGAAGCCCATGCCTACCGGCAAGGTCACCAAATGGAAAATACTATTAAGTGAATTTGACATCGTTTATGCTTCTCAGAAGGTCGTCAAAGGAGAAGTTTTGGCAGATCACCTCGCCGAGAATCTTGTAGGAGGAGAATATGAACCTCTAAAGACGTATTTTCCTAACTAAGAGGTAGCTTTCATAGGAAAAGACATTGCAGAGTCCTATGACGGTTGGAGAATGTTCTTCAAAGAAGTTGAAAATTTCAAAATAGTCGGTATAGGAGTGGTATCAGAAACCGGTCAACACTACCCGGTACCCGCCAAGCTCAGATTCCCATGCACCAACAACATAGCCGAGTATGAAGCCTGCATCTTGGGGCTCAAATTGGTGATTGACATGAACATTCAGGAACTGTTAGTGATCGGAGACTCAGACCTACTCATACATCATGTCCGAGAAGAATGGGAAACCAAGAATTCCAAGATACTTCCCTATCTACACCATGTCAGGAGTTGGGGAAGAGATTCAGAAAGACGGAATTCTTGCACGTTCCTAGAATACAGAATGAGTTCGCCGATGCCTTAGCCACTTTATCGTCTATGATCTAGCATCCAGATACTAACTTTATTGATCCCAGCAAGGTCAAGATTCATGACCAACCATCTTATTATGCTCATGTCGAGAAGAATCCGATGGGAAGCCTTGGTTCCATGATATCAGATAATACTTGACAATAGAAGAATACCTAGAACTTCCCAATTCTACACAGAAATGCACACTCCAAAGGTTCTGCAACAACTTCTTTCACAGCGAAGGAATCCTATATAGGAGGACTCCCGATCTGGGATTTAATAAGATATGTCTAGGCGTGAGAAGCAACCAAGCTACTGGAGGAAGTACACACAAGGACCTGTGGACCTCACATGAATAGTTTCGTTTTGGCTAAGAAGATACTCTGAGCAGGGTATTTTTGGATGATTATGGAAACAGACTGCATCCAATATGTCTGGAGGTGCCACCGTTGTTAGATACACGAAGACATGATAAAAGTACCTCCAAACAAGCTTACTACAACAGGCTCACCATGGCCGTTCGCTGCATAGGGAATGGATGTTATTGGACCAATCGAACCAGCCGCGTCAAATGGGCACAGGTTCATCTTAGTGGCAATTGATCACTTTACCAAATGGGTTGAAGCAACATCATACAAAGCAGTAACCAAGAAAGTTGTAATGGATTTCATCCGCGAATGTATGGTTTGTCGGTTCGGGATTCAAGAATTGACCAACAACAGTTCCTATCTCAACAGCAACCAGATGAAAGCAATGTTTGAAACATTCAACATTAAACACAAGAACTCTACGTTAGAGACCGCAAATGAATGGAGCTGGGGAGGAAGACAATAAGAACATCTGGAAGACACTAAGAAATATGATTGAAAGGCATAAGCAGTGGCACGAGAAATTGTCATTTGCCTTATTGGGTTATTGTACCACAGTTCGCGCATCAATAGGGGCCACTCCCTACATGCTGGTTTATTGTACAGATGTGGTCATTCCTGCAGAGGTAGAAATCCCCTCCTTGAGGATCATACAGGAAACAAAGTTGGATGATGCAGAATGGGTCAAAGTCGCTATGAGTAATTAGCCCTCATTGACAGAAAGAGGATGAATGCAGTTATCGACGCCCTCTTTTTTCCCAAACGCAAAGAGTGGATAAAAAGTTGCTCCGAGTAATTAGCCCTTATAGGCAGAAAGAGAATGAATGAGTTTTACACGGTCAATTATATCAGAACAGAATATCCAAATCCTTCAACAAAGAGGGTTAAGCCAAGGAAGTTCACACCAGGACAGCTGGTATTGAAGAAAATATATCTGCATTAAGATGAAGGCAAAGGGACATTACAACCCAGTTGGCAGGGTCCGTACATGGTTCACCGGGTTCTAACTAGAGCAACCCTTATTCTCGCAGAAATGGATGGAGAAGTCTGGCTGAAGCCAATCAAATCAGACGCAGTGAAACAACACTACATTATCATATGCTTTTATTTCATGATAGAATTTGAACTACGCCTAACCTGTTTCCCGTGTAAGAGGGGATACGTAGGCAGCCCTATGGGTTCGGTCACATTTTAATATCACTATTAATTCCCAACACTCCCCAGCAGTCCTAACATTGCAACCGTCTATCAGCTAAGGAAATTTATTACTATTCATTCTTTTACATTCCGGCATTGCATAAGGCTACTCTCTACCTTCTGATGTTAAGATCTACCTCCATATTGCATAAGGCTACTAATATGCCTTTCAAGACTAAGCTCTGTCTCCATCTATATTTTTTGCACAAATCTATTCTCTACCTTTCACGGTTAAGCTCTACCTCCACATTGCATAAGGCTATTATCTGCCTTTCGAGACTAAGCCCTATCTCCATTCCTATATTGCATAAGGCTATTCTCTGCCTTCCGAGGTTAAGCTCTACCTCCATCCTGCATAAAGCTGCTTATCTGCCTTTCGAGACTAAGCTCTGTCTCCATTCCAACATTGCATAAGGCCATTCTCTGCCTTCCGAGGTTAAGCTCTACCTCCATCCTGCATAAGGCTACCTATCTGCCTTCCGAGACTAAGTGTGTCTCCATCTTGCATGGCTAAAATATTGCCACTTTTATTTTTCGAACGGTTGAAATATCACCACCTGCAATTTAAATTCTTGCTTTGGCTGAAAGATTGCTACCTCTTGCATTAATTTGGCTGAAAGATTGCCACCTTCTCATGGGCTGAAAGATCGCCAATTTATTCAAAGGCGTCATAGTTCGGAGGCACCATCCGCATAGCCCAAGAACACCATTTTATGGCCTGTGAATCTTTACTTTTATGCTCTTTATGGCCTAGGACATCATAGTCAGAAGACGTCATCCCAATTGTCCGAAAACAACATTCATGTTCCAACGGGAACTTGCATCATATTTAAATTATGCACAATATATGAATTTGATAATTTATAGGTACCCCGGCTAGCGAACTACTATTTCAGCAGGAGCGATCCTGCCCCGGGTTTTCCTCAACCTATCTAACCCAAACGGTTTTTCAAGCGCAATCATTGTGTCCGTCCTTTCGAACCTCCATCGACAAATTCCATCAATGGATCCCGAACTACATATGGGCTGATTCCTGTAAAATCAGGGATATGTAGGCAGCTCAAAAAGCAAAGCAAGGTCATAATTCATTTACAATCGCCGTTTTCGGTCACAATTGGCCATCTTATCTTTACCCGACAACTCTTTCATCCTTCTCGGTTAAAGAGGGGCAGCTGTTGATACCCAATTTTTCCCATGTAATTTTTATACAAAAATACTTTCCAAATAACGTAAATGTGCATATATGAGAACACCCATGAGTTTTGGTATTTTAATAATTTTTAAACCAGCTTATCGCCTATTTTTATATCACAAAAATTATAAAAATTATCCCCAAAAATTATCTTTTGGTGAATAACTTATTTTACCCTCATATTTACATTAAAATATAATTTATAGGATTTTCCACATTTTTACAATTTTATATGACATTTCTAAAGCTAAATTTTATATAATTACAATTGTAGCCCATTTCGTAATTAATCGTATTTTGGGATTGTAAAATACTCCTAATATTTTTAGATTGTTATTTCTATATTATTAACTAGTTCAGTATTTTCAATTTTTTTAAAATTATTTTTACTATTTTTAATTAATTTAAAAGGGGAAAAGTGGCTATTTAAGAACTAGCCTATTTTTTTATTTCAATTATGGCCTCAATCCACCCCCAATGTTAAACCCTATTCAAGCCAGCCCATATTCTATTTGGACCAACCCATTAGCCTGACCCAGCATTGGTTCAATCTGAAATGTTGATCAAATGAGATCAACGGTCCAAATCCAATAACCTAATATAAATCCTAGTTTACCCCCCCCCCCCCCATCATTTTCATCAGAGACCGGTCTCCATCTCACTCTATCTCTAACGATTGCTCTCCCTTCTCTCTAGAACCTTCTGGTTCTCTCCTTCTTCTCCGATGAGCTTCATCGCCTCTCCGTCCATGCTCAGTCCTCACTTCTCTCGACCTCTAGCCACCATGGATCTTGTATCGTTCCTTCTCTCAAAGGTTTGAAGCCCCAGGAGCTTCCACCATGAAGATGGTCACTGAAGCCTTGACGGGGTCCGTTTCAAGCCTTTCTTCGATGGATTTTGGTCTAATGATGCTAAAAACTCCATTACCCTTTAGTTTCACAGCCAGGTTTCTCTTACCTCTCTCACTAGGTTCTTATAAAACCCTAATCTTAAATCAAACCTCTCAAATCTCTGATTTTTAACAATTTTAACTCGTACTTTTATGTTTTGCACTATGTTTTCACTTGATCTTTGCGATTACTCAAGTTTTAAACAATTTTGGTCCTTTTTGAAACAAGGGTTTCTGACCCCTTATGAAATCATCTTACTTTCTGATTTTTGAGTATTATTCGTGATTCTTCTAAGCATTTTTTGCTTAAGTCTGATAAAACCCTAGCCTTATGTGTTTGTGTTTGTGATATTTTCTTATTTGTGTGTTCTTCTAGGTTCCCCTCTAAGTCCCGTCTTCGTTTCTTCAATTTTTGTTACTAGTGTTTCATTCTCCTACTATGACTGTGTTCTCCGTTCAAAGTTTCTCTGACTATTTGCATGACGGATTTATAATGATTCTTACAAGCCTCTTTTGAAATTTTAATACTTGCCATAAATTGGATTCCGCATGTTGTCCTTATAGTTGGGAACTAATTTCAAATTTTCTTCCTCAATCTTTGGGATGCTTTCGTCAATTACTGTTGGTCTGCTAAGCTTTAAATATCTTCCTTATTTTTGGGGATTATTGCCCAAAATTGGAGCAGTATCCCGCCCTATATGTGTGCATGAGTCTGTTATTTGATTTGCTCGACCTGTTTTTCTAATTAGACTATCATGTACCTAGTCTCTATTGCATGCTTTATGCTATTCTGTTCCTTATGTGATCATACCTTGTGATTTCTTTCCTTTAAAACAATTTCTTATTACCGTTTAACTTTGATTCCTTAATTAAGGGATAGTCCTTGTACTGATTTGATTATGATTGATGCCAGTTCCTTAATTAAGGGATCTCGGTGTTGTTTGTCGACTCGTATACAGTACAATAAGTACCCTCCCCCATTCTCTTTGCAAGACACCAACACATTGCATATCACTTGATACACATAGACACAAATACACTCAGTGTTCTGAACTCTCTCTCTCATTCACACAAACATATTTGTGCTCTTTGTTGCTCCACAATTTTCTTTCAATTTTCCTGTTGAATGCTAATCACTCAATTGGCTGCGAGCCAAAATTGATTAACCTTGCTCAATTTTACATGTTGGCTTCTAGTGTGATTTGGGTCTGCCTGCTGCTCACTTCTTGCATATTGCATCTCACTTCTTGCATACTGCTTCTCTCTGCACATTACTGCTCACTTCTTTGCTCACTAGTGCTATGTGTTTGCATTATTTCCAACTGGTATGTATCTTGTTTAAGATACAACCTCAAAAACAATATGTTCCTATTGGTACTACACTTATTTTGTTCCTTGTGTGTTTCTACTTGTGGTTCTATTATTCCTATTGCAACTAGCATGCATCTGTGTTAATTAATTAGCAAGTCTAGCATGTTCATTACCCCCCCCCCCCCTTGCCTACCCCAATGCATGTTTCCCCTTTGCTTCTGTATACTATTAGCATCCTCTTGGCTACTCCATAGCCCAAAACCTTTTTGAGGATGATTTGGTGTCTTGTGCATTAAGAACTAGACTCCTGTTTGATTAACTCTCCTTTAAATGTGTGTGACTGACTGTTTTGTTTGTGAGTTGTTTGCTCCCTTTTCCTTTACCTTTGCCTGTGTGACTGTTGCTTTCAAAACTAGACTTTAAATAACTATTTTCAAACTCAGCTAAGTTTTTCACTCTTCTACTGGTTTTCTCAAACTGTCTATCATGTAAAACCTTTTTCCAACTCAACTCCTTCAAATTCTATCACGATCACTACTCATAGAATTAGGTTTTGCCCCTTGTGTAAGCATTGCTTTAGGTACCTCGAGTACCCACTAAACTTGGATGCACAAGGTTGGCAATTCCACACTTGCACTTATCAATGGTGATTCATTTTGGGTGCCTGGTATTGGCCGGGGTCTCAAGAGACCACTAGGAAACTTTGCCGCACCCACACTCTTGGTGAAGGTTGTGAAGCTTGAAAGATGTGAGGTTGGAGGTCTGGGCCTGTCTGAAGGCTCCCTTTAGAATAGAGTTTTATTTTATTCTTCATTATTGTAATTTAATTACTTAATTTATAATAATTCTTAAAGAACTATGGGGGTTTATAGTGAAATTCGGGAGGGTTATGCATGATTACTAAGGGTATGGGTAGGGAACATGCCTATAGGATTTCGTTTATATATTCATGTCATTGAAATCATGTATAATACATGCATTCTGAATATAGAAATCCCGCTCATAGGATCCTTGCTTTCAATCTGATATTTTTCCATAATCATAACCAGTTAATAATTTAAATTCTGTCACTGCATTTAGATATCCTGTTTTAGGACCATCACGTGAGTTTAGATATCTTGTTTTTAGGACAATCACGCGCATTAGATATCATGCAATTAGGAACTAACTTGGAGTATTTGACCATCTTTTTAATTAATAAACTGCATAAACTGGTTTTTCTAAAATCGAAGAATGATCTGCATGTCTGTTATACGCCTAGGCAAGCATTAGGTCGGATAAAAATGATTAATCGCATTCGACCTCTTTAAGTTGCCCAAACTAATCTGCCTCTTTGAAATCTGTTTGATTTTACTACCAAATTCCTGTCTTACTCTTTCACATATATTTTTTTCAAACATGGTTCTTTTTCCAGTCCAAGACTGGTCTACTATTTTCCTAAAACCTGTAACGACCTCTTTAATTTTGTAGGCCCATAATCTCTTTGTTTTTTTTTGTAATTCTAAAGCAACTTCTGCATCTCCATTATACGCTATTTTCAGTCCAGCATTAAACTACTATTTCTAATAGCAGGATACTGCATACGTATATGGTTCTAACTGTTTTTGAAAGAATAAATATTTTCTTCCTAATGATACACATTTTTTACTACTTTACCCTCAACCTTTTTCTCCTACCTAATTCTGCCTAGATTTTCAGTTTTCTACATTCAGATTTAAAACTCTCTTTAGACCTTAAATGTTATTGAGGCGTGCTAATTTTATGTATATTCGTGTAGGGGTACCTGAGCCATTTACATCCCTTTATGTGATCCCTTATGTGAAGTCCCTACTTTCTTTTGTATGTCGCTTAGTATTTTTCCTTTAAACCTAAAGGTTCAGCTTAGTCTTCACCTTATAGGAATAGTGGTCCTAAACTCCATTTAGGACCTATAGGATGGGATGGCTAATAGCACGCGCTAAGCACTCGTGACCAATACACATGCTTAAAATAACCTCTACGGCGTGGGAAGGGTAAATATGAAGATGATGACCGGTGCGCTAATATCTCGTGTGAGAATGATTATTGGGTATTACACCAAAGTGATCCATATAACATTTAACCGTAGGACCCCTTGTCTCTTTTATTTACTGATATTTTCTTAAACTAACGTTTTCATGTACCAAGTTTTTCTCTTTTTTCAAAATCACCTGTGTCTTCTTTCTTACATAATTCTCAACTTGTTTATGCTTTCTATGTACAAATTTTACTTGTTTATTTTTATACCTTTTAAAGTTACGACTAAGTATGACCGGGAACCACTCTAGTTGATCTTGAGGGGTGCCTAACACCTTCCCCTCGAGATAATTTCAAGACCTTACCCAAACTCTGGTTTCCTTTCAAAAATGTAATTTCCTTTCTTCAAGTGTCCTAATGCACTATAATCATTAGGTGGAGACTCTTCGAATTCTTCAAACCCTCTTCCTCAAAAGGAAAAAGAGTTGTTTTGTCCATAATGTCGTAAACCCGATCTCCCCGCTCTTTAAGTTTGGGAAAAAAGGGGGCATCGACAAAGGCATTCATCCTCTTTCCCTCTATGATGGCTAATTGCTCGTAGCGACTTTTGACCCATTCTGCATCATCTAACTCTGCTTCCTGTATGATTCTCAGGGAAGGGATTTCTACTTTTGCGGGAATGACTGCCTCTGTACCATAGACTGACATGTAGGAAGTGTTCCAATTTGATGTGCGGTCTGTGGTACGATATACCATTAAGGCAAACGACAACTTCTCATGCCATTTCTTATGCCTTTAGATCATGTTCCTTAGTATCTTCTCATGTTCTTATTGGCTGCTTCTACGGTTCCGTTCATCCGAGGTCTGTAAGTCGTAGAGTTCTTGTGTTTAATTTTGAATGTTTCACACATTGCTTTCGTCAAATCACTGTTGAGATTAGAACCATTGTCGCAGATGATTCATTCCGGAATTTTAAACTGACAAACCATACGATCGCGGATGAAATATTCTACAACTTCCTTGGTCATTGCTTTGTAGGATGATGCTTTAACCCATTTGGTAAAGTAATCAATTGCCACTAAAATGAACTTGTGCCCATTTGACACGGATGGTTTGATTGGTCCGATAACATCCATTCCCCAAACGGCAAACGACTATGGCGAGCTTGTTACAGTAAGATCGTTCGGAGGTACTTTTATCATATATGCATGTATCTGACAATAGTGGCATATCCGGACATAGTGGATGCAGTCTGTTTTTCCTAGTCATCCAAAAATACCCTGCTCGGAGTATTAACGAAACCATTCATATGCAGTCCGTAACTCCATGCGTGTACTTCCGCCAATAGTTTGATTGGTTCTCTTGCCTTGACACATCTTAATAATTCCAAATCAGGGGTTCTCCTATATAGTCTTCGTCTGCTGTGAAAGAAGTTGTTGGATAACCTCCGGAGTGTGTGTTTCTGAGTAGTATTAGCAAGTTCTGGGTATTCTCCTGTTCTCAAATATTTTCTGATATCATGGAACTAAGGCTTCCTGTCGGCGTCTTCCTCGATATGAGCACAATAAGCCGGTTGGTCGTGAATCTTGACCTGATGAGATCAATAAAGTTTGTGTCTGGATTCTGGATCATACACGATAAAGAGGCTAGGGCATCAGCGAACTCATTTTGTATTCTGGGGACGTGCTAGAATTCTGTCTTTCTGAATTTCTTCCTCAACTCCTATATATGATGTAGATAAGGGAGTATCTTGGAATTCTTGATTGCCCATTCTTCTCGAACTTGATGTAGGAGTAGGTCCGAGTCTCCTATCAGCAGTAACTCCTGAATGTTCATGTCAATCGCCAGTTTGAGCCCTAAGATGCAGGCTTCGTACTTGGCCATGTTGTTGGTGCATGGGAACCTGAGCTTGGAGGATACCGGGTAATGTTGACCGGTTTCTAATACCAGGACTGCTCTTATACCGACTCATTTGAAATTTGTGGCTCCATCGAAAAACATCCTCCAACCATCATAGGATTCGGCAATGTCTTCTCCAATAAAAGCTACATCTTCATCAAGAAAATACGTCTTTAGAGGTTCTTATTCTCCTCCTACAAGATTCTCGGTGAGGTGATCTGCCAAAGCTTGTCCTTTGACTACCTTCTGGGTAACATAAACAATGTCGAACTCACTTAACCTTATTTTCCATTTGGCGAGCTTGCCAGTAGGCATGGGCTTCTAATAGATATATTTTAATGGGTCCATCCTTAATATGAGATAGGTGGTGCAAGCACAGAAATAGTGCCTCAATTTCTGAGCTACCTAGGTTAGAGCACAAAAAGTGCGCTATAATAAGGAATACCGAGCCTCGTACGGGGTAAACTTCTTGCTGAGGTAGTAAATGTCTTGCTCTTTTCTTCCCCGTATCATCATGTTGTCCCAAAACACAACCAAATGCCACATCCAACACTACAAGATAAAGCAATAAAGGTCTCCCTTGCTCGGGTGGAACCAAGACTGATGGCGTTGACAAGTATTACTTGATTTTGTCGAAAGCCTTTTGACAATCCTCAGTCCATTTAGTGGCGGCATCCTTGTTTAGCATCTTGAAGATGGGTTCACAAATGACAGTGGACTGGGCAATGAATCAGCCGATATAGTTGAGACTTTCTAGAAAACTCATTACATATTTCTTGTTCTTTGGTGGTGGCAACTCTTGAATGGCTTTAACCTTCGATGGATCTAATTCTATTCCTCGACGACTCACAATGTAACCTAATAATTTTTCGGGGGGAACCCCGAATGCACACTTGGCTGGATTTAGTTTATGTTGTATCTCCTCAATCTGTTGAAGAATTTCCTCAAATCTTCCATATGATCTGCAACTTTCTTGGTTTTGATGATGACATCATCCACATATACCTCGATCTCTTTATGTATCATATCATGAAAGATGGTAGTCATGGCTCTAATATAGGTAACACCGGTGTTCTTTAAACCGAATGGAATCATTCTGTAATAGTACACTCCCCACAACATGAAGAACGCCGTTTTCTCTACATCCTCTTCATCCATCTATATTTGGTGTTATCCAGCAAAACAATCGACGAACGACTGCAATTCATGTTTGGCGCAGTTGTCAATTAATAGGTGTATATTTGGCAAAGAGAAGTCGACCTTGGGACTGGCCTGGTTGAGATCCCGGTAGTCGACACATACTCTAACTTTCCCATCTTTCTTTGGTACTAGCACGATGTTGGCTAACCACGTTGGATATTCTACCACTCTAAGAACCCTGACTTTGACATGCTTGGTAACCTCTTCTTTGATTTTCAAACTCATGCCTGGCTTGAATTTGCTGAGCTTCTGTTTTACCGACTGCCATGCAGGATCTATCGACAACTTTTGAGCCACAATGGATGTGCTGAGACCAATCATGTAATCATACGACCAAGTGAAGATATCGTCATACTTCTTTAAGAACTCTATGTACTCTTTCTTTTCTGGCGGTGAAAAATGTACACTGATTCGTGTTTCTTTGAAATTTTTTGAGTCTCCCAGATTAAGAACCTCAGTTTCATCCAAATTAGACTTAGTCATGTTCTCAAAATTCTTGACCTCTCTTAACACCACTTATGGTATTTCATCCTCTTCTGAATCTATGTCTGTTTGTTGCATTACATCGTTGCAAGTTACAGTCGCTGGTTCATCATCAAAATATGTAATAGTTATGATGTGTATAATAGTAAAGGTAGAGAAAAATAATAAGAGCGAGACATAAAGATAAATTCGGAAAATTATTTCGATTAAATTGTTTGAATCATCAGAGCTCTTTTCAAATGAAAAGACAATGCATAAAAGTAAAATCAACTAAAAGTAACTGTGATGCATATGCGTTGGTTAGTCTTGCAACCCTGAAGTTCTACGAGCACTGGGGGTTCTGATTGACCAATTGGTTAGGTGTTCTTCTCGGTTCATAGCTTGAATGGAAGGGCCTTCCTCCCCTTCCTCCTAAAAAATAACACAACAGTCCATATTTTTCCTCCAAAAATAGGTTCTTCATTGCTGCCAGCGCTTCGTCTTCCTCTGATCCATATATAAAATCGACTGATTGAAAGATCTGCTCTAGCTGGGGTATGGGGTGTTCCAATGGATAGTAGGGATGGCGCCACGGCGCTGACCAATGATTGAACTCCTCCCAGGTGTACTCAAAACCCCGGCCAAAAGTGGTACCACGCTTCTTCAACTTGATAGGCTTGGTGATGACTTGGAGAGTTTTGCCAAGTCCTTTTCCATGCTCATACCCTTGCCAATTCAGAACGCTCTCAATTTTGTTGCCCCACCACTTGTCTTTGTCTATGGCGTTGACTCACTCGATGTGATGGTTTGTTTCTCCTCATATTCTCCTTCTACCTCCGATCATCGAGATGGTTTAGCGATTGTATATAGGGTTGATACCATCGCCATGAGTGATCATTTCCTGATGATTCCACTCGAACTTCACTGCTTGTTGTAGGGTTGATGCCACAGCCTCATAACCAAGCTCTTGATGAGCGGTATCCACCTTCACCTTATTCTGCTCTCCTTAGCCTCCGGCTTGGGCGTGGTGAAGCAAGGGGTCAGTGAGATCGACCCCGATCAGTGCAGTTAGATAGTTAGAGTTAGTAGTTTCTTCAACAATTCTAAAAAAAAGTTGCTCTTAGACAAAGCAGAATAATCTAACTGGAGGAGTGAAAGCCAGGATGGCTTGGTAAGCAAGCAATCCGTTATGTGGGCGCCAACTCAAAGTTCCCTCTCTTGCGTGGATCCAGGGTCGTCCCAGCAAAAAATTGTAGGATGCCGGGATGTCTATGACTTGGAAGTCAACATCGAACCAGGTCGGTCCCATCTATAGGCATAGGCTAATTTTTCCGATGGTGGATCTTAGAGACCTATCAAAAGCTTTGACACTGATAGCTCTGTCTTTGATCTCATGCAGTCCTTTTCCCAATATACTGAGAGTTATTAAAGGACAGATGTTATGGATGGATCCCCCGTCGACTAAAATACTTGTGATAAAATGATCGTCGCATTGCACAGTTATGTGTAACACCTTGTTATGACTAAGCCCCTCTGGCGGTAAATTGTCTTCGTGAAAGGTGATCATGTGGTTTCTCAACACTTGCCCCACCATATTTTCCATTTTGACTCCTATTATGTTGCTTGGAATATAAGCTTCACTCAGTATTTTCATCAAGGCGTTTTTATGCGCCTCAGAGCTTTGCAGAAGAGCCATAATAGAAATCAATGCTGGTGTTTTGTTTAGTTTCTCAACGACTGAGTACTCTTTAGCCTGTATCTTCCTCCAATGGTCATCTGGTCCAATTTTAATAGCTCCCCCAGAGGCTTGCTTGATGGACTCAACTAAATGTTCTGGTGTGTATATGGTGCCTGTTCTGGTCATGCCCTGTGCGGCGATTGCTTCTCCAATATATGTCTTTCCTTACCTTCTAGCCTCGGCTGTGTAATCCTAAGGTACGGCATTTGACTTGAACGGGGTCATCTGTTATGGAGACTGGAATTTACATCCTGGGACGTAGCACAGTAACTTCGAATGGTGCAGGTGCCTTTTGAATCTCAAACTTAACCTCAATCAATTTTGGTGCCTATGCAGGAGGTACTTTAAACTCAAGTGGTACACACATTTACCACATTGCTCTTAGACGGTTGAGTCTGAACGACAATGGAATTGAGGGTAACTGCCAGTTTCTTTGGCTCATTTCCTTCAGCTATCAAGCAAATTGACCCTTTGATGTCCCAATCATCTTCAATCTCGATCATATGGATGCCTCCACCCTTATGATCAGGCACAGGGTTGTTGCGAACATTAGGGGCGGGCTCTTTTTCTATTATGACCTTGTTATCGATTAGATTCTGAATCTTGTCTTTCAATGAGCGACACTCGTCGTTGTTATGGACTTTCATCTCGGAATGGTATGCGAAGGTCTTATTTGGGTTGATCCATTGAGAGGGATTTTATGGACTTACGCTTTGGATAGGGGTAACGTAACTGGTTGCTTTTAGTTTTTCATATAACGGGTCAATTGGCTCGGCTATGGTGGTATATTGTCTGGGAGGTTTACAATCGAAATTTAGTCTCGGTCGAGGAAAGTTGTGGCGGGTAGGTGGTGATGGGCAGTGAGAAGGTTAGGAGTTGTATTCTTGGTATACAGGTGTGGGTTGAGAATATCTTGGTGAAGTGGGTTGATATGTGGGTGGTGGAGGTGATTGTTAGGCAGATGGTGGAATTTGGTAAGTAGGTGAGGGTTCTTGGTAATTTATTGTAGGTTAATATGTGAGTGGAGTTGAAGGATAGGTCTGGTGTTTCATAGGGGAATTGTTACTTTGCGCAGCTATTATGGAATTTTGGTGCCTATGCAGGAGGTACTTTAAACTCGAGTGGTACACACATTTACCACATTGCTCTTAGACGGTTGAATCTGAACGACAATGGAATTGAGGGTAACTGCCAGTTTCTTTGGCTCATCTCCTTCAGCTATCAAGTAGATTGACCCTTTGATGTCCCAATCATCTTCAATCTCGATCATATGGATGCCTCCACCCTTATGATCGGGCACAGGGTAGTTGCGAACATTAGGGGCGGGCTCTTTTTCTATTATGACCTTGTTATCGATCAGATTCTGAATCTTGTCTTTCAACGAGCGACACTCGTCGTTGTTATGGCCTTTCATCTCGGAATGGTATGCGAAGGTCTTATTTGGGTTGATCCATTGAGAGGGATTTTATGGAGTTACGCTTAGGATAGGGGTAACGTAACTGGTTGCTTTTAGTTTTTCATATAACGGGTCAATTGGCTCGGCTATGGTGGTATATTGTTTGGGAGGTTTACGATCGAAATTTAGTCTCGGTCGAGGAAAGTTGTGGCGGGTAGGTGGTGATGGGCAGTGAGAAGGTTAGGAGTTGTATGCTTGGTATACAGGTCTGGGTTGAGAATATCTTGGTGAAGTGGGTTGATATGTGGGTGGTGGAGGTGATTGTTAGGCAGATGGTGGAATTTGGTAAGTAGGTGAGGGTTCTTGGTAATTTATTGTAGGTTAATATGTGAGTGGAGTTGAAGGATAGGTCTGGTGTTTCATAGGGGAATTGTTACTTTGCGCAGCAATTATGGAATTTACATTCTTTTTCTTTGACGAGCCACCAAACTATAAAGCCTTGTTGGTATCTTGCAATGCCTCGAGGTAAGTGACCATACCGTCTTTGATGCCTTCTTCGATCCTTTCTCCCAAAAAGGTAAAAAGTCAGTGTGGATTCTGATAAAATAATATTGCGATATTTAAACATGTTGTGTAGTAGTATAAGTTGTTTCCTAATTTGTGTGCATCGTTGTGCCCGAGGTAGGCCTAGCGAATAATTGAATTTGAAGAACTTATAATGCTAAATCCCTTATTTTATTGATAAAACAAGACGAGTCTTAGAATAACTGAATGATAAAAGATGTCACTAATGGCCAATGGCCTTATTAAATTAAGAAAGCATGAAATAAAATCCTAACTACTTGGTCCCAGAAGGACCTTACCCAGATTCGATACTCTTACCTCCCTCGTACAGTTGCATCAACTCGCGCCTTCCTAACACCAGATAAGCTCGAGCTAGATGTCCGCCTCCACTTCCTTCAGCATTCTGGAAATCTTCAATTCCTTTCAAGAACTTCCCTTCTAACTCCACTATACCTCACTCCAGATATCTCAAACGATTGTTGGCATTAACAGCCATGTCCTTCCATTTGTTGATCAACTTCTCATGGGCTTCTTGTATTTCCTGATGTTCCTTCTCACATTCTCGCATCCTCTTGTGCAGCTGATTGTATTTGACATGTGCTTCAGTTTTCTCATCAATAATCCTATGCACGTGGACAAATCCTGGACGACCCAAACCAATGTGGTCATCTTCCAACCAACCCGCACTACACACTCGGCATGATACTTGTCTTGTTCAATAGACTCCTTCCCCAAGAAGAGCTTGCAGTGCCACATATGCTGAGCGTGACACCTGCGCGGATTATCATCATCTTGAAAGTCAGCCCTGAAATGACACATTTTCTCTATCCTGGGTATGATTTGTTTTCTTCCAAGCTTGCTTCATGACCCGGAGAGGGACATAAGGATGAGTTCCCAACAGATCGATGAGCACGAGGAATGGCGCATCTCGAGAATGGACAATGAACTCCCTTGTAGGGAACCACTCAAACATCCACTGAATTTGCTCCTCCTATAGACTTTTAAACAACTCTACCCATCCACTAGCGTCCTCTGGCTGAGCGAACATATTGGGAAGGAAGTTCATTCGCTTTGGGTGATGAAAAGTGATATGGTCATCCCAATCCATGCAGATGATTTCATGTCTGTCGCCTTTATGAAGGTGTTCTATGAGCCAAAGTTGAAGTATCAGATTAAAACCCTCGAAATGCGGATCCTCTTGCTGAGAGTTTCCCATGGCTCGATAAATTTCAGCGATTATCATAGGCACTGTGTTGAAAGAATGCCCGTCAATACCCTCCATTAAGGTCTTGGTCACCATGGCTATTCTGGTATGGATCCTAGCCTTCTTCATGGGAACGATTATCATAACGAAGAAGCAAAACATGAATACAAAGACCCTTCTATGTATATGTCCTAAAGAAGTGATGGTGAACTCGTCCATGTAGGTGCGATAAGACTTGCTACGGCCGAACCTTTCATACATGAAGTCAAATGGTATGTAGGAATCTTTCAGACAAGTCAAATCAGGATTCTTGAGTCCCATCATTTAAAGGAAGCCTGTAATTTTGTGGTTTTCCAGAATAAGCAAACCTGGAGCCTCCCAAGGGATACCAGCTAGACCCCATATATCTTCTAGTAAAGGGGTCATTTCAAAATCTCCGAAGTGGAACACTGATCGATCACCATCCTAAAACAAAGTGGCAACCTCTATGATCTTGTTTCTAGGCTGGATTAGAAGTGAGGGCAAGTTCCCTAAGTACTTGCGGACGAGGGTTTGATCACTGGCATGAATATCTTCCCACCAACTTAGCAACATTAGGTGAATGGTGGATACCATACCGAATCTGGGGACCTCGTGCCTCATTTTCTGCAAAACAAAGTGTTAGGCCTTTAACCCCACCAAACTCAACTATTTAAATCAATAATTAGCAAAACGCATTTAGTTCTCCAAATAAATGCACATAATGTAGAGGCGTCCGTTTGGGTTTCGAGGAAACCCGGTGGACTTTGGTTTAGGCTGTCTTAAGGAGTCGTTATATGGACAACATAACTGACACGACCAGGGCTGACCATGGTGCATGAACAGTTTAAGGGAATAAGGTTTCTACTTTTGAAGTGCTAGACAAGGTAGCCTTGAGCGGACAACTCAAGAGGGAAAGGTGGGGAACCGTCGACTACACCGTTGATCGACTGGTTTCACCTTAAATATACCTTTGTCACATTTAGGGGGTTATAATATTGGAAGAGCACAACCACTTATTATAAGCATTGCTAATGACTTTGTTTTGGCACGAGTGGAATATGATGTTGAAGAATGTAGTTACAATAATGAAGCAAATTTAATGTATTTTCATGTTCATAAAGATTACAATAAATACTCAGAAATTACAACGGAATTGAAATAATAAGGAAATATAAGGAGATATTAAAATGAAAGAAAAACATGAAGAACCAAGTTAGTATTTTTGATGAAATATTTAAGGACAAAAAGTAAATGCAATTAAGGAAGCAATAAAGTCATAAAAGCACGTAATGGTAAAAGCCTTAAAGAAAGTCCGCAGTAGAGTCGCCATGCTGTCGACGCCCCCTTTTTAAAAGTGGAAAAATAGGGTTTACAACATTATGGATAAAAGAACTCTTTCCCTTTTGAGGAAGCGGGTTTGAAGAGTCGCCACCTAATGATTATTGTGCATTAGGACACTTAAAGAAGAGAAGAAAGGATTTTTGAAAGAAAACTTGAGTTCGGGTAAGGGATTGAGATTATCTCGAGGGGAAGTTGTTAGGCACCGCTCAAGATCCACAACTATGGTTCCCGGCCGTGCTTAGTTGTGACTTTAATAAAAGAGTGCAAATAAACAAGCAAAATTTGCACATAGAAAACATAAACAAGTTGAGAATTTTGTATGAAAGAAGACATAAGTGATTCTGAAAAATGGGAATTTTGGTTAAACACATTCATCTAAAATGAAACATTAATAACGAAGTAGCAATGAGGTCCTAGGGTTAAATATAATGTGGATCACTTCGGTTGAATACCCAGCAATCATTCTCACATGAGATATTAGCGCACCAGTCATCAAATCCATATTCTACCATTCCCATACCATTAAGGTATTAAACGCGATTAGTCTCGATTACTTATTGCATACTAATACCTGTCCCAACCTATCACTCCAGGGGTATTTGGACTTCTAATCATAAGAGGAGGAAAAGGGGGTAGTGGCATATATGGAGTTTAAAAGGATAAAATACTAGGGCATCAATCAAAACAAATAGCAAATAAGTGGGGAATCGAACAAACACCCAAAGGCTCATACAAACTCCGTAAATCACATAGCGACTAGTTTAGCATGCCTTGCATATACTGATTTGGTCATTAAGGTTAATAAATTAAATGGCGCACAGATCAGGTTAACATATAGAACTAGATAAAAATCCACATTAGGCAACTTGGATCCAATTTTTAGGAGTTGTTGTATTTTTAAAACAAGTTATGGATTGAGGTCCTAATGTAGGAGAGTGCAAAAAGCAGAAGTTTGGGAAATTATTGAAGTTCAGAAAAAAAGTTTTGAAAATAGGCAGAATTGTAAAAGTAGAAAGTACAGTAGAGTTCCCGGAGGTAAAATGCTTCAAATAGCGAGTTTGAAAATTATTTTGCAAACTATATGAATAAAAGTGCAAACAGAGATTTGGAAAATATTGGAGCTACTTGCCAGATTATCCAAATTTTAAGACGGATTTAGGCGAGTTGAAACCCTATAGGAAGGATATCTATACCTTGATTTTATCGCCTCGTTACTGCTTTTAAAACATTAAGGAAATGAGCATTGGATTAACCTAGTGTTTTGCCTATCATTTTACGCATTTCTTATAGGCATGATTTCTATGTGTAAACAGGCTTTTTAATATGTCCTATAGGCAGGATATCTACTGATTTGCCACTAAAATAAGTATACTTCCTATAGACATAATATCTAAATGATAGAAAAGAATGCAAAGCTAATAGAGATGATTTCTAGGCGATTTCAAATATTAAGCCTACATGCATGATATCTAAGTGATTTAAAGTAGTAAAATTCCTATAGGCATGATATATAGGTGAATTGAAGTAGTAAAAGTCCTATTGGCATGATCTCTACCTATTAGCATACAAACAACTAAAAAGTAAACCCCTCCCATACCCTTACTACTATATTCCCGAAGTTTTGTACAAAGTTATTATTACAAAGCAGAAGAAAAAAATAAAATACATCATAGCCCACAGCTAGATCCAAACTTCCTAATGCAATCGTGATATCCAATACATGTGTTTCACCTAATCCGGATTCCAGATTCCAAGGCCTTCTCTTAGAGTGTTTCAAAGTTCCAAGAAGCTTCAGAAGCCCAGGAAATGCTTACACTCTAAAGATTGAATGCTGTAACAGAGTGGTGCAGTGTATAGAATTACCAACCCTAAGGCATCCAAGTTCAGAGGGAACTCTAGGGTCCCTAAGCATGACTTACCAGAGGGAGGTAAAACTTAAGAGCTAGGAGTAGTTGCAAAGTGAGCGAGGAACCTTAGCAGGAGGTGGTCATACCCAGCCATGGCATAGACTGGCACACCCCTGTCCTCCCACTCAGATTCAAACAAACCAGAGCAGACTCTTAAAGAGTCAAACTCAGGTTTGAATGATGATCAAGACACGAAAAGACCCAAATTAGAGCTCAACATATTGAGGGGAAATAGAATGTGAAAAAAATTGAATAGAGATTCAGAAGAGTCTAGTTCTGAATCACATACAACAATTCATAGTGCTGCTATGACTCGGGACAAACTCACATACAAAGGGAATAGAGGAAAGGGATTAACTTGCTTGAAAGTAATTAAATAGTGCAGGAAAACACACAAAGAAAAGGGGTAGAAGTAGAGAAATTGAACAAGGATGCTATTTAACATAAAAGAACATACAAGTTATAAATTTCAGAATAGCAGGATAGTAACAACAAAAGACAGCCAAGAACAAACAGGAACATACTCAATAAACTCCCAAGCAAGAAGTGCAGGTGTAGAATGCTCAATAATAGAGAATAGTAATAGAAACAGTAAAGAAGAGAGATGAATTTTGATTTTTTTGTTTGCAGTCAGAATTCGATGATGAAGTGAAAAGAAAAGCATGTATGTATACTTGAAATCAGACATGCAAGCAAGGAAATAAAATTAGTCGAGTATCAATAAGAAACCAATCAGTAGAAGATGATTCCTTTTATTCAGCAGCCCAAAATTTGAATGGAAAAAGGTGAGAAGCCATTTAAGGAAAGGGAATCAATTAAACACATTGTGGACAACATGCAAATAAGGGTAAGTACATGAGGTCTTAATTAAGAAAAGGGAATTCTGAAGTACATGGTCAATTAAATAAAGAAAAAAGTGAATCAATTAGCACATAGTAAAATCAATGAATTAGGGATTCTCAAATCAACAACGAACCCTGTAAGACAATAGGGGATCGAGAGGTCAAAAACTAAACAAGGAGAGAAATTAATCAAATTCACATAAGGCAGTCTGAAATTCATCCCATAATCAAATGTTATTTTGAGAGGGTAAATCTAACTATAAAAGGGACCTGAGTTTTAAAAACATGCGAGGTTGGATTCAAATAATAGCAAAGTATCATGCAACCAAGGATCAGTAAGTAGAGGGATAGAGCTAAAAAGAAAAATATTAGAGATCATGCAAAAGGTCAGGCAACAGGCTCCACAAAGTTTAGCAGAAGTCAGAATCACATGTAGAAACATAGACGAAACAACTTCATGAATGCAGAAATTAGGGTTTTGGAAACCCAACTAGTTCAGAGAAGAGAATCAAATAAATCACATACAAGTAATCCAAAAAAACCCCAAATTCTAGGGTTTATTCCGTTAATCACGTGTAAAGACAAAATCATACAAACCACGCAAAGTAAACTCAAAAAATCCAAAGGAAAACGTTTCTTGAAAACATAATGAGAGAAAACACAGTAAAAAAGATCAGCAGAAAATCTTAGAAGGAAACATAGTAAAAGGAAAACACATAGAAATCACGGTAAAACACCTAGGAGTTATAGAAGAGCAAATACAACGAGAACACCACGCGAAAGTCACAGTAGAATGAGTAAAAAATCAAAGAAACCCTAAGCATGAGAAGACGAACAGTTTTTGAAAGCAAAAATTTGAAAAAATGTAGGAAATCCTTTGAAACCCACAGAAATGGCACAAGTTTGAACCAGATCTAGTAAGAAATAAGAAACCTCGAAATGACATAGGATTTTAGAGAAATCCTAGAAATGAGAGAGGCATGTAAAAGGGGATGGTCCGAGTCGAACGAGTCAGAGATGGACTCATAGGGCTAGGATACGCTGGATTTGAGCCGGAGATGGCTGTAGAAATTGAATCGGCAAAAGTCCAGATTCAATTTTTCGTGGTCAAGTCATGGTTCTTCACTAATCAGGCTTGAGGAGCCATAGGAGATTGGTGGGTGGTGAACCACTATGGATTCAGGTCAAAAAGTGGACAGAGAAGATGAAGGGAGCTCATCGGAGAGGAGGGGAGGTGGAAGGTTCCAGAGAGAATAGTAGATAGAGAGATAGAGATGAGTGAGGCAAATTACGGGGTATTGGAGGGGGGGGGGTCGTTTAGATCAATTAGGAAGGGTAAACGGGGACCGTTGATAATGATCAACAGTAGAGATTAAATGGGGTAGGTGGCTCAGGTATGGCTTGGGCTTGGGCCTGGGTCTGGTGGATTTAATTGGGTTGGGAATTGGGGTTAAAATAGGGTGTAATTAGAACTATAATTGAAATTGAATTGCAGAATTAAAATAGCTATTTTTTCCTTTTGAATATATAAAAATACTAAAAGACGTAAAAATTTAAATTAAAAGCATGTGCATGGTGAACAATATTTAAGTATTAATTTGAAAATATTGGTATTGATTTTGTAATTAAAATTGCTATTAAATCAATAAATGGGTCAAAATTGTAATTTCATACAATTTAATTTTAAAAATACCAAATGAAATCGTAAAATACGCAAAAATCATGTAACTTATTTTTTATGCAAATTTCAAGATAAAATAAACTATTCTCTAAAATGGAAAGTTTTAAAGAATAATTATCAGGATTTGTGGTGTAAAATAGGCCATAAATTAGTTTTAAAATTCTTTTATAATGCCAAAATCTTTTGGAATGCTCATATATGCATACATATACTATTTTGAGTATTTTAAGTATAAAAAATATATATAGGAAAAAATTGGGTATCAACACCTTCTCATATTTACAACAAGGTATAATTAATATGATTTCTGCATATTTTTTATTAACTTGTTTGGAATTTGTAAAGCTAAATTGCATGAAATTGCAATTATAGACTATATTATAATTAACCGTATTTTATAATTACAAAAGAATTTATGGTATTTCTAGATTAATATTTATATATTACTAATTAGTTATGTGTTTTCAATTTATTTTTGAAAATATTCCTTACTATTTTATAAAATAAAAAGGAAGAAATTTGCTATTTAAAACTTGGCCACATTTCATTGCAAACATATCCCAAATTGACTTAAATTTTAAACCGAATTTCAGCCCCATCTCAAACAACCCATGCCCAATTCAATTGACTGGCCCAACTCTAATTTAATCTGAGCCGTTGATCAAACGAGATCAACGGCCCAGATTCATTTACCTAAAAGAAATCAAATGACCCCTCCCCTTACCCCTCATTCGCAAAGAGACCGGTCTCTCTCTCTATACCTTAACCTCCCCCTTCTCTCAAGAACCTTTTGTTTCACCTTCTCCGATCGCAATCATCGCCTCTTCTACCAACCCCAGCCTCGCCTCTTTCGATCATCAGCCACCGTGAAATCTTATTTCACCGGCTCCCTCCATATTTGAAACTCCAAGAGTTTCCACCATGAATGACGGTCCCTGGAAGCCTTGCTTAGCTTATCCCCGGCCTTCTCTCCGGTGGTTTTCAATTCCATGGTGCTATAAACACCATTATTAACGAGTTTCACTGCCAGGTTCCTTGCCTCTATGATTGTTATTGGAAAACCCTAATTTTTGCCTAAGTCTCTTCATCTCTATCTTTTAAAATGATTTCTAGTTTGTTCTTTCTGTTTTACACTACTCCCCTACTCGATTTTTTCGATTAATTTAAAGTTATTCAACATTTGTTCTTTTCTAAAAAAACTAGGGTTTCCAAACCCCTTTTCAAAATCACTATGTCTTCTATTTCTTTCGGATATTATGTGTGACTGTATTATGTGTTTGTTTGTGTTACGAGCCTATTTGTTTTCTGAGCTCCATTTTACTAGGGTTCCAACCCTCTACTGCTTATATGATTTCTTGCACAACGTTCTCTAATTTTTCATGCCTATTGTGTTTATAGGTCTAATTGTTATTTGAATGATTCTGTGTATCTCTTTGAATCCTTGATTTTCATGTGTTTTCCTTAGAGGTTCTTACATTGATTTTTGAATTATTTCCTTACTCGTGAGATGCTCTCTATGCTTGGTTGATTCCCTCTAATTTTGGACTTTCCGTGATTCTTAGACTGATTTCAAAGTTAATTTATATGTTTACCATATTTGTGTACTTGAACATATTGTGCGAATGCTCAACATATATTTTCCTTATTTGCAGCATTATGTACTTGGCCTTTATTATACGCTGCATGCCTATTAATCGACTAATTGATTCTTTCCTTAACTGATACTCCTATTCGAATCATGAATCCCTAGTTTAAAGGAATTAGGTCTTGATTGATTCAAATTGGTAGTGTTTCTATAATTATGTACTTGTTACTCTATTCTCTATGGTTTTCAAAAACTATAAGTACTCCTCCTCTTTTCTCACTTCATACGGAATACAATTCATTCTTAACTCTCTCTCTTACACAAAAATATATTCATTGCTCTCTATATTACTGTTCCCTCCTCTAGATTGTTGCTTGCTCGAGTCTGCTATTGCTTCTCACTTCTATACTACTGCTGCTCTCTCTCTTTGCATACTCTCTGCATATTGCTGCTCACTCCCTTGCATACTATTGCTCACCACTTTGCATATTATAGCTCACTACTGCCCTGCATTACCTTGCCTTCAACGGGTAGTGTCTCTTATTTGATTACAGCTTCAAAACAGTATGTTTCTATTTGTATTGCACTTGCATTTATTTCTAATATCTTTCTACTTAGGGTTTTGTTGTTCTTACTGCAATTAGTATGCCTCTGTGTTGATTAATATGCCTATATTAGTCTGGCATGCCTGTGCTTGTTTCCTACATGTTTCTCCTTACCCCTAACCCCAGAACATTATTAGCATGTTATTCAGGACCCTTTTAGCTATTAAAGAACCTTGAGACTCTTCTTGATGTGTGAATCTGTCAATCTAATGTTGTTAAGACCCTGACCCCTCTGTGTGAAAACTGCTAGATTGTGTAAGTTCCTAAGTGCCTCTCTTTGATGTTTGTGTATATGTAACTGTGTTCTCATTTGGGAATTACTTGTCCCCATGTCCTGTGCCCCTGCTTGTGCTTGCCTGATATTGTATCTTCTGTTGCTTTTTTCTCAAAATAGTTTCTCTTTTAGCGTCTTTCAAACTGTTTTTCAACTCAATCTCTTTAAAACTTTATCACAATCTCACTACTCCTAACATTTAGGTTCTACCCCTTAGTGTAAGCATTGCTTTGGCTACCTTGAGTACCCACTGAACTTTGATGCACAAGGCTGATAATTAAAAACTTGCACTGATTCAATGTTAATTGTTTAGGTGCCTGGTATTGGCCAGGGGCCCCAATGGGCCCTTAGGGAGCTTTGCCGCACCCAAAACCTTGGTAAAAGCTGTGAAACTCGAAAGAAGTGAGGTTGGAGATTTGAGCCTGGTTGAAGGCTCCCTATAGATTAACTTCTTATCTTTACTTTTCATTAATGTAATTTAATTGTATTGGTCTGTAATAACTCGTAATGAACAATGGGGTATATAGTGAAATTGGGTGGGATTATCCATGCTTAGCTTTACGTAATGGGTAGAAAACATGTCTATAGGATTTTACTTACCTACTTTTGCAATAGAAACCATGTCTAGGGCATACATCTCATACGGCAAGAAATTATGTCTTTAAACTCTTTTTGTTATTTATTTTATAGTCACAATCAGTTAATAATCAACAAGAAACTACCATTGCATTTGGATACCATATTTTAGGACCTATATGTGCATTACATATCATGTATGTTGGACCGTATTTCCAACTATTGAATGCCTCACTAATTTTATTTAACAGACATAAGTATGGTTAACAGGTTTATTTTTTTTAAAATGGAAAATAAATATGCACGTCCACTCTTTTTTTGATTAAACAGTGCATAGGCAAGCCTTAGGCCAGATAAATCAATTGGCCATCTTAATCATGTTTAAAACCATTCAACATCTTTAGACTCTCTGAATTTGTTTCTCTTCTCTGAGATCCTCTTGGTCTTCCTACTAGACTTTTATCCTTCTTTCTAAATAATAATATCTGTGCAAATACTTTCTACATAGTTACCTTTTCAATAATTGCGTTACTGTTTTTCCTAAAACTCATCATGACACTATATCTATAATATCTTCTGTAATTTTTCAAAACTATAGTTCAAAACGGGTATACTTACATGCTCTTTTTTTACACTTC
This sequence comes from Nicotiana benthamiana, assembly GCA_034376525.1. Lineage (NCBI taxonomy): Eukaryota > Viridiplantae > Streptophyta > Magnoliopsida > Solanales > Solanaceae > Nicotiana > Nicotiana benthamiana. The sequence continues at coordinate 92,206,368 of CM067335.1, forward strand.
TGAATGGTTTTACATATATTGTTCTACCTCTGTATTCTGAAAACTATTTTTTCTCAAGTGTGTTAAATGAAAAAAATATGTTTCTTCTGATTCCTAAACTGCTACGTATCTACTGCCATTTTCTCAAGTTCTAAAAAGTTTCATCGAACTCTTTTCTGAAAATACTGTCTACACTTTTCAGCTTCTATTTTAACCCATTTTCGGACATTAGCCTTTAACTCTCATTTTCTTACACCTTAAATGTGTTTGAGACGTGCTAATTATATATCTATCTATGGAGGGATGTTTGAGCCTTTTACATGCTCTTTATATGATTCCTTCAAGTGAACTCCTATTTGTTTTGTATGTCGCTTAGTATTTTGACCATTAAACCTAAGGGTTCAACCTAGTTCTTACCTTATAGGAATAGTGGTTCTAAATACCCATTAGGACCTATAGGACGGGATGTGTAGTAGCACGCAATAAGCATTCGTGACCAATACACACTTTAAATAACCCTTACAGGGTGAGAAGGGTAGAATATGGATATGATTGCCGGTGCGCTAACATCTCGTGTGAGAGTGATTGCTGAGTATTGTACCGATGTGATCCATATTGTATTTAAACCTAGGACCTTTTTTCTTTTTTCTTTACTTGTATAATGTTTCTTTCTTAAGTTAATGTTCCAATTAATCGTTCTCTTTTAAAATCACTTATGTCCTTCCCCTTCCTTTCTAAAATTTCAAAATTTATTTTGTAACTACTATATCCAAGCTCTATGTGTTTCTTTCTACTCTCCTTAAAGTCACAATTAAGTATGACCGGAAATCACACTAGTGGATTGTGAGGGGTGCCTTACACCTTCCCCTCTAGATAATCTCAAGTCCTTACCTGAACTCCGGGTTTCTTTCAAAAATCTTCTTCTTTTCTTTAAAAGTATCCTAATACACTATAATAATTAGGTGGTGTCTCTTCAAATTCCATAACCTAATTCTTTAAAAGGGAATAAGAGTTGTTTTATACATAATATTGTAAACCCGATTTCACCAATCTTTTAGGAAGGAAAAAGGGGGCGTCGACAGGCAGAATTCCTCCTTTCTAAGATTTGTAAGTGTACTCTTATGGATTTAGGCTATAAGGAATATACATACACATGGTCAAATATTAGGGTTAAAAATAAATATTTAATTATGGAGAGATTGGACACACACCTAGGAAATGAACAATGGTGTGACCTCCCTCCAAATCTTTGCATAATTCACTTACCTAAAACTCACTCGGATAACAATCCGATGCTAATTAAATTAATACCTAGAAATAGAAATATCATATTCAACCTTTTCTCTTAGTGACCTATTGGTGCAAACACCCTGATTTTATAAATCTTGCTAAAAATAACTGCATAGATATTGACTATCTAAGAGCTAGTAACACTTTTATTCATAGTGTTAAAACCTAAAAAATAAGACTTTTTGAGATATAAAAGGAAAAAAGATAGGAATTACACTAGTAAGGCTTTCCTCCAAAACCTTCAGAATACCCTTTAGAAATATTATAAGGACATTCCCAAGATAGAAAGGACTATTGGAAGCTTAGGTCTAGAATCATGTGGCTAAATAATGGGGATGCAAATACAAAATTTTTTCATATATCTGCCTCAAATAGGCGAAGAAAAAATAAAATTACTTTTTTTAAGGACGGGGCAGGAAATTGGATAAACAACCATCTTTTAATCACTTATTATGTTTCTTAATATTTTACTAATGTCTTTACCACCTTCCATAGTTGATATACTTAGAAAGACATGGATAGAATAAATTCTAGTAACACTTTAATTGACCTAGGTTCGCTAGATGCACCCCTATTAGACATGGAAGTTAAAAAAGATATGTTTTCCTTCAAACCTTTTGAAACACCTGGTCCGGATGGACTTTACCGATTATTTTACAAGAAGTATTGGAGCATCTTGGGTCATTCAGTTACTAAACTTTGCCATGACATTTTCAACACTCAGAGAATTCCTAGGAAAATCAATAAAACATACCTTTGTTTGATTTTTAAAGTACTAAATTCTAATAAAATTAGAAACCTTCATCCAATTGGCCTTTGTAACACTATCGACAATGCAATTACTAAAATCCTGGCAAATCATCTCAAATAGTTCCTGCACAAAATATTAGTCCTTTCAAGCCATCTTTATAAAAATTAGAAGATCCTTAGATAATGATAAAATAATTCAAGATTTATTTACTAACCTAAGGAAAATAAAAGGCAGGCAAGGCCATATGTTATTAAAAATAGACTCGGAAAAAGCTTTTGATCGTATTGAATGGTCCTTTGTTTATCGTGCCCTTAGGTTCTTCGATTTTCCTCTAAAGTTCTCTATCCTTCTTATGAATTGTATTTCATCAAGATCTATAGAAATTCAAGTTAACGGATCTTCCACTACCTTTTTGTACCTAGTAGAGGCAGTAGACAAGGTGACCCTCTATCACCCTGCATTTCCATCCTTTGTTTAGAGCTGCTATCTAGATATATTGAAAATCAAATTGATATTTTCAAGTGGGACACAATCACAATAGGAAGAAAAATCCGTAGTTTCTCTCATTTATTTTTTGCCGATGATCTCACTCTTATGGCTAAGACAAACGAACAATCATGCCTTGCCATTAAATCAGCTCTAGACCTATTAAACTCCCTATTTGGCCAAAGAATCAACCACTCTTAGTCAAAAATTCTATTCTCACATAATTATAACCCTGTCACCACTAAGGATATACCCAATGCATTAGGTATCAAGATATGTGAGCACTTTGGTACATACTTAGTTTTTTTAATTCTTAATAAAAATCTAAAGTCACCTAATTATCAGTTTATAATTGACAGAATGAGGTGCAGACTTGCTTCTTTTAAGATGAGATTCATTATTATAACCGGTCGAACCACTCTTTCCCAATCATGTCTTTACTCTATTCCTAACTACTACATGCAATATACTATTCTGTCGAAAAAAATATTAAATCTCTTGGATAAAATTCTAAGAGACTTTATATGGAGAACCAATGAGAATAAAATAAAAAATCATTTGGTAAAATGGTCAAAAGTATGCCTACCAAAAACTATGGGGGTTTGGGAATTTATAGTGCTAATAATAAAATTATATCAAACCTTGCTAGTTTAGCCTGGAGGCCGCTTTCTCAATCAACTTCCCCTTAGGCAAGACTAAGTATCACCAAATATGGAGGGAATTGCCCTAAAGTGAATCCCTCCTTTATCTGGAAGGTCACCTTGAAAGGATGGGAATTATACAACAAAGGTATAAGATGGTCTCCTCATCTTACATCCAATCTCAACCTTCGGGATAACAAATGGATCCTCTTTCCCCAAGTTCAGTTGAAGTTTTGAAGATTGATAAATGGACTCATGGAAGGACCTGGTCCATCTTGAGAGACACAGTTAGTCATAGCCATTGCACATGGAAGGTATGTGAGGAAGATATATATTGAAGATTGGGCAGCAAATATCTTCTGAACGGAATTGAAAAGGTTGCATTTAATTCTAAGACGGACAGTCTCCTTCTGACAAGAGAACACAATCCTATGCTAGGATAAGGATGGGAGTTGTATTGGTTGAGGACTCAAATCGACTAAGTATTAGCATTGGAGAGTCGATTAAACACTAACTGCTATTCTATTAAATAACCAAGTTGTTCTCTTTTTCAGGTAATGCACATGCGCAGAAGTTAAGCATATTTGAGAGTAAAAAGAGCAAGTCTGATTTGCAAGCAATATATGCGAGATACAAGTATGCACGTCTGAAGCTACATGAACTAAGATAGAAGAACTAGTTTTATCATTGTGTTTGTTCTAAGTCTAGTTCAATTGTAGTAGGTTTTAATATTTTACCTTTCAACTTTATTAGAAGCAATTATATTAGGTACATTGAGTATTCAAGTTAGAGTTAACTTGAAGGTGTCGCAATAGTTGAGGCTGTTTGCCATACTGTGATTAGAGATAATCCTTAGGTTTACAAAGAGTTTTTCGTAAATGCAGTTTTTGGCTCAGTGATTTTACTGGAGTTTGAGAAAATCCTACTGAGTAGTAGGTCGTGGTTTTTTCACCTTTTGAGCAAGGTGTTTTCCACGTAAAATCTCCGTGCACTTTTCATTCAGTACTTATTATTTCGCAAACTGCTGTAGTTAGAATACTTAGAAGAACCAGGTTCTTCTAACGTGAAAATGAGGTACCAAGCAAATCCCCCCTCTTGTGTGGTATTGACGTTAATAACATCAATTGGTATAAGATAAGGTTATCCTTGAAGAGGTTAACACCCTAGGAGAAGATCAACATGAGTGCAGCACCTGAAAATTGAGAAGGGCAATCCACTGCTAGACCTCCTCTCTTCAATGGCCTCTACTACTCCTGGTGGAAAAACAGAATAGGGACCATATTATGGGCGAAGACTATTAGCTTTGGGATATCATCACTGATGGTCCTTAGCTACAACCAAGAAGTATGTTTAAGGATTGGATGTTCCAAAAACAAGAGCAGATTGTACTGCTGAAGATCTAAGGAAATAGGAGAAAAATACTAAAGCTAAGAAATGGCTAGTGTGTAGACTTGGTCATGATGAGTACAACACTATTCAAGGATGTACTACTGACGAGGAGATTTGGGAAACATTAAAAGTAGCTCATGAAGAAACACCTCATGTGAAGGGGTCAAGAGGAACATTGCTGTATTCTCAATATGAGAAATTTACTATGAAGGATGGAGAAACTATCAAAGAGATGTATACCAGGTTAAACTGACAAATAAACAAGAGTATCTTGGAAGGGCTATCCTGGAAGAAGACAAGATGGAGAAGATTCTAACTGGAGTTTTGCCAATTTCCTGGAAAGCAACATCACTGCTATTTAGGAATCCAAAAACATTGCTACTTTGAAATTGGATGAACTGATTGAAAATCTTACTACCTATGAATTTAGAAGGGAAACCATGAAGATGGATGCTCCAAAGAAAGAAAGAAGTCTGGCTCTCAGAATCTCAGAAGGATCAAATCTTGAAGATGATGAAATGGCTATGATAACCAGAGATTTCAAGAAATATCTTATGAGAGGAAAGGGTCCTTCAATGGGAACAACATTCAACAAACCTATTGCTCCTAAGAAATAAACCAATGTGGGGTGTTACAAGTGTGGGAAGACTGGTCACCACATTAGAAACTGCCCTCAATGGGAGGTTGAATGAAGAAAGAAAAAGCAGATTGAAGAAACATAAAGAAGGAACAGGTTCAACCAAGAAGGAACAAAGGATCAACTAAAGTTGTGGTTGCAGCATGGGGAGAAAGATAAGATGAGGACTCAGAAAATGAAGCTGAAGATGAGCAAGCTCTTATGACCACCAGAGAATCAGAAGATGAACAATAGGTAAGTATTATACACCTTAATTAAAAGATTAAGTTCTTGTCTAAAGAAAAATTGGCTGATCTACTGATGGACTTCATAGATGAGTGCGAAATAATAAATAATGAGAAAGATGTTCTGTCTAGGGAATGTGTTATTTTAGAAGAAAAATGTAAAAGGTTAGAGTCTAGGGATGAGGAAAGTGACAACACAAATACTGAGGTGAAGAATCTGGTTCATCAACTTGAAAACAGGATCCTAGAACTTAGATATGAAAATATTAATATGAAATTAGGGACATGAAAGAAAAAGGCTGATCAATCATTTTTCACTCTAGAAGAAAATCTTGGAAAAATGAAAGATGAACTGTACAAGAAAGATGAATTGATTAAAGTCCTAAAAGAAGATTTAGGGATGGTAAAGCATGAACTAGACGGAACATTCAAATGGATAAGGCTTCCGATGCACTCTCCTGGTTGCAAGAACAACATAGTAGCAATAAGAGAGGACTTGGATTTGGGATAAAAGCTCCAAAATGGGATCTTAAAAACAAGTACCTCACACTTCCTGAGAATAAGATCTGCACATATTGTGGTAAGACTGGCCATTACCAAGATTAATGTAATGCAATTCGTTCAAGAAAAGCACAAACTTCTTGGTTGGGCAAAGAAAAATCGAATTCATCCTTTTGCCCATAGAAAGGGACCCAAAGTAGTTTCGCTTCCTAAGACTAACTCATGATTTCCTTTTGCAGGTCCAAGTGAAGGGGAGTAGCCAAATATGGTACATGGATAGTGGCTACTCAAAACATATGACTGGTAAGAAGGACGAGTTCCTTTCACTTAAGAACCCAAAACGAGGTAATGTCTCATATGAAAATGGAAAGAAAGGTGAGATCATAGGAGTTGTAAAGGTTGGAAAGACAGACTCTCAATCCATGAGAATGTCTATTTGATAGATGGCTTGAAATATAGCCTGATAAGTGTATTACAGCTGTGTGACAGAGGTAACCTTGTGGCTTTCACTTCCATAAAATGTTTTTTGATTAGCCTTACTACTAACAATATCGTTTTGTAGGGAAGAAGAGTTAACAATATATACATTGTAGATTTGTGGACTCTTTCTGAAAATGAACTCACTTGCTTGAGTGTATTAATTAATTATCCCCTCCTTTGGCATAAAAGATTTGGTCATGCTAGTCTAAATCAATTGAACAAATTAGTTTCCAAAGACTTGGTGATTGGGTTACCTTATATCAGGTTCAAGAAAGACAAAGTTTGTGAGGCATGTGCAAGGGGAAGCAGGTAAGGTCATCCTTCAAACCTGAGAAAATGGTAAGTACGTCTAAGATGTTGGAATTGGTTCATATGGATCTTTGTGGTCCAATGAGGGCCATGAGCAGAGGTGGTAAAAGATATGTAATGGTGCTTGTTGATGATTATTATATATTTACCTGGGTGCTGTTTCTAACTTCTAAAGATGAAGCATTTGAAATAGTCAGTGCTTTTGTTAGAAAAACCCATAAACAATTAGGAAATCAACTTGTATCCATTAGTTCTGATCATGGAACTGAATTTGAAATGCAAAGTTTGCTGAATTTTATGATGAAAATTGAATAGACCATAATTTCTCTGCCCATTGGACTCGTCAACAAAATTGGGTAGTTGAGAGGAACAACAGGACCCTTAAGGATATAGCAAGGACCATGTTACTTTCCAGTAAACTACCTCATAGCTTTTGGGTAGAGGCTATACACACTGCTTGTTATTTAATTAATAGATGCTTGACCAGGACTCTTATAGAGAAACCTCTCTATGAGTTACTTAAAGGAAGAAAGCAAACATTTCCCATCTTAGGTTTTTTGGTTGCATGTGCTATGTTCTCAAATAGCAAAGACTCCCTAGGTATGTTTGATCCCATATGTGATGAGGGAGTATTCTTAGGATATTCTTCACATAGCAAAGCATATAAAGTGTTTAATAAAAGAACGCTATGTGTTGAAGAAAGTGTACATGTTGTGTTGGATGAATCTAACACTCTTTTTGAGAGACAGGAACATCAATATGAAGCCATTGGACTGGTGAGACAATTCACTGAAGTCACAACACAAGTCAAGCTGTCATCAAAGGAAGGAGCAGGTGATGGAACATGTCCTTTCACCGAGGGAAACCTGTTAGGGGGAACCAATCTGAGAGAAACTATACAAAATTCTCTAAAGATCCTATTCCTGAACCTGTTCCTCTGCAACATAACAATGAAGGAGAAACTAGCAGGTACTAGCTGGTAGGGAAATCCTACAAGTACCTGAGTTCTCACCCCATTGAAACATCAATGATCCAACATCTGGAATCAAGACTAGATCACAACTGAAGAACCTGTATGCATTTGATGCCTCTTTGTCCCTCATTGAACCTAATGATATGAGTGAAGCTCTACATGATGCAGATTGGGTCAATGCTATGCAAGATGAGCTCAATCAGTTTGAAAGAAGCCAAGTTTGGCATTTGGTTCCAAGCCTAAGGACAGTGTTGATACCCAATTTTTTCCTATTCATTTTTATAGTCAAAATTCTCTCAAAATAGCATATGTATGCACATATGAGCATCACAAAAGATTTTGACATTTTTGAAGATTTTTAAAACTAAATTATGGCCTATTTTACACCATAAATCCCGATAGTTATTCCTCAGAACTTGCCATTAGAGAATAATTTTTTTTACCTGGACATTTCAATAAGAATATAATATAAAGAATTTTTGCATAATTTTACGAGCCCATTTGGTATTTTTGAATTTAAATTTCATAAAATTGCAATTTTAGCCCATTTCCTAACTTAATAGCAATTTTAATTACAATATCAATATCAATATTTTTAAATTATACCCATATAACTTTTACTAACCTCGTGTTTTTAATTTGATTTTTAAACATCTTTTACTATTTTTATAAATCAAAAAGGAAAAAAATGTCTATTTCAATTTTAGCCTCAAATTGCTTTCAATTGTAGCCCAATTTGGACCTCGATTCTGGCCACAATTACCAATCAAATGGCCAAATTACTCGACCCGTCTATAAACCCACCCGACATTGTTAAATCCAGGCCGTTGATCATTTTGATCAACATCCACGATCACTCCACTCCTTTTAAAAAATCCTAATACCCTAAACCCTTATTCATTTGTTACAAACCTGCACATTCAAAACCTCTTCGTCTTAGGTTATCTGTAGCCCCTCCAAAACCTTTGCCCTCTCCCACCATCTCCCACCATGTTCCATAAGAATCGATGGCATCCTCTAGCCTTGGGTAGCTTGTACTCACCTCTACATGCTCTTGTACGCATGCTACTGGAGAATTCAAGGTCTGACCTTTAAGATTTTTGCTTAGTTCGTCACTGTTTCAAGCTTCCCTAGCAATCTCCGGCATGTCCTTGTCCTACGAGCCTATCTCTGGCTCACCTGGCTTAGAGCAGACCCTTTTTCCAGGCCTTTCTCACTTCTAGGGTTTCTTGGTAATTTTCATTTCTTGTGTGTCTCTCATTATATTTCAAATAAACGTTTATGTTATTTTGGATCTTCTGAGTTTACTTTACCTGACTTACTTGCTTTTGTCTATACACTTGATTAATGGAAGAAACCCTAGAATTTGGGGGTCTTTTGGACTTGCATGTTCTCACCTCTAAACTAGTTTGATTTCGATTTCTGAAAAGTCATATATGTTTTTCATACAATTTTGACCTTTTGTGTTTGAAGTGTTTGTATGTTCTTTATATACTGTGATTTTCCCCCTAAAAATGGTCTTTCAAATTTGCAATTAGTTCGAAATTCCTTCTGAGCACAGCTTGATTGATTTCTTTCCATTTTTTCCCACGACTTAACCTAAATAAAAACCATTCTCTTTTCAGGCTAGGTCCATTCGTATAAAATCACGGACATTTGATTTTACTGTTTATTAATTGGTCTTCTTACCTATTTGCACAAACCGTGTGTTTGAAAAACTTTTCCCTAAATAACTTTATGTACTCACCCATATTTGTATACTATGCACGCGTTGTTTACTTGATCCCCGTTATTAAAATATTTTCTTCGTTTACTGATCAAATTAGCATTCCTTATTTAAAGGAATCTCTATTAGTTGATTGAGTTTAATTGATATTCGACAAATTTTTGAGTATAAACATGCTTTTCTTTTCATTTCAACGCACAATTCTAACTGCAAATCACAGACATAATTCATCTCTCTTCTATTACTACTCTCTATTTCTCTACTTCTCTGCATTACTACTGAGCATTCGACATTGCCTGCTACTTGCACTCCTAGATACTTGGGAGTTTCTTGAGTTTGTTCCTTTTTATTCCTGGCTGTTTGTCTGCTGTTATTCTGCTATCCTAGAATCTATAACTAATATGCTCTTTTATGTTACATAGCATCCTTGTTCAATTTCTCTGCTTCTACCACTTTTCTTTGTGTGCTCATTCATGCTTTCTTGCACTATATAATAACTTTCAAGCATGTTAATCCCTTTCCCCTACACCCTTTGTATGTGAATTTGTCTTGGGTCATATCAACATTATGAATTGCTATATGTGATTTAGGACTAGACTCTTCTGAGTCTCTACTTGACTGCTTTCCCATTCCTTTTCCCCTCAATGTGTTGAGCTCTAATTTGGGTCTGTTGATGTCCTGATCATCATTCAGATAAGTTTGACTCTTTCAGAGTCTTCTCTTATTTGCTTGAATCTAAGTGGGAGGTTAGGGGTGTGCCAGTCTATGCCATGACTGGGTATGACCACCTCCTGATGAGGTTTTCCTTTCACTTTACAACTACTCCTAGCTCCTAAGTTCCCCCTCTAGTAAGCCATGCTTAGGGACCCATAGTTCTATTTGAACTTGGATGCCTAAGGGTTGGTAATTCCACACATTGCACTACTTTGTTATAACATTCAATCTTTAGAGTTTAAGCATTGCCTGGGCTCTTGAAGCTCCTTGTAACTTTGAAACACTCTAATAGAAGGCCTTGGAATCTTGAACCCTGATTTGTTTAAACACATGTATTGGATATCAAGATTGCATTAGGCATCTTGGATCTAGCTGTGCGTAATGATGTATTTTATTTTATTTTTGGCTTTGTAATAGTAACTTTGCAATAAAAACTTGGGGAATATAGTAGTACGGGGGTATGAGAGGGGTTTACTTTAGTCTATTATATGTCAAAGGGTAGATATCATGTCTATAGGACTTTTGCTAATTTGAATCACTTAGAAATCATGCCTATAGGTCATTTGCTAATTTGCATCACTTAGAAATCATACCTATTGGACTTTTGGTAATTTGAATCACCTAGATATCATGCCTATAGGCTTAGTATTTGAAATCACCCAGAAATCATGTTTATAGGCTTTTCATTCTTTTCTATCATTTAGATGTCATGCCTCTAGGAATTAATACTCAGTCATATTGCAAATCAGTAGATATCATGCCTATTGGATATATTAAATTACATGCTGCATATAGAAGTCATGCCATTAAGAAATGTGTAAAATGATAGGCAAAATAGTAGGGTAATCCAACGCTCACTTCCTTAATAAATTAAAAGCAGTAACAAGCGATAAAAATCAAGGAATAAATATCCTGCCTATAGGTTTTCAAGCCTCCTAAATCCATCTTAAAATTTTATAATCTAGCAAGCAGTCCCAACGTTTTCCAATAAAACTCGCCCAAATCTGACTGCAATTCTCTGAATTCGTATTTTTGCCTCTGAAACTTTTTTTTTTTCAAATCTCTGTCTGCACTTTTATTCATTAAATTGGCAAAATGTTTTTCTAAACTTTCTGTTTGAAGCATTTTACCTTTGGAAACTTTTCTGTACTTTTTACTTTTATAATTCTGCCTGTTTTCAAGACTTCTTTTCTAAACTTCGACAACTTCCTGAACCTCTGCTTTTTGCACTCTCATGCATTAAGACTTCAATCCATAACTTGTTTTAAAAAATACAGAAACTCCTAATAATTGGATCCAAGTTGCCTAGTGTAGACCCTTTATCTAATTCTATGTGTTAATTGATCTGTCCACTGCTTAAATTTAATTAAAGACCAAATCAGTATATGCAAGTCATTCTAAACTAATTTTTATGTGATCTCCGGGGATTGTATGAGCCTTTGAGTGTTTGTTTATCCCCACATATTTGCTATTTGTTTTGATTGACGCCCTAGTATTTTGTCTTTTAAACTCCATATATGCTCCATCCCTTTTCTTCCCTTTTAGGATTAGAGGTCCAAATACCCCTGGACTGATAAACTGGGACGGGTATTAGCATGCAATGAGTAATCGAGACTAATCGTGTTTAAATACCTTAACAGAGTGGGAAGGATAGAATATGGATAGGATGACCGGTGCATTAATATCTCGTGTGAGAATGATTGCTGGATATTGCACCAAAGTGATCCATATTATGTTCAATCCTAGGATCCCTTTTCTTCTTCCTTATTAATGCCTTATATTAGACTAATGTTTTCAAACAAAATTCCTCTTTTAAAACAACTTGTGTCTTTCTTCTTTCAAAACTCTAAACTTTCTATGATTTCAATGTGCACACTTTGCTTGTTTACTCCTACTCTTCTTAAAGCCACAATTAACCAAGGCAGGGAACCACATTAGTGGATCTTGAGGGGTGCGTAACACCTTCCCCTCAAAAGTGTCCTAATGCACTATAATCATTAGGTGCCGACTCTCCTAAATCCAAATTCGACCAAAGGGGATAAAAGCATCATTCCACCCATAATGTTGTAAAGCCCGATTTCTCCTTAGAAAAAGGGGGCGTCGACAGCATGACGACTCTGCTGGGGATTTCTTTAAGGCTTTTACCTTTAATTACTTTTGTGACTTTATTGCTTCTTTAATCGCATGTACTTCCTGTCTTTAGTTATTTCATCATAATTACTAACTTGACTCTTCATGTTTTTCTTTAGTTTCTTCTTTTACTTATTATTTCAATTTCATTGTAATTTCCAATTATTTATTGTAATCTTTATGAATGCGAAAATACATGTAATTTGTTTCATTATTGTAACTCCATTCCTCAACATCATATTCCACTCATGCCAAAACTAAATCCAATAGAAAATGCTCATAATGAGTTGTTGCGCCCTTACGATATTATATATCCCCTAAACATGGCAAAGGCATATTTTTGGTAAATCAGTCGATCAACGGTGTAGTCGACGGTTCCGTGCCTTTCCTTCTTTAGTTGTCCACTCAAGGGTACCTTGTCTAGCACATCAAAAGTAGAAACCTTATTCCCTTAAACTGTTCATGCATCATGGTAAGCCCTAGCCGAGTCAGTTATGTTGTCCACATAATGACTCCTTAAGATAGCCTAAACCAAAGTCCACCGGGTTTTCTTGAAACCCAAATGGATGCCTCCACGTTATGTGCATTTATTTGGAGAACTAAATGCCTTTTGCTAATTATTGATTTAGATGGTCGAGTCTGGTGGGGTTAAGGGCCTAACACATTGTTTCGCAGAAAATGAGGCCCGAAGTCCCCAGATTCGATATGGTATCCAACATTTACCGGAGGTTGCTAAGTTGGTGGGAAGATTTTCATGCTAGCGATCAAACCCTCATCTTCAATTACTTAGGGAGTTTGCCCTCACTTTTGGAAATCCAGCCTAACAACAAGGTCATAGAGACTACTACTTTGATTTGGGATAGAGATCGATTAGTGCTCTGCTTCGGAGACTTGGAAATGACCCCCTTACTTGAAGAGATAGGAGGTCTAGCAGGTATCCTTTGGGAGACTCCATATTTGCTTATGCCGAAAAACCACAAAAGTAGAGGCTTTTTTAAGATGATGGGACTCAAGAAAAATCCTGACCTCTCCTGCTTGAAAGACTCCTACATACCATTTGACTTCTTGTAAGAGAGATATGACCATAGCAAGTCCTGTCGCGCTTATATGGACAAGTTCTCCCTCACTTCTTTAGGACATATACATAGAAGGGCCTTTGCATTTAGGTTTTGCTTCTTGGGTATAATAATATTTCCCATGAAGAAGGCTAAGATCTACATCAGACTAGCCATGGTGACAAATAACTTAATGGAGGGTATCGAGGGGAAGTCGTTCAGCATAGTGCTTATGATCATTGCTGAAATCTATCGATCCTTGGGAAAGTGTTAGTAAGGGGCTCCACATTTCCGGGGTTGTAATTTGTTACTTCAACTTTGGCTCCAAGAACACTTTCAGAAAGGCAACTACAGACAAAAAATTATCCGTAGGGATTGCGATGACCATATCGCTTTTCATTACCCAAAGCGGATGAACTTCATGCCCAACATGTTCCTCAGCTAGGGAATGCCAGTGGATAGGTGGAATTGTTTGAAAATCTCAAGGAGAATCAAGTTCAGTGGATGTCCGAGTGGTTCCCAACAGGTAAGTTCATTGTCCATTCTCGATACGCACCATTCCACATACTCACCGGTCTGAGGGGAACTCATCCTTATGTCCCCCTCCGAGTCATGAGGCAAGCCGGAAGGAAACAAATCATACCCAGGATAGAAAAAATGAGTAATTTCAGGGCTGAATTTTGAGATGATGATAGCCCATACAGGTGTTATGCTCAACATATGTGGCACTGCAAGCTCATCTTAGGGAAGGAGTCTATTGAACCAGACAGGTATCATGACGGGTGTGTGTCGCGCTATAAAGTTTGGTTGGAAGATGATCACATTGGTTTGGGTCGTCCAGGATTTGTCCATGGTCATAGGGTTATTGATGAGAAAATTGAAGCATAGGTCAAATACAATCAGCTACGCAAGAGGATGAGAGAATGTGACAATGAAAATCGGGAAACACCGGAAGCCCATGAGAAGCTGATCAGCGAATGGAAGGATATCGCTGTCAACGCCAACAACTGCTTGGGATATCTAGAGAGAGGTATAATGGAGTTAGAAGCAAAGTTCATGAAAAGAATTGAAGACTGTCAGAATGCTGAAGGAAGTGTAGGCGGACATCTGGCTCGAGCTTATCTGCTATTAGGAATGTGCGAGTTGATGCAGCTGCATGAGGGAGGTAAGATTACCGAATCCGGGGAAGGTCTTTCTGGGACCAAGTAGTTAGGATTTTACTTTATGCTTTCTTAATGTAATAAGGCCATTGTCCATTAGTGACACCTTTTATCATTTAGTTGTTTTAAGACTCGTCTTGTTTTTATCAATAAAATGAGGCATTTAGCATTATAAGTTCTCCAAATTTAATTTGTTACTAGGCCTACCTTAGAGACAACGAGGCACCAAAATTTGGAAACAACTTATACTATGGCACAACATGTTTAAATACCGCAATACTATTTTTCAGAACCCGCACTAACTTTTTACCTTTTTGTTTTTCTTTTATTCTTATTCCCCTCCCCTGAGGTTAGTTCGTACATTCTGGCACCATCAGCATACTCCACAAGATCCAAGGGTCCTCCGCCCTTAAGTCCTACTAGAAATAGGAACAAAAGCAAAATGGGAGATGCAAGCGCCAGAAATGAGCTCGAGGAATCTTCTCAGAATGATGCAATTACCAAGGACACTGCTGCTCATCTGGAACAAACTTTGCTAAGATTGAGAGAGGAATTGGATCAAGTTCAAAACCTGTAAAGCCTTTCAATCACTCTTTCCGCTGCTACTGATAACACCTAGAATGCTGCACCTCCACAAAATGCCCCACAACCTCCAATGCAACCCACTCATACCCAAGTTTGCAACACATGCAATAACACTTCTTTACTTATTCCTGAACAACAAAATTCCACAAAAGACCATAACACTCCTATCTTTGTGGACACTATACCCCACTACACTCAACTGATCATATGTGCACCCGAGTCAGATGACAAGGGTTCCCTCATTCCGAATTTGGCCGCTGAGATTAAGAAGCTGACTAGCCGGGTCCAAGGTTTCGAAGGTAACAAAAATGTTGAATGGTTGAAATAAGAAGATCTTTGTGTCCAGCCAGATGTTAAGCTCCCGGAGGGATACAAACCTCCCAAGTTTGAGATATTTGATGGTATGGGTGATCCCAGGGTCCACTTGATAATGTATTGTGATAAGTTGGTAGGAGTCAGAAGGTACACAAAGATCCGCATAAAACTGTTCATGAGGAGTCTGATGGAGCGGGTATTAGCCTGGAAAAGAACTTGGCAAAAATATCTAGGGCATCACCGAGCCTATTAAAATGAAGAAGCATCGTACCACTTTTGGCCTGGGGTATGAGTACATCTGGGAGGAGTTCAATCATTGGTCACTACCGTGGCGCAGTCCCTACTACCCACTGGAGCACCCTCTATCTTAGTTGGAGCAGACCTTTTAGTTGGCCGCAGTTATATATGGATATGAGGAAGACGAGGCACTGGCATCAATGGAGAACCTATTTCTGGAAGACAATATGGATTGTTGTGTTACCTTCGAGGAGGAAGGGGAGGAAGTCCCTTCCATTCAAGCTGTGAACCGAGGAGAACACCTCACTAATTGGTCAGTCAGGACTACCAAAGCCCGGAGGGCTTCATGGTAGCAAGGCTAAATGACGCATATGCATCCCATTTTAATTTTAGTTGATTTTAGTCTTCCGCATTGTCTTTACTTTTGAAAAGAGCTCTGATGTATCAAACAATTTAATCAAAACCATTTTCCAAGTTTATCTTTATATCTCGCTCTTATTACTTTTCTCTACCATTTACTTTATTATACATAGCATTGCTATTAAATATCTTGATTATGAACCAACGATTGTAACTTGCAACAAGGAAATACAACAAACAGACATAGATTCAGAAGAGGATGAAATACCAGAAGAAGTTGTCAGAGAGGTCGAGAATTTTGAGAACAGGCCTAAGGCCAATTTGGATAAAATTGAGGTTGCTAATCTGGGAGACGCATAAAATGTTAAGGAAACACGTATCAGCGTGCACTTTTCACCGCCATAAAAGAAAGAGTACACCGAGTTCATAAAATAATATGAGGATATCTTTGCCTGGTCGTATGATGATATGATCTGTCTCAGCATATCCATTGTGGCTCACAAGTTGCCGACTGATCTGGCAGGCCCAACTGTAAAACAAAAACTCAGAAAACTCAAGCTAGACATGAGTTTGAAAATCAAAGAAGAGGTTACCAAGCAAGTCAAAGCCAGAGTTCTCAGAGTGGTAGAATATCTGACATGGTTAGCCAACGCCGTGCTAGTACCAAAGAAGAATGGGTAAGTTAGAGTCTGTGTCGACTACCGGGATCTCAACTGGGCCATTCCTAAGGACGACTTCCCTTTGCCAAATATAGACATATTGATCGACAACTGTGCCAAAACATGAGCTGAACTCATTCATCGATTGTTTTGCTAGATACCATAATATATGGATGGACGAATAGGATGCGGAGAAAACATCATTCATCACACCATGGGGGATGTACTATTACAGAATGATGCCATTCGGCTTGGAGAATGCTGGTGCTACCTACATAAGGGCCATGACCACAATCTTCCATGACATGATACATAAAGATATCGAGGTGTATGTGGACGACGTCATCATCTAATCCAAGAAAGTTGCAGATCACATGGAAGATTTGAGGAAATTCTTCAACAGACTGAGGAGATAAAACTTGAAACTGAATCCAGCCAAGTTTGCATTCGGGGTCCCAGCCGAAAAGTTATTAGGTTTTATTGTGAGTCGTCGAGGAATAGAATTTGATCCGTTAAAGGTCAAATCCATTCAAGAGTTGCCGCCACCAAAGAATAAGAAAGATGCAATGTGTTTTCTTGGAAGACTCAACTATATCAGTCGGTTCATAGCCCAGCCACTATTATTTGTGAACCTATCTTCAAGATGCTAAAGAAGGATGCTGCCACTAAATGGACTGACGACAATCAGAAGGCTTTTGATAGAATCAAGGAATATTTGTCAACACCGCAAATTTTAGTTCCACCCGAGCCAGGGAGACCTCTATTGCTTTATCTTGCCGTATTGGATGGAGAATTTGGGTGTGTCTTGAGACAATATGATGAGACGGGAAGAAAGGAGTAATCCATCTACTTCCTCAGCACGAAGTTTACCACGTACGAGGCTCAGTATTCCTTATTAGAGCGCACTTGTTGTGCTCTAACCGGGGTGGTTCAGAAATTAAGACACTATTTCTACAATGACACCACATATCTCATATCCAGGATGAATCCATTGAAGTTATATCTTTCAGAAGCCCATGACTACCGGCAAGCTCGCCAAATGGAAAATACGGTTAAGTGAGTTTGACATTGTTTGTGTTACCCATAAGGCAGACAAAGGACAAGCTTTGGAAGATCACATCGCCGAGAATCCTATAGCAGGAGAATATGAACCTCAAAAGATGTATTTTCAGGACGAAGAAGTATCTTACATAGGAGAAGACATTGCAGAATCATATGATGGTTGGAGAATGTTCTTCGACGCAACCGCAAATTTCAAAGGAGTCAGTGTAGGAGTAGTTCTGGTATTAGAAACCCGTCACCATTACCCAGTTTCCACTAAGCTCAAATTCCCATGCACCAACAATATGTCCGAATGCGGAGCCTGCATCATAGGGCTCAAATTGGCGATTGACATGAACATTCAGGAACTATTAGTGATCGGAGACTCGGACCTACTCATACATCAGGTTTGAGAAGAATGGGCAACCAAGAATTCCAAGATACTTCCTTATCTACACCATGTGTAGGAGTTGAGGAAGAGATTCTGAAAGATAGAATTCCAGCACGTTCCTAGAATACATAATGAGTTCACTGATGCCTTAGCCACTTTATCATCTATGATACAACATCAAGACACAAACTTTATTAACCCCATCCAGGTCAAGATTCATGACCACCCATCTTATTGCGCTCATGTAGAGGAAGTAGCCGCTGGAAAGCCTTGGTTCCACAATATCAGAAAACACTTGACAATAGGAGAGTACCCAGAACTTGCCAATGCTACTCGGAAGCACATGCTTCGGAGGTTATCCAACAACGTCTTTCATAGCGGAGGAATCATGTATAACTCCTGATCTGGGATTATTAAAATGTGTCGAGGTAAGATAAGCAACCAAATTATTGGAGGAAGTGCACGCAGGGACGTGCAGACAGCACATGAGTGGTTTTTTTGGCAAAGAAGATACTCCGAGCAGGGTATTTTTGATGACTATGGAAACAGACTGCTTCCAGTATGTCCGGAGATGCGACCATTTTCAGATACATGCAGATATGATAAAATTACCTCCAAATGAGCTTACTGCAACAAGCTCGCCGTGGTCGTTCGCCACTTCGGGAATGGATGTTTTCAGACCAATTGAACCAGCCACATCAAATGGGCGCATGTTCATCCTAGTGGCAATTGATTACTTTACCAAATAGGTTGAAGCGGCATCCTACAAAGTAGTGACCAAGAAAGTAGTAACAGATTCCGTCTGCAATCGTATCGTTTGTCGGTTCGGGATTCCAAAATCAATCATCACTGACAATGGTTTCAATCTCACTAGCGACTTGATGAAGGCAATGTGTGAAACATTCAAGATTAAACACAAGTACTCTACGACTTACAAAACTCAAATGAACGAAGCTATAGAAGCAACCAATAAGAGGATCAAGAAGACAATAAGGAAGTTGATCGAAAGTCACAATTAATGGCATGAGAAGTTGTCATTCGCCTTATTGGATATCTTACCATGGTCGGCACATCAATTGGTGACACTACTTACATTCTGGTGTATCGTACATAGGAAGTCATCCCCGCCGAGGTAGAAATTCCCTCCTTGAGTGTCATACAAGAAGCAGAGTTAGATGATGTAGAATGGGTCAAGAGTCGCTACAAGCAACTTGCCCTCATAGATGGAAAGATAATGAATGCAGTTTTCATGGTCAATTATATCAAAACAAAATGTCCAAAGCCTTCAACAAGAGAGTTAAGCCAACGAAAATCATGCCATGAAAGCTAGTATTGAAGAAAATATTTGCACATCAAGATGAAGCCAAAGGGAAAATCTCTCCCAATTGGCAGGGTCCATACGTGGTCCATCGCATTCTAACTGCAGGAGCCTTTATTCTCGCGGAAATGGAGGGAGAAGTCTTGGCGGAGCTAATCAACTCATATGCAGTGAAACAATACTACATTTGATTGTATGATTTTCTTTCATGATGTAATTTGAACTACGCCTTACCTGATTCCCGTTTAAGAGGGGATATGTAGGCTTCCATATGGGTTCGGTCACATTTTAATAAAAAATCCCTTTTCCCCCGCAATTGGAACTGGGGAAAAATTTTGAGGAGGACCCTCAAAATGGTTAAGTAAGTCTTTTAGTCTTTTCATCGGCACCAACCCAATAAACTGGGCAGGATTTTGAGAAGGGCCCTCAAAATTGTGGAATTGATCAGTTTTCATTCACTCGGCACAACCGTCAGCAACCCTATCCCAGTAAACTGGGGCAGAATTTTGAGGAGGACCCTCCAAATTCTGGAGCAACTAAGGTCGGCGTGCCTTGAACCACGTTGCAGTTGTTGGTTCATCCGAAGTAAAATTATTATTCACATATGTGCTTGCATCATATTTGTTGAGTCATGCTTTAATCATTTGCATCACCATCGTTTAGCAGCGCTACCCCCGTGATACACGACGCCAAGAGGGTACAAACTAACCTCCCCTCTAGAAAACTCACGATTTTTCTTTGGCTACAGGAATTCAGGCCACGAATCAAGTACATTTGTTCTTCAGAATCGAAACCCTCCAAAGGGTCACTATCCACACCCAACATTCCCCAGCAGTCCTAATATCTCAAAACGTCTATCAGCTAAGAAAGAATTACTACTATTCGTTCTTTTTCATTCCTGCATTGCATAAGGCTACTCTCTGCCTTCTGAGGTTAAGCTCTACCTCAGTCTTGCATAGGGCTGCCTATCTACCTTTCGAGACTAAGCTCTGTCTCCATGTGCATTTTTGCATAAGGCTATTCTCTGCCTTCTGAGGTTAAGCTCTACCTCCATATTGCATAATGCTACTTATATGCATTTAGAGACTAAGCTCTGTCTCCATCTGCATTGCATAAGGCTATCTTCTTCCTTCTGAGGTTAAGCTCTACCTTCATATTGCATAAGGGTACTTATCTGCCTTCCGAGGTTAAGCTCTACCTCCATCTTGCATAAGGCTACCTATCTTCCTTCCCAGACTAAACATTTTCTACATCCTTCATGGCTAATATATTGCCACTTTATTTTTCAAACGGCTGAAATATCGCCACTTGCATTTTAAATTCTTGCTCTGGCTAAAAGATCGCCACCCTTTACATTCATTTGGCTGAAAGACTTCCACCTTCTCATGGGCTGAAATATCACCAACTTATTAAAAGGCATCATAGATTGGAGGCACCATCCGCAGAGCCCGAGAACAACATTTCATGGCCTGCGAATCTTTTCCTTCATGCTCTTCATGTTCCAGGACATCATAGACCGAGGAAATCATCCTAATCATTCGAAGATAACATTCATGGTCCAACGAGAACTTGCATTATACATACATTACGTACAATCTATGCATTGCGCATTTACAGGTACTCCGGCTAGCAAACATCCGTCTCAGCAGGAGTGTCCGCTCTGGGTTTTTTCCTACAACTATCTAGACCAAACATCTTTTCAAGCTCAACCATTGCGTCCGGACTTTGAAACCTCCATTGACACATTCCTTCAATGGATCCTGAACTACATATGACCTGATTCCTATAAAACGATGGATATGTTGGCAGCTCAGAAACCGGAGCACGGTAAGAATCCTTTCACAATCGCCAATTCCGGTCAAAATTGGCCATCTTGTCGTTATCCGACAACTCTTTCATCCTCCTCGGGTAAAGAGGAGCAGCTGTTAATACCCAATATTTTCCTATTTATTTTTATACTCAAAATACTCTCAAAATATCATAAGTATGTATATATGAGCATCAAAAAGATTTTGTCATTTATAAGGATTTTTAAAACTGAATTATGGCCTATTTTACATCACAAATCCCAATAATTATTCTTCAGAACTTGACATTTTAGAGAATAATTTATTTTATCCGGACATTTGCATAAGAATATAATTTACAGAACTTTTTCATAATTTTATGAGCCCATTTGGTATTTTTGAAATTAAATTACATGAAATTATAATTTTAGCCCATTTCCTAATTTAATAGCAATTTTAATTACAAAATCAATACCAATATTTTTAAATTAATACCTACATATTGTTTACTAACCCCGTATTTTTTATTTGATTTTAAACTTCTTCTACTATATTTATAAATCCAAAAGGAAAAAAATGGCTATTTCAATTTTAGACTCAAATTGCTTTCAATTGTAGCCCAATTTAGACCTCAATTATGACCACAATTATCCAGTCAAATGGCCCCATTACCCAACCCATCTCCAAACCCACCCGACCATTGTTCAATCCAGGCCGTTGATCATTTTGATCAACGGCCACGATCACTCCACTCTTTTTACAAAATCCCAACACCCTAAACCCTTATTTATTTGTTACAAGCTGCCACCATCAAACCCTCTTCATATCAAGTTCTCTCTATCCCCTTCGAAACCCTAGTGCTGTCCCACCGTCTTCCACCGTGTTCCATCACAATCCATGGCATCCTCGAGCCTTGGGTGACCTGTACTCACCTTCACATGCTCTTGTACGCCTGCTACTGGAGGATTCAAGGTCTGTCCTTGAATATTTTTGCTCAGTTCGTCACCGATTCAAGCTTCCCCGACCATCTCTGGATGTCCTCGTCCTACGAGCCTATCTTTCGCTCACCTGGCTCAGTGCAGACCATTTTTCCAAGCCTTTATCACTTCTAGGGTTTTTTGAAACCCTGGCCCTTCGAGGTTCTTTGTATATTTCTCTAGATCCGCTCCAGATCTACTCTTGTTTTAAAGGTTTTAAAATGATTTTCTTAATATCTCTTTCAAGAACTTGCTTTCAAAACTTTTTGTCTTCTCAAAGTTTGGGTTTCTTTCAATTTGCTTGTCCTACTTTGATTTTAACGTGGTGTTCTCGTTGTATTTGCTCCAACTCATGGTATTTTTAACGTGACTTTTATGTGCTTCATTTAACTGTGTTCCCTTCTTGGGTTTCCTGGTGATTTTCTTTTATCGTGTGTTCTCTTATTATGTTTCCCTCAAATGTTTATGTTCTTTTGGATCTTCTGAGCTTAATTTACCTGACTTACTTGCTTTTGTATCTACACTTGATTAATGGAAGATACCCTAGAATTTGGGGGTCTTTTGGACTTGAATGTTCTTACCTCTAAACTTGTTTGATTTCGATTTCTGAAATGTCATCTCTGTTTTTCATACGATTCTGACCTTTTGTGTTTGAAGTGATTGTATGGTCTTTATATACTGTGATTTTTCAATTAGTTCTAAATTCCTTCTGAGCACAGCTTGATTGATTTCTTTTCATTTTTCGCCCATCACTCAACCTAAATAAAAATCCTTCACTTTTCAGGCTAGGTTCATTCGTATAAAATCTCATACCTTTGATTTAATTGTTTATTGCATTATTTGCTGATGACATAGTCTTGATAGACGAGACGAGGGTCGGTGTTAATGACAGGTTAGAGGTATGGGGATAGGCTCTCGAGTCTAAAGGTTTCAAAATAAGCAGATCTAAGACAGAATACCTGGAGTGCAAGTTTAGCGCCGAGCCGAGCGAAGTTGGCAGGGACGTGATGATTGGATCTCAGGTCATTGCCAAGAGGGATAGTGTCAGATATCTCGGGTCGGTGATTCAGTGGGACGGAGAGATTGACGGGGACGTCACTCATCGTATAGGAGCGGGGTGGTCAAAGTGGAGGCTTGCATCAAGAGTCCTGTGTGACAAGAAAGTTCCACAGAAACTCAAGGGAAAATTATATAGAGCTGTGGTTAGACCGGCCATGTTGTGTAAGGCGGAGTGCTGGCCAGTGAAGAACTCTCATGTTCAGAGGATGAAGGTTGTGGAGATGAGGATGCTCAGGTGGATGTGCAGGCTCACCAGGTTAGATAAGATTAAGAATGAAGTTATTCGAGAGAATGTGGGGGTGGCCCCGGTGGATGAGAAGATGCGAGAAGCGAGGCTGTGGTGGTTCGGGCATGTGCGTAGGAGAAGTCATGATGCCCCGGTGAGGAGTTGTGAGCGGCTGGCGATGGTCGGAGCACGGCGAGGCAGATGGAGGCCTAAGAGGTATTGGGGAGAGGTGATTAGGCATGACATGGCTAGAATGCGGGTTTCTGAGGACATGGCCCTTGATAGGAAAGTCTTGAGGTCTAGGATAGGGGCCCCTAGAGTTTTTCGTACTCCTCACCCAGGGTTGGGTGAGGCTTGGTAGGGCTAGCCATAGATGATTTGTGTTTTGGATTGAGTCTCCTTTATGGTAGTTACTGTATCATATTATTACATGCTATTTTATTTACGGTTCTTATGTTTAGATTATTATTTACGCTATTTCTGTTGGACTTACTAATGCTCTTTTGTTTTTGTTTTTGTTTTTGTTTTTGTTTTTCCTTTCCTTCACTGAGCCGAGGGTCGATTGGAAACAGCCTCTCTGCCCTTTCGGGTAGGGGTAAGGCTCGTCTACATATTACCCTCCCCAGAACCCACTTTGTGGGACTATACTGGGTAGTTGTTGTTGTTCTTGTTGTAATTGGTCTTCTTACCTTATTTGCATAAGAAGTGTGTTTTTCCTTAAATAACTTTATCTACTCACCCTTATTTGTATACTACGCACATGTTGTTTACTTTATCCCATTTCCTTAAATATGTTTTTCCTTTACTTATCAAATAAGGATTCTTTAATTAAAGGAATCTCTATTAGTTGATTGATTTTAATTGATACTCGACTTTTCTTTCCTTACTTGCATGTCTGATTTCGAGTATAAATACATGTTTTTCTTTTCACTTCAACACACAATTCTAACAGCAAACCAAAGACAAAATTCATCTCTCTTCTATTACTACTATTTATTTCTCTACTTATCTGCACTACTACTGAGGATTCTACAGTGCCTGCTGCTTGTACTCCTAGACACTTGGGTGTTTCTTGAGTTTGTTCCCTTTTATTTTTTGGCTTTCTATTTGCTGGTGTTAGTATGCTATCCTAGAACTTAAAACTGGTATGCTCTTTTATGTTACATAGCATCCTTGTTCAATTTCTCTGCTTCTACCCCTTTTCTTTGTGTGCTCATTCATGCTTTCCTGCACTATTTAATTACTTTCAAGCATGTTAATCCCTTTCCCATACCCCATTTGTATGTGAGTTTTGTCTTGGGTCATAGAAGCATTGTAAATTGATGTATGTGATTCAGGACTAGACTTTTCTGAGTCTCTACTTGACTATTTTCCCATTCCTTATCCCCTCAATGTGCTGAGCTCTAATTTGGGTCTGTTGATGTCCCGATCACCATGCAGATTTAAGTTTGACTCTTTAAGAGTCTGCTCTTATTTGCTTGAATCTAAGTGGGAGGTTAGGGGTGTGCCAGTCTATGCCTTGACCGGGTATGACCACCTCCTGATGAGGTTTTCCTTTCGCTTTACACCTACTCCTAGCTCCTAAGTTCTATCCCCCTCTGGTAAGCCATGCTTAGGGACCCCAGAGTTCCCTTTGAACTTTGATGCCTAAGGGTTGGTAATTCCACACATTGCACTACTCTGTTATAACATTCAATCTTTAGAGTGTAAGCATTGCCTGGGCTCTTGAAGCTCCTTGGAACTTTGAAACACTCTAAGAGAAGGCCTTGGAATATGCAACCCGGATTTGGTAAAACACATGTATTGGTTATCAAGATTGCATTAGGCAGTTTAGATCTAGCTGTGGGTTATGATGTATTTTATTTTATTTTTGGCTTTGTAATAGTAAATTTGTATTAAAAGCTTTGGGAATATAGTAGTAAAGGGGAATAGGAGGTGTTTACTTTAGTTGATTGTATGTCAACGAGTAGATATCATGCCTATCAGACTTTTGCTAATTTGCATCACATAGAAATCATGCCTATAGGACTTTGCTAATTTGAACCACCGAGATATCATGCCTATTGGCTTAATATTTGAAATCACCTAGAAATCATGTCTATATGCTTTGCATTATTTTTTATCAGATGTCATGCCTATAGGAGTTAATACTCAGTCATGTTGCAAGTCAATAGACATCATTCCTATAGGACATATTAAACGACCTACTGCATATAGAAGTCATACCATTAAGAAATGTGCAAAATGATAGGCAAAACAGTAGGGTAATCCAACACTAACTTCCTTAATGAATTAAAAGCAGTAAAGTCATAAAAATCAAGGTATAGATATCCTACCTATAGGTTTTCTACCCACATAAATTCGTCTTAAAAATTTGATAATTTTGCAAGCAGTCCTGACATTTTCCAATAAAACTCGCCCAAATCTGTCTGCAATTCTCTGAAACTGTATTTTTCAGTCTCTGAAACTTAATTTTTTTTTCAAATTTCTATCTGCACTTTTATTCATAAAATTAGCAAAACAATTTTTTTAAACTTTCTCTTTGAAGCATTTTACCTTCGGAAACTCTACTGAACCTTTGCTTTTTGCACTCTCCTGCATTAAGACTTCAATCCATAACTTGTTTTAAAATATACAGCAACTCCTAACAATTAGATCCAAGTTGCCTAATGTAGACCTTTTATCTAATTCTATGTGTTAAACTGATCTGTCCACTGTTTAACTTTAATTAAAGATCAAATCAGTATAAGCAAGTCATTGTAAACTAATTTTTATGTGATCTTCGAAGTTTGTATGAGTCTTTTAGTGTTTGTTTCATTCACCACGTATTTGCTATTTGTTTTAATTGATGCCCTAGTATTTTATCCTTTTAAACTACATATATGCCTCCATCCCTTTTCTTCCTTTTTAGGATTAAAAGTCCAAATACCCCTGAATTGATAGGCTGGGACGGGTATTAGCATGCAATAAGTAATCGAGACTAATCACTTTTAAATACCTTAACGGGGTGGGAATGATAGAATAAAGATATGATAACTGGTGCGTTAATATCTCGTGTGAGAATGATTGTTGGATATTGCACCAAAGTGATCCATATTATGTTCAAACCTAGGACCCCTTTTCTTCTTACTTATTAATGCCTTATTTTAGACTAATGTTTTCAACCGAAATTCCTCCTTTAAAACAACTTGTGTCTTTCTTCTTAGAAAATTCTCAACTTGTTTATGCTTTCTATGTGCAAATGTGGCTTTTTTTTTCCTACTCTTTTTTTAAAGGTCACAACTAAGCACGGCGGGGAACCACAGTTGTGGATCTTGAGGGGTTCCTAACACCTTTCCCTCGAGATAATAGCCCTTACCCGAGCTCTTGTTTTTTTTCAAATATTCTTCTTTTCTCTATAAGTTTCCTAATGGACTATAATCATTAGCTAACGACTCTCCAAAATCCATAACCCAAATTCCCCCAAAGGGGATAAAAGAGTCCTTCCACCCATAATGTCGTGAACCCAATCTCTCCTTAGAAAATGGGGGCATCGAAAGACAAGTCAGTCATTGGAACAAAATGGGTCTTCAGGGACAAGCTTGATGAGGATGGAACAGTTACAAGAAACAAGGCTAGGTTGTTGGTTCAAGGCTACAGTCAAGAGGAAGGCATTGATTATGATGAGACTTTTGCTCCAGTTGCTAGACTTGAAGCAATTGGACTCATCATGGCCTTTGCAGCATATATAGAATTCACTCTTCATCAAATGGATGTCAAAAGTGCCTTCCTAAAAGGATATCTGAAAGAAGAAATGTTTGTGAAACAACCTCCAGGATTCGAAAGCAAAGAATGTCTTGATCATGTATACAAGCTAGATAAAGCTCTCTATGGTCTCAAACAGGCCCCAAGAGCTTGGTATGAAAGATTGCCAAAATTCCTTCTGGAGCATGGGTACAAAAGAGGTAAAATTGACAACATCTTATTCCTAAGAGAATAAGGTAAAGATCTTCTTGTTGTACAAATATATGTTGATGACATAATATTTGGGGCCACTACAGATAGGATAAGTAAGGACTTTGCTAAACTAATGGGAAGTGAGTTTCAAATGAGCATGATGGGAGAACTTAATTTCTTTTTGGGGCTACATATTAAACAAAGTCCAGAAGGAACCATGATCCATCAACAAAAGTATACACAGGAACTAATCAAGAAGTTTAAAATGGAAGAATCCAAGGAAATAGATAAACCTATAGAAACTACCACAAAGCTATATATTGATGAACCAGGTTCATTAGTTGATCAAAAATTGTATAGGGGTATGATTGCTTCTCTTTTATATCTTACTGCCAGCAGACCTGACATTGTTTTCAGTGTGGGACATTATGCACATTTCCACGCAAATCCAAAAGAGTCACATTTGACAGTTGTCAAAAGAATATTAAGATACTTGAAAGGCACAACTGATATGTGTCTATGGTATCCCAAATGTAGTAATTTTGACTTAATTGGATGTGTTGATGCTGACTATGCATGTTTTATAGTGGATAGGAAGAGCACTTCAGGTATGGCACACTTCCTAGGGTCTTGTCTTTTATCATGGGCTACCAAAAAGTAAATTCAGTGGCTCTCTCTACTGCTGAAGCTAAATATATTGCTGTTGCTTCATGTTGTGCTCAATTGTTAGACTTCGAAATTGAATTAGGGTGCATACCAATGTTTTTTGATAACACCGGTGCAATTAGTATGACAAAGATCCCAGTTCATCACAAAAGGACTAAGCACATAGACGTTTGACACCACTTCTTAAGAGACAACTATAAGAAAGGGCTAATCTCCATAGAAATTATGTGCTACTGATAAACAAATAGCTGACATCTTCACTAAGGAACTGAGTAGAGAAAATTTCGAAAGGAACATGTTGGAGTTAGGGATGATTAAGATCACCTAAAATATCCAGTTCACAATGCAAAAGGGAAAAAAATATTTTTTGGCTAGGAGTTCTTAATTTTTGTGAATATTAGACTAATTCCTACTCAGTTTCATACTGTAAATAGTATACTCATGTGACATGTGTCTAACCGACTCACTAATCTATTTTTCTATTTTGGCATTTGAGGCATAATCAAGAGAATTTTCATTTGAAGAACCCGGTTCATCAAATTATGCTCATGAGAAAGTTCAGGTATGTTTTTATTCTTTGCATAATTAGAAAAATTTAATTATCAATCATGGGCAAGTGTTCTAGATATACCAAACGTCCTAACAATTCTATCCATTGGGCAAATTAAAACACTTTCATTAAAACTAGAAGTCTAAATGTAACAGAACCTCTCCTAAATTTTAGCAATTATAATTAATCTCTAAGGAGACCGAAACTATAAATTGATTCGACATCTATGTGACATCTGAAAAGGCTGCAGGTTCTGGGTAATCATTACCCTCTTTAAAACCCCCAAATCACTCCATAACCATCATTCTTTACAAAATCTACAATAATTCTCTCTCTCTCTCTCTCTCTCGTATGTGAAACACTCCAACGTTATTCACACAATTAAAATCTTCTTAGGGTTTTCAGAAATCATTCACCATGACAAATTCGCAAGAAACACTGGTACTCCACCACCTGTATCAACTCTAATTACCACGACATGCACTTATAGATATTCTATCAATAAATTCTGATGTTCAGCTCTTGTTGTCCCTTTCGCTATGAAATTGGGCTTCAATGCTCCACTTATCAAGTTTGATTCTGTAACGACCCGACCGGTCGTTTTGAGCTCCGGTGCTTCATTCAGCAGTTTGAGGCCATGAGAAACTTCATCTCAGGTATATTGACTTGTTTGTATGGTTAGGATTAAAATTCAGGAAGTTTGGAGTCAAATCTAAATGGAAATTCTCATTTTCAAAGCTTAAAGTTGAAGAAATGAACTAGGATTGGAATATTGAGTAAATGACCTCGGAATCAGGATCCGAAGGTTCTAGCAGGTTTGAATGATGATTTCGGACTTGGGCGTATGCCCGGACTTGGTTTTTGATAACCCGGGAGCGTTTTGGCGACTATTGTAGAAGATAGAATTTTAGAACAAATTGCATTAGTTTGGCCTAAAATGCATTTCAGTGTTATTAATGTCCGTTTGGGATTCTGAGAGTGGGAGTAGCTTTGTTTGGTGATTCTTGTATTGGGAGCGCTATCAGAGGTGAATTTGGAGGTTCGCAGGTCATTTTGAAGACATTTGGCTAAATATAGAAATTTGAAGGTTTTTGAGAAAATTCGACCGGAAGTGGAAATTTTGATATCGGGGTCGGAATGTGATTCTAAAAGTTGGGGCAAGTCCATTATGTCGAATGTGACTTGTGCACAAAATTTGAAGTCATTCCGAAATGATTTTTGTAAGGTTTGAGACACTTAGTCTCTTTTAAGGAAGCTTAAGTTTGAAAAGTCAACCGGATATTGACTTATGTGTTAGAGGACTCGAAATGTGAATTTTAGGGTTAGGATAGCTTCGTTATGTGATTTGGGACTTAGGAGTTTGTCCGGAATATTTTTGTGATGACCGGTGTAGAATTTAGCTTGAATTGGCAAAGTTAGTATTTTGGCGAATTCCGGTTGATAGGTGAGATTATGATTCGAGGGTCGGAATGGAATTTCGAGAGTTTTTGTAGCTTCGTTATATCATTTTGGACTTGTCTGCAAATTTTGTGGTCATTCGGACTAGTTTTGACGTGTTTTGGCATCGGATGTGGTTTTTGAAAGAATTCTTGGATATAAGGCTCAAATAATTGATTTTGATGTTTATTTTGGCAATTTGATCGCTCAAGCAAGTTCGTGTGATGTTTTAGAGTCAGTGTGCATATTTGGTTTGGAGCCACGAGGGCTCGGGAGTGTTTCGGAGGTGTCTTGGAGTAATTCCGTACTTAGAAAAATATGGAGATATTGCAAAAAAATTCTATCGTGAACAGTACCCGTGAATAGTACCCCTGAACAATGTCATGAACAGTGACGTGAACAGCGCCAGGAAGATTGTTAAGTTCCCATTTTCCATTTTTGACGATTTGGAGCTCAAATAAGGCGATTTTTCGAGGGATTTTTTGAGTGAACAACGGGGTGAGTGTTCTTAACTCTATTTTGGTTGTATAACTCGAATCAATTGCAAGTTTTGGTGTTTAAATTGAGATTTTTTGTTAAAAAGGTAGGAAATCCTCTTGGATAGAAATGGTGATTTGAGGGGTCAAATGAACTCTGATTTTTTTGAATTTGGTATGTATAGACTCGTGGTGATATAAGGGTCTTATTGATGTAAAAAATTTTGAATTTCGAGTTGTGGGCCCGGGGCTTGAGTTTTAGTAATTTCGGAAATTGTGCCCGAATTTTATTGTTTTTGATTTGGTATTATTCCCTTATCATATTGTAATATATTCGATGTGGTTTTGAATATATTCGACGCACGTGGAGGCCGATTTGAGGAGGAATGGCGTCGTGGGCTAGAGATTTCGCCGTCTTTAGGTGAGTAATGATTTTAAATGATGCTTTGAGTGTTTGAAACCCCAGAATGCACAACATACTGCTATATTGAGATGAGAAATGCGTTGTTTGACGAATGCAAGGTCATTTACTATTTGGGATTGTGACGTGGTCCATCCCGATTAATATTTTAGTGTGTATTTAATAAAGATTTACTGTTTTATACCATGATTTGGCCTTATTGCCATATTTTGGCTTCGGGCCAAATATTTGAAATATTTTGTGAACTACATCACCATTTTCCTCACCAATTCAAATATTATTTGAACTAAGTCCAATGGAATTATATTATTTTGTGAACTCATCTACATTTATACTCAACTCAAGTTTTTATGAATTTATAATATTGATGAGATAAGTACCATTGTTTCACTGATGCCCAAGAGGCCTATGATTATTTTCTGGACTGATTGAGGCCAAGGGCCATCTGTGAGGATTTGTTGAGTGATGTGAGGAGACTTTCAGGCCTAGAATGCTATGTGAGGAGGATTCCAGGCCTCGAGTGTTATGTGAGGAGGCTTTCAGGGCTCGTGTGTGATGTGTAAAATCTTTCAGGTATATTGATATTGCGCTTGGGCTGTAGGAGCCCCTCCGGAGTCTATACACACCCCCAGTGAGAGCAGGGTACCCAAGTAAGTTGGGAGTGGGCCCGAGAGGCCGATGTTTGTGTTTGGTGAGTTAGGAGTGAGCCCATGGGGCTAATACTGTACTGAGAGTTTGATATTGAGCCTGAGGATCAAGCTTTTGATTACTCCTTACTTGTTGAAGTTATTGTTTTCACTGTTTTAAAAAGAAAATTACCTGATACTTTATGGTCTTGTTGTATAATTGATTTTACTGCTTGAGATAGTGCTATATTGTGCCTTTATAAGATTTCATGCTTTCAGTCATTATTTATTTTTATTACTCACTGAGTTGGAGTACTCACTTTACTTCGTACACCTTGTGTGCAGAAGTAGGTAATTATCACCCGGTAGTGGGGTATTAGCTGATTGAAGGTATTTCTAGCGTAGCTGAGCAAGCTGACCGCAAGCGTTCGCGACACCATATCTCTTCATTTGATTCTAAATTTCCAATATGTAAATTACTGGTTTTATACCACTTTTCAGATTCCTTAGATGCTCGTGACTTGTGACACCCCGATCGGGATATGTTGGGCTGTAAACACTGGTTATTATTGTGTTAAGTTGTATTTATTTTTTAATTTATATTTAAATATTTTTAAAAGTGACAAATTTGGTTAGTTGGCTGGACTTGTCTTCACAAGAGGCACCATCACGATCAGGTTTGGGATTTTGGATTGTGACAAGTTGGTATCAGAGCCTAGGTTACTACGTCTTGTGAGTCATGAGCATGTTTAGTAGAGTCTCAAGGATCGGTACAGAGATGTCTATATTTATCCGTGAGAGGCTACAGAACCTTTAGGAAAAACTTCACATTCTTGAATTCTTATCGCGCGTCCTTGATTCAGCTTGAAAGGAAACTCTTGAAATTCCTTCTGCGTGATCATGTGCACGAACGGGCGCTCAGTACCAGATGTGGCTCGATGAATTTTGATTCATCGATCGAGGGGTAAAGTGTAATCTCTGTTAGTTGAATTAGGCCAGTCTGGAGGACTTGAAGCCGAATCTTTGCCAATGGCTTGAGCATCAAAGTGCTGATTTTGTGAGCAAGTGATTTGAACTCATATGTTCATTAGTCCTTATTAGCCGAAATGGCGGATGAATATCCACGTGATGAGTTATGTGTATGACAGTGGAAGACAAACAAAAATATTAACTAAAGGTAAAGCTAATAAGTAATTAGCTGATGAAGTGAAGCTATTCGTCATACTAGTTAGATAAGTCTGGGGGCTGATCGCTTCTGTAAATGCATTATGACGAAATCGTTGAGTCGAGGAGACCACCTTGAAGGTCGAAAATATAAAAGAAAGAATATGTTCTTACTCAATTGAACATCCCAATAATGGAGGATTGAAATGTACTTTTCTATGTCTTATGATTTGAGTAGGTGCAACGCATGTCCATGTATTCATTTTGATAACATAATACATATAGTATTGAGATTAATGTTTTTGATATACATTGTGATGCTTGTTAGGATTGTGTTGGTTATTTTATGGCAGGTGGATAGGCCCAATTACAAAGGAAACTCTGCCAAAATTTTTGAAAAAAATAGGACTTAGTAAAAAATTTATCACCTAAAGAGTGGGAAGAAGAGTTAAAATTTCTGATGATTCGTGTTGCCACAAGCTTATGAAGGAGTGAGTTTAATCTCAACATGGTATTACGGAAGCAATAAAGTATATGTGTTGTGATCTATGGCTTCGAGCCAAGTTGGGGAGTTTTCTATTTATTAGATAATTGTACGTTTATGTGCTATGTTGGTTTCGGTTCGAGGCATGCTGGTGAATCAACTCTGGTTGCGGAAATTGGTCCGAAGATGGCACATGTGAGGGGGAACTTTGACGAAGGCTACATGGTGCTTCATAGAAGTGCGAGAATCACAGTATGTCTCAAGCTGTCATTGGTAGAAAAATGCTCGATGCATGGAGCAGGAAGATGTTTGGTTGTATTAAAATGAGGTCATATCATGCGGTGTCAGAGTGCTAATGAGGCAGGGTGGTTATGTTTCTTGGGTCAGGTGAATTTCAGTTTGAATAAGAGTAAATGACTCGAAAGAATGGTTCTTATGTGTTCGAGAGTCGTGTAATAGTGGCTTTGAGCTAAGCGGGGGAGTCCCACCACTTACGATTGGGTTGCATGGTTAATTACCTATGTGAATTCTAGTTATTGGCGTATTGATGAGTTATTGCAGCTACGTAAAAGGACCATGAGTGGTAATTTGAGTAAATGAATAGTTGGATGCAAGTTATGGTTAGCCTTATTGGCTCATGTTCAGACTTGAGGGAAGATTCACGATTTATGCCTCGTATAAGTGCAGGTTTCGAGGGAAGTGATTCTGTTAGGTACTTTATCAAGATGGTATTCATATGTTATAAAATTCATTATAGTTCGTTGCATTCGAGGCCATGTTACACATGGGTGTCTCTCAATAGCGGTCCTTGTTAATTCAAGAGGTAAAGTGTCGTGCCTAATGATTTTGAGTTTGTATGTATGGTTAAGAGTCAAGCTTTTGAAGCAGTTATGAAGAAAGGCACAAAATGTTCTATGATGTTTTGACATGCGGTGTAGCATTTGAGAGACATGAAATGGTCATGGTATTGGAGACAACATGGTCTCATGAATTAAGGTCACTCGAGGTGAGTGCGGTTGAAATAAGTTAGGTGTTAAAGGTAGATATTATGATTTCTAAGGAAATCAAGGATAAATTGGAAGGAACTAGATTGATTAGCTATAGTTGAGTTGGCATATTGGTGTCAGAGATCGGTTCGTTCAGCATGATCGAGTTATGCATGTGATCGTGGCAGTGCATGTGATGCTTGTCGGCCACAGTGATTGATATTATTCTGAAGTATTCTTTTGTTAGGGCCTATTATGAGTAGGCGGATCCCAGAAAGTGTTATGGTGGCTTGGACAACTACTTAGAGATTTGCATATTCGACGATTATGAGAATTCTCCTGTATGTTGCTATAGTTCTCTTGAAGTGAGTTAAATGGAAAGGCTTATGTGATAAAGTATTAGCCTATCGGCGGTTCCCAAATTGCGTCTATCGTATATTAGCACGTGAGGTGTAGCGATTGGTATGGAACTTGAAGTAAGGACCAAGGTTTCAGTTTGGTCAATGACTGCGATGTCACGATAATAATATTATATGAGCAGGATATGAGTTTTAGTGTTTTGAGTAAGATGGGTATTGACGTCAGTATCACCTGAGATCGATGTTCTGTGAGAAAGGTTTTGCATCCTGGTTAGGGATTCTTGATCGCTTTTCAACATTAGTGCAGCCGGTGGTTTGAATGTGTAGACCCATTAATTATTTCGGAAGATGGTGGGAGCTTGTCCCACAGGAATATTGTATAAGTGTGATATGTAGTCGCTTCATTAATTAGAAATTTAAACCAAACATTTTGTTAATATCATCCATTTGAGAATTTATGTTTGGAGGACACTCTGCTTATTGTGTTATGCACATGTCAAATATAATTGGCCTAGCTTGGCACGATCAGGATTGAATTGAGGTCAGTGGATAGATTTAAATGTGGAAGTGAGCCTTACGTCAGTCCAGTTGTGTTTATTTCAGCTCTGCGCTCTTTACGAAATGATAGTCACGTTCTTATTTTGTGGTCAGCTAATTTATGTAAAGATATATTGCACCGTATGAGTTGTGAGACAGCTTGGTAAATTCCTTATGTGTTGAGGTTCCGCTCAGCGGTGATATTATATGAGCAGGATGTCTCTTGAGACTTAGATAATGTATCTCCCTCCGTTGTGCTTGAGTTTGTAGCCTATAGAGCTATATATTTCCTTAGGAATGGTATTATGCACCTTAGTGTGTTTATGACCGATATCTGGTGTTTTGATGTGATGAGCTTTTTAGCTCGACGTATATCTCCTAATGTGAGTTCTATATGTGGATCGGGTGGCACGCCGCCATGGGTAACTTGTTTGGATCGGGTTGCGCGCTGCAACAGTACGATGTTTAGTACAGTCCCCCATATTTGCTTTTGTGTGTTCTGTTTCCCTGTTTTTTGAGGAAGTCTATGTTAGTGTGCGAGTTGAGTATTTCCTCCCAGAGTTCGCCTTCCTTTTGTATCGCGTTCGAATTGATAGCATACTGGCACAGTTTGGCGTCTTGTGGGATTTTTCATTAAGTCTAAGGTGGCTTATTGCCTGAGCAGTTCGTACTTGGGTGAGATGAGGTTACTAGATTTGGGGTCAGTGCTAACTTACTATATGAAGTATATTATAGAGCAAAGATCATTCTTTGGTTTGGGATAAGGTAGTGGAACTCGTCAAGAGTATGGATCCAATGAATTGTTGATTCAGCAGTTGGTTATGAATTTCGGCACATCTCTTCAGTCGTATCGGTGTTGTAAAACCTAGAGCAAGACCTGTGTAGGTCATGAGATGCAATGAGAGCATTAGATTTGTGGAATTTTGACTATTATGTTTAAAGAATGTTATTGTGGTCCTGTGAGAAAAGTGATGCAAAGTGTGAATTCAACAAAGTTATGCATTAATGTTTGGGTACAGCTTGTGGAGATTGATATGGTGGTTGTATGATTGAAACAGACTTGGCAGGAAATTCAGGATGTTGGAATTTGGCCTAATGCTTATTTGCTTGAATGAAGAAATATATCTACTGAATTATCGAGCTAATGTGCTCATTTGAGTAGTGGTAGCACAAGAAGGTGCAGGATATGTTAAACAAGTTATTTCAGACTACATCATTGTAGTTCTCAGCACGTTCGAGGACGAACGTATGTTTAAGTGGGGGAGATTGTAACGACCCGACCTGTCATTTTGAGCTCTGGCACGTCATTCAGCGGTTTGAGGCCATGAGAAGCTTCATCTCAGGTATATTAACTTGTGTGTATGGTCAGAATTAAAATTCAAGAAGTTTGGAGTCAAATCTAAATGGAAATTCTCATTTTGAAAGCTTAAAGTTGAAGAAATAAACTAGGATTGGAATTTAGAGTAAATGACCTCGGAATCGGGATTCGAAGGTTCCAGCAGACTTGTATGATCAGACTTGGGCATATGCCCGGATCAGGTTTTGGATAACCCGGGAGCGTTTTGGTGACTATTGTGGAAGATAGTATTTTAGAAGAAATTGCATCAGTTTTGCTTAAAATGCATATCACTGTTATTAATGTCCGTTTGGGATTCTGAGACTTGGAGTAGCTTTGTTTGGTTATTCTGGATTTGGGAGCGTGATCGGAAGTGAATTCAGAGGTTCGTAGCCATTTTGAAGTCATTTGGCTAATTATTGAAATTTGAAGGTTTTGATAAAATTCGATCGGAAGTGGAAATTTTGTATATTGGGGTCGGAATTCGATTCTGAAAGTTGGGAAAAGTCCATAATGTCGAATGTGACATGTGTACAAAATTTGAAGTCATTCCGAAATAATTTTTGTAAGGTTTGAGACACTTAGTCTCTTTTAAGGAAGCTTAAGTTTGAAAAGTCAACCGGACATTGACTTATGTGTTGGAGGGCACGAAATGCAAAATTTAGGGTTCGGATAGCTTCATAGGTTATTTGGGACTCAGGAGTGTGTCCAGAATATTTTTGTGATGACCGGTGTAGAATTTAGCTTGAATTGGCAAAGTTACTATTTTGGTGAATTCCGGTTGATAGGTATTTGATCCGAGGTTCGGAATGGAATACCAAGAGTTTCTGTAGCTTTGTTATGTCATTTTGGACTTGTCTACAAATTTGAGGTCATTCGGACTAGTTTTCATGTGTTTCGACATCGGATGTGAAATTTGAAAGAATTCTTGGATTTAATGCTCAAATTATTGATTTTGATGTTAATTTGCCGATTTTTGGTCGCTCGACAAATTCGTGTGATGTTTTAGAGTCCGTGTGCATATTTGGGACTTTGTCCGTTTTTCCATTTTGGACGATTTGGAGCTCGGATAAGGCAATTTTTCGAGGGATTTTTGGAAAGAACAACGGGGTAAGTGTTGTTAACTTAATTTTGGTTGTATAACTCGAATCTATTGCAAGTTTTGGCGTTTAATTTGAGAATTTTTGTTAAAAATGTAGAAAACCCTCTAGGATAGAAACAGTGATTTGATGGGTCAAATGAACTCCGATTTTGTTGAATTTGGCTTGTATAGACTCGTGGAGATATAAGGGTCGTATTGATGCAAACATTTTAGAATTTCGAGACCATTTTAGAATTTCGAGACGTGGGCGTGAGGCTAAGGTTTTTGTAATTTCGGGAATTGTGCCTGAATTTGATTCTTTTCGATTGGGTATTATTCCCTTATCATATTGTAATATATTCGATGTGGTTTTGGATAGATTCGACGCGCGTGGAGGCCGATTTGAGTAGGAAAAGCTTCGCGGGTTAGAGATTTCGCCATCTGAGGTGAGTAATGATTTTAAATGATGCACCGAGGGTTTGAAACCCCAGATTGCACAACATACTGCTATGTTGAGATGAGACAAGCGTTGTATGATGAATGCAGGGTCATTTACTATTGGGGATTGTGACGTGGTCTATCCCGGTTGATATTTTACCATGTATTTAATAAAGATTTACTGTTTTATACCATGATTTGGTCTTATTTCCATATTTGGGCTTCGGGCCAAATATTTGAAATATTGTGTGAATTACATCACCATTTTCCTCGCCAATTAAAGTATTATTTGAACTGAGTCCAATGGAATTATATTATTTTGTGAACTCAGCTACATTTATACTCAACTCGAGTTTTGATGATGTTTATAATATTGATGATTTGAGCAGCATTATATTACTGATGCCCAAGAGGCTTACGATTATTTTCTGGACTGATTGAGGCCAACGGCCATCTGTGAGGATATGTTAAGTGATGTGAGGAGGCTTTCAAGCCTCGAATGTTATGTGACGAGGCTTTCAGGCCTCGTGTGTGATGTGTGAAGGCTTTTAGGCCTAATGATATTGCGCTTGGGCTGTACGAGCCCCTCCAGAGTCTGTACATACCCCCTAGTAAGGGCAGGGTACCCAGGTGAGTTGGGAGTGGGCCCTAGAGGCCGACGTTTGTGTTTGGTGAGTTGGGACTGAGCCCGAGGGGCTGATGTTGTGTGTTGGTGAGTTGGGAGTGAGCCCGTGGGGCTAATACTGTACTGAGATTTTGATATTGAGCCTGAGGGTCAAGCTTTTGATTATTCCTTACTTGATAAAGTTATTGTTTTCACTAATTTATAAAGAGAATTACCTGATACTTTATGGTCTTATTGTATAATTGATTTTATAGCTTGAGATAGCGCTATATTGTTCCTTTATGAGATTTCATTCTTTCAGTCATTAATTATTTTTATTACTCACTGAGTTGGAGTACTCACTTTACTCCCTGCACCTCGTGTGCAGATGCATGTATTGATCACCCCGTTGCGGGGTATTAGCTGATTGAATGTATTTCTATTGTAGCTGAGCAAGGTGACCGCCAGTGTTCACGGCACTGTATCTCTACCTTTGATTCTAAATTTCTAATATGTATATTACTTGTTTTATAGTAGTGTTCAGGTTCCTTAGATGCTCGTGACTTGTGAAACCCCAGCGGGATATGTCGGGCTGTAAACACTGGTTATTATTGTGTTAAGTTGTATTTTTTTATTCATTTATGTTTAAAAATTTTCAAAGTGACAAATTAGGTTAGTTGGCTGGCCTTGTCTTCATGAGAG
Source organism: Nicotiana benthamiana (assembly GCA_034376525.1). Taxonomy (NCBI): domain Eukaryota; kingdom Viridiplantae; phylum Streptophyta; class Magnoliopsida; order Solanales; family Solanaceae; genus Nicotiana; species Nicotiana benthamiana. The sequence continues at coordinate 92,245,571 of CM067335.1, forward strand.
GCGCCATCACGACCGGGTTTGGGATTTTGGGTTGTGACAGATTCGCTGTCCTTATTCGACTTGTGGTGCCTGGAAGGTTTTCACCATCAAGCCTCTCTCATTTTTCTTTCTCTCCACTTATTGTCGCCTTAAGGTGCCCGTGAAGGTTTTCACCAATAAGACTCTCTTATTTTTATTTTTCTCATCTTCTATCGCCTTGCGGTACCCATAAAGGTTTTCATCGATCTGGCTCTCATATTTTTTTTCTTGCTTGGACAGGAGTGTTGCCCCTGACATGATTTACCCTTACCTGCTTGAATTGACATTTCTCAAAGACTAATCGGAAGGTCTTTCTTTGAACCGTAATGTGCCTTTTGGACGGGGTTAGAAAAGAAGGGTATAACAGGCTCAACATCGTTTTAAAAAATGGGTTAAAGTTAAAACTTTCTAAATCCAATTTATTTAACAATCAAAAGTTCTGCCTCAGTTTCTTGGTTGAGGACGTTTGTATTTAATTTTGTTATGACTGAACCTAAGAGAGAGGCTGCCTACGTCGTTGTGATTTTTTTCTCTTCTTTTCTTTCTATTTTTTTCTCGCTTTCTCCTTTCTTTTCTTCATTTTCTTTTTCTTTCTTTTCTTCCTTCTCTTTCTTTCTTTTCTTTTCTTTATTTTCCTTTTCTTTGTCCTTTTCTTCCTTTCTTTCTCCTTTTCTCTTCTTCCTTTTTCTTCTTATTTTTCCCTTTCCTTCCTTTTCTTTATTCCTTCTTTTTCCATTTGCTTATCTCCAGCACTTGCATTTCTTTGATTATGCCGTTGATTCCGAAATAGGGATATGAAGGAAAACAAATAAGGCTCAAAGAGGGTGACAAAAGGGTAAACTATTTTGATAGCAGAACAAAACGCCTTCGTCATTTCAAACTTCAAAATATGCCAAATACAAAGAAGTACAATCAGAACAAAGAAACCATACACATCATCTGGCTCTCAAATTTATTTTTCTTGCTTGGACACGAGTGTTGCCCCTGACATGATTTACCCTTACCTGCTTGAATTGGCATTTCTCAAAGACTAATCGGAAGTTTTTTCTTTGGACCGTAATGTGGCTTTTGGACGGGGTTAGAAAAGAGGGTATAACAGACTTAAAACAGTTATAAAAAATGGGTTAAAAATAAAACTTTCTAAATCCAATTTATTTCAACAATCACAACTTCTGTCTTAGTTTCTTAGTTGGGGACGTTTGGATTTTATTTTTGTATGACTAAACCTAAGAGAGAGGTTGCCTACGTTGTAGTGATTTTTTTCTCTTCTTTTCTTTCTATTTTTTTCTTGCTTTCTCCTTTCTTTCCTTCTTTTTTTTTATTTCTTTTCTTTCTTCTCTTTCTTCTCTTTCTTCTCATTCTTTCTTTTCTTTTCTTTATTTTCATTTTCGTTTTCCTTTTCTTCCTTTCTTTCTCCTTTTCTCTTATTCATTTTTCTGCTTATTTTTTCCTTTCCTTCCTTTTATTTTTCCTTCTTTTTCCATTTGCTTATCTCCAGCACTTGCATTTCTTTGATTGTGCCGTTGATTCCGAAAGAGGGATATGAAGGAAAACAAATAAGGCTCAAATAGGGTTACAAAAGGGTAAAGTGTTTAGATAGCAGATCAAAACGCCTTCGTCATTTCAAACTTCAAAATATGCCAAATACAAACAAGTACAATCAGAACAAAGAAACCGTACACGTCATTTGGCTATCTCATTTTTTTTCTTGCTTGGACAGGAGTGTTGCCCCTGACATGATTTACCTTACATGCTTGATTTGGCATTTCTCAAAGACTAATCGGAAGGTCTTTCTTCGAACCGTAATGTGGCTTTTGGACGGGGTTAGAAAAGAAGGGTATAACAGGCTCAAAACAGTTTTAGAAAATGGGTTAAAATTAAAACTTTCTAAATCCAATTTATTTCAACAATTACAACTTCTGCTTCAGTTTCTAGGTTGGGGACATTTAGATTTTATTTTGGTATGACTGAACCTAAGAGAGAGGCTGCCTACGTTGTTGTGATTTCTTTCTCTTCTTTTCTTTCTATTTTTTTCTTCCTTTCTCCTTTCTTTTCTTCATTTTCTTTTTCTTTCTTCTCTTTCTTTCTTTTCTTTTCTTTTCTTTATTTTCCTTTTCTTTTTCCTTTTCTTCTTTTCTTTCTCCTTTTCTCTTCTTCCTTTTCTTCTTATTTTTTCCTTTCCTTCCTTTTCTTTTTCCTTCTTTTTCCATTTGCTTATCTCCAACACTTGCATTTCTTTGATTGTGCCGTTGATTCCGAAAGAGGGGTATGAAGGAAAACGAATAAGGCTCAAAGAGGGTGACAAAAGGGTAATGTGTATAGATACCAAAACAAAACGCCTTCGTCATCTCAAACTTGAAAATATGCCAAATACAAACAAGTACAATCAGAACAAAGAAACCATACACATCATCTTGACCGCATCGGAATTGAAGGCCATTTTCACACATTTTCCTTCTACATCTATCGGATATAATATGCCATTGGGTAACACTCTTACTCTTATTACCACGTCCGGCCCCCTGTCAATTTGGCCAACTTTCTTTTGCGGGGATTTCTATGTTATACTTGCCCCAGTTTCACATGGTTTCGGCATCAAACAATCTCAAACGTCCAAATATATTCTTATTTCCTAAAATACCCCCATCGTTTTCTAAATGGTTTCATTGATTTCCGACTTTTGAATATCAGACTGAGAATTATGCGTACATATCATGTCACTAGAACCGACAAAAGGTTAAAAAAAGATATAAAAGAACTAAACAAAGAAAACAATAGATCGGAATTTGCATTAGACAAACGATGAAACATTTCGAATAACCAAACAAAACAAAACAAACTGTAGTGCAACCCTAGAATGAACTGAAACAAACGTGGACAACCCTAGACAAACCACTAGCACTAAACAAGCTAGACAAAACTGAAAGGATATGAGGGTTGAACACAATACAATATCCGGATTACAACCCTGCAAATAATCCGGACAACAAAAATGACAGCAAAATGGACCACCAAAGCTCCTTCCCGACTGACTTAGGAATGGAGCGTCTTTCCAATTACTAAACACAACATAATTGCCACTAAGATTCACATCCATATTGCCATGACCACTATCTGCTTCAGTATCTTCAACTTCTGTCAACAAGTTCCCAAGAGCATTCTCATACCCCATGTCACCGGCCATCGTCCCTACCAAGTGTGCCTCCTCATGTAAGGGATGCAGCGTGATGTTCTGGGTGCCACTGTCTTGAATCAAATTTTCATGGATCATCCTTTCTATTTCTCTTTTCAAATCTCGACAATTTTCCACATAGTGCCCCAGAGCATTGGAGTGGTATTCGCACCTTTTAGATTAGTCAAAGCTTCTCGCACGTCGGGCCACCTAATTTGGAGGAATGGGTGCAATCATGTCATGTTTTTTTAACTTCTCAAATAAGCTAGCATAGGACTCTCCTATTGGTGTAAAACTGTATTTCAACCTTTTTTCCCTTCTATACCTTTGGCTTGGATGTGGGTTATTAGGTACTTAAAAAATTTTGCGAAGGCTGGTGGAGATTTGTGATACTCGTGCTCGCTTTCTTGGGTGATTTGATGGCTGGGCAACATACTGGGATGGATCAACAGAGTATGGGGATTCGGAGGTGAATAGTAATTCTTAGGGGGGTCATGGAAAACCTGATGAGGCTGCACATACCTTAGAGATGTTATGCTAGGACCTCTTCTCGACCGTGATATCATCATTATTTATTCATCCCTCTCATTCGTGTTACCAGATTAAATTTGGACTGCCTGAGCTGCAACATTGAGAGTTGTTTGACTTATAATTCTGCCCATCTTAAGACCGTTCTCCACCATTTCTCCCATTTTGATTGCTTCTGGGAAGGATTTACCCACTGCGGATGTCATGTATTGAAAATAATCTGGCTCTTGAGCCTGTAGAAAGATAGTGATTAACTCGTGGTCATCCATGGGTGGCTTAGCTCTAGCTTCCTGCTCTCTCTATTAGATGGCATATTCTCTGAAACTTTCAGTTGGTTTCTTTTTCAGGTTAGAAAAAGGAAATGCGGTCTGGGGCGATGTCAATGTTGTATTGAAACTGTTTGACAAAGGCCCGTGCCATGTCGTCCCAGACATACAACATATGTATTGATCCAAAAATCATTCAGATGCTACTCCCTAGAGGCTTTCCTCCAATAAGCTATATGCAATTCTTCATTTCCTCCCACACCTCTTAGTTTGTTGCAATTCCTTTTCATGTGGGCTATGGGGTCTCCATGTCCATTGTGCTTTTCAAATTTGGGAACCTTGAAACCAAGAAGCAAGTGGACATTGGGGAACATGCATGGATCTCTAAAGGCAACACTCTTTTGACCTGCCATTGCTTGCATATTTTTCATCCGTTTTTCTATTCTTTTCACTGTTTGGGTTATTTCTTCCTGTACTCTATTTCGGGAAGGCTTCTCGATATTTGTTGGAAACTCAAATGAGTACGAGTGGTACTGTTCTTGTTGTGTAGCCAACTATGACCTATGAAGGGGCTCTCCTTGACCATTGACCCATGCTTGATGTATTTCAATCATTTTCTATTTCGGTGTTCTATTTTTTCCAAACACTGTTGACTCTAGTTGATCCCTCTGACCCCGAGTCTGTATAGCACTTGTAACATCTTTGATGTCAGTTATCATTTTTCGCCAGATCTTGTGTTTCCATCATACCACAAACCAACCACCTCAACTTTCTTCACAACTCAAAACAAAACATGTTAGAATGCATTAAGTCGGTCCTCATTATTAACAACATCTTTTCCATTTCTTCATTCAATTTTCCTTTTCCATTTTTTCTTTTTTTTTGTTTGTTTTTCGGTTGTGGTCGAATCTTATGGAGATTGCCTACGTATCATGACCCAGCATGAATCAGACCGTGAGTAGTTCTTGCAAAGAAAAGGTAAACGACAATAAAACATTTTTGGAATTTTCAATTTTCATAATAACAAAAAAACTGACCAACTTAACGATGAAATACAAACTCGAAAGTCAAACGACCCATATACTCTAATCAAAAGAAATACAAACCCAAAATCAAAATGACAGATTCATTTCCCTATATGCTAATTTTGACCCAAAATCCAATTGGTATTCACTTGACCACTAACTCTTTTTCTTATTTATTAAATTAATATAAATGACCCAGTATTGCAAACACGGCCTTCCAACGCCTTGGGAACGAATATTTTAAGGCTGTGAGGGTCAAAAATCAAAATATGACCAAAGGTGGGTGTTTATGCAAAGTCAGTCTTCCAATGTGCCTTTCGAGAAAATTCGGTTATTTCTAACAAAAACTTCATCACCCGACTTATTAATGGAGAAAAATAAAAATTTGATTTTTTTTTTGCTATTTTTGCAAAGAGGAGGTTGGACCCGATGAGGGTTGCCTGCGTATCTCATGCCCTGTGAGAATAAAATCATGTGTAGTTCGGGCAAATTAATCAAACTATTTAACAACAAGACTATAGTAAAGCCTATTGTGGCGTGTAGCCCGATCCCATAAATTTCATGCCCAATAGGACTGTCACACCACATTTTTCACCTACACCCCTCAAGGTGTGAAGGAGTTTTTCCAATTAAGGGACAATTAGAACGGAATTTATTATTATTTATTAAGAGTCACCACTTGGGAGATTAATGATGTCCCAATTCATCAATTGAATCCTGAACCGAGGAAAACGATGACTCTGTTAACAGTCCACGAATCAGAAATCCGAATAAGGAATTTTGTCAACCCGGGAGAAGGTGTTAGGCATTCTCAGATTTCGTAATTCTAGTATGATTACTTAACTGTTGCATTTAACTTTTATCTGATTTTATTACATGAAGAACCTGTGTGCCAATTTTACCTTAAGCCGCTTTTATTTAATATGTGTTTATTCAAGGGAAAGTGAACATCGTCTAAAACGTGCTTTTGGATCGAGTCGGATGAAATGAACCCGCAATCCTAAGCGTACTCTATTCAATGTATTGGGATTTGAATTGGTTCGCATGAAATGCACACGCGAGTTTAACAAGACAACTTTATTAGAATCACATCTAAAAGAGTCTAGTGCGTTATTTATCTTTTGGGAGGGTCGTGAAATTTGCTAAGCGATCCTTCGCTATTTTCTAATTATTTTTAAACCTTTAATGAGGGCCCCTCATTTTTTGTGTTTTCTTGGGCGAGCTCGTCTCATTTTTATTTTAAAAGTAAACTTAAAAGAGACTTTATTTTCTATTTTGTTTTTTGTCTCTAAAAGAAAAAAGAAGTCCTAATTGATTAATGTTAAAATTCGGGCCTCGAGTTCCAGTCCGGGTCCAAACAAAAGGAAGAACCTTTTAGCTTGAACCCGCTACCGAATACAAAACCCGAATTCCAAACATAAATTAAATCATTTGAAAGAAATTTTGGACTGGGCCCAAAGAGCTGAGCCGATGAGCCCAATCGGAAGGAGCAGGACGAATTCGAGGTCGGGAGTTCGAATCCCTGGGAGCACAATTAGCTAAGCCCTATTTGGGCTAAACACATGATCTAGGTTGGACACTCGAGTCCCAGCATGTGTTTCAGCTTCCGTAGATGGGCCTCTCACATGAGGCCTACTTAACGATTGTCCCATTGGACAAAACTGCGAATCCCAGCGAAGGGAATGAGATATTGAACCTACTGATTTCTAAAGCATAGTCAACAATTAACTAACAAACACTTACTACAATTTACTAAACCATATTATCCAACATAATTAACTGATCTAGAAGCCTATTTTAATTTCTTAACGACAAATTCAAGCATTTATCAATTTTAAAATGAGCTAGGGCAATTTCAGACGTTGTTTCAGTTATTTTTTCTACTTTTTAAAGAGTTGACTACACAAAAATAATATAATATTTAACAAAAGCTAATAACTAACTAAACTAAAACACAAATTCGAATTTCCAGTTTTAAAAATCTACACAGTCCCCGATCCACTTTAACATCATACTATTGTCCAGATATTAACATGAATAAGGCTTGAGGCCTCCAAAACCATTTTTAAACCCAGCAAAACTAATTAAAAACCATAAACTATCCAATAGTTCAGTAAGTCCATCACAAGTTAACAACTAGTTAGGCTACCACAAACGAACTACACAATGAACTCGCCTACACAAATCCTGGAATTAACTACTATGCAAACAACTAATGAAACATTTAAAGCACTTAAATGAAGATCAAGGAACAACTGCATATCCATTCATGAAGGAATTACATCAAATCATCCCATACCTGGAAAGAGGAATTACAACAGGGTGGAGAATGAGTTAGCACAACAACAGCAATACCAAGCAATATTACACATAGCAGTGTGTGACAGCCCAAAGATGAACCAGAAATCCCGGAGTATTTCAAATCTACTTTGTAATTGACAATAATACTTCAACAGAACCCCCATGGACATCAAAAATGAGTAAAAATAAGAAAACCTGTCTCATTTTTAAGATTATCCACCAAATAGGACACTTAGCTAAGCTATTCAACAGAATTTGAAATCTAGAACTCAGTAACTGAATGAAAACTTCATTAAAACAGTAATTTCTTCATTCTTTTAGTTTTTATGGAGAATTCTACTTTTTTGGATTTTTTTTATTTGAATTCGAAAGGCTAAATCTGAAACTAAAATGAAGGAAAAGAGTTCTCTGTGGGAGTTTGTAAGGCTGAAAAGTTGAAGACCCTTCCTCAAGGAACTTGATGCCCTTTTATAGGTGACGAAAAGAGGGTAAATCAGATTTTAGGTTTCGTTTTTAGTCCCTCCCTTATTTTAGTTTGGTCCCTCTATTTTTGACTTGCTAATCAAGTAAATACCTCTATTGTGCTAGCATCTACACAAAAGTACAATAATAGAAGGCCCCAGGATGTTCTTCTACCCACAAAATACGTATACTACCCTTATTAACATTTAGAAATTACTAGTCTTGAAGAAACTACCCTTTTCTATACCTAAAATTCTCTTCCAATAGTCTGAAAATTACATACTTAAGTTAACTGATCCTAATCCCTCACCCTAGCTAGAATTTAACTAAAGTTAATTAATCAAAAGATCTTCTCAGCTATATCTAATCCAACTATCTTAAACACTACGACAATTAACACTAATATTGACTGAAAAACTAATACTAACTGAAATGAGTCTATAACGAATTCCAAATCCATTTTCACATGAACAGGATAAAGAGGAAACCTAATTATGCTATTTACCAATTAGCACTTCGATATTTAACTAACGAAAACCAATAATCAACATAGAATTTGAATAAAAGAAACAAAAGTGAAAATTAATCAGAAAAAGAATTATGCAAAACATCTGTATCATTCATAGAGGTAAACTTAAACTAAACTAGAAATCACGATTAAACAAAACGAAGAATTAAACTAAAAACAAAAGAAAGGAAAGAGAGAAATCTTACTGACTTTGGTCTTCAAGTCAAAAATTTTGAATTTAACTTCGAGTTAATATTATAGGTCCATTCGACAAGATATATACCTATGATATTAACCTGAAGTCACTCATGCTGGAAAACCCCTCCAAACAGCATAAAATAACGAGGTCCTTGGATTCAAAATTCGTCCAGTTTCGGTGTTATTTGACAGAAAATAATGAGATATTAGGGATGAAGGAGGTTAAGGGAAGGTATGATGTGAATTTGGGAGAGATTGGATGAGTTAGGGTTTTTGACCGGATTTTCGATCTTAGATTCAAGGAGTTGGGTTGTGATTCGAATGAAATTGAGCTTGGATATAGGAAGGGGAGGAGGAGAGGAATATGTGGTGAAAGTTGGGGTGGAGTTGGAGTTGTACCGCTGCCGTAGGGCGATTTCCAGCAGCGGTTTAGGGCGGAGCCAGTGAAGCTGGACTCTGTACAGACTGGGGGTAAGGGCTCGTTTGGACATATTAATATGAAACATCATAGGATGATCTAAACCATCTGATAAAAAACCAATGGTTGAGACCATTCCCAAATACGACGTTGTTTTGTCTCCTTCAGAAGCAGACCGGGTTTGGGAAATTGGGTTGGGTCTTAGGCGAGTCTTTTCGCACTAGGGCTGAGGTAATTGAACAAAAGTTGCCCAATTTGGTCTATCTAATAAGACCACCTCCTTTAATTCTTTTTCCTTTTTTATTCCACTTCCTTCAATTCACTATTTTTTTTGTTATTTTCCAATTTATAATTCTGTATTGTATTTTTCTGATTTTTATACAGATGTAAAATAAACATAGAAATAAAAATTTAAACTAAACTAATTAATGCCTAGAATTACTTTTAAAATTATTCTGCGACAATTTCATAATTAAAATAATTAAAATGCAAATGAACTATTTTTTGTGCTTTTTATGTTTTGTTCTAAAATATATTAATCCCTAATTAATACTAAAATATGAAATTAAAACATAAATGCAAATGCATATTTTTTGTATCTTATATGATTTGCCATGCACAAATAAAATGCAACAATTATCAGAAATTACACCAAAATGCAAAAAACTTGTAAAAGTAAAGAAATATTATTTTATTTGAATTTTTGGGAATAATTAGCCTAGGGAAAAATCAAGTGCTCGCAAGGCCTTCGGCCTCATCAGTCATTAATATCTCCAGTTTTTCGGGCTCACAACACTCATGTTGAGCAGCCCTAATTAGTGATATGAGATGGGACAATATACCACAACAGAGATTGAGATATGATATGAAATGATAAATGTGACTAAGTACAAAGCTGCAATTAATCTAACAACTCAACAACAAAAAACGATCAATGTGAATCCCAATAGTACCAGCATATAGCCTAAACATGATTTCTAGCATGAATCATATCTCAAATGCTCTAACACGTAGATTATTGTAGAAATGTTCAGTTAAGATGGCTATGTAGTTCCATGGAATCGGCTAAATCACAATTGCTACAGCGCATGCCCACATGCCTGTCACCTAGCATGTATGTCAGCTCAAAACCGATCACATAGTGCATAATCCAGGGTGTCATATCTTCAGAACCAAGTTTAGAAATGTTATTTACCTAAAATTGTGCAAATCTCTACTCCAATAATCTCTTTCCTCGCGAATCGGCCTCCAAATTCCTCGAATCTTGCCACAAATAATTTGATACAATCAACATGAGCTAATGGAACCAATTCCATAAGAAAATACTAGGTTCGTAATCAAAAGTCAAAAAGTCAACTCAAAAGTCGATCACAGGCCCACGTTCAGAATCCAATAAAACTTACAACTCTCAAGTAGGAAATGAGTAGTAAATGGCAGAACGGGGCCATAACTCTCGAAATGAGCGGACGGGCCATTGCATCCTCCCCCTCTTAAACAAACATTCGTCCTCGAATGGGTATAGAAACGTACCTGGAGTCTGAAACAAGCACAGATATTTGCTCCATATCTCCCGCTCGATCTCCCAAGTAGCCTCCTCAAATGGCTAACCTCTCCAATGCACTTTTATTGAAGCTATGTCTTTTGGCCTCAAATTTCGAACGTCCCGATCCAAAATGGCCACCTGCTCTACATTATAAGCCAAATTCACCATCCAACTGAACCATGGCTAAATTCCAAAACATGAGACAGATCTCTAACATATTTTCGTAGCATAGATACATGAAACACTAGATGAACACTGGACAGACTAGGTGGCAAGTAAAGTTTGTAAGACATCTCTATAATTCTCTAAGGCACCTCAAACGACCCGAATTATCGAGGGCTAAGCATGAGATTATTCTGGAATCTCATAACACCCATCATTGGTGAAACATTGAGCAGTACCTTCTCTCCAACCATGTAAGCAACATCATGAACCTTCCTATCGGCATAACTCTTTGGTCTAGACTGCATCGTGCGAAGTCGATCTTAAATCAATTCAACCATGTCCAAAGCATCCTGAACCAAGTATGTACACAGTAGCCTAGCCTCACCTTGCTCAAACTAACCCACCATAGGTTGACACCGTCTCCCATACAAAGCCTCATACATAGCCATCTCGATGCTCGACTGGTAGTTGTTGTTGTAGGCAAACTCTGTGAGCGATAGAAATTGATCCCAAGAACCCCCAAAATCTATGTCAGAAGTGCGTGACATATCCTCCAACATCAGAATAGTGCGCTCAGACTACCCATTCGCCTGAGGGTGAAATGTTGTACTCAACTAGACCTGTGTGCCTAACTCTCGCTGCACAGCTATCGAAAGTTGGTATGTAAGTTGCGTGCCCCAATCTGAAATGATGGACATTGCCACACCGTGAAAGCGAACAATCTCGCGGATGTGGATCTCAGCCAACCACTCTGAAGGACAAGTAGTCCCAACTGGAATGAAATGCATTCAACTGATCCACATCACCTAAATATCATCAAACTTCCTTGAAGTCCAACTACTAAATCCATGGTGATATGCTCCCATTTCGACTCTGGAATCACAAGCCTTTGAAGCAATCCGTCCGGTCTCTGATGCTCATACTTCACCTGATGATAGTTTAGGCACCGATCTAAAAACCCCACTATATCTTTATTCATCTTCCTCCACCAATCGTGCTGCCTCAAGTTCTGGGACATCTTCATGACACCTGGATGAATGGAATACTTTGAACTATGGGCCTCTTCAAGAATCAACTCATGTAGCCCATCTACATTTGGCACACAAATTCGGCCTTGCATCCTTAATACTCCGTCATACCCAATAATAACATCCTTGGCATCACTGTGCTGAATCGTTTCCTTAAGCACAAACAAATGGGGATCATCATATTGATGCTCTTTTAATGTGATAAAATAAGGAAGATAGAGAAAATACAGAAGCTAGAACATGTCTGGTCTCCAGAACATCTAATCTCAGAAACTGGTTAGCCAAGGACAGAACATCGACTGCAAGCAGTCTCTCATTAATAGGAAATAATGCAAGGGTACCCATACTCACCGCCTTGCTACTCAAGGAATTGACTACCGCATTGGCCTTTCCTGGATGATACAAAATAGTAATATCATAGTTTTTTTGCATCTCTAACCATCTCTGCTACCTCAAATTTAGATCCTTGTGTCTGAAAAAGTGTTGTTGACTCCGATGATCTATAAATACCTCACAATACACACCATAGAGATGGTGCCTCCAAATCTTACGACATCCAATTCATGGACACGGTAGTTCTTCTCATGAGGCTTCAGATGGCGCTAGGCCTAAGCAATCACTCTACCCTCCTGCATCAAGACACATCCAAAGCCAATCTGAATAGCATCACAAATTCACCATATAAGAGCATGAAGATGAAGGGAAAACTAGAACTAGAGTTTGGTCAAGGATATCTTGAGCTTCTAAAACCTCTCCTCACACTCATCTGACCACCTGAAAGGAGCACCCTTCTAGGTCTATTTGGTTAAAGGCTATGCAATAGATGAGAAACCCTCCATGAAGCGATGAATAATTGACCAAGCCGAGAAATCTTTGAATCAGTAGTTGAGGACGGTCTACGCCGACTCTGAACTGCCTCTATCTTTTTTAGGTCCACCTTAATCCCTTCACTATACACCATGTGCCCCAACAATGCCACTAATCTAAGACAGAACTCACACTTGGAGAACTTGGCATAAATCTTCCACACTCAATCGTTATAATACAATCCTCAAATGTTGGGCATGATCCTATTGTATACGTGATTAAACTAGGATATCATCAATGAATACTATGACAAACAAGGCAAGATATGGCTGTAATACATAGGTCATCAGTTGTATGAATGCTGCTAGGTCACTGTTCAGCCCAAAAGACATCACAAGGAACTCATAGTGACCATAACAGGTCCTGAATGTCGTCTTTAGAATATCCAAGTCCCGAATCTTCAACTGGTGATACCCAGACCTCAATTCAATCTTATATATTACACTCACTCCCCGAAGCTGATCAAATAGATCATCAATGCATGTCGAATGATACTTTTTCTTGATTGTAACTTTGTTTAACTACCTATAGTCGATGCACGTCCACAAAGTACCATCATTCTTCCTCACAAATAGAACCGGTGCACGCCAATGTGACACACTAGGCCTAATAAAACCTTTGTCAAGAAGTCCCCGAAGCTGCTTTATTCATTCATCCAACTCAGCTGGTGCCATACGATACAGAGGAATAATATTATATCCCAATCGGGCAGCATGCCCGACAAGTCTGTATGTAACATATGCAGAAAGTCTCGCACCACCTAAACAAAATAATAGTAGGAGTATCAGCACCAACATCCCTCAAAAGGCCAAATAAGACATACACCCCTCTCATACCATCCGTTGGAACTTCAAGTAAGAAATCACCCCACTAGGGGTTTAATTTAGAGAAACTCTACACTCGATCCTTGGCAATATTGGAATCACCAACATCATGATCATAGCGTGACAATCCATAATATTATGACATGGAGACAACCAATCCATACCCAAGATCACGTCAAAATCGTCCATACTAAGTAATAAGATATCATCTCTAGTCTCCAATGCACCAATAGTTACTACACATAATCGATATACACGGTCCACAATAATCGTATGGCCCACCAACATAGCTACATGAATAGGTAAAACTAAGGACTCATGGGTCATATCCACATTACCAACAAAATCCGATGATACATACGAATAAGTGGGACTAGGGTCAAATAATACAGAACCATCCATGTGGCATACTAAGACTATACTTATGATCACTGTGTTTGAAGTACCAGCATCTGGCCTGGTAGGAATTACATAGAATTGGGCCTAATCTCCTCCTAATCGACCTCTCTTCTATGGTGACCCCTAGCTGCTTGAGCCCCACCCCAAGTTGGCTGGGCAAGTGGTGAAGTGACTAGTGTTAAAGTCGTGGCCTGACTACTCAGCTGAATTGGATCACCACAAGATAGGGACAAAACTTCTTCAAATAATCCAATGTTCCGCGCTCGAAAAACCCCTCTCAAAAAATGGGGGCAAATAAGAAGGCGGACCCCGAGAACTAGAATAACTACCATAGGAACTTAATGCAAATGAACCTTAAACTAAAGATGCATGAGATGAACTCTAAGAAGAGAGAGCCTTGAGAGAAGACTGACCCGATATAGCACTATACGAACCATGGATGAATGATGTACCACGATAAACTCGATGAGTCATCTAAGAAGGCCTATAAGGATGACCCTTGCTTTTGTAGGACTGCCCCCCAGAAGGAACACCATTGAAACCACCCGAACCATGAGGCATATTGTCCTCCCTCTCCTTACGCTCCTAACTACGAGCTATCTTTACCCACCGAGCAATATCAACTACCTCATCAAACGTAACACCTGAAACACTCTCCCAAGACATAACAAAATGGAATCGATTGTAGAGGCCATCAAAGAACCTCCTAATCCTATCCCTCTCGTTGGGAACCAACCACACTGCGTGAAAAACTAACTAAGAAAACCTTATCTTATACTGGGTCACAAACATGCCATCCTAACGTAGCTTTCCTGCGTGTATGTGATACAAACTTGTCCAAGAAGAGAAGGATATTGCATGCCATATAAGTGGCACTGAACTGACAGTCTTGCGCCTCTCATAGACCTCATACAATTTGAAGGCAACCCAATGAACTCAAAATTAGTGAATGAGACACCGGTGGTCTCCAGAATACCCGTCGTGCAAAGAATCCACTTGCACCTGTCCAAGAAGTCATGTGCATCCTGCGACTCAACCTCACTGAATTGTGGAGGCTGGAGCCTCCCAAATCTCTCTAGTCTTCTCTTCTCATCATCAATCATAACGGGACCGACCTAGGCCTGAGCAACTATAACCAGTTGGGCTAGTGGTAATCCTGTTTCTGAAGTCCCTGCATCAACTACTTTGGAGTACAAGCGGGGAGAGTCTGAATACCTCCTCTTACTTATGAAGTGGCTGGTGTAGTCTGAATAGAAACTGCCTGAGAGAGGCTAGTGCACAAGGTTAAAATCTGAGCCAAAGCCTTCTGAAGGCCAGGAATCACAATGGGAACAACTAGTGCTTGAGCTGGCCCCACTAGCTCAACCATATCTGGTACATACTCCTGAAGTGGAGCAATTGGTAGATCTACAGGTACTGCTCTAGCTACATTGTGAGTTGTACCTCTTCCCTTAATGCGGCACCTACCACGACGCCGACCTCTCGTGGCCCTAGCCGGTGGTACTGTTGGCTGTCCATTTTTTCTGGTAGTACGTGTCCTCACCATCTATGAGAAAATATAATGACAAAAATGATTTACGTGGAATCAACAAATCTGAACGACAAGAATACAAGAATGTGACGTTTACTAAGGGTTTAGTAGCATCTCAAAGATAAGTATAGACATCTCTGTACTGATCCGCAAGTCTCTACTAGACATGCTCATGACTCGTATGACCTATATAACCTAGCTCTAATACCAACTTGTTACGAGCTAAAACTTACATGTCGCGATGGCACTATCATGGTACTAGGCAAGCTGATATCTCAGAATTTACCAACACCTTCAAATTTCAATTATACAAAAATTGATTTTAATAAGTAAAACTCTCATTAACCTGGATAAAAAGTTTAAGTCAGTACAGAAGCTTCCAAAAATAGAGTGTCGCTGAGTACAAGAGCGCCTATACAATAATAGTGTTAAATATTATATAAGAAACTAAAATTGAATAAATAATACTGAGGGATAAGGAAGGAGAGTCAAGGTCTACAGATGAAAGGGCAGCTACCTTAAGAATCTCCAAATGACTAGACTCCAAGAATCAGCAACCGCAGAGACCAGAAACACCTAGATCTACACACAAAGTGCATTGTGTAGCGTGATTACAACCACTTAATAAGTAACAAATATATCGTTTGGACTGAAAGTAGGGACGAGTTTGACTATTACAGCCTACATACAACATTAACAGTATAGATTGTAGGGAAAAATGACATAAATATCTTAGAAATTCATAATCTACAAATAATGGTACAAAAAATTAGACATGTTTACAGGTTTAGAAATAAAACTCAACACAATACATGGAAGATCCAGCCCAAATGCAATTAAATACAGGGAAGATCCAGCCCAAATGAAAATAAATCAATAACAATTGCACACAATGTAGATGTGCAGACTCCAAAGGGGAAGATCTAGCCCAAGCACTATAATAAGCCAAATCCTGGCATGAATCATTAAAGCCTGCTACGACATTCAGCCATATCCCATATATATCATTAACAATAGGCCTTCAGCCTCACTCGATCATTAATCTCTTCATTATATCGGGCTCACAACATGCATGCTAAGTAGCCCTAATAAGTTATATAATATGTGATAATATACGACAATAAAGATTAAGATATGATACGAAATGATTAATGTGACTGACTACAGATCTAGAATAAAACAAATAACTCAACAGCAAAGAACGACCGGTGTGGGTCCCGATAGTATCAACATATAGCCGAAACATGATTTCTAGCATGAATCGGAGCTCAAATACTCTAACGCATAGAGTACCGCAAAAATTTTTAATTAAGATGGCTATGCAATTCCATGGAATCGGCTAAATCACTATTCATACAACGCACGCCACATGCCCGTCACCTAGCATGTGCATCATCTCAAAACCAATTACATAGCGCATAGTTCTGGGTTTCATTCCCTCAGAACTAAGTTTAGAAGTGTTACTTAATTAAACTTATGCAAATCTCTACTCCAATAAGGCTTTGCCTCGTAAATTGGCCTTCAAATGCCTCAAATCTAGCCACAAACAATTTGATACAATCAACATGAGCTAAAGGAATCTATTATATAAGAAAGTACTAGGTTCTTAATAAAAGTCAAAAAGGACCCTCAAAAGTCGACCTCGAGACATGTCTCGGAATCTTATAAAAATTACAAAATTCAAAAGCATATTCAATCACGAGTCCGACCATACCAATTTACCAAACTTCCACACCAAATCGTCAGTTTAATCTCCAAATTAAACTCTCCAAATTCCTAGTCTCAAACTTCCAAAATTACACCTCAAAGACACACAAACTAGGTGGGAAATTTGATCGGGAAACACAATTATTGAATAAAAATAACCACAAGTGACTTACCACAAGAAACCTCTCAAAATCCCTCTCAAAAATCTCCCTACTCTGAGTTTGCAAAGTCCAAAACAATCAAACTCATGAACCATTCGAATTTAATTTTTTGTCCAAGGGTATTCACTTCTGCGGACAACTTACCTGCTCGTTCGATCCCTAGGGTGATAAAAATTTTCTTCTGCAATGACCACTTGACCCCCCAGACCATGAGCACCTGCGGCGAAATTTCCCGCATATGCGGGTGTGCTTCTACGAGTCCTCGTCCACTTCTGCAGAGACAGCTACCAGATGCCCCTTCCCACTTGCGACCTTAACTCCGCATCTGCCCATGAAGGTGCAGAAATACCCTCACACCTATGACCACTTCACACTCCTCTCTAGGTCGCATCTGCGCTCCCCTGCTCATACTTGCTATCAAAACTACACAGGTGCAATTGCACTGCACTTGGTGCACTTTTGCATTCCTTCCAATTCCTAACTCGATTCGTTAAGCATCCGAAATCCACCCGATACCTGCGGAACCTCAATAAAATATACCAAAAAGTCCTAAAGCATGATACAAACTTAGTTGATCCCTCAACTCACATCAAGTAACACAGATAAATACAAATCTCACCACAATTCAAGCCTAGTGAACTGTTGAACTTATAAATTATACATTTGATGACAGAACATATCAAATCAAGTGTGATTGACCTTAAATTTTGTACACAATGCTCCTTCTCAAACCACCGAAACCCTAATCTGAGCCCGGTAACCACAAAATCAACTCTTAGTGAAACTTCCAAATTCCTACTTTTGTCATTTCAAGCGTAATTCAACTTCTGAGCTAAAAATTACTATCCAAACACACTCCTAAGTTCAAAATCACCCAACAAAGCTAATGGAAACATCAAAACTCCATTCTAGAGTCATTTACACATAAGTCAACATATGTCAACCTTTTCAACTTAAGCTTCCAACATTGAGACTAAGTGTTTCAACCCATTCTGAAACCTCCCTGGATCCAAACCAACTACCTTGGCAAGTCCTATTAAAAATAATTAAATAGGAAATGAGTAGTAAATGGGGGAATGAGGCTATAAGTCTCAAAATGAACTGTTGGATTGTTACAACGTATCTCACCATATTTAATGCCTCCAACACTCATCATCCCACAATTCATCATCATTTTTGTCGGTTATCAAGGTTATTATGTCCATAATTTTAGGCACCTATTCCTTTACTAATATGGATCCAATTTCTTTATTTACACTTTATTATTATTCCAAATTTCTCAAACTCCCTTTATTCAATTCATACTTTGTCTTCAACCTTTCTTTAACCTTATTCTTAAGAGTAAATCTTTTCATTCTTTTCTAAGAAAGAAAGGCTTCTTCTACTAAAAATCCTAGTTCCACGTAGAACAAAGGCAATTCTGACAAGGTTGTTCCTCCTACGATGATCACCGTCATCCCAAGAAGTCTTGTCATAACTAAAGACTTCGAAGAGAAATTTCCTTCTCCTAACCCTTACACATGGGCTATTGGCAGATACCCTTCTTCTCTCCATCATTCCTACATTCCTGCTGTTAAGGAAAACTTCCATTGGAAGGATCTAGATATTATCGCTCCTGATCTGGTGGAGAGGATAACCTTAACCAAGAAAGGTTTTTTGTATTTTTATGTGTATCCCTTTATTTTGAGATCATTTTCTTTAAGTGGAGAGATTGAATCAATCATCATGGAGTTATGCCTCCTCTACCAAGTGTCTTTGGCACAAGTAAGCCTTTCCATGTGGAGGACAATCGCTTGTCTCGACGCCTATTCTAGGAGATGGGAGAAGCGTTATCCCTAGCTCGACTGATGAACCTCTATTCCCTAAGATCTTCCATGGAGGAATGGTAAATTTCAGCAAGTGTGGCCATAATGCTCGGCTATCTAGCATTGATGATGAAATGATCGTGGGTTGAGGGAAAGTTTGTTGTAGTCGCCACTAATAATATCATTTTGGCAATGGGTTCATCCTTTCCAAAATTATGGAACCGCACTCGTAAGTTCCTCGTTTAACTTTTCTTTCACTGAAGATCACCTCATATCATTATTGACCCTTCTTCTTTCGCCTGTTTCAATAACTCCATGGAAACCACTTAAGGTTGAAGTCTTGGACAAGTGGGTCTAGAAAGGTTTGGACGTCACTACACCTGAGACCGGCACGTGGAAAGAACTGGCCATTAAATATGGGTGGAAGGGAAAACATTATGGTAAATTGGACTCATCTCGTGTTTACTTTTCGTGTAAGGAAGTTTCTTACGTTTCTCTTTTTACTGAATTTATATCTAAGCTAGCTCTTGGTTATCGTCCCCGAGGAGGATCTTTTGGTTAATCATATTTATGTGACGAGGCTGATTTAGGAGGTGTTTACTCGAATAGTCATCTCCAAGCCTGCTTTGGGTGCAACTGTTTCTTTTTGAAGTCCCCGGCCGGAGAAACTTCGACCAATAAGAGATGTTCCTCTGCAGCTGGGCAATAAAATAAAAAGGCAAGGAGTATCGTGCTTGTATTATTTTCAGATGCTATTATGTCGAGTATTGTGCCCGATACTATGGAGAAGCTAGTGATGAGGAGACTTCTATACATAGAAGTCGATGACCCATATCAACTCAACAGAATGCTCAATATGTTGAATCAGTTACACCAACTAAGAACGATTCCTCGACGCTCTATAGGAGTTTGACATGGTGTAAAATGCCAACTCCTATTTCCCGACCCCGGTCGCTTCACCCAATGACGTGAGGTTGAGTACAGGGTCCCTACCATATTTGATTGATGAGTAACCAACAACTAGTACTACGCTTGCCATAGCCACTTGTCATCCTTCAACGCTATCAGCTTCATCTACTTTTTCACCAACTGTTCCTCTACCACCAGCACAAACTACAATATCTCCACCGACCGCATCTGTTCGAGAAGAGGACGTTCCTCTCTCCAAGTCTCCAGTTCATGGGAACTTGGGGAAAAATTATGTTGCCCCCTCAGAAGATCCGCAAAAGAGAAGGAATGCTACTCTCTCGGATTCTATCGGATACAGTCTGTTGTCCCAGCCGGTAATGTTTTAACTATCTAAAGCCATTGGCTTTAGAAAAATATAGGGAAACGATACCAGCTCTCTCGGGAAAGTATTTATTAAACAATGCCACACATAACACCGCAACGGTATATTCTTTGTTCTCTTCATTATCTCTTCTATCTTTGATATAATAGTATTCTAAGTTATCCTTATTTTGTTTCACATACCAATTTCCTTGCTTTGAGGGCCTCCAAATTTGAATTCGACATAATGAGGAACTTATCTCCGAGTGGGATCAAACTATCGCTCGCCTCTCAGAACTAAAAGCTCAGGTTGTTGTGTTGGAGGCTTGATTGCAGCAAAGTGAGGAAAATCTAGTGACCCTTGCTAAGATTACCACCCAATTGAAAATGTTAAGAATCTAAGGCCAAATGGGTTGAGGTTTAAAATGCCATTATTGTTGCATCCAATCACGAGGTTGCTTCGGTAAAAATATTGAACAACTTGAAGGCAGCCCTACACTCCGAAGCTGAAGAAATTGTTATTGAAAAGCAGAAGTATGCCCAAGTGGAGGAGAGGCAAAAGAGGAACATGGAACAGAATAAGGTTTTTAGATCATTCGTTTGTGACCTTGATATTAACCTCTACGCCATGAGATCCGCTCGGGACAGTCTTTCTGCCGATTTTGACCAACTTAAAGAACTTCAGCGTATAGAGGCTTCCCTCATTGTTGAGAAAATTCATTCTATGACTAGCATGAGGAGAAAGCCCTTGGAAGAGGCAAAAGTTCTCTTTGCATACTTATGATTTGTGCAAGTCTCTACGTACTTTTCATTTAAGTATTTGCGCAAGTCTATGTTTTGCATTTTTTCATTTAAGTGTCCATGTAAGTTTGCTTTTTGCGTCTTTTTTTGTATAAGAGATTTGCACAAGTTTGTTTTTTTCGTGTTTTCGTACAAGGCATTGGGTGTATTTTCTCCCCGAAAGCATTTAGATTTTGGGCGCAGGTTCTTCCAAAATTGGCACGTTAAGGTAAGCGTTTTTATAAGATAGGGCCATCTTATGTTTATGATTTTATTGAGACGACGTCTCTTGTTAATTATGACACTAGCATAATTTTCAATGATAAAACCGATTCATCCTTCGGACAAGAAACAAGATAAAAATAAATGGGCTATGCTTTATTCCTTCAAGTATCAAAAGTACATAAGCATTCGTTGTGCTAATAGAAAATTTTCCTTTCTTGTAGCTAACTTGTGCAACTTGTTTCTACGGGGTTGGCCGTGTAGTCCCTATTCTCGATGATATAACTATGTTTTCGGATTTCGTATTCCGGTCGAAACGGCAATCGTTGTTGCCATATATCATGCCCCCATTGTTCGAATGTAAAGAATATGTGTTTGAACAGTGGAAGATTCACACCTTCGGGGACTCCATTAATGAATTGCTAGATACAGTTTGGTAATAAACTTCACTTCCCCTTAGGAATTTATGCTACTGAACCAAAGAATATCCAACAGTCCCCTAGTGGCTTGCATTTTTATTGATCGGATAATCTTTGTTCGATAGCAAACTTAACTTCCCAGTAGGAACTTTGCTACCAAGCAACTGATTATCTAACCGTTCCATAATGGTTCTTCTTTTGTGGGCCTTGACGTCAAAAGGTCTTATTACTGTTGTTGAAACTTTCTTCGCAGTATATTTTCCACTGATGCCTCGTTAAAAACTTTACCAGAAAAAACCTAATTTGGACAAAAAATGAACAAATGAAAAAAAATGTACAACATATACTTTCAGTATTGGTGATGTCCTTCATTAATAGTATCTTGATTCTCAAACTCGTATGATCCTTTCTCGGTGACAATTAAAATCCGGTAGGGTCCTTCCCATATTGGACCTAGCTTCCCTGCATTGATTTCTTAGGTGTTTTGAGTTACTTTTCTTAAACCCAAGTCTCCCACTTTGAAATAACATAGGTTGGATCTTTGATTGTAAGATCTTTCCATTCTCTGCTTTTGAGCTGCCATCTTTATATGCTCTAAGTCTATGCGCTCATCAAGCAACTCTAAATGGGCCAAAATTGCTTCGTTATTTTCTTCTTCATTTGCCTGGAAGTATCTCAAGGTAGTCTCCACAACTTCCATCGGGAGCAGTGCTTCTACTCTGTACACAAGGGAAAAACAGTCTCTTCTATGCTTGATTTGGATGTTGTTCGGTATGCCAGTAATACTTTGGGTAGGTTCTCGGGCAATTTTCCTTTAGCTGCTTCCAATATCTTTTTTGAGATTTTGTATAATCCCTTTGTTTGTTGATTCCTTTTGACCATTTGTACTCAGATGATAGGGAAACGATTTTATCCTTTTGATTTTCAAGTCTCTAAGGAATTTCGTGGCCTTTGCGCCTATAAATTATGATCTGTTGTCGCATGATATCTCTTTTGGTATCTCAAACTCGCAAACTATTTTATCCACAAGAAATCCTGCACTTCATGTTCACCGATCTTCAGATAAGGAGCTGCTTTACTCCACTTAGAAAAATAGTCAGCTAAAATAAAAAAAAATTGTACATTACCAGGGTTGTCGTCAGTTGCCCGACTGTATCCATTAACCACTTCATGAACCACCATGGAGATAAAACTGAGTGCAATGGTTTTGCTGGTTGATGTACCAACGATGCATAGCGTTGTCACTTGTCACATTTTTAAATGAAAGCTTTGGCATTTTACTTCATTCTAGGCCAATAGTATCCTGCCCTTACCAATTTTAGACATAAGGAATCCGCGCCCGAATGATTTCCACGGATCCCTTCGAGGACTTCTTGCATAACATCATAAGCTTCAGAGGATCCTAAACATTGGTCTAGCGGCCTTAGAACCATTCCTATATAATTGGCCTCCTTTGAAACTATACCGTGCTGCTTTGGTGTGCAGCGCCTGGGATGCCTTATGATCTTCAGGAAACTTTCTATGCTCGAGGTAATCAATGATCTCGTTTCTCCAGTCCCAGACCAAATTAGTCACGTTTATCTCGTATAGCTATCTGTGTTCAGAACTGAGTGTCTAAGCTATGTGATCGTACTGGTGTATGATCCCTTCATTTATGTTAATGAGCTAAGGTAAGATAATGTGTTTGCTTCTGCATTTTCTTCCCTCGATATATGCTTGATTGACCTCTTTTAGAACCGAGAAAGCAGAGCGTGAACCTTCATTACATATTGTTGCATACATTTTTTTTTTCTTTGGCTTCAAAGATCTAGTAGACCATATATACCACCAACTGGGAGTCGCATTTGAATTTTATGACATCAAAATTTAGTCCCCGGGCCAGTTCAATCCCTGCAATCAAAGTTTCATACTGCGCTTTGTTGTTAGTCATAGGGACCATTCTTATTGTATGCCTTAGGGTTTCTATCGAAGGCATGGTTAATACAATGCCGGTTTTCGGTCGGTTCCCGTTTACCTCCCCCTCCCCATAGCCCTTTAGTGGATAGGGTAGTCAACTTAGAGGGCACTCGCCTCCTCTTCATACGTACCCTCAACAACTTGGCAGTCCTTCGGTTATTTCTTTTGGGGGCGGAGTGCTTTGCCACTGGGATTTCTTTTTCCTCAACCAATTCAGTTGTGTCAGCCCTAGGAGCTTAGACACTTTTACGTTGAAAGCTTTGTCCGTAATTAGGGTCCAAACTTCTTATATTGAACTTGACACCATCACTGCTTCTTTGGTTGCCAAAGGTAACAATCCAAGACTAAAATCGGCCACAATGTTGGCCAAAATTTTGACTTAATTGCAGTCCTAGGTTTATATTCCATGTCAAATTCACTTATTTTGACAGCTCATTTTTCCATCCAACTTGAATGTTTAGGTTTATGAAGAATATTCCATATGGGAAAGGTGATCAACACTGCTACTGGGTGACACTTGAAATAAGGTCTTAGCTTTCGAGCGGGGCATACGAAGGTTAAGGCCAACTTTTCCAAATGTGGGTAGCAAGTTTCTGCACCCCTTGAAATTCTGCTAATGTAATAAATGGGAGATTGCGTACCTTCGTCCCCACAGACTAAAATGGCGTTTATGGCTACCTCCGAGACTACTAGGTTGAATAATAATTTTTTGCCTTCCTCCGGCTTCGATAACAGCACGACTTGACAAGTACATTTTCAAATACCTCAAAGCATCTTGACATTCCGGGGTCCATTCAAATTTGTTCTTCTTTTTGAGTAATGAGAAGAAAAGATGGCATCTCTCTGAATATCGGGAAATGAACCTACTCAAAGCGGCCAATCTCCCCATGAGCCTTTTCATCTCTTTTAAGCTTGATAGCTGGTCCGGGATGTCTTCGATGGCTTTAATTTTATTGAGTTTAACCTAAACCCCGTTTGCGACATTAGGTATCCAAGAAAGTTGCAGGATCTTACCCCGAACACACACTTCTTCTGGTTAAGCATGTTATGCCTCCTTAGGATGTCAAAAATTTATTGCAAGTGTTTATGATGATTACTTGTGTTCAAAGACTTAACAAGCGTATTGTGTATATAAACTTTGATTGTCTTCCCTATCCATTTTTCAAATATTTTTTTACGATCCGTTGATAAGTGGCTCCAGCATTCTTTAGCCCTAAGGGCATCATATTGGAATAATATGTGCTGAAATTCGTTATGAATGAAATTTTTCCTAATCCTCTAGGTTCATCTTAATTTGGTTGAACCAAAGTAAGCATCGAGGAAACTCATTAAATCATGTCCGGCCATTGCATCAATCATTTGATCAATATTTGGAAATGGGAACGAGTCCTTTGGAAATATCTTATTTAAGTCTTTATAGTCTACACACATGGAAAATTTATTATACTTCTTTAGAACTACTACTACTTTAGCTAGCCAGTCTGGATACTTACCTCTCGGATTGAACCAATATTAAGTAGGTGAGTTACCTCTTCTTCAACAAATTTATTCCTGGCTTCGGTAATAAATCATTTTTTGTGTATTACCAGAGGGATGCTGGGAACCAAGCTCAGCTTGTGTACGAGCACTTCCAGTGGGATACCTGCCATATCCGCATCAACCACACAAAACAATTGATGTTAAACTTAATAAATTCAGTAAATTCAGACCTTAGTTAGGGGTGCAGTCCTAACCCTAAGTGGAATTTCCTCTCCAAGAATTTATTGAAAAATGTCACTTGCTCAAGCTCTTCCGTTGTGGATTTTGTTGCGTCCGTCTCTTATAGTACTTAAAAATACCTTGGAACCTGATAAATTCTAACACCTCTTCCCTCTGATTGACTTCCCTTGACTCGGGAGCAGGCATCGGCTGTTGTAATTGCTATGTCGCATGTTTTTTCCCTTTAATACTATAGACCAAAATTGAATTTATCTCCCTTGCCACCGGCTCATCACCTCTTATTTGTTTAATTCTCTCGGGAATCAGGAATTTAAGTAACTGGTGATATGTTGGCGGAACAACCTTCATCTCGTGTAACCATGGTCTTCCCATGGTAATATTGTAGCCGATATTACCGTCCACCACTTCGAAATGGGTCATCTTTATCACCCATTTGGCGTTCATATGAAGTAGGATCTCTCATGGAGTTTTCAAGTTTCCTAGGTTAAACCCAGCAAGCAGTTTTGTGGATGGAATGATGTTGTCGGTGAGCTTGGTTTGCTACAACACTCTCAATTATATGATATTGGCCGAACTTGCTGGATCCACTTAAGCACAATTAATTTTAAAATCATAATACATTTAGAGATATTACTAGTGCATCATGGTGTGGTATAAATAATCCATATGGTTCCTTCTCCGT
The DNA here is from genome assembly GCA_034376525.1 of Nicotiana benthamiana. Taxonomy (NCBI): domain Eukaryota; kingdom Viridiplantae; phylum Streptophyta; class Magnoliopsida; order Solanales; family Solanaceae; genus Nicotiana; species Nicotiana benthamiana. The sequence continues at coordinate 92,271,544 of CM067335.1, forward strand.
GAAAGCAATGTCGTATTTAGAGACTTCTCGGAGTCTCTTTGTGTGGCTTACGGATAGCTTCGTCATTTTTGCTGCCGAGAAAGTAACCCTGTTAATCCTATCCCCACCCCCCCACCCCCAAAATATATGTTCATCATAAGTTGCGTGGGATCTTCTCCTGCATTTGAGGGCTCTGTGTTATCACGATTGTGACCATAATTATTTTTAGCCCGATCACTTAAGAATTTCCTAAGATGGCTATGTTTCAGCAGTGTGGCCACCTCTTCACGCAGATGCTAGTAGTCCGCAGTCTAGTGACCATTTGTCCAGTGATATTCACTCCACAAATTAGGATCCCTCTGACTGGGATCGGATTTGATTGGCTTCAGGATTTGAGCTTCTTCAATGTTCTTCAAAGCCGACACCAACTCTACTACACTGACTTTGAAGTTATATTCTAAAAGTTTGGTGTAGGAAGAATCCCGAGACCCTGAGGTTTCCTTGTCCTGTAATGACCTGTTGTTCTGGTCGCGATCACATATATCGGTGATTAACCTATTGTCATGACGCAGATTTCCCTCCATATAATATCGTGACATCACCTAGTATCTAAGACTAGGTAAGGCTAGCAGTTACTAATATTTATAGAAAACTTTAACCATTCACTAATAAATATTAAAGAGAAATCCTATACTCATCTTACAATTCCCTAAACCAATAGTACAAGTCATAAACTCTACTGAGTTTGCCAAAAAATCTTTAAATACAAGTGTTAAGGATAGAAATAATCAGTACAAATAAACTATTAGAAGGTGACTATGAGGCCTGCAAATATGGCAGTAGGTATACCTTGAAGCTCCACAGTAATACTCGATCAATCAGCTAATAATCAACAACAACCATGGCACCCGGATCTGCATAGAAATGTGCGAAAGCGTAGTATAAGTACGCTACAACGGTACCCAGTAAATATCAAGACTAACCTCGGTAGAGTAGTGACCGGGGATAGTCCAGACACCTACCAGACTAAACAAACTGAACAGTGTGAAAATGAACTAACATAGAAACAATAGTAATATACAACTAAGCATGATAAGAAATACAAACAATACTCGCAACGATACACCAATAACAACAATCTTTAACAGTAAGTAGTGAGGTAATAATGTGTTAAAGTACGCTGGACACGGTCTAAGTTTTGTGAAACAAAAATAAAGGAAAACCAGCAACAACTCAATAAGAACAACTGTTTTCACACCAGATTTGTTCAAGCATTTCCACGGGGTACCGAACCTCAAAATAACAGCTCATGGGTCCAAATATTTGAACACTAATCACTTGGCATCTATTGCCCACATTTCAATTCATAACCACATGGACGAATCATGTGCCAAGAGAACAACTCTCACACTAAAGGCAAGTAGACAATAGTACATGTAAGGGTCAATTGCGTCAAGATTCATCATCTTAAACCAATATGGGTGATTCATCTATGTATATGCTTGTGCAATTTTTCTACCATAATTAAAGTCAAAAATAAGAGTAGAGACAATGAATGGCACATAAGAAACGATCACCACAAAATGTACAACATAAATAAGGCAGTAATTAAGTGGACGCAACGACAATCACAACAACATTAGCTACATAGAATTAATAAAATATTACAACGTGGAGGAAGACAATTAAAAGTATGTTGAGGAAAACAACAATCAAAGACAAGTACAAAAGAATGGAGAAATGGCAACAAGAGGCCTACCGAGGTACCAACTAATAGTCTCAAATTAAAAAAAAAAAAGAATCACAAATTTTTTGTATATCATCATGGGAGCCTTTATATTTTTAATAATTACGCTTTCCAAAATAGCATCCCACATTTTTTCCACCTTATCACACCGCATGGCTTCTTGTAGCTCCCCTAGTAGCCACGCATTTCAAGCCCGCTTTATCTCACCTCATGCGTTTCAACACCCAGACATTATACCACCACATGCGTATCAATAATAACAATAATACGATAGAAATCTCGTGAAACACAATAACAACCACACAACAAACACCTCATGCAAACACAATAACAACCGTACAATAGAAACCTCGTGCAAACAATATAACAATTCTCCCAACAACAACACTTAAGCCAAATCATAACAACTCAAATAAATGAATTTCTTAATATGTACCCATATCCATAACCTTTCCTCAAAACAGTTTCAATATCACAACCACGCATAGCCCTTGGCTCAAAAACATTGAATACAATAACAACAACAGCGATAACAACACGAGAATACAGCAAGAAAATCAACTCAGGAACTTCAGAACACAAAGAGATGGAAGAACGAGCTCACAAAAAAGGACACAACACAAAATAATAGTCTCAAGAAGAATAGATCAACAAGTAAGAGATAATGTGTAGAAATGATTTTGCAAAAGTATAATTTGACGATAAGAGAGATAACCTGAACCATTAATTCCAAATAAGGGTAAGTCAACAATCATATGTGATAACAAAACTTCATTCTAGGTTGGGTAATTACAGGAAGTGATACAACAAATTCAATTAAGGATATACAGTATCAGAAAAGATAATAATAACTTCCATTAAGGATAAGAAATTAGGGAAGGATAGCATGGTAATAAAAGATGCAACAACTACAGTTAAGGCACATAAGAGTTTAATCGGCAACAAGGGTGGAACATGAAATAATTGATTCCAAATAAGTCATGTAAAGGTGAAACTAGTAAATGGGGGATTTAACATGACAAAACAACTTCATATCTAATGAACATAAGAACCTAAGAGCCCTAACGGTAAAAGTTCCACAATTAATCTCGATCACATACTCGTCACCTCACGTGCACGGCCTTCACATGACACAATTAGCACCAAAGACTCAAATCCTAAGAGGTTGTTCACCCATACAAGGTTAGGAAAGATACTTACCTCAAAAAAGTTAGACTGTTACTCTAAAATGACCTTCTCGAGTGAAACAACCTTCTGAAGGGTCAAAGCTAGCCAAAATAACTTCAAATCATAAAAAAAAAAACTCATAAGAAAAAATTCTGGATAATAAAGTTTCAATCTTTAATAATAACTAAAAGTCAAACTTCGGGCTCGTACCTCGTAACCCGATAAAATTCACAAAATTCGAATATCCATCCCTATACAAACCATACCAAAATTATCAATTTCCTATATCATTTCATCCTTCAGATCATCAATTTACGTTTTGAAAGATTTCTTCAAAAAATTCCCAATTTTCCTCAAAACAAAAATAATTATAATATAAAAATAAAGATAGAATCGTGGAATAGAATAAATCCGAGGTGAAGAACACTTACCCCAATAATTTTCTAGAAAAAATCATGAAATATCGATCAAATCTGAGGTCTAAAGTTCAAGATATGATTAAAATGGCAAAAACCTCGATTTGGAAAATATATTATATTTCTTGGTATTTGAAAATTGCGATCGCGGAAGAGATGATGTGACTGTGAAGAAGAAATAACTGCTACCCCAAAACTATACTACGGAATCCTGGTTGAACACATGCGATTGCGAATATAGGAACAAATGTTGCCCCCAAGAAATGTATTATGCGATCGCAAACCAGAACATGCGATCGCGAAAGAGAAAATATATGAGTTGCTGATCTGTGCCACGCGAATGCGAGCGCGGTGAAAGAGGATACACATACACGTGATAGCGATAACCGGCATGATTATGCAAACCCGAAGAGGAAAAGGGCCAGGCACGCAAAATGTCCTGTGCGAATGCAGAATGAAGTTCCCGATCACATATAAAGGAACACCAGATATCAAAATAGCCATTCAACACATAAAAAATGGCTTGTAGCCTATCTGAAACACGCTCGAGTCCCCCGGGACCCCGTTGAAACATACCAATAATTTCCAACACATACCACGAACTGGCTAGAGTTCTAAAATCACATCAAATAATATCAAAGCTATGAATCACACCACGAATCAAACTTATGAACTTTCAAAACTTCCAACTTCCAAAACCCGTGCCAAAATTTATCTAACCAAAAGAAATGATGCCAAATTTTGCATGCAAGTCTCAAATGACATAATGGAGCTAATCCAACTCTTGGAATAGCAATCCTAGCCCAATATCAACAAGGTTAACTCCCGTTAAAACCTCTCAACCTTCAAAAACCTTACTTTTCAATTTTTACCGAAATGCTTCAAATTATCCATTGACCTCCAAATCTAAATTCGGAATCATGCCTAATTTCAAAATCACCAGACGAAACTATTTGAATCATCAAAACATCTACGCAAAAGTGAAAACTCTTTTCAACTCTGACCGATTAAGCTTCTAAAACAAGAATCTTTCTTCTAAATTGATCCTGGATCCTCCAAAAACATAACTCAATAACACATTCAATTCATAAAATATAATACCAAGCTTCTTGAAGCATTACACCGTTTAACGGAACATTAATTCTTAAAATGACCAGCCGGATTGTTAAATCCTCCCCTCTTAGACAAACGTTTGTCCTTGAACATACTAAGAATCGTCCCGAAGTCACCAAATTAATGAATATATTCACACTACATACACCCGCGAATGATCCCATGTTACCCCAATCCACATAGGCCCAACGACATTGATAATAGGTGAATTGAACTATAATTAGGCCCTAAAGAACCACCTTTTTGTATAGTTTTTATGGTAAAGGTGATAAGAAAAGGCTTTGATTAGCGCTTTTTATGCTTTATAGGTTATATACGACAAGAGAAGTCAATGGAGTACTTTTAGGATTTAATATGGAGAAAAAGAGGCCAACCGTAAAATATCCTCTCAGTGAACCACGCGAAGGCAGCTAAAGCCAAGTCTGGAGAAGGACTTCAGGGTACCAACGTAGCCGCGGCAGAACCATAGCAGAAGGCTATCGCGGACAAATACAGAATCAGATGGGGTGTTTGGCTGCGGTTCTAGCATAACCGCGGCAGAACCGCAGCAGGAGGCGGAAACCTTCAGGGACTTAAGTGCAAAACACAAGATTTTTAGACCAAAGCCCTATTTTAAACACTAGACTTCGCCAAAATGAGGTATGTATTATTTTAGAGAGTACTTTGGCAAGAAAAACAAATGTGAGAAATCACCCAAAATATCATATCTTCTTCTTCTTTAATGTTTCTTGAAATTTTTATGATGAATATTGTTTTAATTTATATACCCATAGTTATGAGTTACTAAAATCTTGTGTCTAAGGTTTTGAAGGAACCTATTGAGGGATGAACTTTTTGTTTATGTGAATATAGTTTGCAGTTTTAATCTCTATTTGTTTAACTATTGTTTGTTGTAGTTAATCGATAGGATCCTCAATTAGTTGTACCTATTTAGTGTGCATAACTCGGGAGAGAGCGCATATTTAGGTAATAGTTGAACAACGCCGCTCCCAATGTATATGAGGGATCTATAACTGCGAGTTTAGAGCAGGGATTAGGAATAACAAAGCCTTGGATGATATCTTAAGCGAACTGTGATAAATAAAGCTAGCTAGTGTATCTCAGGAGAGTGAATTTAGTACATTACTGTGATTACCCGGGAGAGATTTATGGTAAGAAGAGTGTTCATAATTGATAGATATGTGTTGGTGAATATGTATGAAGCATAAACAAAAGAAATTCCATCAATAGGGGAAATCATTACCATAGCACTTTCTCATTATTTTTTACAACTTAAAATTTTTAGTTTATAGCTATTTATTTACTGTTAATCTTAGTTATTAAAAACACCATCAACTACGATTCTCAACGGTTGGGAAATTGATGCTAAAGCGTTTAGTAGGTCTTACAATAGAGATTGATAGGTTAATTCTCTGTGGATTAGACTCTGGCTTAATACTCAGGTTATATTTACAACGTTCGTATTGTTCTTTCCATAAGGCATAGTTGGGAGTGATTAATCTTTTGTGCCATTGCCGGGGATTTAACGGAATTATCAATTACAATTGAAAGACATACAAAAATTCTTAGTGTAGTCAATTTTCTCTATAACCAAATTTTTATTGAACTTTTAATGGTTTTTGACTTGGTTGCACATGTGTATGCCTAGAACTTCTACGAGGATTGGAGAACTACTTGAAGGACTCTTAGACCCTGAAAAAACATTCTGGATATTGAATAGTGCCAACAAAAGACATTAACGATCCCAACAAACACACAAACTTGAAATTGACATGGGTGACATAGACAACGTCAACGGAAACGTCAAGAATGACCAAGCTGGCTTAAATGTCAGAGAAGTGGAACCTCATGTGCTTGAGGCTGCACTGTATGACTGCGGACAACGCACAGTTGACAATCTAGTCACTGCCATTACTGTGCACGCGATACAAGCTGAATCGTTCTAGATCACGAATAACATGTTGCACTGGTTGCAAAACAATTGACTCTTTTCGCGGAAACAAATTGAAGATCCTCAGCAACACTTGAAGAACTTCCTGTCTATCTGCAAAACCCAAAGGCAGCCCAACGTAACCCAGCAAGCAATTAAGCTGTTATTGTTTCCATTCTCAGTGACAGGAGCTGCCCAGGTCTGGGTAAACTCACTCTCCATAAACTCAATAGAAACTTAGGATGAGTTAGTTAAGCAATTCCATAACAAATTCCACGCACCCAACAAAACTGCTCAACAAATTGATGAGACTGTGAGCTTTAAATAGAAACCAATGGAGACACTGCGTGATACATGGGGCCGGTTTAAAGGAATGTTGGTTATGTGTCCCCACCATGGTGTTCCAGAATAGATGTTAGGATAAAGGTTTTACATGGGACTGTTAGATAGCATGAAGAACATTGTAGATGCCTCAGCTGGTGAGGCATTCTTGAGCAAAACCTGGAGAGAAGGTCAGAGTCTGCTTGACAAGATGGCTCAGAATTTGGGGTGGACAACCAGAAATGCACATGTCAATCTAGTGGTGCACTCAGTGCCTCTTGATCCATCAAATTCCATGGCTGAAAATATGGCGAGTCTACTGACACAGATGAGTATACTCACCAAAAAGATGGAGGAATCAGGGCAGAAACAGCAAGTGCATATCGTAGATACCACCAATGGGGGCTTATGCACATATTGCATTAGTCGTCTAATTTGTAATCCTTGGAATTCGGAGCACGATCATCATCATCAACACCCTGAAAACATGAACTATGTGTCGAACTTTGGAGGCCAAAGACAGGGTAATCAGAACTGCGGTTAGCAAAATCAGCAGCAATGCAGGCCATCTCAGCCACAATTTAACACTGGAAACATGGGAGGTATGAGACCCCCAATAATATGGCACCTAATCCATGGCCACAGGTGTACAATAATCACAATCAACAGCAAGGTTATCACCCTCCTCAACAGCAGCATAGTGGACGATAGGAATATTGGTTCGCTAGACTTGAGCAACGATGCAGCAGGTTATTGGGTCCAATGCAAAAATACATGAGAGAGTAGATACACATGATGCAACAATCAAAAATATTGAAGTGCAAGTGGGCCAGATTTCAATGTCTCTGAACAATCGTCCTCAGAGGACATTACCTGCAGACACCTAGATAAATCCAAAAGATCAGGGCCCAAAGCAGTTGATGGCGGTGAGTCTATGGAATGGCAGAGACCTGGATGTAGAGAAAGAGAGAGCTGAAACTAGGAAGGCTGATACACTCATAGCAGTGCCCATTGAGTTGGACGAGTCAACGAAACTGACAGAGGTGACAGTCCAGCCTGCTTAGGAAGAAAAGAGCATTCAGCAGGAGACTGAGAAAGTAGATGAGCCAGCACATGATTCAATAGTTGAGATATCAGCTGATAAAAATCAGTCCCAAGTGATTGGGAAGAAGAGACCTCCTGCACCCTATTCGCAAATATTGGCCAAGCATCAAAAGGAGGAGCAATACAAGAAGTTCTTTTAAATGCTTAAGCAAATCCAGGTAAATATACCATTGATTGAAGCTTTAAAAGATATGCATAGGTATGAAAAATGATGAAGGACTTGATGTACCGGAAATTTGATTTTCAAGACTTGGCCACGGTTACACTTACTCAGGCCTGTAGTGCAGTAGCGACTAGACCAATTGCAGAAAAGTTATCTGACCCAGGGAGCTTTACAATTCCATGCACTATTGGTAATTTTGCCTTTGCTAAGGCACTTTATGATTTAGGGGCAAACGTTAATCTTATGACCCTGGCAATTTATAAGAGGTTGGGCATTGGGAGAGCTAGATCCACCTCCATGTTGTTGCCTCTATCCGACAGGACCAGGAACTAACCCTCTTGGATACTAGATGATGTGATGATTCAGGTAGGGAAATTTGTGTTCCCTGCAGATTTTGTGATCCTGCAATTGCAAAGTGGATGAAGAGATTCCAATAATCTTAGGAAGACCATTCTTGGCCACGGAGAGAGCTCTAATTGATTGTGAGACTAGGGAGCTCAAGATGAGACTCAATGATGAAGAAATAACATTCAATGTGCAGAAGTCCATGAGGCGACCAAGCGAATACGCCAATTGCTCCCTTATTGATTACGTGGATATGATCGTAGAGTCTAATGATGAGGTGTAGACTATTAAAGACCCCCTTTCTGCATGTTTGATGAACTTGGATGAAGTGAATGGTGAGGATCTGGAGGAATGGGTGCTGGCATTAGAAATAGAGGGTTCTACAGAAATCTATAGTTTGAGCCCTTGCACTTGGAAAAGAGAGAATCTCCTCTAGCCAAGCCATCCATCGAAGAACCATTAAAGCTGGAGTTAAAGCCATTGCCGCCCACCTTAGGTATGAATTTCTGGGACCTGACTCCACTTTACCTGTTAATATCTCATCTATTTTGTTAGATGTGTAGGCTCAACAACTCTTGTAGGTATTAAAGGAGTGCAAAACGGCCATTGGGTGGACCATTGCAGACATCAAGGGGATCGGCCCCACCGACTTCATGCACAAGATTCTTCTAGAAGAGGGTTACAAACCTTCCAGAGTACACCAGAGGAGGCTGAACCCAACATGAAGGAAGTGGTGAAAAAGAAGGTATAAAGTGGTAAGATGCGGGAATTATTTTCCCAATCTCTGACTGCATCTGGGTGAGTCCAGTTCAATGTGTTACTAAAAATGGTGGCATGACGGTTCTGAGAAATAATAACAATGAATTGATCCCTACAAAAACCATCACAGGCTGGAGAATTTGCATGGACTATCGAAAGTCAAATCTAGCCACCCAGAAAGACCACTTCCCACTTCCCTTCATTGATTAGATGTTGGAAAGATTGGCAGGGAGATCGCACTTCTGTTTTCTGTATGGATACTAAGGTAACAATCAGATCTCCATTGCACCGGAGGACAGAGAGAATACCCCATTCACCTGCTTCTATGGAATTTATGCCTTCAGAAGGATGCCCTTTGGCCTATGCAATGAACCCGCCACATTCCAAAGGTGCATGGTGGTCATATTCACTGACATGGTAGAGGACATAATGGAGGTATTCATGGATGACTTCTCATTGGTGGGGAAATCATTCGATGAATGCCTTATAAATCTAACACGTGCGCTGAAACGGTGCATCGAGACTAACTTGGTTTTGAACTAGGACAAGTGTCACTTCAAGGTACAAGAAGGCATAGCCTTGGGGCACCGAGTGTCAAGAAAAGGAATTGAGGTGGATCCTGCAAAAGTGGATGTAATAGCAAAGCTGCCACCCCCAACTTCAGTCAAAGTAATCAGAAGCTTCCTTGGGCATGCCGGTTTCTACCGGAGGTTCACAAAAGACTTATCCAAAGTTGCCAACCCTATCTATAAATTGTTAGAAAAAATTCACCCATTTTTGTTTTATGATTGCAGGGTAGAATTCGAGGAGTTCAAAACGATACTGGTCACAACACCCATCATTGTTTCCCCCAACTGGGAGAAACCATTCGAACTAATGTGTGATGCCAGTGACTGCACAGTAGGGGCAGGGTTGGGAATGCAGAACGACAAGCTAATGCACCCAATATACTATGCTAGTAGAATGCTGAGTGGAGCCTAGCTAAAGTACAGTATGACTGAGAAGGAAATATTGGCGGTAGTGTTCGCATTTCACAAGTTCTGATCCTACCTAATTGGGTCCAAGGTAATTGTATATACTGACCATGCAGCTCTCAGGTACCTAATTTGAAAGAAAGAGTCTAAGCCAAGCCTGATTCGTTGGGTGTTGCTACTACAAGAATTCGATCTTGAAATTCGTGACCGTGAGGGCACAGCAAATCAACTCGCTGATCATCTATCATGACTTGAGGGATATGAAAATGGAGTTGACGTTAAGGAAATTTTGGAAACTTTTCCAGATGGGCAGCTGCTCGCCACCACTCTTCAGGAAGCGCCATGGTATGCAGACTTTGCTAATTACCTGGCCACTGGTATAGTTCCTCATGACCTTTAATCAGTCTAAAGGAAAACATTTTATCGTGATAGCCGATTATATTACTGGGACGAGCCTTATCTATTTAGAATATGCCTTGATAATATGATTCGGAGATGCATCCCCGAGATAAAAAAATCTTCTATTTGCAGGCTTGTCACGCATCAGTGTGTGGTGGACACTTTGGAGTGGTCAGGAAAGCGATAAAAGTGCTAGAGGCTTGATTCTTCTAGCCAACAGTGTTTAAAGAGGCGCACCTATGGTTGAAGGGCTGCAATAAATGTCAGCGGACCAGGAACATTTTCCGGCACCACTAGATGCCCATGAACCCGATTCAAGAGGTGCAAGTGTTTGACGTCTGGGGGATTGACTTCATGGGTACCTTCGCCAGCTCCTATGGAAATAAGTACATTCTTATTGTTGTAGACTATGTGTCCAAATGGGTAGAAGCTGATGTGTTGCCTACCAATGATGCAAAAGTGGTGGTGGGATTTTTGTTGAAGAACATATTCACCCGCTTCGGGACAGTCATATGCAATTATCAGTGATAGAGGCACTCACTTCTGCAATAGAGCCTTTGAAAAGCTTCTTGCTAAGTACGATGTGCACCACAAGGTGGCTACTCCTTACCACCCGCAGACAAAGTTTAAGTTAAAAATTATTTTATATTTTTCTTTTCCCTCCCCCTTTTTAATTAAACTAAACCTCTACCTACCCCCAAATCCATTCATTCCCAATCTGAAACAGAAAAAAACCCACGCTCCCACGCAAAATCCTCTCATCTCCTCTTTTTCTCAAATAACTACCTCTCCCTCAAACCTTCATGGTTGTCTTCTCCACCTTCCATCAACACTACCCACCCCTTCTATTCTTCATCAAGGTAAGTGTTTTCTTTTTCCCTTTCCATTTATTTATTTAATTTAGTGTAATGTAGTTTAATTTAGTGTAAATAAATCCTAGGTAGTAATAGTAGTGTTAAATTTTTATCTTTTTACATTCTTTTCTGTTTTTTTCATTGTATTTGCTTCTTGTGGACCTGATTGACGCTTAAATGGGTGGGTTTTTATGGTGCTTCAATTGTGGGGGATTGCTAGAATGTTTGGAGGCCTAGACATAATTTTATGGTGATGTTTGGTGGAGGGGCCTATTTGGCCAAAAATTGGGAGTGAGTTGTGATATTTTTGTGCATCTTGTGCCTCCCTTAGGTTGTGGTGGTGGTAGTAATTGGTGTTAACCATTTAAGATAGATTATGTGGAGTGTTGTATGCCGAAATTGTGAGTTAATACTTATGTAAGGGCCATTGTGGAGGTTGTTAACCTGAGACACCCTGCTAGTTGGGTGATTGGTATAGTTGAAAGAAAGAAATACAAGGGGGATAATGGTTGGTGCCATCGGTGGCGAAGTCTGAGTACCCATCCGACTGGTACTTGTTAGGATGCATCTGATTGTTTCCCTGAATTGTTTGTGGGCAATATGGTCTGAAAGAGGCGAAAGAGTTCGGCAAGCACTCCTCAAGTGCCAACATATGACGCCACCAGATTCTAGTCACCGAATACTGAGGACGCATTTCATGTTAAGGCCACCAAAACCTTTGTCCCGGAGATTCATGTTGATAAGGCTGCCCTCTATATGGAAGCTCCAGGCATGCATGAGGAAATTCGATGGAGGGAGATAAAATTCTTGATTGATGGACCTGAGACAACAAACCCAATGATAGTGCGGGAGTTCTATACGAACTGCTCGAAACATGTGGGCTGGGAAGTGATTGTGCGGGGTAGGGTGGTAGATTCCTCGATTTACAAGATTTGCCAGGTTTTGCAGTTGCCTTAATTCACTAGTGACATTGACCATTACCACGATGCTCAAGAGGTCACTTGGGACACTATGATTGAGGTACTATACGCAGGGGGTCAACCAACCTGGATACACGACAACATTACCCTGCACTCCAAGTCATTCACTACGAGTCCAAGTACTCGTTCACCATCATTTGCAGCCGGCTACTGCCTACGACCAACACGATATATGTGAACCACCTTCGGGCTATAGATGTTTTGGTGCTTCATCACCAAGAGGGACTTTGATGTGAGGAGAGTTTTTGGAGATAAATTGATCCTTCGGTCACCTCAGCTATCTAAGGGGTTTTATTTCCCCTCACTTTTGACGAGATTGTGTCTGTTAAAAGGTGTCCCCACCAGTCCTACAGATGGAGCTTTGCCCAAAAAGACAACTTTCAGAGCTTTGGGCATCAGAGTGGGCCGAGATGCACCCGCTACCATTCAGATCGATGATGAGCATGATGCCCCACCACCCATGGCACCATCTAGTAGATCCTATGATTGAGCCAGACCCTCTTAGGAACCTCATACTGGGGCAGGATTCTCTATATCACAATCCACCAAACCTATGTTGCGTTCTATGGAGGAAGAGGTAGCAGATCTTCGCACCTCAGTGGACGGCCTGCACGTGCGTATGAATACCATGTCTCAGCGGCAGGCTAGGTCTGAGAGCCAAATGATGGCATGGTTCCGTGCTTTCAAGAGAGCTTTTCATGTGGACCCCAGCACCGTCTTTAACTGCGATTGATGCTCAGGCAAGTCTTCTTACCATTCTGGTCTTTATTTCTGATATGACATAGGGACATGCCATAGTTTTTGTGTGGGGTGGAAGACTTGCTTTGGTAATATGTTGTAGTGTTGTACATGTGTTGTTGTGTATAATTGATTGTACTCACCTTAGAAGTAACTGAATTGGCCCAACAACGAACACTTGTCGAAGGGTCTCTTGAGGGTCAAAGTCAAATTTAAAATATATAAAAAAACAAATTAAAACAAACAAAAAATTGAAAAACTTTTGTAGGGACTCTTCTTGAGGACGGACTACTTGGACAGTACTCTTGAGGGAAGTAGTCCATTCAAGTTTTTCATTTTATTTTAATTTCCTTTTTAGGTAGTGTAGTAATTCTCCCTTGATTTTTCTTTTGACCACGGTTCTTTTCCAATGGCTTTTCTTGAACCGGGTTAGGTAGATTTTACTTTTATAGTTTTCGGACCTTTAGGACTCTCTTGGACCAAGACGGGTGAATTCAGGAATGCAAACATTGATGTTCACACCTGAAAATAACTAAAATGAACTTGAATGTGCGACGTCTAAGCATGTTTGTAGACTCGTAAATTTATGCCTTAATTTTGCACATCCTATCTTGCTTGAACGCTCATGTGAGTGTGTTCACAAACTGATTCAGAATGAGTTACATGCCATGTGTGTGTGTGTGTGATAATACTTGTATTCTGTGCTTGCATGTGATAGCTAGAACTTGCCATGTGTGTTTGCAAAGTGAAATGGAAGTTGTTTGGTTGTAGAGATGATTGAGGAATTTCTTTGTGTAGCCTGTATAATTATGAATCCACCTGTACATGTTGCCATAGTTAACCCCTTCGATCATGAAGCCTATTCTTTGATAACCCTATAATAACCTACATCCTTGTGTTGAATATTATAATTGTTTGAACCTGTACCTCCCAGAATCACTTGAATTATTAAAGAGCATATAAAAGTCAAAGTGTGGGGTAATAGTGGAGTAGAAAAAGGGGAATCAGGAAAAACATACTTGAATGATGCAATGGTTATTAAAAAAAGAGAAGAAAACAAAACAAATAAAAAAAAGAAAACAAAAAGAGTGAGAAAAATGCTATTTGCACCTAAAGAAAAGTGGGGGGTCACCTATAAAACAAAATGTGGAAGAATGACTGGGTTGAACATGGAAATTGGAATAAAAGGAAGTTTGTATTAAAAGTTCTCAGGGAGGTTAGTCACTATATCCAAATATATCCTACATGTCCCTTAGCCTACATTATAACCAAATAAAGACCTCTTGATCTTAGACTGAACAACTCGATTAGTAAAGTATTACACTATGGGCAAGCTTATAGTGTATCTGTGTAGCATGTGAATGTTCCTTGCTGAGAGTGAGTGAATTCTGTCTATCTGTGGTTCCTGGTTGCTTGATTTTATGTGTATGGAACTTCTCTCAGAAACGTGATGTGAGGGCATGTGACTCAAGAAGAAAAAGTGAGTTTCCACCTCTGTTTAGAGTAACTAGACTAAGCACGAGTATGGCATGGCGTTAGAGTCCTTCTGAGGTGTGACTATTGCATTGCTTGGGTTGTTCTTTCATAAACGCGGGTGTGACATAAAATGGGGTAATGCATAGAATGGTTAGGCCTAGAAGTGTGGTTTAACTTGCTCTAGGACGAGCAAAGGTTTAAGTGTGGGGTGTTTATAATAGGTGAATTGAACTATAATTAGGCCCTAAAGAACCACCTTCTTGTATATTTTTTATGGTAAAAGTGATAACAAAATGCTCTGATTAGTACTTTTCATGATTTGCAGGTTATATATGACAAAACAAGGCTATGGAGTACTTTTGGGATCAAATATGGAGAAAAAGAGGCCAATCATAAACTATCCGTCAAGTGAACCACGCGAAGGAAGCTCAAGCCAAGTTTGGAGAAGGACTGCCGTGGTACCAGCGTAACCGCGACAGAACTACGGCAGAAGGCAGTCGCAGACAAATGTAGAATCAGATAGGGTGTTTGGCCGTAGTTCTGGCGTAACCATGGCAGAACCGCACGCCAGAACCGCGGCAGGAGGCGGAAAACTTTAGGGCCTTAAGTGTAAGACACTGGATGTTTTGCCCAAAACCCTATTTTAAACACTAGACTTCACCCAAAGGAGGCATGTACTGTTTTAGAGAGTACTTTGGCAAGAAAAAAAAGTGTGAGAGATCACCCAAAACATCATAGCTTCTTCTTCTTTAATTTATCTTGCTATTTTTATGATGAATATTGTTTTAGTTTATTTACCCATAGTTATGAGTAGCTAAATCTTGTGTCTAAGGTTTTGAAGGAACCTATAAAGGGATGAACTTCTTGTTTATGTGAATACAATTTGCGAGTTTTAATCTCTATTTGTTCAACTATGTGTTTGTTGTAGTTAATTGATTAGGATCCTCAATTAAATGTGCCTATTTAGTGTGCGTATCTCGGGAGAGAGTGCATATTTAGGCAATTTTTGAACAACACGAAGTATAAAAGGGATTTACAACTGTAGGTTTAGAGGCGGAATTAGGAATAACAAAGCCTTGGGTGCAATCTTAAGTGAACTGTAATAAACGAAACTAGCTAGTGTATCTAGGGAGAGAGCATTTAGTACATAACTATGATTACTCGAAAGAGATTTGTGGTAATAAGAGTGTTCATGAATCATAGAGATGTGTTGGTGAATTTGTATGAAGCATAAACAAAAGGAATTCCATCAACAAGGAAAATCATTACCTTAGAGCTTTCTCATTATTGTTTACAACTTAACATCTTTAGTTTATAGCTATTTATTTATTATTAGTCTTAGTTACTAAAAACACCATCAACTGTGATTCCCAATGTTTGGGAAATTGATGCTAAAGCGTTTAGTAGGTCTAACGATAGTGATTGATAGGTTAATTCTTTGTGGATTCAACTCTGGGCTTAATACTCAGATTATATTTGCAATGTCCGTATTGTCCTTTTAATAAGGCATAGTTTAGGGTGATCAGACATCATCCCAACTGAAAATTATTCCTTTCACCCCACACTAATAACCTTAGACCAAATTTCTCACTATTCAATCATTCCCAAAAGATCTGATTCCCACATCAACACACAGCACCAACATCAACCAGCTGCAACAACTTATACCTACACCTGCAAGGTATAACAAAACGATGTGACACATTACACATATGCCCTTAACAACAACTTTAGCCATAATAGCTACCCATAATCAAATCCAGTACCTGCAATTAGCCTCATATCCCTTAGTACCCCGTTCCACATCTCCACAACAGTGACAATGAGGTACAAAATATGAAGACCTCATAACTATTCATCTGAATCAACAAGTCACGTCTAATTCCACGTGGACACACTCTTTGCAGTTAAAACCCAATAAGCACATCATGAATATAACTGAATGTATAACGAAACACGTGAAGGAACTACCAAATAAGCCCACGAGACACAACCCGGTTCAAACACATCAAATCATATGAAACCGCGAGGGTATAACCCTCAACTCTAAATCACAAGTAGAATACACATCAGACAAACTGAAACCTTTCGCTAATTCGATTCAGCCAACAAAATCATGGCACATACTAAACTCCCATACCAGTAGAGCATCTAAACCACAAATTGTAGCCAACCATCCGGAAATCACGTCAAAACTATTGTAATGAGTAAAAGAAATTCACTTCTAGTTTTATAGCTCTGAATAATGAATTAAAGCAACATGATAGACATGGGCTACCACTATAGAATCTCCCAACAGGGGTAAACATATAAATAAAGTACAAAATTACTAAACTCGCCCATATGTGAAGCAAAATAGGAGGACACGCACTGTTAAGAAGATCCAAAAAAATGGGAATGATCGAAACCATACATGTACAAAATTATCTGGTGTAAAGTACCCAAGACTAGCCTCAATAGAGTCGTATCGAGGGATAATCAAGTTACCTACCGGACTAATCAACATGAATAGTGTGAATGTGAATGAACAGAGAAACAATATTAATATACAACTAAGCAGGATAAGGAATACAAATAATACTCGCAACGATACACCAATAACAACAATATTTCATAGGAAGCAGTCAGTTAAAAATGAGATAGTGTATGTTGGACATAATCTAAGTCCGATGAAACCAAAATAAAGGAAACCCTGCAACAACTAAATAAGAACAACTGCTTTCACACCAGATTTGTTGAAGCATTTCCATGAGGTATCGAACTTCATAATCACAACTAACGGGTCCAATTTCTTGAACCCTAATCACTTGGCATCTTATGCCCATATTTCAATTCATAACTACAAGGACGACTCACGTCCCAAGAGAACAACTCTCTCACAGACGTCAAGTGGACAAGAGTACATGTAATGGTCAATAATGTCAAGATTCATCTTTTTAAACCAATATGGGTGATTCATCTATGTGTATGCTTGTGCAAATGTTCTACCACAATTTAAGTCAACAAATAAAAGTAGAGACACTAGATGTCACATAAGAAATGATCACCATGAAATGTATAGTGTAAATAAGATAGCAATGAAGTGGACGCAACGACAAGCACATCAAGATTGGCTACATGGAACTGATCAAATATTACAACACGGAGGAAGACAATTAAAAGTCTGCTCGGGAAAACAACAACCAAAGACAAGTACAAAAGAATAGAGAAATGACAATAAGAGCCCTACCGTGGTGCCAACTCGTAGTCTCAAATCATAAAAGAATCACAACTTTTCCATATATCACCGCAGGAGCCTTTATATTTAGTTTTTAATAATTATTCTTCCCAAAATAGCATCCCGCATTATTGTCCTCCTTATCACACTGCATGGCTTCTTGTAGTTCCCCAACTAGCCACGCATTTCAAGCCCACCTTATCTCACCTCATGGGTTTCAACACCCAGACCTTATACTACCACATGCATATCAATAATAACAACATCACGTTATAAACCTCCTGAAACACAATAGCAACCGCACGGAAGAAACCTCGTGCAAACACAATACCAACAACATGCCAAAAACCTCATGCAAACAAAATAACAATTATCTCGACAACAACACGTGTTCCAAAATATAACTATTCCAACATGCCATAACATTTCCTCAAAATAGATTCAATATCACAACTAAACATAGCCCTCGGCTCAACAATATAGAATACAACAACAACAACGACAATAACACAAGAATACGGTAAGTAAATCAACTTAGGAACTTCATAACACAAAGAGATGGAGGAATGATCTCACAAAGAAGGACACAACAGGGAATAATAGTCTCATGAACAATAGCTTAACAAGGAAAAGTTAATGTGTAGAAATGATTCCGTAAAAATACAATTCAACAATAAAAGATATAACACAAATCAATAATTCCAAATAAGGGTAATTCAACAATGAGAAGGGATAACAAAACTTCATTCTAGGTTTTGAAATTACGGAAGAGATACAACAAATTCAATTAAAGATAGACGGTTTTAGAAAATATAATATTAACTTCCACTAAGGATAAGCAATTAGGGAAGGATAGCATGGCAATAAAAGAGGCAACAACTTCAGTTAAGGCACATAAGAGTTTAATCGGCAATAAGGGTGAAACATGAAGCATTTAGTTCCAAATAATACACATGAAGGTGAAGCTAGTAAATGGGAGATTTAACATGACAAAACAACTTCATGTCAAACGAACATGAGAACCTAAGGTCCCTAAACGATTAAATTCCCATAATTAAGCCCGAGAACGTACACGTCACCTCGCATAAACAGCTTTCATATGACCAAATTACCACCAAAGACTCAAATCCTAAGGGGTAGTTCCCCACAAAAAATTAGGTAAGATACTTACATCAAAAAAGCTAGACCGTTACTCTAAAATGAATTTCTCGAATGAAGCAACGCCAAAATAACATCAAATCAAAAATAAAACTCATAAGATATAATTCCGGATAGTAAAGCTTCAATCTTTAACAAGAACTAAAAATCAAATGAAAAGTCAAACCCAGCGTCCGCACCTCGGAACCCGATAAAATTCACAAAACTAGAACACCTATTCCGATACGAGTTCAACCATACCAAAGTTATCAATTTTCATCATCTCTTCGTCCTTCAAATCATCAATTTACATTTTAAAAGATTTCTTCAAAAAGAAAATCCAATTTTTCCTTTACTCAAAACACTAATTATAAGATAAAAATAAGATATAATGATAGAATATAATAAATTCCGACTGAAGAACACTTACCGCAATGATTTGCTTGAAAAATCACGAGAAAGCGCTCAAATACAAGCTCTAGAATTATAGATATGATAAAAATGGAAAATCTTCCATTTGGAAAATATATACAACTGCCCAGGTATTTGCACGCTGCGGCCGCAAAAAAAAAGTCGCAAAGAAGAAAATATCTACTGCCCCAAAAATAAACTATGTGATCGCGGATGAACTCATGCGATCGAGAATAAAGGAACAACTGATGCCCCTAAGAAATTTACTACGCGATTGTTAACCAGAGCATGCGACTGCGAAAGAGAAAATATACCAACTTCAGAGCTATGCTTCGCGAATGCGGAACTGTGAATGCGAAAGTGGTGAAGGAGGATACACACATGCATGATTGCGGAAAGAATTATGCGAACGTGAAAATGAAAAGGTCCAACCACCCAAACAGCCTACTCGAATGCGGAATGAACTTTGCCATTGCATATAAGGGAACACCAGATATCATAACAACCATCCAACACATGAGAAAATGGCACGTAGCCTATTGGAAATATTCTCGAGGCCTCTAGGAACCCGTCGAAACATACCAACAAGTTCCAAAAAGATACCACGGGCCCACTCGAGGTCTCAAATCAAATCAAACAATTTTGAATCTAGGAATCACACCGCGAATTAAAGTTATGAACTTTCAAATCCTCTAACTTCCAAAGCTCGTGCCGAAACATATAAAATCAACTCGTAATGAAGCCAAATTTTGCATGCAAGTCCCAAAGGACATAAAGTATATAATCCATTTCTCAAATTGCAATCCGATCCCGATATCAACAAGGTCAACTCTGGTCAAACCTCTCAACCTTCTAAAGTTTCTACTTCCAATTTATGCCAAAGTGCTTCAAATTACCTCACGGACCTCCAAATCCAAATCCGAAATCACGCCTAATTCCAAAATCTCCATATGAATCTACTTGAATCATCGAAATGCTATTTCAAGGTCGTCTACACAGAAGTCAAAACTCAGGTCAACTCTTACCGCTTAATTCTAAGACAAGAATCGTTCTTCCAAATTAACCTCGAATCATCCGAAAACTGAACTTGACCACACACACAAGTCATAACATATAATGTTAATCTGCGCAAGACCTTATGCAGACAAATGGTGTGCTAATACTCAAAATAATCGACCAGGCCGTTACACTTGTCCGTCGACCGGAAACCTCAATCGCATCTTTCGGTCGTTCATATGGCAAGCTTGGAACTCGAGCAAGCTTTCTTTCAACTTCCGGGAAGCATCAGAACTTCTCGGATTCAAACACTTGGTGAATTCTTCAACTGTCCATTCATCCAAATAGGTCAGAAGCAACATCCTTTCCTTCTAGAACTGAGTTACAAATTGTCGTAGCAGCTCGGACTATCCTTGCGTAATCCTGAATATATCGGCCTTTTGAGCCTGCACCTTCCTGGCCCCGTCATGGGCCTTAATGAAAGAATCTGTGAGCATCTTGAAGAGTCTATGGAATGCTTAGGTAAAAGAGAATATCACGTTAAGGCCTTTTCGTGAGAGTCTCTCCGAATTTCTTCAGCAAAACTGATTCAATCTCATGGGGAGCTAAATCGTTTCCATCTTCGCCATTCTATAGGAGGTAATATGCTTCTGGGGATCTAAAGTCCCATCATATTTTGGAATGTTTGGTATTTTAAACCACTATGGGATCAATTCTGGTACAGTGCTTGGTTTGTACGGCAATTGAGTGTACTTCCTTCAGTCCGGACATTTCAGCACTGCTGGTGCGCCGGGATTTAGTCCATGTGAGAGTTCACTTCCCTCATAAACCGTGAGAGTTCATCTTTGAAGGGATCGCTCTCGTTGTTGTGAACAAAATCATTTTCCCCGGCACCATCAAAGGTGAACTCGCCCGTCGGGTGTGTTGTTGTCGACCCTTTGAGTTGTTTGATTTTCGGGAGCACTAAGAGGAACTAGAACTCGTCCATTCGCATAAATTGAAGCACCCGATAACATCTACCTCAGTTCTGTCATAACCTTATCTTGCCGTGTGAGATGACCTAAAAATGGCCTCCTGTTGCTCCTGCAATACCCTTACTGCTTTGACAATGTGCTATTCTTTAGAATCATTAGGAGTCGGCTTTCGAACATGTCCCTGGTATCGTCTGTCGTTGACAAGAGTGGTCTTGTTTCCCTCATGCTGGTATCAATGATT
The DNA here is from genome assembly GCA_034376525.1 of Nicotiana benthamiana. Lineage (NCBI taxonomy): Eukaryota > Viridiplantae > Streptophyta > Magnoliopsida > Solanales > Solanaceae > Nicotiana > Nicotiana benthamiana. The sequence continues at coordinate 92,292,985 of CM067335.1, forward strand.
GAATCCTTGTGCCGAGGATGATTTCCTTGGGCCTCGAGGTTGTGTGTGCTGTCAACACCACTATCTTTTTGTTAAGAACAAATAACAACATACGTTAGTAAATGAGGCAAGGACCAACTTAATTATATAACTTCTAAGCCCCATGGTGGGCGCCAATCTGTTTACCGGTAAAATGGTACAATTCAGTTTACATGTAATTTATGGACAAGTAAATTAATTTGATCCTAAGATAATAGATAAATTAGACAAAAATATAATAGTTATCATGAAATGGAGATAAAATGACAGAAATAGTAATCCGGGGAATAGGGATTTCGGGGACAATAACGGTGATATTATTAAAAAATAAGATAAAATTATATTAAGTTTTGAATAGAATGTAGCGTGTGTTTGCCAGAAAGTTCTCTTTTTCCTACAATGGTAATAGAAGTCACTATTTATAGATACACATAGGGACCAAGATCTTAGGATCAAGCCCCTCTTTAATGTCAATTATGAGGGCCATTGAAGAATGTTTAACGGGAGGCATTGAATGCCATATTCCTGGGAACAGGTCGTGTACTTAATGTTGTAGAATATTCTTCATTAAATGCTACGAGGTGACCAGCATTTATTTCATCTTTATGAATATCATTCTCTGAGGATCATTGCTTTTTGATTCCGAGTATCTTATGTCTTCGGATCTACGTGATACTTACTTATGCGATCAATTATTATAAACATACTTTATCCTATATAGAGTTTTAATTTAATAATTTATGCATATTCAATGAATTTCTTAAGATAAATATAAGATTTGCATCAAAATTATTGAGTTTGACCGAACTCATAGTCGAAGGGTTGGCTCTGCCTCTGTTGTACGGTATAGGTGTATATCCGTGCGAGCATTCCAATTAACTAAAGGAGTTGAATAGGAGAACAAATTGATTATCTCAAGTTAATCACCAAGTGAAGTCAACATTCCGATTTTGCTTGAATTGAATCAAGTCCAATCTAACTTGTGTTCCGGCTTTCAATTAAGTTTAATTTAGTTCTGTTATTTAATTTCTCTATCAGTATTAAATTAGGTGCATACTCCGCCAACCTTGTGAATTCCATCTCACATTAAATCACCGATATGGTTCCCTGTTTAAGTTGTTTGAATTAATGTCGGAGCGCCGCATATAGTAATCAAGCAAAATCAATTTGCTTATTAGAAAATAGTCAAAATACAATCCCTGAGGACGATAATATTTTTATATAATTTGACTTATATATATATAGATGGCTCGGGCACGTACAAAAGAGAAAGTCTTGATGCAACGGTGAGGAAGTGTGAGTGGTTGATCGTGGTGGGTACGAGAAGAGGTAGAGGGAGACCTAAGAAGTATTGGGGAGAGGTGATCACGCAGGACACGGTACGACTGCAAATTTCCGAGGACGTGAGCCTTGATAGGAAGGCCTGGAGGTCAAGCATTAGGGTTGTAGGATAGGGATAGTAGAGCTTTCCTTACTTCATACCGGGGGTGAGGCGGGGTTGGATTAGGGTTGATCTTAGATGTCTTGCAGTTTATGTTGAACCCAGACTATTCTTGCTACATAACTTAGCCCCGTGCCTTAGACTCTGGTTACTGTTATTGCATGTCATTCATCTTTTGATTTTTATGATTTTATTACTATTACAGTTTCTACTAGAGTTACTAATGAATTCTATTTTCTTGTTTTTTATTTCTATCTTTCTGAGCCGACGGTCTATCAAAAACAGACTCTCTGCCCTATCGGGACAAGGGTAAGGTCTGCGTACACATTACTCTTCCCAGATCCTACTATATGGTATTTTACTGGGTAGTTGTTGTTATAATTTGACTTATATGAGGTTATTTTATAAGGTTACTTAGCACTCGTTTTCTATAAGTGCTTAGATACTATAGCAATTTTATTTAAACCAAGTTGGAGAAAACACATAAGGATACTCTTCTCCATTTGTATTCATGTTAAAATGATTAATTCATTAATTGAGAGTGCTCCCAACCCGAAATTTTTAGAACACTATCAAAGAGCAAGGCTCCTCATTTTAGTTATTATCTAATCAGTAATTTTAGTATTTTCTTTTATGTTAATGTTGCTGTCTTTCCATTTCTTATCTCTTAAATTTTCTTGTCTTCTCAAACTTTTAAGAACCTCACTTTCCGTTCTTCAATAAATATTCTTGAAATGGATAGAAAATAAAGATGATAAATAGAGGGCATAAAGTTAGTTCCACATCTTGGTGCATATTTACTGCTTTTGTTTTTTTCTATTTTCTTGAAATCTTGAAAAATAGTAGGGAATAAATAGTTTGATATCATTGATATTATATAGACAAATACCTTAATTTTATCCATTAATTCAGTGTCACAGTTCCAACCTAGCTGCTATAAGGTATTGTCCGTTTTGGCTCGATCCTGTAACGCCACCTTAAGACATTTTGGCCTCGCGATCTTTTTTTTCTTAATCTTTATTCGAAAAGGTATCTTAACAATGGAAATTCTAAACTTACCTTTATATGGTCCTTAATTTTTTTCTTCAATTTTGATGTGAGATTTGGTCGAAGCTTCACAATGAACTCCCTCTCTGCCTTCACAGTTTTGTCCTCTTGGACTTCAACCCAAAAGGTACATCGATAGTTGAATTATGAACTTATGCTTATATGACTTAATTTTGTTTCTCTCGTTCCAATTGGCTGATTGTTGAGGGCATTAGAAGAGGTAGAGAGCGACCTAAGAAATAATGTGGTGATGTGATAAGGCAGGATATGGCGAGGCTTTGGACTTTCCAGGACATGACACTTGATAGAAGATGTGGAGGTCGAGTATTAGGGTTGTAGGTTAGGAGGTAGTTGAGTCTTGTCTTACTTCGCACCTTTGTAAAACTAGTCTGATAAAGTTAAGATAGTTAGTGGCAATGTTATGTCTTACTATTTCGCTTTTCTATGCAGTACCTTTTGATTAGTTTTCGCTTTTGCTTTTCATCTTTCTTCTAGATTTCATATTTTTCATATTTTTCCTATGATTTCTGTGGTAATACAAATATTGTCTCATTTTTATCGTTTTGTTTTCTTGAGCCGAGGGTCTTTCGAAAACAGCCTCTCTACTCCTTCAAATAAGTATAAAGTATATGTAAACATTATCCTCCCCAAACCCAACTAATAAGATTTTATTGGGTTATAGTTATCGTCGTTGTCATTCCAATCGGAGATTTGTCTATGTTAACTTTACAACAAACCTCGTTTCGATTTTAACCGCCACTAATCTGTATCCTTTTGACTGAGTTGACCTTCTCTTGCGGGTATGTGAGCAACTTGCCTATTGGAAAATATTAAAATACCACTAGAAAACAATTTTATATTTTTTTTATGCAGTAACGTGTTAATACCGAGATGTAGTCATACTTTTTGGTAATTAACAATCTCATAAATATCAGTGATTGTCCATGAAGCTTCTATAGAGTGGCATGCTCTTTCTTTTATTTTTGTCTTTGCCTCAAATTTTATAACTCGGAAGTAGAACCTTCGTGTAATTGGTAAAGTTATTATTTTGACGTAATTGGTAAAGTTACTGTCAAGTGATTAGGAGGTTACGGGTTCAAACAGTGAAAATAACCTCTTGCACAAATACAAACAAAAGTTTGAGTACTATATACTTTTGTGGTCCGCCCCTTCCCTGTACCTAGAACACAAGGGGAGCTTGGTGCCCTCAAAATTTTGAAGCCAAAAATTATGAAGTTATGCAAGAAGTTAAAGACCCCAGAAAATAAGCAATTCATCATCTCTTGATCATATAAATAGCTGCAGAAGCAACAGCAAAGTCAAACTTGTGACTCTTCTTTAAGCTGCAAAGAATGGATAATATCCAAGGCTACTTGTTGATCTTCTATATTTGGCTAGGTTCTTGCATATTTCTCTGGTTTTTATTCAGAAACAGAACGAATTCTCGCCTTCCTCCAAGCCCATTTGCTTTACCAATCATCGGTCACCTGCACCTTCTTGCTCCGATTCCTCACCAGGCACTACACAAACTTTCAAACAGGTATGGACCATTGATCCACATAATGCTTGGCTCTGTACCTTATGTTGTTGTTTCTGTTAAAGCTAGTTAATGATTAAAGCTAGCTAAGTTGGTGTGAATGAGAAATGGAGGGAAGAAGACAATAGAAGGAAAATGAAGTTTCAAAGTAAAGTTCCTTTGAAAAGGAGCTTTGTACCACATTGGTGGTAGAAAGGGAAAGTTATGTGCTTATATTAGAAAGCACTTCTTCTAGCTCTTAAAGGGTTAAGAAGAGGGACTCCCCTCGCGCCGTCGTCGTCGCTCGGCTCGGCTTCGGCTTCGGATTGATTGATAATCTTTTTGAACCAAATTTATTTAAAATTCAATCTTCATTTTCTGAAATTATTTTTAATTCCCGCGGGAAAAATATTAATTTGTTAACTGTAAACTTCCCAACGTTCTTATTTTTTCAGAAAAAGGCATGGCCTTTCCCGAACAGGCACCAAGCCTTTCCGAACAGTCACAATTCGAGGCTATATAAACTGAGGCAATGCCTCATTTTCGAGTACTGGAAAAAAAAAATATTCGTGCATTAAAAATTCTGCATTCTTTTCTGCAAACTGAAACATATCGAGTCATAGGGTGATTTCGTTCCCGAATTTGAGTTCGTCGAAGTCGTAGGCGTTTGAGGTACCGCCACTCCTACGACAGGTATATCCGTTATATCCTGGGAGGAAATAATCCACAACCTCGGGTACAGTGAGGGGGTTAAATTCCTTAAGGACACACAGTGAATTCTGTGGTCTCGGATTTCTTCATTTCTGTGATTTCTTTTTTTTTTGTTAACGTTACATACGTTCTGTTTTTTTTTTTTGTGTCTCTTCTTCTTACTGGTTTCCAGTTTCTCGTTGCTTTGAACACGGACAATCGATAACAAGCTTAAGGAATTTATGTTATTATTTTCGTAAATTGTGACTGTCCAGAAAATAAAAGAAACTTGTAATTTTGTTGTTTGCATGTAACGAACTTGTATGTTGTTTGGAGACTAAATCTTCGGATTTTCTACTCCGGTTGAGATTAAAGTTTTCAGAACTTTCTACTCATTTGGGTACTTGATTTGAAGATATAAAAAATTCATCAAGTATACTACATACAGTTTATTACATTCTATTTGAAGTTTGTTTTAATTCTGTTTGTGTAAATTTGATTCGGTTTGAAGAAATAAAATCTTCACCGATTATTAAAGTGTTCTGTTATTTCCTACGACAGAAATGGGAGACCAAACTCCAAATTTGAATGCTACTGCTACTGTTACTGCCACACCAGCCCCCGTGGTTGGTTCTACGAGCAATGCTGCGTCCTCCAGTCGTACTGCACCAGCACCGGCTCCGGCAGAGAAGCCCGGAAAATTCACCGGGATTGATTTCAAACGATGGCAACAAAAGATGTTCTTCTATCTAACTACTTTAAGTCTTCAAAAGTTTATTAAGGAGGATATTCCGGTTCCGCCGGAATCAACACCTGAAAATGAACGATTTGTTGTAATTGAGGCGTGGAAGCACTCAGATTTTTTGTGCAAGAATTACATTCTTAGCGGACTGGAGGATGATCTTTACAACGTCTATAGTAATGTGGGAACATCAAAAGAACTATGGGATGCGTTGGAAAAGAAATATAAAACAGAAGATGCTGGCTTAAAGAAGTTTATCGCTGCCAAGTTTTTGGACTACAAAATGGTAGATGGCAAGTCTGTTGTCACTCAAGTTCAAGAGTTGCAGGTTATCATCCATGATCTCCTCGCTGAAGGTATAAATTTAATTAATGCCTTTGTCAAAAGTATTCAGTGCCCCGTCACTTACATGTTGTTTGTTGTAGGTTTGGTGATTAGTGGGGCGTTTCAAGTTGCGGCAGTGATAGAGAAGTTGCCTCCTTCATGGAAGGACTTCAAAAATTACTTGAAACATAAGCGAAAGGAGATGACATTGGAAGATCTCATCGTCCGATTGAGAATCGAGGAAGATAACAAGGCAGCGGAGAAAAAGGCAAATGGGAGATCAACCATAGGGGGAGCACATATAGTTGAAACTGCCCCAACTAATATGAAAAAGAGGAAAAAGGCATCGGGACCAAGGAACTATCCCAACAAGAAGAAATTCAAGGGAAACTGCCATAATTGTGGAAAAATCGGACACAAAGCTGCAGACTGTCGTGCTCCGAAAAAGGAAAAGAAGAAGGGTCAGGCTAATATGGTTGAAACAAACGAGGAGGTTGATGACTTGTGCGCTATGTTGTCCGAGTGCAACCTAGTGGGAAGTCCGAAAGAGTGGTGGATTGACTCTGGCGCCACTCGCCACATTTGTGCTGTTAGAGAAGCCTTTGCTTCATATGCTCCCGCCGGGCCCGACGAAACAATATATATGGGAAATTCTGCAACGGCCAAGATTGAAGGTTATGGAAAGATACTGCTGAAGATGACCTCTGGCAAGGTGGTGACTCTCAACAACGTCTGTCATGTTCCTGAAATTAGGAAAAATCTTGTATCTACCGGACTTCTAGTGAAGAACGGTTTTAAATGTGTTTATGTTTCTGACAAGGTTGTAATAAGTAAGAACGAAATGTACATAGGAAAAGGCTACCTCACAGAGGGCCTTTTCAAACTGAATATAATGGTTGTTGCTAATAATAATAAAGTTTCTGCTTCGTCTTACTTGCTTGAGTCAAATGATTTATGGCATTCACGTTTAGGACATGTCAATTATAGAACCTTGCGAAAAATGATTAGTTTGGAAGTATTGCCTAAATTTGAATGCAATCAATCAAAATGTCAAATCTGTGTTGAATCTAAGTATGCTAAACATCCTTATAAGTCAGTTGAAAGGAATTCAAGTCCGTTAGACTTAATCCATACAGATATTTGTGACATGAAGTCAATTCCATCTCGCGGTGGAAAGAAGTATTTCATAACTTTTATTGACGATAGTACGCGGTATTGCTACGTTTATTTACTTAATAGTAAAGATGAAGCAATTGAAGCGTTCAGGCAATACAAAACTGAAGTTGAGACTCAACTTAACAAAAAGATTAAAATGATAAGGAGTGATAGGGGCGGTGAATATGAATCTCCTTTTGAACAAATATGTTTGGAATATGGAATTATTCATCAAACAACTGCTCCTTACTCGCCACAATCAAACGGAATTGCGGAAAGAAAAAATAGAACACTGAAAGAAATGATGAATGCCCTATTAATAAGTTCTGGTTTACCCCAGAACTTGTGGGGGAAGCCATTCTAACAGCTAGCCGAATACTCAATCGAGTGCCCCATAGCAAAACAAAATCTATTCCATACGAAAAGTGGAAAGGAAGGAAGCCCAATTTGGAATACTTCAAAGTGTGGGGGTGTTTGGCCAAGGTGCAAGTTCCTAAACCCAAAAGGGTAAAAATAGGACCTAAAACCGTTGATTTTGTTTTCATAGGATATGCCACAAATAGTAAGGCATATAGATTTCTGGTTTACAAATCAGAAAATCCCGACATTCAGGTGAATACGGTAATTGAATCAGATAATGCTGACTTCTTTGAAACCATATATCCGTATAAAAAGGAATGTGCGTCGTCTAGCAAAGAATCTAAACGACCTCGGGAAGAAATAAAGGAAAACATTCCTGATGAGGAAAATCCAAGACGTAGCAAACGTCAAAGGACGACTACTTCCTTTGGACCAGAATTTTTAACATTTTTGTTGGAAAATGAGCCTCGAACGTTCAACGAAGCTACGTCTTCATCGGAAGCTCAATTTTGGAAAGAGGCAATCAATAGTGAGATAGAATCCATATTGAACAACCATACTTGGGAATTGGTTGATCTTCCTCCAGGGAATAAACCTTTAGGTTCCAAATGGATTTTCAAGCGGAAAATGAAAGCTGATGTCACTATTGAAAAATATAAGGCAAGACTAGTTGTTAAAGGGTTTAGACAACGAGAAGGTCTTGATTACTTTGATACATACTCGCCGGTAACGAGGATTACATCTATTCGGGTGTTAGTAGCATTAGCCGCCGTGTACGGTCTTGAAATCCATCAAATGGATGTGAAAACAGCCTTCTTAAATGGAGAGTTGGAGGAAGAAATTTACATGGAACAACCCGAAGGGTTTGTAGTTCCAGGGAAAGAGAAGAAGGTATGTAGACTTGTTAAGTCTCTTTATGGACTAAAACAAGCACCAAAACAGTGGCATGCAAAATTTGACCATACGATGCTGTCAAATGGATTCAAGATAAATGAATGTGATAAATGTGTCTACATTAAGAACACTCCAAACCACGTCGTCATTGTTTGTTTATACGTGGATGATATGTTAATAATGAGTAACAACATTGCTAACATAAATGCTACTAAGCGCATGCTTGCTAGTAAGTTTGATATGAAAGACTTAGAAGTTGCCGATTTAATTCTGGGAATTAAAATCCATAAGACTCCTCAAGGTCTAGCATTGTCTCAATCTCATTATATTGAAAAAGTACTTGAAAAGTTCAAGTATTTGGACTTTAAAGTTGCAAAGACGCCAACTGATATGAACCTTGCTCTTGCAAAGAATAAAGGTGAAAGTCATTCTCAATTGGATTATGCCAGAGTGTTGGGAAGTTTGATGTATATTATGAACTGTACGCGACCTGATATTGCGTGTGCTATAAGTAAACTAAGTCGCTACACGAGTAATCCCGACCAAAATCATTGGCTGGCAATGAAACGAGTTTTGGGATATTTGAAACATACTCAAAACTTTGTTTTGCATTATAACAGGTATCCTGCAGTTATTGAAGGATACAGTGATGCAAATTGGATCACCGGTTCAACTGAAACTAAATCCACAAGTGGATACGTTTTTACTATAGGTGGAGGAGCAGTGTCTTGGAAGTCATCCAAACAGACATGTATCGCCCGCTCTACAATGGAATCTGAGTTCATAGCTCTAGACAAAGCCGGTGAAGAAGCTGAATGGCTCCGGAATTTCTTAGAAGATATTCCATTTTGGCCCAAACCGTTGGCTCCTATATGCATACATTGCGATAGCCAAGCGGCAATAGGAAGAGCCGGGAGCGTTATGTACAACGGAAAGTCTCGTCACATACGACGAAGACATAATACCGTTAGACAACTACTCTCTAGTGGAATTATCACAATTGACTATGTTAAGTCAAGAGATAATGTGTCGGATCCACTAACTAAAGGCCTAACTAGAGAAGTGGTTGAAAGATCATCGAGGGGAATGGGACTATGGCCGAGGACAAGTCATCGTGGCGGTAACTCTACCTAGAAGACATGAGATCCCAAGATCTAGGTTCAAAGAGATCAAACAAAGTCATTGATGACGGTTCAACATTGTCACAATAACTTTTTGGTCCATTCTCGTGATGAGACAATGTTCAGTACCAGGATAAAGCATTAAGGCTTTTTAATGGTTTCTAAGTTTGATACGGGGTATATCAAATAGTGTATCTACGGGATGACACATTTAGGAATCACCTATGTAAGTGTGAAGTGTAAGCCGCTTCAAGGAGAACTCTGTAAGGCCAGCTCTCTACGCACTTATGAACCAGGAAGTGTTCATGGCTGAAACGAACAAAACAATGAGAACCAAAAACGGTTAAAGGGTTAATTGTGTGACATGTGGTTGTCTAGGTATACACCAAAGCTCGACGGTTCAAAGATATCAAATCTACCGATTGACCGAGTATATCCGACATATGCTCACTACGGAAAGTTCAAAGAGAAATCTACTTATCCAGATGCAATTAATCCTTGCTTACGAATCACACGGTTTTTTTTTTGTCATGCATGTTTTTCATCATATAGCCATTCCCCATTCATGTGGGGGATTGTTAAAGCTAGTTAATGATTAAAGCTAGCTAAGTTGGTGTGAATGAGAAATGGAGGGAAGAAGACAATAGAAGGAAAATGAAGTTTCAAAGCAAAGTTCCTTTGAAAAGGAGCTTTGTACCACATTGGTGGTAGAAAGGGAAAGTTATGTGCTTATATTAGAAAGCACTTCTTCTAGCTCTTAAAGGGTTAAGAAGAGGGACTCCCCTCGCGCCGTCGTCGTCGCTCGGCTCGGCTTCGGCTTTGGATTTGGATTTGGATTTGGTCAAATGATCTGATTGATTGATAATCTTTTTGGACCAAATTTATTTAAAATTCAATCTTCATTTTCTGAAATTATTTTTAATTCCCGCGGGAAAAATATTAATTTGTTAACTGTAAACTTCCCAACGTTCTTATTTTTCAGAAAAAGGCATGGCCTTTCCCGAACAGGCACCAAGCCTTTCCGAACAGTCACAATTCGAGGCTATATAAACTGAGGCAATGCCTCATTTTCGAGTACTGGAAAAAAAAAAATATTCGTGCATTAAAAATTCTGCATTCTTTTCTGCAAACTGAAACATATCGAGTCATAGGGTGATTTCGTTCCCGAATTTGAGTTCGTCGAAGTCGTAGGCGTTTGAGGTACCGCCACTCCTACGACAGGTATATCCGTTATATCCTGGGAGGAAATAATCCACAACCTCGGGTACAGTGAGGGGGTTAAATTCCTTAAGGACACACAGTGAATTCTGTGGTCTCGGATTTCTTCATTTCTGTGATTTTTTTTTTTTTTTAACGTTACATACGTTCTGTTTTTTTTTTTTTTTGTGTCTCTTCTTCTTACTGGTTTCCAGTTTCTCGTTGCTTTGAACACGGACAATCGATAACAGTTTCATCACCTGAAATGGCCAAAAATTTCTTAAAAACTCATGAAACATCCTTTCTAAATCGACCACAAACAGCTATTGTAGACCACTTGACTTATGGCTCACAAGACTTCTTATTTGCACCTTATGGACCTTATTGGAAATTCATGAAAAAAATTATCATGTCTGAACTCCTTGGTGGCCGTACGTTAGACCTGCTTCTTCCTGTTAGGCGCGATGAAATAAGATGTTTCGTCGAGTTATTGTTACTAAAGGCTAAATCAGGGGAGACAATAGATGTAGAAGCTGAGCTTCTGAGGGTCACAAATAACGTAATTTCAAGAATGCTAATGAGGGAAAGGTGTTCGGAAAATGAAAATGAAGCTGGGAGTGTTAAGAAACTGATTCAAGAGATAGCTGAACTCTCTGGGAAATTTAATCTGTCGGATTATATTTGGTTTTGCAAGAACTTGGATTTACAAGGTTTTGGAAAAAGGGTCAAGGATCTTCGCGGCATGTTTGATCAGATGATCGAGAGGATCATTAACGAACACAAAGAGATAAGAAGGACGAGATATCCAAGCAACGATGGAAGTGAATTCGTGAAAGATCTTCTTGATATTCTTCTTGATATAGCAGATGATGAACACGCGGAGATGAGAATGACAAGAGAGCACATCAAAGCTTTCATCCTGGTAAGTTTCTAGTTGTTATAGTGGATAAATTTCAATGACCATACGCGAAGTTAACTCTAAATGTTCTTTTTGCCCTTAATGCATCAGAAGAAAAAGAAAAAAAAGAGTAGCAACTGCCAGTGTTCGTATAAAACGACTAAAGAAAGTATAACAAGAAATATTTGAAGATCATTTATAATTTGTTCATGAACAACAATTAACAATTATCAAATGCATCTAAATTTTTAGGGGAGCCTTGGCATAACCGGTAAAGTTGCTGCCATGTTACCAGGACATCACGGGTTTAAGTAGCGAAAACAGGTTCTTGCAGAAATGAAGGGTAAGGTTGCGTACAATAGACTTTTGGGATCTGGCCCTTCTCGGGACTCCGCACATAGCGGGAGCTTACTCCATCGGACTGCCTTTTAATGCACCTAAACTTTAAGCTCTTGGGATGAATAGCTATTTTGCCAGCCTGAGCAATGAGATAAATGTCAAATATCATGAAAATAGCACAGTAATCAAATAGTTCATTTAGGACCAGAATATGCTTTTTGTTGCTACTATGTCACAAATTATCATTGAATTGTTAATTAATAAGTTGGGATCTTTCTCAAGCTCTTTCATTGTGATAAAAGTTGAATATCAGTAACTTGTAGACTATTCAGAATACTTAAAAGAATTCTGATGATGATAAAATCATTTGCAGTATTATTACTTCCAGATATTACTGAATTTTCTCATGTGACACGACTAAAAAATTGTGGATTGGACTTCAATTTTTAACAGGACATATTTGCTGCTGGCACTGATACCTCAGCACTCATAACAGAGTGGGCACTTGCAGAGCTGATTAACCATCCAAACATCATGCAGAAAGCAGTAGAAGAAATTGATACTATTATAGGAAAGAGCCGACTTATCGAAGAATCAGACATCACAAACCTTCCTTATCGTCAAGCCATAGTTAAAGAAACTCTGAGACTACATCCTACTACTCCAATAATTGGTAGAGAATCAAGTGAAAACTGTTCCATTGGTGGCTATCATATACCAGCAAAAACTGGACTATTTGTCAATGTTTGGGCTATTAATAGGGATCCAAATTATTGTGAAAATCCACTTGAATTTAAACCAGAAAGATTTCTCAGTGAAGAGGGGAACACAAGAGGTCAATTGGATGCCAGGGGCCAGCACTACCAGTTTCTTCCGTTTGGGAGCGGGCGAAGAGGCTGTCCAGGAACTTCATTAGCATTACAAGTAGTTCAAACAAGCCTTGCTGTCATGATTCAGTGCTTTGAATGGAAGGTTAGTGGTGGAGTAAATGGTAAAGTGGACATGGAAGAGGGAACTGGCTTCACTCTTCCTAGAGCTCATCCTTTGAATTGTATTCCAGTGGCTAGGCTTAATCCATTTCCATCAATGTAATAACAAGGAAATGCCTAGTTTAAATTGTTTATTAGAAATATACAATGTTCCCTCAATCTTTAGTTCATCTAATTTACATCTTGCAAGTATACTCTAACTAAAATAATTTTGCAAGAGGAAGTAAAAGATAATTTTACTGAAAGATGATGAACGCAATATATACACAAGATAATAACAGAGTCCCTATGAGAGAACTCCTATAGGAAAATACACCCCCTATAGGAAGGCGGAATGTTATTCTCACATAAGTAGGTGAAATCAAGGTTTTCACAAAAAATTATAGGTGGAAGAACAATGGGCAATGATGCATTATTTTTTGGGAAAAGGGTCAAAATATCCTTCTATTATGCGAAAAGGGTCAAAAATATCGAAGTGGGAGAGGGGAAGGAAGCAAAGAAATATCACGTAAGTAGTTGGAATTTGATTAGGAATGTTAGGAGATATGTCTCACGCGACAATAGAAACTTTAGCGTTTATATGTGAGAATATTACTTGAAAAGGGAATTTTGTTTTCAAAAAATGTTTTATCTCGTGAGATATAAAATTTAGAAAGAATGGGATCAAAAATATTGGTGAGCAAGACCAACCTAAGAGAATCCTTTCTTCACATATTTTGGAAATGTAAGGTGGTGCAATATTTCTGAAAATCTATAAGAATATTTTTTTCAAACCCTATATCACACGAACACTAGGTTAATTTTCTAAGGAAAAAAATATTCCATATACCAATAGTTTCATCATATGGGAAGATGTTTTTCCATTTGCTTTATGGTCAACCTGGAAAATCAGGAATGAAAACGATATTAATAATAGTAATCTTACTATTAACACCAACAAAGTATTCCAACAAACACTGGAATATATTTTGCTAACTGCCAAACATACTACTAGTAATATTTCCATTAAGGTAAAAGTAAAATGGCATCCGCCTCCAAAGAACTGGTACAAGGTCAATTTTGATGGAACGTTCAACAACGAATGCTTACATGGAGGTATTAGCGGAATCATACGCAATAACAAAGGAGAATGGATGTTGGGATACTATGAGAAATGTCGAATTATATCACCAATCCATGCAGAACTTCTAGTCCTTCGACAGACGCTTCAAACACACTGCAAGAAAGTATGGAATTTGCAACAACATTTTAGCAACAATTAAAATATTGTTGGCTAAAATGGATAAATAACAACAACTCGATAAAATTATTGCTATAACATAGATTTTTTTTCAACAAAAATTTCTTGTTGCCAAATATGTTAATTTTGTTGCCATATTCTATGGTTTAGATAATAAACTTTAAAATTTTAAAAATGACAACTAACGTTTTAGCAACAACTATAGTGTTGTTGCCAAATTTTAATAAATGGCAACAACTAATTTTAGTTGTTTCAAAAATAAAACTTTTAATATAATAAAGTTAAATTATAAATAAAATTGGAAACAATAAAGGATTTTTGTTGGCAATAAAATTATTTTGACAGATGCTGCCTGTGGCCTAAAACTTTTGATTTTCCGCCAAAATCGAGCGGCAAACCTTTTCCCTTTTAATTAATTTTTCCCGATTTTTTTAGCCCATCTCTAATAACCATTCTGGCTAAGGTTTTTGTTATCAATTTTAGTTGAAAGAGCTCCTCCCCTGCTGCTGCATCCTCTTCCCTGTTGTTACGTCCTCTTTGTTGCTTCGTTTTGCGGCTGACAGGAGAAGAACAGGTAAGAACTCAATCTTTAATCGCAACTACAGATATATTTCTGCATCCTCATCTTCTACATCGTAGATTTGTCTGTTTAGTTAGATGTCAGTTCATGAAAAATAGGTTACCTAACTTAAATAAATTTCATGTACCACTAATAGTTTTAACGAGATTCAATTGGAGGAAAATATAATTTAAAAAAAGAAAGATTTAGACATGTTTCTGTTCTAGAATTCTGTTTGCATGTTTCATCAGACTGAAATTTTGGCGATTTCACTACTATATTAAAAGTACTGACATTAGATATTGTCACGACTCTACTCCCAAACCCGGTCGTGATAATGCCTCTCGTGAAGACAAGGCCAGCCAACTAATCTCAAATCGTCTTTCTAACAATTAATAAACATAAATGAATAGAATATACAACTTAATATCATTTAAAAACCGTCAACTACAATCCAACTCAACCTGACCGTAGTGTCATAAGTCGCGAGCATCTAAAGAAAACTGAACGCCACTATAGGGCCAATATTGTATACAAAATAAGATTTAAAAGCAAAAGGTGAAGTGCGGTGCCGCGAACGCTGGCGGCCACCTTTTTCGGCTACAACAGTATACCTTCAGTTCGTTAATAACCCGCTACCGGGTAAACAGTACCTGCAACTGCACACGAGGTGCAGGGAGTAAAGTGAGTACTTCCAACTCAGTGGTAATAAAAGTATATAATAACTAAGTAGTAAGAAATCACTTAAGAACACTTCATCATGCTATATAAGACAGTATAACCCTTTTAAGAAAATAGTAATTCCATGAAAATCCTTTATAAAATATTTGCTCAGTTCAAAACCTCTTTTGAAAATATCTCTTTCTTTCCAAACAGTTAAGCATATGAATGTGATATCGAGTAATGCAAGTCCGCACACAAATCATCCACTCGGGCACAACACTCTATTAACAAATAACACCAGGGTATCTGGTACTCAATGCAAGAAATAGCATGGATGCTAATGATATAAGAGTGCTAAATGTTATGTCACGTAGTACAAACAGGAATCAATGCATGAATGCAAAGCAATGCACATGACCATTGCGGCGTACAGCCCGGTCCGTTTGGCTACCCGCTCTTACTGTGGGGGTTCAGACTCCGGAGGGGCTCCTACAGCCCAAGGACAATATCAATATCACACCACTGCGGCATGCAGCCCGATCCATGAACAGTCCAGAACTGCACATAAGCCACTTGGGCAATATCAACATGACAGCTCTCAGCTCAAACGTCAGTGAATTATCATTTAGGTTTTCAAATCTTAGAAAAATGGCTGAGTTTGCAAAACACTACTTGCTCCTCAAATCGGCCTCCACGCGCATCGAATCTATCCAAATTCAGAGCGAATACATCACAAAATGCTAAGGGAACAAAGCCCAAGCGAAAACAATTAAATTCGGGCACAAATTCCGAAATTACCAAAACCCAAGCCCCGGGCCCACTTCTCGGAATTCAGAATTTTTTATTTATTTGGATTCCTCATCTTCCCACAAGTTCATACATGTCTAGAATGTAAAAATTGGATTTCAAATGACCCCTCAAATCCTCAATTTAGAATCTCAAAACTCAAGCCCTAGTTCTTCCCAAATTCCATCTCATATTACTAACTAAATGATGAATTCAATGGTATATTCATGTACTCTAACCAAATCTGAGTTATAATCACTTACCCCGATGAATTTCTTGAAAAACCTTCAAAAAATCGCCAAAATCATAGCTCTATAGGTCAAAATATCACATAAAATGCAAAATATCGTACTTATAGGGTACCCCTCGGATTCCGACAGTGCTGACCACACAAAAATGACCGCGGTCCGCGCCCAGGAAGTGCGGTCCGCACAAAAATAGATGTGGCCGCACAACTTTTTTAACTGCAGTGACGGGCTTTAGTATATTGGCCATAACATTCGCTACAGATGTCGAAATGCCTTTTATAATATGTAACTGAAAATTAGATTCAAAGATCTACAACTTTCGTTTTTGAATCAAACCTAAATTCTTTATGGATTAAAAGATTTGGACCTCTGAAGTAGGACCAGTGACCTGCAGATTCTTCCCCTGCGCGTCCAGCACGAGAAGGAGCACGGTCCGCGCCGCCACTACTGCCCTCTCCAATTTTCTAAGTTCGAGGTGTCCGTACTCTCTTAAAACTCGCCTGAAACACCCTTGAGGACCCCGGGACCTTAACCAAAAGCACCAACAAGTCTGAAAGCACATCACGGACTTAGTCAAGGCCTCAAATCACATCACCAATTATGCATGGATTCAAGCCTAAGAACTTATTAAATTTTCAAATTTCACAACAATGCCGAAATACATCAAAACTAGTCTGAATGACCTCAAATTTTGCAGACAAGTCCAAGATGACATAACGAAGCTACACAAACTCTCCAAATTCCATTCTGTTCCTCGGACCAAAATCTCGCACACCAACTGGATTTCGCTAAAATCCTAACTTCGCCAAAATAGGCTAACTTCTACACTGAACCTCCAAAATCCCTTTCTATCACGCTCCTAGATTACAAATCATTTCCCAGAGCTAACCAAACCATCGGAATTTATATCCGAACACTCTAACTCATAAGTCAACGTCCGCTTGACTTTTCCAACTTTTTGAAATATGAAACCTTTATAATTTTACAAAATAGACTCCAAAACCCGACATGTCTATTATCTTATCTGTAGGATTCTTTTTAATCCTCTACCTTTGTTAAAACATAAAAAAATAGAATTTACATTCTCCACTTATTTTGCTCAAGTTGTGTTGATATTATTTAAAGAAACAAGTCATCAAACTCAATGTAGAGAATGAGTGAGCGAAACAAAACCAGTCAGGCAAATCGAGAAATGAATCATATTTGCAGCAGAAAATAATTCCAAGAAGTATCTTTTGAACAGGTAATGTATGTATTTATTTTTACGAGTTTTGGTTATATTGATTTAATAACATAATTTGATTTGTTTTTGTAGAGAAATAAAAATACCGAAAAAGAACCAAACTTGCAGAAACTTTGGAAATTGACTCACATGAAGACAGACATTGGGTTAATGATGCCTCTACTGAATTAAATGTACATTTTGCACCCTCATATTTATTCCTATTATAAGAGCTTTTAGAAATAAATATTGAATGTAAAATACTATATAAATTTTTTGTAGGATAAGGTGAGCGAATATATTGCTAAACAAATCCAAGAAACTGAAGAGGATACCGATTTGGACCCAATTGTTAATGCTACATTCATGAAAGTTGTTCGAGGGTAAACAATCACAGACCATGGAAGAGGGAGTCGAGGTGATGGTGGGGTGTGATTTGGGAAGGTTTAGAAGTGGCGTCACCACAGGGGATCTTGTTGCGGCACTAGGGTTCTTGGACTTAAATTGATATTTGACAAAGTCTAGGCAGATACTAGGGAAGATGCCTGGGTATTTGGTATGAGGAGGTGGAGGCGAGGCTAAGGTGTTAACTTGGTGGACATCGAAGGTGATGCTCGAAAGGCCATTTGGTTTTTTGAATATTCAAAAGGCTGGGCTAGGATTCGAGGGAAGCTGAGGGTGGCATGGAGATGGGGAGGTGGAGATGAAGAGGTGTTGTAAATTTGTGGTCGCTAGACCACCGGAACCGCCGTGAGGAGATTTTCGGTGGGCAGAGTGGGTCGGTGTAAGGCGGAGGATGGGGCTGGTCTCCGAGGGTTTGAGAGAAATGAGTGGGGGGGTCTGAAGAGGGGTTGGGTTGGGCTGGGTTGGAAGGTTATATACGAGATGTGATATTTAACCAAAGCCATTGGATTAACTGAGATCAACGGTTTGGATTAAATCACTTAAGTAAAACGGAGTTGTTTTGGCTAAGTGGGAGACTGGATCGGTCCTGGGCATAATGGATCGGGTCACGAGAAACAGACTGGACCGTTCGATCAAAATGATTCAATGATTGAGATTAATCGACTTGAAATGACATTGTTTCATTGATGCTGGAGACGGACTGAACCGTTCGATCTAATGAGATCGACAGTTCATATCAAGTGTGATAAAAATGATGTCGTTTGGATTGGTCGAGAAGCTTGACTTGACGGGGTGTTGATTGGGCCTTGACTGGGTATCGTTTGTGCAAATTTGGCCTAGATTGGGAAGTTAATTCCTGATTCTGGCCCAATATAATTTTCTTTTCATTCTTTTTTCTTTTCAATTTTCTTTCTAATTACAAATACAAATCTAATTTAATCATTGACCAAACTATCCTAAAATTTAATGAACTATGAGTAGTAACTATCACAACAATAATTAAATGCCGAATCCACAATTTTGACATTAACACTAAAATGCGAAGTACATTATTTTTTGTAATTTTCCCCATTTATACAGCAAACTTAATTACTCCTAATTATAGAATTAAATCCTAAATACAAACGCGATATATTTTTATATTTTCATTAATTTAAACAAATAAATATGCATATACAAATGCAAACAATTATGAAGAATTCACAAAAATGCACACAATAAAACAGACAACTTTTGTTATGAATTCTTTGGGATTTGTTTGTATAGGGCAAAATCAAGTGCTCACGGCTGCCCCTCTTTGCCCGTAAACCCAAGAGTTTTCGTGCAAGGATAAAGTGAGTGGATACAAGTAATTTTTGCCCATTTGTGTACTCCAACAACAACAACCCAGTATAGTCCCACAAAGTGAGGTCTGGGGAGGGTAATATGTAGACGGGCCTTACCCCTACCCGAAAGGGCAGAGAGGTTGTTTCCAATCGACCCTCAGCTCAATGAAGGAAAGGAATAACAAATACAAAAACAAAAACAAAAACAAAAACAAAAGAGCATTAGTAACTTCAGCAGAAATAGCGTAAATAATTATCTAAACATAAGAACCATAAATAAAATAGCATGCAATAATATCAGACAGTAACTACCATAAATAACTACCATAAGAGGGACACAATCCAATACCCAAATCATTTGTGTACTCCGTGTGAAGAATTTTTGAAATATTTGACAAAACCTCTGCTTTAAAGGTTTCCTACATATCCCAGGTTAAAAGAGAATCAGGTCAATGTAGTTCGGGAAGTTTTGGTAGTTGGGACTACTGTAAAACTATGATTTTGCTATTACTGATGTTGCCGCTGCTACTTACTGACCTCCTTATTACACCATGCTAAAAGAAAATAAGAAGCTAGACTAAACTAGTCTATATATTACAAATATCTTATCTAGATCTTCAAACTTGCTCTCCATATGTTTCTTGTTGCCTTGCTTTCTTGCTGATTGGTGTTTCCTCTGATGTTTCTTTTTTTCTATCTTGACTCATAGTCTTCTCTTGATTGCCGAATGTGACCTACTTATTTCCTTCTTGTGAGTTTCGAATTATTTTTCCTTCGAAGCTTGAATTGCCTTCTTCTAATTAGTGTTTGCTTCCTTCCGACTTTTGAACTTGAATTTATGCTGGGGATTTTTGTTGTAACCTTCCGCTCTCCGAGAGGGTTACTGACTTCAAGACTTGAAATGTAAAGATTAAAATGTATTCCTCTTTTATACGAGTGGTCTCTCAACCTCAACCATGTCTTTGATAATAAATCACCTTTCCTCTCTTCAGGCGGGCTCCTGACTCCAACAACAACTTTGAAAATAAATCGACATTCCTCTCTTCAGGCGTGCTCCTGACTTCAACAAAAACTTAAAAAAATAAAACATCATTCTTCTCTTCAGGCGGGATCCTTACTTCAACAATAATTTTTAAAATAAATTGACATTCCTCTCTTCAGGCTGGCTCCTGACTTCAACAACAACTTTGAAAATAAATCGACGTTTCTATCTTCAGGCGGGCTCCTGACTTCAAAAACAATTTTAAAAAATAATGTCATTCCTCTCTTCAGGCGAGCTCCTGACTTCAACAACAACATAAAAAGTAAAACTCCATTCCTCTCTTCAGGTAGGCTCCTGACTTCAACAACAATTTTGAAAATAAATCGACATTCCTCTCTTCAGGCGAGCTCCTGACTTCAACAACAACTTAAAAAATAAAATTTCATTCCTCTCTTCAGGTGGGCTCCTAACTTCAACAACAATTTTGAAAAAAAATCGCCATTCCTCTCTTCAAGTGGGCTCCTGACTTCAACCAACAAATTTGAAAATGAAACGCCATTCCTCTCTTTAAGTGGGCTCCTGACTTCAACAACAATTTTGAAAATAATATCGTCATTCCTCTCTTCAGGAGGTCTCCTGACTTCAACAACAACTTAAAAACTAAAACGCCATTGCACTCTTCAGGCGAGCTCCTGACATTAACAACAATTTTGAAAATAAATCGCCATTCCTCTCTTCAGGCGGGGTCCTGACTTCAACCAACAACTTTGAAAATAAAATGCCATTCCTTTCTTCAAGCGGGCTCCTGACTTCAACCAACAACTTTGAAAATAAAATGTCATTCCTTTCTTCAGGCGGGCTCCAGAATTCAATAACTTAGAAAATAAATCGCCATTCCTCTTTTCAGGTGGGCTCTTGAATCCAAACTTTGAAAATAAATCGCCATTCCTCTCTTCAGGCGGGCTCCTAACTTCATTAACAATTTTGAAAATAAATCTCCATTAATTATCTTCTTTCAGAACTACTTCCTCAAGAACTCATGTTGTCTTCCCTCAAAACTGCTGGGGATAACACTGCTGGAGAATTATTTACTTACCTGCTGGGGATAATACTGTTGGGGGGGAATTTCCTTTCTTCCCCTTCCTTTTTTTTCAAAACTACTTCTTTCAAAAATTTTATTTTCTTTCCACACTGCTGGGGATAAAACAATGTTATCAGTTGGGGATAACACTATTGAGGATAACACTGCTGGGGGAATCACTTTTCTTCTTCGTCTTCTTCGTCATCATCATCTTCTTATTCTTCTTATTCTTCTTCTTCTTCTTCTTATTCTTCTTCTTCTTCTTCTTATTCTTCTTCTTTTTTTAAAAAAAAAAACTATGTAATCTTCCTACTTTAAAACTTCCTTCAAAACTTGTGTTTTGTTCCTTTGAAAGCTATTGGGGATAACTCTGCCGGGAAATTTTCATTCCTTCAACGCCGGTGCTTCATTCTTTTGAAATTTGCTGGGGATGACACTAGCTTTTGTTTTTTCTGAACATGAGTTTCATCCTTCATTTTGTCCGTCAGGGATACAACTTCCTTCTCCCTAAAGTGGGTACCTGACTTCAGGAATATTTTCAAAATGAAAGAAACTTTTTCTACCCCAGTTTGATAATCTTCCTGGTATCATGCCTCTCTGCCACCAATGACGTTTCCCGTCCCTGTTTCACATCAAAGAAAAGGTTTGGTCAGTTTAAAACGTGGTAGTTGGTTGTGATACTCTTGTTGGGATGGTTTTCTTCTTCTCTTTCCCATGCTCTGTGTTGTCCAACCATCTTGAAGCTTGGTTGATAACTTGTGATCTTCTTTACAATTCCTTATTCACAAACTTCTCACCGTCGTTTTCCACTTTTTATCCTCTTATCTGAACCTATATCTTTCCCATGACAGCTGATTCCCCTTGAAGATTTTGCAATGTTTGGCTGATAAGCCGTTGTCTTCGTTCATCCGTGTCACTAAAAATACCTTTTCTGTTGGGGATATCCCTCTTCTTTTTGTGGCATAGCTTGGGAACTGGCATTTCCCCGACCTTTGATTCTCATATGGATTTTCAAAATTACGTCCATCGCTCTCCTCGTTGTTCTTTCTTGATTTATCCATTGGCCTTGGCCTTAAGGTCTATACCCTTTGATTCTGCGGGGAATATTCTTTTTGGCACTGTTCCATATTTTTGTCAATCTCATCTTTTTGGGGATATCCTTCTTGAAACTGGCTTTGCGCTTATTCCTTCCCAACTTATAGCACTTGGATGTAATAGTCAGATCTCGTCTTGCATCACTGGAAAGCTGATGGCAGATTTTGAAGTCATTTCTCACTTGTTTGATCAAATAGACTCTGTATGGGGAATTTTTTCGATGAAATAAAAAGGAACAGAATAAAAGACAAAAGAAAATGATGACTCTCTAACAAAAAAACTACTAAATATAATCTATCAAACATGGATACCAACTCTAATGGTCATGACACGGGAATGTGACCTATCCTCCGTCGTTAATCGTCTTCCATAATCTTCGTCTGGTGATTTACCATCTGATTCTCAATCTTTATTCGATTTTTAGTGCCCGAATGGTTTTCACTATCAAGCCTCTCTCATTTTCGTTTTTCTCTCAGCTTTCATTGCCTTATGGTGCCCAGGAAGGCTTTCGCCGATAAGACTCTCTCATTTGTATCAATTTTCAGCTGGGGATTGGGGTGGTGTTATCGATGAGACTCTCTTCTTATTTCTTTTCTGCTGGGAATCAGAGTCTTTTCAGCTGGGATCAGAGTGTTATGTTCTGATAAGACTCTCTCGTTTGCCTGACTTGGCATCTTTTGAAGACTGATCAGAAGGTTATTCTTTGGACGGTAATGTGGGATGTTGGATAGGCTAGAAAGAAAAGGTACTTAAAGGCTAAAAACCTGTCAATTTGGGTTCAAAATTATAACCTTCGGAACTAGATTTATTAACAAACAAAACCTTTGCCCCAATTTCTTGCTTGGGGATTTTTGATTTTTTTTGTTACACTATGACCGAACTGCGAAGCGCCTATGTCTCCTCTTTGAGGAATCAGGTCAAACGTAGTTCCGAATTCATTGTTGTTCTAGTTTTCCTTCTCACTTATTATCTTTTTTTCGTTTTTTTCTTTAACATTTTTTTCTTTTTGTTGTTTTCTTTTTCTTATTTTCTTTTTCTTTATCTTCCATGTTTGTGTTTCTAATATTTGCTACTGATTACGAACGAGGGGTATGAAAGAAAACAAATAAGGCTCGAAGGGTTAAGGAAGGACAAAGTGTTTAGATAGCAGAATAAAATGTCTCCGTCATTCCAATCTTCAAAACATGCCAAGTGCAAACAACACAATTAAATATTCACCATATCTTCTGATTATGCCGGACTTGATAACCATATCCAGCCATTCGCCTTTTTATTTGTCATTTTTAAAGCAACGTGGGTTAACACTCTCACTTTCATTATCATGAACAACCCCCCGTCTTTTGGCCAACTTGTTTTTTATAGTTTTCTTTATGTTTTACTTGCCCTAGTTTCCCATGACTCGGGTCCAAATAATATCAAACTGTTCTTATTTCCTTTAAATGTCCCGATCACCTCCCGATGGCTTTGTGATTAACTTCTAAAATTAGACCTAAACTATGCGCGCATTTCATGTCACTAGAATTGGCGTTTGAACAAAAGAGAAAACAAAAGGATAAAAGGAACTAAACAAAGAAGATGACTGGAGGTAATAACAGACCGGAATTCGCATTAGGCAAATGGTTCGTATACCAAAACAAGCAAAGCAACTGGAGTAAAACCTTGGAATAAACCTGGACAAAACTTAAGCAAACCTCTATGAAAAATGTAAGGATAAGAGGGTTTTACACAAGATAATATCTCAAGTACAACCTATAAATAACTCGGACAACATAAATGATAACAACCTAAGCCACCAAAGCTCCTCTCTGGCTCACCCAAAAATGGAGCGTCTTTCAACCTACCTAGCACGACATCTTAGCCACTGAGTTCTGCATCAACAATATCAGGAACTTCATGAATCCGAGGTTCTCAGAGAATTCTCACATTCCTCTTCAAAACAAATCATGCCCAACATGTATGTCTCATAACGCGCATGCGATGGACTTTGGCTGGTGTCCGTTGCATCCGGATTTTGCATGACTGTATCACCTACATCAATAAGCTCTTGAATTGCTTTATTCAGCTTCCAACACTTTTCTGTATCATGCCCCAGGGCACCTGAGCAATATGCGCACCTTCGAGAAAAGTCACACTTCTTTGACAGAAGGTTTGGCATTTTTATCTAGATTAGTTTCAACATGACCAAGTGCTTCCAGTTTTGAAACAAACTGGAATATGACCCTCCAATGGGGGTGAGAGCTTTTTCTCGTTTCAGTCATCTCTCATTCCTAAATGCCTGATTTGTCCTAAAACCTGACCCGGGAGGTTTCTGGTATGTTCGTGGGGGTGGATATGAATTTTGTGGAGCTGGGTACTTGGAAAGTGAAGTACGTTTTTGGGGGTCTCTTGGAGAGAAGTGGCATTGGGGAGGGGAGTAGTGTCGGGAAAATATAGTTTGATGACGAGTGATGGAGCTACTCGAATGACTGGAAAAACTGTCATAAGCGGGTAGATATGTAGAGTATGAAGGATTATCCTCTATTTTGTTAGGTGTTTGGGTAAAGACAGAGTTCAAGAAGCTAGGCGAGGACGGGGTGGTGCTTTTCCAGCCATCCATGCCTGATACATGTCTTCCACATGTTGTCCCAACATTTTCACTTCTTCAACCAACTCGTTGTTCTGTTCAACTAGCTATATTCGTGCATTGGTACCAATCCACTCAGTTTTGAGGTTCTCTGCCATTGTCACTTGAATTTGTGTTGCAGGGAAGAGTTACCACTTTGAAACCACAACCGACCACCCTTCTGAGTGCATACAACAAAATGAATCCATCACGTTAGTGTTAGGGCATTTGACAGATAGGTAAACACATATCGAAGATGCAATGCACCTAAGTAGTTAAATCTTTCTATCATGCATTTGCTTTAGTTACATTGTCACGACCCATTTCCCGAACCCGATCGTGATGGCCTCTTATGAAGACAAGGCCAGCCAACAGATTAACAATACCTCTTTTAACAGTTACTTAACACGAATAAGTCAATACCATAGTGTACATTTCCATTAATGCGGAAGAAATAGAAAAACAGGAAACCAGCCCAACTCAGCCCAAAATCGGGGTGTCACAAGTCACGAGCATCTAAAGAAATCTAAACACTATTATAAGATCAGTGATATACATAATGGGATTTAGAATCAAAAGAAGAGATACGGTGCCGCGAACGCTAATGGTCATCTTGCTCAGCTACGATGGTAAATATCCAATTAGCTCAAATCCCGCTATCGGGTGAACAATTACCTGCATCTGCAAACGAGGTGCAGGGAGTAAAGTGAGTACTCCAACTCAGTGAGTAATAAAAATAAATAATGACTGAAAGCATAAAATCTCATAAAGGCACAATATAACGCTATCTCAAGCAGTAAAATCTAGTATACAATAAATTCGTGGAGTATCAGATAAATCTCTTTTAAAACAATGAAGACAAATAATTTCAACAAGTAAGGAATAATCAGAAGCTTGCCCCTCGGGCTCAATATTAAACTGTCAACATAGTATCAGCTCCACGGGCTCACTCCTAACTCACTAGCACACAACATCAGCCTCTCGGGCTCACTCCCAACTCAAAAAACAAAAACATCGGCCTCTCGGGCCCACCCCAACTCACCTGGGTACCCTGCACTCACTGGGGGTGTGTACAGACTCCGGAGGGGCTCCTACATCCCAAGCGCAATATCATAAGGCCTTAAGGCCTTCGCACAACACACTCGAGAACTGGAAGCCTCTTCACGTAACACTCGAGGGTAGGAAGCCTCCTCTTATCACTCAACATATCCTCACATATGGCCCTCGGTCTCAATCAGTCCAGAAAAATAATCACAAGCCCCTTGGGCATCAGTAAAGCAATGGTTCTCAGCTCAACAATATTAAAAATATCATTTACATCTCAAGTTGAGTATAAATGTATCTGAGTTCATAAGGTAGTATAGTTCAATTGGACTGAATTCAAATAATATTTCAATCGGTGAGAAAAATAGTGATGGAAAATCACACAAGGTTACAAATAGTTGGCACGAAGCCTAAATATGGCAATAAGCCCAAATCATGGTGAAAAATAATTAATCTTTAACAAATACGCGGTAAAATATCAACCGGGATGGACTCACAACCCCAATAGTAAATGACCCAACGCTCGTCATACAACGTGTGTCTCATTTCAACATAGCGATATGTTGTGCAATCCGAGGTTTCAAACCCTCAGGACATCATTTAAAATCATTACTCACCTCAAGACGGCCAAAAGACTACTCCGTGATGCCTTTTCCTTTCGAATTTGCTTCCTCGCATGACGAATTTGGCCAAAATTATAACAAATATGTTGTATTATACCAAAGAGACAATACCCAATCGAGTACAATCGAAAAATATCAAAATTCACAGATTCGGCAAAACTTGAGCCCCGATCCCACATCTTGAAACTCAGAAATTTTTACATCAATATGATCCTTATCTCGCTATAACAAATTCACAAAAATCGGAGTCCATTTGACATCTCAAATCACCATTTTAGAATTTCAATCTCAAGCCCTAATTTTTTATAATTTGGATATGTTTTCATGGATTTCAACGATGATTATTCAACAAAATCATGTATTTAACTCATAAAACTTACCTCATATCGATCTCAGTTGAAACTCCTTTCAATCCCCGTCCAAAAACTCTCAAAATAACTGAAAATGGTGGAAAAATGACCCAATATCGGATATAAACTCACTGCCCAGATTTTTCGGAATTACTATTCAACCACAGGGTACTGTGCACGCGCGTGGTCACTGTTCACCCACGCGGTTACTATTCACACGCCGGTTACAGTTCACTGTTGCAACAAAAAAATACACCAGCAGCCAATTTAAATTGCAACACAGCCATTTTTCACTAAAATGGCTCTAACTCCATCATACAAACTCGAAATTAGATGATGCTTGTTCCTATGAGTCACAAATAATAATTGGAACGTTGTCCTTCAATAGAAACTCAATTCAGAGCTCATTTGCCCAGTTCAATACCCATTTCGCTCGTTAAACAATTAACTCATGTTTCGCATCAAAAACTCAATCGTGACTTGATGAAATTAGACCAAAATTTACAGATCAGTCCTATAATTTATTATCAAAATTCCGAAAGTCTCAAAATCAGATTTGGATATCTAGAACTAAAGGTGAACCTTTAGATCATTACATGTTTATGTTCAAAACGGCAAAAAGCTTCCAAAAACTCCTCCAAAACATATCCGAGCCTCATGCGACCCTGTCCAAACATGACAACATAATTCATAACATCATTCAAACTTCTTCCAATCAACAAAACACCTCAAACAACATCAAAACCATCAATTCACATCCAATTCAAGCCTAAGTTTTCCAAAAACTTCCGAAACACGCATTTGATCAAAAACCCGACCAAACGATGTCCGAGTGACCTAAAGTTTTGCACACATATCCCAAATGAAACAATGAAGCTACAACAACTCTCAGAATTATATTCCGACACCCGGATCAAAATGTCATCTATTAACCGGAAATTGCCAAAATACTAACCTCGCCAAAATAGGCTAACTTCTTTACTAAACCTCCAAAATCACATCCGAATGCACTCCTAAGCCTTAGATAATACCCCAAAGCTAATGGAATCATCAAAATTCAATTTTGAGTCCTCTAACTCCCAAGTCAACGTCTGGTTGACTTTTCCAACTTAAGTCTTCTTATAAGAGACTAAGTGTCTCATTTCTTATAGTATCACTCCAATTCCACTCTAACGCACCCAATACCGATAATGAAACATAAGAAATCCAAAATGGGAAGAACATGGTAGTAACTCATGAGACGAACGGTCGGGTCGTCACATTCTCCACAACTTAAAACGCTCGTCCTCGAGCGTACCCAGAGTTGTCCTAAGTGATGACCCGGTTGCTCGTATTTAGAATTTATGACCCGTTCCCCCTTTAAATGCTTGCCCTAAGTTCATTTCTATTTTTTTGTTTTGCCGGGATGTTCGGTAATAGAATTCTGAGTGTTTTGTGACACTTAGTCCCTAAATGAGAGCTTAAGTGTTGGAAAATAGTCCGTAACCTCGGAATGGAAAATCGATCGTTCCATTAGCTCCGTTAGGTGATTTCTAGGTTGGGAGCGTGTTCGGAATATATTTTTGATGTTTGTAGCTCATTTAGGCTAGAAATGCTGAAAGTTAGAATTTTGAAGTTTCCGGTCCGATAGTGAATTTTTGATCCAGGGGTCGGAACAAGATTTTGGAAGTTGCTGTAGCACATTAATTTCATTTGGGACGTGCGTGCAAAATTTCATGTCAATCCGGCGTGTTTTGGTTAGGTTTTTAATCGAAAGTGACTTTGGTTAAGTTTTGAAGTTTTTAGGTTCAAATCATTGATTAATTTGAGTTTCCGGCGTTGTTTTAGGTGGTTTAAGCATTGATATAAATTTGAATGATGTTATGGGATATGTTTGTAGGTTTGGTTGAGATCTAGGGGGCCTCGGGTATGTTTCGGATGCCCAACGGGGCATTTTGTGTTGAAGAACAGTTGCAGATTTGCTGTTATATCTGTTGTAAACCTTTCTTCTATGCGATCGCAGCCCACCCATGCGATCGCATAGTGCAGTTGGTGAGGGGCTTGTTTTCCTTCAATGCGATCGCATGTCATTGTATGTGATCGCATAGTTCTCCTCTTCTTATTCTCCGCGATCGCACTACTCTTCAAGAGTACGCATAGTAGAATTTAGGAGGTGGACCTCATGGCCAAAATCCTTCTATGCAATCGTATAGCCCAGTCCGCGATCACATAGCTTCACCTCCCCCTTCTCTGCTTTAGCATAAGTCATTTTCAGGCCTTCAATTTTTTACTCTACGCGATCGCATCACTCCTTATGTGATCGCATTGAACAAATGTTTGGGCAGTTATAAACTTTTCAAAAAACGAGAGTTCTTCAGATTCTTATGAAGCTCAAGCTAGAGAGCTCGGTTTTGGGAGATTTTTCGCGAGATTTTCAGAGGCAACATTGGTTAACGATTCCTTACTCCCTTATGATTTTTACCTGCTAATCTAATCTCGAATTCAAGCTTTAATTTCGGATGAAAATTGGGGTAAAGTTCTTAGACCTGACTTTGATGATTTGAACGGGTATTTGACCTTCGATTTTTGAAAATTTTATATGGTTAGACTCGTGAGAGTACGAGGTTTTTGAAAATGTGAAAATTATTTGATTTCGAGACATTGGCCTAAGGGGCATTTTGTTCATTTCACCTATTTTCGCGCCTTAGCTTTAATTTTAACGGCGTAATTATTTACTTGCCAGGTGTTTTACAGTATGTACTTGGTTTGAATATATTTGGCCACTCGGAGTCGGATACTCGTGGCAAGGGCGTTGTTTCTTAGCGGTTTTGTACCAATTCGAGGTAAGTGGCTTGTCTAACCTTGTGTGGGGGACCTCTTCCATTAGGATATCTTTGTCATTGTTTAAAATCCTTGTGCGCGAG
Organism: Nicotiana benthamiana; assembly: GCA_034376525.1. Classification (NCBI taxonomy): domain Eukaryota; kingdom Viridiplantae; phylum Streptophyta; class Magnoliopsida; order Solanales; family Solanaceae; genus Nicotiana; species Nicotiana benthamiana. The sequence goes on from CM067335.1 coordinate 92,322,844, forward strand.
GTGACGAGCGAGTACTTGTGCTAGTTGTTGGAAATTCACCTTACTTGGCTTATTTAGACCGTGTTTTCTTCCCATATGTAATTGTTAAAAATGAAACTTCACTTGTTTTGACATAGGGAAAGCGTGTTTGTAATTTATTTGCTCTATTTCACTAAATTGCCATATTTGTCTTTCTTTTGAAATTTGTTAGATTCTCGACTTTACTCGTAGTTCCCATTTGGCTTCCTTGCCATTAGATATTGATTTGTTGTGGTGTATTTACTTTTGGGACTACGAGTTCAATTCGCGGGAGATCCTCCATTATTGGTATGTTGGATTACGGGTTCAATTCCCAAGAGATCCTCTTATATTGACATGATGGACTACGGGTTCAATTCCCAGGAGATCCTCTAATATTGACATGATGGACTACGGGTTCGATTCCCGGGAGATCCTCTGATATTAATATGACGGACTACGGGTTAAACTCCCGGAGATCCTCTGTTATTAGTATGAAGGACTGCGGGTTCAATTTTCGGAGATCCTCCGTTATTGATATGATGGACTACGGGTTCGATTACCGGGATATCCTCCGATATTGGTATAAATGGACTGCATGTTCAATTCCCGAAACTCCATATGGAATCCTGCCTTTTGAGTTATTTTCTTGTGGTCGTAGTCTGTACTTGTAGCTGTCCTGTTTTAATTACTGTCTTGCTATATATTCGGGATTTACTTCATTATCTACTGTTTATTTATTCTTACATTATTTCTTATGTTCGTCTCAGTAGAGCCACGACCTTCCTCGTCACTACTCCACTGAGGTTAGGCTTGGCACTGATTAAGTACTGATTTGGTGTACTCATGCTACTCTTTTGCAAAACTTTGTTGTGCAGATTCAGGTACTACTGGTCGGGCGCGCTATTAGTGATCTCGGAGCTACATCTGGAGATTTGAGGTATACATCTGCCGCGTCCGCAGAGCTAAAGAGTCTCCTTCTATTCTACCTTTAGCTAGTAGTTTCATTTATGTACTCACTTATTGTAGACACTTCTGGATGTTAGACTCGTATGTTATATTTTACTCTTAGCCTGTGTTGCCCGTGGGTTTCCGGATCTTGGAGGTTTTACAATATTTTGAGTCGAAGTGTATATGCCAGGAGGCATCCTACACATTTTTTTATGCTATTCATGTTTTATTTATCGTTTTTTCGTACGGATTGTTGAATTTTCGCAAAGTGTCAAGCTTGCCTGGTCGCGAAGACTGGGTGCCGTCATGACAGGTTCACGATTGATGAACTAGGGCCGTGACAAGTTGGTATCAGAGCTCTAGGTTCATAGGAGTCATGAGACACATGCCGGTTATTTAGAGTCTGACTGATTGGTACGGAGACGTCTGTACCTATCTATGGGAGGCTATGTAACTGTTTAGGAAAAATCTTCACTTCATTTGAATTCTTGTCGTGCTATGATCTTAACCTCGATTCTAAACTTTTGTCTTATATTTTCTCACAGATGGTGAGTACACGAACGACTCAGGATGATAAGACACCCGCACCCCCTCTTGCAGCCGCTAGAGGCAGGGTCGGGGCAGGGGTCGTGGACGTGCGCGGGGTGCAACCAAAGCACCTGCGCGAGCAGCCGCCGAGGTGCCACTAGCGGACCCAGTCAGGACTCAAGCACCAGAGATGCCCACAGCCATCACTACTCCAGCTGTTCAAGAGGCATTGGCACAGTTTATGAGCATGTATACCACGCTGACACATGCAAGGTTGCTTCTACCTCTTGCAGCTACGTCCCTGGTCGGGGGAAGAGCCCAGACTCCCACAGCCCGCACTCTAGAGTAGAGGTTGCACATGGGACCGACTCCAGATATTATTCCTATCTAGCCAATAGTGGCGGTTCAGCCCGAGGATGGGGTACGAAGGATGAGTAGCCCAGATTGGAGCGGTTAAAGAAGTATGATCCTCCTATTTTCAGCGTACAGATGGTGCTTTGGGGGTTTTTGGAGGATTGTCACCGCATTTTTTGCACCATGGGTATTACTTCTTCGAGTGGGATTTCCTTTGCAGCTTTCCAGCTTCGAAGAGCTACCTATGACTGGTGGCGCACCTTTGAGCTAGACAGTCTGGACGAGGCTTCCTCCCTAACTTGGACTCAGTTTTCAGATATGTTTTAGAGGGAGGTTATTCTCCAGAGCCTCTGTGATGCATGGCGCGAGTTTGTGCATTGCTCCAAGACCATATGACTGTCTCTGAGAATGCCATCCGTTACACTAGGTTGGCGAGGCATGTGCATGCTCTGGTGGCTACTGTTCTTGAGAGGGTTCACAAGTTTATAAAGGGTCTTATACCTTCCATTAGGTCTGGCATGGCGCGATAGTTGGAGATGGATATACCCTTTCAGTAGGTGGTGAGTATAGCCAGGACGATAGAGGGTATGCAGGCTAAAGAGCTGAAGAAGAGGGAGGCTAAGAGGTCTCGAGAGTCTGGTTATTTCTCTGGTACCCATACTTCAGGAGCAGGACGTCATGGTAGGGGCTATACGGGTCGCCCAGTTGACTCATCTCTTCCTTCATCCAGAAGTACTCCAGCTCCTCCCAGGTTTCAGGAGCCTTATTATGCACCTTCGGTTTCTAGCGTACCTCCTGCGTAGGGTACCTCGAGAGGTCACTCTTGCAGGGGTGGGCCCAATCAGTCACAGACATCACGCCCTCCCGGAGCTTGTTATGAGTCTGGTGATACCCGCCACTGGTTAGAGAGTACCCCAGACGTGGGAGGGGTGTGCCTTCTCAGACTCCACAGCCGCAGCATGCTCCACAGTGTCAGCAGACCATTGTTCCAGCTCCAGCTGCCACCCTATCTGCCTAGCTAGCTAGGGGCGGGGATCGGGAGATAGAAGTCGCGCTCGAGTTAGGGGCCGAGCTAGATTTTATACCATTCCTGATCGTGTGGAGGATGTCGCCTCCGATTCTGTTATCACAAATATTATTTTGGTTAGTCATAGAGAGGCATCGGTTCTATTCGATATAGGCTCTACTTATTCTTATGTGTCATCTTATTTTGCTCCGCATTTGGGTACAGTTCGAGAGACCTTGGCTCTCCTGTTTATGTTTCTACTCCCGTAGGAGATTCCCTTGTTGTGGGCCGCGTATATCGATCGTGTTTGGTTACTATTTGTGGCTTTGAAACCAGGGCAGATCTTTTACTATTTGATATGGTTGATTTTGATATTATCTTGGGCATGGACTGGTTATCGCCCCATTATGCTATTCTTGATTGTCATGCTAAGATCGTGACGCTGGCTCTGCCAGGTATTCCTCGTATTGAGTGGAATGATACTTTTGATCACACTCCCAATAGAATTATATCATTTCTTTAAGCTCAGCATATGGTTGAAAAGGGGTGCGTCGCGTATTTGGCCTATGTGCGAGTTGTCAGGGCTGATACTCCTTCTGTTGACTGTCACACCTCCTTTTTTTACACACCCCCATGAGGTAATTTATAAGGGAGTTTTTCCAATTAAAGTGTCATTATTCGAAATAGGATTATTTATTTATTTGATTTCAGAGTCGCCACTTGGGATAATTATGGTGTCCCAAGTTACAGATTTATTTTAATTCCCAAATCGAGGAAGTTTTCATTTTAAAATAGTCCGCGAACCAGAAATTCTAGGTAAGGAATTCTATTAACCCGGGGAAATCTGTTAGGCACCCCTGAATTCCGTGGTTCTAGCACGGTCGCTTAGCAATTTATATTTGGCTTAATTATTTATCTACTCATTTTTAAAACCTATGTGCAATAATTATTTTTACCGCTTTTAAAAAAACTTGAATTATTTTTAATTAAGGAATTGAGTTACGCATACGTATACTCTTTTCCTCTGGCGCGTCAAAAATCATGTCACGCGAACGTGTCCACAATTTATAACATTTTGTTTATTTTATTAAGAAGGGTTGAGGTTGCGCGAACGCATACCTTAATTTATTTTCAAATTATAATCATGTTACGCGATCGTGTACATAATCACGATGATAAATTAAAATATTCTTAGAGCATCCTATGAAATGAATATATATTCACCACGTTTAAGTGCGGACAGCGAATTTTGGGGACATGAGTTGAATCCTACTAAGATGGGAGCATGTGGCGTTTTGTCCGAATTCTTAAATGGGTTCCATGTTGAGCCCAAATAAATGCAGAATTTCAAGTCCTCTTTAAATTAGCTAAGGGACCATATTTAGGCCAACTGCCCAGCCCAATTACTAGCACGTATAAGCTATTTCTTTTTAGTTAACCAATTTAAAATTTCTAGGAGCATATTGCAAAGGAGGAGTGAAATATAAAGGAGAAATATTCTTGGTTATACTTTATTACACCGAAAAATAAAAATAATAAAATGACAATTTTGAATGGTCAATGATAGTGCAAACCCCATCCTCCTTGTTATCACTGTAAACCATCGAACAAATCAACTAGGGAGAGAAAACAAAAATATTATAGCCCAAATGTAAAGTTTATTACATGGATACAATCCAATTCTTTGGTTAAAAAGTTCTTTCTTTAATCTAACTGAATCAACCCAGCAAATTACGCAACAAACTTTAAACTAACGTTTACATGTAGCTTCCTAAAAAAGAGAGCAACATAAGCACATGAGAGTAATTTTTTTTTCGAATACCAATACTAAGACATAAAACAGAATGAAGTAGTGGTCTGCAATATCAAATTCACGGGGCCTTTGAAGTTGAATCTTCAAAAATGCATTTGAAATTAAATATCAAGTGCATGCATAATAAGAACATTCACAACAGCGCCGAAAATTCGAATCCCAGCCACAAACTCCAATTTAAAACTTCATTTCAAGAACAAAGCTAAAATAAACAACCTCAGGATAGGCCCTTGTACATCTTTCGGTATTTTTTTTTTTAAAAAAAAAAAATTTGTAGACTAAAAAAATGAAGAGAAAAGAAGAACTTCAAAACCCTAGAAATTTACTCTGCTAATGTTCTGAGAATTTTTCCTCCAATTTTTTTTTTATATCATCCCCCCTTGCATATAAGACTCACCTCATATATACAGCCTTCAAAAGTTCTCGAATCTTCTCTAAAAAATCCAAAATCCTTCAGATTTTTTGAACAATTTTTGGACAAATGGAGGGCATGGATCAATTTTCATCAATCAACGGCCCCGATTAATCCAGCAATCGTCCTTCTTCGTACGAAAGTTGTACAATTTCTGAGAAAATTTGTATACAAATCTGTTGAGGATAAGGTGACGTGGAGAGGGGGACCAACGAGTGAACTCGTAAACGATTTATGGCGAGTTTGAAACGATTTGGGTGCGAAATCGGTTTGAGAAGACGATGAACAACATAGAAGGCGCCGCCTCTGTTTGGTCTCTACGGTTAGGGATTTTTGGGGGAATATGATATAAGGTTGTTTATATATTAAGGGTAAGTGGGCGGGTCGTTTGGTGGGTTGGTCCGATTTTGTTAGGCTGAACCGGTTTTGGGCTGGGTCTGTAGAGGGGGAATTATTTGGGCTGTGGGGAAGAAATAAGGGATTTTTACATATACATCCCATATAACAAACCTTACTACCATTATTGTGCATGGTTTGTTTATTACCCTCATATCTCATGTTTTTGTTACACAATATGTACCAAACGGAATCTTTCCAGATGTTGCCTCCTAAAATAACGCCTTTATTAAGGCTCAAATCTATGTTAAATGAATTGTATCCTAAAATAACTCCTGTATTTATGGCTCCTAATTAATCTTTGATTTTGTACCAAATAAATGCTAAATCAGTTAAGGTAAAATCTTAACAAGCTAATAAAGAATGGATCCAAGAATTTTAACATTCTGTATCATTGTAACCAAGGGCTATCATTCGTTATTTTCTTGCCACATACCCTCTCCAAATTTTGTTTTCCATTTAGAAGCCAACTTGGATAAATTAGGGTTCTTCTCCAAATTGGAGAAATTAAGTTGCTGCGAATATTTAGTGAGAGATTCCTGGTATGATATCTTCTGTTATTTTCATAATTCTTTCTTATAGTTTCCTTTCTATGTACCTTTTCTTCTCTAGTTTCATCAAAGGTTGTGTTTGATATGGTTGGAGAAGTTGATGCACGATCTAAGTTCATTCTTCCAAGATTTGTTGAAAAATTGAAGGAGTTGGAAGAAGGATTAGCATTTTATGAAAATAACCACAACAACTTGATGGAGATTGAAGGCAAAAGGTACTTTCACATTATTTGGGCACAAATTCAACAAAGAATTGGAAGATAACAATACATTATCCCAGAAACTAAAGGTAATATATTCTTGTTTGGTGCAGGAAAAAAAAACAAAAAAAGTAGTAGTTGTTGAACTTGTTTCCAGTGAGTTTTTAAAATGTAGTCAATTGTAGTTAAATATAGTTAAGGTTATATGAAGTGTTTCCAGTGAATTTTTAAAATATAGTAAATTGTAGTTAAATGTAGTTAAGGTTATATGAAGTGTTTCCAATGAGTTTTTATAATGTAGTCAAATGTAGTTAAATGTAGTTAAGGTTATATGAAGTGTTTCCAGTGAATTTTTAAAATGTAGGTAAATGTAGTTAAGGTTATATGTAGTGTTTCCAGTGAATTTTTAAAATGTAGTCAAATGTGGGTAACTGTAGTTAACGTTTATATGCAGTTTGTTTGTAGCTTATTTGTAGTTAACTGATTGTTGCTAACATAGTTAACTTATTGACACCTTATTATTTTCTTTTTGATCTTGAATTGTAGGTGAGGGCTTCAACTGAGGTTACCGGCAGGCTTGCAAGGAGGAAGGGTCCACCGCCAAAGAATGAGAGAAATAAAGTTGAACGAAAGAAGAAGTAGAGTGTACTGTTGTAATGAACTTTGGTTGTACTGAACAATTTTTCATGAATACTGAACAATTTTTCATGAAGTGGAGAATTATGTCAGTTTGGTTGTACTGAACAATAGCTTCATGAATACATTAGAAATTACTAATGTTGTGACTACAATTACCTACAATTCCATATAACTACACATCTATACTGCATATAACTTCAATTACATAACTACAGACTAGTTATTAATCGTGAGTAATGAGCAGCTTTTAGCTTGGATTTTAGTAGTTACACCAATCAATATAATAGTATAAAATTTTATACTAGAGATGTATTTTAAACAGAACTCACAATAGCTAAGATGACAAGGTGAAGGAAGTGAAAAAAGAAATTTAGCAGGAATGGTTGTGCCTGCACTACATGATGTCATTAAAGTAGAGAAGTCACCATTTTTAAGATTCTTCCCTTACATTAAAATTCCAACTGCCTCAGGAGAAATTTATTACAATAACAAATAAATACGAAACGAAAAAATTCACTGGAAACACTTCATTAACCTTAACTACATTTAACTACATTTGACTACATTTATAAAAACTCACTGGAAACACTTCATATAACCTTAACTACATTTAACTACATTTTACTACATTATAAAAACTCACTGGAAACACTGCATATAACCTTAACTACACTTCATACAGAAATCGCATATTTTCCCCCAAAAAACCCTCGTTTCTCACTCATAGAAAAATGGAATTTGAGAATTTGGGACTGAGAAGAAGAAGGAGCAATGTAGTCAAATGTGAACGTGTAAAAAAACAAATATGAAAAGATTTTGTATACACAAATCAAGCCTCTAATTAATAGTTTGAAAAGATTTTGTTCCACAAATCAAGCAAATAATTAATGAGTTGATCATTAACCTTAAATATAATTTTGGTACATAAATTGAAATGTGGTATACTTAAATGTCGAGCAATAGCAGCTTAACCAAATAGCAGTTACAATAATATAAAAGCGGATTTAATCTATATAAGTTTAACATTTAATATTCTTCTCGTTGAACCCATTTTAGTTTTAAAATTTATTAACTATCTATTATAATTTTCATAAATTTTTACACAAATATTTTTATATATAAAATACTGTATTAAGTTGAATCCGATAACGTAAAGCTTACATGCACCTCTGTTGAGTATTGGATCCTTGAATCCATGTTTGCCACATTTATTTATTTATAGTAATACGATCCTCATGATTAGACAAGACCAGCAAAATTCGCAATGGATATTATTTATTTTCGGAAAAAGAAAATATTTAAAAGGTGTAAAAAAATAAATATGAAAAGATTTTGTATACACAAATCAAGCCTCTAATTAATAGTTTGAAAAGATTTTGTTCCACAAATCAAGCAAATAATTAATGAGTTGATCATTAACCTTAAATATAATTTTGGTACATAAATTGAAAGGTGGTATACTTAAATGTAATAAACACAATCCTTAAACATGAGTGGTTATAAGGTTTGCTATATGGGATGTATATGTAAAAATCCCAAGAAATAATTTGAAGATGGCCCAATTTCACAAAACACATCTTCTTTCCAATTCTTTTTTTTATTTTTTCTAATTTTCCTTTTCTTTCAATTAAAATCCTACAATCAAAAAAATCCTAGATTATCAAAATGTGAAGTTAAACTAATTAGATAATTATAAAAAAAACATAATTCTGTATTAAACGTAAAAAATTAATAAACAAAAAATTAAAAGGTAAAAATGTAACAATAAGCTATTTCTTTTGTGATTTTCAAAATTTATAAAGCAAAATGATTATGATTAATTCCCAAAGTATGAAAAAAATCCTAAGAGCAATGCATGATATTTTTGATATTTTTTCATGATTTAAATAAGCAAGAAAAATGCAGACAATTAATAGAAAATCTACAAAATTCCTAAAAATGGAAAATAAATAAGGAAAAATCTATTTTCTTAGATTTTGTAGCAGTATTTCATGTATGGCAAAAATCACGTGCTCACAACTGCCCCTCTTTGCTCGAAGACACGAAGGGTTTTCGGGCAAAGATAATAAGCAATTATAAGGGATTTTTGCCCGTTTGAAACTTCATGAGAAGCGTTTTTGAAAAGAGTCCGACCGAACCTTGCTTCAAAGGTTGCCTACATATACTTGGCTATAAAGGAATTAGGTTGTGTAGTTCTGGAAATTTTGGCAGCTGGGACTACCGAGAAAGCTGTGGTTTCACCGCTGTTGCTACTGTTACTGCTTGCTGAGCTCCTTATTACACCAAAACGGAAAGTAAAAAGCTAAGCTAGCTAGGCCTATCAACTACGAGTTACAACATTCCTATCTATAAATCTTTTGAACCTTGATCTTGAGTCTTAGCTGGTTCTTGCTGTAGACCTCAATCTGAATCTTGAAGCTCATCAACTGTAGGTGCTGGTTCTTTTTTTAGGTTTTGAATTAAGGCGGAACATGCAAAAAATGCGACTTCAATCATATCTTGAGCAGTCCGCATCTTTCTCCGCTTCAACTTTGAATTCATTTCTTTTTATTCTTTTTCTTTTTCTTTTTATTCTAGACTAATACTCATCCTTTCGTTCATCTAAAATCCCGTGCCACGAGGTCAACCTGATTAAAATATCAAAACAAAAAAACGAATGAAATTTTCTGCCCCAGTTTTATTAGAAAAATTTCGTGAATCAGTTGTGACACATACGATAATCAAACTAGAAGAGGCCTTTCAGTTTTGGCGAGGAAATTTTTGATTTTTAGACCGAATACTGAAAAGAAAATGCTCCACAATTTTCTGATGGGGAGATCCTCGATTTTCTAGCCGGGATATTTTGCAAAGAAAATGCTTCACGATTTTCTGGCCAAGAGATCCTCGGTTTTCTGGACGGGATATTTTGCAAATGAAAAAGTTCCACGGTTTTCTGACCGGGAGATCATCAGTTTTCTGGCCGGGATATTTTGCAAATGAAAAAGCTCCACGATTTTCTATCCGGGAGATCCTCTGTTTTCTGGCCGGGATATTTTTCAAAGAAAATGCTCACGGTTTTCTTGCCGGGAGATCCTCGATTTTCTAGCCGGGATATTTTGCAAATGAAAAAGCTCCACGTTTTTTTGGCCGGGAGATCCTCGGTTTTCTGGCCAGGATATTTTGCAAATGAAAAAGCTCCACAGTTTTTTTGGCTAGGATATTTTGCAACGAAAATACTCCACGGTTTTCTGGCCGGAAGATCGTCGATTTTCTGGCTGGGATATTTTGCAAATGAAAAAGCTAAGCTACAATGATTTGATTCTATTTTGGGGGTTTTCATTTCCCATTTCTTTCTTTCTTCCTTTTTGGGGTTTCTTTTTAGATGTTATTCGTTGTATTTATCAGAATGCATGAAAGAGTGTTTGAGAAAACTTCCTTTTTGGTCATTTCTTCTGCTGCAGCGCTATTTCAATGCTTTCGCACTTTGTTTCTTTTGGGCTTCACCTGCTTCTTGCGCAACTGTTTTGAATAAGGCCTATTTTTACCAAAGAAGAATTCGTTAGTTGAAACAGTGGTTGGTTTTGTGGCCTTGATCTTCTTCATCGTCTGATCCCGGCCCCATTTCCATTGAGAATTTTGCTGCTTGTTGGCCTTGAGGGTGAATCTCTTTCACACTGACCGGGTTCAGTCTTTGGATTTCATGATGATTCGCCCGTGTGGGCTCTGTTTTTCCACCCCTTTTTGCTTTCCAAACCTTTGCTTTTGGCTTTTCTTTCTTTTCTATTGTCTTTCACTTTGGAGGCAATCAATCATCGTGGTCAGTCGGGATTGGACTGGCACACCACTGAGGTTTAGTAATTTGTTTGACCCTTGCCAAGGAGAGCCCTGTGAAATCCATCATGTCACCTTTTCTATGTAATTACAACGGAATCAAAGCTAAACCGAAAGGAATTCAAAGAAAAGTATGCAAAAAGGCAAGTATATGAGCTTAAAGAGAAGCGTCCCTTTCAGGGAAAAGAAGGACTTATCTGGGGTGCATGCTGGCTCCAAATGAACATGACATGCTCCTTCGACTGGACGCTAGACCCGCACCAGCTTCCAACTTCTCATGGACCCATTGACCCATATTTCTAAACTTGGGAACCTTGCCGGGACTTTTAGTGATGAAGTATCCTCTTTTCGGCCGACAGTGCCCTTTACGGGTTTTCGCCCATTCGACCTCTCTCATTTCTCTTCTCACAGTCGCCTGATAGTTATCTTTGAGAGTTTTCACCAAGCAGACTCTCTCATTTTTGTTTTTTCTACTCACCGCCACCTTATAGTGCTTTAAGTTTTCACCGATAAGACTCTCTCATTTTATTTCTCTCTATTTGAATTGTATCAGATTCCAACAATGATATTTCCCACTTTCCTGTCTTCGCCAATTGATCAGAAGAACTTGGGAAGGGTCTTTAGGGTAAAGGACTTTGGGTGCAACTACATCTTTGGAACCATTTCGGTGGTCTCATGGCGGAACCATTATATCATCTGCCCCAGTTTCACTTTTTGGGGGGAATTGAGATTTTTGTTTTGGTGTGACTGAACCTCAGGGAGAGGCTGCCTCCGTATCCTTTCGGAATCAAGTCAAACGTAGTTCAGGAAAGTATATTTTTTTGTTTTGTTTTTTGTTTTTTTTTTTGTGTTTTGTTTTGTTTTTTATTTATTATTTTTTTATATATCTTTGAGTTCCAAAGAGGGTGATGAAAGAAAAGTAGCTGGATCAAAGGGTTAGCAAAGGATTGAAGTGTTTGAGGTAGCGAAAATAAAAGCCTTCGTCATCCCGATCGGACACTGATATTGTAGTAGGATTAGACATAATATCTCTTAACTGCGTCTGCGTTTACCGCTGCTTCGGGGTCGTTTCCCACAATGTCTCCCAAAAACAATGCTCCTTTAGGTAATATCTTTCTGATGATATACGGTCCTTTCCAATTAGGAGCAAATTTTCCTTTTGCTTCCTGATGATGGGGGAGAATACGCCTCAGAACGAGTTGACCCACTTCGAAATTCCTAGGCCGCACTTTCTTGTTGTAGGCACGAGCCATTCTTTTTTGATACAACTGCCCATGGAAGACTGCAGCCATCCGCTTTTCATCGATCAAGGTCAACTATTCCAAACGAGTTTTGTCCTATTAATTGTCTTCAATTTCAGCTTCAACAATGATCCGGAGAGAAGGTATCTCGACTTTTATGGGTATTACGGCTTCGGTTCTGTACACCAAAAGATACGGGGTTGCTCCGATTGATGTGCGCACGGTAGTGTGATATCCCAACAATGCAAAAGGCAACTTTTCATGCCACTTCCTGGAACTTTGAATCATTTTTCTCATATTCTTTTTGATGTTTTTGTTTTCCGCTTCGACAACATCGTTGGCTTTGGGCCGATATGGAGTAGCGTTTCGATAAGTTATATTGAATTATTCGCATAACTCTCCCATCAAATGACTATTTAAATTTGTAGCATTGTCCGTGATAATGGTTGCTAGAATACCGAAACGGCAGATAATACTCGAGTGCACAAAATCCACTACAACCTTTTTAGTGACTAACTTGACAGTGATAGCCTCAACCCAATTCGTAAAATAATCAATAGCTACCAATATGAATCTGTGCCCATTTGAAGCTTTTGTCTCGATCGGTCCAATGACATCCATACCCCATGCCACAAAAGGTCAAGGTGCTGACATGGGACATAGTTCTGTTGGAGGTGCATGAATCAGATCTCCATGCACCTGACATTGATGGCATTTATGGACGAAACTGAAGCAATCTTTCTCCATGGTTATCGAATAATATCTAGCTCGGAGTATATTCTTTGCCAACACACACCCGTTCATGTGAGGTCCGCACACCCCGGCATGCACTTCATGCATGATTTTTCCCGCTTCTTCGGTGTCAACACATCTTAATAAATTGAGGTCTGGAGTCCTTTTGTATAAGATTTCACCACTTAGAAAGAAACCACTCGCTTGTCGCCTATTGGTTCTCTTTTGATCCCTAGTGGCATGTTTGGATATTCTTGTGTTTTCAAAAATCTCTTAATATCATGATACCATGGGTGGAAGCTTGGCTCTGCTTCGACTGCATTACAATAACCATGTCTCTCCCTGATTTTGATTTCCAAGGGATCAATGTAGGCATTGCCCAGATAAGGAAGCATTGAGGCTAGAGTAGCGAGTGCATCAGCTAATTCATACGACACTGTGGGATGTATCTGAATTCTATTGTTTTGAAATGCTTTCCGAGATCTTCTACATGCTGTCGGTAAGGAATAAGCTTGACATATCGGGTTTCTCATTCTCCCTGAGCTTGCCGAATAATCAAATCTGAATCCCCCATGATCAATAATTATTCCATATCCTGATCAGTCGCCATATTCATGCCCATGATGCAGGCTTCATACTCAGTAGTGTTGTTTGTAAAGAAAAACCGAAGCCTTTCGGTAGCTGGGTAATGCTGGCCAGTTAGCGAAATTAAAATTGCCCCAATTCCTACACCCTTGGCTTTCACCGCTCCATGGAAGAACATTTTCCAAGCATGAATATCTTCAATAATCCCTTCTATCGTGTTTACGTCTTCATCTAGGAAGTAAGTGCTCAACGGCTGGTATTCTTCATCAACCGAATTTTCAGCCAAGTGATCCGCCAGTGCCTGGGCTTTCATTGTCGTGCGAGTGAAGTAAACTATATCAAATTCAGTAAGCAAGATTTGCCATTTCGCCAATCTCCCAGTAGGCATGGGTTTCTGGAATATGTACTTTAAAGGATCCAACCTGGTCATGAGGTAAGTAGTATGAGCTTGCAGATAATGTCTCCGCTTTTGAGCTACCCATATCAAAGCACAGCACGTTCTTTATAACAAAGTGTACTTGACCTCGTAACCGGTGAATTTCTTACTCAAATAATAAATTGCTTGCTCTTTCTTTCCAATCACATCATGTTGCCCAAGAACGCAACCAAAAATGTTTTCCAAAACCGTCAAATACAAGAAGAGGGGTCTATCCGGTTCTGGTGGGACCAAAACTGGAGGATTTGACAGATATTCTATGATTTTGTCAAAAGCCTCCCGACACTCAGCTGTCCATTTGACTGTCACATCTTTCTTTAACAATTTGAATATTGGTTCACATGTGGTGGTCAACTAAGCGATAAACCGACTGATATAATTCAACCTTACCAAAAGACTCATCACATCTTTCTTTGTTTTTGGAGGAGGTAAATCTAGGATGGCCTTTATTTTTTTAGGGCCTAACTCGATATCTCTCCTGCTGACAATGAAACCCAGAAGTTTGCCGGATGGGACCCCAAATGCACATTTTTCCGGATTCAGCTTCAAATCATTTTTCCGCAGCCTTTCAAAAAACTTCCTCAAATATCGGACATGATCGTCCCGAGTTATACATTTAATGATCACGTCATCCACATACACCTTTATATCTTGATGCATCATATCATGAAAAATGGTGGTCATGGCTCTCACATAAGTTGCCCCAGCGTTTTTCAGACCAAACGGCATGACTCGGTAACAATAGGTACCCCAGGGTGTAGTGAAAGTTGTTTTCTCTGCATCTTCTTTATCCATCAACACTTGGTGACATCCTGCGTAACAATCGACAAATGACTGTATCTCGTGTCTATAGCAGTTATCAACAAGGATGTGGATGTTGGGAATAGGGAAGTTGTCCTTGGGACTCGCCCGGTGCAAGTCTCGATAATCAACACACATCCAAATTTTCCCATCTTTCTTGGGTACAGGAACTACATTGGCCAACCAAGTAGTATTTCGAACCACTCGGATTACCCCTGCTTTTAACTGCTTTGTGAACTCTTCTTAGATCTTGTCACAAATATAAATTCTGAATTTCCTCTGTTTCTGTTGAACAGGAGGGTACCAGGGTGAATTGGCAATTTGAGTACCACTAGATCAACACTCAATCCTGGCATGTCATCATATGACCAAGCAAACACATCTTTGAACTCAAACAGAAGTTGAATTATTTCATCTCGCATTTTCTGGTCAGTGTGAATGCTTATCTTTGTTTCACAAATTTCTTCTAAGGTTCCCAAATTAACCGGTTCTGTATCATTCAATTTTGGCTTCGGTTTGTTCTCAAATTGTTCCAATTCTCTATTTATTTCCCTAAAAGCATCTTCTTCATCATATTCCGATTCTTGGTTCATTATTTCACAATTAGACACCGTGTTTGGATCCGAGCGTAAAGTATGCATGCATGTCATGTTATTTAAAGCTGCATTATTATGACTGAAAAGAAAAGAATAAAAGAGAAAATAGCAGGAATCAGAAAGAATACAAGAATAGTGATGAAATATTGATTTCATTTCTTGGAATTGGGGAAGATAACATGGTTACATTGGGAAATGAAAGACAAAATAAAGAAAACATCCGAGTTACACCCTGAAATAACTCGTGATATGGAAAAGTGGCAGGACAAGTCTACCCGGACTCCCGCCTGACTGGGAACGGTGTAGCCTTCCAATTCTACAATATAGCATCTGAGCCTATATACAGCACTTCAGCGGTACTAGTACCCTCTCCTAACTGAACCATATGGGTGTGATAAAGCATTTGCGTCATAGCCCCACATATCTCTTCGATTTCTTCAGCTGTGAAAGTTTCATCATCCTCTTCTTCATTGTATCTTGGCTTGATAAAGGAATGATATAGATGTTGCAATGGATGTGGTAAGACCCATCATTCCCTTTTCCTCTCATCTGCCCAATTTCATCTTTTGTAGTAGGGAAAAACCTATTCCGAATAACTTATCGGTTGTTGGTAGAATTATCGGCCTCGATATTCCTTGCAAAAACTTCCCAACCCCTTCCCTGGCTGGAAGGCGTACATGATCATTTATTTCGCCACCATAATTGAGGCGTTAGACAAGAAAGGTTAAGGGAAAGGGCCCCCTCCTCATATTGATCCGCAAGTACAACCTCAAAGGGCTGATATACGATGTGCTCACTTCCTTATCTAGCCTCTAAACATGGAACAGATGGGTCCCAGTAGATATATTGTTCGTCCTCCCCATGAACCACGATTTCTTGATTTTCGTATTCAGATTTCACCATCTGATGGACAGTAGAGGGTACCGCCCCTGCTGCGTGGATCCAAGGCCCTCCTAGGAGAAAGTTATAAGAGGTGTCCATATCTATGACTTGGAAAGTTACTTCAAACTCCACGGGGCCTATAACTAATATCAAGTCTATTTCCCCAATTGTCTCTCTCTTGATGCCATCGAAAGCTCTGACACAGACATTATTCGAGCGAATCCTTCTCCTGCCAATTTCCATCCTCGGAGAGTAGAAAGCGGGCAAATGCCCACACCTGACACTACATATACCATTACTCGCTTGACATAAAAACCTTCACACTTGACAGTCAGGTGTAAAGCTTTGTTGTGAGCCACCCCTTCTGGAGGCAAATCGTTCTTACTAAAGAAGATTTGATTAAGAGCAAAGAATCTTTCGGACATTCTTTCAAGATGTTCCACTGAGGTCCCAGCAGGCACGTATGCCTCATTCAAAACTCTCACTAGGATATCCTGATGCTCGGCAGATTTCATTAGCAACGATAACATGAACACTCGCTCGGGGCACTTTCGCAATTGATATACCACTTCGTAATCAGGCATTTTCATTTTCTGGAAAAAAGCTTCCGCTTCTTCGGCACTAATGGACTTCTTGAGTGGGAGGCGCTTTTGGTGGCATTGTTTACCTCTTGGATGTCTGAATATTTCTTCACAGAGGTATCCCCTGGCAATTCCCCAGTGATAGCCTTGCCTTTGTATGTGACCACAATTGATTGATAATTCCATGGTACAACAGACGGGTGTGTCATTGATTTTTGTGGTACGCGTTTGATAACCACCAGCTCGTTCGGCAAAGATGGTTTGATCTTCCCCCGGACCACATAAGCTCCCTTGGGTACAAACATTGGCATCCCCTTTTTCATTTCAAACTTCTTTGGTTTACTTATGGCAAATGTCTTTTCTGTGTGTCCTCGTGGAAGATAAAAGACTCCATTTTTCTGGGGTGCTGTCGTCTCTACCTTGGTTTCAATTTTCTTTTCAACCTTAGCCTTGATAGTTTCATTCTTCTGTCCCCTTTTTCCTTGTTTCGAGGTTGTTTCCGGCTATCTTTCTATATCAGCAATGGCGATTATGGATTTTAAAGCAGGATTGTATTCCTTGTCTTCACAAATTATTCTGATTACCTGCCCATTGTTATGAGCAAGTAATGGATTATTGGTCACATTCGGAGTTTCCTAATCCGTGGGTACTATTCTTCCCTGGTTAATCAATTCCTGCATAGCTTTCTTCAAAGTCCATCAATTATCGGTGTTATGCCCCTCAACTCCGGAATGATAAGCACAATACACGCCCTGTTGGTAAGATGGAGAATCCGGATTCTGTCTATTTTGGGGAATAGGCTGCAATAGATTCATTTGTATGAGCTTAGGGAAAAGGGTGGAATATGGTTCCCAATTGGTGTGAAGTTTTCCTTAGGTGGTTCACGAGGGCGAGGGTTATTTTTGTGGTGGTCGGGGGTTATGCTGGTTTTGGTAAGGAGGTTGATTTCTCTGGAATGGAGGTGGATTTCGGTTGACTGGTGGCTGTGGTCGGTTCAAAGGATGAGCACTCATGACTGTATAATGTGGGGGTGGAGGGGCATAAGCCATATCATTGCGCGGGTAGTAATGTTGAGGAGTCCTTTCCGAGAATACCGATCTAGGAGCTCTGTACCTTCTGCCTTCAGACGTTGCCATAACTATTTCTTCTTTCTTTTTTGCCTTTGTCCATTCCTCTAGACCCGCCTTGGATGGCTTGGGAGGTTGCCCTATGGCTGCCTGATTTAATATTCTTCGTGTTTTCAAGCGGCTTTCTACCATTTCACCGATTTTGATAGTCTCAGGAAAAGGTTTGCCTATGGCTGGCATAATATTCTGGAAATAATCCGGTTCCTGAGCTTGGAGAAAAACGGTAACCATTTCGGTTTCATCCATCGGAGGTTTTACCCTAGATGCGTATTCGCGCCATTTGATTGCGTATTCTCAAAAACTTTCCGAGGATTTCTTCTTTAGATTTGCCAGCGAGTTCCTATCTGGTGCTATGTCAATATTGTGCTGAAACTGGTTGACGAAGTCCCTAGCAAGATCATCCCAAATGTACCAACGGGACATATCCTGGTCCATGTACCACTCAGACGCGATACCAACCAAACTGTCACCAAAATAAGCCATGAGGAGTTCCTCTTTTCCACCAGCTCGTCGTAATTGGTTGTAGCATTTCATGAGATAAGCAATGGGATCACCGTGCCCATCGTACTTTTCGAATTTTGGGGTTTTGAATCCCAATGGTAGGCGCACATGGGGAAACATGCACAAATCTGCATAGGACACGCCTTTCCGCCCGCTCAAACATTGTGATTTTTAGGCTTTGTACCATACTCTTCATTTTCCGAACAATCTCTTCTTGCTCAGGAGTTTTAGTGGGTTTTTATGGGCTTGAAGTGAACTCAAATAGAGGTTGCTGAGTTTAAGTTTAAGCGGGAAGTTGTGGAGGTTCCATTGGGACTGCAGATGTTTGGAAAGTGAAAGCTGAGGGGTCGAAACTGGGTCGGGGTAGTGTAGGATGTGCCGTGGCTGAGCATGGTGGAGCAGTGAAAATGTTTGAAGCCGCTCCTGAACCTAGCACCTCTGGGAGATTCCGAGAAGGTGTTCCAACAAAGTGGGTCAAGATGGTAGGATATCTGAGTGGGGTGTTGGGGTGATTGATTGGGACATTGGAGGTTCCGCCAATCCTAGGAAAAAACTAGGGAAATTCGGGGATTGCACTTGGCGCCTCTCTTCCATTTGACCAGGATTCCCACATTTCCATCATGCGGAGACGTAGTAACGTGTTTTCCTCGGCAATCGCCGATTCCGAAGTCGGGATGCCCGATATTGGGCTCTCGTCTGTGATAGGAACTGTTGGTAAGATTGTTTCTGAAGACATTTCAACGCTACCCTTTGATCTAGTGAAGTACGGATGAGGTGCCAGACTACTACAATACCAACACTTTCTTTAGAACCTAACTTAACAGTAAACAACAAACAAGTTAGTTAGAAATAACACATAAGTAATCTCATGTTGGGGTGTGATGCACCTTTACAGTTAAATGTGTTTCTACATGTTTTGCAACGGCTTGCATGCTTCATCCCAATTTTATCTCACTCTCCTCAATTTTCTTTATTTATTTCTATCCATCTTCTCCCTACTTTATTTAAATTGTTTATAGAAAATCATGACCTGATCCGATGTGGATTGCCTAAGTATCACGACGCCGCGTGAATCAGATCATATCGTAGTTCAAGAGCAATTTTAGGTTTTTTTCAAATTTTCATTAATACTGAATTACAAAGAGGCCTACAAACATATTTTCCTAAGACTCTAAGGCTCGGGACATGCCTTTTCTAGGAATTTTAAAAATAGACTCGAAACATGCACTCTAAAGAAAAGAGAAAATACTGACTCGAAAAGGAAATACAATCAAGAAAACATCAATGCCTCCAATCTTGCCCTTGGAACACCTCCTGGCCTTGCAGCGAGTCTCCTTGTTATATCATCTTGGAGCCGAAATAGTTCTTCCATTATCTGTCGGACGAAGATCATTACTGTGGCAAAAAACATGGATCTTGTCATGTCCTCACACTCGCAGCACTTCATTGTGATGTAGTTAGGAATATTTTTTACCCTATCTCTGGTAATCCCCTTTTCTCTTAGCAGGTGATCGATTTGTTGGGATCTAGCCTCTAAGACCTGAGTGATGGTGTGGTTATGCTCTTTCAAGTGGTGAAGAAATGCTTCCAACAGGTCCATTATGGAGTAACAATGTTCCCTCTCGATTTTGAATTTCTTGGATTGCTTAGCCATTTCACCCTCGAGGTTGCCAATCGCTGTTTCCCAACCTGCGGCCCCTTTTACATATCTTTCTTTCATTTGTTGAATGAATACTCACGCCCCTCGGCACTCTTAGTCAATCTCTTTTTTGCCTTTGCTAACTCAGACTCAGCTTTCTCGAGGTTATCTTCATAATCACGCACCTTTTGAGTAATATTATAGATGAGCCTTTCATATTTACTACTTCGGACCCGATTCTCAACTGCTATTTTCAACTGTCGAACCTGGGCTCTAAGAACCTCATTTTCTTGAACTAATCTTCTTCTCTCACCCTCGGCCTCTTGTTCCTACAAATCGTTATTGAAGATGACATTTCTCAACTCTTCCTGCAGACCACTGATGGTAGCCCAATATTCTTTCTCCTTTTCCCTCCAAGCTAACCTTTCTTGCATTTTTTCATCAAAAGCTTGAACGTGGGGCCTTTTGGGCGGCCTCACAAGTTCGGGCTCGGGCTCGAGCTCCGGTTCATTGTATATATGAAAGCTCATTTCCAACCAAGTGGCATAATTGGGATCAACCTCGCCTTTAGTTGGGTCTGGTACCAGGGTGTTACTCTTTAGATAATGACAACAGAGCCAATCTCCTTTCACCAAAGCCTCGGGAAGCGTCGCCTCCGAATGTAGTTCGATGACTTGACTACTTAGGTCTGCTTCCTCAAGTATTACCTGATACCTTCCAAGTTGTCTCAGCACTCTATAAGGCGCATAGGGTTGTATACTTCTTGCTCCCAACAACATCAGGTAGCCTTTCGAAGCAGTCATGTAGATGATTTCTGTTATTGGGATCCACCCTATGGTCCATTCAACTTGATCTGCTCTCAATTTTTTCAAATAGGAAGCCCATGCTTCAAACCCCTCGGGTGGTTTGTAACCTTCCACCCTTTTCTCGTATTACTGATGAAATTGTTCCCGTCTGAAGCATATCTCATGAACATAGGATGGTGGGAAAGGTGTTCGATCATCCACATCTGAAGGAGAATGCCGCAGCCTTCGAAAAACTCAACCCCAGATTTGCACAAAGTCAATGCCCGGTAAATATCTACAAGCACCAATGGGACCAGAGTGTGATCTTTTTTGTCAACGAGAACCTGTGCGATCCTGGCCATGCGAATGTCTATTGTACCTTGAGAATTCACAAATACCATGATTCCCAGAAATGCCACAATGAAAGAAATTCGTCGGTGAATCTCCCATACGCTTTTGTTCTGTTTGTTACTCAAACCCTTTTCATGTGTCTCAAATCGGCTGAGTGCCCAAACCTAAACTACAAGAAGTGGAACTTACAACTCCCGTTGTTTACGCAATTGTTGCTCATTTGCTTGCTAATGTTCGAAAGATCGAAGAATTTGTGCACCGAGGGGGCCCTGAAAAATATGAGCTGCTGCTTTCTTAACTCTTGGCCAAAATCAATGTACCCAGCTATTTCTTCAAGGGTGAGCATGAGTTCGAAATTCGAGAAGCGGAACACATTGTGAACGGGATCCCAAAAGGTCACCAAAGCCTTAATCAAATCCTCCAATGGCTTAACGTCCATGATATCTACAAGTAGACCCAACTGTTGTTTCACCCAAACTTTATCATCTTCATCTAGGTTGTCCCACCACATACACAAGTGTATGTGAGCCTGTTCTCTGACCGTTTCTGGCGATTCCTGGATGGTATTCATTTGTTCCTGTAGAAATTTAAGGTTAGGGTTGACTCTTGTAAATTCTTTTTACAAAAATTGTTTTCTAAAATCAACAGATAAGAACCCCTTTATTGTTGTGTAAACAACAATGGCCGCTTTCGCAAACGTGGGCCCTTCGCAATTCCCAAATGAATTTTGAGGGTGGGGTGAGAAAAGACACCTTTTAAACAGACTTGCTTGTTTCTCCCGAGAATAACCTTTCGATAATTGAAATGTGATCGAAGGCTATTCCGGTAAAAATAACTTAAAGACAAACCGAAGTTGGGTCGGCTTTTAAAACCCTAAAACACCTTTTATTTTAAAAAAATGAGGCCGAACCTTATGTGGGTTACATACGTACCCCACATCCGGTGAGAATCTGACCTGCATAGTTCGGGAAGTTTTTGACAAAATATACGATACTTGACTCACTCTATTTTTGAAATACATTTTCCTTTTTCTTTTTTTTTTTCAAAAATTTGACAAAGTTTCGGGACATTTTCAAATACAGGGATTTATAGAAATCGGGTAAATTCCTATCCTACCTCACTCTTGGTTTTTCTCTTGATTAACCGGTCAACATGCAAGTTAAAACTAATAAATATTCACATAGCATGTAATATGCATCAGGATGGTCTTTATTTTGGGTACACCTGTCCTAGATGGACCCAACCCATGTGTTGAGTCCCCAAGGTCGAAGGCAACGTGATGCAAATAATCGATCCTACTAGGGATCCGACATGAGGTTGCATTATTCAAAGTTTTAAAAACCTGGGGTTTGTGGTCTAAACTTGGGTTACCCGAGCGGACAGCTGGGGCCGAGGAGGGGGCGACGTACCGGGAGCACTAAAGTCTGCCCGGCCTTGTCGCTTGCCCAGCCTCGCTCTATTTGGTATAATTTCTACACAAAAAGCGGGCTACGCGAACGTATGCACCATTTTAAGAAGACTCGAACGGGTGGCGTAAGAAGACATTTAAATACAGTTCAAGTAATATCAAAGCGGTAAATGACAATTAGCACATTAAGTCCACAATATACAATAATATCAACAATAAAGCCAAATAAAAATCACTTTAACAAACTCAAATTCTTGAACCTTGAGCCAGAAGTTCTGGGTTCTTTATTCCCAGCGAAGTCGCCAGATCTGTCACACCTCCTTTTCGTACACACCCCCGCGAGGGAATATATAAGGGAATTTTTCCAATTAAAGTGACATTATTCGAAATGTGATTGTTTATTTATTTGATTTCAGAGTCGCCAATTGGGATAATTATGGTGTCCCAAGTCGCCGATTTATTTTAAATCTCAAATCGAGGAAGTTTTTATTTTAAAATAGTCCGTGAACTAGAAATTCTAGGTAAAGAATTCTGTTAACCCGGGGGAAGGTATTAGGTACCCCGAATTACGTGATTCTAGCACGGTCGCTTAGCAATTTATATTTGGCTTAATTATTTAACTACTCATTTTAAAACCTATGTGCAATTATTATTTTTATACCGCTTTCAAAAAAAACTTGAATCATTCGTAATTAAGGAATTGAGTTACGCGTACATATACTCTTTTCCTTTGGCACGTCAAAAATTATGTCACGCGAACGTGTCCACTATTTATAACGCTTTGTTTATTTTATTAAGAAAAATATGGTTGAGGTTGCACGAACACATAGCTCAATTTATTTTCAAATTATAATCATATTACCCGGACAAGTACATAATCACGATGATAAATTAAAACATGCCTAGAGCATCCTATAAAATAGGACAGCGAATTTTGGGGCCATGAGTTGAATCCTACTAAGATGGGAGCATGCGGCGTTTTGTCCATGAAGTAGACAAACGCAATTAATGAAAGGCAGTGTAAAAGAAACAAATAAACATTCCAAGAGTTAATAGATACAAGAACGTACCTCAATTATACAAGGATGAGATTTACAAAACAAAGACACCGAATAAAAGATCAAGACAGAGGATGAGAGCTCGGCCAGCAACCAGAGAACAACTTCAACAAAACGAACCTAAATCGCAACCAAGAAATTCGGACAGAAATCAACAGTGCCGAAAATTCGAATCCAGCACAAACTCCAATTTAAAACTTCATTCAAGAAGAAAGCTAAAATAAACAACCTCGGGATAGGCCCTTGTACATCTTTCGTTCTTTTAAAAAGAAATTTGTAGACTAAAAAAATGAAGAGAAAAGAAGAACTTCAAAACCCTAGAAATTTACTCTGCTAATTTTCTGAGAATTTTTCCTCGGATTTTTTTTGTATCATCCCCCAGCATATAAGACTTACCCCATATAAATAGCCTTCAAAAGTTCTCGAATATTCTCTAAAAAATCCGAAATCCTTCAGATTTTTCGAACGATATTTGGACAAATGGAGGGCATGGATCGATTTTCATCAATCCACGGCCCCAATTAATCCAGCAATCGTCCTTCTTCGTATGAAAGTTGTACAATTTCTGAGCAAATTTGTACACAAATACGTTGAGGATAAGGTGACGTGGAGGGGAGGAACAACGAGTGAACTCGTAAACTATTTATGGCGAGTTGGTAACGATTTGGGTGCAAATCGGTTGGAGAAGACGATGAACAGTGTAAAAGGCACCGCCTCTGTTTGGTCTCTAGGGTTAGGGATTTTTAGGGGAATATGTTATAAGGTTGTTTATATATTAAGGGTAAGTGGGCGGGTCGTTTTGTGGGTTGGTTCGTTTTGTTGGGCTGAACCGATTTTGGGCTGGCTCTGTAGAGGGGGAATTGTTTGGGCTGTGGGGAAGAAATAATTTAAAGATGGCCCAATTTCACAAGACACACCTTCTTTCCAATTCGTTCTTTTATTTTTTCTAATTTTCCTTTTCTTTCAATTAATATCCTACAATAAAATATCCTAGATTATCAAAATGTCTAATTAAACTAATTAGATAATTATAAAATTATAAACACCACTTAATTCTGTATTAAACGTAAAAAATTAATAATCAAAAAATTAAAAGGTAAAAATGTAACAATAAGCTATTTATTTTGTGATTTTCAAATTTTATAAAGCAAAATGATTGTGATTAATTCCCAAAGTATGAAAAAAAATCCTAAGTGCAATGCATGATATTTTTTATATTTTATCATTATTTAAATAAGCAAAAAAAATGCAGACAATTAATAGAAAATCTACAAAATTCCTAAAAATGGAAAATAAATAAGGAAAATTCTATTTTCTTAGATTTTGAGTATTTCATGTACGGAAAAAATCACGTGCTCACATTGACTTTGTTCCGGTAGTACGGGATTTCCCCAATGTGTTTCCAGCTGATCTTCCGGGCATGCCACCCGATCGGGACATTGATTTTTGTATTGATTTATTGCTGGCACTCAGCCCATATCTATTCCTCCTTACCATATGGCTCCTCCAGGGTTGAAGGAGTTGAAGGATCGGCTACAGGAATTGCTTGATAAGGGTTTTATTCAACCTAGTGTTTCACCTTGAGGTGCTCCTATATTGTTTGTAAAGAAAAAAATGGTTCTATGCACATGTGTATCAATTATTGTCAGTCGAACAAAGTTACAGTGAAGAACCGATATCCTTTGCCTCGTATTGATGATCTATTCGACCAGCTTTAGGGAGAACATGTGTTTTCTAAGATTGATTTTCCCTCGGGTTATCACCAACTAAAGATTCTGGAGCCATATATCCCGAAAACTGCCTTTAGGACTTGGTATGGTCATTACTAGTTCATTGTCATGTCATTTGGGCTGACCAATGCCCCAGCAACTTTTATACATTTGATGCACAATTTATTCAGGCCCTATCTCGACTTATTTGTCATTGTTTTCATAGATGATATTCTTGTATACTCCCAGAGCCGGGAAGACCATGAGCAGCACCTGAGGACAGTGCTTCAGACTCTCAGGGAAAAGAAATTATAATCAAAGTTCTCAAAATGTGAGTTTTGGTTGAGTGCTGTGGCAATCTAGGCCACGTGCTATCGAGTGAGGGCATTCGGCTGGATCCAAAGAAGGTCGAGGCCGTGCAGAGTTGTCTCACGCCCTCTTCAGCTATAGAGATCCGCAGTTTCCTTGGCCTGGCGGGGTATTACCATCGTTTTGTGAAGGGGTTCTCGTCGATTGCAGCGTCTATGACTAGATTGACCTAGAAGGGTGCTCTTTTTCAGTGGTCGGACGAAAGTGAGGCGAGCTTCCAAAAGCTCAATGCGGCTTTGATTCAGACCCTATTCTGATATTGCCTACTGGTTTGGGGTCATGTACAGTATATTGTGATGACTCACGAGTTGGACTTGGAGCGGTATTGATGCAGGACGGTAGGGTGATTGCCTACGAGTCCAGACAATTGAAGGTACATGAGAAGAACTATCTTGTCCATGACCTTGAGTTAGCTGCTATTGTTCACGCCTTGAAGATCTGGCGTCATTATTTGTACGGGGTGCCTTGGGAGATTTACACGGATCATCGGAGTTTGCCTCACTTGTTCAAGAAAAAGGATTTGAACTTGCGCCAGAGGAGATGGTTGGAGCTATTGAAGGACTATGATATTACTATCCTTTATGACCTGGGGTAAGGCAAATGTGGTAGCCGATTCCTTGAGTCATCGGGCGAAAGTTTGGCATATTAACTAGCTTCAGAGAGACCTATGGCGATGGATGTCCAAGCCCTAGCCAATCAGTTCGTGAGATTGGACCTTTCGGAGCCCAGTCGGGTTCTAGCCTGTGTGGTTTATCGGTCTTTATTGTTTGATCGTATCAGGGAACGGCAGTATGATAACCCTCATTTTCTTGTCCTCAGGGACACAGTTCAGCATAGCGATGCTAAGGATGTGACTATTGAAGATGACTTGGTGTTGATGATGTAGGGGCGGATCTGTGTGCCCGATGTTGATGCTATTTGGGAGTTGATATTGACTGAGGCCCAGAGCTCGCGGTACTCCATCCACCCGGGTGCCGCGAAGATGTATCAGGATCTAAGGCAGCATTACTGGTAGAGGCGGATGAAGAAGAACATAGTAGAGTTTGTAGCTAGATGTCTCAACTATCAGCATGTGATGGCTGAGCATCAGAGACAGGGAGGGTTACTCCAGCAGATGGAGATTCTGGAGTGGAAATGGGAGAATATCACTATGGACTTTGTGACTGGTCTCCCTCTGACGGCGAGGAAGTTTGATTCTATTTGGGTTGTTGGGGATCGGCTGACCAAGTCTGCTCATTTCATTCCAGTGTGCAATTCTTATTGAGCATAGCAGTTTGCAGGGATTTATATCAGGGAGATTGTCAGTCTGCATGACATTCCAGTTTCTATCATCTCAGAAAGGGGTTCAATGTTTACATCACGGTTCTGGATAGCCGTGCAGCATTAGTTGGGTAGCCGAATGACCATGAGTACAGCTTTTCACCCTCAGATGGACGGACAGTCCAAGCGCACTATTCAGATTCTTGAGGATATATGCTATGCGTGCGCGATTGAGTTTAGAAGGTATTGGGATCAGTTCTTGTCGCTGGATGAGTTTGCGTACAACAACAGTTATCAGTTCAGTATTCAGATGGCGCCTTAAGTGGCCTTATATGGTAGGAGATGCAGATCCCCGGTGGGTTGGTTCTAGCCGGGCGAGGCCAGGTTATTGGGCTCTGATTTGGTTCAGGATGCGGTTGAGAAGGTTAAGGTGATTCAGGATAGACTCTGTGCGGCCCAGTCCACATAGAAGAGTTATCTGGACCGGAAGGTTCATGATGTATCCTTTATGGTTGGTGAGCGAATTTTGCCTCGGTTCTCGCCTATGAAAGGAGTCATGTGGTTTGGTAAGAAAGGGAAGTTGAGCCCGAGGTTCATTGGCACATTGAGATTTTGAGATAGATTGGGAAGGTCACTTATGAGCTTGCCTTACCTCCCAGTTTGGCTGGGGTTCATCCAGTATTTCATGTTTCAATGCTTTGGATGTATCATGATCACCCGTCTGACGTGTTGGAGTTCACTTCAGTCTAGTTGGACAATGACTTGTCCTATGTTGAAGAGCCACTGGCAATATTATTCAGGCAGGTCCGAAGTCTCAGGTCAAAGGATATAGCTTCAGTAAAGGTTCAGTAGCGGGGTCAGCCGGCTAAGGAGGCAACGTGGGAGATCGAGTGGGATATGCGCAGCCGATGCCCTCATCTTTTTGCTACTTCAGGTATGTTCTCTATGCCCGTTCGAGGACGAACGAATGTTTAAGTGTAGGAGGATGTGACAAATCGGCCGGTCATCTATTGAATTTATGCCCCATTCCCCCATTAACTGCTTCCCCTAAGTTCATTTATGCTATTTTGGTTTTCCGGGATGTTCAGTAATAGAATTTGAAGTGTTTTGGAACACTTAGTCCCTAAGTGAGAGCTTACGTGTTGGAAAATGGTCCATAATCAGACAGTGTCAAGACGACCTCGGAATGGAAAACCGATAGTTCCGTTAGGTGATTTTGGGGTTGGGAGCGTATTCGGAATGTATTTTGGATGTATGTAGCTCATTTAGGCTAGAAATGCTGAAAGTTAGAATTTTGAAGTTTCCAGTCTGATAGTGAATTTTTGATCTGAGGGTTGGAACGGGATTCCGGAAGTTGCTGTAGCACCGTCATGTCATTTGGGATGTACGTGCAAAATTTCAGGTCAATCGGACGTGTTTTGGTTTGGTTTTTAATCGAAAGCGAGTTTGGTTAAGTTTTGAAGTTTTAAAGTTCAAATCATTGATTAATTCGAGTTTTCGGCGTTATTTTAGATGTTTAAGGATTGGTAAAAGTTTGAATGATGTTATGGGATATGTTCGTAGGTTTGGTTGAGGTCCCGGGGCCTCGGGTGTGTTTAGAATGCACAAAAGGGCATTTTGTGTTGAAGAACAGTTGCAGATTATCTGCTATATCTGTTGCAAACCTTTCTTCTATGCAATGGCAGCCCGCCCATGCAATCGCATAGTGCAATTGGTGAGGGGCATGTTTTCCTTCAATGTGATCGCATGTCATTGTATGCGATTGCATAGTTCTCCTTTTCTCCTTCTCCACGATCGCACTACTCTTCATGCGTTCGTATAGTAGAAATTAGGAGCTGGACCTCATAGCCAAAATCCTTCTATGCGATCGCATAGCCCAGTCCGCGATCGCATAGCTTCAGCTCCCCCTTCTTTGCGATCGCATGACCTTCTCTGCGTTCGCATAAGTCATTTTCCATGCCTTCAATTTTTACTCTACACGATCGCATCACTCCTTATGAAATTGCATTGAACAAATGCCTGGGCAGTTATAATCTTTTCAAAAATGAGAGTTCTTCCAATTTTTATCAAACTCAAGCTAGACAGCTTAGTTTTGGGAGATTTGTCTAGGTATTTTTAGAGGCAAACATTGGGTAACGATTCCTTACTCCCTTATGATTATTACCCGCTAATCTAATCTCGAATTCAAGATTTTATTTTGGATTTTAAATGAAAATTAGGGCAAAGTTCTTAGACCTAACTTTGATGATTTTAAGGGGTATTTGACATTTGATTTGGGAGATTTTTATATGGTTAGACTCGTGAGAGTAAGAGGTTTCTAAAAATGTAAAAATTATTCGATTTCGAGATGTTGGTCTGAGGAGAATTTTGGTCATTTCACCTATTTTCGCGCATTAGGTTTAATTTGAACAGTGTAATTAGTTACTTGCGATGTTATTTATAATATGTAATTGGTTTGAATAGATTTGGGCCACTCGGAGTCGGATACTCGTGGCAAGAGCATTGTTTCTTAGCGATTTTGTACCAATTCGAGGTAAGTGGCTTGTCTAACCTTGTGTGGAGGGACCTCTCCCCTTAGGATATCTTTCTCATTATTTAATAGCCTCGTGCGCGAGGTGACGTGCGTGTACTTGTACTAGTTGTTGGAAATTCACCGTACTTGGCTTATTTAGACTATATTTTCTTCCCATATTTAATTGTTAAAAATAAAACTTCACTTGTTTTGACTTAGGAAAAGCATGTTAGTAATTTATTTGCTCTATTTGACTAAATTTCCATATTTGTCTTTCTTCTGAAGCATGTTAGATTCTCGACTTTACTTGTTGTTCGCATTTGGCTTCCTTTCCGTTAAATATTGATTTGTTGTGGTGTATTTACTTTTGGGATTATGGGTTCAATTCCCGGGAGATCCTCCATTATTGGTATGCTGGACTACCGGTTCAATTCCCAGGAGATCCTCTGATATTGACATGATGGACTATGGGTTCAATTCTCGGGAGATCCTATGATATTCACATGATGGACTACAGGTTCGAATCTCGGGAGACCTCTGATATTGATATGATGGACTGCGAGTTCAATTCTTAGAGATCCTCTGTTATTGGTATGAAGAACTGCGGGTTCAATTCTTAAGTATCCTCTGTTATTGGTATGATGGACTAGGGGTTCGATTCCCAGGAGATCCTCCGATATTGGTATGAATGGACTGCAGGTTCAATTCTCGGAGATCCATGTAGAATCCTGACTTTTGAATGATTTTCTTGTGGTCGTAGTATGTACTTGTAGCTGTTCTGTTATAATTACTGTCTTGCTAGATATTCGGGATTTACTTCATTATCTGTTGTTTATTTATTCTTACATTATTTGGTATGTTCATCTCAGTAGGGCCTCGACCTTCCTCTTCACTACTCCACAGAGGTTAGGCTTGGCATTTACTGAGTATCATTGTGGTGTACTCATGCTACTCTTCTGCACACTTTTATTGTGCAGATCCACGTACTAGTAGTCGGGCGCGCTATTAGTGATCTAGGAGATACATTTGGAGATTTGAGGTATGCATCTGCCGCATCCCCAGAGCCGAAGTATCACGCCCAGAAATCCGTGGGCATGATCGACACTCAACTGGTACCCCCAGTCGAGTGGACCTGGGTTCCTTTCCTATTCCCCACGTGTTACCCCATATTATTCAATGATAATTAGCCAAAAGATACTAAATTTGCAATTGGAAGAACATATGATTTCTCTTTTAGAACCTCACATTATGATTAACATGGAACATCTTTTACAAAACATATACTATGATTAACGGGGAACGTGGTATATAAGTTTTACAACGCCCAAAACATAAACCTTTATACATAAGTTCTAACCCACATACTACTGTCTATGGAGCCTCTAAGAGGAAGATAGTACAACACTTTCCGGTGACAAGGCCCCGGCTATACCTTTACAAAAGGACAAAAGACTCAAAAATACCACAACATAAGTGGCATGAACCACACAAGGCCCCGAAAGGAAAGGGGCTCACCAACACGATTACTGCCGATAGAGAGGAGGAGGAGCTACGAAGGGTGGACTGGAGTGCCTGCCACGGATCCACCTACAATCATAACACGAATGTATCACCCTGGCAAAAGGGATGTCAGTACATGTGAATTGTAGTGGCATATATGCACAAACTCTATCCCAAGTAAACTCAAGCCAAAATGCATACATAAGTATAGAACTGAACAACAATAGTACAATTACAACCATGGAGCATCAACCAAACATCTAACACAATTGATTCAAGTAGTCATACAAAGGGTCAATCAGTGCCCCACAGGTAACAAACTCTCCTGATGTCTCCTATTTCACCGTGTTGCAGCGTGCAACCTGACCCCGCCTGACAGTTTTTAATTCACAACAGCAAAAAAAATAACAAATACACGAAATCAACTATGGGACATTATTAACATAGATCCACAATAAGGGTAATGCAATTCCACAATTAGCAACAACAGTTCCTCAGGTTCATCATATTGGTACACCATTTAGATCATCACAATAATTATTCACAACTAATCACATACGTTATTTCATAATACTTCCATTTCCACTATTCCACATTATTCCCATTTCCATTGTTCCACATCGTTCAATTTACATTGTTCCACATTGTTCCATTTCCATTATTCCACATTACTTTCCATTTCCGTTGTTCCAATTACAAGTTCCACAACATTCATCACAAAGTATTACCATACAATCGTACAACACAAAATCCTCACAATGATTTTCACATGAATATCTACTGTCAACCATTTCACAACTAGCGTATGGCGATTTCACAAGGATCACAGTTAGCCATACATACCTGGAGTTGATTTATTCCCTATAAACCTTTATCCCAATTCGCCAAGCAATCAAGAAGTCAATCTAGTTCATGAACAACACTTTGGTTTTAGAAATTTAAACTCATAGTTACTACCCAACCCCCTTTTACAAGATTTTAGGGTTTTGAAGACATGCATGAAGATTTTATGAAGAAATTTCAAAGCAAGTGTATGGGGCTCCCTTCCAAAGCTTAATTTCGAAATTTGATGGAAGTGGGTTAGGGATTTTACGTGATAAATCAATAGAGAAGACAATGCACCAAGAATTTCCCAAGCTCCAATGATTTTGAAAGACTAGATGATGAAGAATTCATTTTCTCTCTCAAGAACCCTCTCTCCCTCACTTTTATTTTTAATCAGAAGTGTGTTAAAATGAGGGAGAATGTGTTTTAATAAAAGGTGGGTCGGGTCTAAAATTTTAGAAAAATACAAGGCGAGTTCGATCTGCGACGCAATCTGCGATCGCAGAACAGACATGCGATCAACAGAATGGACTGCAGAATTGGCCCAAATTTCAAGCCTCTCGTGTTGGGAATGCGGTGAATATGCTGTCCGCCTTTGAGTTTTGCGGTTGCAGAATGCACCGCAGAACTAACCTTCTTATTTCCTCAGGGACAATATGCGATCACTCTGCGGTCCGCATATTGATTATGCGATCGCATATTTGACCATATTTTCAACATAAAAAATTTGTTGCTCTCTGATTCACTCTGCGGTAGGAATACGGTCCGCATAGCTAATCTGTGACCGCATTCTGGACCGCATTTTGACCATTTTCTGAAACATTTTGATTTCACATTTTCAAGTTTAAAACAGTAAAAAGAATCCGATCCATGTAGGTAGACTCGACTCTTTGAGCTGCTAACATCTGAGCACACATTTTCACAGGGCCTTACATCCTCCCCCGCTTAAGATCATTAGTCCTCGAGTGAGGACTTGGGAACCAAATGAGTTTGAAAATATGATATGCAAGTTTCTACACTTTTATTAACTTTCAAGTTTGTTTTAGAAAAATTTGCCAGAGTTTCCTTTGTAATATGGACATAACCACCAGTCAAAAAACCTCCAAAACACATTCCCAAACATTATTACACAACTTGCTACTTCTACAACAGTTATAAAATGCACGATCTTCATACTTGCACATATTCAACCTTTCGGTACACGTTTTTCAACCATTTTGGCACACTACATATAATCAAATTAAGCATTAATCACATGTATTATTAAAGCCATTTACCTATCACGAGGGTACGACACAGTTATTCATTTCAATACAATTCCTCCATGCAAAACTAATCATTACACAATTAGAACACCTTGATACACAATCTCCATGCAAAATTAATTATTACTTCCATACATCACCTTACCATGGGAGCACAAAACTTTCATTACCAAAGAGGACTGCAATTGCTTAAATAACCACAACACATAAATTTTGTTAATACAACTTGGAGAAACTACAATAGTAAGGCACTTGGGAAGAGAATGAAGTTTCTTACACCTAATTGGGAGGCAACACTAGTTCTCCTAAGGACAAGATTCGCACGACCACTCTTAGATTTGCTCAAATAGATGGGAGTAATTTATCTTCATCTCATCTTCCGCTTCCCACGTGGCTTCCTCGACTTGTTGGTTTCACTACAACACCTTAACTGAAGCAATCTCCCTGTTCCACAACCTTCGGACTTGCCTATCCAGAATAGCAACCGGAATCTCTTCATAAGATAACTCTTCTGTAACCTTGATGTCTTCCACTGGCACGATTTTAGACGGATCACCCACAACTTTCCTCAACATGGATACATGAAACACCGGGTGCACCAAGGACATTTCAGGGGGCAACTCCAATCTATACGCAACTTGACCGATCCTTTGAGTGATTTGATAAGGCCCAACATACCTAGGGCTTAGTTTTCCCTTCTTCCCAAAGCGCATAACTCCCTTCATAGGAGACACCCTCAAGAATACCCAATCTCGCTCTTGAAACTTCAATTCTCTCCGACGCACGTCCGCATAGGATTACTGGCGACTTTGAGCATCCTTCATTCTCTCCTGAATGACTCTTACCTTCTCCATGGCTTGATGCACGAGATCTGGCCCTATTAAATCTGCTTCACCAACCTCGAACCACCCAATCGGGGACCTACGCCTTCTTCCGTATAATGCTTCGAATGAGGCCATTTGGATGCTAGCATGGAAGCTGTTATTATAAGAAAACTCTATAAGGGGTAGGTGATCATCCCAATTACCTTTGAAATCCAAGACACATGCCTGCAACATATCCTTGAGTGTCTGAATAGTCTGCTCTGCTTGGCCATCGGTCTGCGGATGAAAAGTTGTGCTAAGATTCACTTGAGTACCCAAACCTTGCCGAACTTTCCTCCAGATATTAACTGTAAACTGAGCTCCTCGATCCAAGATAATAGAAAGTGGCGTACCATGGAGCCTCACTATCTCCTTGATATACAACCGAGCATATTGTTCCACATTATCGGTGGACTTGACTGGCAAAAAGTGAGCTGATTTGGTGAGCCTATCCACAATTACCCAAATTGAATCGAACTGGTGCTGAGTACGAGGTAGTACTGTCACGAAGTCCACATTTATCATTTCCCACTTCCACAGCGGTATTTCTGTAAGCTAAGTCAACCCTCCCGGACTTTGATGCTCGGCCTTCACTTGCTGGCAATTCGGGCACATAGAGACGAAGTCTGCTACACTCTTCTTCATACCACTCCACCAATAGATATCCTTGAGATTGTGATACATTTTCGTAGAGCCTGGGTGCACTGAATACCTGGAATGATGAGCCTTCGCCATTACCCTCACTCGAAGATTATCCACATTTGGGACACATATGCAACCGCAACACGCCATCATTGCTGTCGAGCGAAAACGCTGAAATTTTGTTACTTAGAGCCGCCTCCTTTAACTGTGCCAATGCTGGATCAACAGACTGCTTTTCTTTAACCTATGCCACGAGCGAAGATTCTGCTGCAATATGCACTATAAGTTCCTCCTCATTCGGGGCCGAGATACAAACCCCAAGGCTGACCAACTGATGTACCTCCCGATCTAGGAACCTCTGATCCGCTCTCAAGTGATCCAAACTACCCATGGATTTCCGACTGAGGGCGTCGGCCTCCACGTTCGCCTTCCCTGGATGGTACAAGATGTCCATATCATAGTCCTTAAGTAATTCGAGCCACCGCCGCTGACTCAAATTCAGCTCTTTCTACTTGAAAAAATACTGGAGACTCTTGTGGTCTGAAAACACATCTACATGAACCCCATAAAGATAATGCCACCACATTTTCAAGGAGAACACAACTGTTGCAAGCTCCAGAACATGTGTCGGATAATTATTCTCGTGATTCTTGAGTTGCCTGGAAGCATATGCTATGACCTTCCCGTGCTGCATCAAAACACACCCTAAACCAACCCTGCAGGCATCACAATAACCACAAACCCCTATGTGCCTTCAGGCAAGGCCAATACTGGTGCCGAAGTCAACCTTGTCTATAATTCTTGAAAACTTTTCTCACAAGAATCTGACCACTGGAACTTTGCTGATTTCTGCGTCAATTTGGTCAGTGGGGAGGCGACGGTGGAGAATCCCTCTACAAACCTCCGATAATAGCCTTCTAACCCCCAAAAAGCTACAAATCTCCATCGAGTCGCGGGTCTAGGCCAATCCTTTACTGCTGCAATATTTTGGGGGTCCACCTGAATCCCCTCACTGGAAACAACATGACCCAGAAAAGCGACGGACTCTAACCAAAATTCACATTTGGAAAACTTGGCATACAATTGGTGCTGATGTAGAGTCTGCAAACCCGCTCTGAGGTGGCTGGCATGATCCTCCACGCTCCGCGAATAAATGAGGATGTCATCAATGAAAACAATCACGAATGAGTCTAAAAAGGACTTGAAGACCAGACTCATAAGATCCATAAAAGCTGCCGGGGCATTGGTTAGGCCAAAAGACATGACCAAGAACTCAAAGTGGCCATAACGCGTCCTGAAAGCGGTCTTAGGAATATCTTGCTCCCTGATCTTAAATTAGTGGTACCCGGACCGCAAATCAATTTTGGAGAAGAACATTACACATTGCAATTGATCGAACAAATCATATATCCGAGGCAACGGGTACTTGTTATTGATGGTGACTTTATTAAGCTGCCGATAATCGATACACATCTGAAGTGACCCATCCTTCTTTCTGACAAAAAGTACCGGAGCACCCCATGGCGACACACTTGGCCGGATAAACCCTTTCTCCAGTAAATAGTTCAACTGCTCTTTTAACTCTCGCAACTCTGCTGTTGCCATTCTGTACGGTGGAATAGATATTGGTTGAGTATCTAGCAATACATCAATCCCGAAATCAATCTCCCTATCTGGCAGAATTCCTGGAAGCTCATATGGAAATACCTCAAGAAACTCATTCACAACTGGCACAGACTCGGGGCAGGAACCTCTAGAGTAGTGTCCGCCACCCGAACTAAATGATAAATACACCTCTTCCTGATCATCTTCGAAGCCTTAAGGTAGGAAATAAACCTACCCTTCGGCATAACACCATTTCCCTTCCATTCAACAACCGGCTCATTACGGAACTCGAGTCTCATGACTCTCGTCTAGCAATAAAGTTTAGCAAAGCACGATAGAGCTAATCCATCCCTATGATTACATCAACATCCACCATCCCAAGCTCGATAAGGTCAGCCGTGGTGACACGACCACCTCCATAACGACACAATTCCTATAGACCCGCGCGGCTGTAATAGAATCACCAACCAGAGTCGATACAGAGAACGGCTCAAGAAGTTGCTCGGGTTCAATCCCAAAACTCGAAGCAACAAATGGAGTGACATAGGACAAAGAAGAACCCGGATCAATAAGAGCATAACAACTAAAGGTCTAAACAGATAGGATACATATGACAACATCTGGGGAAGCCTCGGCACTCTGACGGCCACTCAATGCATAAAACCTGCTGGGTCCGCCCCTACCACGAGCTCCACCTCTGTATGCACCACACCCTGCTGGGCTGAAGGGCGTACCGATGACGTAGCAACTGATGAAGTGGATGGCTGAGAAAGTCCCCTACTCGTGCCCTGTTCGGGCACACAACAGTCACGCTGTATGTTACCTCTCACCCCACAGTTGTAACACACTGGAGCATCCAAGTAACAGGCCTCTGTATAAAATCTCCCATACTTGGGACATATACCTCCTTGCTGTCGAGGTCTCATCCCCGAATGACTGAACTGGCAGGACCTCTTGTTGTCTGAACCTGGCCCCAAAAGCCTACTCTGCTGGAAATGGTGCACAGATGGCGGTGCACTAGTTGAGGACTGAGCATAAGACTGAGATTATCTTGTTGACCCTCTCCCTAGAGCTGACCTCCCTGAGTGACCCATAGGCCAGGCCCAGCTGCTACTCTCCCTGTCTGCTCGAATCTTCAACTTCTTGGCCTCTGTGGCCTGAGCAAAACCCACGATCTTCCCATAGTTTATGTCTGAATGCAAAGCCGTTGTAGCAGCCTCATTTACTACCAACGGACTGAGACCATGAACAAATCGTTGAACTAGCCTCCATAGTCGATACCAACTGAGGAGCATACTTGGAAACCTCATGAACTCCACATGATACTCCCAAACACTTATGCTACCCTGCTTAAGAATCTCAAACTCAGTGGCACGGGATGCCATGGTCTCGGCAGGCAAGAAGTGGTCCATGAAGGCATCCAGGAACTCATCCCATCGAGCTGGAGAGCTCCCCTCCACACAGGAATCCTCCCACATCTCAAACCACGAATGCGCAACCCCATTCAACCTGTATGAAGCCAATTCTACCCCTTAAATTCTCGTAGCCTTCATCAATCGAAGGGTCTTGTCATCTCGTCAAGGAATTCTTGTGGATCGGACTCTGGGTCTGTGCCTGAGAACTATGGAGGACTCAATCGCAAAAACTGATCAACTCTGGAGCTGGAGGAATCTCCCTGTCTGCTGGAGGACACAGGGGCATCATGAGATCTCTGGGCCTGGGCGGCCACTAACTAGGTCAACATGCAGATAGCTCCCCTAAGGTCTCTATCAGAAATCCCGGGATCGGAAGATGGATCAACATCAGGATTAGGAGCATTGGCAGGAGGTATAGTAGCACCCTCGGCTGCTGCTGGAATATGATTGCTTGGATCATGAACGGATGGAGCAGGCAAATTCAGAACAGGGGAATCACTCTCACCCACGACAGTCAGCACATGATCCACAACCGCACTAGAAGTGGCATTGGCCCCTAGGCCAAGTCTAGCTTTCTTCTTAGGTGCCATCACTGAATTCGAAATAGAGCACGATTTAGACACATCACTTGACCGCACGAACTTGGAATATCAAAGAAGAGGATCATTTTTCCTAAATGCCCGTGTAGCCCCCAACTTATAGATGTGGTCGACAACACACCGATAATAAGGGCTCTACTAGGAACGTCGTCGAGACAACCTAGGACTCCTTTAAGACCTTAGGTTATGATACCAAATTTGTCATCCGTGGGCATGACCGGCACTCAACCGGGTACCCCCACTCGAGTGGACCTGGGTACCTTTCCTATTCCCCATGCATTACCCCACATTATTCAATGATAATTAGCCAAAAGATACTAAATTTGCAATCGGAAGAACATATGATTTCTTTTTATAACCTCACATTATGATTAATAGGGAACATATTTTACAAAACATATACTATGATTAACGAGGAACGTGGTATACAAGTTTCACAGCACCCAAAACATGCACCTTTGTACATAAGTTCTAACCCGCATACCACTGTCTGCGGAGCCTCTAAGAGGAAGTTAGTACAATACTTTCCGGTGACAAGGCCCTGTCTATACCTTTACAAAAGGACACAAGACTCCAAAATACCACAACATAAGTGGCATGAACCACACAAGGCCCCGGAAGGAAAGGGGCTCACCAACACGATTACCGCCGATAGAGAGGAGGAGGAGCTACGAAGGGTGGACTAGAGTGCCTGCCATGGATCCACCTACAATCATAACACGAATGTAGCGCCCCCGAAAAAAGGGACGTCAGTACATTTGAATTGTACTGTCAGGTATGAACAAACTCTATCCCAAGTAAACTCAAGCCAAAATGCATATACAAGTATAAAATTGAACAACAATAGTACAATTACAACCATGGATAATCAACCAAAAATCTCAAACAATTGATTCATGTATTCATACAAAGGGGCAATCAGTGCCCCACAGGTTACAAACTCTCCTGCCTCCTGCTGTATCCTTTCACATTTTCACATTTATCATTTCATGATTCATATTCATATCAGTAGTGATATTGGATCACATTTTTCCACCCTTATTGCCTCGTCCACCCTTATTACCTCGGCCTCCCTTATCACCCATCCCACACCTTATTTCACCGTGTTGTGGTGCGCAACCCGACCCCACCTGATAGTTTTCAATTCACAACAACAAATACACAAAATCAGCTATGGGACATTATTAACATAGATCCACAACAAGGGTAATGCAATTCCACAACTAGCAACAACAATTCCTAAGGTTCATCATATGGGTACACCATTTAGATCATCACAACAATTATTCACAACTAATCACACACGTTATTTCATAATACTTCCATTTCCACTATTCCACACTATTCCCACTTCCATTGTTCCACATTGTTCCATTTCCATTGTTCCATTTCCATTGTTCCACATTAATTTCCATTTCCGTTGTTCCACAACATTAATCACAAAGTATTACCACACAATCATACAACATGAAAGCCTCACAATGATTTTCACATGAATATCTACTATCAACTATTTCACAACTAGCATAGGGCGATTTCACAAGGATCACAGTTAGTCATACATACCTGGAGTTGATTTATTCCCTTTAAACTTTTAGCCCAATTCTCCAAGCAATCAAGAAGTCAATCTAGTTCATGAACAATACTTAGGTGTTAGAAATTTAAACTCATAGTTACTACTCAATCCCCTTTTTACAAGATTTTAGGGTTTTGAAGACATGCATGAAGATTTTATGAAGAAATTTCAAAGCAAGTGTATGGGGTTCGCTTCCCAAGCTTAATTTCAAAATTTGGGGGAAATGGGTTAGGGATTTTACCTGAGAAATCAATAGAGAAAACAATGCATCAAGAATTTCCCAAGCTCCAACGATTTTGAAATACTAGATGTTGAAAAATTCACTTTCTCTCTCAAGAACCCTCTCTCCCTCTCTCTTATTTTTTATCAGAAGTGTGTTAAAATGAGGGATAATGTGTTTTAATAAAACGTGGGTCGGATCTAAAATTTTAGAAAAATACCAGGCGAGTTCGATTTGCGATCGCAGTACACATGCGGATCGCAGAATGGACCGCAGAATTAGCCCAAATTTCAAACCTCTCAGGTTGGGAATGCGGTGAATATGCGGTTCACATTTGAGTTCTGCGGTCGCAGAATGCACCGTAGAACTGACCTTAGAATTTACTCAGGTACAATATGCGATCGCTCTGTGGTCCGCATATTGATTATGCCATCGATGATTTGACCGCATTTTCAACGTCAAAAATTGGTTTCTCTCTTATTCACTCTGCGGTAGGAATGCGGATCGCATAGCTGATCTGCGACCGCATTCTGGATCGCATTTTGACCATTTTCTGGAAAAATTTCGATTTCACATTTTCAAGTTCAAAATATTAAAAAGAATCTGATCCATGTAGGTAGACTCGACTCTATGAGCTGCTAACATCTGAGTACTCATTTTCACGGGGCCTTACACGAAGAGTCTCCTTCTATTTTACCTTTAGCTAGTAGTTTCATTCATGTACTCACTTGTTGTAGACACTTCTGGATGTTAGAGCCGTATGTTATATTTTACTCTTAGCTTGTGTTGCCCGTGGGTTTCCGGGTCTTTGGAGGTTTTACATTATTTTGAGTCGAAGTGTATGTGCCAGGCGGCACCCTATACATTTTCTTATGCTAGTCACGTTTAATTATCATTTTTTCGTATGGATTGTTGAATTTCCGCAAAGTGTCAGGAATACCTGGTCGCGAAGACTGGCTGCCGTCGTGACAGGTTTATGATTGGTGAACTAGGGTCATGACATCCTAGAAGCCAACCAAAAGTTGAATGACCTTATTAGCATAAACACGGGGATGATCCCACATCAACCTATTTCATATAGATCTGATAACATATTTTAATTGAATTTACACAATCCAGTCTAGCCCATAAATCCTAGAGCCACATTTCACCTTTTCGAAAATCATACACAAGATTAGAACCTCACACCTACATTCAAAATATGCCTGAACCAGCTGTAGTAGACCATGCCTGTAACCTTAGGTGCAATTATATGATATACCAATAACTCAAACAAATGAAGCGATAACTTTCATTTGCAGCAGTTGCCCGCAACAACCAAATACAGATAGAAATCTCTTTTTCGCCAATGCCTCATTCCAACATTCTCCTATACTGCCAACAGTAATTGAAACACGCAATAAGTCATAAACATTGCTCAGATCAACCATTCATGATGCCATTTCTTCTCCAGCAATTATCATAACAAATTTTTGAATCGAACCTCGATATTTACCCATGAAACATGCTGAAATTAAATCTGGTTGTATTCATTAATGACCCCAACGATCACTTTGAATCCAACACATCACTCTGGTGATATTACACATTAATAGAGGACTAAGTCACAACTTGCATAATACGCGCACCAATAAGAAACGGTTAGAACATACTTAAATCATGATAATGACTCAACTGAGAGAGTAACACCTCAAATTCACTAGTACTGCCACAACACAAGGCTGATACCCTGTCTCACATCATTGAAATAGGACAAACAAATTTGAAGGTCATGTTTCCACATAGCTTTGTTGCAATGCGCGATCTTATCCAAAGACTACTCCACATGAAACACCTCAAGTCACTATGCTTGAAATTGACAACCATGCTCAATTGATGGCTGGAGCCAGAGCAAATCATTACACTCACTGTGAAACAAATAATACATACCATGCAAACCAGATAGAACATAATTCAATTCTCCTCGCCACTCAACCCGTGGCATTTTCGGCATAGCCCATGGCACAATAGTTCAGAATTGCCCGACGCTAAGACAACCAGTCTAAATTCTGACATCACATACAAAATTTAACATACCAGCAAATAAAGATCCAATTGAGCCTCCAAATCCTCATAGCCGTTAAACAGTACCGACGCATACGATCAACAACCACAATTAGACTGTACATAAGAACTCCCAGTCTCCAACTCCATATAGCACACGCATTATCATACTTTACCCCAATTTCCACGGTGCGAATACATAGACATCTTTAATACACAATCATCCCATAATAAATACTCTAAAATTTCATGCGCCATACAAGCAACGCGAATATCAGTAGTCAGTCCAGCCTTAAAGTGCCGCAATACTATTGAAGTGCCATCAACTTAATCACATTAGCTTTTTTCTAAAACATAAAACCTCGACAAATCACTATGATTAGAAATACAATTTCCTTAATCATCTGAAGATCATTCACCCTAATCATCTGAAGCTCATTCCTCTAATCACCTAAACTTCCTGTACTGCCTAAGAATGTTATGAATTTCCACTCAGAACTAAACCATAACCTTACACACGCAATATTCAATCCTTCACAACATATCGCATATGCCATATCATCCTAAGGTAACATGAGGACTTTGCCTCCCTTCCGAACCATGAACGTTTATGTCCTCAATTAGTCAAGAACTTCCATTGAACCCGTCTAAAAGAAAAATTATTGCACATCCCGTGCTCTGCAGGACATACATAGATCTTGTTCAAATTTTTTTACAATACCGACTTGACGGATGTGGTCTGTATAAATTCATAACACCCTCAAATCAAATATTCATTAGGTCTATACTTCTAGCAAGAACTATCACCTCATTTTGAACCAAATAATGGTCTTAGCCCCTTAATTTACTTCATATACTCAGATTGCACTGGTCTCGAATTCAATAATCTCGCCTCACCTATTACAAACTGCTCAGGAATTAAACATAATCAAAAGTCACATATGATGCCTCAATATACCAATAGGCTACCAATTCGAACGCGGTACAAAAGAAAAACAAACTCAGGAAGGAATTAGAAATCCCACGCACTACTATGGACTTTCCTTAGAAAATAGGAAGCAAGGCATACAAAATAGCATATAGAAAACTATAGACAAAATTACACTGTTGCAGCATGCAACCCGATCCAGATAACATACCTATGGCGGCGTCCCACCTGATCTAGATAACATACCCGTGTCGCGAGAATCTAACTGGACCGTTCGATCAAAATGATTCAACGATTAAGATTAATCGATCTGAAAAGACGTCGTTTCATCGATGCTGGAGACGTACTGAACCGTTGGATCTAATGAGATCGACGGTTCATATCAAGTGTGACAAAAATGACGTCGTTTGAATTGGTCGAGAAGCTTGACTGGACGGGGGGTTGATTGGGCCTAGACTGGGGTATTTTTTGTGCAAATTTGGCTTGGATTGGGAAGTTAATTCCTGATTGTGGCCCAATTTGATTTTCTTTTCATTCTCTTTTCTTTTCAAGATTCTTTCTAATTACAAATACAAATCTAATTTAATCATTGACCAAACGTGTATCCCCCTATTCTTCGGATACAATTCGATCATTCTACGGCCAAATCTCAATTTGTGGAAAGCCTTCGATGGCTTCCTTATGAAAACATAAAATTTTAGAGGAAAGGCTTTATCCCAGCGAATAGAAGATACTCAGCTCCGCACGACATAGGGATTAGCACACTTTCGGGAAGAACATAGAAACTATCCTAAAAAATTTATGAACTCTGAGTAGTAATTATCACAAGAATAATTAAATGTCGCGTAGTACATTATTTTTTATGATTTTTTTCAATTTGTACAACAAACTTAATTACTCATAATTGTAGAATTAAATCTTAAATGCAAATGCGATAAATTGTTATA
This sequence comes from Nicotiana benthamiana, assembly GCA_034376525.1. Lineage (NCBI taxonomy): Eukaryota > Viridiplantae > Streptophyta > Magnoliopsida > Solanales > Solanaceae > Nicotiana > Nicotiana benthamiana. Next base: position 92,366,502 of record CM067335.1, read on the forward strand.
TTTTTCACTAATTTATATAAATAAATATGCATATACAAACACAAACAATTATGAAGAATTCACAAAAGTGCATCAATAAAACGGACAAATTTTATTTTGAATTCTTTGGGAGTAGTTTATATGGGCAAAATCACGTGCTCATACTAGCTACGCGCTCTCACAGCCTAGAGAACTTGATTGATGGGACGTCTACCGTTACCATGTATTCGAGAGGTAGAATACGCTAGGAGTTTTCTGATAGCTAAGAAATTAAATGGGGGTCGGTCTCTATTTGTAAAGAGTGTCTACCTATCATAGGCCAATAATTATTGGGCCGCACTTATCCACACAAACAATATTTAATATTAGGTATTTTATTTATCCACCACTTGGGCCACGTCTCTATCCTTTCAGGCTATAACCAATTAATGTAAGTCCAAAATATTCCATTTTAAAAAAAGTACTAAACATACATGTGGGAGCGCGTGTAGCTTATCGCTTGCCAAGAGCTTGGTTGTCAGCGTTAAGGGTGCAAATAAATACATTCAAAATAAATTTAGGATAATAATAAAATTTCGAAAAAGTATATAGTTGAGAATTCGGATATAAACCGGGGTACTTATACTTTTTTTCCTAGAATACAACGATGATCTGAGCGGCTTACTGTTCCCTAAATCTAAGTTCTACATTGTAGAATATTCTCAACAAGAAGGAAAACTGCAGAAAACAAAATTTGCTTAGATTGCAAGAAATATGAGTAAAAGCATATAACAAAAGTATACTATTTAATCATTAATCTATTAATATATCCAGAATCATCTCTTTGATAAATAACTAGGAAGTCATACTCATATGCCGGCTGTCGATTACTTCTAAATGCTAAATAGACATTTTCTTAATTTTCATTGCCTATAAAACTAGTGAACTTTTGCAATAGCAAGAGATTCTCGATAACATGTTAAATATTTCATTGCGTTTCAGCTTGTCTTTGGTGGGCGCTAGAGGTGTCAACCGGTTCCACCGGTCCGGTCCGGGTCGATTTTTTTTCGACCCGTCCGGTTACCGGTCCGGCCCGGACCGGTTACAAACAGTACCGATTTTCACCGGGCTGGGTTGAGACATGCTTAGATTGAACCGTACGGGTTACAAGTTGTAATGGTCCGGGCCGGGCCGGGTTTTGTTATTTTATATTTTTTTTTTTAGAATTATGTATAAATATTAAGTTATATAAATACTTCGTAATAATTGAATGAACACAACAAAAGATGGGAAAAAAATTGCACTTATTGCAAGTGCTACTTTATTTCTTAAATTCAAATCGAAAAACTAAAATGTATCTTAAGTAGTAAAAACTTTACATCTTTTGCAACAAGTAGTATACTAGTAGTAATCCGAATCATCAAATTCTTTGCATTGCCCTAGCAAGTTCATCGTAATCAATATGAATCGATTGACCTTCTTCTGGCGTGTTAAATTCGGATGGGTTTCCATGCGTTAATATATCTCCAAGTTCTTCGTCTTCTGGGCTATCAAGATCTTCCTTTCCTTGATTTCTTCGTTCCGATCTAATCCAATCTCTTAAACATACTAAAACTTCCAAAGCATTGCTTCCCAATGAGTGGCGTGTGTCTCCAAGTTGTTGTCTTGCTTGGCTAAATGCACTCTCGGATGCAACAGTGGAAATTGGCACATTCAGGACATCCCGAGCCATAGCGAAAAGAACGGGAAATTGCTTTGCATTTTCATGCCACCAGCCTAACGGTGAGAATTCCTTGGTGCGAGGCTCCTTTTGCTTCTGCAAGTAAAATTGAAGTTCATCAATATTCCTGCTACTACTTTGAGTGTTAGAAAAAGTTGAAAAAATATTAAAACTATCAATGCCTTCTTCATCATCTACATTAGAACTGCTACATTGCATAGGGGGATTTACATCTGTTGAAACACGAGAATTATCACATTGAGTTGCATAATAATTATATAGATGTTGTAAATGTTCATTTAGCTGGTTCATAGAATCATACAAATTTGGGCTTTCAGTGGGTCCAATCTCCATATAAGTATATAAAGCATTCATTAATTGGTGACAATCAGACATTTTAGTAGAAGGATTTAAAACTGCACCAATTAAGTAAACTGGAGGAATTGGAAAGAAATGTTTTTTGAATTTCGCTTGCATATTTACAACAACATCTGTATATCTATCTTTCTTCTTAAATTCATATAGTAGCAAAGAAATTTCAGCTATATGTACTAAAGCCATAGTAACAGTTGGGTAATATGCGCCAGAAAACACAACAGTAGCAGTATAAAATTTATGTAAAAATTTAACAACATCACTAATGACCTCCCAAGTATCAGTTGTTAACATACGCCTAGGATCAGTACAATGTGCATTAGCAACTTCAGTTATTGGAAATCTATATTTGTAGCAACATTTTAAAAATATATACGTATAATTCCATCTAGTAACTATTTCGTCTGCCATGAATCTAGGTGAAAGGTTATACTGCATGCACTTATTCTTAAATTCTCTTATTCTAGATTGTCTATTATTTCCATGAATAACTCCAACTGCTCTTCTAACTTGAGTAATCTCAACTGAAAATAAATCGAGCCCACTTTTAACACTTAAATTGTAAACATGACATGCACACCTAACATGAAAAATATCATCAAGAGGTGGTTGCAAATTCAATTTTAAAATTGAAACTGCAGCATTATTGTTTGAAGCATTATCAAAAGACATACACAAAATTTTTTGGTTTAGATTATAAAATTCAACAACTTCAATAATTGTACTACTAATAAATGCAGCAGTATGACTCTGATCTTCATCATATTTAAAAGCAATAATACGTTTTTGCATACAAGTATTATCATCTATCCAATGACATGTAATTGTTAAATAATCATTTCCATTAACAACATGGCCAATATCAGAAGTTAGACATACTCTAGAAGGAAGGTGACTAAACAAATAACGTATGTATGTTTGATATTGGCCGTGAAGTCTAAAGATGTCTGCTCTACAAGTACTTCTAGGGATACCTTTAAACAAAGGATTGTATATCCTTTGAATATATATAATAAGATAAGAGGAAGAAGTAAAAGAAAAAGGTAGACAACCCAAAGCAATCATTTTCGTTAATTCCTCTCGATCCCTCATTTTATCATATTTTAGGAGACCTCCGGTAGTAGGGTTAATTGTTGTTTGACTTCCATCCCCATTAGCTCCCCATTCTATAGGATGGTTAGTCGACAGATGTCTAATAAGTGTCCCAGTCCCCCCTAAATTACCTCCGGTCAAATGTTTAAACGTTTCGTTACAAAGTTGCACTTAACTCTATCAGTACCTTCTACTATATCAAAAAATTTTCAAACAGGACTTCTTTTTTTACGAGTAGAAGTTGGAGCCACTGGTGGTCTTCTACCGCTTGTTGCACTAGCAACTCCAACTCCAATACTACCAACATTTCCACTACTAGGTGTAGGTGGTATCTCATCTGCTATTCCAATTTCATTATCTTCTATTCCGTAATCTTCTTGTAATTGTTCATAATCAATATCTACATCTTGCAAATTAGGTGATGATTCAGAAACATGTGTTATTGGGTCATTACTATTACTACCAGAAGCTACAGGACTACCTCTTTTTTTACTTCCACCCCTACCAGTAACTTTTCTACACGCTCTTTTAGCAGCATTAAACATATTGTAAAAATAAAAATATAAGCTAAAATCAAATATGCAATTAAAATATTAAATAAGAGAAAGAGTTGGAGAGAGTGCACCGAATTCGACGATAAATTGAGCACTTGATTACGCAAATCCGGTGTTACCACGAACAAACGTCAAGCAAGTATTTCAATGTTGAACACTTGAACTTCAAGCTTAGAATTCCGATTTCCGAATGAGAAATTACGATAAATTAAATTTGGGAAAACAAAGACAATAAAATTATAAAATTAGAATATGAATTCTTGAAAATTGAAGAGAAGAGAGTGATTGATAATTTGAGAATTGAGAGAGAGATTGATAATTTTGAGTGAGGAAATGAAGAAGAGGGGAGGGTATTTATAGATTTTAAGAAGGGTTAATAATGTAATTTAATAAATACAAAAAAAAAGTGGCCATTTCTGAAAATACTCCCGTTGGCCAACGGTTCTGGACCGTTGCCAACGGTCCTGTGGGGCCCACATGCTCAGAAAAACTTTTTAAAAAAAAAAAAATTTGACCGTTGTACCGGTCCGGTCCCGGTCGACCGGTTCAAGTACTGTTTTGCTTACCGGGCCGGTCCGATCACGGGTCAAGACCCTAAAATTCTAACCGTTCTAACCCCTTCCCCCCAACCCAGCCCAGCCCACCCGTTAAGAACCGGGCCGGTTTGGTCCCAGTTTATACCGGGCCGATCCGGTTCGGTCCCGGGTCAACCCGAACCGGTTGACCGGTTTAGTGGGCGCTGAGTCCGCCTAAAGATATTTTTAACGTAATGTAATATTATTCACTTTTACTGAAGTTCTATTTTTTTCAGATGACATCTTATTATTAAAAGCATCCCCTTACCATAATTGTAGCAACTTTTTCTTTTCAACTTTTAGTATGAGACTGTATTATTTATTCACACGTCTAACTATTTTCCTATCTTAGAATAAGTACCACATTATCCATTACCAAGATTTATATGTCATGCACATTATCTTAGTATTTATAGACACCATACCCCACGAGCTTGGTGTATGCATCTGAAATCAAAGAGAAAAGGAAATAAAGGAAAATGCATGTTAGGACATCACTTGGTTGGACTTGTAGTTCTTAATTAACTCTTTGCAGAGCGCAATATGATAATTACATACTCTAATAATGTTAGCTTCAAAAAGCATACGTAAGTATACGTGGTCGACAAATAATAAATGATTGTAAGTCTAAGTATCAACGCAAAATCTTGTGATTAATTATTTACTAAATTAAACTACGATAATTAATCTATTCAAGCAATTTCTAAAGTATGAATATTTAACTAATACTAATTTAGAGTAGTAACTAAGAGATTACAGAAAACAAGTAGCAAGATTAGAGACGAAATCAATGGAAGAAAATATTCCAGAGCTATGCGTTAGCTAATTAACAATCTCGCTGAGTCTTCCACTTAAATTATCTAATTAATATATCTGGTTTATTGGTTTACAAGATTAATGTCACTCGTAATATTCTCCCGAAGTACTACTTGCCTAATCAAGCTAGCATAATGTCTATATTCATATGGAATTAGGATTAACAAAAATGCATTAATAATCTCGGTTTAGTAACCTAGCATAGCGATAAGGTATATCCCTATCCTAACCGTAAATCCGTTCTCGATACTTAGGTTCAAAACTTGCTCTACTCAATCATATATGCAATCTAGAATTCTCTCTCCTGGGTTCAAATATCCTAGATTCGTAGATAATATTCAATTTGTTATCACACAATCATATAGTTAAACACAAGATTGAATACATTAAATAAACCAATACGATAAAATAGTAAGAACAATTCAATCTTCAAACTACAACGTTCATGTAGCACGACAACTCCAGAACTAATGAACTACGTGATTAAAGAAAGAGAAGAGAAGAAAAACTACTGAAAAGCTTGTTCCAACGTGTCCCAACGTAAATTCTCCTTCAAAGAGCTTCTCCCCCTCCAAAATAGGTTTAGACTTATAACTTTTATACGAGTTGGGGCGTCTTGGGTAGAAATAACCTTGTCTCATGCGAATTAGATACTTTTTCGTCACCCAGCACCTAGGATAGCAGGGGGTGCTGGCCCTAGCGCTGGAAAAAACTTGCTTCTGGAAGTTGGGCCGTAGATAGTGCCCCATGCTAGCATGGGTGCTACACTGTCCACTTTCTCCTTTGTTCTCATTTTTCTTTGAATCGCACACTTTCCTCCCACATTTCTTCTGGATAACTCCTGCGCATAAAAATATCAGGAATCATTACATTCCATATTTAAATCTACGAAATATGAATAAAATACGAGGCAATATGCATATAAATATACATATGCTTTAATAAGGCGAATATCAAATACTATTGGATTAACCTAGACCAATAAAACTTTTTAACATAATGTAATATTATCGATTTTGAACCAAATCCGTGTGATTCTAACACAATGTCTCACGCCTTAAAATAATAACCCTTGACCATGCATATAGCTTCTTTTTCGTATCTAACTCTTAAAGTACGACTCTATTCACACGCCAAACATTGTTAACTTGCAAGTAGCAAGTGAGAATAAACTTTTCACAAGTCCGAAATTGTCAAAAGTTAAGCAATGCACAATGGAATCTTTACATAAAAGCTTCCACCTTATTTTCGTCGATAGAAGACAAAGAAAAGCTAGTCCAGTACAAAAACCTTAGAGATGTATTAGATTTTTTATGTACCAGCTCATCACTCTTTTTTAATTTATAATTTAATATTGTCATCATCTTACTGCAAATATATACAAATTCAGCCGATTGATCCATTATCTGTTATATAAATAGCACTAAACAGCATCACCATTAGCATTATAATCTACTAACTAAACCTTTTCAATCATGGTTGACATCCATGCCTATATCCTTCTTTTCATCATTTGGCTTATTTCCACCATTATAGTTAGAGCACTAATAAGAAATAGAACCACAATTTGCCTTCCTCCAACCCCTTTAAAGCTTCCACTCATTGGCCACCTCCACCTTTTAAGTAACAAACCACATGAATCTCTACACAAATTATCCGACAAATATGGACCATTATTTCACTTGTTCCTTGGTTCTATTCCATGTGTGGTTGCTTCTCACCTGAAATAGTCAAAAAATTCCTCAAAAATAATGAGATTACCTTTTCAAACCGTCCCAAAATATCCAATATTGATTACTTAACTTATCACCAAGACTTCTCATTTGCACCTTATGGAACTTATTGGAAGTTCATGAAAAAGCTATGCATTTCTAAACTTCTTGGTGGACAAACTCTTCATCTTCTGCTTCCAATTAGACGCGATGAAATTACGCGTTTGATTAATGTACTATCAACAAATGCTGCAGTTGGCAAGGAAGTTAATATTCGTGATGAAATTACGACGATGACCAACAATGTTATAACAAGAATGCTTATGGGTAAAGGGTGTTGTGAAAATGAAGCTGAAGCTGAAAAGGTTAAGAAAATGATTCATGAAATGGCTAAGCTATCAAGGAAATTTAACCTGTCGGATACATTCTGGTTTTTTGAAAAGTGGGATTTGCAAGGTTTTGGGAAGAAGTTAACGGGTGTTCGAGACAAGTTTGATGAGATTATGGAGAGTATAATTGAAGAGCATCAAGAAATAAGATGGAAAAGGCAGAAAATGAATGATGGAAATCAGGAAATTGCAAAGGATCTCCTTGAGATTTTACTTGATATTTCAGAAGATAGCACTTCAGAAATTCGATTGACAAGAGAGAATATCAAAGCTTTTGTTCTGGTAAATAACATGCTATATATCTTATTTTCTTTCTCACATAACATTGAAATGCCAAAGTACTGGTTCATGATCACATCACACACTGGCGAAACCACATAGTCATAAGGGCGGCCCTTCGTCAATAAATTGTACTATATATACACATAAAATATTATGTTTTAGAAGTATATAACACAATTGAACACTCATTGTCAGAAAAAAATTTCACTTCTTTTAAATTTGAACTCCCACTTTCAAGAGGGGTTGCTCTGATGGTAAGCAACCCCCACTTCCAACCGAGAGGTTGTGAGTTCGAGTCTCCCCAAGAGCAAGGTGGAATTTCTTGGAGGGAAGGATGCCGGGGGTCTATTTTGAAACAGCCTCTCTACCCAAGGGTAGGGGTAAGATCTGTGTACATACTACCCTCCCTAGACCCCACTAAGTTGGATTATACTGAGTTGTTGTTGTTGTTGTTAAATTTGAACTCCATTAGAAAACTTCCTAGCTTCGCCACTAATATCATCACAAGTATACAAACACTAGCAATGAGAGAGCATGTCACATATTTATTACTTTCTGTTTCATTATATGTGATCTTATATACTGTGCACAGAGTTTAAGAATGAAATGAATACTTTCAATACTTGTGACCTTAAGTCATACAATTTGTCTGATTATAAAAGTTTATCATTAACGATAAAATGAATAGTTCAAGTTAACCTATTTCTTAATTTAAAAAAAGATTTATTTTTTTGAGATATGCGTACTTATTACCAGCAAGGGCGGAGCTAACAAATCTTCACATTTGGCCTGAAATTTTTTGACAATGCTTGATCCATTTTCTTCGCATTATCTTCATCGTTGTTGCTTGTCATGGATAAAGGTAGACATGAGTTCAGTTGAATTCATAGATTCTGCTTTAGATACGCCTCTGGCAGACGATGAGTATATTTGGGATTTATACCAATAGAACTTTTTTGTCTAGAAACTTCATCCGCTGATATGATGCTTTCTAAAATTTATTTTCTTAACTTTCAGTTCTTGAAAGTTTTTAAATGACAATATGCATTTAAAAATTTTACAGGACTTATTTTCTGGTGGAACTGATACCTCAGCCATTGCAATGGAGTGGGCACTAGCAGAATTGATTAATCATCCAAACATTATGGAGAAAGCAGCCCAAGAAATTGACAATGTCACTGGAAAAACTAGACTAGTGCAAGAATCAGATATTTCTCGACTTCCCTATCTTCAAGCAATTGTTAAAGAAACATTAAGACTTCACTCTCCTGCTCCAATGATTCTTAGAGAGTCAAGTGAAGACTGCACAATTGAAGGCTATCATATACCAGCAAAAACTAGACTTTTTGTGAATGTTTGGGCTATGAATAGAGATCCAAAATATTGGGAAAATCCTCTTGAGTTTAGGCCACAAAGGTTTATGAATGAAACAAAATATTGGATGTAAGGGGACAAATTAATTTTCATTATTTGCCATTTGGTAGTGGGAGAAGAGGGTGTCCTGGAATTTCATTAGCATTGCAAATATTGCACACAAGTCTTGCTGCTATAATTCAATGCTTTGAGTGGAAAGTTTGTGGTGAAGGTAATAATGGTAAAGTGGACATGGAAGAAGGTAGTGGTGTCACAGTCCCTAGAGCCAATCCTTTGGTTTGTGTTCCAGTGGCTAGGTTCAATCCTACTAATCATAAAATAAATTAATCGAATCAATGAGTTCTGACTACTGAAAAATTGGTCTACCGTAACACATGGATAACCGTTTCAGTAGGTAGATAAACCGTTTTCGTAGCGATATTAGAACGGTTTACAAATCGTCACATCCGCTCGCGTGACAATAAAGCTATAGGACGGTTCTTGGAACAGTTATCTTTTCCGTTGCTATAGATACGTCTATCGCAACGGTTTTCCCTTTCTCTATTGGAACGATTATTCCTTCCAATTGGGACGGTTTAGAACCGTTACTATAATGTGCATGCAATGGCTCATAACCGTTACCATATGATCTAATGCGACACTTTTGTAATCTATTGTTACAGTTATTTATGGATATAAGAACGGTCTCTTTAAGCTATTTGTAACAGTTGTTTTTGTATCGCTACAGTTTTAAATACCTATTGGAACGGTTTACCGAATCTATTTGAACGATTTACATTCTAATGGAATACCATTTGTATCCTATTGAAACGGTTATAGTAGGCTATTGTAACAGTTCATTTAAAACAGAAATATAGCTCCTATTGTAAATATATATAATAAATTATAATAACACTAAAATTTAAATAAATTACAAAATGCTGGATAAAGCATCAGTGTCTTGACACTGTGTTCGTATAGAGAGAGATAGAGGCATCGCTTTTTGGGTCTGTGAGAGATGAGTCCCTTTTTTATGCTTTTGTGTCCAGGTTCTCTTTTTAGTCAGATGAGCTGATGAAGAAGAAGCCCCCAAAACAAGGAATTGTAGTCGAGCTTAATCGAGAAGAATACCCTAGAATTTTGGGACATTTAGAAACCATAGAGCTTTGAATAATTAAATAGTTGTTGTTTCTGGTGGAGGAGATAAAGTTTATAGGTGGATGAAAAAGACAATTGAGGTTCTGCTAGTGTTGACGGAGGTTGACAGCGGGATATTGGCAGGTGAGACGGAGGTCGATGGTGGATATTGGCGGACGGAGGTTGTGGCGATGCGCTCAAAGGGGATACTAAATGGAAGTTCTGGCGGTACGCTCAAGAGGTTAAGGCACGGAGGATTACTTAGGAGAATAAATAAATGGGTTTTTATGAAATATGTTAAGAATAGAATTCTATTTGGAGTGAATGTCTATCTTGTAGAGAGTTTTACTTTGAGGCTAAGTCATTTTTCCTCCTATAAATAGAGGGGGTCTTACCCCATTGTAAACCACCCCAAAATTCGATAAGAATTTTGTCTCTCTCTTTCTATGCAATATTGCTCTTTTTCTTTTATTATTTTATAACACGTTATCAGCACGAGGCTCTACCGTCTCAAGAAGCTCTTTGATTAAGATTAAGGTAATTTTTCTCCTCTTTTTAATTATGACTGACATTATGAAAAGAAAGTTCGTTGCCCTTGAAATTTCGGTCACGAACTATATAACATGAGTGTTAGATGCTGAAATCCATTTAGATGCAATGGGTCTTGGAGACACCATTAAAGATAGAAATAAAGCATCCACCCAAGACTGTGCTAAGACCTTGATGTTCTTGCACCATCACCTTAATGAAGGGTTGAAAATTGAATATCTCACAGTCAAAGATTCACTTATTTTGTGGAATGGATTAAAGAAAGATATGACAACTTAAAGTTGGTCACTCTGCCACAAGAACGATATGATTGGGCTCATCTGAGGCTCCAAGATTTTAAGTCTGTTTCTGAATATAATTCTGCGATGTTCAGAATTACTTCTAAATTAAAACTTTGTGGAGATACTATCACTGATTACGATATGCTTGAAAAAACGTTTACAACGTTTCATGCCTCAAATATGGTTCTGCAACAGCAGTATAGAGAGAAAGTTTTCAAGAAGTACTCTGAGTTGATTTCTCTTCTCCTTGTGGCTGAGCGAAACAATGACTTGCTCATGAGAAATCATGAAAATCGACCCACTGGGTCTACACCATTGCCTGAAATGGATGAGGTGTATTCCCATTATGCTAAGCGTGGAAAAGGCCATGACTCTAATCGTGGTCGTGGTCATGTCCGTGGCCGTGACCGTGGACAAGGAAGAAATTCTCCTTGTGTCAATCACCCCCCAAAGAAATATAACCACCAAAAGCGGAAAGGGAAAGATGAGAAGCCAAAAGCAAATAGTTCAGAAACTGAATGCTATCGTTGCGGTGAAAAAGGGCACTGGGAAAATATTTACCGTGTACCAAGACATTTGCTAGAGCTTTATGAAGCCAATTTTGTCTCTGACAATGATTTTGACATCACCCACTTGGATGTGGCAGACTTCTTTGAGCGCCCTGGTGGAAAAATAGACCACTTGATCGGTGATGGATCTGTGGTTAAAGAAGATTGAGTAGTTTAATTTTTATTTTTCGCCTATTCTTAGTAGCTAGTGAATAAATATCATGCAATTATAGTTCTTTTACATGAGTAGTAGTTATTAGTATCGTTTTTTATGAAATAACGTTTGTTCGTTCAGACTAGATATAATCCTAATATTTAAATCTTGTTCATTTTTGTTTTTACTGCCATGAAATTAATGTTTGGATGATGACTCGTTCCTCCAAATCTTGAACTTCTAGTATTGACAAAAAAAAAATTTGGTTTAAAGTTTCTACCTAACTATATACAATCATTAAACATGGTGGCTACATATCAACTTTTATCTACAACGCTTTTAGGCGAGATTGTTTTATGAACTTTTGTTAATATTTAGTTGGTAATATTTGTATAAGCATACTTTGTTGTAGCGTTTGAGAATAGATGCCTTATAAGCTATATTTTTTTTTACTACGCAAGTACTAGTGACATTCGGCGTAGAATATTCCAACATTACAGTTTGCATTAAAAGTATTGTTCAAGTCTCGTTCTATTATTTGCGCTAAATCTTATGTTTCTTATAAATAAGCAACATGTTAAGCTTCCTGCAAAATATTATGCATAATTCGTCGAGTTATATGAAGAACCGGTCCCCTTTATCTTTGAAAATACTAATATTTATTCATATATTTCTTTTTTATGTCAAATCATGGGAATATGGATATCTCACAAAACAAACTTGGATCAAAATTCAATTGTAAAAATATTTGTTTAATTGATTCATGTACCACGCATACAATATTCAAAGAGAAGAAATATTTCTCTCATTTAAGTATGTGTAAGGCTGATGTTACTACAATTTCTGGTAGTACTAATTTAATTTAAGGCTCTGGAAGAGCTACTATAACTCTGCCTAAGGGAACAATATATATCATAGAAAATGCAATGTTCTCCTCCAAGTCGAAGAGGAACTTGTTGAGTTTTAAATATATCCGTCGAAATGGATATCATATTGAGACAATAGATGAGAATAATCTTGAATATCTCATTATTACCAAGAATGTCTCCGGCCAAAAGAGGGTTATTGAGAAGTTCCCATCTTTATCTTGTGGCCTGTATTGGACAAGAATTAGTGCAATTGAGGCACATTCTACCGTAAACCAAAAGGTTACTGATTCCTATACTTTCATACTGTGGCATGATCGATTGGGACATCCTGGATCAATTATGATGAGACGGATTATAGAAAACTCAGATGGGCATCCGTTAAAGAATTTAAAGATTCTTTTAAATAATGAATTTTATTGCACTTCTTGTTATCAAGGCAAGTTAATTATTAGACCATCACCAACAAAGGTTGGAATTGAGTCCCCTGCGTTTTTGGAATGTATACAAGGGGACATTTGTGGACTTATTCACCCACATAGTGAGTCGTTTAGATATTTCATGGTCTTAATAGACGCATCTTCTAGATGGTCTCATGTGTGCCTATTATCATCTCGCAATCTTGCGTTTGCAAAATTAATGGCACAAATAATTCGATTACGGGCTCAATTTCCCTATAATCCAATTAAATCTATTAGACTAGATAATGCTGCTGAGTTTTCATCCCAAGCATTTAATGATTATTGCTTATCAATTGGGATAAAAGTGGAACATCCTGTAGCTCATGTTCACATTCAAAATAGTCTTGCAGAGCTTTAATTAAACGTCGCAGTTGATAGCAAGACCATTACTCATAAAAACAAGGCTGCCCACTTCGGTTTGGGGTCACCCCATTTTGCATGCAACAATGCTAGTTCGTCTCACACCGACAAATTATCACAAATATTCCCCGCTGCAATTAGTTTTGGGTCATGAACCTAATATATTCCATTTAAGAATTTTTGGATTGCAGTATATGTGCCTGTAGCACCGCCATATCACACCAAAATGGGTTCGTAAAGAAGGTTAGGAATATATGTTGGGTTTGAATCGCCCTCCATTATTCGCTACCTCGAAACATTGACAGGGGATTTGTTCACTGCACGATTTGCAGACTGTCGATTCGATGAGACATTTTTCCCAAAATTAGGGGAGAAGTTGGTGAAACCAAACGAGAAATTTTGTGGAAAAACCCATCATTATCTCATCTTGATCCACGTGCCTCTATTTGTGAAAAAGAGGTGCAAAATATTATCCATTTGAAAAGAATAGCAAATCAAATGCCAGACGCATTTACGGACTTGAAAAGCATAACAAAATCAAATATCCCCGCAGAGAATGTTCCAATCCGTATTGATGTCCCTATTGGACAATCTTCTAGTGTCATGGCTAATGAGTCGAAAGCACGCCTAAAACGTGGCAGACCATTAGGTTCCAAAGATCGAAATCCTAGAAAAAGGAGAGCAAATGATCAAAATGACACTACGAAAGAATCTCATGAGGAAATTCACGATTTAATAAATTCTGAGATTCATGAAGAATCCATTGAGCCCGAGACTCAAGAAAATAAGGAAATATCAATAAATCCAATCGATATTGAGACAAATTTTAATCGAGTGGATATGGTGGTGGATTATGTCTTTGCATATAATGTTGCATCCAACATTACGCAAGAAAGTGAGGATCTTGAACCTCAATTTGTGGAGAATGTCGACAAAGACTTGATTGGCCAAAATGGCAAGAAGTAATCCAATCAGAATTGAATTCACTTGCAAAACGTGAAGTTTTTGGGCCTATAGTTCAAACACCTAATTGTGTTAAGCCTGTTGGCTATAAATGAGTCTTTGTACGCAAGAGAAATGAGAAAAACGAGGAACAAAGATATAAGGCACGCCTTGTTGCACAAGGATTTTCACAAAGGCCTGGTGTCGATTATGAAGACATATTCACCCGTTATGGATGCTATAACTTTCCATTATCTCATTAGTTTTGTTGTCCTTGAAAAGATTGATATACATTTAATGGGTGTGGTTACCGCCTACCTTTATGGCTCACTCGATAATGAGATACACATGAAATTCCCGATGGATTCAAAATGCCAAACACACATAATTCAAAGTCCCGGGAAATGTTTTCAATCAAATTGCAAAGATCTTTGTATGGTCTAAAGCAATTAGGACGAATGTGGTATAATCGTCTTAGTGAGTATTTATTAAAGGAAGGCTATATAAATGATGCCAGTTGCCCATGTGTTTTTATAAAGAAAACAACATCAAAATTTGTTGTACTTGCTGTATATGTTGATGACATAAACCTTATTTGAACTCCCATAGAACTCCAAAAGGCAATTGATTATTTAAAGAAGGAATTCGAGATGAAAGATCTCGGAAACACAAAATTATGTCTTGGTTTGCAAATTGAACATTTGGCAAACAGAATTTTTCTTTATCAATCTGCTTATATAGAAATGGTATTGAAACGGTTTTACATGGATGGAGCATATCCTTTAAGTACTCCGATGGTTGTTCGATCACTTGATATGAATAAGGATCCATTCCGACCTCAAGAAAAGAATGAAGAGCTACTTGGTACTGAAGTACCATATCTTAGTGCAATTGGCGCACTAATGTATCTTGCAAATACTACAAGGCCTGACATAAATTTTTCAGTTAATGTCTTAGCAAGATATAGCTCTGCTTCTACAATGAGACATTGGAATGGAATCAAACATATATTGCGGTATCTAAAAGGGATTACCGATATGGGCTTATTTTATAACAATAATTGCATTCCTGATCTTGTTGGTTATGCTGATGCTGGATATTTATCTGACCCACACAAGGCTCGATCTCAAACAGGTTATGTGTTTATATGTGGAGGCACTGCCATATCTTGGCGATCGACTAAGAAATCAATTGTGGCTACTTCATCTAATCATGTTGAGATAATTGCTATTCATGAAGCAAGTCGAGAGTGTGTGTGGTTGAGGTCTATAATACATCATATTCGAGACAAATGTGGTTTGAAATGTAACAAACTACCCACGATTTTGTATGAAGACAATGCAGCATGCATATCTCAATTAAAGGGAGGATTCATTAAAGGAGATAGGACAAAACATATTTCACCAAATTTATTTTTCACACATGATCTTCAAAAGAATGGTGATATCAATGTGCAACGGATTCGTTCAAGTGATAATATGGTTGATTTGTTCACAAAATCTCTACCAACGTCAACCTTCAAGAAGCTAGTGCACAAGATTGGGATGCGAAGGCTCAAGGATGTGAATTGATGCTCTCTTTAGGGGGAGTTGATGCGCGTTGCTCTCCTTTTCCCTTACAAGGTTTTGTCCCACTGGGTTTTCCTTGCAAGTTTTTTTAACAAGGCAACCAATAGGCGCATTTCTAAATATGTGTACTCTTTTTCCTTTTCTAGAATTTTTTTCCCATTGGGTCTTGTTTTAGTTATGGTTTTAACGAGGCACATTACTTATTGGGTAGACATTCAAGGGAGAGTGTTAAGAATAGAATTCTATTTGGAGTGAATATCTATCTTGTAGAGAGTTTTACTTTGAGGCTAAGTCGTTTTTCCTCCTATAAATAGAGGGGGCCTTACCCCATTGTAAACCACCCTAATATTCGATAAGAATTTTCTCTCTCTCATTCTCTGTAATTTTATTATTTGTAACAAAATAATATTAATTAAAAAATAATATAAATTAGGGGTTCAAAAGCGTGGGTTTACTAAAATTTTGGTGGCAGAATTTCAGGATAGAAATAACAACCGTTCCGATTGAGTGTTTTGCAAAATCCGTTTCAATAAATATATTTATTGGAACGGTTAAAATAAACTTTGCAAAAAATTATTATGAGAACGATTTTTACCTAAATGTAATTGTTGTATAGCCAAAGTGTGCTGGTATCACCCATGTCATAACGCAACGGTTAAAACCGTTCCAATAACATATCTATAGTAATGATTCTTGAACGGTTACAAAAATATCCGTTGCCATAGATCCATTTTCTGGCAGTGTCTGAATATCAAATGCTTAGATCATTTTTGAAAAAATGCATAATTTTATTGTATGTGGACAGTGATTATCATGTATTCAATGTGAGGTTTCTCGTATTATCTAGCCCAAAGTCGATTAAAAGAGGAGCTACAATAAGCTAATTGTTATTATTGTGCTAATTGTTATCGATTGTCCGTGTTCAAAGCAACGAGAAACTGGAAACCAGTAAGAAGAAGAGACACAAAAAAAAAAATCACAGAAATGAAGAAATCCGAGACCACAGAATTCACTGTGTGTCCTTAAGGAATTTAACCCCCTCACTGTACCCGAGGTTGTGGATTATTTCCTCCCAGGATATAACGGATATACCTGTCGTAGGAGTGGCGGTACCTCAAACGCGTACGACTTCGACGAACTCAAATTCGGGAACGAAATCACACTATGACTCGATATGTTTCAGTTTGCAGAAAAGAATGCAGAATTTTTAATGCACAAATAATTTTTTTTTTCTTTTTTCCCAGTACTCGAAAATGAGGCATTGCCTCAGTTTATATAGCCTCGAATTGTGACTGTTCGGAAAGGCTTGGTGCCTGTTCGGGAAAGGCCATGCCTTTTTTTCTGAAAAATAAGAACGTTGGGAAGTTTATAGTTAACAAATTAATATTTTTCCCGCGGGAATTAAAAATAATTTCAGAAAATGAAGATTGAATTTTAAATAAATTTGGTCCAAAAAGATTATCAATCAATCAGATCATTTAACCAAATCCAAATCCAAATCCAAAGCCGAAGCCGAGCCGAGCGACGACGACGGCGCGAGGGGAGTCCCTCTTCTTAACCCTTTAAGAGCTAGAAGAAGTGCTTTCTAATATAAGCACATAACTTTCCCTTTCTACCACCAATGTGGTACAAAGCTCCTTTTCAAAGGAACTTTGCTTTGAAACTTCATTTTCCTTCTATTGTCTTCTTCCCTCCATTTCTCATTCACACCAACTTAGCTAGCTTTAATCATTAACTAGCTTTAACAATCCCCCACATGAATGGGGAATGGCTATATGATGAAAAACATGCATGACCAAAAAAAAACTGTGTGATTCGTAAGTAAGGATTAATTGCATCTGGATAAGTAGATTTCTCTTTGAACTTTCCGTAGTGAGCATATGTCGGATATACTCGGTCAATCGGTAGATTTGATATCTTTGAACCGTCGAGCTTTGGTGTATACCTAGACAACCACATGTCACACAATTAACCCTTTAACCGTTTTTGGTTCTCATTGTTTTGTTCGTTTCAGCCATGAACACTTCCTGGTTCATAAGTGCGTAGAGAGCTGGCCTTACAGAGTTCTCCTTGAAGCGGCTTACACTTCACACTTACATAGGTGATTCCTAAATGTGTCATCCCGTAGATACACTATTTGATATACCCCGTATCAAACTTAGAAACCATTAAAAAGCCTTAATGCTTTATCCTGGTACTGAACATTGTCTCATCACGAGAATGGACCAAAAAGTTATTGTGACAATGTTGAACCGTCATCAATGACTTTGTTTGATCTCTTTGAACCTAGATCTTGGGATCTCATGTCTTCTAGGTAGAGTTACCGCCACGATGACTTGTCCTCGGCCATAGTCCCATTCCCCTCGATGATCTTTCAACCACTTCTCTAGTTAGGCCTTTAGTTAGTGGATCCGACACATTATCTCTTGACTTAACATAGTCAATTGTGATAATTCCACTAGAGAGTAGTTGTCTAACGGTATTATGTCTTCGTCGTATGTGACGAGACTTTCCGTTGTACATAACGCTCCCGGCTCTTCCTATTGCCGCTTGGCTATCGCAATGTATGCATATAGGAGCCAACGGTTTGGGCCAAAATGGAATATCTTCTAAGAAATTCCGAAGCCATTCAGCTTCTTCACCGGCTTTGTCTAGAGCTATGAACTCAGATTCCATTGTAGAGCGGGCGATACATGTCTGTTTGGATGACTTCCAAGACACTGCTCCTCCACCTATAGTAAAAACGTATCCACTTGTGGATTTAGTTTCAGTTGAACCGGTGATCCAATTTGCATCACTGTATCCTTCAATAACTGCAGGATACCTGTTATAATGCAAAACAAAGTTTTGAGTATGTTTCAAATACCCCAAAACTCGTTTCATTGCCAGCCAATGATTTTGGTCGGGATTACTCGTGTAGCGACTTAGTTTACTTATAGCACACGCAATATCAGGTCGCGTACAGTTCATAATATACATCAAACTTCCCAACACTCTGGCATAATCCAATTGAGAATGACTTTCACCTTTATTCTTTGCAAGAGCAAGGTTCATATCAATTGGCGTCTTTGCAACTTTAAAGTCCAAATACTTGAACTTTTCAAGTACTTTTTCAATATAATGAGATTGAGACAATGCTAGACCTTGAGGAGTCTTATGGATTTTAATTCCCAGAATTAAATCGGCAACTCCTAAGTCTTTCATATCAAACTTACTAGCAAGCATGCGCTTAGTAGCATTTATGTTAGCAATGTTGTTACTCATTATTAACATATCATCCACGTATAAACAAACAATGACGACGTGGTTCGGAGTGTTCTTAATGTAGACACATTTATCACATTCATTTATCTTGAATCCATTTGACAGCATCGTATGGTCAAATTTTGCATGCCACTGTTTTGGTGCTTGTTTTAGTCCATAAAGAGACTTAACAAGTCTACATACCTTCTTCTCTTTCCCTGGAACTACAAACCCTTTGGGTTGTTCCATGTAAATTTCTTCCTCCAACTCTCCATTTAAGAAGGCTGTTTTCACATCCATTTGATGGATTTCAAGACCGTACACGGCGGCTAATGCTACTAACACCCGAATAGATGTAATCCTCGTTACCGGCGAGTATGTATCAAAGTAATCAAGACCTTCTCGTTGTCTAAACCCTTTAACAACTAGTCTTGCCTTGTATTTTTCAATAGTGCCATCAGCTTTCATTTTCCGCTTGAAAATCCATTTGGAACCTAAAGGTTTATTCCCTGGAGGAAGATCAACCAATTCCCAAGTATGGTTGTTCAATATGGATTCTATCTCACTATTGATTGCCTCTTTCCAAAATTGAGCTTCCGATGAAGACGTAGCTTCGTTGAACGTTCGAGGCTCATTTTCCAACAAAAATGTTAAAAATTCTGGTCCAAAGGAAGTAGTCGTCTTTTGACGTTTGCTACGTCTTGGATTTTCCTCATCAGGAATGTTTTCCTTTATTTCTTCCCGAGGTCGTTTAGATTCTTTGCTAGACGACGCACATTCCTTTTTATACGGATATATGGTTTCAAAGAAGTCAGCATTATCTGATTCAATTACCGTATTCACCTGAATGTCGGGATTTTCTGATTTGTGAACCAGAAATCTATATGCCTTACTTTTTGTGGCATATCCTATGAAAACACAATCAACGGTTTTAGGTCCTATTTTTACCCTTTTGGGTTTAGGAACTTGCACCTTGGCCAAACACCCCCACACTTTGAAGTATTCCAAATTGGGCTTCCTTCCTTTCCACTTTTCGTATGGAATAGATTTTGTTTTGCTATGGGGCACTCGATTGAGTATTCGGCTAGCTGTTAGAATGGCTTCCCCCCACAAGTTCTGGGGTAAACCAGAACTTATTAACAGGGCATTCATCATTTCTTTCAGTGTTCTATTTTTTCTTTCCGCAATTCCGTTTGATTGTGGCGAGTAAGGAGCAGTTGTTTGATGAATAATGTCATATTCCAAACATATTTGTTCAAAAGGAGATTCATATTCACCGCCCCTATCATTCCTTATCATTTTAATCTTTTTGTTAAGTTGAGTCTCAACTTCAGTTTTGTATTGCCTGAACGCTTCAATTGCTTCATCTTTACTATTAAGTAAATAAACGTAGCAATACTGCGTACTATCGTCAATAAGAGTTATGAAATACTTCTTTCCACCGCGAGATGGAATTGACTTCATGTCACAGATATCTGTATGGATTAAGTCTAAAGGACTTGAATTCCTTTCAACTGACTTATAAGGATGTTTAGCATACTTAGATTCAACACAGATTTGACATTTTGATTGATTGCATTCAAACTTAGGCAATACTTCCAAACTAATCATTTTTCGCAAGGTTCTATAATTGACATGTCCTAAACGTGAATGCCATAAATCATTTGACTCAAGCAAGTAAGACGAAGCAGAAATTTTATTATTATTAGCAACAACCATTACATTCAGTTTGAAAAGGCCCTCTGTGAGGTAGCCTTTTCCTATGTACATTTCGTTCTTACTTATTACAACCTTGTCAGAAACATAAACACATTTAAAACCGTTCTTCACTAGAAGTCCGGTAGATACAAGATTTTTCCTAATTTCAGGAACATGACAGACGTTGTTGAGAGTCACCACCTTGCCAGAGGTCATCTTCAGCAGTATCTTTCCATAACCTTCAATCTTGGTCGTTGCAGAATTTCCCATATATATTGTTTCGTCGGGCCCGGCAGGAGCATATGAAGCAAAGGCTTCTCTAACAGCACAAATGTGGCGAGTGGAGCCAGAGTCAATCCACCACTCTTTCGGACTTCCCACTAGGTTGCACTCGGACAACATAGCGCACAAGTCATCAACCTCCTCGTTTGTTTCAACCATATTAGCCTGACCCTTCTTCTTTTCCTTTTTCGGAGCACGACAGTCTGCAGCTTTGTGTCCGATTTTTCCACAATTATGGCAGTTTCCCTTGAATTTCTTCTTGTTGGGATAGTTCCTTGGTCCCGATGCCTTTTTCCTCTTTTTCATATTAGTTGGGGCAGTTTCAACTATATGTGCTCCCCCTATGGTTGATCTCCCATTTGCCTTTTTCTCCGCTGCCTTGTTATCTTCCTCGATTCTCAACCGGACGATGAGATCTTCCAATGTCATCTCCTTTCGCTTATGTTTCAAGTAATTTTTGAAGTCCTTCCATGAAGGAGGCAACTTCTCTATCACTGCCGCAACTTGAAACGCCCCACTAATCACCAAACCTACAACAAACAACATGTAAGTGACGGGGCACTGAATACTTTTGACAAAGGCATTAATTAAATTTATACCTTCAGCGAGGAGATCATGGATGATAACCTGCAACTCTTGAACTTGAGTGACAACAGACTTGCCATCTACCATTTTGTAGTCCAAAAACTTGGCAGCGATAAACTTCTTTAAGCCAGCATCTTCTGTTTTATATTTCTTTTCCAACGCATCCCATAGTTCTTTTGATGTTCCCACATTACTATAGACGTTGTAAAGATCATCCTCCAGTCCGCTAAGAATGTAATTCTTGCACAAAAAATCTGAGTGCTTCCACGCCTCAATTACAACAAATCGTTCATTTTCAGGTGTTGATTCCGGCGGAACCGGAATATCCTCCTTAATAAACTTTTGAAGGCTTAAAGTAGTTAGATAGAAGAACATCTTTTGTTGCCATCGTTTGAAATCAATCCCGGTGAATTTTCCGGGCTTCTCTGCCGGAGCCGGTGCTGGTGCAGTACGACTGGAGGACGCAGCATTGCTCGTAGAACCAACCACGGGGGCTGGTGTGGCCGTAACAGTAGCAGTAGCATTCAAATTTGGAGTTTGGTCTCCCATTTCTGTCGTAGGAAATAACAGAACACTTTAATAATCGGTGAAGATTTTATTTCTTCAAACCGAATCAAATTTACACAAACAGAATTAAAACAAACTTCAAATAGAATGTAATAAACTGTATGTAGTATACTTGATGAAGTTTTTATATCTTCAAATCAAGTACCCAAATGAGTAGAAAGTTCTGAAAACTTTAATCTCAACCGGAGTAGAAAATCCGAAGATTTAGTCTCCAAACAACATACAAGTTCGTTACATGCAAACAACAAAATTACAAGTTTCTTTTATTTTCTGGACAGTCACAATTTTATGTTAGGAAAAACTGTATGTAGTCACTGTTTTATGTAAGAATTTTTTTTTTCTGTACTGTTGTATCGTTCTGTAACGTTTTAATCAACAGCAGATGAACACGGAAATAATAATATAAATTCCTTAAGCTTGTTATCGATTGTCCGTGTTCAAAGCAACGAGAAACTGGAAACTAGTAAGAAGAAGAGATACAAAAAAAAATCACAGAAATGAAGAAATCCGAGACCACAGAATTCACTGTGTGTCCTTAAGGAATTTAACCCCCTCACTGTACCCGAGGTTGTGGATTATTTCCTCCCAGGATATAACGGATATACCTGTCGTAGGAGTGGCGGTACCTCAAACGCGTACGACTTCGACGAACTCAAATTCGGGAACGAAATCACACTATGACTCGATATGTTTCAGTTTGCAGAAAAGAATGCAGAATTTTTAATGCACGAATAATTTTTTTTTTCTTTTTTCCCAGTACTCGAAAATGAGGCATTGCCTCAGTTTATATAGCCTCGAATTGTGACTGTTCGGAAAGGCTTGGTGCCTGTTCGGGAAAGGCCATGCCTTTTTTTCTGAAAAATAAGAACGTTGGGAAGTTTACAGTTAACAAATTAATATTTTTCCCGCGGGAATTAAAAATAATTTCGGAAAATGAAGATTGAATTTTAAATAAATTTGGTCCAAAAAGATTATCAATCAATCATTTGACCAAATCCAAATCCAAATCCAAATCCAAATCCCAAGCCGAAGCCGAGCCGAGCGACGACGACGGCGCGAGGGGAGTCCCTCTTCTTAACCCTTTAAGAGCTAGAAGAAGTGCTTTCTAATATAAGCACATAACTTTCCCTTTCTACCACCAATGTGGTACAAAGCTCCTTTTCAAAAGAACTTTGCTTTGAAACTTCATTTTCCTTCTATTGTCTTCTTCCCTCTATTTCTCATTCACACCAACTTATCTAGCTTTAATCATTAACTAGCTTTAACACTATTAACCTATATCATATTGTTGTTGTGGAAAGGAATCATGCTACATGCATGAATATCATGTTATAAAGTTTGGCTAGTGATATATCTATGTTTTATTTGCATCGTAACCACGTAGCAGTTTGTATATCATTATATAATAATGTATAGTTGTGTATTGATGAACGCAAAATATAACACGAAATTAATGCTCGATAGCCAAATATAATATAATTTAATTATCACACGTCTCCATAGAAATTGGATTTAAATAATGATAGAGTAATTTCTGATTTAACGTTGTTAAAGATGATTAGCACTTTAGTTAGAGTGATTATGAACTAAAATTGACCAATATAATTAAATCAAAAAACGATTGATTATAGAAAATTAAAGAGACGAAGAATAAAGGTTTTGACATAATAAGTGCAAGACTGCTATTTTAAATATGAGATTGTTATATTTCACTCTTGAAATTCAATAGGTAATTAACTTCTCTCTCGATCAAATCTAAATCTTTTAAATAAACTAATGTGAAGTGCAGTAAAATCAATATTGTGGCGGTTATAAACGGACTCTATATAATGGCGGATTTGTAGGCGCCATATTTGATATTTTTAATACGCCGCTTGTGGGAATCTGCGTCAGTTTTAAATCACCGGTATATTTCTTTTAATTTTATAATCTTTTAAATAATCGAGAGTATTCAAAATATGCCCAATATTTCTCTCTCTTACTTTAGGGTTTCCAGCGACACTTCATCTACATCATCATCTCCATCACCAGAGACAATTCATCTCCATCACTGGCGACACTTAAATCTACCTTTGGTAAAATATTCTGCTTAATCTATGCCACTTTAATTTGAACTTTAACTTTTGTAAATATGTGTTTTCTCTGCTTTTGTGTATTTTTGTTCTTTTAGTGCTGGTGTTTGCTTATCTCTTAGGAATTTTTAGGTTGGCTAGTAAATTAATTGAAAGAGTTTTAGCGAAGAGTTTTTTCTTATAATCTGGTTGATTACTATAGTTTAGTTTTATACCGATTTTAAATTATTTTGTCTTAACTTTTTTCCCCTTATTTTGTTTGGTCTTTTGGTGGTGTATTTTAGTGAAGTTGCCTCTGCCAAAATGACTATGACTGTCAAAATATAAATAAATTGTGGTTTTATATTGGTGTCAAATAAATTTGTTCGATTTGTTTCCAGTTGGCCTCGAGTTTGTACACATTTTTCATTCTGCTGCTTTCTTGCTAGTTTGATTATTAAGGGTGGTCTATTGAGGTCTATTGAAAACAAAAAAAAATTCAAATATCAATTCCTGGCTGGATATCTTTTAAATAAAATAAAAGTTTTGCTAGTTCTATTAGTGAAATACAACTTTCCATAAATGCTAATTGTTATTACTATATTATTTTGAAATGCATATCACTATAGATTCTCAAAGGGGAACTGCTAAACATATTGACTATGGCCCTTGTTTATTCAAAATTGATGATTCTTATGCGTTGTGTCATTATCTAGATTGCCAAAAAAGAAAAATTGATCATATTATACTGCTAATTAAGTATCTAATAAGCAATTAATGGACTTGATAAGTAAATGTTTTATTTACCACTCAATATTGCATGATCTTTTCTTTAGCATTTTAGTTTGTTCTTCTCTTCTCGGAAGCAACAATACGTCCTTTGGTTAATGTGATGTTCTGGATGCAATGTTCGGGCTTGGTCTATTTTGTTGTTTTGCAAGTTTACTTTATAAATTCACCATCTTGGAGAGTAATCCAATGTTTATTTGTTATGGTCCATTTCTATGAGGATGTTTTAAGAGACTATATTGGCGTACAAGGTTTTGGTGATTGAAGTAATATTGATCAAAGTTCTATTCATCATTAAAGTCCATATCTCTTTTTCATATTTCATTTTTTTAATACAACTATGTGCTCCACCATGAGTGAAATATACCATATTGATGGGGGCTAGAAAGCTTCTATGTCAATATGATTTTTTTTCCGATTAAGTATATCTGACAAGTCAAAGTTTTAAATAGCAATGTCTTGGTAAGTTTGATTATTTATTTTAACACAATAAATGTAGTTGAGAGGAGCTATTGTCTCTAATTTTGGTGTGGTAAAGTGACTTTCAGTAAAGGCTGAAGAGCTATATATTGGCAGTATTATGTTTATTTCATTTTGGATTAAAGTGTTTGACTTATTTTGTTGGGCACAATAAAGGTTATCCAGGGAGCTATTGTCTCTAATTTTGGTATGTTGAAGTGACTTTCGATAAAGGCTGAAAGAGCTATATAGTTTGGTGTACGTACTGTTGATTATTGCAAGTAATGTTCCAAGAAACCTGTTTACTCTAACATAGCGTCTAATATTTGACTTTGTATTTCCATCTCATATTTGAGCTTTGTAGCCTGTAAGGTGAAGACGCTACTTTATCTTCTTAAATGCATAAGATAATTGGTACTCAGCTGTTCTGTTTTAAATTTTAATTCTTAGAACGTCAAATAAATTTTGGTTGGGCAAAGAAGATTCTTCCAGTTTAAAAAATACCTCTCTCTTGTAAATGTTCAGTTGAAAATTCATTTATATCTTGTTTCAAGTTTACTGAGCACTATTTAATATGTTTCTTGGATATATTGACGTAGATCTCATCACAACTGGAGTATCTGCAAGTGAAAAAGAAGGGAGAATTTGGTGTTCACCACCTGTAACACCTTAGTTGCTAGAGGTACGTAAACTATTGCTTTAATTATACTGTACTACTGAAATTATTTCTTACTCTACTGTGTATAGCATAGTCGTTTTTACCTTAGTTAAAATGTTTAGTAGTTGAGGTTGTATATGCCTAAGAAGTTTACTTCTTATTTACTGCATTTTGTAAACAGTGCATCCTATTTTCAGTCTGTTCTATACTATGTGAATTAGAACATTAGTAGCTCATACTATAACTATCATATCTAATAGTGGAATGAGTTGGTATATGAAGTTTAATTGTTGTATATAATTACCGCGAGTTTCGACACCACTACTATAATAACAACTGCTAGCATGGTAACAATTACCCAAACAGTTTTTGCAATGCATTATATATTTTGCAGTGCAGCACAAGGTTTTGATGTACTTATGGTTGTGGCTACATAGGTTAAATGTTCTTTTGGTTATGGCTTTATCTGTTGAATAATATGTGAAAAGTTTTATATTCTACCATTATTTCTTTCTAAGAAACTAAAGTGATTGAAGGTTAAAAGATACTTTCCTTTCTTGCAGGCATCATATTTTTGAAGTGACGTTCCATTATCACCAACATGCCAAGAAGTTCTTTACACGAAGTAAAAATACTAAATGCAGTTAAGATTGATTGTATTATTTTGTTGTTGAGTAACGCTTTGAAACAATATATTTAATGTAATTTTGGAGTGCTTATGATATACGAGGAATATTTTGCTTTTTTTTTTCTCATATTTTGATTATTAATCCTTTATGTACGTGTCAAAATTATTATTAAGCTTAACACAAATTTAAGAATATATAGGATGTGATAAACTGGATATACACGTGGAATAATAAAATAGCATATCAGAATATAAATATTATATATTATTTTAGATAAATTTAAACATGAAATTACACAAAAGGAGAGCAGAATGCTAGGATCATTATTTCAATTGTGGTGGTTTTGACCCGCCAAATATGCAAACGCACAATCGCCAAAATTATACAATTAACAATTACGGTGTTGCAACAAAAAATGCCGTATTATATTTTTGGCGAACGAGACTATGGCGTTGTTGAAAACCGCCATTAGAGCGTATTGCGGCAGTGTCAAACCGTCACTAAACACAAAATAACCGTCACAATAACTCAATTCCTTTGTAGTGAGCTTGCGAATCTATTCGTTGGAATAATCTAAGAGACATTTCTCGCGGTTATTTCTCAATTTTAATTAAACGGTAACTCAAAAAGCTCTCTAGATCACTTCAAAGAATCACCAAAATAAACTAAGGCATATGTTGCAATAATATTCAATAAGATGTTCCTCTTCAATTAAACACTATAAAAAAATTATAACTACTATTAAATTTTGTCCAATAAATTCAATCAATTAAATATTCGTCAAATCCATAAATAACAACCTAGTCATCAAATTATGTCACATCCCTAAGGTAAACTATTTCATAGATATGGAGAAAGTCATCACAAAAAGAGTTAAAGCATAAGAAAGCATTAATTCAATATTACAATCCAAACTCGCGTATTGAATTGGTAAAACATAAGATGAATTTTTCTGTTTGTAAGCCTCCAATGCTCTCCAAAAGCTCCCAAGGTTAAAAGTCCCTTTAAAAATATTTTTTTGGTGTATTTATGCCAACTAGGAGCGAAACCGAATGAAACTGTCCTTTTCAAAAGGAAACTTAAAAAAAACTCTACGAATTTTGTACAGGCACGACGCAAGGCGCGCTGCCCCACGCGGTGCTAGTGGACATTTTCAAAGGCATGTTTCTGACAGAGTCAACAAGTTTGTGCAGCCAGCGGCGCCCCATGCAGTGTGGCTTTGATTTCTCATTCTCGAGCAATCAAACTGCACTTCACATAGAGATGATCCTTTTATCAGACAACTTCGCTAACGCATCATACGAAGAATATTTAAAGTAGACTAAGCACCCTATCATAACATCCTAGCTTTAAGATTTGACTCAAAAATACCACATAATTTCTAAAAACTTGCTCACTTACTCTAATACAGAGGCCAAAGACATTATCTTTCCTTCGCAAATCATGTGACACCAAAGATAGAGGATAGTTCCACACACAATAAAATTCAAAAACAAATAGGAACTCAAGATAGAAAGAATTCACTTATTCTCAGAATTTAAAATCATGTGCCGCAGAAGGTGCACCATATGCTTTCCTGTAGTGCAATACTTTACTAATTTAAGCTCATACAGTCATAGATCAAGTAGGACTTTATTTCGATTGTAATGTAAGCTACAAGGCAGGTAGGATACATTTGTATATAGTGATTACACCTACCTAAGAATGTTAATATATATACATATACATTAACACTTTAAACCCCACGCGTATGTTGAACTGCTCAACCTTCACAAAGTAGCACCAATTCCTAATTTCTTTAAGCACAATTAAAATAAGAGCTATCACTAGAAAGGAATTAATTTTTTTCCTTTTCTAATGTGACACAAACTCTTTTTTCTTTTATTTTTCACCGTTCTGATTTTTTTCTTCAAGCAAATTCACTTTTTTTCAATTCCTTTCAGGAGGCTCAAAAAAATTTTCAAATATTGCACCTTCCCCACCTATTTTTCTAGTTTCACCTAAAAATTCAACCATACCTCTATTTAGATGTTTACAAACTCATAATAATTTCAAATACTTAAGAGAGTTAAAAGTTTGAATGGATAGTGAATTCAAACAAAAGGGTCGGGCTTGTAGTGTGATTACAAAAGAAAATAGAATTACAGGCTCAAAGGGGCTAACTAGGATACACAACAATTAGGTAAGTCAAAGACATATATATGGATCAACAAAAAAATACCTATATCACTTTCTAGACTGAACAAGATCACTGTTTCACTTAGTAAACATACAAGACAAATTCTAGACATCAACTGACATGTACCGAATATCAATAAAATCTCACACACATTGACACATAACTCATTTAGGACAGGATATATCCCAACTCTCTAGTCAAAGTAGTTACACAAAGTCGAGCACAAGTAAATTAAGGTACTTATACATAAGTCAAGAACTGATCCTACACGTCAGAACTAAAGCACTCACGACTCTCAAGGTATACAAAAAGTAAAGAACAATTATCTCCCTTTAACACCATAGCACAAGACATTTCGATTTCTAGCCAAAAAAAGTAACTATAGTCGGTTCAAGAAAAAACCCTTAGAAAAGAACCGAGACACAAAAACAACTAAAAGAGAATTGTTACTCTACCTAAGAAAATAAAAACAAAACATGAAAGACATTTTTTTCTTCGGTTTTGATCCCTCAAGAAGACAGTCGAGGAAATTCATCGTCGGGAAAAGTCAAAAAAATATCTTTTTAAACAAAATATAAGAAAAAATACACATGTACATTTTTACATCCCCACCCCACACTTTAACATGACACACAAATAAAAAACAATTGAAAAAGAAAACTCCCTTGATTCATCTAGTCGAGGAGTGAATCGAAGTAGAGATCTCCTTTGCAAGCCCGACCCAGTGCACACATCCATGCTAAGAGCTTTTTTTTGCCTTTTTTGGGTACACCCCATACTTATCATGCTTACTCTCTCTAGCTTGTTCTTTTAGGGCCCCCATTACTCCTTCCAACTTGAAGACCACCCTTTCTTCCTCCAGTCTAAGTATGAGCTGCCTTTCTGGAATGTCCAAAATTGCTGTACTAGTCGCCAAAAGTGGTCTTCCTAGAATCAGAAGGGTCTCCCTACTCTCTTCCATATTCACCACGATGAAGTCCCTAAGGAAAACAAATTTATCCACCCGAACTAGCTCATCCTCTACTATTACTCAGGTATGATAGTGGTTTGATCCGCCAGCTGCAAGGACACATGTATCGACTTGATTTCTCCAATCTTTCCCTCCAATTTCCTGAATATAGAAAAGTCATAAGTTTTATAGAAGCACCCGAATCATACAAATATTTTTCAAATTTAGTACTTCCTAAGAATAAGCTATAGTAAAACTCCCTGGATCTCCATACTTTTCAGGGAGTTTATTTTGCAGAATGGCACTACAGTGCTCTGTGAGCTTGACTATCGATGTCTCTTTCACTTTTCGGTTGTTGGACAATATCTCCTTCAAGAAGTTAGCATAGGCTAGAAACTGAAAGAGCACCTATGTGAATGTTAGATTAACATGCACCTGCTTGAGTAGATCTAGAAAATGTCCAAATTATTTGTATGACTTCTCCCTTCTCTGCTTCTGAGGAAAAGGTAAAGCAGACAATATTTACTCTTTCAGTCTCCTTATTCATTGAATTACCATCTTTCTTGTTCTTTTGAGCTC
The DNA here is from genome assembly GCA_034376525.1 of Nicotiana benthamiana. Classification (NCBI taxonomy): domain Eukaryota; kingdom Viridiplantae; phylum Streptophyta; class Magnoliopsida; order Solanales; family Solanaceae; genus Nicotiana; species Nicotiana benthamiana. Next base: position 92,396,862 of record CM067335.1, read on the forward strand.
TAGTCTTCCTCTTCTTCTTCATACCATCATCTACATTACCTCACTTTCTTGAGTGTTGCTATTTTTCTGCTCCTCCACAATTTTTACTTGTTCTTCAGTTAAATCATCCTTTTGTTTTGTCCCGGGATCCTCTAATACATATTTACTCCTTAAAGACACTGTATTTATTATCTCTTTTGTATTCTTTCAGTATCAACATGGATAGTTCTTGGAACCCTCAAACAATAGATTCACAAGTTATACCATTTGTCTCTCCATGTTCCGAATGGTTGTGCCGTGAAGTTCAAGTCTCTCGTCTGTCTTAATGATTAATGTCGTCATTAGATCTTTCATGCTAGACTAATTAGACTGTTGAGGCTGGTGTCACACCCCCTTTTTCTCTAGCGAAATCGGGCTCTGGGAGGACAAATCGTTTACTTTTTGGAATTGGGTTTTTAAATTTGAAGAGTCGCGATTAAGTGCATTAGGACACTAAGAAGAGTTTGAATTTGAAGAACCAGAGTTTGGGTAAGGGCTAGAAATTATCTCGAGGGGAAGGTGTTAGTCACCCCTCAAGATCCACTAGTGTGGTTCCCGGCCATGTTATAATTGTGACTTCATATAATCAGGTAAGTGATTAAGGGCTCAAATAGAAGGGGTTCACATACAACACTGCAATTAAGTCGAAACTTGCGAAAGGGTAAAGAGGGGGCATGAATTTTATGAAAGATTTAAACAATTCTACAAGAAATAGATGAAAGAAAATAAAAGGGAGGGGGTTTAGATTTATAATTAATATGGATCACGTCAATGCAATACCCGGTAATCACTCCTCAAAAAAAGGGCTACACTTGGTATTAGCGCACCGATCATCATATCCACATCTACCATTCCCACCCCGTTAAGGTATTAGAGCGCGGAATAGTATCATTACATAATACATGCTATTACGCATCCCCATCCTATCAGTCCCGGAGGCATTGGAACTACTAATCCTAAAGCGAAGGAGTTAGGGATTTTCAGGATTTTGAAAAGTTACAAAAGTCTAATGCGACAAACAGAACACATAATGCAGCAAAGTGGAAGCACATACCAGTTAAGGCTCAATTAGTCCTCCTCATTCAAAGCACCAAATTATTTAGCATGACTCACAGGTACTGGTTAGGTCTTTAACTAAACATAACGTAGGAAAAGTGGCTTATTTATCACATATTTTTTTATAAGAAGTGCGAATTAGACCTGCCTGCTTGTTGTAATTATTAAAACTAGTATAATTGATTAATTACCTACAATTTTGCCTAGATGAGGCCTGTAATCATGATATCTAACAATGCAGAAGGCATACTACTTTTAAAGAGAAGCTACTAGTTTTATAAACAAAAATTCTGCAGATTTTAAACGACTTTATTAATGATTTTAAAACTCATAGATGAAATAGATGAAACTGATACAATTGGCTACATCCTATATTCATGATTTCTAGGCATTGTTGGTTTAAACGGTTACGTAAGTGCAGGAATCCTATAAGCATGGTATCTAGGATGCAATTGATTATTTTAACCTATAGACTATTTGCCTAATGTGTATAAGCAGAAGTGCAGAAACCTATAGTCATGATTTCTATATGCAGACGTGTAGAAACTTATAGACATGGTTTCTAAGGCTGAAATGAAACTATCTTATAGGCAGGATTTCTAAATGCATGATGAAACAATCTTATAGGTAGAATTTCCAAATGCATAATGAAACAATCGTATAGGCAAGATTTCTAAATGCAGATACATATACGAAAATGTTGTGATTACAGAAATAAAACCTAAAGCATGATATCTACCACATATGCATAACATGAGAGACCCTCCCCCATTTTTACTACACACCTCACTGTTATTACAAATTATTACAACTTGAATGAATCAAGAAAAACTAAATTACATCACAAAATAGAATTCCAACCAAGGAGAGCGTAATTCAGACCCCTAGCCTGACACATCAAATAAAACAACTTCCAAAGATCAGATTCCCAAAGTCTTTCTCATTTTTGGGGTGTGTCAAATTTCCAAGGAGCTTCGTGAACTCCACCCAGTGCTTACACCCAATTTTATTACAAAATTATAATGTAGTGTGGAAATGGCCAGCCCTCCAATGTCCAAGTTCAGAGGGAACTCAAGGTCCCCAAGGCAAGGCTCATAGGATGGGGGCATAACTTAGAGTCTAAGAGTAAGTGTAAGTGCAGTAAAGGAGGAATTAAGGAAGAGCCATGACAAACTAGTGGTCATGCCCAGCAATTAGGATGATGGCACACCCCTAACCGGCCTGTCAGCTTAAATTGGGAGTTAGGACCGATTGAAGTTCAGGTTCAGAGTTGGCAGTAATTTAGATACTGTCAGGCCAAAACCATTAACTCAGATACATAGAGGGGAATAGGGGGATAGGGATTCATAATAGAAGCAAGATAAAAGGAAAGAAACACACATAATTAAACTACCTAACATGAACAACAAAGTGGGAAAGAGTACTGAAAATATAAAATAAACATCCGAAAAAAATTAAATCAGACATACTAGTTTCAGGAAAAATAGGTAAGTAAAATAGCAGCCTTGAAAAGCCAAATTGCAAAGCAGTACAAAAGTCTCAGCAGAGAGTAGAAGGCATTGAAAAAATATTGTGATTGTAAGTGTGTGTGAGAGAGTAAGGTTGATCAAAGCTTAAAGATTAAAGCCTCTGTGCTCTTAATGCAGAAGGGTTGAGCCCTTTTTGTAGTGTAGCAAGTAAGCAAGAAAAGGTAAGGAAATATCATTCTGATCAGTCTCCCTTTAGTTAAGGGATCTTATCTCAAGCAGGTAAATAAATTATGGAAAAGGATTTTTATAATTATTTTCCTAGTAATATAATAAATGGTAAGTACACAAGAGCTAGTTAAGGCAACAAGTTAACAGTACACAGCTTATAAAGAAAAAGGAAAGGGAATCAACCAGTAAACATTAAAACTTCAGACTTTTACTCGAATGAATTGAGTCAGGAAAAGGGATAAAGAAAGGTTCAATTAGGGAAAACCAGTAACAATCAAGTGAACACAATTAAAGGAATCCGGAATCAACTAGTAGTTTGAAAAGCCTTTTCGAAAGGAGAGTTCGCATATAAAAACACTCAAACATGTAATTCAAGAAGAGACTATCAAGTAATTTTAAAGAGAATTTTAATCGAAGAGAAGTTCAAAATCATAAGCGAGGAGATGGAGGTTCAACCTGCAGACTCATAATGAGTCTGAGAGTCCAGGGTCCCAATGTGGAACCATGACTCGAACAAAAAATCAAAGCCGTCAAAAGTAAACCCCAAATCCTAGGGTTTCAAATGTTGAATCAGACATGAAGGTGGGAAAGCAAACCATTTGTTTTCAGAGTCTCAACAAAAGAGATATAATAGCATGCTTGAACAACAAAGGAAGAAAAATCATGAAGAACATATTCGAGAAAACTCAGAAAATAAACGAGTTCAGAAGAAAGAGACAGTGTAAACTTGAACACAAGCAGATGAAGCATGCAAGAACATGAATAGAGTCAAAAATCAAATAACTTCAACGGTAGGCACATATAGCAGAAGGGTAGTGAAAAGATAGTAGAAATAAACAGGAGAAAAGAAAAAGATAAAAGACAATATATGCATAAAATAAACAAAAATCATACGAGCAAGGTATAAACAAACACACATAAAGCAAAAAAGAAAAGAATCAGAAAGATTTTTTTCAAAAATCCTTGCATAAACCGTAATAATCGGAGAGAAATGGTTTTGACACAAACATTTTGGGAAAACATTATAGATGGCAAGAAAAACATAGACATAGTACAGATCTAAGAAATAACGGTGAAATAACCTCAAATGGATTAGGGTTTCAGAGAAACCCTAGAAATTAGAAAGGCTTGGAGAAAAGGTCTTATCCTGAATTGGAAAGGTCAAAAATCGGGCTCCTGAGTCTTGAATGTGCCGGAGCATGGCTGGAGAAACCATGAAATCAAATATCGGCGAGGGAATTGTCGAGGTCAGGCCTCATAAATTAGAAAAAATAAGGTCTAATGGTGGAGAGGAGTAAGTATAGACCATCCATGGCTTGAGAAGCCATAGATTCCGGTGAAAGTACGGTGAAAAAAAGGGTCGGCGAGGGCTAGAGTTCCGAAGAACATTCGAGAGAGTTTCGAGGGGGGAGAGCATTCAAAGGCGGCTGGCTAAACATAAATGGGGATTAGGGTAATGTTTGGGGAATTAAAAATGGAAAGGGAAGATCATGACCGTTGACCAGATTGATCAACGGTCTGGATTAAAGGAGCCTTGGGTCGAGTAGTTATATGGGTCAAAGGGTATGGAATTGGGATGACCCAACTGGGATTCAAATAGGGTCAATTAGGGAGGTTAATGTGGCTATAATCGAAATACAAAATGGACTGCAATTGAAACGAAATGAGGCCAGTTTTTAAATAGCCAGTTTTGTCCCTTTTTATTTTATAAAATAGTAAAAAAAATATTTTAAAAACAAATTAAAAGCAGTGACCCAATTCATAATGCATAAATATTAATTAAAAATATGGAAATAATTTTACAATTATAGAAATGCTATTAATCATAAAATTGGCTATAATATCAATTATATGCAATTTAATTTTAAAAATACTAAATAAATTTACAAGAATATGCAAAAATTATAGTAATTATATTCTAGTGCAAATATGAGAATAGAAATAAACTATTCACCAAGATGATAATTTTGGAAATAATTATTGTATTTTGCAGAAATAAAATAGGCAATAAATTGATTTTAAAAATCCTTAAAAATTAGGAAAAAATACCAAAACTTTTGGGCGTGCTTATATATGCATACATATGGTATTTTGAAAGTATTTTGATCATAAAAATACATAGAAAAAAATTGGGTATCAACAGCTGCCCCTCTTTACCCGAGAAGGATGAAAGAGTTGTTGGGTAAAGATATGATGACCAATTTTGACTGAATGAAATGATCTGAAGATTTTTGACCGAGCTCTAGTGCTTGATCTGCCTACATATCCCTGGTCTTACAGGAATCATGCCATATGTAGTTCATGATCCATTGACAGTATATGTCGATGGAGATTTCGAAAGACGGACGCGATCTTTAGGTCGGGAAAGATGGTTAGAGTCTGATAGGCTTCGAGAACTGGAGCGAGATCACTCTGCTAAGACGGCCATTGCTAGATGGTTTACCTACAAATGAGTAATGCGAACATATATTTTGCATAAATTTAAATGTGATGCAAGTTCCCATTGGACCATGAATGTTGTCTTCGGACGGTTAGGTGACGTCCTCGGACCATGACATCCTGGGCCATGAAGTGTATCATAAAGGATTCGCAGGCTATGCAATGATGTTCTCGGGTGAGAATGATGCCTCCGAACTATGATGCCTTTGAATAATGATATGCAAGAGATAAACTGGGGTCCTCGGGCTATGGCATGTCGTTCTTGGCTTTGCAAATGGTGCCTCCGAACAATGACGTCTTTGGACAATTTGGCGATCTTTTAGCCCATGAAATGCAGAATGTGGCAATATTTCAGCAGATGCAAGTCGTAATAAAAGGTGGAAATATTTTAACCATGCAAGAGAGATAAAGTGGCAATATTTAAGCTATGTAAGAAAAATAAAGTGACGCTATTTCATCCATGCAAGAGAGATAAAGTGGCGATATTTCAGCCATACAGGATGGAGACAGAGCTTAGTTTCGAAAGGCATAAAGGTAGCCTTATGCAATGCAGAGAAATGTAGATAGAGACAGTGCTTAGTCTAGGAAGGCACAAAGGTAGCCTTATGCAACACAGAGAAATGCAGATGGATACAATGCTTAGTCTCGAAAGGCAGAAAGGTAGCCTTATGCAATGCAGAGAAATGCATATGGAGATAGTGCTTAGTCTTAGAATGCAGAAAGGTAGCCTTATTCAAGACGGAGAAATGCAGATGGATACAATGCTTAGTCTTGGAAGGTAAAAAGGTAGCCATATGCAATGTAGAGAAATGCAGATAGAGACAATGCTTAGTCTCAAAAGGCAGAAAGGTAGCCATATGCAATACAGAGAAACGCAGATGGAGACAATGCTTAGTCTCGGAAGGAAGAAAAGTAGTCTTACGCACTGCAAAGAAACGCATATGGAGACCATGCTTAGTCTCGAAAGCCAGAAAGGTATCCTTATGCAATGTAGAGAATAAAAGGCGAATAGTAATGAAATTTCTTAGCTGATAAATGATAGCTGATAGTTGATTGCTATATTGTGGATGCTGGGGATGTCGTGTACGGATAGCAATTGTAAATAGGTGATAATGCTGAACGTTGTACTCCTGGGAGGTAGAAGTGTGTAGACATCTAATGATTTTAGGACTTGGGTGCCTGCATCCAAAGAAAAATTGTGAGTTTGTAAAAGGGGGAAGGTTAGTCCGTTTTCCCATGGACTTTGCTGGTCCTGCTTGGAGCTGTTTTCATTGGGGGTAGCGTTGCTAAACAAAGCAATTTTGATAGTAGTCATGCACGATTTAGTAAAAAATGTAACGTAAATACATAATTAAAAAATAGTTTTTTTCTTTTTTAGATAATCTGATGACTACGACACGGTTCAAGACATTGCAACCTTTCTCGCTCTACCTCCTCAAAATTCTGCCCCAATTTACTGGGTTGGTCTTCCGACGGCTGCGTGTGATGAATGGCTGAAAATCAACTTTGGAATTTTGAGGGTCCTCCTCAAAATTCTGCCCCAGTTTCCAATGGCAGGGGGAAATATAAATTTTATTCAATTGTGACCGAACCCATAGGGCTGCCTACGTATCCCCTCTTAAACGGGAATCAGGTCAGGCGTAGTTCAAATTACATCATAAAGAATTCATAAATGGATAAACATTGTATCGCTTCACTGCATCCGAATTGTTTGGCTTTGGCTAGACTTCTCTGTCAATTTTTGCAAGCATGAGGGCACCTCTGGTTTGAATCCGATGATCCATTTACGGACCTTGCCAGTTGGGAAAGAATTTCCCTTTGAATTCATCTTGATGTGGGAATATTTTATTCAACACTAGCTGCCCCGGTGTAAACTGTCTCGGCTTGACTCTTTTGTTGAAAGCTCTAGACATTCTGTTTTGATACAATTGACCATGGGAAATTGCATTCATTCTTTTCCTATCTATATGAGCTAACTGCTCGTAGCGATCTTTTACCCATTCTGCATCAATTATTTCTGCTTCCTATAAATCCTTAAGGAGGGAATTTCTACTGCGGCAGGAATGGCAGCATCTGTACCATAAACCAACGTATAGGGAGTTGCCCCGATTGATGTGCGAACTGTGGTATGGTATTCCAATAAAGAAAATTATAGATTTTCGTGCCTCTTTTTATTCTTTTCTATCACTTTCCTCAGTACCTTCTTGATATTCTTGTTGGCCGCTTCTACAACTCCATTTATCTGAGGCATGTAGGCTGTAGAATTCTTGTTTCTGATCTTGAATGTTTCAAACATTGCTTTAATCAGGTTGCTATTGAGATTGGAACTGTTGTCAGTAATGATTGGCTCTAGGATGTCGAACCGACAAACGATACGGTCACGGACAAAGTCTGCCACAACTTTCTTAGTCACTTCCTTGTATGATGTTACTTCAACGCATTTGGTGAAATAATCAATTGCCACTAGAATGAATCTATGGACGTTTGATGTGTCAGACTCAATAGATCTGACAACATCCATTCCCCAAGTGGCGAATGGCCATGGCGAGCTTGTTGCAGTAAGCTCGTTTGGGGGCACCTTTATCATGTCTTCATGTATCTGATAGTGATGGAACTTTCGGACATACTGGATGCAGTCCATTTCCATAGTCATCCAAAAATATCTTGTCCGGAGTATCTTCTTTGCTAAGACAAAACCACTCATATGTGGACCACAGGTCCCTGCATGAACTTCTTCTAATAACCTGGATGCTTCCTTTGTTTCGACACACCTTAGTAATCCCAAATGGGGAGTCCTCCTATACAAGATTCCTCCATTGTGAAAGAAGTTGTTAGATAACCTCCAAAGTGTGTGCTTCTGGGTAGCGTTTGCAAGTTCTGGATATTCTCTTGTTGTCAAATACTCCTTAATGTCTTAGAACCACGATTTTCCGTTTGCTTCTTCCTCGACATGAGCACAATAAGCTGGTTGATCGTAGATACTTAACGGGATAGGATCGATGAAGTTCTTATCTGGATGCTGAATCATAGATGATAGGGTAGCCAATGCATTGACAAACTCATTCTGGACCCTTGGAACATGTTGGAACTGTGTCTTTGTGAATCTCTTCCTCAACTCCAGTACATGATGCAGATAAGGGAGTATCTTGGAATTCTTGGTTGCCCATTCTTCTCGGACCTGATGTATAAGCAAGTTTGAATCTTTGATTACTAGAAATTCCTAAATGTTCATGTCAATGGCCATCTTGAGCCTAAGATGCAAGCTTCATATTCGGCCATGTTGTTGGTGCATGGGAATCTGAGCTTCGCGGACACCGAATAATGCTGGTCGGTTTTTGATACTAGGACTGCTCCTATGCCAACTCCTTTTAAGTTTGTTGCTTCGTCGAATAATGTCCTACAACCATCATAGGATTTTGCAATATCCTCTCCTAGGAAAGATACCTCTTTGTCAGGAAAATACATTTTTAGAGGCTCGTATTCTCTGTCCATAGGATTCTTGGCGAGATGATCTGCCAACGCTTGTCCTTTGATTGCCTTTTGAGTTATGTAGACAATGTCGAATTCACTCAGCATGATTTACCACTTGGCTAGCTTGCTCATGGGCATGGGCTTCTGAAAGGTATACTTCACCGGATCCATTCTTGATATGATATAAGTGGTATAGGAACATATATAATGCCTCAACTTCTGAACCATCCAAGTCAGAGCACAATAGGTGCTCTCTAACAAAGAATATCGAGCCTCGTACGGGGTGAACTTCTTATTGAGATAGTAGATGGCCAACTCCTTTCTCCCTGTTTTGTCATGTTGTCCCAGAACACAACTGAATGCTCCATCCAATACTGCAAGGTAGAGCAATAGAGGTCTACCTGGTTTGGGCGGAACCAAAACTAGCGATGTTGACAAGTATTCCTTGATTCTTTCAAAGGCTTTCTGGCAATCATCAGTCCATTTGGTAGCGGCATCGTTCTTCAACATCTTAAAGACCGGCTCACAGATGATAGTGGATTGAGCCATGAACCGGCTGATGCAGTTGAGTCTCCCCAGGAAACTCATCACGTTCTTCTTATTCTTTGGCGGTGGAAATTTTTGAATCGCTTTAACCTTTGATGGATTCAGTTCTATTCCTCGTCAACTTACAATCAACCCAAGTAGTTTCCCGGCAGGAACCCCGAATGTACATTTCGCGGGATTCAGTTTCAGGTTGTACCTTCTCAGTCTGTTGAAGAATTTCCTCATATCTTCCATTTTGTCAGTGGCTCTCTTGGACTTGATGATGACATCATCTACATATACCTCAATCTCCTTGTGTATCATGTCATGGAAACTAGTAGTCATGGCCCTCATGTAGGTAGCCCTAGCATTCTTTAACCCAAACAACATCATCTTGTAACAATACATCCCCCATGGCATAGAGAAAGCTGTTTTCTTTGCATCTTCCTCATCCATCCATATCTATGATACCCATCAAAACAATTGAAGAACGACTGCAACTCATGCTTGGCGCAATTGTCAATTAAAATGTGTATGTTTGTCAAGGGGAAGTCATCTTTCTGACTGGTCCGGTTGAAATCTCGGTAGTTGACACATACTCTTACCTTCCCGACCTTCTTAGGCATTGCCACAATATTGGAAAAACATGTTGGATACTCTACTAACCTATGAACCTTGTATTTGACTTTCTTGGTGACTTCTTCCTTGATTTTCAAACTCATGTCGGGTTTGAACTTTCTGAACTTCCGCTTTACCGGCGGACAGGTCGGATTGGTTGGCAGCTTGTGAGCTATAATAGATATACTAAGACCACTCATATTATCATAAGACCAAGCGAATGTTTCCTCGTATTCCCTTAGAAATTTTGTGTACTCTTTCATTTCTGATGGTGACAGATGAATATTGATGCGCGTTTCTTTAACATTCTCTGCATCTCCCAAGTTGACAATCTTAGTCTCATCCAAATTATACTTAGGCCTATTCTCAAAGTCCTCAACCTCTTTAATGACATCTTCTGGTATATCATCTTCTTCTGAGTCTATATCTGTTTGTTGCGTTGTCTCATTGTATGTCACAATCATCGGTTCATCAAGATAAGTAATAGTAATATTGTGAAAATAAAGTAAATGATAAAAAGTAATAAGAGCAAGACTTATAAGAAACTGCAATGCTTTGATAAATTTCATGATTGTGTTGAACATTGGATCTCTTGTTTTGAAATTAAAGAAAATGCAGAAAGAAAGTCAACTAGCGAAAATGTAAAAGAAAATGCATGGTGCTTTGTTCAACCTTGCTACCCCGAAGCTTTCCGGGCTCCGGTGGTTCTAATGGACCATTTGTTAAGCGTGCTCCTTGGCTCATAGATTATATAGAAGGTCCTTCCTCCCCTTCCTCCTCAAAAATGACACAACAGTCCATATTATCATTTTCCAAAAACAAATTCCTCATCGCTGCCAACGCTTCCTCTTCTTCCGACACATATATGACATTAGCTGGTTGGATGGTCTACTCCAAGCGGGGTATCGGTATCTCTAGTAGGTAGCAAGAACCGCACCATGGTGGCGACCATTCATTAAACTCTTTCCAGGTGTACTCATATCCTAGACTGAAGGTGGTAGCATGTTTCTTCAACTTGATCAGCTTAGCAATCCCTTGGAGATTCTTGCCAAGCCCCTTTAAAGGCTCATATGCACACCAATTCAGTATGCTTTCAATTTTGTTATCCCACCATTTATCCTTATCCACGGCGTTGACTCGCTCAATGTGATGGTAGGTTTCTACGCCTATTTTCCGTCTTTCTCCAATCACTGGAATGGTGTGGCAACTGTATATGGGATTGCTACCGTCGCCATGAATAATCACCTCTTGGCTATTCCACTAAAACTTCACTGCCTGGTGTAAGGCTGATGCTACAGGTCCAGCGGCGTGAATCCAGGGTAGTCCCAATAGCCAGTTGTAAGATATTTGGATGTCTATCACTTGAAAGTGAATGTTGAACCTAGTCGGTCCCATTTGCAGACACAAACTGATTTCCCCAATAGTGGACTTTCGGGATCCATCGAAAGATTTTACATTGATGGCCCCATCCTTGATCTCACGTAGGCTCCCCAATGTTTTGAGAGTTACCAATGGAAAAATACTGAGGTTGGACACTCCGTTGATGAGAACCCTGGTGATGAAATAATCTTTGCATTGCACCATGATGTGCAACTCTTTGTTGTGGCTTATCCCTTCCAGCGAGAGCTCATCTTCGTGGAAAGTGATTTCCAACACTTGCCCTACCATGTTTTCCCTTTCTCATCCATTTATGTTGCTGGGCACATATGCCTCGCTCAACACCTTCAATAAGGCATTCTTATGTGCACCAGAGCTTTGTAACAGGGCTAAGATGGAGATCTGGGCTGGCGTCTTATTCAACTGATCAATGACTGAATACTCTTTGGCTTGTATCTTCCTCCAGAGGTCATCATGCTCTGTTTTAGTGATGGTTGGTCGTCCATAGGCTTGCTTACTAGACTCATCCAGATGTTCTGGAGTATAAACTCTGCCGGTTCTCGTCATACTCTATGCTGCAATTGCTTCTTTAGCCTGGTGGTGTAATCCCAAGTAATGGCCTTCGTATGGAATCATGCTATAGCTGACATAGCTACTGGAATAGGTACCCTTGCTTTGGATGGTAACACATCCACTTCGAATGGTACAGGTGCCTTTGGGGATCCAATACTCAACCTCAATTGGTCTTGGAGCCTTTGCAGAAGAAGGTGCTTCGAACTCAAGTGGTATGGACATGTTCACTTCAGTATCTCCATAAGGCTAGATCTGGACGACAATCAGATTATGTGTGACTATTGGTTTCTTTGACTCGTCACCTTCAACAATCAACCTGATCGATCCTTTGGGGTCCCAATCATCTTCGATCTCTATACTGTGAAAACCTACACCCTTGTGGTCAGGTAGGGGGTTGTTGTGGAAGTTCGGAGAAGGCTCCTTAGCTACAATAATCTTGTTATTGATCAAAGTTTGGATCTTATCCTTCAAAGAGCGGCACTCATCAATGGTATGCCCCTTCATGCCGGAATGGTATGCACGGGTTTTGTTTGGGTTGACCCATTGGGAGGGATTTTCGGGGATTATGGAAGGGATGTGGGTGACATAGCTAGCAACATTAAGCCTTTCATATAGCTGGTCAATTGGTTCGGCAATGGCGGTGTATTGTTTGGGAGGTCTGCAGTTGAAATTTGGTCGAGGTCTAGGGAAGTTTTGGCGAGTGGGAGGTGATTGATAATGAGAGGGCTGAATATTATAGGCTTGGTAGACAGCAACATTAAGCCTTTCATATAGCTAGTCAATTGGTTCGGCAATGGCGGTGTATTGTTTGGGAGGTCTGCAATTGAAATTTGGTCGAGGTCTAGGGAAGTTTTGGCGAGTGGGAGGTGATTGATAATGAGAGGGCTGAATATTATAGGCTTGGTAGACAGGTTCGGGTTGAGAGTATCTGGGTGAAGCGGGCTGATATGTGGAAGGTGGAGATGATTGGTAAGTAGGTGGTGAAGCTTGGTAAGAAGGCGAGGATGCTTGGTAATTTGGGGTAGGCTGATATGTGAGTGGAGGTAATGGGTAGGTTTGGTATTTGATTGGGGATTTTATTCTTTGTGCAACCATCATGGCACTCACATCCCTTTTCTTGGACGTACCACCAGACTGTAGCGCCTTGTTGGTAGCCTGTAATGCTTTAAAGTTGGTGACCATACTAGTTTTAATACCTTCCTCGATCCTCTCTCCTAGTTTGATGATGTTGGAAAAGTTTTGGCTTCCAATCGGCATCAATCTGTCATAATATTGTGAATCTTGAGCCCGGATGAAAAACCTGTTTATTTGTTCTTCTTCCAAATATGGCTGACCTTAGCAGCCTCTGATCTCCAACGAGTGGCATACTCGCAGAATGTCTCTATAGGTTTCTTCTTTAAATTATGGATGTAGAATACATCTGGCTCATTCTCCGTGTTGAATCTGAACTTGTCTATTAAATCAGACACCATACCCACCCAATTCGTCAACTTCTTTGGGTCTTGGCTAATGTACCAAGATAGAGGATCCCCTTTCAGACTTCTTGTAAAGAGCTTCATGAGAATTTTTCATCCTTTCCTGCTCTGACCATCTTGTCGAAAAAGGTCCTCAAATGGACTCTGGGATCTTTTGTGCCATCAAACATTTCGAACTTTGGAGGTTTGTGTCCCTCAGATAGTTCGACATCTGGTTGAATGCAAAAGTCCTCGTAATTTAGTCCCTCGATACCTTTGTTTCCTTCAATACCCTAGACTCGGCTAGTCAGGTTCTTGAGTTTCGCGGCCGTGTTCCTGATAAAAGAGTCTTTGTCATCAGACTCGGGTGTTCTTGAAATAGGTTAAGTATAGTGTGGTATGGTTTCCACATAGATGGGAGTGTTGTGGAGATGATCATTTGTGGTGTTTAGCGTTTTAGGGATGAGCAATGGGGTGTTGTTTGAAGTGTGGCATGTGTTGCAGTGTTGAGCGTGAGTGGATTGTTTTTGTGGCTTTGGAATGTTCTGTGGAGGTGTGGGATTTTGAGTATTGGGAAAGTTGATATCTGGGGTAGTGGGGGAAAATAACAAGTTCGCCAAGTTCCGAACTTGGTCCAGTTCTTCCTGAAAGTTCAATAACTTTTGTTCGAGTTGGGAGGCATCGACTGCGTTCTCCTTTCTGATGTTGTTCAAATCTTCCATTTTCCTGTTGTTCTTATTTCTGTTGGGACTCGGATTAGGAGGAGGTAGTGGGCCCTTGGATCTTGTGGAATATGATGACGATGCCAGAGTGCACAGAATAACCTTTGGGGAGAGGAATAAACAAATGTATAAACAAAACAAGGTAACAAGTTAGTGAGTATTATAAGGAGAAAAGACATTGCGACATTTAAACACATAGTGCAAGAATATAAATCGTGTTCTGATTTGGGTGCCTCGTTGTGCCCGAGGTAGGCCTACGACAAGTTGATTTGGAGAACTTATAATGCTAAATGCCTCATTTTATTCATAAAATAAGTTCAATCCCAAAAAGACCCTAAAATAGCGGAAAGTAAAAATGTCACTAATGGCCATTGGCGTTATTACATTTTAAAATTAAAAGAAAAGACTCCTAACTACTTGGTCCCAGGAGGACCTTCTTCATGTTGAATGTTCTCGTTGATCAGATCCTCCAACTTGCGCAGATTTTCTAGTAAAAATGACTTCGTCTTCCTCAGCATTTTGACTATCGGTAACTCTTTTACTCACTTTCCCTTTCAATTCCTGCAAGCTGCACTCTAGGTATTCTAGCTTCTCACTAGACTTAGTGACTCTCTCTTTCCATTCGTTGATTTGGTTGCTCGATGGGAGGTTTCTCCACCAGGTCTGCAAGAGCGAGGGTATGTTGACCATACCGAAGTCGGGAACCTTGTCGTTCATTTCTGCAAAACAAAATGATGAGGCTACACTTCTTCCAGAATTGGCTATTAAATATCAACAATTAGCATGAACAACATTTAGTTCTCTAAATAAATGCACAGAACATGGTAGCGTCCGTTTGGTTTTCAAGGAAACCCGGTGGACTTTGGACAAGGCTATCTTAAAGAGTCATTATCTGGACAACATAACTGATTCGGCTAGGTTTGACCATGATGCATGCACAGTTAAATAGAGTAAGGTTTCTATGGAGAATTAGACCGGTGCCCTTGAGCAGACAACTCAAGAGGGAAAGTCACAGAACCGTCAACTACACCGTTGATCGACTATTTTTACCGCAAATATGCCTTTGCCATATTTAAGGGGTGATAATATTGGAAGGGCGAAACTACTCATTTTAAGCATTTCTATGGTAATTTTTGGCATGAGTGGAGTATGATGTTGAAGATGCGATTACAATTGTCACGCCCCAATTCCGAGGGGCATGATTGGCACTCAACCGGGTATCCCCAGTCGAGTGGACCTGGATGCCTTCCCTGACCCACGAGTTACCCCATATTTTTTATTGCTTTATTAACCAAATGGAAACAACTTGTTTATAATTGAAATACCTTTTAACAAGCCATACATACATACATGATATAAGCGTTGTTTACAAATTACATTACCCAAAATACAAAGTACATAATACATGGTTCGTGACCCAAACTTCATGTCTATGAAGCCTCTAAGGATACAAGATGACAGTACTATACTTGCCAGTAGCAAGGCTCCGGTTATACCTTTTTAGATAAACAGAAATAAGACTCCAAAATACAAGAACAACGGTGGACTAGAGTACCTGCTGAAGATCCACCTACAATCATAACAAGAATGTAGCGCCCCCGGCAAAAAGAGACGTCAGTACATTTGAATTGTACTGGTATGTATGAATAAAACTTGTCCCAAGTAAAATCAAGCCATATGCAAGTAGAACAAATACACATCAATAGAAACAACAACCATCACATAGAGGTACAATTAGTCAAACAAAGGGGCAATCAGTGCCCCACATGTTACAAACTCTCTTGTTGTCTCCTTTCACAATATGATTTCACAATTTTTGTTCAAGTGTATATTTCAATAGTGATTTCGATCACTTTTTTTCCACCCTTATTACCTCGTCCACCCTTATTACCTCGGCCACCCTTATCACCACAACCCACACCTTATTACACCATGTTGCGGCGCGCAACCCGACCCCGCCGTACAATTTCAATTCACAAAAACACAACCAAATAGTAAGCCACAAAAATAAACAGCAAGTACACCTCAAGACATCACCACAATAGTGTTACAAGTTTTTCCATTACTATTAGTACCAATTTCATAGCTTTCGACAGTTCGTACTCAATTCAAGTTACCACAATTCCTCACAACATTTCAGGTGCATTGCTATCACAAATAGCCTTGTTTAACCATTGACGGATTCCTTCAATCATTCCTTATTCCACTTTTACCACGAGGTGTATTCAGAACCAAACCAATCACAAGATGCTTACAAATAACCACATAGATATTAACTACAAAATAATTCACATACCAAGCAAGGCGATTTCACAAGAATCAAGGTTAGCCATACATACCTGGAGTCAAATCCTCTTTTTAAAATCCTATTCTAAGTCACCAAGCTATCTAGCACAACCCTCTACTTCTATCCAATTTTCTTTTCACTAGATTATAGGTTTGAGTTACATGCATGAGGGTTTTCAGTTAATAGTTCTAAATTAAAGCATAGGACTACCTTCTCTCAACTTAACTCAGAAAAATTGGGGAAAAGGGTTAGGGATTTTACCTGTAAGCGTGGGGATGAAGACAATAACTTAAAATTTTCCCGGCCCGGATGGTTTTGGAGGATCAATTTAATGGAAATTCCTTTCTCTATCAAGAACTCTCCCTTCCCTCTCTCTTATTTTGTTCAGAAAATGTGCAAAAGTGAGGGGTAGGGGTGTTTTATTAGAAAAGGGTCGGGTTTAAATTTTTTAGAAAAATGATGTTCGCGACGGATCTGCGGTCAACTATGCGATCGCAAGTTGACATGCGGTTTACAGATTGGACCGCATAATGGCCCCAAATTGCAAGCCTCAATGTTTGGGTATGCGATAAGAATGTGGTCCGCATATACGTTCTGCGGTCGCATATTGCACCGCAGAATTGACCTCCACAAATCCTCGAAAATTTATGTGATGACTATACGGTTCGCATATTGGTTATGCGACCGAATAATGGACCGCATTTTCATCATCCAATTTGACTACTCTCTGATTCACTATGCGGTCGATATGCGGTCTGAATATAATTGACTGCATTTTCAACATCCTACTTGGCTACTCTCTGATTCATTCTACGGTCGATATGCGGTCCGCTTACCTGATATGCGACCGCATTCCTGATCGCAGAAATAAAATTTTCTGGAAAAATTTTGACTCTAGATTTTTAAGTGTAAAATCAGTAGAAAAGGATTCTGACACATCGATGGACCCGACTCTATGAGTTGCTTTGACTTGAGCACTCATTTTCACGGGGTCTTACATCCTCCCCCACTTAAGATCATTCGTCCTCGAATGCAAACTTCGAATGGAGAACAGGGAGCTTCTGTCAGCTCTAGAGTCCACCAGTTTCTGAGATTGGCCCCTCTAAAGTTTTCAGGCCCAGACCCAGAGGCCGATCCGCATGATTTTCTTGATGAGATATACAAGACCCTTCGTTTGATTAAGGCCAAAGAATCAGAGGGGGCTGAGTTGGCTTCCTACTGGTTGAAGGTAGCGGCACATTCCTGGTTCGAAATGTGGGAAGACTCCCGCGAGGAGGGGAGGCCTCCGGCTAGATGGGAGGAATTAGTGGATGTTTTTATTGATCATTTCTTTCCTGCCGAGACAATGGCAGCCCGCGCCACAGAGCTCGAGGTTCTCAAGCAGGGAAGCATTGTTAGAAAATACACTTAACGCTAGGGGGGGTGAATAGCGTTATAATAAAAAACAGCGTAAACTTGCAGAATTTAAAAATTGCAGGAATGAAATAAGTGCGATAAGTAAATAATAAGGAACGAACGCACCGATGTATCCTGGTTCACCACAACCCAGGGCTAGTCCAGTCCCCGAGAGACTCTCTCGAGATTTACACTATCTTCGTCAAGCTTACGGGTGCTTAACAAACCATTACAGTTGCTCAAGGATACCACACCTTAAGACTTCACTTGCTTGAGGATACCTCACCCCAAGACTTCAACCACTAAGACTTTGGGTACTTAGCAAACCCGACAAATGAGAAGATATGTTCTTCTCAAACAACTCTCTTTTACAACAAATACTCTCTCAATAGAGAGGATAAAGAGATACACAATAAGCTCTATGAACAACACAAAGTTGTCTATCAAATGGCTCAACAAAAGCTCTAAAATGATGCTTGAAAATGATCAATATGTATAACAATGTATGGAGGAGTTGTGTGTTTAAAATCAGCTCAAAATACCTCTTTTTATAGGTGAAAAAGTGGTGCTGACCGTTGCTTAATTGACAAATAAAATCCCTGATTCTGTGCTCAAACAATCGATTGTTTGGAGTAGATAATCGATTGTTTGACCAACGTTCAAAAGACAGATTCCTGATTTTAGGCTAAACAATCGATTGTATGGACTAAATAATCGATTGTATTCAACGTTCAAAAATCAATTTAGGATTCTGTGGGAACGGTCAAAATATAATCGATTGTTTATGAATGTAATCGATTGTATGACAAAGACAATCGATTGTTTAGATGTTTAAAAACTTCGGTTGCACACTGTCTCAAAATAATCGATTGTTAAAAGTAGACAATCGATTGTTTGCTATTTTGAAAAACTTCAGATCACACTATCTTAATACAATCGATTGTAGGATTCAAATAATCGATTGTTGAGGTCCAGATTTAAAAGACATGTTTAAAACCTTTAACATCATTTTGTTTTAACACAAAGATGCATGTTTATGATAAGTATGATTTGATAATATATTTTATGCATGTTTATGATGACCTAACGTTGAGCCAAAGGATAAGATAACTTAAACGTTGTCCTTACATTGGTTTTACCAAACGGCCTACGTCTTGGGTCTTCGATCTTGAACTCTTTGGCTCGTTCATGCAATTCCGTCATCAGTATGCTTCTCGCCATTTGATTGATTGTCATATTATATCGTTGTTTGACACTTGACTTCATTGTTTGTCATTCATCAAAACCAATACCTGAAAATCATGCTCATACAACCAAAGCGCACATATCATAGATATACATGATTTCCACCAATTTCCCCCTTATTGATAATGACAAACAACGAAAGATATGCATATTGAATTCCCCCTAAATTGATGCTATATCTCAACATACAATTTATGCCACCAATTCAATTCAATATAATTCCCCCTTAGTAGAATATTCCCCCTCAATTAAAGCATGCATATCGCCCATATTCTTCCCCCTTTTGTCATTAACAAAAAGAGTATACCAAAGGTTATTTAAACCATTGACGATACCAATCATTATAGACAAGATCATATAAGAAGTTAGTAAATGGCATACTAATAATAACGATCATTTTTCTCAACTATGCCAATTGTTATTTAAACTAAAAATATTCATCAAAACATGAATCAATCATTTATTATAAAACCAATTGATACTAATTGTTATTAAAAAATAGAACTTACTAAAGCATGTATCAACCAAAACTGATATAGATTATTTGCACATATCAATTTATTGCGTTTTTATTCAAAATACGATAACTAACCGACGATCCCCCTTAATGCATTAAGATTTCGTGCTTGGTGCATCCACTACAATATTGTAGTCTTCAAGCACACCTGCAAAAAGAACCTAAAAATAGGTTTTTGGTACCCAACTTCTTTTGGGTCCTTGGGGGTTAGGATAACAATAGTCATAATCAACACATAAATCTCTATGTTTAGCAAAACAAACGGGTGCAATGTGTCCTACCCGATTACAATAGTGACATATATCATTAGGATTGTGCATATGTCTAGGTTGAGCCAAATGCGTTCTAGGTGATCTAAAGTTGTTCCCCCTAGAAGCGTTGAATTTTCTAGAGTCATGTCTAGGTGGTCTAAAATTATTCATTCTAGACTCATTTATAAAATTCCTAGAATTGTGTCTAGGTGGTCTAAATTTATTCATTCTAGACTCATTAACAAAATTCCTAGAGTTGTTTCTAGGTGGTCTAAAACAATTAAGACTCATTAGTGAGGTTCCTAGCATTCTTTCTAGATGGTCCGACCTTATTACTTACATCCTTTTTAATATCTTCAATTTTAGGACTATCAACACTACGTGTTTCTAGTGCTTTCCTAAGTTCTGTGTTCTCTAGTATTAAAGAACTACAAGAAGAACAATTGAAACATTTATCAATAGAAGATGCTTCATTCAATTCCTTGATTTTATTTTTAAAATCAACAATGTCATTTTTCAAAAATTTATTTTCTTTTTCTAAAACTTCAATTTTATTTTTAAGAACACCATTTTCATTAGTCAGTTTTTCAAAAACTATTCTTTCAAAGAAGAGGATTTTTCAAACTCTTTTTCTTGTAAAGAAAGTGTTTTCTGAAAATCTGTTTCTTGCAAAGAAAGTGTTTTCTGCAAAGAAAGTGTTTTCTTCAATTCTATGATAGTTTTGGAAGCATTAACAAATTCACCATACAATTCATCATAGGCATTTTGTAATTCTTCAAACGAGTGAGAGTTAGATGTACTTACCTCTTCTCCTTCGTTAGCCATGAGACACAATGGGGCGGTTTCATCGCTTGAGCTGTCCGAATCCCGTGATAAGCGCCTATGGTGTTTCTTCTTTTTCTTGTCTTTTTTCATAGACTTACAAAACTTTTTAATTTTATCATTGGAAATATTATCATCATCCCTTTCCGAATCACTTACCTCATCTCTTTTAGAGGATGAGGCTTTGAAGGCGACATTCGAATTGCTTCTAAGATAAGGATTAAGAATTGTGCTATCATAAGTTTCGAGGTTACCTCTTAGTCCATCAATTGTGATATCCGTGAATTTCATCGACTCTTGGATGGCATTGGCTTTGTAGCGCCATTCGGGAGTGAGACTTCATAGGACTTTTCGAACAAGATCTTTGTTCTTGTAAACTTTCCCGAGAGCGTGGAGATCGTTGACGATTCTTAAAAATTGTTCAAACATAACACCAATGGGTTCCTTCTCCATTTTAAAGATTTCATATTTATGTGTTAGAAAATCAATTTTGGCTTCTCGGACTTGAGGCGTACCTTCATAAATGATCTCGAGCTTATCCCACATCTCCTTGGCGGTTGTGCAGCAAGAGATTTTTCGATAATCATCTGGATTCACCGCACAATATAATACATGGATGGCCCTTGCATTATTTTCAACTTTCTTGATATCCTTGGCATCATATTCATCTTCCTTCTTTGGAACCGTGGTCTCTCCAACTTTCTTTGTTGGCATTGGTTCACCGTTTTTGATGATTTGCCACAAACGAAAACTGTTTGCTTTGAGAAAGATGCTCATCCGCTCTTTCCAATATGTATAGTTTGTTCCGTCAAATAGTGGAGGGCAAGTGGTGGATTGTCCTTCATTCATCGTTCCTGCGTTCAATATTCTCAACATAAAAATATATATTTCTCTCAACCGGTTAAGGCTTTCAGAGAGTTAGGCTCTGATACCAATTGATAGAAAATATGCTTAACGCTAGAGGGGGGGTGAATAGCGTTATAATAAAAAACAGCTTAAACTTGCGGAATTTAAAAATTGCAGGAATGAAATAAGTGCGATAAGTAAATAATAAGGAACGAACGCACCGATGTATCCTGGTTCACCAAAACCCCGTGGCTAGTCCAGTCCCCGAGAGACTCTCTCGAGATTTCCACTATCTTCGTCAAGCTTACGGGTGCTTAACAAACCGTTACAGTTGTTCAAGGATACCACACCTTAAGACTTCACTTGCTTGAGGATACCTCACCCCAAGACTTCAACCACTAAGACTTTGGGTACATAGCAAACCCGACAAATGAGAAGATATGTTCTTCTCAAACAACTCTCTTTTACAACAAATACTCTCTCAATAGAGTGGATAAAGAGATACACAATAAGCTCTATGAACAACACAAGGTTGTCTATCAAATGGCTCAACAAAAGCTCTAAAATGATGCTTGAAAATGATCAATATGTATAACAATGTATGGAGGAGTTGTGTGTTTAAAATCAGCTCAAAAGACCTCTTTTTATAGGTGAAAAAGTGGTGCTGACCGTTGCTTAATTGAAAAATAAAATCCTTGATTCTGTGCTCAAACAATCGATTGTTTGGAGTAGATAATCGATTGTTTGACCAACGTTCAAAAGACAGATTCCTGATTTTAGGCTAAACAATCGATTGTATGGACTAAATAATCGATTGTATTCAACGTTCAAAAATCAATTTAGGATTCTGTGGGAACGGTCAAAATATAATCGATTGTATGAAAATGACAATCGATTGTTTATGAATATAATCGATTGTATGACAAAGACAATCGATTGTTTAGATGTTTAAAAACTTCGGTTGCACACTGTCTCAAAATAATCGATTGTTAAAAGTAGACAATCGATTGTTTGCTATTTTGAAAAACTTCAGATCACACTGTCTTAATACAATCGATTGTAGGATTCAAATAATCGATTGTTGAGGTCCAGATTTAAAAGACATGTTTAAAACCTTTAACATCATTTTGTTTTAACACAAAGATGCATGTTTATGATAAGTATGATTTAATAAAATATTTTATGCATGTTTATGATGACCTAATGTTGAGCCAAAGGATAAGATAACTAAAACGTTGTCCTTACATTGGTTCTACCAAACGACCTACGTCTTGGGTCTTCGGTATTGAACTCTTTGGCTCGTTCATGCAATTCCGTCATCAGTATGCTTCTCGCCATTTGATTGATTGTCATATTATATCGTTGTTTGACACTTGGCTTCATTGTTTGTCATTCATCAAAACCTATACCTGAAAATCATGCTCATACAACCAAAGCGCACATATCATAGATATACATGATTTCCAACAAGCATGAGTTTTTGGGTGTACCATATGGAGTTTGTAAGATTTTCGAAGTATGCTCCTCAGTTGGTGTCGACCATGAGTGCTCGAGTTTGATGGTTTGTTCAGGGACTTAGTCCATTGGTAGTGAATGAGGCTGCTATAACGGCCTTGCACTCGGATATGAACTATAAAGCCGGGGAGTCACTCTCACCCACAGCGTTAGGTACATGGCTTGCAATCACACTCGGGGTGGCGCTGGCCTCACGGCCGAGTCTAACCTTCTTCTTAGGGGCCATCCCTGAAAATTTCGGAACAAGGCACGAATTAAACACAAATACTTTTACTTTTCACTTCACCACACGAAATGGAATAAACTAGAATAGAGTAGTTTCCTAAATGCTCGTGTAGCCCCCATCTTATTGATGTGGTCGACAACACACCGATAATAAGGGCTCTACTAGGCACGGCTCCTAGACACCCTAGGACTCCTTTAAAAACCTTAGGCTGTGATACCAAGTTTGTCGTGCCCCAAATCCTAGGGACATGACCGGCACTCAACCGGGTATCCCCAGTCGAGTGGACCTAGGTGCCTTTCCTGAGCCTCGAGTTACCCCACATTTTAATTACTTTACTAGCCAAATGGAAACAACTATTTATAATTGAAATTACCTTTTTACAAACAAACATACATAGGTGATATTAAGTGGTTTACAATTTACAATACCCAACATACCAAATACACAACATATGGCTCGTGACCCACACTTCATATCTACGGATCCTCTAAGTATGCAAGATGAGAGTACTATACTTGCCGGTAATAAGGCTCCGGCTATACCTTTTTACAAAACCAAAATAAGACTACAAAATACAAGAACAAGGGTGGCATGAGCCACGCAGGGACCCGGAAGAAAAGGGGCTCACCAATACAGTTGACGGGGAATGAGGAAGAGCTACGGACGGTGGACTGGAGTACCTGCTGAAGAACCACCTACAATCATAACACGAATGTAGCGCCCCGGTAAAAGGGACGTCAGTACATTTGAATTGTACTGGTATGTATGAACAAAACTTATCCCAAGTAAACTCAAGCCATATGCAAGTAGAACTAGTACATAGCAATAGACACAACTACCAAACACACATAGAGGTACAATTAGTCAAACAAAAGGGCAATCAGTGCCCCACACGTTTCAAACTCTCATGCTGTCTCCTTTCACAATTCCACATCATTGATTTCACAATTTCGTTCAAAGTATATATATAAATCAATAGTGATTTCGATCACTTTTTTCCCACCCTTATTACCTCGGCCACCCTCATTACCTCGGCCACCCTTATCACATCAACCCACACCTTATTACACCATGTTGCGGCGCGCAACCCGACCCCACCGTACAGTTTAAAGAATTCACAAAAAACACAACCAAACAGCAAGTCACAAAAATAAACAACAAGTATACCTCGAGACATCACCACAATACTGTTACAAGTTTTTCCATAACTATTAGTACCAATTTCATAGCTTTCGACAGTTCATACTCAATTCAAGTTACCACAATTGCCCATAAAATTTCAAGTACATTTTTATCACAAAAAGCCTTGTTTCACCATTTACAAATTCCTTAAATCGTTCGATATTCCACTTTTACCACGAGGTGTATTCACAACCAAACCAGTCACAAGATGCTCAAAAATAACCACATAGATATCAACTACCAAACAATTCACATACCAAGCAACGCGATTTCACAAGAATCAAGGTTAGTCATACATACCTGGAGTCGAATCCTCTTTTTAAGCTCCTATTCTCAGTCACCAAGCTATCTAGCACCGCCATCTACTTCTATCTAGTTTTCCTTTCACTAGATTCTAGGTTTGAGTTACATGCTTGAGGGTTTTCGGTTGTTAGTTTTAAATTAAAGCATAGGACTCCCTTCTCTTATCTTTACTCAAAATAATTGGGGAAGAGGGTTATGGATTTTACCTGTAAGCGTGGGGATGAAAACAATAACTTAAAATTTTCTCGGCCCAGATGGTATTGGAGGATCAATTTGGTGGAAATTCCTTTCTCTCTCAAGAACTCTCCCTTCCATGTCTCTAGTTTTGTTTAGAAAAAGTGTAAAAAATGAGGGGTAGGGGTGTTTTATTAGAAAAGGGTCGGGTTTAAAATTTTTAGAAAACTGTTGTTCGCGACAGATCTGCGGTTAACTATGTGATTGCATAGTTGACATGCGGTCCGCAGATTGGACCGCATAATGATCCCAAATTGAGGGCCTCTCTGTTTGGGTATGCAGTAAGAATGCGATCGGCATACACGTTCTGTGATCACAGATTGCACCGCAGAATTGACCTCCACAAATCCTTGAGAAATTTATGCGACGGCTATGCGGTCCACATATTGGTTATGCGATCGCATAATGGACCACATTTTCATCATCCAATTTGACTACTCTCTGATTCACTCTATGGTCCGAAAATTGGTTATGCAATCGTATAATGGACTGCATTTTCAACATCCTAATAGGCAACTCTCTGATTCATTCTGTGGTCGATATGCGGTCCGCATACCTGATCTGCGACTGCATTCCTGACCGCAGAAATGAAATTTTCCAGAAAAATTTTGACTCTAGATTTTTAAGTGTAAAATCAGTAGAAAAGGATTACGACACATTGATGGACCCGACTCTATAAGTTTCTAGGACTTGAGATCTCATTTTCACGGGGTCTTACATCCTCCCCCACTTAGGATCGTCAATCCTCGAATGAGAACTTCAAAATTCGAATGGTTTGAAAGAATGATATGCAAGCTCCTAAGTTTTCACTAACCCTTGATAATTTAGAAAAATTTCGCCAGAGTTTCTATTGTAATATGGACATAGCCACCTGTCAGTAAGTCCCAAAACATATTTCCAAGCACCATTACACAAACTTGCTACTTCTACAACAGTTATAAAATCCATGACCTTCACACTTATACGTATTCAACCTATCAATACATTTTTAACCATCTTGGTACACCTCAATCAATTAAATTAAGCATTAATCGTCTGTACTATCAAAGCCATTTACCTATCACAAGAGTATGATACAGTTAATCATTTCAATACAATTCCTCCATGCAAAAATAATCGTTATTTCCTTAGATCACCCTACCATGGGCTAATTATCCACCACAAAACACACAAAATTTTGGGCACAACTTGAAGAATTACAATAGTGAAACATTTAGGAACTTTTACACAAAATGGGACACAAAGCTAGTTTTCAAAGAGATAAGGACTTACATGACCACTCCTAGGCTTATACGAACAAATGGGGGTATTTTACTTTCATTTGCTCTTCCGCTCCCACGTGGCCTCTTCGACTTGTTGGTTTCGCCACCACACCTTAACCGAAGCGATTCCTTATTTCGAAGCCTACGGGCTTGTCTATCCAGAATAACAACCGGAGTCTATTCATATGATAGTTCTTCAGTAACTTTGATGTCTTCAACTGGGACGATGGTGGACGGATCCCTAACCACTTTCCTTTACATGGACACATGGAACAACGGGTGCACTAAGGATATTTCAGGAGGAACCTCCAACCTATAACAACTTGTCCAATCATTTGAATAATGTGATAAGGCCCGACATGTCTAGGACTTTGCTTTCACTTCTTCCCAAACCACATGACTCCTTTCATGGGAGACACCCGCAAGAATACCCAATCACCTTCATGAAACTTCAATTCCCTTTGATGCACGTCCGCATAGGATTTCTGGCGACTCTAAGCAGTCTTCATCCTTTCTTGAATGGCTTTAAATTTTTCCATGGCCTGGTGCACAAGATCCGACCCTATTAATTCTGCCTCACCAACTTCGAACCACCTGATCGGGGACCTGCACCTCCTCCCGTACAATGCCTCAAATGGGGCCATCTGGATGCTAGCATGGAAGCTGTTGTTGTAAGAAAATTATATAAGGGGAAAATGATCATCCCAATTACCCTTAAAATCCAAGAAACAAGACCGCAACATACCTTCGAGCGTCTGAATAGTCCGTTTTGCTTGACCATCAGTCTGCGGATGAAATGTCATACTGAGGTTCACCTGAGTACCCAACCCTTGCTGAAATTTCTTCCAAAAGTTAGCTGTGAATTGAGCCCTCGATACGAAATGATAGAAAGTGGGGTACCATGAAGTCTCACTATTTCCTTGATATACAATCGAGCATATTGTTCTGCAGTATCGGTGGACTTGACTGGCAATAAGTGAGCTGATTTGGTGACTCGATCCACTATTACCCAAATTGAGTCAAACTTATGCTGAGTGTGAGGTAGTCCTGTCAAGAAATCCATGTTGATTATCTCCCATTTCCACATTGGTATCTCTATAAGCTGGGTTAGCCCACCAGGCCACTGGTGATCGACCTTTACTTGCTGACAGTTTGGACATTGGTGCCACATCCCTCTTCATACCGCTGCTCTAATAAATTTCCTTGAGATCGTGATACATTTTTGTAGAACCTCGATGCACCGAATACCCTGAATGATAAGCCTCCGCCATTACCCTCTCTCGAAGTTTATCTACATCTGGAACACACAACCTATACCATCCTTGCAGTTGAGAGAGAATGCCAAACTTTTGTTGCTTCGAACCGCCTCCTTTATTTGTGCTAATGCTGAATCAATGAACTGCTTTTTCTTGACTTCCTCTACAAGCAACGACTCTGCTACATTGTGTACCATAATATCCTCCACATTCGGGGTCGAGATACAAACCCCAAGACTGGCCAACTGATAAACCTCTCGAGCTAGGAACCTCTGATCCGCTCCTAATTGAGCCAAACTACCCATGGACTTCCGACTGAGGGAATTGGCCACCACGTTCGCCTTCCCTGGATGGTACAAGATGTTCATATCATAATCCTTGAGTAATTCTAACCACCGCCACTGCCCTCAAGTTTAACTCCTTCTACTTGAATAAATTTTGGAGACTTTGTGGCCCGAGAACCGATCCACATGGACCCCATACAGGTAATGCCGCCATATTTTTAAGGCGAACACAACTGCTGCAAGCTCCAAATCATGCATCGGGTAGTTATTCTCGTGATTCTTGAGTTGCCTTGAAGCATATGCTATAACCTTCCCACGCTGCATGAGCACACACCCTAAATCGACCCTGGAGGCATCGCAATACACCGCAAACCCTTCCGTGCCTTCCGGCAAAGCCAACACTGGTGCTGAGGTCAACCTTGACTTTAATTCCTGAGAACTTTTCTCACAAGCATCAAACCATTGGAACTTGACTGATTTCTGTATCAATTTAGTCAATGGGGAGGCAAGGGTAGAGAACCCCTCCACAAACCTCCGATAATAACCTGCTAACCCAAAAAAGCTACGAATCTCCGTTGGGGTTGTAGGTCTAGGCCAATCCTTCACTACTGCAATCTTTTGGGGGTCCACATGAATCCCCTTTCTCGAAACAACATGTCCTAGAAAAGTGACAGACTCCAACCAAAGTTCACATTTTGAGAATTTAGCATACAACTGGTGCTGATGAAGAGTTTGGAAAACTGCCCTGAGGTAGTCGGCATCTTCCCTGCTTCGCGAATAAATGAGGATGTCGTCTATAAAAACAACCCCAAATGAGTCTAGAAATGACTTGAAGACTCGATTTATAAGATCCATGAAAGCTACCGAGGCTTTGGTTAGCCCGAAAGACATGACCAAGTATTCGAAGTTACCATAGGAGGTTCTGAAGTCGATCTTATAAATATCCCGCTCTCTGATCTTCAATTGGTGATACTCGGATCGCAAATCAATTTTGGAGATGAACTTCGCTCCTTGCAATTGGTCGAACAAATCATCTATCCGGGGCAAAGGGTATTTATTCATGATGATGACCTTATTAAGCTGTCGATAGTCGATACAAATTCGAAGCGACCCATCCTTCTTTCTGACGAAAAGAACTAGAGCACCCCATGGCAACACACTTCGTCGAATGAACCCCTTCTCTAATAATCAGCCGCTCCTTTAACTATTGTAATTCTACTGGAGCCATCCTATATGGTGGAATAGATAGTGGCTGAGTATCTGGCAACACATCGATCCCGAAGTCAATCTGATATGAGCACGCTCGATGAAATTGCAATCAAGGATCTATATTTACCGTCTAGACCAATCACGAGAGCTAAAGCTAGAAAAGTTAAGAAGTCATGCACGGGTTGGTAAAGAAGCTGCTTGACATGAGAGCGGGAGTCATAGATGTAGATGAGAATCCAAAATTTATACACTTATCTCAAGCAAGCCTAGATGGAGATACTCGTGATTCTAAATCAAATGGTGATGCGCTAACTTGTGATTAATTATTTTGTATCTCTTTATATAATATATTTTGTAATATTTTATTTTTTATAATATATTACTTTGAGTGTGTTGTTATTCTTTTTTGTAGGCATGTAACATTTGGAGATTACTTTTGGAAGAATTAGAGCAAAGGAGTGATACTCAATACTATCCAACATTCATAAAACTGTCCGAACAATGGCTCAAATCCAAATATTAATCTGTTCAAGTATACATCAAATTGGGCTAAACAATTCATAATAATTAAAGATATTAAAGTCAAGAATCTATCATCAAGTTATGGCCATACAAGCTACAACTGTATAAATCTAGACATAATTACACTAGTCCAATTCAAAAGTCGTTTTAGAATAGAATACAGTGCAATTTGCTATGAAACTTACCAAAGGTGTATCTCCATATGTCTTCTTTACAGAGAATCATGAATTGTGCAATTTCAACACCTCTAGACAAAGTTATAGACTTTCTACCAAGACTGCACCAATCTGCCGAGATTTTCAATACAAGAGATTCAATCATTCATACATGGTGGAAAACAATGAATTGAATTGCTCTTGTGAACTCATTTAAAATGTGTAGCAAGTGATTAGATGGTGTCTAAATATTTTTAGGCTACCATAAGATTTCTTGGATGACTTTAAGGCCTCCATTGTTGAAGATTGTATGTATCCACAATTGAAGACCATTTTAGTATTTGTTTTCATACTAGTAGTTTGGTAAAGAGTCGTTGAAATGGCTCTATAAATAGCCATCACTCTTTCATTGTAAAATCAGATTATTTTGACTGTTATATGGAATATATTCATCTCTTTATGAGTTTAGGAGAGTTCTCCTTAAGTTCTACCAAGAACTTGTCTTGATTGCTTCAAGGATAGTTTCTCCTTGTAAGTAATCTTCTATCTTAGGTGATAGGTTAGATTACATGATTGTTGCTCTTGAGGTTGTGGATTTAATATATCCATGTTTGATTGCGCTTCTAATCTTGGGGTCTAATCTCCGTGTAAGTTTCATAATTTTATCTTTTATCGTACGTTACTTCCTATCATATTTATGCCATATATCTTTTGATCTTTGGGTTCCGCGTCATTTGGTATCAGAGCCTTGTTGATTATATTGTCATATATGATTGTTCAAGTTTTGATCTCTTTATTTAAAAAAACAAAAAAAGGGGAAAAAAATTAAACAAATATATATATATATATATATATATATATATATATATATATACATACAAAAATACTATAATCTAAAGAATTCTTTTGTTTCTGGATTTTTTTAGTCATCTATTCTTCTTTTTTTAACAAGTAGTATTTTACATAAATACTACTTGTTGTAATACTTTTTGTCCTCTCTGAATCAAATCATTTTATTCATGTATCTCAACTTATGATTGAATCCACATAGTCAATCCTTTGTATTCAACTATTCTTGCTGAATTTTATTGTTTCCTTAGTTTATTTTTTTAACATCGTTGCTTCTTCTCTTGTCAACTCATGAGCTCTTTATATTAGAATTCTTTCTTTTGAAGTTATCGAGATTTAGTTACTTTTCATAACTACAAAGGAAAACTCTATAGCAGTAAAAGGCTTGAGTGAAAAAAAGACCAATATTATTGAGGGACAAACACGAGGGTTGTGTGAGATTGAGCGAGTGTAAACACGTGAGGGAGTGTTTTGAGGCCCTAATTTTTTTTATATAAGCGTGTCACATGTAGGTAATTGTGGTGAAAGCACAGAAAGTGTAAATGCCAATCCAGATACATTGGTTTCCATTCAAGCAATGCAGCGAGAATTTTCAAGGATGAGTATGAGATTAGATAATATGCAAGAGAGGCTGGAAGAAATTGAAAATAGGAGAAGAGTCGCAGGGAATGAAAGGAGGCAAGAACAACCACGTGCACAACCACATGTTGGTGAAGGACACTTCGATGGCATTGAAGAAGAGAGTGATAATGACTATATTGATATAGGAAGACATGGTCAAAGAGAGGGTAGAAGAGGAAGACCGCAAATGGGACTTAGAAATGAAGAAGGGGTTGATAGGAATTTGGGTAGTATTAAGATGAGCTTCCCTTCCTTTCAAGGGAAGAGTGATCCGGATGCCTATCTAGACTGGGAAAGAAAGGTTGAGAAGGTGTTTGATTGCCATAATTACTCGGAGAAGAAGAAGGTAAAATTAGCAATTACCGAATTCACTGATTATGCTTCAACATGGTGGGATAAGATAGTGGTGAATAGGAGGAAAAATATGGAAAGACCAGTTTCTTATTGGGAAGAGATGAAGGCTATTATGAGGAAACGATTTGTTCTCTCACATTAATATAGAGATCTTCATAGGAAGCTTTAAACCTTATACCAAGGTACAAAAGGTGTTGAGGAATATTACCAAGAAATGGAGATATCTATGATTAGATCCAACATTGAAGAAGACCGTGAGGCAACTATGCAAAGATTCATTACTGGATTGAATAGAGAAATTGCAAATGTTGTAGACTTACAACATTATGTGGAGATGGAGGAACTTGCGCATATGGCTGTAAAAGTCGAAAGGCAGCTCAAGTTTAAGGGTCGAAACAAGCAGCCTATTCCTAGTCCAGGTTGGGTAAAATCGAAGGATACTGGCAACACTTCTTGGAGGGGAAATTGGAGTAAGTCCAGAGATGACAGAGTGGTCCAAAGGCCTAAAGAATACAAAATCAAGGAAAACAAAGCTCAAGGTACTAATTCAATCCCTACTAATACTAGAAATAGAGATACTAAATGTCTTAAATGTCATGGGGTTGGGCATATTGCTTCTGAATGTCCTAATAGAAGGACAATGATTTTAAAAGTTGATGGGAGCTTTGAGACGAATGTAGAGAGTGATGATGATGGTAGTGAAGAAGTGGTTGGCACACCTCACTATGAGGAGGGTAGTGATGCCGAGTCGCCTCTAATTGGTGAATTGATGGTGCTAAGGAGAGTCATGAGTTTGCAAATAAAGGAAGATGATGTTCTTGTGCAACAAGAAAATATCTTCCACACCAGGTGCCAGGTAAGGGAAAAGATTTATTCCATGATAATTGATGGGGGGTATTGTACTAATGTAGCAAGCACAACTATGGTTGAGAAATTAGGTTTACATTGCCTAAAACATCCTACTCCTTATAAGTTACATTGTTTAAATGATAATGGAGAAGTGAAGGTGAGTAAGCAAGTGATGGTGCCATTTTCCGTCGGGAAGTATAGTGATGAAATACTGTGTGACGTTGTGCCCATGCAAGCATGCCATATTGTGCTCGGCCGACCATGGCAATTTGATAGGAAAGCAATGCATGATGGTTACAAGAATCGAAATTCATTTGAAAAAGATGAAAGGAAGATGACACTTTTACCTTTAAAACCGAAGCAAGTTTTTGAGATAAAATGAAGTTGAGAAATTATCATGGCAATAAGGAAAAAGAGAAAACAAAAAGAGCATAAGAAAATAGAAGAGAAAAAATAAACGAGAGAGAAAGAAAAGATGATTTTGTGAATATTGAGAGACCCAATGAGCCAGAAAAAAGAAGGAAGAGAAAATGAAAAAAAATTGTGATGAAAAAGAAGTTGAGGTAAAAGAAATCAAAATAAGCGTATATGCAAAATTTAGAGAGTGTATGAGTGCTTACAAATCTAGATCACACCTTGTGGTTCTTTCGTATAAAGGATCTTATTTGAGCGCTAATGAACTAACCATTCATTTTCCTAGTGTTGCTTCTTCTCTTTTGCAAGAATTTAATGATATCTTTCCTGAGGATGTTCCAAACGGATTTCCACCGATTCGAGGAAATTGAACATCAAATTTATCTCATCCCGGGAGCATCTATTCCAGGCCATCTTATCGAAGCAAACCCGAGGAGACAAAAGAGTTACAGAGGCAAGTGGAGGAGCTTTTAGCAAAGGGATACATCCGTGAAAGTATGAGTCCATGTGCAGTGACAGTGCTTTTAGTACCAAAGAAGGATAGATCTTGGCGAATGTGTGTTGATTGCCGAGCCATTAACAAGATTATGGTAAAGTATCGCCATCCCATACCTAGACTAGATGATATGCTTGATGAATTACATGGTTCGTGCATATTCTCTAAAATTGATCTTAAAAGTGGATATCACCAAATTCGTATGAAACTTGGTAATGAATGGAAGACTGCATTCAAAACTAAACAAGGTTTGTATGAATGGATGGTGATACCTTTTGGATTAACTAATCTATCTAGCACTTTCATGCGTTTAATGAATCATGTTTTACATGCTTATATTGGACAGTTTGTTGTGGTTTATTTTGATGACATCCTTATTTATAGCAAGTGTCTTGATGAACATGTAAAGCATTTAAAATGTGTTTTGGAAGTGCTTAGAAAAGAAAGATTGTATGCTAACTTGAAAAAATGCACATTTTGTATGGATAAGGTAATCTTTCTTGGGTTTGCTGTTAGTAGTAAAGGGATTGAAGTAGATAAGAAAAAGGTGAAGGCTATCAAGGAATGACCAACGCCAAAATCTGTGACCGAGGTGCGAAGTTTTCATAGTTTAGCTAGTTTCTATCGAAGCTTTGTCAGGGACTTTAGCTCTATTGCAGCACCATTGTCCAAGGTCATAAAGAAGGATCGTGGTTTTACATGGAGAAAGGAACAAGAGAACGCTTTTAATTTATTGAAATAAAAACTTTGTTCTGCTCCATTATTGCAATTACCATATTTTGAAAAGCTTTTAAGATTGAGTGTGATCCATCAGGTATCGGGGTAGGTGTTGTGCTGATGCAGGATCAAAAGCCAATTGCATTCTTTAGCGAAAAGCTTGGAGGAGCTACATTGAATTATTCAACATATGATAAGGAGCTTTATGCATTGGTGAGGTCGTTGGAGACATGGCAACACTACCGTTGTCCTAGGGATTTCGTTCTTCGGAAGGACCATGAATCTTTGAAGCATTTGAAAGGCCAAGGAAAGCTAACCCGAAGGCATGCCAAGTGGGTTGAATTTATAGAAACATTTCCTTAAGTGATTCAATACAAGAAAAGTAAGGAAAACATAGTTGTTGATGCACTATCTCGCAGGTATGTCCTTCCCTCAACTCTTACATCTAAGTTGTTGGGATTTGATAATATTAAAGAATTGTATGCTAAATATCATGATTTTTGTCAAATATTTGAATCATGTGGAAATACTTCTTTTGGTAAATATTATAGACACGAAGGCTATTTATTCAGAGAAGGTAAATTATATATTTCTACGTGTTCTATAAGAGAGTTACTAGTAAGCTAAGCCCATTCTGGAGGCTTGATGGGTAATTTTGGTGTTCAAAAGACTTTGGACATATATCATGAACATTTCTTTTGGCCTCATATGTGTAGGGACGTCGAAAGAATTTGTGTTCAATGCATATCATGTTGGCAAGAAAAGTCCAAACTCTTGCCTCATGGGTTGTATATACCATTACCTGTACCTAATGGACCTTGGGTTGATTTGTCTATGGACTTCGTGTTAGGACAACCCAGGTCAAAAAGGGGGGATGGATAGCATATTTGTTGTTGTTGACAGATTCTCTAAAATGGCCCATTTCATACCATGTCACAAAATTGATGATGCTACTCATGTTTCTACTTTGTTCTTTAGGAATGTTGTTAGGTTGCATGGCATTCCTAAAACTATTATGAGCGGTAGAGATGCAAAATTTCTTAGCCACTTTTTGAGGGTTTTGTGGGCTAAATTGGGAACTAAATTGTTATTTTCTACTTCTTGTCATCCCCAAACTGATGGTCAAACATAAGTGGTTAATAGAACATTAGGTTCTTTACTATGTGCTGTGATTACAAGGAACTTGAAAAGTTGGTAAGATTGTATACCTCTTGTTGAATTTGCATATAATAGAACAGTGCATTCTTCTACCGGTTTTTATCCGTTTGAAGTTGTGTATTGATTTAATCCTTTGACACCACTAGATTTGGTTCATTTACCTGTAAAAGAGCTGGTTAGCTTAGATGGTAATAGGAAGGCTCAAATGATGAAAAAAATTCACGAACAAGCATAACAACAAATTGAAAAGAAAAATGGACAGTATGCATCAAAAGCTAACAAAGGAAGAAAACATGTGATATTTCAACCATGAGATTGGGTTTGGGTACACATGAGAAAAGAAATATTTCCAACTAAAAGAAAGACCAAGCTGCATCCACGTGTAGATGGACCATTCCAAGTCTTGGAAAGAATTAATGATAATGCATATAAAATTGACTTGCCAGGTGAGTACCAAGTATGTGCGACTTTTAATGTCTCTGATCTTTCTCCTTTTGATATAGGTGAAGATTCGAGGACGAATTTTTTTGAAGACCGGGAGAATAATACGAGCACGCTCGATGAAATTGCAATCAAGGATCTATATTTACCATCTGGACCAATCACGATAGCTAAAGCTAGAAAAGCTCAAGAAGTCATCCACGGGTTGGAAAAGAAGCTACTTGACATGAGAGAGGGAGTCATAGATGTGTATGAGAATCCAAAATTAATACACTTATCTCAAGCGAGCCTAGATGGAGATACTCGTGATTCTTAATCAAATGGTGATGCACTAACTTGTGATTAATTATTTTGTATCTCTCTATATAAAATATTTTGTAATATTTTATTTTTTAGAATATATTACTTTGAGTGTGTTGTTATTTAATTTTGTAGGCATGTAACATTTGGTGATTACTTTTGGAAGAATTGGAGCAAAGGAGTGATACTCAATACTATCCAACATTCACAAAACTGTCCGAACAATGATCCAAATTCAAATATTAATCTGTTCAAGTATACATCAGATTAGGCTACCAAATTCATCATGATTAAAGATATGAAGTCTAGTATCTAATGAGCCAAACCGTTCTTAATTTGGAGATTTATACATCAAGTTATGGCCATACTAGCTACAGATGTACAAATCTGGACAGAATCACCTTAGTCCAATTCAAAATTTGTTTTAGAATAGAATACAAAGAAATTAGCTATGAAACTTACCAAAAGTGTATCTCCATATGTCTTCTTTACGTAGAATCAAGAATTGTGCAATTTCAACACTTCTAGAGACAAAGTTATAGACTTTCTACCAAGGCTGTACCAATCTGCCGAGATTTTCAATACAAGAGATTCAATCATTCATACATGGTGGAAAACATTGAATTGAATTGCTCTTGTGAACTCATTTAAAATGTGTAGCAAGTGGTTAGATGGTGTGCCAATATTTGTAGGCTACCATAAGATTTCTTGGATGAATTTAAGGCATCCATTGTTGAATATTTCATGTAGCCACAATTGAAGACCATTTTAGTATTTGTTTCCATACTAGTAGTTTTGTAAAGAGTAGTTGAAATGGATCTATAAATAGCCATCACTCTTTCATTGTAAAATCTATTATTTTGAGTGTTTTATAAAATATATTGTTCTCTTTGTGAGTTTAGGAGAGTTCTCCTTAAGTTATACCAAGAACTTGTCTTGATTGCTTCAAGGATAGTTTTTCCTTGTAAGTAATCTTCTATCTAAGGTGATAGGTTAGGTTACTTGATTGTTTCTCTTGAGGTTGTGGATTTAATATATCAATGGTTGCTTGCGCTTCTAATCTTGGGGTCTAATCTCCGTGTAAGTTTCATAATTTTATCTTTTATCGTACGTCACTTCCTATTATATTTACGCCATATATCTCTTTATCTTTGGGTTACGCATCAAAATCTCCCTATCTGGCATCCCTGGAAGCTCATGTGGAAATACCTCCAGAAATTCATTTACGACTGGCACGGATCCGAGGGCAGGCACATCTGAAGTGGTGTCCGCCACCCGGACCAAATGATAGATACACCCCTTCCTAATCATCTTCGAAGCCTTAAGGTAAGAAATAAACCTACCTTTTGGCACAACACCATTCCCTCTCCACTCAATAACCGGCTCGTTGGGAAATTCGAGTCTTATGACTCTTTTCCGGCAATCAAGTTAAGCAAAGCACAAATAAAGCCAGTCCATTCCCATAATCACATCAAAAACTACCATCCCAAGCTCAATAAGATCGGGCGTGGTAACACGACCACACACCGTGACAACACAATTCCTATAAACTCGCGCGGCTGTAATAGAATCACCAATCGGAGTTGATATATAGAACGACTGAAGAAGCTGTTTGGGCTCAATCCCGAAACTCGAAGCAATGAATGGAGTGACATAGGACAAAGAAGACCCATGGTCAATAAGAGCATAACAATCAATGGCCTGAATAGACAAGATACTTGTAACCACATCCGGAGAAGACTCAGCATTCTGGCGACCACTCAAAGCATAGAACTGGCTCGGTCCACCTCTACCACGGGCCCCACCTCTATCTGCACCAGGCCCTGCTGGATCTAGAGGACGCACAGATGATGTAGCAACTGAAGAACCGGGTGGCGGGGCGAATTCCCTACCCATGCCCTGTCTGGGTGCACGACAATTCCCCTGGACCTGACCTCTCACCCCGCAATTGTAACACACTGGGATGTCCAAATAGCAAGTCTGCGTGTGGAACCTCCCACACTAGGGATATGTAGCTCCCCCTACTACTGGGGCCTCACTCCCAAATGACTGGACTGGTGGAACATTCTGCTGTCAGAACCTGGTCTCGAACAACTACTACGCTGTTGGTCTGTGCACAGATGGCGGTGCGCTGGCTAATGACTAAACATATGACCGGGATGGCCTTAATGGCCCTCTCCCCGAAGCTGACCTTCCTGAGTGACCCGTTGACCGGGCCCTATTGCTACTCTCCCTATCTGCATGTATGTTCAATTTCCTAACCTCAGAGGCCTAGGCGAAACGCACAATCTTCCCATAGTTTATGTCTGAGTGCAAGGCCATTGTAGCAGCCTCATTCACTACCAATGGACTAAGTCCCTGAACAAACCATCGAACTCGAGCACTCATGGTTGACACCAACTGAGGAGAATACTTGGAAAATCTTACAAACTCCATATGGTACTCCCACACACTCATGATGTCGTGCTTGAGAGCCTCGAACTCTGTGGCGCGGGCTACCATTGTCTCAGCAGACAAGAAATGATCCATAAAAGCATCCACAAATTCCTCCCATCTAGCCGGAGGGCTCCCCTCCTTGCGGGAATCCTCCCACATCTCGAACATCGAACGTGCCACTCCCTTCAACCTGTAGGATGCCAACTCAACCCCCTATGATTCTGTGGCCTTCATCACATGAAGGGTCTTGTACATCTCATCAAGAAAATCTTGCGGATCGACCTCTTGGTCTGTGCCTGAAAACTCTGGAGGGGCCAATCTCAGAAACTGGTGGACTCTGGAGGTGACAGAAACTTCCTATCCACTGGAGGACATAGGAGAATCCTGAGATCTCTGGGCCTGAGCAGCTACTAACTGGGTCAACATACGGATGTCTCCTCTAAGGTCCCCATCATAAGCCTCGTGACCTGGAGCTGAAGGAATGCCACGATTAGGAATTTAGCAGGAGGGATAGTGACGCCCTCTGCCGCTGCTGGAATAGGAGTGACAGGATTCGGAAGGGACGGGCCAGGCAGATTTAAAGCCGGGGAGTCACTCTCACCCACAGCGTTAGGTACATGGCTCGCAATCACACTCGGGGTGGCGCTGGCCTCACGGCCGAGTCTAACCTTCTTCTTAGGGGCCATCCCTGAAAATTTCGGAACAAGGCACGAATTAAACACAAGTACTTTTACTTTTCACTTCACCACACGAAATGGAATAAACTAGAATAGAGTAGTTTCCTAAATGCTCGTGTAGCCCCCATCTTATTGATGTGGTCGACAACACATCGATAATAAGGGCTCTACTAGGCACGGCTCCTAGACACCCTAGGACTCCTTTAAAAACCTTAGGCTGTGATACCAAGTTTGTCGTGCCCCAAATCCTAGGGACATGACCGGCACTCAACCGGGTATCCCCAGTCGAGTGGACCTAGGTGCCTTTCTTGAGCCTCGAGTTACCCCACATTTTAATTACTTTACTAGCCAAATGGAAACAACTATTTATAATTGAAATTACCTTTTTACAAACAAACATACATAGGTGATATTAAGTGGTTTACAATTTACAATACCCAACATACCAAATACACAACATATGGCTCGTGACCCACACTTCATATCTACGGATCCTCTAAGTATGCAAGATGAGAGTACTATACTTGCCGGTAATAAGGCTCCGGCTATACCTTTTTACAAAACCAAAATAAGACTACAAAATACAAGAACAAGGGTGGCATGAGCCACGCAGGGACCCGGAAGAAAAGGGGCTCACCAATACAGTTGACGGGGAATGAGGAAGAGCTACGGACGGTGGACTGGAGTACCTGCTGAAGAACCACCTACAATCATAACACGAATGTAGCGCCCCGGTAAAAGGGACGTCAGTACATTTGAATTGTACTAGTATGTACGAACAAAACTTGTCCCAAGTAAACTCAAGCCATATGCAAGCAGAACAAGTACACAGCAATAGAAACAAAAACCAAACACACATAGAGGTACAATTAGTCAAACAAAGGGGCAATCAGTGCCCCACAGGTTTCAAACTCTCTTGCTGTCTCCTTTCACGATTCCACATCATTGATTTCACAATTTTGTTCAATGTATATATATATATACAATTGTGATTTGATCCCTTTTTTCCAGCCTTATTACCTCGGCCACCCTGTATTACCTCGGCCACCTTTTTCACAACAACCCATACTTATTACACTATATTACGGCGCGCAACACGACCCCGCCATACAGTTTCAATTCACAAATAACATAACCAAACAACAAGTCACAAAACTAAACAAAGAGTACACCTCAATACATCACCACAATAGTGTTACAAGTGTTTCCATAACTATTAGTACCAATTTCATACCTTTCGACAATTCGTACTCAATTCAAGTTTCCACAATTGCCCACAACATTTCGAGAACATTGTTATCACAAATAGCCTTGTTTCACCATTTACGGATTCCTTCAATCGTTCATGATTCCACTTTTACTATGAGGTGTATTCACAGTCAAACCAGTCACAAGATGCTTTAATAATAACATAGATATCAACTACCAAACAATTCACATACAAAGCAAGGCGATTTTGACAAGAATCGTGGTTAGCCATACATACGTAGAGTCTAATCCTCTTTTTAAGCTCCCATTCTCTTAATTCACCAAGCTATCTATCACAACCCTCTACTTCTATCCAATTTTCCTTTCACTAGATTCTAGGTTTGAGTTACATGCATAAGGGTTTTCAGTTGTTAGTTCTAAATTAAAGCATAGGACTCCCTTATCTTAACTTAACTCAGAAAAATTGGGGAAGAGGGTTAGGGATTTTACCTGTAAGCATGGGGATAAATACAATAACTTAAAATTTTCCCGACCCGGATGGTTTTGAAGGATCAATTTGATGGAAATTCCTTTCTCTCTCAAGAACTCTCCCTTCCCTCTCTTGATTTTTTCAAAAAATGTGTAAAAAGTGAGGGGTAGGGGTGTTTTATTAGAAAAGTATTGGGTTTAAAATTTTTAGAAAACTGTTGTTCGCGACGGATCTGCGGTCAACTATGCGATCGCATAATTGACATGCGGTCCACAGATTGGACCGCATAATGGTCCCAAATTGTAGGCCTCTCTGTTTGGGTATGCAGTAAGAATGTGGTCCGCATACACGTTCCGCGATCGCAGATTGCACTGCAGAATTGACTTTCAAAAATCCTTGGGAAATTTATGCGACGACTATACGGTCCGCATATTGGTTATGCGATCGCATAATGGACCGCATTTTCATCATCCAATTTGACTACTCTTTGATTCACTCTGTGCGGTCCGCAAATTAGTTATGCGATCGTATAATGGACCGTATTTTCAACATCCCACTTGGCTACTCCCTGATTTATTCTGCGGTCGATATGCGGTCCGCATACCTGATCTGCGACCGCATTCCTGATCGCAGAAATGACCTTTTCTGAACAAATTTTGACTCTAGATTTTTAAGTGTAAAATCAGTAGAAAAGGATTCTGACACATCGATGGACCCAACTCTATGAGTTGTCAGGACTTGAGCACTCATTTTTACGGGGTCTTACATCCTCCCCCGCTTAAGATCATTCGTCCTCGAATGAGAACTTCAAAATTCGAATGGTTTGAAAGAATGATATGCAAGCTCCTAAGTTTTCACTAACCCTTCATAATTTAGAAAAATTTTGCCAGAGTTTCTTTTGTAATATGGACATATCCACCTTTTAGTGAGTCCCAAAACATATTTCCAAGCACCATTACACAATCTTTCTACCCCTACAGTAGTAATAAAATGCACGACCTTCACACTTATACGTATTCAACCTCTTGATACACTTTTAACCATTTTGGTATACCACAATCAATTAAATTAAGCATTAATCGTCTGTACTTTCAAAGTCATTTACATATCACAAGAGTATGATACAGTTAATCATTTCACTACAATTCCTCCGTGCAAAATTAATCATTATTTCCTTACATCACCCTACCATGGGCTAATTATCTACCACAAAACACACAAATATTTGGGCACAACTTGAAGAATTACAATAGCGAAGCATTTAGGAACTTTTACATAAAATGGGACGCAATGCTAGTTTTCTTAGGGATAAGGAATTACATGACCACTCCTAGGCTTATACGAACAAATTGCGGTATTTTACTTTCATTTACTCTTCCGCTTCCCTCGTGGCCTCTTCGACTTGTTGGTTTCGCTACAACACCTTAACCAAAGCAATTTCATTATTCCTACGAACTTTTATATCCAGAATAGCAACCGAAGTCTTTCATATGACAGTTC
This sequence comes from Nicotiana benthamiana, assembly GCA_034376525.1. Classification (NCBI taxonomy): domain Eukaryota; kingdom Viridiplantae; phylum Streptophyta; class Magnoliopsida; order Solanales; family Solanaceae; genus Nicotiana; species Nicotiana benthamiana. Next base: position 92,438,813 of record CM067335.1, read on the forward strand.
TTCAGTAACCTTGATGTATTCAACTCGCACGATGGTCGATGGATCCACAACCACTTTCCTTAACATGGACACATAGGCGACTCCAACCTATAAGCCACTTGTCCGATCCTTTGATTAATGTGATAACGCCCGACATACCTAGGACTTAGCTTCCCCTTCTTCCCAAACCGCATGACTCCTTTCATGGGCAAAACCCGTAAGAATACCCAATCACCTTCTTGAAACTTCAATTCCCTTCGACGCACGTTCGCATAGGATTTCTGGCGACCCTGAGCAGTCTTCATCCGTTCTTGAATGACTTTAACATTTTCCATGCCCTAGTGCACAAGATCTAGCCCTATTAATTCTGCCTCACCAACTTCGAACTACCCGATTGGGGACCTGCACCTCCTCCCGTACAATGCCTCAAATGGGGCCATATAGATGCTAGCATAGAAGCTGTTGTTGTAACCAAATTCTATAAGGGGCAAATGATCATCCCAATTACCTTAAAAATCCAAAACACAAGCCCGTAACATATCTTCAAGCGTCTGAATAGTCTGCTCTTCTTGATCATCAGTCTGCGGATGAAATGCCGTGCTGAGGTTCACCTGAGTACCCAACCCTTGCTGAATTTCTTCCAAAAGTTAGTTGTTAATTGAGCCCCTCGATCCGAAATGACAGAAAGTGGGGTACCATGAAAGTCTCACTATTCCTTGATATACAATCGAGCATATTGTTATGTTGTATCGGTGGACTTGACTGGCAAGAAGTGAGCTGATTTGGTGAGTCGATCCACTATTACCCAAATTGAGTCGAACTTATGCTGAGTGCGAGGTAGTCCTGTCATGAAATCCATGTTGATCATCTCCCATATCCACATTGGTATCTCTATAAGCTGGGTTATCCCACCAGGCCGCTAGTGCTCGTCCTTTACTTCCTGACAGTTTGGACATTGGGATACGAAGTTTGCCACATCCCTTTTCATACCGCTCCACCAATAAATTTTCTTGAGATCGTGATACATTTTTGTAGAACCTAGATGCACCGAATACCTGGAATGATGAGCCTCTGCCATTAGCCTCTCCCGAAGGTTATCTACATCTGGAACACACAACCTATCTTGACATCGCAACACACCATCCTTGCTGTTGAGAGAGAATGCCGAAATCTTGTTGCTTCAAACCACCTCTTTTATTTACGCTAATGTTGAGTCAATGAACTGCTTTTCCTTGACTTTCTCTACAAGTGACGACTCAACTATGTCGTTCCCCATAATCTCCTCCTCATTCGGGGTCGAGATACAAACCCCAAGTTGTCCAACTGATTAGCCTCTCGAGCTAGGAGCCTCCGATCCGCTCCCAAGTGAGCCAAACTACCCATGGACTTCCGACTGAGGGCGTCGGCTTCCCTGGATGGTACAAGATGTTTATATCATAATCTTTGAGTAATTCTAACCACCACCGCTATCTCAAGTTTAAACCCTTCTGCTTGAACAAATATTGGAGACTTTTGTGGTCCGAGAACACATCCACATTGACCCCATAAAGGTAATGCCGCCATATTTTTAAGGCGAACACAACTGTTGCAAGATCCAAATCATGCGTTGGGTAATTCTTCTCGTGATTCTTGAGTTGCCTTGAAGCATACAGTATTACCATCCCACGCTGCATGAGCACACACCCTAAACCGACCTGGAGGCATCGCAATACACCGCAAACCTTTTCGTGCCTTCCGGCAAAGCCGACACTGGTGCTGAGGGTGAACCTTAACTTTAATTCCTGAAAACTTTTCTCACAAGCATAAGACCATTGGAACTTGACTGATTTCTGCATCAATTTAGTCAATGGGGAGGCAAGGGTAGAGAACCCCTCCATAAACCTCCGATAATAACCTGCTAACCCCAAAAAGCTATGAATCTCTGTCATGGTTGCTGGTCTAGGCCAATCCTTCACTGCTGCAATCTTTTGGGGGTCCACCTGAATCCCCTTTCCCGAAACAACATGTCCTAAAAAAGTGACAGACTCCAACATATTTTCACATTTTGAGAATGTAGCATACAATTGGGGCTGATGAAGAGTTTGCAAAACTGCCCTGAGATGGTCGGTATGATCTTCCCTGTTTCGCTAATAAATGAGGATGTCATTAATAAACACAATCACAAAGGAGTCCAAAAAATGGCTTGAAGACTCGATTCATATGAAAGCTAGCGAGGTTGTGGTTAGCCCTGAAGGCATGACCAAGAATTTGAAGTGACCATAGCGGGTTTTGAAGGCGGTCATAGGAATATCCCGCTCTCTGACCTTCAATTGGTGATATCCGAAACGCAAATCAATTTTGGAGAAGAACTTCGCACCTTGCAATTGGTCGAACAAATCATTTATCCAGGGCAAAGGGTATTTATTCTTGATGGTGACCTTTTTAAGCTGTCGATAGTCGGTAAACATCCGAAGCGACCCATCCTTCTTTCTGACGAAAAGACCTGGAGCACCCCATGACGACACACTTGGTCAAATGAACCCCTTCTCTAATAAATCCTTCAGCTACTCCTTTAACTCTCATAATTTTGCTAGTGCCATCATGTATGGTAGAATAGATATTGGCTGAGTATCTAGAAACACATTGATCCCGAAGTCAATCTCCCTATCTGACAGAATCCCTGGAAGCTAATCTAGAAATACCTCCAGAAATTCAATTACAACTGGCACGGATTCGAGGGCAGGCACATCTGAAGTGTTGTCCGCCACCCAAACCAAATGATAGATACACCCCTTCCTAATCATCTTCTAAGCCTTAAGGTAAGAAATAAACCTACCTTTTGGCACAACACCTTTCCCCTTCCACCCAATAACCGGCTCATTGGGAAACTCGAGTCTCATGACACTTGTCCGGAAATGAAGTTTAGCAATGCACAAATAAATCCAGTCCATTCCCATAATCACATCAAAATATATCATCCCAAGCTCAATAAGATCGGCCGTGGTAACACGACCACACACCGTGACAACAAGATTCCAATAAACTCGTGCGGCTGTAATAGAATGATCAATCAAAGTTGACATGGAGAACGGCTCAAGAAGCTGTTCGGGCTCAATACCGAAACTCGAAGAAATGAATAGAGTGACATAGGACAAAGAAGACCCTAGGTCCATAAGAGCATAACAATCAATGGCCTGAATAGACAATATACCTGTAACCACATCCGGAGAAGACTCAGCATTCTGGATACCAGTAAAAGCAAAGAACCGGCTCGGACCACCTCTACCACGAGCCCCACCCCAATCTGCACCACACCCTTCTAGAGCTGGAGGATGCACAGATAATGTAGCAACTAGAGAACCGGATGGCGGGGTGAATCCCCTACCATGCCCTGTCTAGGTGCACGACAATTTTGCTGGACAGGACCTCTAACCCCGCAATTGTAACACACCGAGATGTCCAAATAGCAAGTCTCCGTATGGAACCTCCCACACTTGGGACATGTAGATCCCCCCTGTTGCTGGGGCCTCACCCTCAAATTACTGGACTGGTGGAACCTCCTGCTGCTAGAACCAGGTCTCGAAGAACTACCATGCTGATGGATGTGCACAGATGGCGGTGCGCTGGTTGAAGACTAAATATATGACCGGGATGGCCCTGATAGCCCCATCCCCGGAGCTGGCCTCCCTGAGTGACCCATTGACTGGGACCTATTGCTATTCTCCCTATCTTCCCGTATCTTCAATTTCCTAGCCTCAGTGGCCTAGGCAAAATGCACAATCTTCCCATAGTTCATATCTGAGTGCAAGGCCATTGTAGCAGCCTCATTCACTACCAATGGACTAAGTCCCTGAACAAACCGTCGAACTCGAGCACTCATGGTTGAAACCAACTGAGGAGCGTACTTGGACAATCTTACAAACTCCATATGGTACTCCCACACACTCATGATGCCGTGCTTGAGAACCTCGAACTCAGTGGCGCGGGCTTCAATTGTCTCGGCAGGCAAGAACTGATCCATAAAAGCATCCACAAATTCCTTCCATCTAGTCGGAGGGCTCCCCTCCTCGCGGGAATCCTCCCACATCTCGAACCACGAATGTGCCGCTCACTTCAACCTGTAGAAAGCCAACTCAACCCCCTCTGATTCTATGGTCTTCATCATATGAAGGGTCTTGTACATCTCATCAAGAAAATCCTACGGATCGGCCTCTAGGTCTTTGCCTCAAAACTCTGGAGGTGCCAATCTCAGAAACTGGTGGACTCTGGAGCTGACAGAAGCTCCCTGTCCGCTGGAGGACATAGTGGCATTGTGAGATCTCTGGGCCTGAGCAGCTACTAACAAGGTCAGTATACGGATGGCTCCCCTAAGGTCCCCATCAGAAGCCTCGTGACCGGGAGCTGAAGTAATGCCGGGATTAGGAATGTTGGCATGAGGTATGGTAACGTCCTCTGTCGCTGCTGGAACAAAATTGCTAGGATCCGAAAGGGACGAGTTAGGCAGATTCAAAGCCGGGGAGTCATTCTCTCACATGGCGTCAGGTACATGGCTCGCAATCACACTCGGGTGGCGATGGCCTCAAGGCTGAGACTAACCTTCTTTTGAGGTGCCGTCTCTGGAAATTTTGAAACAAGGCACGAGTTAGACACAAATAATTTCACTTTTCACTTCACTGCACGAAATGGAATGAACAAGAAGAGAGTAGTTTCCTAAATGCATGTTTAGCCCCCTTCTTATAGATGTGGTCAACAACACACCGATAAGAAGGGCTCTACTAAGAATGGCTACGAGATACCCTAGGACTCCTTTAAAAACCTTAGGCTCTTAAGCTAACTCTATGAGTTTGTCACGCCCCAAATCCGAGGGACATGACCAGCACTCAACCGGGTATCCCCAGTCCAGTGGACCAGGGTGCTTTTCTTGACCCACGAGTTACCCGCATTTTCATTACTTTACTAACCAAATGGAAACAACTATTTATAATTTAAATTCCCTTTTTACAAACAAACATACATAGCGATATTACGTGGTTTACAATTTACAATACCCAACATACCAAATACACAATACATTTTTCATGAACCATACTTCATGCCTACGGAACCTCTAAGGATACAAGATGACAGTACTATACTTTTCGGTAACAAGGCTCTGGCTATACCTTTTTACAAAAACCAAAATAAGACTCCAGAATACAAGAACAAGGGTGGCATGAGCCACGCAGGGCCCCGAAAGGAAAGGGGCACACTAATACAGCTGACGGGTAATTAGGAAGAGCTATGGACGGTGGGTTGGAGTACCTGCTGAAGATCCACCTACAATCATAGCACGAATGTAGCGCCCCCGGCAAAAGAGACGTCAGTATATTTGAATTGTACTAGTATGTATGAAGAAAACTTGTCCCAATTAAACTCAAGCCATATGCAAGTAGAAAAAATACACAGCAATAGAAACAACAACCAAGCACACATAGAGGTAGAATTAGTCAAACAAAGGGGCAATCAGTACCCCACAGGTTTCAAACTCTCTTGATGCCTCCTTTCACAATTCCACATCATTGATTTCACAATTTTGATATATATATATATATATATATATATATATATATATATATATATATATATATATATATATATATATATATATATATCAATAGTGAATTGGATCACTTTTTTTCCACCCTTATTACCTCGGCTACCTTATTACCCCGGCCACCCTTATCACACGAACCCCCACATTATTACACCGTGTTGCGGCGCGGAACTCGACCCTGCCGTACAGTTTCAATTTAAAACAAACACAACCAAATAGCATGTCTCAAAAATAAACGACAAGTACACCTCAAGACATCACCACAATAGTGTTACAAGTTTTCCACAACTATTAGCACCAATTTTATAGCTTTCAAAAGTTCGTACTCAATTCAAGTTACCACAACTGCCCATAATATTTCAAGTACATTGTTATCACAAATAGCCTTGTTTCACCATTTACGGATTCCTTCAATAGTTCGTTATTCCACTTTTACCACGAGGTGTAATCACAAACAAACCAATCACAAGATGCTCACAAATAACCACATAGATATCAACTACCAAACAATTCACATACCAAGCAATGCGATTTCACAAGAATTAAGGTTAGCCATACATACTTGGAGTCAAATCCTCTTTTCAAGCTCCTATTCTTAGTTACCAAGATATCTAGCACATCCCTCTACTTCTATCCAATTTTCCTTTCACTAGATACTAGGTTTGAGTTACATGCATGAGGGTTTTCAGCTATTAGTTCTAATTAAAGCATAGGATTCCCTTCTCTTAACTTAATATAGAAAAATTGGGGAAGTGGGATAGGTATTTTACCTGTAAGCGAGGGGATGAAGACAATAACTTAAAATTTTCCCGGCACTGATGGTTTTAGAGGATTAATTTGATGGAAATTCCTTTCCCTCTAAAGAACTCTCCCTTCCCTCTCTCTTGTTTTGTTCACAAAATGTGTATAAAATGAGGGGTAGGGTGTTTTATTAGAAAAGGGTCGGGTTTAAAAATTTTAGAAAACTACTGTTCGCGACGGATCTGCGGTCAACTATGCGATCGCATAGTTGACATGCGGTCCGCAGATTGGACCGCATAATGGTGCAAAATTGCAGGTCTCGCCGTTTGGGTATGTGGTAAGAATGCGGTCCGCATACACGTTCTGCAGTCACAGATTGCACCGCAGAATTGACCTCCACAAATCCTCGAGAAATTTATGCGTCGACTATGCGGTCCGCGTATTGTTTATACGATCGCATAATGGACCGCATTTTTATCATCCAATTTGACTACTCTCTGATTCACTCTAGGGTTGATACGCGGTCCGCATATTGGTTGTGCGATCGCATAATGGACCACATTTTAAACATCCCACTTGGCTACTCTTTAATTCACTCTGCGGTCGATATGCGGCCCGCATACCGGATCTGCGACCGCAATCCTGACCGCAAAAATGACATTTTCCGAAAAAATTTTGACTCTCGATTTTTAAGTGTAGAATTAGTAGAAAAGGATTTTAACACATCGATGGACCTGACTCTATGAGTTGCTAGGACTTGAGCCCGAGGGGCATGACCAGCACTCAACCGGGTATCCCCAGTCGAGTGGACCTGAATGCCTTCCCTGACGAACAAGTTACCCCACATTTTTCATTACTTTACTAACCAAATGGAAAGAACTTGTTTATAATTGAAATACCTTTTAACAAGCCATACATACATGATATAAGCGTGGTTTACAAATTACATTACCTAAAATACAAAGTACATAATACGTGGTTCGTGACCCACACTTCATGTCTACGGAGCCTCTAAGGATACAAGATGACAGTACTATACTTGCCGGTAACAAGGCTCCGGCTATACCTTTTTACAAAAACCAAAATAAGACTCCAAAATACAAGAACAAGGGTGACATGAGCCACGCAGGGCCCCGGAAGGAAAGGGGCTCACCAATACAGCTGATGGGGAATGAGGAAGAGCTACGGACAGTGGACTGGAGTACCTGCTGAAGATCCACCTACAATCATAACAGGAATGTAGCAACCACGGCAAAAAGAGACGTCAGTACATTTTAACTGTACTGGTATGTATGAAAAAAACTTGTCCCAAGTAAACTCAAGCCATATGCGAGTAGAACAATTACACAGCAATATAAACAACAACCAAACACACATAGAGGCACAATTTGTCAAACAAAGGGGAAATCAGTGCCCCACATGTTACAAACTCTCCTACTGTCTCCTTTCACAATTCCACATCAATGATTTCACAATTTTTATTCAAGTGTATATTTCAGTAGTGATTTTGATCACTTTTCCACCCTTATTACCTCGTCCACCCTTATTACCTCGGCCACCCTTATCACAACAACCCACACTTTATTACACCGTGTTGCAGCGGGCAACCCGACCCTGCTATATAGTTTCAATTCACAACTAACACAACCAAACAGCAAGTCACAAAAATAAACAACAAGTATACCTCAAGACATCACCATAATAGTGTTACAAGTTTTTCCATAACTATTAGTACCAATTTCATAGCTTTCGACAGTTCATGCTCAATTTAAGTTACCACAATTGCCCACAACATTTCAAGTACATTGTTACCACAAATAGCCTTGTTTCACCATTTACGAATTCCTTCAATCATTCGTTATTCCACTTTTACCACGAGGTGTATTCACAACTAAACCAATCAAAAGATGCTCACAAATAACCTCATAGATATCAAATATCAAACAATTCACATACCAAGCAAAGTGATTTCACAAGAATAAAGGTTAGCCAGACATACCTGGAGTCGAATCCTCTTTTTAAGCTCCTATTCTCAGTCACCAAGCTATCTAGCACATCCCTCTACTTCTACCCAATTTTCCTTTCACTAGCTTCTAGGTTTGAGTTACATGCATGGGGATTTTCAATTGTTTGTTCTAAATTAAAGCATACGACTCCCTTCTCTTAACTTAACTCAAAAAAATTGGGGAAAATGGTTAGGGATTTTACCTGTAAGCGTGGAGATGAAGACAATAAAATAAAATGTTCCCAGCCCGGATGGCTTTGGAGGATCAATTTGATGGAAATTCCTTTATCTCTCAAGAACTCTCCCTTCCCTCTCTCTTGTTTTGTTTAGAAAATGTGTTAAAATTAGCGGTAGGGGTGTTTTATTAGAAAAGTGTCGAGTTTAAAATTTTTAGAAAACTGTTGTTCGCGACGGATCTGTGGTCAACTATGCGATCGCATAGTTGACACTGCAGATTGGACCGCATAATGGTCCCAAATTGCAAGCCTCTCTGTTTGGGTATACGGTAAGAATGTGGTCCGCATATATGTTCTGCGGTTGCAGATTGCACCGCAAAATTGATCTCCACAAATCCTTTAGATATTTATGTAACGACTATGCGGTCCGCATATTGGTTATGCGATCGCATAATGGACCTCATTTTCATCATCCAATTTGACCACTCTTTGTTCACTTTGCGGTTGATATGCGGTCCACATATTGGTTATGCGATTGCCAAATGGACCGCATTGTCAATATCCCACTTGGCTACTATCTGATTCATTCTGCGGTCCGCATACCTGATTTGCGATCACATTCCTTACCGTATAAATTACATTTACAAGAAAAATTTTACCTCTATATTTTTAAGTGTAAAATTAGTAGAAAAGGATTCCGACACATCGATGGACCCGGCTCTATGAGTTGCTAGGACTTGAGCACTCAACTGGGTGTCACACCCCAAACCAGTCACAAGAAACTCACAAATAACAACATAGATATCAACTACCAAACAATTCACATACCAAGCAAGGGGATTGAACAAGAATCAAGGTTATCCGTACATACCTGGAGTCGAATCCTCTTTTTAAGCTCCTATTCTCAGTCACCAAGCTATCTAGCACATCCCTCTACTTTTATCCAATTTTCCGTTCACTAGATTCTAGGTTTGAGTTACATGAATGAGGGTTTTCAGTTGTTAGTTCTAAATTAAAGCATAAGACTCCCTTCTCTTAACTTAACTCAGAAAAATAGGGTAAAAGGGTTAGGGATTTTACCTGTAAGCGTGGGGATGAAGACAATAACTTAAAATTTTCCCGGCCCAGATGGTTTTGGAGGATCAATTTGATGGAAATTCCTTTCTCTCTCAAGAACTCTCCCATCCCTATCTCTTGGTTTGTTCAGAAAATGTGTAAAAATGGGGGGTAAGGGTGTTTTATTAGAAAAGGGTCTGGTTTAAAATTTTTAGAAAACTGCTGTTTGCGACGGATCTCGGTCAACTATGCGATCGCATAGTTGACATGCGGTCCGCTGATTGGACCGCATAATGGTCCCAAATTGTAGGCCTCTCTATTTGGGTATGCAGTAAGAATTCGGTCTGCATATACGTTCTGCAGTCGCAGTGTCTACAAACCTCTGATAATAACCTGCTAACCCCAAAAAGCTACGAATCTCCGTCGTGGTTGTAGGCCTAGGCCAATCCTTCACTGCTGCAATCCTTTAGGGTCCACCTGAATCCCCTTTCCCAAAACAACATGTCCTAGAAAAGCGACACTCCAACCAAAATTCACATTTTGAGAATTTAGCATATAACTGGTGTTGATGAAGAGTTTGCAAAACTACCCTGAGGTGGTCATCATGATCTTACCTGCTTCGCGAATAAATGAGGATCTCATCAACAAAAATAACCACAAAGGGGTCCAGAAATGGATTGAAGACTCGATTCATAAGATCCATGAAAGCTGTCGGGGCATTGGTTAGCCCGGAAGACATGACCAAGAATTTGAAGTGACCATTGCGGGTTCTGAAGGCGGTCTTAGGAATATCCCGCTCCCTGATCTTCAATTGGTGATACCCGGATCGCAAATCAATTTTGGAGAATAACTTTGCACCTTGCAATTGGTCGAACAAATCATCTATCCGGGGCAAAGGGTATTTATTCTTGATGGTGACCTTATTAAGCTATCGATAGTCGATACACATCCGAAGCGACCCATGCTTCATTCTGACGAAAAGAACTGGAGCACCCCATGGAGAAAAACTTGGTCGATTGAACCCCTTCTCTATTAAATACTTCAGCTGCTCCTTTATCTCTCGTAATTTTGCTGGCGCCATCCTGAATGGTGGAATAGATATTGGCTAAGTATCTGGCAACACATCGATCCCGAATTCAATCTCCCTATCTGGCGGAATCCCTGTATGCTCATCTGGAAATACCTCTGAAAATTCATTTACAACTGGCACGGATCCAAGGGCAGGCACATCTTAAGTGGTGTCTGCCACCCGGACCAAATGATAGATACACCCCTTCCTAATCATCTTCGAAGCCTTAAGGTAAGAAATAAACCTACCTTTTGGCACAACACTATTCCCTCTCCACTCAATAACCGTCTTGTTGGGAAACTCGAGTCGCATGACTGTTGTCCGACAATCTTGTTTAGCAAAGCACGAATAAAGCCAGTCCATTACCATAATCACATCAAAATCTACCATCCCAGGATCAATAAGATCAATCGTGGTAACACGACCACACACTGTGACAACATATTTTCTATAAACTCGCGCGGCTGTAACAGAATCACCAACTGGAGTCGATATAGAGAACGGCTCAAGAAGCTGTTCGGGCTCAATCCCAAAACTCCAAGCAACGAATTGAGTGACATAGGACAAAGAAGACTCAGGGTCAATAAGAGCATAACAATCAATGGCCTGAACAGACAAGATACATGTAACCACATCTGGAGAAGACTCGGCATTCTGGCGACTACCCCTATCTGCACCACGCCCTGCTGGAGTTGGAGGACGCACATATGATGTAGCAACTGAAGAATCGGATGGCGGGGCGAATCCCCTACCCATGCCCTATCTGGGTACACGACAACTCTGATGGACATGACCTCTCACCCTGCAATTGTAACATACCGGGATGTCCAAATAGCAATTCTCCATGTGGATACTCCCACACTTGGGACATGTAGCTCCCTTTGCTGCTAGGGCCTCACCCCCGAATGACTGCACTGGTCGGACCTCCTGTTGTCTGAACCTGGTCTCGAAGAACTACCATGCTAATGGTTGTGCACAGATGGCAGTGTGCTGGCTGAAGACTGAACATATGACCGGGATGGCCCCGATGTGCCGCTCCCTGGAGCTAACCTTTAGTGCACCGCAAAGTTGACCTCCACAAATCCTCGAGAAATTTATGCGACGACTATGCGGTACGCATATTGGTTATGCGATCACATAATGCACCGCATTTTCATCATCCAATTTGACTACTCTTTGATTTACTCTGCGGTCGATATGCGGTCCGCATATTGGTTATGCGATCGCATAATAGACTGCATTTTCCACATCCCACTTGGCTACTCTCTGATTCATTCTACGGTCGATATGCGGTCTGCATACCTCATCTGTGGCCGCATTCTTGACCGCAGAAATGACATTTTCCAGAAATATTTTGACTCTATATTTTTAAGTGTAAAATCAGTAGAAAAGGATTCCTACACATCGATGGACCCGACTCTATGTGTGTCTAGGACTCGAGCACTCATTTTCACGGGGTCTTACAACAATAATCAAACAAATTGTAATGTATTTGCACGTTCATAAAGTAATGATTACAATAATTGCTCATAAATACAACAGTATTAAAGAAAAGCGTCAAAAGAAATAAAATAAATGAAGAGCCAAGTTAGTTTCGTTGAAGGAGAAGAGGTAAAACATTAAATAAAGACAATAGTGAAACAATAAAGTCATAATTAACATGAAATGGTAAAATCCTAAAATATAATCCCCAGTAGAGTCGCCATGCTGTCGTGCTCCCTTTTTCTCTAGAGAAATCGGGCTTGTGATATTTGGGAGGACAACTCGTTCCCTTTTAGGAATTGGGTTTTGGGATTTTGAACAGTCGCCACCTAATGATTAAGTACATTAGGACACTAAGAAGGGTTTGAGTTTGAAGAACCAGAGTTTGGGTAAGGGCTACAAATTATCTCGAGGGAAAGGTGTTACGCACCCCTCAAGATCCACTAGTGTGGTTCCCAGCCATGTTATAATTGTGACTTCATATAATCAAGTAAGTGATTAAGGGCTCAAATAGAAGGGGTTCACATACAACATTGCAAGAAAGTCGAAACTTGAGAAAGGGTAGGGGCAGGAATTTTATGAAAGATTTAAACAATTCTACAAGAAATATATGAAAGCAAATAAAAGGGAGGGGGAAATAGACTAGGTTTATGATTAATATGGATCACGTCAATGTAATACCTAGTAATCACTCTCGAAAGAGGGGTTGCATGTGGTATTAGCGCACATGTCATCATATCCATATCTACCTTTCCCACCACGTTAAGGTATTAGAGCACGGAATAGTATCGTTACATAATGCATGCTATTACTCGTCCCCATCCTATCAGTCTCAAAGGCATTGGAATTACTAATCCTAAAGGGAAGGGAGTTGGGGCTTTTCAGGATTTTCAAAATGGACAAAAGTCTAATGCGACAGACAAAACACATAAAGTAGTAAAGGAGAAGCACATAGTAGTTAAGCTCAAGTAGGCTTCCTCATTTAAAGCAGAAAATTAGTTAGCATGACTCACATGTACTGGTTAGGTCTTTAATTAAACTTAATGTAGGAAGAGTGGTTGATTTATCACATATTTTCAGATAGGAGGTCCGAATTAGACCTGCCTGCTGGTTGTAATTATTAAAGACTGGTATAATTGATTATTTACCTACAGTTTTTCTAGATGAGGCTTGTAATCATGATATCTAACAATGCAGAAGGCATACTGATTTTAAAGAGAAGCTACTGGTTTTATAAACAAAAATTCTGCAGATTTTAAACAACTTTACTATTGATTTTAAAACTCATAGATGAAATAGACGAAACTGATTCAATTGACTACATCCTATATGCATGATTTCTAAGCGTTTTTGGTTTGAAACAGCTACGTAAGTGCAGGAATCCTATAAGCATGGTGTCTAGGATGCAATTGATTATTTTAACTAATAGACTGTTTGCCTAAGGTGTATATGCAGAAGTGTAAAAACCTATAGTCACTATTTCTATATGCAGAATTGTAGAAACTCTTAGATATGGTTTCTAATGCTTAAATGAAACAATCTTATAGGCAGGATTTCAAAATGCATGATGAAACAATCTTATAGGTAGAATTTCTAAATGCATAATGAAATAATTTTATAGGCAAGATTTCTAAATATAGATACATAAACAAAAATGTTTTGATTGCAAAAATAAAATCTAAAGCATGATATCTACCCCATATGCATAACATGAGAGACCCTTCCCCATTTTTACTATACGCCCCACAGTTATTACAAATTATTACAACTTTTAATGAATCCAGGAAAAGTAAATTACATCAAAAAATAGAATTCCAACCAAGGAGAACCTAATTCAGACTCCTAGTCTGACACATAAAATAAACCAACTTCCAAATATCAGATTCCCAAAGTCTTTCTCATCTTTGGGGTGTGTCAAAGGTCCAAGGTGCTTCGTGAACTCCAGGAAGTGCTTACACCCAATTATATTACAGAATTATAGTGCAGTGTGGAATGGCCAGCCCTCCAATGTCCAAGTTCAGAAGGAACTCAAGCTCCCCAAGGCAAGGCTCATAGGATGGGGGTAGAACTTAGAGTCTTAGAGTAAGTGTAAGTGCAGTATAGGGGGAATTAGGAAATAGCCATGACAAACTAGTGGTCATGCCCAGCAATTAGGATGCTGACATACCCCTAACCAGCCTGTCAGATTAAATTGGGAATTAGGACCTATTGAAGGTCGGTTTTAGACTTGGGCTGTAATTTAGATACTGCCAGGCCAAAACCATTAACTCAGATACATAGAGGGGAATATGGGGATAAGGATTCATAATAGAAACAAGATACAAGGAAAGAAACATACATAATTTAACTACTGATCATGAAAACAAAATGGGAAAGAGTAATGAAACTATAAAATAAACACCTACAAAAAATAAAATCAGGCATACCAGTTTCAGGAAAAACAGGCAAGTAAAACAGCTGTCTTGAAAAGTCAAATTGCAAAGCAGCACAGAAGTCTCAGCAGAGAGTAGAAGGTATTGAAAAGGTATTGTGATTGAAAGTGTGCGTAAGAGAGTAAGGTTTTATCAAAACTTAAAGCCTCTGTCCTCTTAATGTAGAAGGGTCGAGCCCTTTTTATAGTGTAGCAGGTAAGCAAGAAATGGTAAGGAAATATCGTTCTGATCAGTCTCCCTTTAGTTAAGGGATTGCGATCTCAAGCGGGTAAAGCAATTATGGAAAGGGATTTTTAAAAATATTTTCCCAGTAATATAATAAAGGGTAAGTACATAGAAGCTATTTAAGGCAACAAGCAAATAGTACGCGGCTTGGAAAGAAAAAGGAAAGGAAGTCAACCAATAAAAACTAAAACTTCAGAATTTTACTCGAATGAATCGAGTCAGGAAAAGGGGTAAAGGAATGTTCAATTAGGGAAAACCAGTAACAATCAAGTGAACACAATTAAAGGTATTCAGAATCAATTAGTAGTTGGCAAAGCCTTTTTGAAAGAAGAGTTCTCATATATAAACACTCAAACATGTAAATCATGAAGAGACTGTCAAGTTATTTAATAGAGAATTTTAATCGAAGAGAAATTCAGAATCATAAGCAAGGAGATGCAGGTTTAACCTGTAGCTCATAGTGAGTCTAAGAATCCAGGGTCCCGATGTGGAACCCTGACTCAAACAATAAAATCAAAGTCATCAAAAGGAAACCCCAAATCCTATAGTTTTAAATGTTGAATCAGACATGGAGGTGGGAAAGCAAAGCATTTGTTTTTTAGAGTCTCAACAAAACAGACATGAAAGCATGCTTGAACAACAAAGGAAGAAAAATCATGAAGAACATATTCGAGAAAAATCATAAAATAAATGAGTTCAAAAGAAAGAGACAGTGCAACCTTGAGCACAAACACATGAAACATGCAAGAACATGAACATAGTCCAAAATCAATTATTTTTAACAGTAGGCACATATAGCAGAGGAGTAGTGAAAACATAGCAGAAATTAACAAGAGAAAAGAAAAAGGTAAAGACAATATAAGCATAAAATAAAAAAAAACGAGCAAGGTATAAATAAATACACATAAAGTAAAGAAGAAAAGAATTAGAAAGTTCTTTTCAAAAATCCTAACGGAAACCCTAAAAATTAAAGAGAAATGATTTTGACAAAAACTTTTGGGGAAAACACTATATATGGCAAGAAAAGCATAGACATAGTACAGATCTAAACAAATAACGGCGAAAGAACCTGAAATGGCTTAGGGTTTCAGAGAAACCCTAGAAATGAGAAAGGCTTGGAGACAGGTCTGATCCTGAGTCGGAAAGGTCAAGAATCGGCTCATGTGTCTCGAATGTGCCGGAGCATGACTGGAGAAACCATGGAATCAATGATCGGAGAAGATTGGAGAGGAAATCGTCGAGATCAGGCCTCACAACTTCTAACAAACAAGGTCCAATGGTGGTGTCACAACCCAGATTTCCTACCATCAGGTGTCGTGATGGCGCCTACTATTGGAGCTAGGAAAGCCAAGTATTAAAAAGTTTCTGATAACATCCTCAACAATATAAATAAAACGTGACAATTAAATAAAAGCAGAAGTCTTAAAACTTAGATAACTGAAAAATAAATGCGGAAGTTTAAATATATCTCTACCCAGAATCTGGTGTCACTAACTCACGAACTACTAGAGATAACTAAAGACAAAGTCTGAACAAAAGATACAATGCTTTTGTTCCGATACAAAAGGGAAACAAGCTATGTAAAATAGGAAGGGACTTCGGCCTGCTGACGTCAGCTAGGCTACCTCGAAAGTCCCTGGACTGAAGTCAGATCTCGGGCACTCCTATTGCTGTGGTCCAAAGCTGCTCCTAGATCTGTGCAAAAAGATGTGCAGAGTGTATCATCAGCACAACCGACCCCATATGCTTGTAAGCGCCCGGCCTAACCCCTGCGAAGTAGTGACGAGGCTAGACTGGACCTACCAAAATAAATCTGTGCAGATATATACATATATACAAGTACAACGAAAGAACATCAAAAAATACAAAGTAAAGTTGGGAGGGGGACATGCTTAGGGGGAACAACATATGAAAACAGAATGTCAGAAGTAACAACAAAACTACACTAGATTTCATAATATATAAGTGGTCGGCGTGCCACAAGATCCTATGTCATAGTATATAAGTGGACGGCGTGCCACATGATCCCATTTTTATAATATATAAGGGAGCGGCATGCCACATGATCTCATTTTATAATATATAAGTGGAGAGCGTGCCACACGATCCCATTTTATAACTTAAGTGGACGGCGTGCCACACGATCCCAGTTTATAACATATAAGTGGATGACGTGCCACACGATCCCAGTTTATAAAATATAATTCTTTTCTAGAGAGGATCCTAGTAAGGGAACTTGATAACATAACAATTCAACCCGGCAAGGGTGCAAAATAACAACTCAACTATCCCGGCAAGGGAGGCACAAGTAATACTTAAATCCCGGCAAGGGAGCAACAACAATACTTTACACGCCAAACCACCTCCAGATCACTCCTGAGCCCTCGGGGCTCCTAACCAAACACACACACTATCCCAACAATATCCTATGAACTTAACAGTGTGATAAAATTACCAAAATAACATCAAAATCAATGGATTAACCCTCAAAATCAACACTTTTCATTAAAAATTCTTAAACTTCCAATTTTTTATATTTAGGTCCAAAACACGTCAAACGACGTTCGATTTCAACCAATTTTATAGAAAGTGCTTAAACCACATATAGGACCTGTATCGGGCACCATAACTAAAATACGGGCCCGATACCAATGCTTTCTAATCCATTTTCATTCCAAATTTTCATATTAAATTTCAGAAAATAATTTCTTTCAAAAATTTATTTCTCAGGCTCGAGACCTCAGGTTTTGATTCCGGGCATACGCCCGAGTCCCTTTTTTATATGGACTCTTCGGGATCGTCACATCACGGGTCTGGGTCAGTTTACCCAAAATATTAACCAAAGTCAACTTTAATCATTTTAAAGTCATATTTTAGCAAATTTCACATATTCTAACATATAAACTTCCAACTACGTGCCCGGATTGTGCACGTAAATTGAGGTGACTAAAAGTGAGGTTTTCAAGGTCTTGGAAGCACAGAAAAAGAGAAAAAAATAGGTGATGACCCTTTGGGTCATCATAGGTGGAGAGGAGTGAGTATAGACCATCCATGGCCTGAGAATCCATGGATTCTAGTGATAGTACGGTGAAAAAAGAGGTCAGAGACGGCTAGGGTTTCGAAGAACATTCGAAAGAGTTTGAGGGTGGAGAGCATTCAAAGGCAGCTGGCTAAATAGAAATGGGGATTATGGTAAGGTTTGGGGAATTAAAAATGGAAAGGGGAAATCGTGACTGTTGATCAGATTGATCAACAATCTGGATTAAAGGAGTCTTGGGTCGGGTAGTTAAATGGGTCAAAAGGTATGGAATTAGGCTGGCCCGACTTGGATTCAAATTGGGTCAATTAGGGGGGTTAATGTGGCTATAATCGAAAAAAAGAATGGGCTTCAATTGAAACGAAATGAGGTCAGTTTTTAAATATCCAATTTTGTCTCTTTTTATTAGATAAAATAGTTTTTTAAAAAAAAATTAAAAGTACCGACCCAACTAATAATGCATAAATATTAAATAAAATGTTGAAACCAATTTTACAATTATAGAAATACTATTAATATTAAAATAGGCTATAATTGAAATTATTTACAATTTACTTTTAAACAATACTAAATAAATTTATAAAAATATGCAAAAGTTATTTTAATTTTATTTTGGTGTAAATATGATAATGAAAATAAATTATTCCCCAAGAGATAATTTTGAGAATAATTATTGGATTTTGCACTACTAAAATAGGAAATAAATTAATTTTAAAAATCCTTAAAAATTAGGAAAAAATATTGAAACTCTTGGGAATGCTACACTGAACTAATCTCGAAGAAGGTGCTCCGGGAGAGTGGAATAGTGATGGATGATGTCCAAGAACGTCTTCTCGAGTTCTAGCAAATGCTAATGGATATGGGATGTAACTGTTTTGCCCCTAAACCTTGCTGAGCCAATAAGCAATGGGTGAGGGAATTATACACTAACCTCCTAGCGATCCGACAGAAAAAGAGATTAGAATTCAGGGTAAAATGGTGCACTTTGGGGATGAAGATATGAACATTTTTTACCGTTTTCAAGACCATGACATAGCTCCATTCAAAGAGAAAGACTGTTCTTCAGGAGAGTGGTTGGTGTCCAAAGTATGCCCGGGTGCAGGTGTTCCATGTGCAGCTGAGAAGAGGGGGATTACAACAAAAGAATTCACTGCGGAAGCAAAGATATGGCTGGCCATCATATGCAGTCATATCTCCCCTATTTCAAATATATGGAATGTCTCGGTCACAAGAGCTCAGATAATAGCCTGCATCCTTGACGGTATTCAACTTAATGTTAGTAAACTCTTCATCAACGAACTGAGGGAGTATCGGTTGCAGAATAGTCCCTCAGTGATCTTTCCTTCACTTATCACTAAGTTATGCAAGTTTTCCAGGGTGGAAGAGGTTACAGGGGACAACTGGATAAAGCCGGGAAAGCCTTTGCGTCCATTGAAGAAAATAGGAGAGGGTGGAGCAGTGAAGAGCAAAAAGAGAAAGACATCTTCTTATTCTCAGGGTGAGCCAAGCTGTCAGCTATCATCTTCAGTAGGAGGGCTATTTGCTGTGATCAGTGAGGATATGCGAGTGATTCCCGATCTAGTGGTTGGCCTTCCCTAGGGACCTAGGGAGACATCTGAAGGATCTGCTCACATTTCCAAGAAAGATTTCTAGAAATACATTGAAGATCAAAGAAAGAAGGGGGGATCACCTCAAGGAACTTAAAAAGCATACACTGAGCTGGCCAAGAAGCATTGTGAGTTGAGCACTTCCCATGGCAACCTAGAAAAGGCACACACCCGGATGGTGAAAAAGGGAGAAGAAAAGAGATATATTCTTTATTCACATGTGGAAGGGTGTGAAGGGCCTGTGGAAGGTCCTAAAGCCTCAGGATCAGCTACCATCGAGCAAGGCTGTGGATGCTGATGATGTTCCTGTAGAGTGGCATGAGGAAGAAGGAGGGGAGGATGAGTCTGAGTCAGAGAGCGAGGAGAGCACTTGATTCAGTATTCAAGGAGCACTTTCCACCATTTTTACTGTATCATATTTTGTTTCATTGGGGACATTGCAACATCTTTTGGCCGAGTTGTGGCTTGCTTGGTAGCAACACGAGTTAAACCTCGGCATATGAATTGTTGATTGTTGAAAAAGAGAAAAATAATTGAAGTAGAAATTTCATGACTTTTAGACTCAAATTTTGGCTCTTTGATTCACTAATTAGCTTCATATGCTATATGCAACCTCTTTGAGTCATTAGTTTCAATTGGATTTCGAATTGGTATTCCACTTGAATATTCATGTGCCATGTGTGGTGGGATTATTTGTGAGTTCCTTTGCATTATTTGTAGTCTAGAACTTGTCTGGAATGTGCTTCAAGGCAAAATCATAGATTACCTTGGTTTGAAAAATGATATTAGGTCTTCCTTGGACCGCTAGTATGCCTAAAAATTCCTATCCTTGAGTATTTTTCCTAGTCAACCCATTTTAATCCTTTAACCTTATTCTTTGGCAATTATATTACAAGCTTAAATCCTTTGTTCTTAATAGATATACCTTTTAGCATTCTACCTCCCGAAGTACCTTCAAAGTGCAAGCATTGGCTAAAAGCCTAAGTTTGGGGGTGAATGGTTGGAAGAATTGTGATATGGAAGTTGTTGAAAAGGTGGAAGGGAGGATAAAAATAATAAAAAGTTGAATATATATATATATATATATATATATAATAAAGTGATAAAACATTATGAATAAAGGGAATACTAGGTGTGGAAGGAAAAGAAAAGAAAGGATGGAAAATGTATTTGAAGGAAGTGGACTTTAATTGTAAATTGTGTAGTGCTTGGGAAGGTTTTGAGCCACTTTAAACAAAATTGTACCATTCCTTATCCAAAAGCCTAAACTACAACCCTAAGTCCTATTTGATTTTGAACCAAGTCGTTTGCATTAGTGGAGGAATACATGAAGGGCAAGTCTATGGTACTACTCGTATGCATTTGAACATCTTTTTGAGAAAGAGCTAATTATTTCCATTTGATATTCCATTGTTGTTTTAAATTAAGATTTATGAGTGTGGTATCCTCTCTTAAATGTGAGGGCACGTGAAATTTAAGTTGTGAATCTAGTCTCATTTTCAATTGGAAGGAATGACCAAAGAAAGTTGATTGTAATGCAGAGGCAAATTTTGAAGCTTTAGTGTCATGACTTGATTGGTACTTTGATTTGCATTGGTATTTGAGCACTTGAAGCATAATAAATGTTTATATGAAGTGCTTGATAATTCATATGCTTTGGAGTAATTGTTGATACCAATCGAAGTCATGCATTTGTACTTAATGTACACTTTCTTTTTGACTTGGTATGATAAGGATATGAGGTTTAATTAGCCACTTGGGAAGAGATTTTGTCATTTTTCGTTGCTCGAGGACAAGCAATAGTTCATGTTTGGGGGTGTGATAAGTTGGTATTTTACCAATTTATCTTGCCTTTAAACCTATACTTTTGCTATGTTTGAGTGATAAGATCATGTATTTAATGTCATTTACTTCTATTTTACAGGTGAATGTGATTTAGAAGTAATGGTGAAGAAACCAAGTGAAAACAAATCAAAAAAGCTAAAAAGAGAGAAAACTCTGGGCAGTGCCCTTAGGGGTCGCAAATGCGACCAGTGTTTGGGAATTGCGATGTAAAGCATAAAAGGCAGTGTTCGCAAATGCGAAGAGGAGTTAGCAAATGCGAACTAAATAGGAATGGGGCAGTGTTCGTAAATGCAAAGTCAACCTTCGCAAATGTGAATGCCTTATCGCAAATGCAAATCTGGGCAACAGCGAAAAACATGCTTCAGGCATGGGCAATTCTGAAATTTTACACTTTTGATCCCCAAATTATTTAATACCCGAGGAGGCTCATTTGTAAAGGATCTTTGGATTATTTTACAGTTCTTAGACTAGAGAAGAACAAGGTGAAAGATAGGGTTTTGCACAAACACACTTGGGTCTTGAAGATTAAAGCTTGTGGTTAAAATTTCTTACCCATTTATGTTTGTTTCTTCATTTTTTTGCTTTGTATTGAATATTTAAGTGTGTAGTATTTATTTCCAACACTTGTATCTTATTTTTGGGAATATTCAGAATTAAAGTGTGGATTTAATACCTCGTTGTACTTATGTACTGAATAATTTTTATCCTTTTATGAAGTGAGTTATTGTTACTTTAATTATTCTTGTTCTTTAATGTTTCCAAAGTAATTAGCTAACCCTAGGGCTCGCCCATTAACTCCGAATTAATTTTGGAAAAAATAGTATGGGATTGGGAAAGATTAATTAACAAGAACTTGAGGCGTTAAACCTTAGTTTATAGATTCTACTTATGGATAGGATTAAACTACTTGTAGCCTTCCTGGTGTGTTTAATTTTCTAATTGTGATTAGGAATAATTCAATTAGGAAGTCTTGTTTGTCTTCGGATGAAGCTAATTAAGAATTATTATCCATGGCTAATCAACATAAACTCGCTCATATTTGTAAAATCATAAAATAAATTGAATCGTTACTTGAGTGTAATTCCCGATGCATTCATACTTGTAGCCATTGATCGTTTACTTGCTTTCTAGGTTACTTTACCTTTTTGCATTTTAGATATAAAAACCTTTTCCCGTCAAAATTCTTAGTGTTTGGCATTGTGCAATTAGCGATAATGTTCTTATATTACTAATCGCCTACGCATTATTCTCTCTGGGATTCGACCCCGGCTCATAGTTGAGTAAATTATATTGCATGCGACCGTGTCTATTGCTTTTTAGTAGTGAATTTGGACGTTACCAACATCGTCAGAGGCTCGTTTCTGACAGAGTTGGCAAGTTTGCCCCGCGACGCCACCTAGTCGTGCCCCATGCGGAGTGGCTATGTATTTTTTATAGAGTATTTTCATTTCTTCAATTTTTGATATCCAGACTTGGTCCTCGACCCCCTAAACGCGATCCTGATTTAATTTTTTGGGCTTTTAGTCGGACTTCAAAACTCCAACTTGTTTGATTTAGCTCATGATTATCTTTTATCTCGGAATCACTTCTTGCAATGCATAACATATATATTAATTGTAATTCACTATTTATTTAAGCTCAAACACATGTAAAGTACAATAATTAAAGTGCAAACAATGATTAAAATACATGTTTCTAGCCTACCATCATATATATGTTTATGTATAAATACCTTTTATACACTATTATACATGTTTATATAAGTTGATGCATTATTTACAATAAGTATAGTGTAGGGCATAAGGTGTTTTCGTGCTAAAATATTGTATAGTTGATGTTTATATACACTTATACATAATTTTTTGTGTGTAATGCTATATAATCATATATATACTTTTTTAGTTTATAAGGATATATATATATATATATATATATATATATATATATATATATATATATGTATGTATAACATGCCTCCATGAATATTTGGCACTTTCTTCTCTTCTCTTTTTCGTGTTCGTGATGTATGGAAGAGATTAGGTACATGAGGGATTCTACAATTCTTTTATCCATTTTTGATTTTTTTAATCTTTTTATGGCTTCAATAACTGTACATAAAATTGCATACTTTTAATTTAAAATTTTACTACTAATTCTGATGTGTGAAAATCCAAATGATTTACCACTTGAAATATAAAATAGGAGAATATTTAATTTAATGCATACTTTCTTGGTATTTACGTTGTCGATCCCAACCTCTATTTTTCTTTTTAGTTTTGTTACTTCAATCATTAGCTTTGCACCAATTAGATAATAAGTTAAAACTGCTATACTTACAATCCCCTAAAGTTAAGTTTATGATTCATATTTATATTACCTTGTTGACCCGTTATTTTTGGGCTATAAATTTATAAAATTGTAACGGGTCATATAATTGCAATGAATATGTATGAGTTGTACTTATGTGTAAATTTTTAAGGCATATGATCCAATATGCTTAAATAAATTAAATTCTAATTTATTATGATTTATATATTTTAATAGTGTTCAGGTACCGTGCGAATTCTAATACTGGATTAGGTAAAAGTTCTAAAAATTATGCTTCTAAGAATAAATTTTTAATCGTTAAAATTAATTCAAAATTATCTTTTAAAATACTTCTTTTTAACTTTACGTTATGATATGTATCCGTCAAAACTGCATTCAGTTTCCCAAGGGATAATAATGAGAAGATATATAAAATACTACACACAGATTAAACTTTAATCAAAGGGTACCCCGAACTAAATTGCAAGCAAATGATGAGATACACTAATCAAGAATTATTCCATTAAATTCCAATTCAATATCCTAAATCCAAATCACCAACCCAATAAGCAATTAATCCTCGTTGTTTAAGGTTGGCATTTATACCTAAATTTTATTTTAACCAAAAAAGTGGTATCAATTTCAATTAAAAATTATATTTAGCGGGCTGTTACAGCTCAGATCTTATCCTCCACCTTCTTTCTTAGGCCCATAGTCAACATCATTGCACAAATGACAAAACAAAACAAAAAAAGGATAATTGCACTTTTGGTCCCTTGGCTATTGTTCAATCCTCATTTTAGTTCTTGTAATAGTTGGCTTAGCACATTCAACCTTTTCATTTTTGCTATCAACACTATTATGTGAACTATAGAATATTTTTTACTAGCAAGCAATAAGCATAGGGGAGTATGCATTATAAATATCAATGTGAAATAGGAGCCCCTCTAAATGGAGCTTTAATCTCAATACAAATGATTCTTTGTTAGAAAACATTAAGGTTTGAAATATATATAGTGCTTTTAAAAATAATAACGATAAATGGATCTTAAAATATATTAAAGATATTCCTATAAGCGCTACTACCAAAACATAATTCTTGATATTATTGCGCGGATTAAAAATAATTCTTGATATTATTGAGACAAGAGGGGTTGCTCTGATGGTAAGCAACCCCAACTTCCAACTGAGAGGTTGTGAGTTCGAGTTTCCCCAAGAGCAAGGTGAGAAGTTCTTGGAGGGAACGATGCTAATGGTCTATTTGGAATCAACCTTTCTACCCAATGGTAGGGGTAAGATCTGCGTACACACTACCCTCCCCATATCCCACTAAGTGGGATTATACCGGGTTGTTGTTGTATTAAAAATAGTACTGAAAAATACTAGCCCCAGAAAAACAATGTGAATACCAAAGAAATAACGTATTTTCTTAGAAACAATCAATTTTAAATGAATGCACATAGTTAATGCAAGATTGGGGAGCCGCATACTCAAATATAACTACAACGAACAGAATAGGATTGCAGAGTATTAGCTAAGAAACAAGCTAATAAGTATTTTTTTGAGCATATTATTTTCCTAGAAGTTCCTTTCGTGTTTACATATGAAGCTATTATGACAAACAAATTAGAACTACTTTTTGTAAGACATTTAGAAGTTCTGTAAGTGAAGATTCCATTCTAGATGAACAACTAGACCAAAGAGACCATATATTTTGTGATCAAACATATTAACTATTAATATTTTTATCTTGAAATTAAAAAAGCACACTAAACCTTCAAAAAATATGGCTACATTGCGGATTTCCGAGGACATAATCCTTGATAGGAGAGTTTGAAGGTCTAGTATTAGGGTTGTAGGATAGGAGCTTGTAGTTAGTGGTCGTTGTTACTGCATTCCATTTTATTTACTGAATGTGGCTAAATTAATATTTATGAATACCCTTTTACTTCTGTTTTTGGTTACATTTCACTTTTGCATGTCATGTTACTTATGGTCTATGTTTATATAATTATGTATCATCATTTCTGATGGAGGTACTAATGCTCTTTTGTTTTTGTTTTTGTTTTTATTTTATATCTCCTTTTCTTTTTCTAAGCCGATGGCGATTGGAAACAACATCTCCATCCTTTCAGGTGGGGGTAAGGATTGCGTACATATTACCCTCACCAGACCTCACCCCGTGGGACTATGCTGGATAGTAGTTGTTGTTGTTGTTAAACCTTCAAAAAACGTGTGATTTTGTTCCTTTACAAAGGAAATATGTGATTAGGCAATTTAGAACTATATATGCTCAAATATGGAGCAATAGTACGATTTAATAAGCACATCAGATGATTAGGCTCGTCTACAGATTACCCTCCTCAGACCCTATCTGGTGGGAGTATATTGGGTAGTTGTTGTTGTTGTTGTTGTTGTTGTAATACTGGGTATATTGTTATTGTTGTTGTAAAATTGAAGAGGAGAAGGATCAAAAGTGCACATATTAATTAATTAAAATTTAATTGTGGTTAATAAAATATTATAAGAACCAAATAAGAATATGTCGCTATTTTGGGGAGTAAACATGCAAAATTCCAATGTTATGGGATCCTCTAAGGTGGCAATCCAAAATTAAAGAAATCCAAAATTTCTAAGAAATCCAAAATTTCTAAGTCACACCGTTTTCTTCTCCGCCCATAGTTTTTCTTCTACTCCTTCCCGAAATCTCAATGCTCTTTCTCTGTTTTTCACTTATCACCGTTCTTGAATTCCCCTGACATAGCCCTTTTCTTCCCTCTATATTTTTCGTTTTATCTCTATTGCAATGTTATTTGGTTCAATGGTTCATTCTTTTAGCTTTTCACAATTTCACCTATGAATTTTTCTTTTACACGCATCTCTCTTAGGTGAAATTACATTTTTCCTGGAGTTTGGATCTAGTTGGGATATAGGGCTTACTGGGGATTTTAATTCTTGTGCAAAGAACACATATTTCGATTTATAAAATTGTATAAAAGTGATACGTTTTAGCTGAAATCTGTGTTTTCTAATCTGGGTTTGGCTCAGATTGATTAGAAAAATTGTGTATATTTTTAGAAGAAAAAAAGAAGATGGTGACAGTGAATCTTGGAATGCTCCATTATGTATTGGACCATGTTTATGGTGCGTTATTGCATAGAACAAAAATAAGCCCACCATTCTTTTCTAGAGGATGGGGAGGCAAAAAGCTTGAGCTGTTAGAGAAAATGATTAAGCAGTTATTCCCTGAAATTGAAGGACAAAATTGGCCTCCTACGTTGGTACAACCTGTTTGGAAAACTGTTTGGGAATCTCAATCAGCTACTTTGAGAGAAGGGATTTTTAGAACTCCTTGTGATAAGCAGCTGCTTGGTGCATTGCCTCCTGAGAGTCATATGGCAAGAGTTGCTTTCCTTTCCCCCAAATACATGCCGCCTCATAAGATGGCCTGTGTTGTTCATCTTGCTGGTAATAATACATATGCTATTCATTTTCTGGATTTTTTAAAAATTTATGTGTTATATTCTTGCTGTTGTGGAGGCCAACTAGTTTGGGGTTTGAGGCGTATTTGATTGATTGATTGATATATTCCTTTCTGTTAGACTAGTCTAGCTTCAGGTGTTGAGATTAATGCTGATCTTTAGAGTTAGGTTCTGATGTAGATTGATACTCAAATAGTAGGGAGGAGCAGTTTATTTCAGTTTTCTATCTATTTGTGCTATTTATATGAGGGAAGCTGGGAAGGGGAGCCTTGGCGTAACTAGTAAAGTTACTGCCATGTAACCAGGAGGTCATGGGTTCGAGCCGTGGAAACAATATCTTAAAGAGATGCAGCGTACGGTTGAGCATAATAGACCCTTGTGGTCCGGTCCTTCCCTGGAACCCGCGCTTACCGGGAGCTTAATACACTGTGTCAGTGTCCTTTAATATATATTCAAGTTAAAGCGTGTAACATTTGAGGGGATGACAGGTGATGTTCATAAACATCAACCTGGTTGAAGACACAAAATTTAAGGTGGATTAACTAGATAAATTCTTGCCTTTTCTTTTCTCTTGTTTTCGTCTTTTGGTGGTTGTGTCTTTCAATCCTGGTCTTTTGACGACAAACCTTTGAGAGAACATTGCTTGTATTAAGTTCATCTGCCCATGGATGACAAGAAACCTGCCGATGTAATTGCTAGCCACCATTTCGATGGACTAGTGATTGAAAGCTGCAACTACTGTGGGCCGGCATAAAAAAGATCAAGAGCTTGTGAACCATGGTCATGAGGATCATGATTACCTCTTTAGAGTTTATACTTCAGTAGGTCTTGCCTATCTTATACCTATGACACATGTCATATCCAACTCTTCTGCCACTAGTTTCCATGCTAATTAACTTACGTTTTCTTAATGGTCCTTATGGGTGCTTAGTAACACAACTTTTTCTTATATGTATCACTATCATGTTGTGGTCTATCTGTGAAGTTTTATTTATGTTTACAAAATTTATTTACTACCTTGGCACCTATGGGTTGCAATCCGTTTGAAAAATTTTGCCAAAGGGGTTTAGTGCATGTCATCTATAAGATATGAGATGAGGAAAAGTATGTAACAAAGAAGTAAAATGTATTCCTTGTCCTAGATCTACTTTGAAAGGGAATAATTTTTCATGGTTTAATATCAATCTCAATAGTTGTATTTGGAGTCCGCAGAGAAAAGATGTTGATAGGATGTTTATGGTCTTAAGGCATATATTTATCTCCAAAGAAGTTAACCGCAATCATGGAACAGATGGGGATTTTCCTCACCATTTGTCATGTCTAGGCCTAGCCTACTCATTCACGCCACCATGGAAACAACAACAACAACAACAGCCCAGTATAATCCCACAAGTAGGGTCTGGGGAGGGTAGAATGTACGCAGACCTTACCCCTACCCCGATGGGCAGAGAGGCTATTTCCAAGAGACCCTCAGCTCAAGAAAGCACCAAGTGACGATATATTAGTACTATGGATATACTCATAATAAAATAACATGAAATACACAACATAACATGAAATTACCTAAAATAGAAAAATAACATCAATATAAGAAAATATAGGAAATATGAGAAAGATGGGAGGTAAATTAATAACCAGCATATAAGCCCTGCATCAGTAGCTGATCTATAGCATCCTAAGTCTACCACATAACTACCTTGACTCACTCTAGTGCGCAGCAAGAATATTCGCAACTTCCCCTAGCCTAGTACCTTAATGTTCGACCTCCACAATTCCCTGTCTAGGGCCATGTCCTTAGTAATCCTAAGTCGCGCCATGTCCTGCCTGATCCCCTCTCCCCAGTACTTCTTAGGTCTCCCTGCCCACCACCGCCAATCGCTTATACCTCCTCACAGGTGCATCAATGCTCCTCCTCTGAATGTGCCCGAACCACCTTAGTCTTGCTTCCCGCATCTTGTCCTCTATGGGGGCCACGCCCAACCTTTGTTGAATCTCTACATTCCTAATCTTATGCATCCTTGTATACCCGCACATCCACCTCAACATCCTCATCTCTGCTACTTGCATCTTCTGGATGTTTAGGTTCTTAACCGGCCAACACTCGGTACCGTACAAAATAGATCCTATTCAGAATTTCAAATCATTGAGCCCAATGATAACCTTTTTCACCGGATAAGAAACCTGACTTATGACTTCGATCAGAAATAAAGAAAGATGAATCTTGTGTCTTGTAGGGTGAGATACAGGTCAGCCTAAATGATACAAAGCTCCCTTATATCGTATTATCCTTTAGCCAACTCCAATTCATTTTCTGAATATTACCAGCTTTCTGTACGGTTACAGGAAATGCCATCTATTGAGATTTCAAAATGTTGATGTTTGGCGAGGCAAAACTTGACATAGCTTTCTCATAAAACAATTTTCAATTAAAGAAATTACTTTTATCCTTTTCTTTTTCATAATATAGTCCTACTAGAGTTTAATAATATTCCTTTCTTTATCATCGGCTGGTTAGATGCATTTCAAAGAGAAACAATAGCTGCTGACAAACAGATGAATCACAACTATGCAAAAAAAAAAAAAAATTGATTTAACAAAGAAAAAGAGAAAAAATGAACAAAGTGTTTACTGTTGTCTTACATATTCAGAACTGTTGTAGATGCACTTCACTCTCCTAACCAACTCTGCCTTCACATTGTACATTTTTGAGTTCTTATTTTTAAGTTTTCCTTTTGCAGGTACTGGAGATCATAGTTTT
This sequence comes from Nicotiana benthamiana, assembly GCA_034376525.1. Classification (NCBI taxonomy): domain Eukaryota; kingdom Viridiplantae; phylum Streptophyta; class Magnoliopsida; order Solanales; family Solanaceae; genus Nicotiana; species Nicotiana benthamiana. Next base: position 92,468,586 of record CM067335.1, read on the forward strand.
GAGCGAAGATTGCGTCTTGGTGGTCCATTGCTGAAGGAAAATATAGCAACTATGGTGCTTGAGAGGTAACAGTTAATTTCACGGAGTAATGTCTTAGTTTTCTTTCTTTTTTTTTTTTGGTTCTTTGAGTATACAATTCTACTTGTTCTGATAGCCCTCAATATTCTGCAGCCCTTTCTATGGAAAAAGACGTCCATTGCTGCAGCGAGGGTCAAAGCTCTTATGTGTTAGTGACCTGCTGCTATTAGGACGAGCCACCATTGAAGAAGCCCGAAGTCTTTTACATTGGCTGGACTGTGAAGCGGGTTTTGGAAAAATGGGTATATGTGGACTTAGCATGGGTAAGACATAATCCTCAGCTTAAAACTTTAGCTTTTATGGTTGGTAAAACCCAAGTCACCATCTTTTTATGCATTTAAAGATGAATGGATTATTTGGGCTGTTAAAATACTCAACCTAGTTTGACTTGTTGATCCAGTTTGAAAAATATTATCTTGGTTTAGTGTGCGTGATGGTGTGGAGCTAGATAAGAAAGAATCTCTAGTTGACTCTGTTTTACGTGTGCATCTAGTGCGAAAGAGTGATTAATGTTTAGTATATGCGATGCTTTCGAAAGTTGAAACTCATCCTAGTCTAAAAAATCTAGAACTTTGTGTATGCTGGGAAAAAATTTAAAGACGCATGGTAAATTAAAGCTGGCAGAGAGAGTTATTGTTGAGGAGATGGGTAGAGTGGGCGACTCAACCACTGGAGGAAGAGTAAGAGAGAACTTGTTTTTGGGTAATTTCTTGTTATGCTGTATGACCTTCTGTTAATGATAAAAACAAAGGTGTATAATCTTCTGTCTTTTTTCCTCATATGTTTTTCAGGGTTCCTCTACTTTTAGATCTACACTATTGTCTGATAAAAGAGATTACAGATGGTATATCAACATGTGTATCTGACCATTGGCACATGTGTATAAAGTATTTGCTAATACATATGGTTCAGGCCTTCAGGGCATGCATAAACTTCATGTCTTTATAAAGATTTTTTCTTTCGCCAAAATTTTTGCTTCTTTGATGATATCTAGGAGGAGTACATGCTGCTATGGTTGGAGCATTGCACCCCACACCTATTGCTACACTTCCCTTTCTGTCTCCACATTCTGCTGTTGTGGCATTCTGTGAAGGGGTGTTAAAACATGCCACTGCATGGGAAGCACTGAGAGATGATCTTGCCGTGCAGGAGGCTGCTATGACACTTGAGGAAGTGAGAGAGCGGATGCGAAATGTGTTGTCTCTTACAGATGTTACACGGTTTCCAATCCCGAAAAATCCCAATGCTGTAATATTTGTTGCCGCCACAGTAAGTGCTAAATCTCACTTTTTTTTATGAATCCAATTAACGTGTATTCCATATCAAGCAAATTCCTTCCAATCAAATGTTATTCTCACCATTCCTTCTCGATACTTCTTTATCTCATGTTGGTAACAAAACTAATCTGTATTTAGTAGCAAAAGTACTCACTTGGTTTTGAAATAGTAGCAGAACTAATATTGAACTAATTATTTTTTTGAAACCACATTGTTCAATTTGTCTGAGTGGTGGTGGCTGAGTTGTTCTTCAGTACCTTATATTTTCTGCGCAGCTGTTTGATCTAGATAAATATTTCAGGTTGTTTCCTGATAGACAGTTTTCGACTTTTCTTAATGTAAAGAAAGTATGTACTCCTAATAATGGTAGAGTTTAAGATGGCCCCAAAAGAAGGTGAATTGTGGTGTTTTATTGAAGTTCCAGTACATAGCCTCTTACTTCTTGTGGAACCACATATGACAGTTGAGACTTCCATCCTATACGGCTCCTTCCCGAACTACCTTACCAGCTTTTGCGTTAAGCCACTATCTATGAATACAATTTTTTCTTGGACTCACCAATTATTTGATTTCGTGGTGTTGACCGGTGGTCCTGACCATGTTGGGAAAGCCCGTTGAGCCCTTGTTTCCCGATTGCATGTGGAGGGCATAATTTTACCAGTCTAGAACTGCCTTCCTATCTTCAAAGAGCTGTGCCCTTCGAAGAAGAAAAGTGTCTCTAGAACGCCACTCTAAATGTATCACACTGCTCTGACTGAAGAACAAATATGAAAATTTGTGGAACGCTGGAATCTTAAGTCCTTTGCGTTATCTTGTCCAGAAAAAAGCTTACCAGACAACTAATAGTTTTAGGAAGGAAACTTTGGAGGTAATGCGGAGCTGATTACATAAGCCATTTGATAGTTGAAAAAGAGAAGTGAAGAAAAGAAAACTGAAGCTGTTTAATACATGTAAACCTACTGGTGGAAGTTAAGGTGTCACATCCTTTACGTACGGGAGCAAAGCAGGCACACTTTCGTTTCTTTATCAAAATGTTTAACCCGGGATAGCTCTCTTTTAATTTCTTGCTTGTAGGGTTCTTGACAACATCGAATCTCATTAACGCTTCCTATTTCAGGATGATGGCTATATTCCCAAGCACTCAGTGCTACAGCTTGAAAAAGCTTGGCCTGGCTCAGAAGTTCGATGGGTTAGCGGAGGTCACGTATCGTCTTTCCTTCTTCACAATGGTGCATTCCGCAGGGCAATAGTTGATGGACTTGACAGACTAGAATGGAAGGATTCACCTTTGTGACATTTCCATAGTTGTGAAGAACACATCATGTAATTATTAGGTGTTCCATCCTCTCATCCACTAATTCTCACAAAACTTGATACACTGAACCACAGCTGATATTTTCAAAGCATTTGGTGGAAAATGAAAAAAGAGTGCTGGAAAGCATCCATCCTTTACTTCTCTTTCTCTCTTTCTAGCTGTAAAAAAATAATGGAATTATTGTTGAAATTCATTTTTTCCCCCTGATATGTTAGAATAATGACAGATTACTTTGAGATGTTGCCCCCAAATTTGTTGTAAGAAAAGGTTCGTGCACTCAATCAAGGCAAAAACTATTAGCTTTATTTAAAAAAATTAAATCATCTATTTTAAGCATAAATTTTCCTGTGAGGATGTGCAATATTTTCCTGTGAATATTTTCTACATAATTACATATTAAAGTGAAAACTTGGCTGTGCCGCCAAAGACTAACAACAACAGCAGCAACAATCCAGTTAAATCTGACAAGTGAGGTTTGGGGAGGGTACTGTGTAGGCAGACCTTACACCTACCCAGGGTAGAGGCTGTTTACGAAAGACACTCGGCTCAAGTTAATGAAAAGACAAAAGAAGAGAATATTAGATTCACCACGGAAATCATAGGGTAAAAGGAACATAGAAAGCAGGAAAGATAAAAAATTTAAAGCAGAAACGATGGTTTGTAAATGGATCATGCATCGAAAAATAGAATATAGCAAAATATAACATTGCCCCTAGCTATCTTAGACAAAACTCCACCGAACTAGGCTCACAAAGGTACAAAGTAACGCAAAACTCAACTCTATCAAGTGCCATGTCCTCGAAAATTTGAAGCTTCGCCATATCCTGCCTGATCACCTCTCCCCAATACGTTTTAGGTCGCCCTATGCCTCTTCTCGTGCCTTCCGCGATTAGCCGCTCGCACCTCCTTACTGGAGCATATGGGCGTCTCCTCTGTACATGCCCGAACCATCTGAGTTTCGCTTCCTGCACGTGCACCTTCTCCTGAATGACATCATTCCTAATCTTATCCTTTCTAGTGTGCACACACATCCACCTCAACATCCTCATTTCTGCTACTTTCATCTTTTAGATATGTGAGTTTTTAATAGGCCAACACTCGGCTCCATACATTATGGACGGTCTAACCACCGCTTTATAGAACTTACCTTTGAGTAACATTGGAACTCTCTTATCACACAAGACTCCATATGCTAACCTCCACTTCTTCCATTCTACACCAATACGGTGTGTGACATCCTCGTCGATCTCCCCTCCCCCGATGATAACCGAACCAAGGTACTTGAAGGTGCCTCTATTTGGGATAATCTATGACTCAAGTGTCACATCCATGTCCGCTTCCCACGGCCCGGCGCTGAACTTACACTTGAGGTATTCCGTCTTCGTTCTGCTTAGCTTGAAAATAGATTCATAAGGTGTGTTAGGACATCATGTGAATAGAGTGGAATTGGTTATAAGTAGCTGTCATAGGAATAACAGAGGTCGTTTGGTAGAGTATATAAGAATAATGCGAAATAAGGTGTATTAGTAATGTAGGGATTAATAATGCATGGGTTAATGCAAGCATCAATTATGCAGATATTATATTTTATCTACTGTTTTGTGTAGTGTATTAAAAATTATAATGCATTGCATAATTTTTAAGAAAAATAGTTATTTACAACAATGCCCTTCATATTCTCTAGCTTTAAGAGACTTTAAGGACAATTTTGTCTTTAACCATACTAACCATGCATTAAGAGTCTTGGTATTACTAATGTCATGATTTTCTATTCATTACTTATACACAAGATAATACTATTTTGCTCAAAAGATTCGTACACCTTGTAAGCCAAAAAACAATCGAAAAAGTATTTGGATAAATCTTAATCAAGTATAATAAGTGCTAGATGGGATTACTTAGCCAAGAATGCGATAGATCTGAAAATACACCAAGTTATAGAAGGCTTAACTATCAGAAAGAAGACTATCCAATAGAGGGATAGTCTGCTTGATAACAGTAGAGAGAGAGAGAGAGAGAGAGAGAGAGAGAGAGAGAGAGAGAGAGAGAGAGAGAGAGAGAGAGAGAGTAGAGAGATGATATTATTCAGAGTAAAAGCACATGATCGTTTCAAAGGTGAATGCCCCATTTATATATTAGGAGACCTTACTCGAAATAATCAAAAGAAAATTGCAAAAGTTGGTGGCTTCCGTGTACGAAGGAAGCCAGGCCTTAAACGATGTCGTTCTTCAACCTAGTGGACTGAGACGTCCTTATTTTGGTCGTCCTCGCCGGAGGCAACGCAATCTGAGGACGACATTGTCATGAAGAACATGTCTGCTTAGACGGGAACGGGGCGAGTCGGATTTTACCCCATACAGTTAGTCCCTCTGTCCGTTTGAGGCGTGCTCGATGGACGTCTTCAATGGACGGATATATATGCCTTAATGGCGATGTAAAACCATTGACATTTGTCTCCTTTTTAGAGTGACATCACCGGTCTTGTGCGTCATCATTACTTTTGCTCCCGAGATGGATTAGAGCCTGACATGACGTTTGGATTTCTCGAGCCAACTTTTGATAGATGTCCCTTCGATTTCCGTGTATCTCGCCTCTATAAACAGTGGAACATTTTGAAATGATTCACCACTCGAACCTTCGAAGTACATTTCTCTTTTGCTTTCACCTTGTTTTTTGGCAACCACTGTTTTTATCAACAGCTGTTATTTCTATGGGTCGAACTTTGCATTATTAAAACACATTTTTTTTCTATAAACTCGATCATGGTGAAACGGTCTCAATGCAGTAAGCTGTCCAGAGATAATGCCCCTCTAAGGTTTCACCCTCCTCCGATGGTGAGGCGGAGGTGGTCGGAGAGGTTCTCGTTCCTCTGTCAGTGGCGAATGTTCTTCCGAAAAATATGAATGAAAGGAATGATGTTAGTCATAAAAGCTCATCTCCACTCTGGGAACGTAGTGAATTGACGCTCTTTCACTTGGATGCCCTCAGGATGGCGTATGGGTTTCCTGATCATGTCGATATAGTTACTTCCGGAGTGGACTATGCCAACGTACACATGCCTGGGTTCTTTAGGTTCTACAAGTATACATTGCGGATCGGCTACAGTTTCCCGCTGAATCCGCTAGCGGAGGAACTCTGTCGCTTCTTCAGGGCGTACCCGGCTCAGCTCACCCCTTACACGCTGAAAATGTGTAGGATACTTACCACATACGTGGAGAAAGCCAGGTGTGTGGTCACGATTTACCACCTTCAGCAAATGTTCAATGCGAGTTACCCGAGGGGTTCGATATTGCATCTGACGCGCCGCGGCAAGAAGAGCTTCGTAGTTCAATTTGATCACAAAGACAACCGTGGCTATTGGAAAAGATTTTTCTACGTCCGGACGAAGCATTGGGTGGTTAACCCTGGAGGGTTTCCGGAGGTGTGGAACCCGGAGTTTAAGTATCCCTTTGTGCCTTCTTTTAGTGCTTTTCGTTATGACGGCTTAGCCTCTCATGGCTCTTCTACTTGCTGTTTGCAGTGGCGGCTTGTATGCCCGTAGATTCCTCTTCCCTTTCTTGTGCATATGACATTAGGTCGTGGGTGGAGACGATGATACCTCATGTAGAGGAGTGTTGTACTGTGCTCAATTCTATAGCATGCATTGCCCGACTGGTAATGATCTTCCCTTGTTCTTTCCTTTTTCCTTGTCTTGACTCGAGAGTCATTTTGTTCGACATATCTTTTCCTTGACAAGTCGGGGCACCTCTAAGAGGGCCAAGAGGAGGAGAGATGATACCAGCCCGTCTAGGGCGGAGCCGGTCTCTGAAGAGGAGGATATGCATGCGGAGGGTTTGGCCGAAAGTAGTGCCCTCTCGGCTCCCCATCAGGAAGTTACGCCAGGAGCGATACCTGAGGCCGCGGTCAAAATAACGGTGGAAGTGGCGTCAGAGGAGGTCCTAGTGGTGGCACCTAAGGCCGCGTCCGTCAATAAGGCGCTTCCTTTGGGGCCGCCTTCGCAGCCGGTGGAGGTGGCTCCTAAAGATGAGGGGCCTCTTGAAAGTAGGAGTCGCCGGTTGATCACCGGCAAAGGGATTGCCACCGAGGAGAAAATGGTACGATCACCCCATCGTGAGTCGAGGCGGCCCTTCATGTCCGATGCAATCCGTTCGGCAAGGGTCATTCCCCGGGGGAGGGTAGACGTCAGGGCTGCAAGCCTCCTTTTCGGGAGGGCGGCTTATCGGCTGCAGCACCGGGGACAAGTGCGACCGCACAGAGGATGGAAAGTGGTAGGATCTCCCTGGATCGTGTTGATATGATGGCTGGTAGGTCCACTCGCTGCATTGTTATTCCTAACGGCTATAACCTTCTAGAGAGCTGTGAGGAAGCGGCCAGGGACAAGACCCTTCTTTGTGCGGGTGCCGAGGGTGAGGCATTGGCAGAGGTCAGTGGCAGGGGCCTGTCTCAAAGGTAGCAGGCGCGAACTTGCAGGTAAATTTGGCTCTTCTTTCCATTGGTGTTGTAGGGGTAGTCCGCTTGTGTACTAATCCATCCATTAATATTTTTCAGGTTATTGTTTTGGAGGTGGAGAGGGGGCGTCGCCTGGCGAAGAGGGCTGATGCCCCTAAAAAATTGTTGTAGAGGTACAAGCGGGTCCGTGAGTCGCATCAAACATTGGCCGACGTGTACAAGCAGGACCTCGGATTCAGGTTGTTCCGCGAGGGCCATACCCAGATGGAGGAGCAACTAAAGAAGAGGTTGGCCGAGTTGGAGAGGGCGGATGAGCAGCTAGTGGCCACGATCGCCCGAAATACTGAGTTGGAGGCTCTCTTTCGGGCAAAGCATGACTGAATTGGAGCTTGGCCGTGATGTAGTGGCGGAGGCTGCTGAACTTCGGGCATGAGTTGCAGCCTTCACTGCTGAGCTCAGGGCTAAGGAGGCCGAGATCGAGACTCTTACGCGGGTCGCCCCATAGGGGGCTGAGCGTCGGGATGCTCATGACATGTGGGTGTACCATGATGCCCGGCTAGTCATGTTTGAAGAGCTCCTGGCAGTTGGTCGGGTCTCCGAGGCGGACGTGGATAGGAAGCGGTGTCTAACCCGGGTTGCTCATGAGGCGGCCGGTTACCTCTCTAACTCGCCCGCTAGAGAAGGATATAACTCAGAAGATATTAATCTCCTGGAGTCTGCCTTTTGGATTTCTAAGGACTACCCGCCAGGAGGTGGTGATGACCCGAGTGCTGGTTGTGCCGGCATGGGCGACGGGGGTTCCTAGGGTTTGCATTTGTACCCTTGTATAGTAAATAGGGCCTCTTTCTTAGGTCGGACATGTGTATATACTTTTTTGGATATAATAGTACATACCTTTTTCCGTTGTTATTCTTCCTTTGATCCTTGGAACTTTTGTTGCGTTTGCAACTCGTAAGTTGAGCTTAACTCGACTGTCGCCGAGTCTTCCATTTAGCGTAGTCAACATCGGGTCGACTGTTAACAGCAATGGCCTTAGCCATGTCGGATCACTGGTCTTAGCCAAGGTGATATTGATGGCCTTAGTCATGTAGAATCGAATGGCCTTAGCCATGAAGATGTCGATGGATTTTAGCCGTGTAATAGACTTCGACTGTCGTCGAGTCTTTCATTCTTCCGTAGTCGACATTGGGTTGACTGTTAGCGGCGATAGCCTTAGCCATTTTGAATCAATGGTCTTGGCCATGTAGTTGACTTCGACTGTCGTTGAGTCGTTTGTTCTCCCATAGTCGACATTAGGTCTCTCTGTTAGCGGCGATGGCCTTAGCCATTTTGAATCAATGGCCTTAGCCATGAAGATGTCAATGACTTTAGCCATGTAGATGTCGATGGCCTTAGCCATGTTGAATCGAATGGCCTTGGCCATGAAATTGACTTCGACTGTCGTCGAGCCTTTTGTTCTGCCGTAGTTGACATTGGGTCGAGTGTTAGCAGCGATGGCCTTAGCGATTTTGAATAAATGGCCTTAGCCATGAAGATGTCGATGGCTTTATCCCTGTATATGTCGATGGCCTTAGCCATGTTGAATCGAATGGCCTTGGCCATGAAATTGACTTTGACTGTCGCCGAGCCTTTCGTTCTACTGTAGTCGACGTTGGGTTGACTTAGCTTTTTCATTTATTGGAGATGGACGTAGCCTTTTCATTCATTAGGGATGGCCGTATCCTTTTCTTTCATCGGAGATGGGATGCCGTAGCCTTTGAACTCATCGGATATGGAGATCGGCGTAGCCCTTTACACATTGGAGATGAAGATGGTCGTAGCCTTTTACATATTGGAGATGAAGATGGTCGTAGCCTTTTACACATTGGAGATGAAGGTGGCCATAGCCTTTTACACATTGGAGATGTCGCTGGTCCAGTCCCTGTATTAGGTCAGACTTGAGAGCGTATGGAGAGGCTGACGTGATACACTTGTTCTGCAAATATCTCCATGTGTTCCCTTCGTCGTCTCGTTAAAAACCTCTCCGAGAAAACCCAATTGGGACAAAACTCGAGTGAGGGAAAAAGAGTGCGACTTGGGGTACGCCTTTCAGAAATGGAAATATTTGAGGTGGGCGACGTTGCAGTTGTTATGGAGTGTTTTTCCTTACACTGTTTCCAATTGAAATGCCCCTTTGCCAACTACTGTTGTGATTTTGTAGGGCCCTTCCCAGTTTGTGCCCAATTTTCCTTCACTTTGGTCTTTGGAGGCCAATATCTTGGCTTTGAGGATGTAATCTCCTACTTTGAGCGGCCTTACTTTCACCCTCTTGATACAGTACATTTCGACTTGTTGTTTTTGGGCCACCATTCTGATGTGGGCCATTTCTATTCTTTCCTAAGCTTCGTCAAGGTCTTGGAGCCTATTTGCGTCGTTATCCGCTCCACTAGAGTGTGAATACCTCAGGCTTGGCTCGCCGACTTCGATGGGTATGACCGCATCAATTCCGTAAATCAATGAATATGGAGTTCCTCCCGTGCTGGATTTGACTGTGGTCATGTGTGACCATAACACTTCGGGTAGCAGTTTGGCCATAGCCCTTTAGCGTCTTCAAGCTTCTTCTTTGGTATGTTCAGTATTGTTTTTTTGGAGGATTCTTCTTCGCCGTTGGCAGCGGGGTGATATGGCGTAGAGAGTATCCTCTTGATGCGCCATTCTTCGAAGAAATGCGATCATTTTATGACCAATGAACTGTCATACGTTATCATAGCTGATTTCGTTTGGAATCCCGAAGCGGCATATAATGTTCTTCCATATGAAGGCGATAACCTCCTGTTCGCGTATTTGTGCGTACGCACCTGCTTCCACCTACTTAAAGAAATATTCAGTTAAAATAAGTAAAAATCGTACCTTTCCCCGTCCTGCGGGTAGAGGGCCGACTATGTCCGTTCCCCATTTGATGAAGGGACAGGGAGAGTCGACTGAGTGTAGGGGCTCCCCCAGCTGGTGTATCATTGGGGCATATTTCTGGCATTGCTCACATCGGCGAACGTATTGTGTTGCTTCTTGCTTCATGGTGGGTCAGTAGTAGCCGGCACGTGTGATGCACCATACGAGGGCGCAATTACCTGTATAGGCACCACAGTGACCCTCATGTACCTCTTCAAGTACTGGCCTCGTTTTGTGTGGGCCTAGGCATTTGGAGAGGGGACCGTCAAATGTCCTTTTGTAGAGGTCATTGTTGATCAGGCAATATCGGGCGGCTTGCACGCGGAATTGCTTCGCCTCTTTCTTGTCGTACGCCAGTGTTCCGTCCTACAAGTAGGACACGAACTGGTTGCGCCAGTCCCATGTTAGACTTAAAGAAAATACCTCAGTGTGGTTGATGGCTGAATGAATGAGGGTGACCACGCTTTCCTTGTTGATTTTTTTGTAGCCGCAACTAATTTTTCCAGGCCGTCAGCTTCAATGTTTCGTGCCATTGGGATTTGTTCGAAGAGACATTCATCGAAGACGGCCATTAACCTGCAAATTTTCGTCTGATATTTTTGTAGCCATTGTTATCTGGTAAGTCCCAGCGACCTGGTTTACCACGAGTTGAGAATCGCAATAGGGAAGGATCCATCGGGCTCCATATTTGGTGGCTAATTTCGTACCTGCAATAACGACATACTCAACCTCGTTGTTAGTCATTTCGGGGCATTGTGTGGACTGGCGAATTGTTTCACTCGTGGGAACCTCGAGAATGAGTCCCAATTCTGTTCCCGATACATTGGCAGCGCCATCAGTGTGGAGGACCCATAGGTCGTTACTGGGGGAGGCATGACGGGCCTCGAGTTCTACCTTCGACAGGATTTATAAGTTGAAGTCGGCTAGGACATGAGATTTTATGGCATTTCGTGGAAGGTACGAGATGTCGTGCTCGCTGAGCTCGATGGCCCATCTTGCGAGACGTCCCGATAGTTTAGGCTTGTGTAAGACGCTCCTCAACAGGAAGGTCGTTAACACTTTTATGGGGTGGCATTGAAAATAAGGTCATATCTTTAGTGAAGCTAATATTATTGCTAGCGCCAACTTCTCAAGGTATTGGTACCGAGTTTCGGTGTCCACTAGTGTTTTGCTGATGTAATAGATGGGAGATTGCGTACCTTTGTTCTCGCGTACCAGGACAGCGGTAACAGTGACCTCAGACGTGGCTAGATATACCAGAAGTGGTTCACCTGGGTTTGCTTTGGCTAGTAGGGGCGGCGAGGATAGGTACACCTTCAAGTTTTTTAGGGCTTCAATGCATTCTTCGCTCCATTGAAGCCCCTGATCTTTCTTCAACACAATAAAGAACTTATGGCACCGGTCGGAGGATCATGAGATGAACCTGGAGAGGGCGGCTATCCGACCCGTCAACTTCTGTACCTGTTTCTTGCTGCTTAGCACTTTTGGGATTGCGTCTATTGCTTTGATCTGATCCGTATCGGCTTTGATACCCATATGCGATACGAGGAATCCCAAGAACTTTCCCGAGGCAAAGCCGAAGGCGCATTTCTCGGGATTCAGTTTCATCATGTATCTTCTAAATATTTTTAAGTCCTCCTTCAGATGGTCAAGGAGATCTTCCTTTCTAGGCTACTTTACTAGCATGCCGTCGATGTAGACTTCCATTGTTTTGAAAAGTTTCTCCTTTAACATCTTGGTCACCAACCTTTGGTACGTGTCTCCCGCGTTTTTGAGCCCGAATGGCATCACTTTGTAGCAGTATGCCACTCGGTGAGTGATGAAGGTTGTCTTCTCGTGATCTTCTTCAGCCATCATGATTCGATTGTAGCCGGAATATGCGTCTAGGAAGCTCAATAGTTCTTCTCCGGCCATCGCGTCTAATAGTTGGTCAATGTGGGGCAGTAGGAATGAAGCTTTTCGGCATGCTTTGCTCAGGTCGGTGAAATCCACACACATTCTCCACTTCCCATTTTTCTTCTTCACCATGATGACGTTGGCGACCCACTCAGAGTACTTGGATTCCCTGATGGAACCATTTTCTAGTAGTTTGTATACTTCTTCTCTCACTGCTTCGTTGATGGCAGCATTGAATTTTCTCCTCATTTGCCGTAAGGGCGGGTATAACGGATCAACGTTCAATTTGAGGGTAGCGATGCCCCATGGTATCCCTGGAATATCTGAATGGGAAAAAGCGAACAAGTCTACGTGGTTAGATAAAAATTCATGGTACTTACTTGGGTTCGAAAGGCCGTGCCCGATGTAGGCCTTCTTCGTGAGGTCGTTGTTGTCTAGCTGCACGGGATCGAGGTCCTCGATCGTGGCTTTGTTGTCTTATATGATATCTGGATCTTTGATGGTGTCCTCTTCCCAGGTTAACCTTAGTCCCCGACAGAGCTGATTGCTATGCTTATGTGGTCGCCCCTTGGAGTTTTTTGGTTTGGATGTAGTCTTGTGCTATTTTGTAGCATTCTTGGGCGGTGTGGGGTTCACCCCATATGCTAAACACCCCCCATGTGGTAGGAAATTTGATCACTTGGTAAAAGCTGAAGGGGACTGCTCTCATGTCATGTATCCATAGTCATCCAATGATGGCGTTGTACGTTGTTTCCTGGTTCATCACGTGGAAAGTGGTTTCAAGTGTGACCCCTCCCGCCAGGACGGGCAATGTTATTTCTCCAGAGGTTTTTTCCACTGCATTGTTAAAACCATTCAACTTTATGCAACACGATATTATCGTATCCTCGAGTCCCATAAGTGAAAGGACCCTCAGATGGATAATACAAGCGCCGCTATCTTCGTCAATCATATTTCTCCTAACATATGTATCCATAATGCATAAAGTAATAACCAAAGTGTTGTAATGAGGAAACGATAAACCGTTGGCATCAGACTTATCGAAGGTGGTATATCTTCGAAGTCGTCATACCTTTCGTGGGCGATAGTTTGCTTTAACTTGTGAGTGGTGGTGAACTTGACGTGATTTATCGTCGAGTCGTTGCCGTCCCCGATGATCACGTTGATGGTGCATGTCGGGGAGGGTGGCCTTGGCGGCCCGTTGAGTTGTTCCCGGCCTCGTGCGAATTTGAGTTTCCTTTTGTCACTGAGTAGTTCTCTCAGGAACCCCTGGTTCAACATCCTAACCACCTCCTGCCGTAGGCCCATGCAATCTTCGGTTCTATGCCCTCGCTTATGGTGGAACTCACATAGGGCATTTGACTTTTGGGTGGTAGGATCCGACTTCATCTTTGCTGGGCATTGTACCTTGTTTCCCAACTTCTCTAATGCTTACACTACCTCTGAAGGAGAAACGTAAATGTTATGTGCAGATAATAATGGAGGCATACCGCGCTCGTTCATTGGGGGCGATGTGTCGCTGTAGTGCGTTCGTGTGCCTTACTGGCGGTGGATGAGGTGATCTAATGTATGGTTGATGTCTTTCCCTATTGGGGGTGGGATTTCTTCCTGTCACCCTTTATTGTGTCGGTTCCTCCTGACCTCTAGAAGTATCGTCGTTAGTCTCCGGGTAGGTCCGTTGAGGTCGTCTTCATCCGTGCGCACCTTGGCACATTAGGCATTATGGATTTCTTCCAAAGTGGTGGGAGGGTACTTCATGAGGCGGATTAGTAGCTTCTTGGTCGCTCTCGGGCCGTCCCTAATTAACTCGTTCTGGAAAGAGGCGATAGCTATACCTTCCGACACGTTTTGCAGGCTCATTCTCACCCTGTTGAATATGGCCAGGAAGTCCATATGTCCTTTCCCACGGTCTACCGGACAGCGAAGATGTCGTTGACTCTTGCTTCCGCTTTCTTTGCTCCTGCATGTGTTGTGACGAACTTATCCGCCATTTCCTCAAACGTGGAGACGCCCCTACCTGGTAGCTGGGAGTACCACGTCTAAGCTCCATCTGTCAATGTTTCGCCGAACTGCTTCAGCAACCCGGACAGTACCTATTCATTTGTCAAATCGTTACCTTTTACGGCTGTGACGTAATGGATTAGATGATCCTCGGGCCTGTCGTATACCCTCAGATAGGGAGGCATCTTGAAAGATTTTGGGATGGAGTATGGTGAGGCCTCCTCCGTGTAGGGCTGCTCTACAAACCTTCCCACGTCGCGCTTCGGATGCAGTTTAGGAGCGCCCGGGATCTTATCAACCCTTTCTTGATGTTCTTTCATTTGGTCATGGGGCGATTTGTTTTTGTGCTCCATTTCCTCCATCTTTCAGAGGATAGCTGCGAGCGCACCGTTGTTTGTTTGAGCGTGGGTGAGCATATTGTTGGCTCGAGCGATCTCGATTTCATCTTCAGCTGCAGTGAGATCCATTATTGGCGTGCGTCTTACGCCGCTTTGTGGTGACTTTTCGACTAGGTCTCTCAGAGTGCTTGTGAGCCACCCTTTTAGTAACTCCTTGATTTCCGGGGGTGCTCCCTTAGATGTGGAAGTAGAAGCTCCCCTTTCTTGCGGATGGGTCAGATCTCTGGGTGGAGGAGGTGGGGTTCCTCCACTCATCGTGGTGCTTTGCGTTCATGATATTATCTTCACCTACCTCGTTGAGTGAATCCATTACGTTGACTCCATCCTCGTTTATCGCTTTCTTTTTTTGCATAGTTGTCAGCCATTTTTGCTCATGTGATGTAGGGAATGGTTGTCAATGGTTTTTTCTAGGCACAAACTATAACTTTGATTCTCGAAATTCCTACAGACGACGCCAAATTATTTTGCTCAAAAGAGTCGTATACCTTGTAAGCCAAAAAAACAATCAAAAAAGTATTTGGGTAAATTGTAATCAAGTATGATGAGTGTTAGATGAGATTACTTAGCCAAGAATGCGATGGATCTGAAAATACACCAAGTTATAGAAGGCTTGAGTATCAGAAGGAAGAATAAAGAGATAGTTTGTTTGATAATAGTAGAGAGAGCAAGTAGAGAGATGATATTATTCAGAGTAAAAGCGCATGATCGTTACAAAGGTGAAGGCCCCCGTTATATATTAGGAGACCTTCCTTGAAATAATAAAAAAAAAGTACAAATGTTGGTGGCTTCCTTGTACGAAGGAAGCCATGCCTTAAACGATATCGTTCTTCAACCTAGTGGACTGGGACGTCTTTATTTTGGTCTTCCTTGCCTGAAGTGACGCAATCTGAGGACGGCATTGTCACGAAGGATGTGTCTGCTTAGATGGGAATGGGACGGGTCGGATTTTACCCCATACAAATACCAAGTATGACGTATAACTAAAACAAGTATTAGTTATACACAGATCAAAAAAAATGTACCAAACAATGTATTAATAATGCAAATAACTAATGCTTGCATTAACTTTGCTAATACCTTCTACCAAACGACCCCTAGGCTATTTTGGTTGCACTAAGTTTCTGTTTTTCTCATCTATCATTTTCTTTATTCTCTTCTCATCCCATCTCTGTTTTCCCTTTCACTTATCTTCCACTATTCCATTGCTATTTTGGCTATTGTAATTCCATTTGGTTGAATCCATACTATCAGTAAGTTTGGGTGTGTTAATTGAGTTATTTCAGTGGTGCTTTCATCTCAAGATCTTTCATCAATAAGTTGAGACTTCTTAGTTTATTGCTTTTGACTTGTTTTAAGCAATTTTAAACTTATTTTAATTGCTTTTTAAGTTTGTCAAATACTAAAAAAAAATAAAATGAAGAATGTTAACATATTTGATGTATTAAAGTGCTTAGGAGGGTTAACCACTATTCCGAAATATATCCCTACCATCCCTTAGCCCACATTACAACCATGAAAAGTCCTAACTGATTTAAGATTGAGCAATCCTACATTAGTAGAGGTTTACATTAAGGACATGCCTATGGTACGAAGTGCATGCAGGTGACTTCTTTGTGAGAGTAAACATTTATTTATTTGAAATATGTAAGTCCTTAAAAATTATTTGGGAATTTAATTCGAACGTGTGTATTCAATTAACTATCTTATTCTTATTGAGGGCACATGGTTTCAAGAATGATAAGTAACGTTATTAGACTTCTCTATGATGTGGGTGTTCATGTCATGAGCGCAATGTGATGTCAAGTCTATTTTCGAGGTTAGCATTGTTATGAGCATGTGATCTTTGTCATGAATATTTTGAAGTATGACATTAGTAAAGGAAAATGTGTGTTGAATGAATATACTAGAGCTTGATTGTTGCTATCAACCATAATCATATATTAAAATAATTCGATTAGTAGGAGCTTAGTTTTGTTTCGTCTATTATAATTGTGTTTTGTTCATGGGGTGGTGATATTGGAAATATTTTTAATATTTCGATATTAATCTACTCGTATTTTTACTGTTTTTGGT